>OY856395.1:8227500-10695000 GCA_963693495.1 Malacosoma neustria | reverse complement strand
CGCAATCACGACACGCACGGTTGGTCGCTTACGTTGTGTGGTGCGTGTTTTATTTAATTACTTAAAAAACAAAACAATGTGGGTATCTGAAAAATTTGAAATAATACATTTAATGTTAACCAAATAATTGTACAATAAATAACATTTACTATAATTTATTTCTAAGAATACACTTATTTTTACTATCAATTATTATAGTTTAACATGTCAAAATATACACTAGTCACAAAGAGCAATATGTAATATTAAACTTATCGATAGCTGTAAACCCCATTTTAGGAATATGAATATTTTAACTCTAACTGGTCTATATTTATATGAGGTAGCATTATTTGTTAAATGTAATCCAAACAGCTTTCCGAAATTCGGAAATCAACAAAAATATAATGAAAGACATAAAAATAAGTTAATAACAAATTCAATGAATACATCCCTAGCCAGCAAAAGTATATTTGGTATGGCACCGAAAATTTTTAATAAATTACCCAATAGTTTTAAAAATCTTGACATGGCAAATTTTAAAAGAAAATTAAAATTATTCTTAATTGAGAAATGTTACTATAATATTATGGAATTTTTGAATGACGATTTTAATTAATATAAATTAATAATATATGAAAGTTTTTAGAATTAAGAATTTATTGTGAAGTAATTAATTAATTTCCCAAATCTATACTACTATTATAAAGAGGAAAGATTTGATTGTTTGTTTGTTTGTTTGTTTGTTTGTTTGTTTGTTTGTTTGTTTGTTTGCTTTGAATAGGCTCCGAAACTACTGACCCGATTTAAAAAATTCTTTCATTGTTGGGAAGCTACACTATCCCCGGGTGACATAGGCTATATTATATTTTCAAAAAAATTAGGGATCCTTACTAAAACTCCAATAATGTAACCCAAAGTGTAAAAAAATTACCTAAAATATTATTTAAATCGCGTGCGTTGCGAAAACTATTGATGATAGAATAAAATAATGTACTACAACTTTGCAGAACACATCATTATTTACAAAAAGTGTCGCGACAGCATATGTCTAACTATTATAGTTATGCCACAATAAGTGTTTTTTTATTTTAAAAATTTAATTGAAATGCCGCCCCTAGAAAAGGTTCTTTATTTGGATCTTGGTATTAATCCTTATCAAAATAAATTACTTCATATTCAAAACTGTTTCAATACCTTTATATAACTTTTTGAATTATTCAATTCGGATATTCCATTCGAAAGATATCACGAGTTTAAAAATGTAAGTATTAGAAAAATGTTGCGTGGTAGCCGCTCACCCTGTTCGGCTAGCTAGGCAGCACCTTATGCAATGTAGGCGTGCGTCATTGGGGTTTTTACAAAAATTAGAATACTTATTAAAAAATAACGAAAAATAAATAAAAAGTAATAGCAAAAAAAATCATTAAAATAAAAGCTCATAGAAATAATAATATTCAAACTTTCTTTATAATTTTATTTTTTTAGTAACCTGACGCAAATAGAAGGGTTTGCCGCCAGGGGCGCTCCTCTGTCCGAGGAGTGCACGGGTGTGCGTACCCGAGGTGCCCGAGCATCCGTCGCTTCACTCCCCTCTCCGTTCGAGGCGACAGAGTCCTACCTTTCTTTCCGTCTACCTCTTACATCCTTTCCAACTTAGCTCTCTGTTCGTGGCATGGTCCCCGATGGGATGGTTGCGAATACTGATTGGGGTCCCGGGTTCTACCATGGGACCTGATTTGGTAGTCAAAACCATGCCTATTTCGACTGCGCCTGCACAGAGAGTGTTCCCGGGGCGGGAATTGCATCCTCGCTGTCGGTTGGTCTTGCTGGGCCGGCTACGACGTCAAGCGACTCTGCTTTTTCTGGAGTGTCGTCTGGTAGTCGTACACACGCCTGACTAGCACGCAACGGGGATGCGAGTCCCGTCCGGAATTGGCCGCGGACCTGTCGCTCCCGGCCCTGGTTCTATCCATGGTCGGGGGCGATCCTGGATGGACGGCCGTCGCCTCCTTTTGCGAGGCAGTAGTGTCTGCAAGGGAGGCGGCGGAACGGAAGCGGGAGTCCGCCACCGCACTCCCCTCCCGCCAACGTAGGCCGCGTTGTTGGCGCCGGAGGGCGGGCAACGATCTCCGGCCGCCGTAGAAAGCGGCCGCGGGCGGCCCCTTGGGGGAGGATCCGCCGCCCGCACTATTGCCGTGAGGGAAAAGGCCGCGTGCTGTTCCGCAGCCCACCTCAACTCATAGAGTTGTTACAAGAGAGCGCCGGGGGGACGAAAGCCTGACCCCCTGGCGCCAGCACTTTAGAAGGGGCCCGCTTTAAGACAAAGCGTGGGCCGACGCCGGCCCGGGCCACGAGATCGGCAGGCCATATATCCGTGGGCCCGGGCGTAGGCGATAGGAGAACAGCGGGGTTTTTTAGTGGGTAGTCGGATGGTCGAACATCTTTTCCGGAGTCCCTTATATCCCTCGGTCCCCCCGGGCCGGGGGAACCCGTCAAGAGAGGTTTTTCCCCGAGATCGAAAAAAAAATAGAAGGGTTTAATTTTTTGTTAAATACCCGTGCGAAGCTGGGACGGGCTGCTAGTAATAATATATATTTGTACGCCTGGGGGCAAAAATGCACTGGGAAGAATTTATAAACTGACATCATTTGTAAACAGACCTGCATTTTAACAAATAAGGATTACGATTAAAAATTAAGGGCTATAAAAATTCTAAATAATTGTGTGCTTTTCAACAAGCTGTAACTGAGGAAAATGATCGTACAGTAATAATAAACAAAGAAAATTGTAGCTTTAATAATAATAGTATTTTTATTTCAAACCATTCATACAATTCGTAGGGGTTAGTAAGAATATAATATTTTAAATCTAATGTTAGTATTATACTATAATTTGGTCACAATTGCTGTGTTAGCCTTACATTTCCTAAACCCGGGTATCCACTATTTTCGTGAACTAACTGTGCTCCGATGGAGACGGTACACGAATGCTCCACAGTCCCATTGCGAACATGTCGTCACCATTAGTGGCTAGTGCAGCATACATTTTATTTAAGACTAGAAGTCCACCTCTCTTTTGGGACTCATCGCATTTACATTTTTCATCCGATCACACCATTTATCCGAGCGTGATACATGATACACGACACGTACGCACTAAACGTGGTATTTTGCTCGCGTTCACGAACAGACTGAGCGCCACTTTGTGTTCGCCCAAAAACCACCACCGATTGGAGCGCTGAGCTCGCACCGTTGCACGCTCCAGGAACGCGAACGTATCCACTATGTGGGAGCAGCTGCAGGAGCGCGGAGCGCAAGAGGTTCGCGAACATAGTGAATACCCGGCCTAACACAGCAATTGAGTATTGCAGAGTCACGTCTACCAGCAATAGTGCTCAGGATACAGTTGGAGCTGGCCCAAATCCTGCAGAGCAACGAGGCAGCTCGCTTCGTTGTAGTGGCACAAAAATCATCTACTCGTGCTTCGGCAAACATACCCGAAGTGCTGCAGAATCGTGACAGCCCCATCAGCATCCTGAACCCATTATTGCAAACGCAGCGCACTAACGGCTGTCAGCGTATATTTGTTCCATAAATTGCACGTGTAAATAACTTGGCAGTATGCCTTAAATAATGTTAACTTTAATAGCTCACTGCAATGTGAAAATCGACGGACCAACATGCTACATTGAACCGCCAATGCCCTGCGTTCTCTTTATGTCGGTTTCATCTTTACATGTGCACAATTTTTAAAGGCAGGCAGACATCGGACACACTTACAGGGCATCTACCAGGAGCTCTGAAAACCAAGAGCTCACTTTTATTAACATCATCCAACAACCCATGGGAGTCAGCAGAAGCTTTGCAAGTTTTCAATAGGTCTCTTAGAGCCCTGATCGATGGGCCTAGCAGCACCATGTCGTCGGCGTAATTAAGATTATTGCAACTGACATTATCTATTCGACACCCTACGTTGTTGCTGCTAACCTTATCTATCAGTGCATTTATATATAAATTAAAAAGCTTGGGTGATGTTACTCCGCCCTGCCTCACACCACACTCAAGGGAATTGATAACTTAAGTGTCTAGTTTTCAGAACTGGCCATGAAAGTTCTGGAATAATCCTAAGGAAATCGAAAAATTTTATTCAAAAAATTTATTTTTATTATCTCACTGGCCAGGAACCCTCATTTTTAAATATGTACTTTTGGTTGTTTTTTTCAGCGCATCCAAATACTTAAGTCTCACGTTCGAACCCATACGGGGGAGAGGCCTTTCGAGTGTTCCAAATGTTCGGCCACCTTCGCTCAGTCCAGCACCCTTCACACTCACATGAAGCTTATTCACTTGAAACTGACTAGGGAGGGGAAACCGAAGCATGGAAAATGATAGGATTATTTCGACTTGTGTAAGCAGTATATCAGTTGATTAGTATCCATAACACAATCGCTCTGCTACTTATTTTGGCGCTAGATGGCGCTGTATGTATTGGCAGAATGTATTTCTTTATTAGTTTCATAATATGATACTAATATATATGTTAGCCAATCGTCGTGCACTGCTAGATAGACCCTCAAGTCAGATTTCAAATCCCGGTTTTATGCTCCCCACATCCAGCCATAAGTCCCACCTGTGCCTTTTATTTGGAGGTAAATGCCTGATGCACACCCAACCGCCGAGGCGGCCTGGCGACGAGTGTGGGAATCCCGTGTAATCTGACTTTATTACTCCCACAATTGACAAGGGGGACGCACCCCCACCGACGCCTGCGCAGGTCAGGGCGCGGAATTACGAGAGAAGAAGCATTCTTGCATAAAAACATTATTAAACAAAGTAATATATACATAACAAAGTAATATAAGTAGTTAATAAATGATTTTAATTATACAAGGATTTTATTTATATAGATTTTCCTTTTTTTATAGCTGAGATCAGCAGACAGGCAAATTGCCCACCTCATAGCAGGTGGTCACCGTTGCCTATAGGTGTTTGCTACACTAAAGTTATTGCCATTGCGCTGCCGGTTAAAAAAATTACTATGGGAAACAGATGCGGTTTTGGTGCAGTTAACTGGTCATAGTTTCCATCTTCTAGGTTTCGGTACAGTGTTACTAAGTGTACCAACCTCGCAGTTCTATCGCCTGGATCCACGGATAAACTGGCCCGCCGATAACATGGCTCAAATCGACGCCTGCCTGCTCCTTGTATCAGGGCGGGCCTCTACGAATTACGCCAGTGGTCAATTTTGTTGCAAATCCAGGATTGAGAGGAATACGAGGACTGTTCCTCACCTACACGGCGTTGGTGCGGGCGGCGCAACTTCCCTCGAGAGGCCACCCGCGAGCGCTGTCAACAGCCGGAAATAGTTGGACGCCCTCCGGCGCTGTGGTCTACTCACTAGTTGGAGGGGTGGGAGCTGACTTCTCCGCTCCCGCGCCGCCTCATTCGCAGACAACTGGCTTGTAGAAGGCATTTCATGACTAACGCAACCCACCCAAACAATCCCTCTCCTGGTGCTTTTTTACCGACAATAAGCAGTCCTTGAAGATTAAGGTGGTTGTTGTGACATACCCAGTAAAATCCTGTTTATCACCGAGTTTGTAGGGAGTTGCAGGGTCGACTTGATCAAATTAAGCCACATGTAGCTGGGATTAACAATTAAGATGTTTATAGAATACATTAACGATTTACCGAGGTGTTTTTTTTTAGTATTTGATACTTTAAATGAATGTCAAGTTAATCCCTATTATATAACCGAAATGTGTAACAATATTTTATAAGCTTAGCAAAAGCCTTTGATACCGTTTCCATTCCCAAGCTAATTGATATACTAGACATGCTCGGAGTGCGAAGTATGCAGCTAAAACTCTTCAAAAACTATCTAATTGCACACAATCTGTTAGAATCGAAGATTTTTATAGCTCAGAGGTATCAATGAAACATGGCGTGCCATAGGGTAGTATACTAGGACCAACATTGTTTTTATGCTATATAAATGGTCTTTTTAGTGTGGAATTGACAAACTGTAACATAGTAATGGCATATGCAGACGATATGACACTAACATTCTTTGGCGAAACTTGGGACGAAGTTCTTGAGTTAGCTCAAAGGGGTTAAATTAAATTCTCTAACTCTGAACACAGATAACACTAAATACATAAATTTTGCGCTGCGACACCCTCACCATTGATAAATCATTTTAAAGCTCACACCTGTTTCGTAAAACTTTTTTTCTAATATAGTACGAAAGCTAGCATATATTTTTAGAAGATTAAGACCTGTTGCTGATGAAAGACTAATAAGAACGACATATCAAACGATGTGTGAGTTTATAATTTCTTATTGCATCGAGATGTGGGGCGGTATGAATAAAAACATAATTGCAGTAGAACGTGCACAAAAATTTATACCTATATGAACACGTCGACGTGTTAACAGCACGGCAATTGTTTACACTGTCGTGTATTTTGAAACATCATTAAAAACTTCCATATTCCAATAATAGCAGGCAGAACAAATCTTTTTAAAAGGTTGTATTATGTATACTAGCTGTGCCCACGACTCCGTCCGTATGGAATAGTGACTGGGCAAATTTTTTTGGATATATCTTATGGTTTATTTTGGATTACAAACCCTATAAACCCTAAAATATAAATGAAATATGCAGTCAGTATTACCGAATGCAACTGTTACGCCATGCGCCTCCGGAATATGTACGTTCGAACCTACAAAGTTCAGCATAAGTTAAACTCTATTTCATATGATTGATGACATAAATCTGAGTTTAACTTAAATTGGAAATTCAACCTGCTCTGTCCAGCCTAAGCTGAACCCTATTTCATATGGTTGATGATATAAATCGGAGGTCAACTTGAATTAGAAAAAAAATTTCCGAAACTTATCATTATTAACTAAAACTATTTTTTTTTTCTAAAATAAAAAAGCCTAAGTTACTCCTTGATACATCAGCTATCTGCCAGTGAAAGTCCCGTCAAAATCGGTGCAGCCATTTCAGAGATTAGCTGGAACAAACAGACAGACAGACAAAAATTGTAAAAAATGTTGTTTTGGTATATGTACCGTGTATACGTCCGAATGCACTTAGTAAAAAGCGGTTATTTTAATATTACAAACAGACCCTCCAATTTTATTTATTTGTATGGACGAGTATATTAAATAAATTATTACATATATTCCCCACAACAAGTAATAAATGTAAAAATACGGTACGCAAGTGGCTTAGATCCCTTAACCACCATGAAACAGAAAATCTGCTATGCTATACATATAGATATTTTTTTATTGTAGTACAGCAGATAGGTTGACGGCCCACTTAATATAGCAATCGGTTACCCGTTGCCTATGAATGTTAGCGACGTCAAGGATACCGCTAACAAGCTGCCGTCCCTGTAGGGAACTGGAAACTAGCTCGTTATAACACATGGTTATTATGCCAGCATATTTAGAAACCAATTAGTTACCATTCAGACGGCCTAGATCAGTGATCGGCACCCTTGTCATTCAAAAGAGCCAAATATCGATAAAACATGATTGAAATTTATTCAAAGAGCCATTTTCTAACATAAGCTTTGATTTAATAGCAGACGTTATTACGGAAATACACTGACGGACTCATAAACTGCATCAAAGTAATAGACGACTTTGAAATAAATATTTTAACCAAGTATGCAAACTTTCTATACAGATTTAAATTGAAACCACTAGATTGGTTCGTTAACTTTAAAACAGCGTAGGGTCATATCCTTAAGTTTAAGTTTGTGTACTGGAAAGGACCATAAGACTTTTTTGAAGAAAAAACAAATTTAAGGAAAATTGGTTTAATTAAAAAATTGGTTTTAACAATAGACACAAACTTTATGCAAGGGTTTATTTATGTTTTAATTACGGATTCTAATCGGTTCCGCATAGATTTTATTAGGGTTATATTGTAGCATTGGTGCGGGAGGGCTTAGATCAACAAACGATTGGTAGAAATTTAAATTTAAACCAGTCAACGGTTTCTAGAATATACAGAAGGTTTGTGGAGACAGGTTCTTACAGAAGGAGACGTGGTACAGGCATGACTCGAGCAACCTTTCCTTAAATTTCTGTTTTTCTTCAAAAAAGTCTTAAGGTCCTTTTCAGCACACAAACTTAAACTTAAGGATATGACCCTACGCTGTTTTAAAGTTCACGAACTAATCTAGAGGTTTCAATTTAAATCTGTATAGAAAGTTTGCATACTTATTAAAAAAAATCATTTCAAAGTAATCCTGAACTTGATGCAGTTTATGAGTCCGTCAGTTTAATTATAGATAATAAGTAATATTCCGTGGCTGGACTAAACAATCCGCGGAAAGAGCCGCGGGTTGCTGACCACTGACCTAGAAAATATTTAGATATAGGTCAAGTCAATATAATGTCGTCAAATGTGGCCCGTGCTAGAGTGACACAAGCAGGAACTGCGTGTTATGGAGATGAATATGCTGCTGTAATTGTTTGGAGTGACGCGGCAGAACCGCGTTAGGAAGTCCCGCATTCGCGACAGCCCTCATATCCGTGATATTGCAAACAAAGGGCAAGAATATCGCTTTCGCTGGTATGGCCACGTTTTATTTTTATTGCTGTAGGATAGCAGACTGACAGCCACTTAGAGTTATCTTCAGCAGTTATCGCGAACACGCTGCTGTCCGATAATGGTTCAGGAACTTGGGGTCACTAATGTAGGAACACAACACAAAGTATAATATTTGCGATAGCTATTTTTTTGTTTATGCTAATCTTTGAAACGTCATTACCACGGTCCCTGATAGCATTCAATGAAATATCAGTGAAAAGCCCGCTTCCTTTTATGATATAGCAGAACATCCCGTTTTTGTGTCAAAGAATATAAATCTACAGAAGCGTAAGTAAAATTAAAAATGTGTGAGCAATTCGCTTACGGCTAACATTGCAATTCACATACTGAAGTGAAATTTAGGAAGCTTGCAAGAGAATTAGATAAATATAGACTATCTTTTTATGTCAAATCATTCACACAATTGATAGGGGTTAGTAAATACTTAATGTAAATCTAATGTTAGTCTTATCCTATAATTTGGCTACAATTGCTGTGTCAGTCTTACACTTCATAACACAGCAATTGAGTATTGCAGAATCATGTCTGGCAGCGATTGTGCTCAAGATACTGTTGGAGCTGGCCCGAACCCTGTAGAGCAACGAGGCAGCCCGCATCCTTGTAACGGCATAAACATCAATTACGCGCGCATCGGCAAACATACCCGAAGCGCTGCAGAATTGCGGCAACCCCCATTATAAGGTTTATTATTTTTAAAAGAAGCATAAATGTATCGCCTGAGGATATACTAGATGATTGGCGACAAAATTTAATGTCCTACTTACAATGTGATACGAAAAAAATAATTTAAATAAAAAAGATGACAGATTTTTCCCCAAAAAGGTCATGCAGGCGGCCTATAACGGTCATATAATATAGGATAAGAGCAGGAGGAGAATGAGCTTCCGGCTGAGGTTTTCTCAGCGCGTTACGATATAGGGTTCTTCAAAAAAGGCGTTATAAAATTTCTTCGAGGCCGGCAGCGCGTTGGTAATGCCTCTGGTGTTGCAGACGTCCATAGGCGACGGTGGCCACCTGCCATGGTGGGCCGTTTGCCTGTCTGCTGAACTGTCGCTATAAAAAAAAGGAGGAAGAAGAAGATTTTTATAATATTTTTACCAAGGTCAAAAATTATTTTATATTTTAATGCAATTAAAAATTATTTTATATTTTAGTGCATTCTGTCACAATTCTTGTCCACTTTTCTTCCTTTTTTTCTCTTATCATATGTCCCGTCCATCTCCATTTTAGGCGTTTGTAAACGGTACATACCTAGTCAGGTCATAAATTCTGTCACATGTTTAATGTAAAATAATTGTAACAAGTTTATTAATTATGTAACCATTCATATACCAAAATGAACTTAACAAAACATAGATTCTTATGACATTAAAGTTTATTCAAAATGACCTCCGTGATTTTGAATACAAGCCTTCAATCTGCACGGCCAGTTGTCTATCGCAGCACGAACGAGGTCCATGTCAATATCGGCGGCTGCCTTAATCAAGGATGTCTTGAGTGACTCCAAATTGGGATGAGGCTTTGAGCACGCCTTTTCCTCCAAGTGTTGCCATATCTTGTAATCTAACGGATTCAAATCTGGACTGGAGGAGGGCCAGTATTCGTGCCGGATGAAGTCGATTTCACGCGCCGCCAGCCAGTCTTGTGTGCTCTTCGCTCTATGAGCTGGCGCCGAATCTTGTTGGAATACCCAGTGCCTGTTATTGAACATGGTATGAGAAACAGGTTCCACAAGGTTCGTCAGGACTGTATTTTGATATACAACAGCATTCGTTTTTACACCTTTCTCACAAAAAAGTACCTCTGTTAAGCCCCAATAAGAAACTCCCAACCATACCATGAGCGAGGATGGAAAATGACCTCGTTGGACACGCGGAATACGGTTGCTCGCTTCTTCACTACTGTGTGCGTACACCTTATCATTTTGTTTGTTGTAGCTCTCTTCTACGGTAAACATTTTTTCATCCGAAAAAAGAATTTCCCGATATTTGTTTCCTGCGTACCGCTTCAACAAAGCGCGGCATCTCTTCAGTCTCAGGTCCATTAGACGAGCATTCAAACGATGTCCTGTTTTTCTTCGATATGCCCGAAGCCCTAAGTCTTCATTTAACACCCTTTTCACCGTGGTTCTGCTTAACCCCATCTGAAGGGCCAACAGTTTCTGCTTACGTTTGGGATTTCTTTGAATTCGTGCCTTCACAGCTTTTATCACTGCTGGAGTCCTAACAGACCGAGGGCGACCACTTCTTGACCTGTCATCTACACTAGAGTCTTCATTGTATCGTTTGATGGTACGATAAACGAATCTTTTGGTAATATTTAAATTTTTCAGTATGTTAAAAATTTGAATTGGCGCGTAACCGCAATGATGCAACGCAATAACTGCAACACGGTCTTCTTTAAGCGTCCACTCCATATTTAAAAATGAGTAAAATTCTAAAAGTTATACATTTTTATTTTCATGAACAATTCGAAATTCGAATTCAATAAACTTTTTTGTGGCCAGCATTCTAAAAGAAAAGTTTTTACTGTGTGACAATACTTATGACCTGACTAGGTATATATGTCTTTAAATTTAAAGACACATTTCATATAATAGTGTACAAAAACTACCAAAGCTTGAACAAAGAGAAGACGAAGATTATAAGAAACACTGTCATCACTACACTGTATTACAAGTATACTCTTCTATCTCATTCTCTTGCAGGCTTTATCTCCGTGCATGGACGAAGTAAGAATACTAACCCCTCCGGCCGAGGTCGGCCTGTCGTAAAAGGCGACAATATAACCCTAACTACGTGATAGGGCGCCAAGCCCAGCGCCTTAATAACCTTGTGTTGTGTTCCGGCATTAGTGACCCAGGTTCGTATGGGACAGCAGAGTGGATGCATCGTTACTCCCTTATCGAAATCGTCTATGCTTGTCACTGATTTCATTCGTTGTCTCTTTTTAACTAAACGCAACTTTTAATTCTGAACTTTTGCCTTCCCTTCTAATCTTTTTAACTGTAGACATAGATTTTTTTGTAGCTTCCGCAGTTTTACAGAAACAGATAAATTATTTTCCTTTAAAAAAAATTGTGAATGTCAAATATCATCTTTCTCGACTGTCTCTTTAAAGTTGGTTGGGGCCCGAGACATTTTCGTGAAATTAAATTATCACAAATTTGATAGAATGAAGTGAAAAAAATGTACGCGATTGTACACTAGGACCGCAGGGAGCGTGCGCGGGTAACACGGGGCAGAGTCGTCAGTCGTCACTGCGCGGGAGTTAGCGTCCCTGCCTTGTGATGGATCCATATGCTTCCTCACGTCTCACCACATTTGTGACCCAAAAATGGGTCACTGCGCATACAAGGTCATGGTTCAACTTATAGGCCGCGATCTGTAGTGCAATAAAGGAAAATATGAATATAATAAAACTAAATATTATAATTAATAGAATATAACGACCAAATAGTATTATGAAGTAAAATACACAAAATAAGTAATCATATAATATAAAAATTACCTATTTGATAAAAAAAATTATAGGTAAAAAATACAATAACTTAAACAAAAAATTCTGGCCACGCCAGGATACTTCCTGTCTCTTTTTTTAAGTTATTGTCGTTTTTGTTTTGTGTATATTTTCTCTTTTTTTGAGTCTGTTTTGTTTTCTGCATTAGCAAGCAGCCCAAAAACAAACTTCCATAAAATCAGAGGTCCTCAAATTAACGGTTAAATCACGTCAAAATAAAAACGCTTTACGCATGTCAGTGTTCAATTCAAACTTTTAAATACCTCCAATTTTTAGAACGCACTTTGCCTTCTACATGTTTAATCTTTGAGCAACAACAGAAGTTATTTAAAAAGGGACAAATTGATAATTGTATATGACGCTCATAATAAACCAGTCTAATCTCAAATGTCAAACTAAAATGTACTAATAATTAGTTAATTGTAATATGTGAAAATGTTTAAGTTTTTATTATTGTTGTTTGTTATTAGTTTGATACACGCTGAGGCGGATCATGAAAGAAGCAAGCGATCAGGTATGTTTTTTTCAATATTCGCAACCAGATATCGGTTTAGACTCTCCAGATCTAGTCGGAATTTGTCTATGCTACGGCATGTATACAGGGCAAGCTCTTATTTATTTGTTAGTAGTATTTTTTTTATTAAATAACATAATACATTCAAATGGGCATGCATACAAAGATATTATATGTGATAAACTATTGTATGTTCTCTTGTTTCTATCTTTCTCATATATGTATATTTTTATTCAATCAAACAGTAAATAAAGTATCTTTAACAAAATTATTTATTTTTGTGCTCAGTAAAAGTGGCAAATTATTGTAAAAGTGTAGATATTGTATACAGTTAAACATAAATAGTGTTGAAAGCGTGAAGTTGTATTAGAAACGTACAAATAGAAGTGCCTTTTTGAAATATTTAATAAGAGTTGGTTGTGTATTGTGTTTAACGACTACCCTCATTTTTATTTTTATTTTAACATCGTAACGTAAACAAAGGTGATAGGCCGATAGAGATAGAGGCAGTCAGGGTGATAAGAGGATACCGCACGGTGTCCTTCGAAGCGGCCTCCCTGCTGACCGGACCTCCACCATGGGACCTCGAGGCCCGAGTCTTGGCGCTGTTGTACCAGTGGCGCCGGGACGCGGCCGAGCGTGGCTCTCGCCCCGTGCTCTCGCTCCATGGTGGAGTGGAAGGAGCGCCTCGCGCACCCCAGCGCGGACCTCGCCACCATCGAAGCGGTGTGGCCCGTCCTGATCGAATGGTTGGATAGGCGCCACGGTGCCCTGACCTTCCGCCTGACGCAGGTCATCTCGGAGCACGGTTGCTTCGGGAGGTAGCTGTGTCGCATAGGGCGGGAGATGATGTCGGGGTGCCACCACTGTAGCGCGGGCGACGAGGAGGACACGGTGGACCACACTGTCGCCGTGTGCCCTATGCGAGGCAGTCATGTCCGCAAAAGAGGCGGCGGAGCGGGAGCGGGAGTCGACCGCAACCTCCCCTCCCGCCAACGCAGGCCATGTCGTCGGCGCCGAAGGGCAAGTAACGACCTCCAGCCGCCGTAGAACGTGGTCGCGGGCGGCCCCTCGGGGGAGGATCCACCACCTGCACTATTGCCGCGAGGGAGAGGAACGCGTGCTGTTCCGCGGCCCCCTTAACTCCTAGAGTCAATACAGATGAGCGCCGGGGGGATGAAACCCTGGCGCCAACATTTTAGAAGAGGCCGGCATTGAGACAAAGGGCGGGCTGACGTCAGCCTGGGCCACGATATCGGCAGGCCACATATCCGTAGGCCCGGGCGTAGGCGATAGGAGAACAGCGGGGTTTTTAAGTGGGTAGTCGGATGGCCGAATATCTTTTCCGGAATCCTACATATCCCTCGGTCCCCCCGGGCCGGGGAAACCCGTCAAGAGAGGGTTTTTCCCAGAGACTAAAAAAAAAGGTAGCAAAGTTAAATTCGGACTCTCAGCTCCTTCGTAGCATAGTGGTAAAATTTTCAACGCCCAGATCACATGATAACTTACTGGCAGCTACTAAAGTGTATAAGTGTTTCTATTTTGCTCTACTGTCTCTTGTCAGATATCCTGTCCATCTCCATTTAAGCTCTCTTATTATGTCTTCCACTTTAGTTATGGATCTGCTCATGTGGTATTTTATTAAAACACGAAGAGACATGGCAAAAAGTACAAGTTGAACACCTTTTTTTTTTTTTAAGAAATATAGAAAAATGTTTGCTTTCAAATATCTCCTTATGTGACCTTATATACCTTTAATACCTTTTCCATGCACCCGCAATTCTTTTTTCGATATCCATGGTCTTTAAAATATATTAGTTGTCCTAAGTATGTATAGCTTCTTACACATTCTACATTTTCATTATCTACTTTTATGTCTATTTATTTTCTAATTGTCATTAACTTTGTCTTGGATTTGTTTAGGGTAAAACCAACTGATCTGCTTGCATCTGTCAGTTGTTGCAACATTTGTTGTAGCATACTAGTATTGTCAGTGATTAGGATTATTCACGAACCTCAAGTGGTTGAGTTTTTTGCCGTTAATGTTTATATGTACCTGTATTTTCCCACTCTAATTTCTGAGTATGCTTTCTCAGATGGCAGATAAGTTTTGGAGATAATGGGTCACCTTGCCTTACTCCTCTAGTTATACTTATGGAACTATTCACCAGTAGTTTCGAGCTTTATGTGTACAGTGCTATCATTACATATATATTTAATGATTCTCATGTACTTTTTGAGGACTCCTAACTCACTTAAAGCTCGCCAGAGCGGATCATGTCTTACTGAATCGAATGCTTTACTATAGTTTACGAATACAATATAAAATGTTTTACCGTACTCTTGGTGTTTATCTAAGGTTAATAATTGTTTTAATACATGCATGTTAGTTGCATTGCATGCAACTAATATGTTAATACATGCAATAATTAAAAAGCATGCTGTTAATTCTGGACATTAAAGTAATTGGTCTGAAGTTTAATATGTTGTCTCTTTCTCTTTTTTAATCTTATAACTACGTTTATAAGATTTTAATCTTTATCCATTGTGATGGTATAGATTATGCTCATAAGATGGTATTGTATAGTTCCGTAAGTTTGGTCAGATTATCAGGTATTATTATGTCTTGGTATTGAAATTTTAAAAATCATTTGTTATCTTATCTGGTC
Source organism: Malacosoma neustria (assembly GCA_963693495.1). Classification (NCBI taxonomy): domain Eukaryota; kingdom Metazoa; phylum Arthropoda; class Insecta; order Lepidoptera; family Lasiocampidae; genus Malacosoma; species Malacosoma neustria. The sequence continues at coordinate 10,679,679 of OY856395.1, read as the reverse complement.
CAGGTGAATTGGAATGTTTTGACGTCGTACAACTTCTTCTATTTTAGACGGGAAAAACATTGGTATGTCTTCTATCATTATCGTCAAGATCTATTGTTGAATCCTGTGTGTTTAATTCTATTGCTTAATGAGTTCTATAAAATTAGGGTGTTGTTTTGATTACGGATTTAATTTGCTGTCAATGTTAGATAGATAGATAGATAGATAACACTTTATTGTAAACCAATTATATAAACACAATGAAACTTATTTACACAATCAATGAGTACTTGACTTACAATGGGCGGCCTTATCGCTACAGAGCGATCTCTTCCAGGCAACCCGGGCTATAGAACATTATTGGTGTTACATTGATGTGGAAGGGAGGTATGGTAATAAATAATAATTATATTTTATTTACATAATAAATAGATAATATACATAAAATTCAATAATATATATAAAATATAATAAATAAATAGATAAACATACTTAAATATCTATATTTGTAGAATACATAAATAAATATATGTTTTGTTGTTACACTAAAGATAGGTAGTGATTTTTAACCAATTTTTTAAAAGTTGGTAGTGACTTAGCTTGTCTTATAGCAATAGGCAGTGCATTCCAGAGTTTGATAGCATGAACAATGAAGGAGTTATTATAAAAAGAAGAAGTATGAACAGGAGTTTTAAGCGATAGTTCAGTAGATGTACGCAAATTTCGGAGGCCAGACGAGTTAAGAAACTCGAATTGATTCCTGAGGTAAATAGGGGCGTTTGGATAAAAGATAAATTTGTAAACGAGTGAAAGGATATGAGTTTTCCGGCGAAGATGGATAGGTAACCACTTGAGTTTTGTACGAAATTCTGAAACATGGTCATATTTACGCAAACCAAATATGAACCTGATACAAAGATTTTGGAGGCGCTCAAGTTTATTAAGTTGTTCTTGCGTTATATCTAGATAGCTGGCATCGGCATAATCCAAAATGGGCATGAGCAAAGATTCTGCAAGCCTAACTTTAGTGGCAATCGGTAGGAAATTTCTGAGTCTATTAAGAGACTTAAAAGAGAAGTAAACTCGTCGGCTTAGTTCAGCGATTTGAGGTCGCCAAGACAGCTCCCTGTCAATAATAATACCAAGGTCTTTAACCTTATCACCAATCTGAATATATAATCCATCAAAATTAATTTTCGGCAACTTTTCCCATTCAACTTTAGCTAGCATTCTGGAACTACCGATGACAATAAGCTGCGTTTTTTGTGGATTGACTTTTAACCCAAATGAATCACTCCACAGCATTATTCTGTTTAAATCTGAGTTTATTGTGTGAAATGCTTTAAATAACTCAAACACAGAAGCTTGTGTGTATATCTGCAAGTCGTCTGCATAGAGGTGAAAGGATGAAGTTAACTGGTTGGAGATGGAGTTAATAAAAATTGAGAACAATAATGGAGACAAAACGCCACCCTGAGGAACACCAGCAATCAAGTCACGCCAAGACGAATAAGTTTCATCAAGCCGGACTCGCTGCCGACGACCATAGAGGTAACTTTGAAACCAGCCGATCACTTCAGGAGATATGTTAAGAGTAGAAAGAATCCCTAATAATACATCGAAATCGACGGTATTAAACGCGGTACTAAAGTCAAGTAACGAGAGCACTGTTAGCAGACCATTATCCATACCATACCGGATATCATCAGTTATTTTTACTAATGCTGTAGTTGTGCTATGACCTGGGCGAAAGCCTGATTGAAAAGGGTTCATTAGTAAATTTTTATTTAGGAATGCGCTCAGTTGCTTGTGTACTAATCGCTCCAAGACTTTAGATAAGAACGGTAAAATAGATATAGGTCTAAAATGGGATAAAGAAGTAGGGTTCGATTTTTTAGGTAGCGGGATTACTTGGGCTTCCCTCCAAGCTGAAGGGAATGTACCGGAAGACACAGAGTAATTTAATATGTGAGTAAGAACAGGAGTAATAACATCCAGTATGGGAAGGATCATATTACGACTAACACCATCAATACCAACAGCATTAGAAGCAATAGACCTAACTGCACTCTTAACATCACTATCAGAAAATCGACTTAGAAAGAAAGGAGGATGATTGGGAGTAGGTAGTGAAGATAGTATGTTCAAAGTATTTGATTTTGTCAAAGGATCAAAATCGGAAACAGATGAAAAATGCCGGTTGAGATCATCAACACTGAAATTTTTACACACAGGATGTTCAGGTTGTCGGCCTACTCCCAAAGAACGAAGAAATTTCCAAACTTTTGCTGGATTTTCATTTTGGACTGACTCGTGTATATATCGGCGTTGTGCGTCCCTACACACTCTATTGCAGCGATTACGAGCATTCACATAGGCTAACTTATTGTTATCATTTGGATTTGTCTTAAATTTAGTCCTGGCTTTACATTTTTTATGCATTAAAACTTTGATATCTTCAGTGAGCCACGGCGCTGGTAGATGCTTTATTTTAATTTGACGCAAAGGTGCATGCAAATCATACAACTTCAATATGGCTGTATTAAATGCACACACCTTCTCATCGATAGATTCTGCCTTGACTACCCTGGTCCAATCAACCTCACGAGCATCTTTTAACAGATCATTTAAATTTATACCACTAAAGTTACGCTGCAATATAATCTTAGGCTTGGCTTTTGGTGGACGAAGCCTGTAAGAAAGATAGATAAGGTCGTGGAAAGAGAAAGCATCAGCAGGACATTGACCATGTTTACTTACGTGAGAAAGTGAAGAGACTAGAATAAGATCCAAAAGGGAAGGTGTAGAATTTGGGAAATGGTGAGTTGCTTTTAGTGGAAGTATATTGAGATTGGTAGATAGAGCCAGGTCTTCTAAAGAGGTAGCACGATTGTCACGTTTTAATAGACAGGTATTGAAGTCACCCATTATAATTGTGTGAGCATAAGACGGAATCAGTTTATGTAGGATAGTTTCAAAATTTGAGAAATAATTAACGTGAAGAGATGGACTATAGAAAACACCAAGTAATACCTTTGTATGCCCTATTAGAACCTCAATAAATAAATGCTCACCTGCGTCATTATTTGGTGGTTGTGAGGACAAGCTTATAACTGTGTAAGGGAAATGTGACCTCAAATATATCGCAACACCTCCACCCCCTGAGCCGACACGGTCATTCCTTATCAGGTGGAAACCTGGTAAGGAGTATGATATGGAAGGTAAGGACGGTTTAAGCCAAGATTCAGACACGAGTACCGCGTGAACCATTTTCTGATCAAATGATGCCAACATATCCGGGAAATGAGCCGGAATACTTTGCGCATTTATGTGAACTATGTTGAAATTAGAAGAAAAACCTGAGAATTGGGTCTCAAGTTCTTCCCTGAGTTGAGGTGTACTGCAGCTACTACCGGTTGAACTATGAGACGAGCAAGACAGAAATTCGGTTTCACTAGAACTGTCTTCGCAAGACATAATATATACTATAAATTAAATTATATACCAAATAATATTATAATATATAAATATATATGTATAAAATAATTTTTATTATGTTATGTATAAAAATAAAAACTTTTACTACTAAATAAATGTCCATCTGCCTCTGTGTGGATGAGATTGCTATGTAATAACATAACACAGTAAGTAAACAAACAGCTGAGTAATAATATTAACAATAAAACAAAAAATAAAATTGATAAATAACAAATTGCTAATTCATATTTTCAAGAATATGTTTTATCTTTAATTACTAATTTGTTTATAATTTAATGAAAATTTGATACATTTAAAAGCTAAAATGAACAATAACTAATCTACTATGTATTATATAAATTTATATTAAAATTAGAATAAAATAGGTGTATTTTGTTGTATGTTTTGAATCTTTTAAATATATCTCCACTCCTTCTGATTTTTTTTATCAAATAACAAATGCTGCGTTGGCAACACACTATAAATAATCATGTACAAGCTGTATTATTATAAGTAATGTATTTAAAATGAAATACTAAGAAGTTCGTCTCGTCTCGATCAGAATGTTGTTATTAATTAAAGGTTAGGATTTAGTTAAAGGATTTTTATGCAGGAACATTGGTCCAAACATTTGTATTTGTGGCATTTAATTTTCGATTTATTTTACGACAGGCTGAGGTCGGCCTGTCGTAAAAGGCTTAAAGAACTATCATAGTACTTGTGTTACGAGTACTAGATAACTAATTTAATATAGATGTTAGATTTTTCCGTAAATAAATACTATATATAAACACCCAGACGGAGACTGTAAGCAGGCGGACGTGTGAAATCCGTTGTGCCACGGAGGTAAAAAATGGTGTTAAATTCGGTTTTTACAGCAAGCAAAATATTCGTCGCTTTTTAGAACATAAAAGAAAGAAAATTTCTTTATAGGTAGGGGTAGATTTATTCTTATATTGGAGGATGTGGTTTAAGAGTGCACCTACAACTGGGGTTTAACCCATGGATAATGGATAAAACTGTTTGCTACATAAATAACTTAAAATGTTATCGTCATACAAAATAACATTTGTTATCAACCGGACGCACATTGCTATTTCCTTTAGCGCAAACACAGTGGGCGTAGGTTTAGTTCCCAGCCGTTTGACTCATGGATGCTTAGAATTGCTAGAGAGAAGAATATGATCTTGATCACCAAATAAGGCGACGAATTAAACTTACAGTCACTGCTTAAATCCCATTACAACATGCATCGCTTAAGCAGTTTTTTATGTCTCTTCTACCTGCTCTTATCCCACATTGCATGGGGTCGGCACAACATGTTCTGTCCTTCCACTCTCCTCTGTTAACCGTCATCTCCACATCTCACCCTTTTTTGTCAAAGAAGAAAGAAGAAAGAAAAATAATTTATTTAGAGCTTAAAACTATAACAAAAAAACATATACATTAAATCATTAACACATTAGTCTTAGCCCTAAAAAGGTGCCTAACTCAGCAATGCAAGGAGCTGTTTAAAAAGCATCCTGCTCTGATCCGTCGTCCGTTGGGACCCTTGAAGTGACGATATAATAATTATTTATATCATGTTTATTAACAATAAGCAATTAGCAAAAATTTATATATATTAAAAATTAAAGGATACAAAAAATATTAGTATCACAAAAAATAAAGAAAAAAATTTCAGACAGAAAACATCAACTGAAGTGTTAAGAGATTGTAACAAGAAACAAACAAAAACACGAAAATATGAGTAAATACGCTAAGAATATAAAGATATTGATACCAAATTGACTAATTACAACAACTATTTAGTTACACAAAAAAATTATTATTAAAATATTAATTAAGACATAATTTGAAAATACTATATTACAGAGCACTTGTATCTATTGCCAGGTTTGCCCGCCTCTTTTGGTGTTAAAAGATAAATGATTTTAGTTTAGTTCTAAAACTATATATGCTAGACACTTTTCTTATAGGAGGAGGAATATTATTCCAACATTTAGTAGATGAGTACTTAAAGCTACCCCTAAAAGCTGTGCTGTCATATCATCTTTTACGCAATCCATCCATCTTTTTTTGGTCTACCTCTACTCATGTGATGGATACATGAGTTTGGTCTACCTCTACTCATGTGATGGATACATACACTCTCATTTATCTCTTTTTCCTTATTATACGGCATTCTTCCATGCACATTACATGGTCAAACCACGCTAGTCTCTTTTAAGTTTTAATAACTAGCGCTTTTTTCTTTTTATTCATTACTTTCACACTTCTTCTAATATACTCATTTCTAATCATAATCATGATCTTTATTTGTTAAAATGCAGGTAGTTACATGATGTCAGTTTACAAATTCTTCCCAGTGCATTTTTGCCCCCAGGCGTACAAATATATATTATTATTTGGGAAATTAATTAACTACTTCACCATAAATTCTTAATTCTAAAAACTTACTTAAATTGTTAATTTATATTAATTAAAATCGTCATTCAAAAATTCCATAATATTATAGTAACATTTCTCAATTAAGAATAATTTTAATTTTCTTTTAAAATTTGCCATGTCAAGATTTTTAAAACTATTGGGTAATTTATTAAAAATGTTTGGTGCCATACCAAATATAGTTTTGCTGGATAGGGATGTATTCATTGAGTTTGTTATTAACTATTTTTATGTCTTTTATTATATTTTTGTTGATCTCCGAATTTCGGAAAGCTGTTCGGATTACATTTAACATAATGCTACCTCATACAAATATAGACCAGTCAGAGTTAAGATATTTTTAACTAATTTTATCAATTTTCATTGTTGATTGGTTCATTTCATCCATTATGCATGTGTCCGCCTGTCCGTCTTTAACAGGCGTGGCAGATATAGTCCGTTACTTCTAGAAGTAGGCCAGAGCTAATTAAAAGGACAGGCTCAAGACAAAAAGAGGTCAAGGTACCTGATAGCAGTGATAGCTCAGTGGTATTACACTCTGAGAGCAATCTAGAGGTCTTGGGTTCAAATCCCATGATAGTTTGCACCGTTCAGGTTGTTTTTCTAGCCTAATGTGCGTATAATTACCATGAACTGATGGTGTAGGAAATTTTCGTGAAAAAGAAATCCACCATGGAGAAGCGTATACTGTCCATTCCCTATAAGGGAAGGCCCTAGTCCAGCAGTAGGATTTTATGGGCTGTTATTATATTTCAAGGTCAGGGGTCTAAAATAGCCGGAAGGTGGAAGACGTACATGAAAGCATGTTTCTCCCCCCTGGTCTCAGACAGTAGAGGAACACTTGGGTTATTTTAACGGTTATATCAGCCACACCCGTTCGTTTATCAACTGTGGGGGCGTAATGCCTACCCCACCCCAAACCCCTCAACGGGGCATGTGTATCATTTCCCACTCAAGAACTAAAAAGTGGGTTCCACAGTAAGAAGGATTCAATGCATAAAAAGTAATTTTTTTTCAGTATACGCATCAAGAGGGTTATGTCCCTATCCAACCTTGGAAAACGGAAGACCTAGATTACGGCAGCGATGGAAAATGGTCAGATTCAGCTGTTCCATAGGCTTTGAGTTGGTGGGGAATCGGTATGCAACGTGCAGGAACGGCGAGTGGGACGTACCAATTCCTGTGTGCGTCAGTAAGTATATTTAACATTAACGCCATGACGGACAACACGTGTTCGACATCATATTTTCCCCCAAGTCCACACCAATATATCAAGAATCATCCAAAAATCGTTTGGATTTATTTTTCTAATATTTTCAGATAACTCTAAAATAACGGGTGAAATGGTGGCGATGTGAAATGGCAAATATTTTTGAAAACAACTTGTTGAAAAGGCCGTAAAATCTAAGTCCTTTCGAATCTTTTTGTGCCAAGTGACCTAGCTGTACTGTGGGGTCGAGCTAGTCCCTTGTTTTAGAAAAAAAGAGCCGAAGCGGCATCCGTTGATCACCTAGAAGGCTTCTGTAGCGATCCGGGGTTTGCGGACATATTGTGTCCTATACGGCTCCTTGGTCCCGACGTATTAGCGGTCACAAGGTCCACCGCGAACCCTCTGGGGTAAACATTGTTTCTTGTCTGGCGTGCAACGTGTTGCTATCAACTAAGTCGACTGACTCTGCTAGTATAGAGACGTAAAAAGCCCGGTACGGTTGCATGCAAGGGTACGATATAAGAAAAAAAATTTGCACGATAAAAATAGTTTTGGTCTTGTCAGTGAGAGTATTCGTCAATTGCATAATTATGAAAATACCTTGTGATTTTTCAAACAAAACTACATGGTTTAGTAGGTTTTAGTAGTAAAAAAATTGCATCGGTTCTCACGGTTCCCTTTCTTTGGTTACGTTCTTACAGATCGTACGACGTAGTTCCTGTTGAATCATTTTCCGTCCTCTTACGTCATCTCTTAATGTCTTAACATTGCATCTCTTCTATTATAGATGTAAGTGAGTAATGAGTTACATGGACCCATTGTCTTACGCCAACGTTATCACCGCTATTGGTGTTGTAAATGGCAACCATTTACGACTTTCGTGGCGTAACAGCTAACGCAGTTTGATACGCTCGCGGAAGTAACGGATTCTATTCCCGTCTCGCGTCTGAGTGTTTATGTATGTATTTATTTACAAAAGAAAAGTATATAAGTACCCGTTGTCTAGTATCCACAACACTAGATGACATTGTGTGACTTGTCACATACGTGAGCAAATAAAAATTACGCCATATGGAATGAAGAAATTACAGATAGTGTAAGCATTTGGTTAGTTCTTCTAAAATCCTGATCCTTAATCTAAAATAAATATTGTTCAATACTGAAACAATATATACAGACCGCGTACCGAAGTTTGTTGATACGCTGCGGAGGTCGTCAAGCCATACTAATGTTATAAATGTGAACTCTGTCTGTCTGTTCAATTTTCATATCTAAACCCCTGAACAAATTTTAATGAATTTCGGTATAGAGATAGATTAGAGAAGGATAAGCTACTTTATTTTTGTTTATATAGTAGATCAACGTTTGCCGGTCTTATACTAGCTGACCCGGCAAACGCTAAATCATAAGAATCTCGTCCATCTCGGGTCTACCCTAAAAGATACTGCCATATTATATCCAAGAAACTTTCAGGAAACGGCTGTGACGTTCCCAAGGTGGAGATGGGAATGGTGATGCTGGCTCACCATAAAGCATGGATACATGCGTTCTGCTTACCAGGCTACACTCTAATAGGATCTCCGGTCATGTACTGCAATGGGCACAAATGGAATGGGACCACTCCTGAATGTGTTGGTAAGTTTCTATTAGTGCTCTTTACTGCTTTCTCTATGCAGGAGCGAAGTCAGAATACTAACATCTACGGCCGTAATCGACCTGTCGTAAAGGCACCATAACCCTAGATTCTACATGGCAAGGCCCCAAGCCGATCTGGATGTCACCCTTGATCTATAAGTACGCCGCTGTAGTAACGCTGTGTTCTGGCATTAGTGATCCAGTACTTCTGTGAGTAGACCGTCAGCCTGTCTCTTCCTCAGTAATAAAAAAAATTGTCGGCAAGAAATACCGAGTCACCCCGCTGGAGTGTCGGAGCGTATGACTCTGAGACCCACTAAAAGTCAGTGTCAGAGTTATGACCCCTCGGTGCTTTCCTGTATATTTTATGGATTCTGGGCTTGGGAATATTTCTAGTTTACGGACAGTGAATTGCACACATATCTGTCTTTTCGCCCCGTACCGTGAATACGCTGCTGTCCCATAGGAGTACAGGAACTTGGGTCACTAATAAATAAAAACACAAAAAAACACAGCACAAGGTTATTACGGCGGCATACTTAAGACCAAGAGTGGTTGCCGTCCAGACGGACTTGGGGCCCTACTACGTAGCTAGGGTGGGTTGTTTTGTCGCCTTTTACGACAGGCCGACCCCGGCCGCAGAGGTTAGTCCTTAATCCGCCTCTGCACGGAGAATTGTCTGTCACCTCGGTATGCAAATCTCCTACGATATTTTCCTTTACCATTAATAAGAGGCAATTATGTATACTTTAATAACACTGTAATTGAAATGAGGTAAGAAAAAAAAATAGGACAGGACAGTGGACCACTCCCACTTTTCATTTCCTTAAATGGACAGGAACTTATCTTCATAACAAAGGTCATATGCTCACGACAATGATTTACTACCAGAAATCTGAAAGGTCGAAAGGAAGGCCCTTAGGCCTCCAAAATTAGGAATGAATTCTAAATCAAGTCAAAATTACTAAAACTACCTTCTAAAAGAAAAAAATATTTTATGCGAAAAATATAGTGTCACCATAAATTCAGTAGTTTAAACGGCATGTAAGTAATGCAAAAGCTTCTTTATGTCCTGGATAAAAGAGATACGTAGTTCTGTAAAATAAAAAAGCTATTTTTATTATTTCTTTGTTCGTAGTTCTATGATATAGTATGTATGGTTACAACCTCAACTTCCGCTTTAAAGCCCAGGGTTCACTTCTATGGTTTTTCTTCACTTCGCACGGACTCTTACGACGTCAAATCAGTAGTTTTTAGGTCTACACCTCCTACTGGGACTCGGCGGAGGCGGCATGGCCAGACATTTGTTCCCCACGTAGTTAGCCGGTTGCAAAATTTTAATTGGGATCGGTTAATAAATTGGGACCAACCATAATAAGGCCTTAACATAGAATCGACTTTATATAATTTTTTTAAACAGCCACAACGGTAAAACCGAAGTTAAGCTGTAATTTTGAAGACGCCGACCTCTGTGGATGGACCCAGGACGAGTTCCACGACTTCGATTGGGAACGGATAAACAAGAAGACTCCTAGCTATTTCCTCTTCACTGGACCTTCGTATGATCACACTTATGGACCTGGTGATGACAAAGGTAGGTAGCGCTTTTATCCATATTGCTTACGTCATCGAAATGTCCGTTTCCCAAACACTAGTGTTAATTTTTTTAACAATTCCTAGCCCCAACGGTTTCCAAGACGAATGCTCCCGACCCGGGGGAGGGGGTATTGGGGAAGATGGTTTACATCTGACTACCCACAAAAAAACCCCTGTCCTTCTGTCACCTACTGCCTGGACCCACGCATAAGCGTGGCCCGTCGATTACGTGGCCAAGTTTGTGTCAGGTCTACACCTCTTCCTCGTTTAGCGCTGGGAGGTCACGGATTCATCTGTGAATCCATCCTCGCGACAATGGTGTGGGCGGCGAGAGTCGTTTGACGCCCTTCGGCGCCGTCGTCTAGATCTGCGTTGGCGGAAAGGGATCTGGTTTCTTCTTCCCACCCCACCGCCTCTTTCGCTGTTATAACTGCCTCGCAGTGAGATTCCCGAACCCTTAAAAACCCCGCTGTTCTCCTATCGCCTACGCCCGGGCCCACGGATATATGGCCTGCCGATCTCGTGGCCCGGGCCGGCGCCGGCCCGCCCTTTGTCTTGAGGTGGGCCCCTTCTAAAGTGTTGGCGCCAGGGGGTCAGGGTTTCGTCCCCCCGGCGCTCTCCTAACAACTCTAGGAGTTGAGGGGGGCCGCGGAACAGCACGCAGCCCTCACCCTCGCGGCAATAGTGCGGGCGGCAGGTCCTCCCCCGAGGGGCCGCCCGCGGCCGCTTTTTACGGCGGCCGGAGGTCGTTACTGGCCCTCCGGCGCCGCCGGCGTGGCCTGCGTTGGCGGGAGGGGAGTGTGGTGGTCGACTCCCGCTCCCGCTCCGCCACCTCCTTTGCGGACATGACTGCCTCGCAGAAGGAGGCGACGGCCGTCCATCCAGGATCGCCCCCGACCATGGACAGAACCAGGGCCGGGAGCGACAGGGCCACGCCGATTTGGGCGACGAGGGCGCGGCGCTCCTCGCGCCACGCAGGGCACACGGCGACAGTGTGGTTCACCGTGTCCTCCTCGTCACCCGCGCCACAGTGGTGGCACCCTGACGTCATCTCCCGCCCTATGCGACACAGGTACCTCCCGAAGCAACCGTGCCCCGAGAGGACCTGCGTCAGGCGGAAGGTCAGGGCGCCGTGGCGCCTTTCCACCCATTCGGCCAGGACGGGCCTCACCGCTTCGATGGTGGCGAGGCCCGCGCTAGGGTGCGCGAGGCGCTCCTTTATTTAACTCTTCACAACCATCTCAACATCCGGATCTGCGAAGTGACATTTTATATGGATAGTATAATAATGAGTGTTATTTTACAGGCTATTATATGTACATCGAAAGTACTTCTGTCCGAGAGAATTCGACAGCACGTCTCCTGTCGCCGGTGTATGACGCAGAGGTGGCCAACAACGCTTGTTTCGTTTTCTACTATCACATGTTTGGCAAGTAGGTTTTAATAGTCAACAATCGTTTTGCCAATTATTGGTATCTAAGAAAGTAAATAAATATACTACGACAATTCACACAACGCCATCTAGTTCCAAAGTAAGTAGCATAGCACTTGTGTTATGGGTACTAGACAACTGATATACTAAACACGAGATGGTTATGGAACCTCTGTAAGCGTACTGAAGTGCGTTAACTACGGAGTTATGCTACAGAGGTCTTCAAGAAGACAAGAATTTTACTCATATCCTAATAATTTCATAATAAAGGTTATTTATATTATTATTATACTCACACCAACTCCCTTTTTATATTCTGGTCCAAGCGAATGACCAGTACCACTCCGGACTCCAGAAGGTAGACAACGTTATATCGATCTCATCACTAACCCTACAGCGTCCGCCTTAGTGCTGCTGGCCAAGATATGATGACCAGCGGCGGCTGCAACAGTATACCGAATAAAACCCCGGTTCCACCCAATACGGCTTCGCAGGATCGACTTTTGGTCATTGCTCTGTGATGCTCGGACCAACCTAATCTTCTAGGACTAGGACACCCAGATACAAAGTAGACGACTGGCATGGTACGGGCATGTAATGAGAAGAGATGCTGATGACATTACTAGGATAATGTTGAACCTGATAGTAGATGGGTACAAGGGCAGAGACAGACCAAAAAGGGGATGGAAGGAATGTGTGATGCATGATATAAAGATTTATGAAGTGACAGATGAAGAATGCGAACTAAGAGTATAAAGAACGATACAGGGTAGAAGAAAATGGATGTATTACATGAAGGGTGTAATTGTATGCATTGTGTAAAATTTTAATATTTAAAAACTATGAATTTGTTCCAGAGATATTGGAGGTCTCAGGGTTTACCAGAAATCTGACACTCAATCTCAGTTCAACTCCAGTGATATTGATCGTAAAAATTATTTGCTCTTCGAGATCTGGGGAAACCAGAACAACTTTTGGTATGGTTCTGTTACACCTTTGAAGAACTTCTCGGAACCTTTTCAGGTCAGTGGACGCGGGTTAATATTTGATGACGTTGCCTGTGATTTGCTTGATTATGTCAAAGCTATGAAGGTAGATTTAGCTAGATTTCTAATAACTAAATATGTTTTTAAAGTGTTTGTTCATTGAATTAAGAAAGTGATTGAGCTAAGCTTCGGTGTCTAAGTTCGGTCGCGATGTTTGTGATAATTTCAAGTATGAAAATACGCATTTCTAAGTATGTCATTTAACTTACTATTAAGTGAGCCTTGTAAGCTTAGTATTAAGTAGTAGTAAAATTAATAGGCAACAGTCGATTAATTTTTGTGACGCTAGGAGCATCGCTAACACACGGCCGTCCGTGCAGGAGAAATGGAATCTGGATTATTTGTGTAAGATACAATGGCGGTATATTTAGAAGCATGGAGTGGTTGCCATCCAGACGGACTTGGAGCCTTACCATTTAGCTAGGGTTGTTCTGCAAGTCAGTATTCTTACTCCGCCTTTGCACGAAGAAGTATTCTGAATACTTACTGAATAAACTGAAAAATAAAATCTGCATCTTAGTGTATTAAATTTTCAGATTGTCATAGAAGGTATTAGAGGCACCGGCGCCACTAGCGACATCGCCATTGACGACGTTGCTATCCTCTATGGAGAAAATTGCACAGAAGCAGCGAAAGATGTCACCACTTCTACTACACCTTCGCGTAAGTTAAATATAGCTACAAAGCCCTATTTGGTCCTTGCATAGACAAGGTAGGTAATTATAATTGCTCCGAACAATTATCGATTACCCTCAAGTAGTTGTAAGGAGACGGTCGACGCGGAGGACGTCATCTTTTCAGTCAACAATAAATACGAGTAATAGCATACTGATGTGCGCGTGAGTGGTTTTGAACAAGAATACTGTGCCAAGAAGTTTACACTCTTAGATAGCGAATAAGTGTGGTTTTTACAAATATTATCTAGGACTAATGCTGAGCAAAATTTTGACGTAACCTGCATACCGAGATTACAGGTTTTTTTTATTGCTGTAGGACAGCAGACAGGCTGACGGCTCACTTAGAATTTAGCAGCTATCGTCGCCTATGGGTGTTTGCAACGCCAGTGGTATCGCGAACACGCTACTGTCCCATAAGGAATTGCTATTGCGGCATACTTAAGACCAAAGGTGGTCGCCATCCAGACGGGCTTGGGGCCACCACGTAGCTAGGGTGGGGTATGTATAGCCCGCCAAGCTACCTTGAACAAGCTTGGGCGCGGTCCGAGTGCAATAATATGTTAAGAGTTTTTATTTAAGTCTAAGGTCTGCCATCTCAAATTCGAAAGGAGATACCACATATTAGTTTCTTTGCTATAACTTTGATGCTATAACCAGCAACTCATTTAAGTTCCACTAAGTTTTGGGTGGCGGCTAAACTAAGGTCAAGGCAGCCTCGGCGCTGGAGGCGAGAGAAGAAGTCTTAGGGTTTAATTGATATACTGTAACCAAAAGACGAAGACACGGGGGAGTTACACGCTACCGAGCACGTTCCTACGCTGCGAGTTTTGCGTAAAAAATTCCGTACTTACATAATAATTTTTTTGTTTATAGCGGTCAGTTGTCGAAATCGATGCGACTTTGAAGTATCGATGGATCGTCTCCGATTGCACTCAGGCGGCTGCAGATGCTCCTTTATCTGCATCACCTATGACGACTGTTGTCATGATTTTCTGGAAGTCTGCTTTTACGGCAGTAAGTACTTTATAAAAGAGCTTGGTAACTTATCATTTATATTAGATATCTATAGAAGATTCCTGACGTATGTACAATATCTCTGAGGGATCGCATTCGTAATGATTCGTCAGAGAAACAAAATCGTCGACATCGCTTCTCAATTGGCAGCACTATATAAGTAGCGTAAGACGCCCAGCGACGAGGTGGGGTGACGACTAGCGGAAAATGGCTGACAAGGAATGCATGCAACTAACCCAAGACATGACTCTGTGGCAAGTCTTGGGGGAGGCCTACGTCCAGCTGTGGACTTTAATAAACTGACGTTGATATATATACAATAGGTATAGCGAAAATATAACAAGTTACTTACAAATCACAATAAAATGTGAAAAGATTTTTTATAGTTAAGACAGATAAATAATGTATTAGGGATTAGGGACGTTAGGGACATTAGGGACGCTTAGGGATTACCGTTACGTACGAACGTTCTCAACACATAGTGCCGATAATAGGCCGACTTTAATATAATTAAGATAGAAACTGGTCCGATGATACGAGAATAGGTCCTATATGCCTCTAAGCCAAAGTATAATCAGACTAGTTTTGTGTTAAACATTATCCTGCGATTGTGACTGATTGTGGAGGAGATGAGGGATAGAAAATGAATAAGGAAAGTAAGGAAACGGGTTAGGAAAAGAAAGAAGAAGGAAGGAAAGGCCTCCATGGCGTAACAGCTGCACCTATAGAAGACTGCAGGTGTTGATTTCGATTTGCATCCCGAGGATGCATGTTTATGTATAATTTGTATTTATTTACATCTAAGTTCTGTTGTCAATTGTCCAGTAACAGTATTGGTTAAATTCATATGGTATATTCATATTTAAAGGGGAAAACGAAATAGGATACATGATGGAAATGGGACATTTCTCACCGTATGTAATTGAATACTTACGTGGAATTCTACAAAAGCATGGTGACTATACTATAGATACCTTTACACTCGACCAATCTAGAGGAGGTGAAGGAAAACAACGTGAGGAAACTTGCACAAGCGTAGCGGGTATATGACCATTCCTTCTACGGGGAGGCCAGAGCCCAGAAGCGGGCTGTGGGCAATGTTATGGACTGTTATAGTCACTAAAATAATTAGCATACGAGATATTTCTTGATAGTGAAAATCTGTATAGCAGGACATTATTTTGTCCTCCAGGGAGATCGAACACACTCACGTAGCTTCTGGGCCAGACGAGTCGCTTTTACCAGAATAGTTTCTTTAACATTTCTCGTCGTCAATAAATTAAATAAGTATATTACTGAATTTGAGTAAAATGAGATTTATATAAAAAAATTGACTGGATGCAACAATTCGGAGATAAGGGTATCCGTCGAGTCTTGGAAGACGGTTTTTATATTTGATCACACTTTCTTACAGACGACTCGAAACCAGAAGATTTTACGGATACCCCTAATGAGCTGACGACAACACAGATATCAGTTTCCGAACTCTTTTCCACCTCTACAATCTCATCAACCACTACATCCACTACCACTCCTAAACCTACAACACAAAAAAGAACTTCCCCTATATCAACAACTACACCAATACCAAAAACTACCACCACTACAACTATTCGATCAATTCTACCGAATACTACATCTACCACAACAACGACTACATTAACTACAACTATAGCTCCCACTACAACATCTACCACTAAAAGCTCTATTTCAACGTCAACTACAATCTATTATAAGACAGATGCATATAATGGTACAAGTGTTAAGAAAAATAAAACATTAAATATAAGCGAAACTCCTAAGAAAAGTAAGTATAATTACAAAATATTTTTTAGAGCAATCAACAGACAATTTCAAATTTCGATTTATTTGCGACAGTGCTCCTTGAATTGATGGTGCGTGATCGTCATTACTGCAATTAATAATTTCAACATCCACAACATTGTATTATTGCTATAAAATAACATGTTGGCATAAAAAGGAGATAAAAGAAAATTTAAATTGGAAAGGCCACAATGTAGACAAAAATCAGGACAAGAGGACAAGATATGCTGCTAGAACTCTCTATAAGTTCGCACTAGTTTTCTGTTAGAGAATTATGTATATAAATTAGAACCCAAAGTACTTTTGTTACTTGCCTTTGCCTGAGTCTGAATTTTTATAAATAATATGTATTTATTTACAAAAGACAAATATAATGGTAGTTTATCAGTAGTCTACCTAACACCCATAAAACACGCGCTCTGTTGCTTACTTTGGTACTAAATAACGCTGTGTGGATTTTCACAGTATATTTATTGGTATAATTTCGCATGATATCTATGTTAAAAAGATCTTGAGCTAGCATGTTTTTGACTTAACTATATCGCTGAACGTTATGAAGCGGATATTAATTTGCCCAAATGTTTACGAATTTAAAATAGCCTCCAAGACAGTCGTCACGCTAGTTTTATTATAGATAGCGTAAGTTATGGCGATTCTTGACTAGACACAGTTGGTCCCATTCTTAAAGAATAGAGGGTTTTAAATATAAAACAATAGACTCATCTGTTTTTGTGGCATAATAATAATAGGCTATAGTACCCGCCGAGTTTGTTCAGGGCGGAATGGCTGTAACGTAACGAAATCCGCAAATAAAGCACTAGCTTTATGCAGATTTCCTTATTATATATTCTTTTACCATAAATATTTCTACGTGCAGGGGCGCAATAAGGATATTGACCCTTGCGGCTAAGTTGGTCTTAAAACACGACAAAACAACCACGTATGAAAAGAAAGCCCGTCTGGATGGCGACCATCTCTGATTTCTAAATATACCCTGGTGTTGCAAACATTCGTTTTATCCGTGCAGGGGCGGAGAAAGAATACTAACCTCTGCGGCCGTCTAATACTAACCTCTGCGGCCGGAGTCGGCCTGTCGTAAAAGGCGACAAAACAACCCACCCTAGCTACGTGGTCAAGCCTCAAGCCCGTCTGGATGTCGACCACCTTTGGTCTTAAGTATGCCGCCATAGTAAACTTGTGTTGTGTTCCGGCATTAGTGACCCAAGTTCCCGTACCATTATGGGACAGCAGCGTGTTCGCGATGCCACTGGCGTTGCAAATACCCATAGGCGATAGTAACTGCTTACTACTGAGAGGACCAACAGCGTGTCTACCGTTCCATAGCAATAAGAAAACGAGTAATGTTAGGCATATTTACTTTAGATGGGAAACACTAACCAAGAAGCACGTATCATGATGGGATTGGAAGCGTTATTGGTTTATGGTACATATTATGTACATATTAGGTAAAGTTATTCGTGGATTAATAGTAAGTTATATTTATCTTTCCAGGTAGTTGGAGTGTAGTTTTAATAGCTATCATATGTGTAGGATGTTTGTGTGGACTGGTGTACACGGTTTTCAGGCTGCGGTCGACGCGCGGGCAATTGTTCATCGCTCGGATGCGCGGCACCGCGCAGCAAGATTCCGAAGTGCGGTACTTAAACACAGATGTTGACGACGATTAATACATACATATAATCACGCCTCTTTCCCGTAGGGGTAGGCAGAGACCACTTCTTTTCACTTGCTATGATCCTTACATACTTGTTTCGCTTCGTCCACTTTCATTATTCCCTTCATACATGCCCTTCGGTTTAGGGTACTCTTGATCTGGCCTTTTTTCAAGACATCCCTGATCTGGTCTCGAAACGTCCGCTTAGGTCTACCCCTTCCAACACTTCCATTCACACTCGCCTTATACACTTTTTTCGTCAATCGTTATATTGTTCATCGCTCGGATGCGCGGCACCGCGCAGCAAGATTCCGAAGTGCGGTACTTAAACACAGATGTTGATGACGATTAATACATACATATAATCACGCCTCTTTCCCGTAGGGGTAGGCAGAGACCACTTCTTTTCACTTGCTATGATCCTTACATACCTACTTGTTTCGCTTCGTCCACTTTCATTATTCCCTTCATACATGCCCTTCGGTTTAGGGTACTCTTGATCTGGCCTTTTTTCAAGACATCCCTGATCTGGTCTCGAAACGTCCGCCTAGGTCTACCCCTTCCAACACTTCTATTCACACTCGCCTTATACACTTTTTTCGTCAATCGTTATTAATAAACTTTTTATTAATTTTTATTCGTTGTTTTATTAGCGTCAGTGAAAGTTACAAATTTATCAGTAACATAGTGGACACGCTGCTAGAAATTTTGAAAAGTAATTCGATTTCGCTTTCAGCCACGTTATCGCCAAAGATCGTAGTCTACACCATAAGAAGGTAGTGTTTTATTAGGTCATACCCCTGTATAAACTATATAGACTCCACTGTCGGGAGAAATTGCAAAAATAGTTTACCAATATAACATCCAGCTTCCTACGAAGTATGTAAACAAAATGTGTTAAAAAGCTAATAAATAGTCTATATGTATAACAAAAAAAGTGAAAATATTATTTTTACTGTAATGTATATATAAATTTTAATACAATTTATTCATGCTTATATATAATACATTATATATTGACCCTTTTAAGGTATACTAATTACCACATATTTTTTCGGAATACAATTTATTGAATTTATAGTCATTTCTCGGTCAATCATCAATCAAATTTGTCATATATATAGGTATAATCATTAATTGTATAATAAGACTTATTTATTTAAAAAAAATTGCTGTAGGACAGCAGACAGACTGACGGCCCGCTTAGAATTTAGTAGTTACCTTCGCCTATGGGTGTTTGCAACGCCAGTGGCATCGCGAACACGCTGCTGTCCCATAAGAGTACAGGAACTTGGATCACTAATGCCGGAACACAACATAAGGTTATTATGGCGGCATACTTAAGGCCATAGGTGGTCGCCATCCAGACGGACTTTAAGGCCTTACCACGTAGCTACGCACATTGTTTTGTCGCCTTTTACGACAGGCTGACCCCGGCCGCAGCAGGGATCAATTTACCGCTACATTTTGAGAGCGTAATCAAAATGAGAACAGGGCATTAGTTTTTGACATAATGACATCGTTTGTCGCTAGGAGAATAAATTTCATCATCATAATCATAGCTATAAATCTCGGCTGCAACCCAAACTTCCGACTATTACTTCTCTACTTCGCACGGTCTTCAGCATACTAGATTCGGTAGATAGCGAGTCTATTGACATGCATATTACTCTTTACGACACCAAGCCAGTACTTTTTGAGTCTATCCTTCCAGACGGGGTCCGGTGGAGGCGGCATAGTCAGACATTTGTTCTCCACGAAAGTAGTCGGTTGTTGCAAATTGTGGCCATATCAGCGAAGGTGAGACTCCTGTAATTTAGTCGCAATATCACGGACATGAAGGCTGCCGCGAATGCGGGAATTCCTAACGCGATCTCTTCGCGTCAGCTCACACATCCATCGTAGCATATTCATTTTCGTGGCAGCAGTTCCTGCTTGTATCGCTCGAGCATCGGACACCTTTCACAGCCATATCAAAGGCCGGGCGAAAGTTGTGGTTTATTAAATATGTCCCCTAAAATATTTGTCACTACCTTATAAAAAAAATTTAATATTTCTGAACTAAAACTTGGCGATAACGTGAGTCAAAAATAGAGTATTAAAACTAAGCCTACTGAATCATATTGTAACACTAAATTATTTTGTACCTAGCAACCCCGAAACGCGGGTAAATATGAACTGTGACCTCGTTTTGCACCCCGTTAGCGTAAGGACAGCCTCCAACCTTATCAGTATCGACCCGAAAGGCCGCCATTTTGGCATGCGCACAGCATATGCGACACACTGACGTACGAACTCGCAACCAGTAAGATCGTGTAAATAATTGTAAATACACCTAAAAAGTGCTATAGTATAAAAAAAATATATAATGCTATTCTGTGTTAGTTTCTAGAAAAGTCTGTGAGTATTTTTTTATATTTCTATATCATATTTAATATAATTGGATTATTACGTGTAAATAATAAAATAATCCCATTATATTTCTAAAAATACTGTCCAATCACGTTTCCTGAAACATTCTTGTTCTATAATATGTATTCAGTACATAACGTATATATTTAATACCACCGCAGTATTATTTGCTATGTAATCACTTACTGATACCATATCCGTAAGTATTACTTTTAAAATATTAGTGATATTTTTGGTAATAAGCTATTAATTAATATTTGTTAAACTTAATTTTCCCTAATTTAGTATATACTTCATTTTAAAGACTTAGTTTTATTTTAATTTTGACTAAAATTATATTCTATCGCAAAAATATTGTTTATAAAATATAAAACTGTGCAAAAATACGTTTAATTTGTGATTATTATTACATAATAATATATAAATAAAATAATATTTAACGCATTCTAGTGGTGTAAAATACAGCAATTATACAGTTATACAGTTATACAGTTATATTCAAGGTAATTTCAAGTTTATGTAACCCACTAAACGTGCGATGGGATCTAACGGGTTTGGCACGCGATTTGTTCCATGAAAAGGGTTACGATATTCAATAACGAAATATATGTTACTTATTACCTTTAAGTGATACATACATGAAACATCGAAGTTAAAATTTGCACAATTTAGCACCGCACTACTCGCTATCGGCCAGTGTTCATACCTATTTCTTGAAGCCTCTCCAGTACGAAACGGTTCTCAAGTTTGTTGCGTACTCTTCGGTTTTGGGATGAATTTCCAGATGAGGTTTTACCATCGTACGATGTGTGGTTTAAAAAAAGGTATTAGAAAATTTCTTTGAAGGCTACAGTGGACTGGCAGTGCTCGTAGTGTTGCAAACGTCTATAAGCGACGGTAATCATATACTATCAAGTGGGCAAATATATATACGCATTTCATAAAAAAACGCCAATGAACAATGAATTTTAAAATTCATTCAAAATCAGGTAATATCATTTACGTAATCTAACACAAAGGAAAAAAAAAAAAAATATTATTTGATTTTCGATGTCTGTGTAGACAGATCAGATCGTGCCCATTGAAAAGTTCCCCTTAAATGTATGAAATATTTTCCTAATGTACTATATTAGTATTTTTACGATACTCTTCAGTACATGTTGCATGTTACTTAACTCCACATAAACGTCTTGACAGATTTTGATGAATGTTTTGTATGTGTTCAAGCGGATTAAACAATGGTTTACATTCACAATTCGGTCCACTACATTCTTTTTTTAATTTATATGATAGGACAATGTTTGCTGAATCGTTTGATGACGTTTCTGAATTGGCCGTATGGTTCCGACGGTGAAAGAATAGGGCCACCCCAAATCATCCCGAGGGAGTCGTAAAAGGCGACTGATGGGTTATTCCTTCTGCCAGCTTGCATGCGGCGAGGGAAGGACACCTTTACGCTTCCCTTTTGAGGTTGGGAGGTCGGACGGCAGTCGCTGCCGTAAAAATCAAAACTAGCCAAATAACAATATGGTTAGAAAACGGAAAGGATTTGTCACGGATAGGGCGTCGCCGCAAAACGAAGCGCAGGAACTTCGCCCGACTCCTGTGACAAGTGGACTAGGGCTGCCGTGCCGTGGACGAGCATGGCTAAAGACATTAGCCCCATCCAAAAGGAAACTCCACTTCGCAACTTGGAATATTGGCACGCTGACTGGATGCACGAGAGAGTTGGCCGATGTACTTTCCAGGCGGAGAGTGGCCGTGGCGTTCCTGCAGGACACTCGGTAGAAGACCAGTAGATCCTGGTTCATTGGGAATGGCTACAAGCTTATACGGGTGCACCTGGTGGGGAAAATGGGGTCGCCATAGTGCCCTCGGAGGAGTTCCAGGACGACAATTTGGAGGTGAAGCGCTGTAGCGATCGGCTTATGGTTGTGAGGGTGCTTGTCGCTGGGGTAGTCACCCACTTGATAAGCGCCGACACGCCACAGGCCAGTTGTAGCGACGCCGATAGGATAGCATTTTGGAAAGTGCTTCGTGGGATCCCATTGTCACATGCGATCGTTTTGGGTGGTGATTTAAACGGTCATGTGGGTGATGAATGTGGGGAATTTGAGCATGTTCACGGTGGATGTTAGCCGCAACGTGGAAGGGGAGAACATCCTTAATACGTGTGCAGCTGCCGACCTTGCCATCGTGCACACGTATTTCAAAAAGAGACCCGAGCACCTACAAAAGCGGGAGGAATGCTACCCAAATCGACTTCCTACTCACTAAGAGACACGACATCAGCAAAGTAACCAACTGCAAGATCATACCCGGTGAGAGTCTCACTGCACAACACCGCCTTCTTGTCATGGACCTCTGCAGGTCGGCGAGGGAGGTGCTTGGCGAGTCTAAGGGCGGGCTCAAGTGTGACAAGGGGACTTGGTGGTGGAACGACTCAGTCCAGAGGGAGACCAGGACGAAAAAAGCCGTCTTTAATAAATGGCAAACGTCCAGATCTGAAGATCGCGACGCATACCGGGTGGCAAAGCGCGCCACTAAGAGAGCTGTTGCCAGAGCCAGACGAGACCACTTACAACCACTTTACGATAAGTTGGAATCGTCTGAGGGGCAGAAGCTCATCTATAAGTTGGCGCGCTCCAGGGTCATAGCGGCACAGGATATTTCCAAGTGCCGCTGTGTAAAAGACCCTATGGGCAACCTGCTATACGAGGACCTCGCGGTGAATGAAGGATAGATAGCGCTCGTATTTCCACGATCTGCTGAACACGCAGCACAAAGAGGTGCGGCCGCCAGATCTTCCCCCGAATCAATCACTAGTGCAGTGGCAGTGGCGTTACCAGTGGGTAACGCCTGCAGAGGTCCAGAATTGTCTTCGCCGCATGAAGCATTGGAAAGCTGTTGGATCCGATGGAGTCCCCATTGAAGCCTGGAAGGTGATGGGCTCTCGTGGTGTGGGGCATCTTAATCGACCTTTTTAACCGGACACTCCTCGCCGGTACGATCCCGAGCCAATGGAGACTGAGTATCATTATTCCAGTCTTCAAAGGCAAGGGGTCGGTGCAGGAGTGCGGTAATTACCGAGGTATAAGGTCATGTCCCACACCATGAAGCACCTCGAGAGGGTTATCGACTCTCGGATTCAGCAGGAGTGCACTATCTTGGGATGACAGTATGGGTATCACCCTGGTCATGGGACCATGGATCCTGTTTTTGCCCTAAGGACTGTCGAGGAGAAATACAGGACGAAGAATACGCCTCTGCATTACCTGTTTCCTGACTTTCAGATGGCCTTCCACTGTATTCCTCGTGCGATTGAGAACGGTGATCTGAAGCTCAATGTAGCGAAGACCCACCGAATCATGTAGCGAAGATCCCATACACTTACGCATAGGCGGCGAAACAGTCGAGCGCACGGACCAAGTAAAATACCTGGGATCTGTATTTCACGCGTCTGGTGACATCGATTGCGACGTCAAGGCACGCATTGCTGCCGCGTGGGCCAAACGGCGTGAGGTAATTGGTGTGACCCCAAATTGCCGGTAAAGTTGAAGGGACAGGTCTATAAGACCATCATTAGGCCTGTCCTTTTATACGGCTGTGAAGCGTGGCGAGTGTTAGAGCGACACAAACAAGAACTGCGTGTCACGGAGATGAATATGCTGCGGTGGATCTGTGAAGTAACGCGGAAGGGCCGCGTTAGGAACTTCCGCATTCGCGGCAGGCTTCATGTCCGTGACATTGCGGATAAATTACAGGAGTGTCGGCTCCGATGGTACGGCCACGTTTTACGGCAACCGGATGCTTATGTGGGAAACAAATGTCTGGCCATGACGCCTCCGCCGGACCTCAGCAGGAGGGGTCGGCCCAAAAAGTGCTGGCTTGACGTTGTAAAGGGTGGTATGCGTGCCATATCACTACTAGGGATGCTGAAGACCGTGCCAACTGTAGTAGAAAAAGTCGGAAGCGGACCCTGGGCACCGAAACGTAAGTTTAGGTTGCGACCGGGATTTGTATCCCGGTTGTCGCTGTTGTCGCTGGGATGATGATAATGAATGTTTGCTGAATCGACTAGTATTTAATACGCCAACAGGCGCTAGTGACATGTACCATGAAGGGTTGGAATGATAAAGGGATTAACCGGATCGATAATATTTTTACCAATACGTGTATGGTACGAATACGAGAATCTGTTAGTTAGTGTATGTAGTCAATGACGCGTGGCACAGATAAAGCGTTGATATGCAAATTTGTGACATTGTTTTTTATTTCGGTCTTTAAAACACATTAACAAACTTAGAATTTCAATATATATTTCTAAAGGAACATATTGTTAAAATGCATTCTCCTAAATGAAAAAAACTTCTTTTTCCTGTCCCTTTCTCACATTCAGGGTCCGCACAACATGTTCTCTCTTTTCCCTCTCCTCTGATAGCCGTCATCTCAACATTCTTACTCTACGCCATATGACATTTTACGCAATCCATCTATGAAAAAATTAAAAAACCTTATCTACACCTATATAAGCGAAAAACCACTCATCACGAAATCTCTAAAACTATAAACCCGATTGATTTGAAATTTAGTATTGTTAGTGAAGAAAACACTTCGAATTTTTCGATAAAATAACATAACTTGTTGTAAGAATTTAAGTATTAGCAGGTTATATTTTGTGTATTAAGACTGAGCTCTTTAACATGCTTCCCGTCTTTAACACTTCTCTTATTTTTAACATAAAACAAGATGTCACCACATTCCGTCATTGACTTAACTGAAAGGATTTTTTGCAACTGAAACTAATTTTATAGTTAAACTAGCTGACCCGGCAAACGTTGTTCTGCCATATAAATAATAAACAGTCAAAAAAATTAAAAAAAAATTTTTGGGGGTGGGTCACCCCTAACATTTAGGGAGATGAAAAATAGATGTTGGCCGATTCTCATAGATACCGGATAAGCACAAAAAATCACTAACTCAATTTAGTTATCTGCCTACTGCCTACCCCCTAAGAACGATGGCGTGATTATTTATAGCCTATGACCATTTCTAGGTTATCATCTATCACCATACCAAATTTCATCAAAATCCGTTCAGCCGTTTAGGCGTGAAAGAGGAACAGACAGACAGACAGACAGACAGAGTTACTTTCGCATTTATAATATTAGTATGGATTAATTCGGAATCTCCTTATGGATAGATGATACTGGTTATAGTCTAATGATGGTGGCAAGTTGTCTGTTATGTTCGTGGTCGTGTGACTGTGGATCGAATCCAAGACGAAACAAAATATTTTTCGATGCAAAAACTTTTTGAAGTTAATCTTTTTTACCACGATTGTGATTTGAAAACTCGATAAAACCAATAAAGCTACACCAGAGACAAACATGCTGATAAATAAGACGTAGCAGAAGTATACAGTGTTTACTATAATCTTACTTCTCCTCTTTATTCGGACTTTATCTAATATATAAAATTCTCGTGTCGCGGTGTTTGTTACCAAACTCCTGCGAAACGGCTGGACCGATTTGTATGAAATTTTGTGTGCATATAGATTAGGTTGGAGAATTGGCCAACATCTATTTTTCATACCCCTAAATGATAAGAGGTATGAAAAAAAATTTGATTTTTATTTTTTAGACAAGTTATTTTATTATGATTTAGCATTGAAAAATACATACAACTTTAAATTTTAACACACTTCTACGATCAATACCTGTTTCTTAATTGTGATTTTTATATCTGTTTCATCCACAGATCCGCAATATGGTTACAAGATGGCAATCGACTATAATAATTGTAGTATGATAAATTCATGTTATTTATGTTTTTATTTACAATTTACTTTAAATGAAATTTTTATTTCTTAGGCACTTGGCCCATATTAAAAAGCATTATTGCCATATCTTAATTTAATTTAAGGTTTAAAGAAACAACGACTTTTATAGGAGAAGTGGGGCAAACGGTGTAGCGCGCATGCGTACGATAACTTTTTTCGTATTATTTTTCTCTGTTATTCGATCAGCGAAGCGGGCGGGAACGGCTAGTACTCTATTTATCTCATTCTCTCGCATGCTACTCTTCTGAAGTTTCACATCTGCTTGCACACATATATTTTTCTGGTAGGTTTTCATCCGTACAGGGGCGGAGAAAGAATACTAACCTCTGTGGCCGGGGTCGGCCTGTCATAAAAGGCGACAAAACAACCCAACCTAGCTACGTGGTAGGGCCTCAAGCCCGTCTGGATGGCGACCACCTTTGGTCTTAAGTATGCCGCCATAATAACCTTGTGTGTTCCGGCATTAGTGACCCAAGTTCCTGTACTCTTATGGAACAGCAGCGTATTCGCGATACCACTGGCATTGCAAACACCCATAGGCGACGTTATCTGCTAAATTCTAAGCGGGCTGTCAGCCTGTCTGCTGTTCTACGCAATAAAAAAAGGTGTATCCGTTTGCTTTTACCTTTTTAAAAATATACAATTATGTTTGTAAAAAGGCCCTTTTTATATATTTGAATCGGCTAGTGCGCCTCCACACTTGGTAAGCGATCATCGTCGATAGGGAGGGAATTTGTAAATTACACCAGCCTATCCTCGTGGCAAGTCTCCGTCTAATATTATTAGGCTTGTTTAACAATTTTCTTTCATTGCTGAGGAACAGACAGGCTGACAGCTGACTTACCTCTTAACCACTGACATGAAGTCACATAGGCGTAATGCGTGTTGAGAGTTCTTAAAACTGACCACCTCATTCGCCGCGACTTCGCGTTACCTCGCTTTTCCTTTCTAGGTGAAAATTTTAGTAAAAAGTGTTAACTTTATAACTCGTCTTGCATAAAGTCGACTGAAACGTAAAATAAGAATCTAATTCGATGAGGAATAGTATATATATTTTTTTTATTTAAAAATTAATTTAATTTTGGTCTTTTTTTTATTATACATACCAATGGTTAAAAGACAATAGTGTCCAAAATTTGTCATATTATCAGTTAGGGGTTAAAAGTAAGCAGTACCGTCACCTAAGGACGTTTCCATGATGTTTACTAAAATATATAATATTTCTACCAAATCCCTAATACATATTTTTCACTTATTGTCGAGAACTTTCTAAAAAAAGCATCCCTAATTAGAAAGTGGTTCAGTAAAAAAATAACCTCGCAAATTGTGATAGACGTCGAGCACTTCCTCCCACACCTAACCTTGGGAGCACAAAATTAAGCCAACTGCTTCTTGAATTTTGAGTAAAAATAACTTTTAATCTTAAATTCCCATGCGATCGTTATGTATCAACTCGGCTGGCTCGGTGAATACTACGTGACCCGCTCATACATAGGTTTGCATGACGTAGTCAATATGTAGATCAATATTTTATCCGTGCAAGGGTGGACTATGAATAGTAATTGGCGAAAAAACAACCCTATCCCACGTGACAGGACCCCAAGCCTGTCTGGATGGCAACCACCCCTGGAAAGTCTTTCACTGTTCAGGCCACCCGCCTTTGGAATTCTCTGCCGGAAGATATCCGGCTTTCTAAATCACTCCCGATCTTTAAAAGACTTGTAAGGGAATACTATCTGGAAAACTATTTGTAAGCGTTCATGTATGTTGTTTTCCTTTGCCTGCTTTTTGTCGTTGTTTCTATGTAATAGAACTGACAGGCTGTTTAAATTACTCCCCGGATTATATGTTTCCTTTTATATATTATTTATGCACTGTATTTATGTATGTATGTATGTATTTATTGTATGTATTTATGTATTCGTTTTAAATGAATATGCAACACTACCCCACTTTCAGCCCTCTCAAACTCTAATCCATCCTAAGGTTGCCTGGAAGAAATCGCTTCCAGCGATAAGGCCGCCGTTTGTACAATCTTTTGTTTGTTTTGTCCTATATTGTATATTTTTTTTGTGTGTTGTGCAATAAAGTATATTCATTCATTCATTCACCCCTGATAAGTGTGCCGCCATAACTTTGTGTTGTGTTCCGCCATTATTGACCCGGTACTGTACCTATGCAACGTTTTACGGCAACCGGATGCTTACGTGGGTAACAAATGTCTGGCCATGCCGCCTCCGCCGGGCCCCGGCAGGAGGGGTAGACCCAAAAAGTGCTGGCTTGACGTCGTAAAGGGTGATATGCGTGCCAATGGGCTCACTACCAGGGATGCTGAAGACCGTGCGAAGTGGAGAAGAAAAAGTCGGAAAGCGGACCCCGGGCGCCGAAACGAGAGTTTGGGCTGCAACCGGGATAGAACGCAAAGATGATGATGACTGTACCTATGCAACAGTAGCGTGTTCGCGGTGCCACTAGCGTCGCAAACATCTAGCGACGGTAACTGTTTAATTTTAAGTGGGTGTCAGCCTGTCTGCTATTCGCCATCGAGACGGGCTTGAGGCCCTACCACGTAGCTAGGGTGGGTTGTTTTGTCGCCTTCTACGACAGACTGACCCTGGCCGCAGAGGTTAGTATTTTTTCTCCGCCCCTGCACGGATAAATACGAGTTTAATAATATAGTGTAGTTTTAAAACTAATTTAATAATGCATATTCACTGTTTGACTGTCTATAATGTAAAAAAACATATTCTATGTATATATGTGCGATTGGTGTTTCTCGAAAAGTAAAACAAGTTTTGGGAGAATTGCAGCGGACGTGTGCGTTTAATTCTGTACTTCAGAATATAAAATATTTAAACATTACACTATAATATATTAAATTTAAATTAAACTTAGGAGAGCGTGCGTCGTATCGAGCGATCGTCGTCGTCCATTCGTCGTCTTCTCTCTTTCAACTTCATTCATATGGCATCCCTTTCACACATATAACATATATATGTTGTAGTATCACATCGGACATCGGAAACTATCATCCGTAAACTAAATATACTACAATTCACATCGCCATCTATTATCAAAATAAGTGACAAATCGTCACTACTTATATACTTTTGTAATTATATACATCTCACATAAACACCGAGAAGAGACGAGAATCGGACCCGGGCCCGTAGGCCTCACGAGCGAATGCTGTAAATATAACATACCTAATATCGTCAGCTTAATTATCAGAATGCGTAACTCCGTTTCCGTGCAGGAGCGGAGAAAGAATACTATACTAACCTCTGCGACCGGGGTCGGCCTGTCGTAAAAGGCGACAAAACAACCCACCCTAGTTACGTGGTAGGACTTCAAGCCCGTCTGGATGGCGACCACCTTTGTCCACCACTTAAGACCACCTGGTCTTAAGTGTGCCGCCATAATAACCTTGTGTTGTGTTCCGGCATTAGTGACCCAAGTTCCTGTACCCTTATGGGACAGCAGCGTGGTCGCGATGCGACTGGCGTTGCAAACACCCATAGGCGACGGTAACTGCTAAATTAGAAGCGGGCCGTCAGCCTGTCTGCTGTCCTACAGCATTAAAAAAACCATTTGGATAAAGTTTACAGGAGCAAGTAAAAACTTTTTACTTGTTCCTGCTTACTTACTTGCTTTTTTGTTTTTGCTATGCACTGTCATAACAAATTAGCAATATTTTTGTTTTCAAACTCTTGAGCTCATGGCTACTACTACATTTGCATTTGAAGAACATTGTTCTGATATCAGGAATATTTCATACGTATCCGTAAAAGTTTAACTTTATTTCGAATAGACTTACGTATTTGCTGAAAGTCCAACAAAGGCTATGCTAAGTATATAAAGTCTATCAGTGAACGTGTTAACCTGGGAATAAACTTTTGTTCAACTCGTTTAACAATGGGGATATTTTTTTCTTCATAAATATGAGTAATTGATATTATCACCTGTGATGATTTACAGCTCAAGCAAGCGGCACGCAACATCAACGACGTTTACGGAGCTAACACTACAAACCAACGCACCACCTGGTGCGTTGGTTTGCTCGCTCCCGTTCTGGGAATTTCGACCTGAAAAATGAACCTCGCGGTCGTCCGAAGACTTTGGTCGACAATGACGAATTAAAGGCGATTGTGGAAGCTGATGATACACAATCTACGGCTGAATTAGCAGCAGCTTTTGACGTTAGCGTCAAAACAATATTGGTCCATTTGCGTCAAATTGGCAAGGTAAAAAAAGCTTGACAAATGGGTGCCCCACGAACTCAATGATCGCCAGCGCGAAGTACGCGTCGAGACGTGAGACCTTGCACTGCACAACAGACACACAAATGAAGGAATTTTGAACCGCATTGTTAACTGCAATGAAAAATGGATTCTGTTTGATAACCGCAAGCGCTCAGCAAGTTGGTTGGATCCTGGTTCAGCACCTAAACAATGCCCTAAACGAAAACTTACCCCTAGAAAAGTGATGGTCACTGTTTGGTGGTCTAGCGTCGGTGTGATTGATCACAGCTTCTTACCAAACAGGGTGAGCATTACTGCAGATGTGTACTGTCAAGAACTGAACACAATGATGGAGAAGCTGGCACATCTCCAACCAGCATTGGTCAATTGCTCGTCTCCGCTGCTCCTGCACGTCAACGCGCGACCTCATACTGCACAGCAGACGGTCTCCAAGTTGCAAGAACTGGGGTTGGAAGTTCTCCGTCATCCGCCCTACTCACCAAACCTCGCGCCTACAGACTACTACTTTTTCCAGAATTTGGATAACTTCTTGGCGGGAAAAAATTCAATACCCGAGAGGCTGTACAAAATGCCTTTGAAAAATTTGTTGCCTCCCGTCCAGCTGATTTCTTTAAGAAGGGCATCAATAAACTGCCACTGCGTTGGCAAAGATGCATTGATTGCATGGGTGATTACTTCGATTAATACAAATAAAAAATACATGAAAAAAATTCGTTTAAATGTTTTCTTACAAAACGGCAATTTCATAGGTAAAGACCTAATATCACTGGTACCTGTTACCTGACTGGTTAGTAACCCTAGTAAACGGCCTTAGCGTGACGATTCTATCCATTCCTAAGGAGAGCTCCAGAGCTCAATAGTGGCAATTATGGGTTTTTATTATATAATAATTATAATACTAGAATACAATTTTCAATTAAACCTTCTTGTTTCTTATACCTCATTGGTTAAGGGATGAAATAATAAGTGTTGTGTGGTCACGGACCGACATTGCACCGTACAAGGATGAAAGGGATAGCTCGAAAGCAGTGGACTGTATGAGAGAGGAGGGGAGAGGAGCGGTGGTTAGAGAGACGCGATACCCTGCAATGGGCAAAGGAATTCACACTGACCTTGATTCCACCCCTTCCCGGTTCGGTTCAGGTCCGCTCGCGGAGGAACTGGTGCACGACACTAGCTAAATGTCACAAATTAGACACTGAACAAACAATTTTATGGCACGGCCAATTAGAGTTAATTTGGAGTAACTGAAGCCAATTGAGCACGGCGCAGAGGGTGGTCATCAAACGTTGATCACGTGACGGTCATCACGTGGAGTTTAAACGTTGACCGTCCCGCGTCTTTCGAGCTCACGCGATACTACCCTCGTCCCACGTTCGCTTCACCATTCATCTCACTGAGATCGCTCTACCCTTACGGGTAGATAACGAAAATTAGGAGGCGAGTTTTCAACGACCCTTTATGCAAGGATCGAACAAGTGTATTGATGGAAAGCTATCCGCACAGATGTATTGGAACCTAAGTCACCCATGCCTGAGCACAACACAAAGCCATTACGGCGGTATACTTATAGACTAGGGCTGGTTACCTTCTAGGCAGGGCTGGACTCTATCACCTAGCAAAACATTCCAGCAGGTTTATCAAATGTCCCTTCACAATAGCGCGGGTGTACACGATTAAATCGAGATCTTTCACGCTGGTACGTGACGATTTCCTTCAGTATACACATATAGGCGTTTGATAGGGAAAAATATAGAAAATTTCGTTATAAATCGAGGGGCGAAACAATCGTAAAGACGCGCGTTGGCCTATCCTAGTAGTGGCGAATCAAAAATGGCCGATATGCAATATCGAAAAGGTCATTCGCATCCGATTACTACCGGACTAGATGAAAGTTTATCGCACGCTTAATAATAAACTGACCGATTACGATTTAGGTCTAAAGTGAGATAATATAAGGGGCAGTATTCTATCGACGCCTTCTATCGGCCAAACTAAGATTTATTTCGATATCTCTTTCCCACACTGAGTTACCGCTATTTAGTTATAAGTCAATATATGGGATAAGTCGTAAATGACAAAACTTTTTTTCGATTTTCCAAAAAACAGGTTTTTTGAGTTAGGTAGTTATGACGCACGCTTAATCATAAACTGACCTAACTCAAAAAACCTGATTATGTCTGCGAAGCTACCGAATTAATATTTGATTACCTTCAAAAGAAACAAAAAAATTGGATGTGTGGATGAATAGGACCACCCTTTATAAGTATTACGTGTTCAGTGATGTGTGTTTTCTTGCCGCGGAGAAGTGTGGCAAGCGGTGTAGCGCGCATGCGAACGAAAACTTCTCATATTTTTTCCAATTAGCTATTTCTGTTATTCGACCATCGAAGCGGGCGAGAATGGCTTTCTTTTCCACTTCGCACGTGGTATCCATGGTAGTGAATCCGACATATCAACCTTTACCAAGCCAGCACAGCACAACAAACCACTCTAACGCGGCCTGACGAAGACAGCTAGACATTTGTTCCCCACGTAAGTCTTTTTGGGCAAAAGCTATTTAAGGCCGACTTGCACAACCAATCACTAAACCGATTTAGCGCTAAACTTATTTAAATCGTTATTCTGTCCCTGTCAAATGTTGTCAATGTGACAGGGATAGAATGACGATTTATATAAGTTTAGCGCTAAATCGGTTTAGTGATTGGTTGTGCAAGTCGGCCTAAGATTAATAGGCCAGTATTGAGTACACAACTATAAACTTTTACAAATTCACAAGAGTCACATGTCATTCATTTTCCTCGAACCTTGAAACGTTTCCTGTTGTCCCAACAGGAAACATCAAAATAGTACAACAGCCTTCTATAACGAATATCGGATTGTATCAGAACCGGGAAACTGATGTCTATCGCATTAATGTTTTATTTTTTGTTTTATACTGGTATTAAATTTAAAAGAAAATTCTAGACACATAAGTTCAATGAAGATTTTAGGTACGTGGTAGCTAAGGCAACATACTCAAGCTACGTGACCCGTATACGGAGGGGGATTTAGAAGTTCTTCAAAATACCAAACTTGATCACAGGGAGTAGGGGTTGTTAGGTTTTTGTTACGTAGTGAATATCCTTAAAAGGAAATCTAGTTTTTTTTATTGGTAACTATAGATATGCTTGCACTTTTGACGTCACGCAGCGAGGGGTATATTAATAAAGACAAATATAAGCAATATAGTTTTTAAGTGAAAACTTCTTTAGTGGCGTTGTGTACTTTTTTGTGATGGGTAAAAAATGTTGAACTCGCGTCAGGTCACGTGTCCTGATCGAAAATTCGTAAGATTCGTAAGACGGAGATTTGATCTAGTAATATACCAAGCTTATTAATAATGACTTAAGGTTTATTTTTATCTAAATGATTGCATTGCATTACCTATATATACCTATATATCTATTCGAATTGCGACTTTATTACAATGAAATACAGTTGAATTTTTAAAGTGAAAACTTCTTTAGGCGCGTTGAGCACTTTTTGGGTGAACAATTTTTGGTTTGTAAAGAAGCGTTAATGACCAATTTAAACTTTAATGCTTGATCATAAACATAATTTTTTATAAACCGAAAATAATAATGTAGTAGCTCGACGATACAATTCACTTCGATCATTATTGATCGAAGACAATTCACAAGTTATTTAGTTTTTAGTTTTCACTTCTATCGGCAGTCCCCAAAGATAGCTTTTGTTGTAAATACACTGGGAAAATTGACACAGCGCCATCTAGTCCCAAAGTAAGTAGCTTAGCAATTGTGTTATGGGTGGTAGACAACTGATATACAACAAATATACTTTTTTTTTGTAAATAAATACATATTATACATAAACACCCATACGCGAGACGGGAACTTTGTGTTTGCATAAAATTTTTGAAAACCGTATTTATAAATTACTACGTGAAAACTAGAAGGGAAGAGGTGGGGGGTGGGGGCTTATGGTATGGTCACCAAGAGGAGTGAGGGGGTAAAATAATTAACAAAAATAGGTCACGTTGGGTACGTTCCCTAAGTGGTATTACACTCGTAAACCGAAATAGAGGTCATGGATGCGAAACCCAAGATAGCGTGCAATTTTTAGTCAGTTTTTATCACCTATGGTGTATATTGCAACATAATTCCTTAAATCCAGTGAAGAAAAATATCGGGAGGAAAATTGTGTACCGAGATCACAGATGTGTGTAACTTGCTAATCAGCCTTGAACAAGCGTGGTATACGAGAATACTGTACGAGAAGTCCGACTCCAATAGTGGAACGTTGTGGGCTTGTGATTTGTAAATTGAATGAAAAAACACGATACCAAAAAGAGACAAATATTCATAAATAAGATTTAGCCCTCGAGAGAATGAGATTATATACAAGTATACAATGTTTCCTATTTTGTCTCCTCTTTGTTCAAACTTTCGTGGCTTTTATACGAAGCTAAGCTAAGCTTTATAACTAAGGCCAAGGCCCCATCGCATGCGCATTGTCCGGCTCTGCATGCTCCAGTGCGGGAGCATGGTCAATGCTCGTATAGAGGCGATTTCTCGGCGCCTCCCTGCGGAAATCCTCCGTCCTCCCCTAGCGGCCGATACACGGCGGAGGGCTGAGGGCCCGCCGAGACCTACGCCTCAGAAGGGGAAGCCCGCGGAGGGTGTTAAAAAGCCCGTGGAGGGAGCCGCATCGAGTGATCAGCCCACGACTGCCGGGTCTAAGGGTGAGACCTGGGCGACAGTCGTGAGCCGCAAGAAGGCCCACAAAGCCGCCAAGACGGCCTCAGCAACAGCGCGCGCCCCCGGCCGAGCCGCAAAGGCGGTTGCGCAGCCTGCGCGGCGGACTGCCAAAGGCGGTCGCAAAGGGCCGGCGGTACGTGCTCCGCGTTCCGAGGCTGTGACGCTCACGCTACAGCCCGGAGCTGCGGAGCGTGGTGTAACGTACCAGTCGGTCATTGCCGAGGCCAAGGCCAAGATCAAATTATCAGATCTTGGTCTTCAGTCCGTCACCCTCAGGCAGGCTGCTACGGGCGCGCGGCTGTTCGAGGTGGCTGGTGCTGCGAGTGGCAGTGCCGAAAAGGCGGACGCTCTGGCCGCCAAGATGAGGGAGGTCCTCAACCCTGAGGACGTCCGGGTCTCCAGGCCAATGAAAACCGCAGAGATGCGGATTGCTGGTCTGGACGACTCCGTGACCTCTGAGGAGGTGGCGGCAGCCGTTGCCCGAAGCGGAGAGTGTCCGCCGGACAAAGTGCGGGCCGGTGATATACGCACCGACGCCACCGGACTCGGCGTGGTCTGGGTTCGGTGCCCTATAGCGTCGGCGAAGAAGATCGCCTTAAGCGGCAGATTGCTGGTTGGCTGGGTTGCGGCGAGGGTGAAACTCCTGCAGCCCCGGGCTTTGCGGTGCTTCCGGTGCCTGGAGAAGGGGCACGTTCGGGCTAAGTGCACCGCTGAGGTTGACCGTAGTGACCTTTGTTATCGCTGCGGTCAGCCCGGCCACAAGGCGGCCCAGTGTTCCGCAGCGCTCAACTGCAGCTTATGTTCGGCTGCAGGGAAGCCAGCGGGACATAAAGTGGGCGGAGGGGCCTGTGGCGCGCCTGCCAGCAAGGCCAAGAAGAAGAAGAAGAGGAGCTCTAAACCTGCCGGGGAAACCTCGCGGCCCCGGCAGGCTAGTAGCTCCGCGGCCGACTCCCGGCCCAGGACCGTTGCCGAGGGAATGGAATGTCAATAATGGCACAACTCCATTTCCTCCAGGGCAACATCAACCACTGTGCCAGAGCTCAGGATCTTTTACTCCAGAGCATGGCAGAGTGGTCGATCCACGTGGCTGTGGTCGCCGAGCCGTACTTCATCCCCGCCCGTGACAACTGGTTGGGGTGCGCTGACGGTTTGGTGGCCATTATTGGCGAGGCTCTGATCGACCCGTCTCGTGGCCGCGGCTGGGTTGCTGCGGTCTCGGGCGGCATCGTCATTGTGGGGGCGTATTTCTCCCCCAACAAGAGTCTCGCCGACTTTGAGAGTTTTCTTGTCGAGTTGGGCGCCGTAGTAGGCCGCTATCACCCTCGTCCCGTTCTGGTGCTCGGGGATCTCAACGCTAAGTCATCAGCGTGGGGATCTCCGGTCACTGACCCTCGGGGCGAGGTGCTGGAAGAGTGGGCGGTGACGACTGGTCTGGTCGTCCTGAATCGGGGTTCGGAATACACGTGCGTGCGGCAGCGGGGCGGGTCGATAGTGGACGTCTCGTTCGCTAGCCCCTCTGTCGCTAGCCGAGTCCGCGACTGGCGTGTCGCCGTGGAGGTGGAGACGCTGTCGGACCATCGGTATATCCGGTTCGACGTCTCTGCTCAGACCGCGAGCGGCCGCCATCCAACAGCCCCGATTAACGACGGCCCGCGTTGGGCGCTTAAGCGCATCGACAAGGAACTACTCGAGGAAGCTGCCTTAGTTCAGTCCTGGATTTGGGAGTCGACGACGGACGGCCCCGTCGACGTCGAAGCGGTGGCGCTGTGGTTTCGCGGGGCGATGATGCAGATCTGCGACGCGTCCATGCCCCGTGTCCGCCAACAGTCCGCAAGGCGCCAGGTGTACTGGTGGACGGACGAGATCGCCCGGCTGCGCGTTGAGTGCGTTGCGGCTCGCCGCCAGTACACGCGATACCGGAGACGACGTCGACGGGATTCCGTCGAGGAAGACGCGCTGTATGAGGTGTACCGCGCGTCCAAGGAGACTCTGTGGCTGGCCATCGGCGACTCTAAGTCGCGTGCCAGGGAGGAGCTGCTGGGGTCCCTAGATCGGGATCCGTGGGGGCGCCCCTACCGTTGGGTACGGGGCAAGTTGCGTCCCTGGGCGCCTCCACTGGTACAAAGTATGCAACCCCAGTTGCTAGAGGCGGTGGTATCGGCCCTCTTCCCTGAGCGAGTGGGACACGTTCCCCCGGCGATGGCTTCGCCCTCAGCCACAGAATCTCCAGAAGAGGAGAGCACTGATGTCCCCGAGGTGACGCAAGCAGAGATGAGAGCGGCCGTGTCGCGACTCCGGGCTAAGAACACAGCGCCCGGACCCGACGGAGTTCCTGGTCGAGCTCTCGTCCTGGCTCTGAAGAAGCTAGAGCCCCAGCTGAGGGGGCTCTTCACGGCATGTCTCGAGCGGGGTCAGTTTCCCAGTGTGTGGAAGGAGGGGAGGCTGGTCCTGCTCAGGAAGGAGGGGCGCCCCGCGGACTCGCCGTCCGCGTATCGGCCCATAGTGCTGCTCGATGAGGCGGGCAAACTTTTTGAGCGCATTATCGCAGATCGCCTCGTCAGCCACTTGTGCAGAGAGGGGCCGGACCTGGACGACAACCAATTTGGTTTTCGTCGGGGGCGCTCCACCATAGACGCCATCATGCGCGTGAGGGCCCTGGCGGAGGAGACGGTATCCCGGGGTGGGGTGGTGCTGGCGGTGTCTTTAGACATCTCCAACGCATTCAACACCCTACCCTGGAGTTGTATTCGGGAGGCTCTGAAATACCATCGCGTGCCTCCCTACCTCCGCCGTACGGTAGGGGCTTATCTGGAGGGTAGATGCGTCACCTATCGGGGACGTGACGGTGCCGGTCGGCACTTCATGTCGTGCGGTGTTCCACAGGGATCGGTCTTGGGACCGCTCCTGTGGAACATCGGCTACGACTGGGTGCTGAGAGGCGAACTCCCGTCGGGCGCCGACTTGACGTGTTACGCGGACGACACGCTTGTCACTGCCCGGGGGAGCTCGCACAGGGAGGCGACGTTGATAGCCACGGCTGCGGTGTCACAGGTGGTGAACCGCATCCGGCGCCTGGGCCTGGAGGTGGCCCTAAACAAGTCGGAGGCCATGGTGTTTCATGGCCCCCGACGTGCGCCGGCGCCGGGATCACACATCGTGGTCAGCGGGGCCCGGATAGCTGTCGAGTCCACCATGAAGTATCTGGGACTGGTGCTCGACAGCCGATGGGAATTCGGGCCCCACTTCCGGCGGCTGGCGCCCAAGCTGATGGGTGCAGCGGGCGCGCTTTCGACGTTGCTTCCCAACTTGGGGGGCCCGAGCGCCGCCTGTAGGCGGTTGTACGTGGGAATCGTGCGGTCCATGGCCCTGTACGGGGCCCCTGTTTGGGCGTTGGACATGACGGCCAGCACTCTCGCCATTCTGCGTAAACCGCAGAGGGCGATGGCCGTCAGAGTCGTCCGCGGGTATCGCACGATTTCCTACGAGGCGGCTTGCGTCCTGGCCGGATCCCCGCCCTGGGACCTAGAGGCGAAAGTACTCGCGTCATTATATCGATGGCGCGAGGAAGAGCGGGCACGGGG
Organism: Malacosoma neustria; assembly: GCA_963693495.1. NCBI lineage: Eukaryota > Metazoa > Arthropoda > Insecta > Lepidoptera > Lasiocampidae > Malacosoma > Malacosoma neustria. The sequence continues at coordinate 10,640,809 of OY856395.1, read as the reverse complement.
CTCGAAGCCGGCGCAGCGGCAGATCGCGCTGCGCCGAGAGGAGCTCCGTCAGGTCTTGGTGGCGGAATGGCGGCAAAGGCTTCTGCGCCCTACCGCCGGCCTCGCTACCGTCGAGGCGATCCGGCCAGTACTCGACGACTGGCTCGGGAGAAGGCACGGCTCCCTGTCGTTTAGGGTGACGCAGGTGCTGTCGGGGCACGGCTGCTTCGGCAAGTACCTGTGCCGCATAGACAGGGAGCCGGACGCTCGGTGCCACCACTGCGTCCATTGCGGGGAGGATACGGCGCAACACACGCTCGCCGAGTGTGTAGCTTGGGAGGAGCAGCGCCGTGTCCTCATAAATGAAGTGGGAGACGATCTGTCGCTGCCGGCCGTAGTGCGGAGGATGGTCGGTAGCGCAGAGTCGTGGGACGCAGTGGTGTCCTTCTGTGAGGACGTGATGTCGCAGAAGGAAACTGCGGAACGGGAGAGGGAGATCTCGACTCCCTTCCCCGGCCGCAGAAGGCGCACCGGGCGCAGGAGAAGGGCGGACAACGCCCTTTTCCAGCCCCCATGAATAGGTCCAGGGGCGAGGGACTTGGGGAAGTTCCCGCCCCCTATTCGATGGACCCGAGGTGGAGGCGCGCGCGGGTGTCGGCGCGCGCCTCTGAGGCGATGCACGGGGTAGTTAAACACCTCACTACCCCGTGCAGGAGACGAGGCCCGGACACACCGGGCCAGCACTAGTGTGGGGCTGCGGAAGAATTTGGATTCCCGCGGCCCCGCGCGCACGTGTGAGGAGACACCGGGGTGGTGGTTTTAGCCGGTAAGAATCCGGCACGCCCCTCCGCCTTTCCCCAGGCGGAGGTAGTCCATGAGGATTTCCCCACCCCGTAAAAAAAAAAAAAAAAAAAAAAGGCCCCATCGCATGTGACACGCTTAGCGGCAAGAGGTTAGCAGATCGCTTCGATAACTTATCATAATGAACCAACATAAGGCACGATATGTGCGCGGCCTCACTGCTCGCTGAGTGGGTCGCTTGGCGCCTCGATAATCGCCTAGCGGTTAACGACGTGAACGGTCGTGTTGGTTTTTTCCATGGATTACTGGGATACATCATGGAAGAATTAATAATAGTCTCTGTTTAAAGTTTAAAGGTATCTTGTGTCATACGTAAATAGTCAAAAAATTTGTCGGGGTACTTACGCAGTTTTTTGTATAATATTACGAATTCGCCTTCACTGGATCTCAACATGTTAATATCATGTACCCAACATGTTCGATACCTTTGGTTAAGTGAATGAAATTTGAAGATAGTGCTTCCAGTAAGAAGCAATTTTTTAGATAATTTTGAGAGAGATTAAAATTATCTACTCTATCAAATTATACGTCTACAACCACACTTTAAAAAGAAAGAAAGAAAGAAAATAATAATTTTATTTAGGACTTTAGATCATCAGACACGAGTTTTGTAGCCATGCAGTATGGCCACTATGTATCGAAGCGTCTCGACAACTAAGCTTGCCTTTTAGCTAGCCTCTAAGCGCACTACCTGCGGTGGGGCCTTGGCCTCATATATGTAATGTAATCTAATTATCTAAAATTTCACTTCTGCCGTAAAATCTACACACACTTCTTCGTAAGAGACGAAGTCAACCGTCTGCCAAGACAGATCCTTGCACAGCCTGCAGACACACGCGAAAACATAAAATTGACGAACTTTTCAGTGATGAAATTATATTTTAATCCTCCGTGGATAATGGAAATCGACCCAAAATTACCGAACTCTTTGCATAGCTACTAAGCTATAGACGTGTCGCCGATTGTTTCGTATTACCGAGTTCTAATTAAGAAAATAATAACCATTTGATCAGATTATAAAACACGCAATTAAGCGATAAATTATCGATAATTAACTGTACAGGGTTGGCCGTTTAGTGTTACCATATTTATTTTAGTAAATACGTTAGTGATTTTTTTTATTAACTCACGTTTTTATTTCAAAACTTTACTTCTCAGCCTAATGAATGTCGTCCATTGAGCGTTCCTTTTATGTCAATGGTCTTCATTCCTTTTCTTGTACTGAAATAATCAAACAAAAAGATTTTTTAGCTGTGTGGTTCTGGCTAGGCATTTTCCAGTTCTGTTCCTTAATTAGGAAACTTGTTAAAGTTGATCAATAAATTACTTCTTGTTTTGCTAGTTCACAATTTCTTTCAAGGTTGTGATTGTCAGTCAATCGTATGTAATAAACTAAATAATTTCAGATTCTTTCTTAAACTTTCTTGTTTATGAAAATACTTGTTAAGAGGTATCGACACAATAAGTTTTGTTTACTTTTTTATTGTTGCGTAACAGCAGATAGGTTGACGCACCACTTAAAGGTAAGCGGTTACCGTCTCCTACAAATGTTTGCTAACCCGGAACCTTGGTTACTTATGTTGGAACGCAACACAAAGTTATTATGGCCGTATATGTAGAGACCATGGGTGTTGCCGTCCCCGGCCGCAGGGATCAATATTCTTCCGCGCCCTCACGGAAAAAATACATATGACTGAATTTAACTGTGGACCTATTTTTGAGGTGCTGGCGCACCTACCGCTTGCTGGCTCTCAGCGAGGTATTGACTCCTGCGCAATACCCGTACACAGGTGACAGGGTTACGTCGCTGGTATATCCACTAAAACCCTAATTTTCCTCTACTTTTATCCGTTCAGGAGTGGAGAAAGAATACTAACCTCTGCGGCCGGGGTCGGCCTGTCGTAAAAAGCGACAAAACAACCCACCCAGCCAGCTACGTGGTAAAGTCTCAAGCCCGTCTGGATGGCGACCACCTTTGGTCATAAGTATACCGCCATAATAACCTTGTGTTGTGTTCCGGCATTAGTGACCGAAATTCCTGTACCCTTATGGGACAGCAGCGTGTTCGCGATGCCACCGGCGTTGCAAACACCCATAGGCGACGGTAACTGCTAAATTCTAAGCGGGCTGTCAGCCCTTCTGCTGTCCTACAGCATAAAAAAATACTACCTCACGCGTGGGTAGAGGGGTATGCTTTGTATAGTGTACAGAATAAATACTGCATCACTGAACTTCGATGATGAAATTTTGTGAACCAACTTTTAAATGAATCTACAGTTTTGGACCCCTAAGACCTATTCCATACTTGAATACAATTAACCAATACGTAGGCTAAGGGCATGTCATAAATATAATTTATTATTCACCCCCTAGTCACGTAACCATTTCATAGTAATAACTATAAAATACCTAAACCTTAGTCATGGAGTTTCCCACCTTTATGTTAGGGCTTGATATTGCGCTTTGTAATGAAAGCAATCAATAAAGTATGGGCATGAAGTTGAACAGTATAATTCAAAAGAGTGTGATAATAAATTTTAAAAGTAATTTCGTCCCGGCTGCATCTAAATTTTACATTTCAGAGCTCGAGATGCTCAGCTAAATAATTAGTTTATTTAGTTAGTTAGTTAATTTCTTCTGCTATAAAACAAACAGTAACACGACGATCAGCCAAGATAATGTTTTCAACTTTTTAAATTATTTGTTCAGTCAGTACCGATATAGGGCGTCTTTTGCGGAGGTCGTCGTTAATGGAAGTTCTTCCTCGCTTGAACTCAGCACACCAATGCGCAACCGTAGAATATGAAGAAGCATGAACCCCTAATTTAAGTCTTGATTTACTAGCTCCGTAGTAAAAGTTTTCAAGCAGAGATATTTTATTACCGTGCGAACTTCAATTTTATCCATTTTTAAGAACATATTCCGACACGACGCAAACAAATTACTTCTATTTTTAAAAAACAAAAGAGAATTAATTGCTTTTTAATTATTTAACTGTTTATTATTACAACTAAGGGGGTGTCCATAAATTACGTGAGGTGTTTAAGGGGGGGAGGGGGTCGAGTAAAATCTCATCTAATCTTACGTTGGAGAGAGGGGGGTCTCGGCAAATATCACGTAATTTGTTTCTGATTGAAACAAAAAAAAATTATACTATTTTGGTCCATTTAATCCAGATTGTACATGCTTAAGATTTAATCTTGAGCGTAATCGCGTAATACGATTAAGATCATTCACTAATTCGTTCTCCATGGATTGAATTAGAGTAGATATTCTTTTTTTAATCACAGTAGTTACGATTTAAGTATTCTATTGTTAAATTTTTATTACACTTATAATTAAACTCTCAGCAATATTGATTACTAGTCTTAACTAGTCGTAAATAAAAGCACGAAGCAAATTTTTCTTTTCTTTTTACAATAACAATCCAACGCGTTTACGTAAGAAACCCACATTTTGAAAAATCTCACGTGAGATTGGGGGATGAGGGAGGGGGTTGAATAAAATCTCACGACATCTCACCAGGGGGGGAGGGAGGCACAGAAAATTTAAAAAAAACACCTCACGTAATTTATGGACGCCCCCTAATGTCTGGGCTATGCTTGTCAGTATTTATTGAAGTGAAACTTCTTTGGGCGCATGAGGGTAACATTTTTACGGATGAAACGGAAATTAGCGTCACGAAGATTTGAAACGTTTTTTCTAATACTTACATTTTTAAACTCGTGATATCTTTCGAATGGCATGTCCGTATTGAATAATTTAAAAAATTATATAAAGGTATTGAAGCAGTCTTGAATATGAAGTAATTTATTTTGACAAGGACCAAGATTCAATTAAAGAGCCTTTTATAGCGGTGGCATTTCAATTAATTTTTAAAAATAAAAGAACACTTATTGTGGCATAACTATGATAGTTAGATATATGTCGTGTCGACATTTTTATAAATAATAATGTGTTCTGCAAAGTCGTAGTACATTATTTTTCGCAGCGCACGCGATGTAAAGAATATTTTAGGTAATTTTTTTTACATCTTGGGTTACATTGTTGGAGTTTTAGTAAGGATCCTTAATTTTTTGGAAAATATAATATAGCCTATGTCACCCGGGGATACCTAATGTAGCTTCCCAACAAAAAATAATTTTTCAAATCGGTTCAGTAGTTTCGGAGACTATTCAATGCAAACAAACAATCAAATCTTTCCTCTTTATGATATTAATAATATATGTATTATTATACCAAACATTTCCGTTCGAAGCGCAGTCCATTTATTAAACATATAGAAATCTATATGGCGCCGATTCATGGCCGTCTAGAGTTCACTAAATTAGTTTACTTCTTTGAAGTTTCATTTCTGACATGTGTACTTTGTACGCACGCACTTTATTTTTCTTTCCAAGGAGAATGTATCGCATTATCACGATTTATTGAACACCCCTCGTATTTGTCCTATATAAAACGCCTTTATAAAAATAACAAAGTAGGTACAAGTCTCAACTGCAATTCTTTGCTATTTAATAACTGCCAGGCGCTACAAATATCGATTTATTCAGCCGTTCAAAAGAAATCGAGATAACACGAAGTAGGTCATTGTTCTACTTATCGAATGCTCAACTTAAGTTTATTACTCGGTTGGCACGAATCGTGTTTTTCAATAAATAGCGTTTATTTGGCTTCTCTTATAACTTATACGGCTATTTTTAAACACATCGCTTTCAACTATTCTACGGGTAAGCTTATGAAATAAACTCTGTATTAAAATATATATGGTAAATAATAATAACAGCCTTTGGAATCTCCTTAAAGGGAACTCTGAACGTTAACACACGCTTGTCCAAGATGGATTGTGTTACATTCAGACGGATATGCGTAACACGCCAACCGTAACCACACGAATTTTGATATTCACATTTCTTCACGATATATTTTCCTTTACTTTTTCCGATACGGGTTCATCCATAAATTATGTCACACGTTATAGAGGGAGGGTATCATCGGAATGCGATATTGTGTGACTAGGAGCAGGGGGGTCAAAAGCTTTGTGATGTCACATGTTAAGATTTAAAATACTAAAACGCGAAATTTATATGTCAATTAAAAACGATAAAAATTTACGAACTCTATCTATATTTAATTTTATTAATATTTTAGCACTCTCGCTATGAAATTATCTCTCACGCAACAACATTTAACTTCAAGAGCGGCGTTGTAATGCAAGTGAGACACTAAAATTCGCAAGATTTAGTTTTGTATCGTTAATTAATATAATTAGTCGTTTATTATTTCCTAACTAGTCGTTTGTTTTTTCTGTTATCTAAAATATATGACTGTATGTTGATTTTATTAAAGATTATTTAAATAAAAATTAAAAAACTTTTTGACTATTTTTAAATACATGCATAAAATTGAAAAATGTGTGACGTCACATCAGGGGGGTCCTAAAAATGTGACAAACTATAACTAGGACGGGAGGAGGAGTTAAAAAGTCCTAAAATTCGTGTAACGTTACTTATGGATGGTCCCTACGTGGCAGATATGTTGTAATATACGATACGAGCAAAATGGCCAAAATGTTGTATACCAACGTGGGTGCAAGCCTTTGACTTCCGTGTAATTTCAATGATATGTTTCAACAAAGATTATACTTTGAGTTATATTGAGTTATATAAATTTGATAGCTAATATTCGTCCTAGACAAACTTCATAGTCATATAATTTTAACCTGGTATAAGAGTACGGCCATGCCTTTTTTCGAAGTAAAAGTGCTTTTCACTCCATTGATTGGGAAATGCGCAGCAGGGTAATATTTGTCCCCCGTTCAAGGCAGTAACCCCATTCTTAGTTACGAGATGCACATAGCTGGTATACCCACTTTAGTGGTAGCTTTTAAGCAGTCTGGTCTTTCTTCGTACTGACCTTGACGCGAGTTTGATACTAGAGTCCATTCATCTTCTAGAATTTTCCTAGAACCAGCTTCTGCTAGTTTATAGGCTACAAAATACGTCGGTTTTCCTTTTATGGTTGTCAATCGTGGCAATTTTTTTAATTCAATACACATAGACTACGACAGAAAACTACGCAAAAAACGAAGTAGTTTAGCTCTGTAACCAAAAGAAGTAAATTTTTAGCTCGAACTCTCTTATTGTTTGAAGAATTTAATCTCATAAACCTTCAAAGTAAAATATGTGAACATTGTTCATGACATAAATTTGATGCTCGAGTTTCACATAAACCGTATGTAACGACGACATAAACTTTAAATATTTATAAAACAAATTTACATTTACGATGTATGTTAAAATTCAAATTGTGTTTAAATTTAGAATTGTTTTAATACATTTTTATTGTCGATAGTCACTTCTTAAATGTCCAATAGGCTGGTCAGAAAGTTTTTTCATGATCAGAAAGGTATCTTGATAAAGCTTCTAAAAATATAAGCGATATCACATTCGATTTGGAATAATATCTAAAAATGTTTCTCGAAGATTAGCAGATAAAAAATTGCAATTATTTTAAGAAAGTAAGATTAAAAAAATATTTTTCGTTTTTTGTAAATAACTCAAAAACTATTAATATTTAGGGACTTCTAAAAAAGGTCCTTAAAGAGGAGGAAAATTCCAATATAAAAATTCCAACTTCTTCTACCTCCATTATTTATAATTTTTATTTAGAGTTGAAAGAGTCTCCGCCCAGCCGTAACGACATGGGCGTACTGCCGCTAAAGACAGGATACCACATAAAATATTTTTTATACTAATATTTATTTAATTTTATGAATTATGGTATCAACTAATTAATTTAAAGAATAAATCCCCGTAGGTAAAAAATTTTTATTCAATTTTTCAAAAACTTATACTATTGTCAATTAACAATTTTTTTTTCAAACTCCTTTTATCATAAATACCGAAATAAAAGCTTTAATAAATGACCTTATAAAGTTGTGAGGGATATCGGTGAGCATGGCCGCCATTGGCGTGCTCAAATGAAAATGCCTCTTGATTAACTTTATATATTCTAGTTTTATAAACTTAGGCAAACAAACATTGGAGTTATGTTAAAATACGTACATGCTGCGAGAAAGGTTATCTCTGTGTAAGAAAGTAAAAATAATAATGGCGGGATCGGAGCACACTAGTGAGGGGTAACATTACGTCCCAAAACTAGTGATGTTCCGAGACCGGCTTATGTGCGGTCCATAGACACCACAACCTATAAATTTTGGCTTCGTGGATCCTTTCTTATATACATACTTGAAAAGATCATGTTGCAAAAGTTGTTGCAAAAATTTCGTTAGCAGCAGTAGATCCTAATGGTCTTTAACACAGGATTACGTGAAACAAAATGAAAGACAAAACATCGTACACAATAAGATTAATGAGTTTTGTTATGTAATACATGTTTTTGTTAAAAAGTCAAGTAGGATGAGGTCTACATAGAAGCCAGTCTTTTATGACGGTTATTAGTTTCGCACATTCTCTTATTATATCATACGGTATAAGTATACTGCCAATATTTCATATAGTTACTTAGGTTACTTTGATAATATTTTGTACAAACATATCAGCATTTTTACATAATTCTTGCTTCTTGAAGAGAAATTTCTTTAGCACCATTGTGATTTGTAAATTCGATGAAACAAAATATACCCGAGCTTAGAAAACATCATTGTATATTATAAATTCTCATTTAGCACTTTTTTATAACGCCTGTAAAGATTGCATAGCAAATTATATATTAATGTAGTTTCTTTGCTAATAATTTTTGTCAGGGGCTTATTTTATATTTGAAGAATTCATGTTTTTTTTTTCTCCTCTAAATTTTATTATATAAAAGAAAAGATCTTGAATGATTGGCTTTAAGGACAGTGGTTTCCTGTAATATTCTAAGACCGGTATTGTACGGCTTTTTACAAACTTACAACAGTAGGATATAGAGAAATATATTTTGTGCCATAGTTTCATTCTTCAGCAACTTCTTCCACTACTGGACGTGGGGCTCACCAAATCACATATATCTCGGTCATCAGTCCATCAAGCCGGGGGCATCCTTTTTTTTTTTTTTTTTTTTTTTTTTTTTTTTTTTTTTTTTAGTCTCGAGGAAAAACCTCTCTTGACGGGTTCCCCCGGCCCGGGGGGACGGAGGGATATGTGGGACTCCGGGAAAGATGTTTGGCCATCCGACTACCCACTAAAAAACCCCGCTGTTCTCCTATCGCCTACGCCCGGGCCCACGGATATATGGCCTGCCGATCTCGTGGCCCGGGCCGGCGCCGGCCCGCCCTTTGTCTTGAGGCGGGCCCCTTCTAAAGTGTTGGCGCCAGGGGGTCAGGGTTTCGTCCCCCCGGCGCTCTCCTAACAACTCTAGGAGTTGAGGGGGGTCGCGGAACAGCACGCAGCCCTCACCCTCGCGGCAAAAGTGCGGGCGGCGGATTCTCCCCCGAGGGGCCGCCCGCGGCCGCTTTTTACGGCGGCCGGAGGTCGTTACTTGACCTTCGGCGCCGCCGACGTGGCCTGCGTTGGCGGGAGGGGAGTGTAGTGGTCGACTCCCGCTCCCGCTCCGCCGCCTCCTTTGCGGACATGACTGCCTCGCAGAAGGAGGCGACGGCCGTCCATCCAGGATCGCCCCCGACCATGGACAGAACCAAGGCAGGGAGCGACAGGTCCACGCCGATTTGGGCGACGAGGGCGCGGCGCTCCTCGCGCCACGCAGGCACACGGCGACAGTGTGGTCAACCGTGTCCTCCTCGTCGCCCGCGCCACAGTGGTGGCACCCCGACGTCATCTCCCGCCCTATACGACACAGGTACCTCCCGAAGCAACCGTGCCCCGAGAGGACCTGCGTCAGGCGGAAGGTCAGGGCGCCGTGGCGCCTTTCCAACCATTCGGCCAGGACGGGCCTCACCGCTTCGATGGTGGCGAGGCCCGCGCTGGGGTGCGCGAGGCGCTCCTTCCACTCCACCATGAGCACCTCATCGCGCAGCTCCGCCCTCTTTACCTCAACTTCGCGAGGTGCAGGGCGAGAGCCACGCTCGGCCGCGTCCCGGCGCCACTGGTATAACAGCGCCAGGACCCGGGCCTCGAGGTCCCATGGTGGGCTGGCCGGAGCCAGCAGGGAGGCCGCTTCAAAGGACACCGTGCGGTATCCCCGTATCGCCCTGACGGCCAGAACACGCTGCGGCCTGCGAAGCAGCGCGGTCGTTTTGGCCGTCAAAGCCGGGGGCATCCTACGCAAATAGAATGAGTGACAGAAATTCGGCTGCCCAATTTTTAAACATAGTAAGGACAAATTTTATAAAATCTATTTTTTTTGTATTTTTCTTTCAAGGGGATCTTGTGAAAATGATCCAATCTATATTTTTTTAAATATTATTTTGTCAGTTATGTACTGTGTTTTGAATAGGGCAGCCGAATTGTCTTCTTCACTCACTCAACGAGTAAGGGTTAAAGAATTTTTGTAGCAGTCGAAAATATTCTGCGATTTCATTTTGTCGCAAAATGACTTACGTTTCGTGCTAAGGAATTTTTTTATTGCTGTTGGACAGCAGACAGGCTGACGGCCCGCTTAGAATTTAGCAGTTACCGTCGCCTATGGGTGTTTGCAACGCCAGTGGCATCGCGAACACAAAACACTAATGCCGGAACACAAAACAAAGGTGGTCGCCATCCAGACGGGCTCGGGGACCTACCACGTAGCTAGGGTGAGTTGTTTTGTCGCCTTTTACGAAGGGCCGACCCCGGCCGCAGAGGTTAGTATTCTTTCTCCGTCTCTGCACGGATATAGTGTGGATAAAGTTGTGAAGACGTAGAACCTAACTTAGTTACTTTAAACCTAGACCTACTCAGTATTCATAAATTGTTCTAGTGACTAAAGCAAAATGATCGATCCCAGCTCTTCCGAAGAAGATAGCGACGATGAACACAAGAAACAACCTTCCAAGTTACCTGGTATGTTTTTTGTTACTTCTGTCTGAAAAAATGTCTTTAACCTTTATGGAACTAAAGAGAACGAGAGAGAGCGAAAGCAACCTTTATGTCATTAATGCTGATTGAGAAACTCCCGCTTTGGGCTCTGAAATCAGCTTTCCTCCATTTTCCCGTTGAACAGTTTTCAACTTTTTTCTTGCTAGCATTTTCTCTGCAGCTTGTACGACGTCGAGCCGGCATCTCTTTATTCGTTATTATGACATAGAAATGCTTCAAATAGTAACGAGTAAAAAGAATAAGGTATCCATAAATATCAATTAGATTCACCTCAAGAAAAACTGAATAAACTTGAGAGACTTCAGAATTTTTGCATAAGGTTAATATTTGGGCAACGTAAATACGACTACAGCTTCAAATTTCGTATAAAAAAAAAACTCAAGTGTTTGTCAATCCGCTTTCGTCGGAATACTCATATTCTTTCACTTCTCTATAGCGTCTTGTTTGTTCCGAACACCCTTAAGTACCTTAAGGAGCGCTTCAAAATTATATTTAGTAGTCATACTTTACGCTCAATTACCTTTCTGAAGCTCACGATACCCCGACATAATTGTTCTTACTACAGTGACTATTTTACTGTTAGAGCTATCCAACTTAATTCATTGTCCTTGTCCATTCGTCAAGCTAAATCTTTATCAGCATTTAAGTCAGATAAAAAATATTTGTTAGAAATAGTTGTTATTGTAAATCTTTTTATAATAATCGATGTTTATTATTTAAAAAAAATTGATTGTGTCATCTTCATTTCTTATTTAAATGTGTTTATTATATTAAATTATTATAGAAAAACTTGTAATATAGTTGTATATGTTTATGTTGTATTCACCACCAATATTACGATTAATAATCTTTTCATCTTCTGGCCACGGGTTGTCCGATAAGACCGCCCTTTGTACCTACATATTATGAATAATTTTACATTGGTAAAATTACTACAATGTTTTTAGTACTATAATGTTTTACTATCATGTACAATAAAGATTTATCTATCTATTAATTAAATAAATAACCTTTCTCAATGAAAATTATACTAACTTCAGCTGTATTTGTCAGAATAAGGTTATGTTCAAACGTGTTGGGTAACAACTAAATTTAACATCAATTAATCTATCACAGCCACGATGGCGGAGCCTGAAGCTCGTTCGTAGTCTAGCTAAGTCAGGCAGGTCTTGGCGGGATAGCTAGGACCCCGAAAGTCACATGATTATCATGTGACCTCTACTAATTGTCTATGCTTTTGACAGTTGTTCCTCCCGGTTCGTTAGTAGGAGGTCGCCCATCAGTGCGAGGGAAGCCAGAACTTGCAAGAGGATCCACAGCTGGTCTTCCAGGTAATCATATCGTGATATAAAATATGACAGCCATCTCTCATTGCAGGGTTCCGATTTCCCCCAGGAGACAATAATTATGCACAGGAAAACTGCGTTAAAGGTGCATGCCATCGAGAGATTTGAATCCGTGACCTCTAAGCTGGTCATAGAGTAAGATACAATTTTGCTATCACATTGCACCATGGAAGTCATCGTTTCCTTTTTCGATGACAGTATATGTGGCTATGTTAAAAAAGAATATACTCATTGATTCGATTTTCCCCTCCTTCTAAAGGTAACGGACAGTATTGTTGTCCAAGGGGGATCAGCGGGTTACATTTACGGACGATTTCAATATGCAAATTTCATTACAACCTTACCGTCGGTACATGCCAATTATCACTTTATCGACCGGTAATTTTTGAGTCTGCCCCTTTCCAAGTACCGGCTTAGTCGCGCACCAGTGCCGGATTAACCACATAGCAAGAGTAGCAATTGCTACGGGCCCCGTGCAAAAGGGGTCCCGCCTATTTAAACCTGCTCATCTCGGCCTGAGCGTAATTTTTTAAACGAAACTTATTAACACGTGGTAACATAATATATTGAATTTATTTGATGTCACAAAAAGGTGAAACGTTACATCTTTTCCTACTAACACAATCTACGTCATACATTCGGTAACTCCCATTATTGCCTTGACGAAAATAAAACAGAATTTCATACGATAAAAGCACATGTTACAAAAAGTCGGTCGTATAAATGTGAAGATTTTGAGTCGGTCCGATAATGAGCTAGAGCTCATTATCGGGCCGCGGACCGACTCAAATTCTCCTGTAGACTGAAGACACCACATCAGCAAAGTAGCCAACTGCAAGATCATATCCGGACTTCTGCCTGAAGCCCAAAGACAAACGTGTTGAGCGCTTCCATCGCCGAATCAGGTGGTGGCTACTTGATGAAGTCACGTCCCAGGAGCTCGCTTGAGCCATCGGCGACAAGTGCATTGATGTCGTAGTTTTTATGTTGGTGCTGTAGTTTGAGGTATGGAAGCACACTTGCGCCCAGGTGCGGGGTCCTTTGAGAAGATTTGCTACGGGCCCCACGCTTGCTTAATCCGGCACTGTCGCGCACGCATTTACTCCCAGTACCGGTCATTATGTTGTCCTTTTTGTTTCAAACGAATGTAATTTACTGATATTTATACTTTATTTTGCATTTATTTTATATAAAAGGGCCTTATAAAGTAACATTCATAACATAACTTCAAGGTAAACCGCACTGCCCGTCATGGGCTGGATGTTGATCTCCATTTCTTGGAGCCTCTTCTTTCTACGAAACGGTTCTCAAGAACGTTCATATTGCGTACTCTCAGGATCTGGAATGAGCTTCCGGCTGAGGTTTTCTCAGCGCGGTACGATATGGGATTCTTCAAAAAAGGCGTTATAAAATTTATTCGAGCACGGCAGCGCGTTGGTAATGCCTCTGGTGTTGCAAACGTCCATGGGCGACGGTGACCACCTGCCAGGTTGGGCCGTTTGTCTGTCTGCTGAACTCTAGCTATAAAAACCGTCGTTAGCTAAAAGCCGATTAATAAGCTAGCGGTTGATAAAGTGTTATGCTATAATACGCATTACTAGTCAAGTAAAATTGTCTGAGAAGTTTATTCATTCGTTACCTCATGGTCTTTTAGTACCTTCAAGCTACCAGGTACTTCTTGTTTTCTGATGTGCAGTTTGGTGGGACTACTGCAACTTTAATTTATAAAAAAATACAGCTCCAAGAGTATTTTAAAGATTTGTTTTTACTTTACATCTGTCACAGGTGCTAGTCCACTATCAACGCAAGTAGCACCCCCCTTGCATCCAGCTACTAGGCAGAGGGAGACCACGGCCCTAGCACCACCTCCTCATGCGTATGTATTATATTAAAACATTCACAGCCATTATCTCATGGAAACATTATTAGAGTTAAATAAAGGATAGTAGATGATTCTAATTTATACAAAATCAACGATTTGTGGGTTAAACGGCCTTGTTCAGTTAATTTAAGGTTTGATTTCCACTCAGCATTTTTTATTGCTGTAGGACAGCAGACAGGTTGACGGCCCGCTTAGAATTTAGCAGTTACCATCACCTATGGGTGTTTGCAACGCCAGTGGCAACGAACACGCTGCTGTCCTATAAGGGTACAAGAACTTGGGTCACTAATGCCGGAACACAACACAAAGTTATTATAGCGGCATACTAAAGACCAAAGATGGTCGCCATCCAGACGGGCTTTGGTCTCTAGCACGTAGCTAGGGTTGTTTTGTCGCCTTTTACGACAGGCCAACCCCGGCCGCAGAGGTCAGTATTCTGTAGTTGGTATCGAACCATGAAACGTATCTGTTTGCACCATATGCAGGCTGTATAAAATACAAAAACAAGATTTTATAATTAACAATGAGCTGGTTCCACTGCTGGGAGCGCGTAGGAAACAGGCAACTGGGGAAACCTCTCGCTGATCCGAGACTGATTGGCGGGACATACTGATAACCTCGGTAAGCTGGTTTCTTTATCATGTTTTCCTTCAACGTGGTAATTATGATATACTCATAATATGCATAAGACTAGAAAAATGTTTAAGAGGTATCGTGGGATTGGAACCCGGGACCGGTCTTTCAATATGAAATCACTTGGATACCACGTATCCCCATAATAATTAATATTGTAATAATAGTATAATTAAATAATATTTGTGTAGTATTATATCAATAATATCTTTAGAAAGTATTTCGTATATCTATTTAGTTTCATAACATTATACTTACACATACTGACCGTACTTTCTGTTTCTTTAGTCATCTTCTATTTTTAGGTGTGAAATCACAGTTGCATCCCCAGCTTTCCAGTTTTAACAAGGCGCGTAGTTTTTTTAATTGCTGTGGAACAGCTGTCAGGCCCGTTTAATAGTTTGCAGTTACCGTCGCCTAAGGTTGCGACGCTACGGTCGACTGTCGACTGGAACCTGATCTCAAAATTTAGTAGTATTATTGCCCTGTTATTTATTTAGATTTCTTTTTTATCCTTGTAGGGGCGGAGAAAGAATACTGGCCTCTGCGGCCAGGGTCGGCCTGTCGTAAAAGGCGATAAAACTACCCACTCTAGCTACGTGGTAGGGCCCCAAGCTGGTCTAGATTATTTGTGTTGTGTTCCAGCATTAGTGACCCAAGTTCCTGTACCTTTATGGGACAGCAGCGTGTTCGCGATGTCACTGGCATTGCAAACACGACGGTATGCTAAATTCTAAATGAGCCTGCAGCCTGTCTACAGCATTCTACAGTGTCCTTATTGCACGTGACCGAGTGTGGTCTATTTGTCATTTTTAACATAGTAGAGACAAGATCCATTACCTTATCGGAACTTACTGCTATCATAGTTCTTTAATAATTTATATGCGAAACCAAACTGTCACAAAATTTTTAGTTAAGCCTCGTAGTGGCTTTCCTATATTTAATTACTATTTCTGACTGTACTTAAAACTTTTTTTTTTGGTAGACCTTTTTTCTACGTGCAGGGGCGTAAGAATACTGACTTTTACAGGTGGGATTGGCCTGTCATAAAAGGCGACAACTCAGCCCAAGCTAACTAGTAGTGCCTCAAGCCCGTCTGAATGGACACCACCCCTGGTCTATAAGTATGCAGCCATAATAACCTTGTGTTGTTTGTCGGCATTAGTTAATCAGGTTCCAGTACTCCTATGGGGACAGCAGCATGTTCGCGGTGCCTCTAGCATCGCAAATATCTATAGACGACGGTAACTCCTTACTATTACATAGGCCGTCAGCTTGATGTTCTTCAAAAATAAAAAAGATCTGTTGTCTTTTTTATAATAAAATATCCGGATGACCGAGCTTTGCTCGGTATTTATAAATTGTGTTTTTTGGAAATTAACAATTGATTTTCTTAGTCTAACCTCAAAGCAAACACTCATTGACTTCGTGTTACTTAACAACGCCATCTGCTGGAATAGCTTTAGTGTTGTTGTGTCGTTAAAGCAATTTAAAAAAAATTATTATTCGCCGATAGATGTCAGGAAGTCATTTTTCAGTTTAAATTAGGACTACTCAAACGCCACCTTTTGACATTTTCTAGAAATGATTCCTAGCTAGATCGATTTATCGCCTCCGAAACCCCCCGTATACTAAATTTCATGAAAATTGTTGGAGCCGATTCCGCGATTCCAATTATATATATACAAGAATTACTCGTTTAAAGATATAAGATTTTTTTGTAACTCTATACGCGTTGGTTTTCTAATACAACTATATTATTTGACACTATGCATAACATTGCTTAACTAATTTTAAAAAACTAAGAAGGTACGATCAGTTTGTGTATTGAAATCATGTACATTGACGATATAATGCTGTTGGTCGTTAGATCTTACTTGCGCAGGACATCGACTGGGAGCGCCAGTTCCGGGGAAGCTCCAGCACCCTCGCCGAGTCCATCTGGTACTAGCCACTCGGATAAGGATCAGGATCCTCAAGTAATTGAACATTTATTTTTACGAATATCAAATTAATTTAGCGGGTATAAATGAATTTAACAGGTATACATGAAATTAGCTGATATAAACGCACTTGCAGGTATGAATGAATTTGATAAGTCTTAGTGTAAATGAATTTATCACGTATAAACGCACTTAAGTAGTTGGTACAGATGAATTTAGCAAGTTTAAACGCACTTAGCAGGTTTAACTGAATTAAGTGTAATTTAATTTAACAGGTGCAAACGAATCAATTATAAACGTACTAGGAAAAGGTATAAATAAATTTAAAATTTATAAAGAGTTCCGTTTGTCTTTAAAGTGGGCCTTGTTTGACATTTCCTTGTTTAGTGCATGTTGAGGATAGAAATGATGACGTCAGATTTAGTTTGAATTCTAGAAGTTATTTGAAGTCAAAAGTAAATTCGATCATCTCAAGAAATTGGACCAAGATCATAAAATTAAGTCTTCAAAGTTTTGTCTTTACTCTAAGTCCGTAAAAGATCCGTGATTTTTCTGTGCAGGGGCGGAGAAAGAATACTAACCTCTGCGGCCGGGGTGGGCCTGTCGTAAAAGGCGACAAAACAACCCACCCTAGCTACGTAGTAGGGCCCTAAGCCCGTCTGGATGGCGACGGTCTTAAGTATGCCGCCATAATAACTTTGTGTTGTATTCCGACATTAGTGACCCAAGTTCCTGTACCCTTATGGGACAGCAGCGTGTTCGCGATGCCACTGGCGTTGCAAACACCCATAGGCGAGGGTAACTGCTAAATTCTAAGCGGGCCGTCAGCCTGTCTGTTGTCCTACAGCAATAAATAAAAAAAAAAAATAAAGATTTTGTGTACATGAAGTCACCGATTGCACTGCCAAAGACAGTGCAAAATGAAAAAGGAAAGCTGTTTTATGTAATATTTGGTAATTTTAGTAATATTTGATCATCTAAAGTTTCATGCGAGTAATATGTAGTTTGAAAGAAATTTCTAGTTCAACTTTGCTTGCAGCTATATTAATTTTTTTTTATTATAATACTCGTAATTATTTTCTTTCTGCCCTTGTCCAACATTATGTGGGGTTAGTAATGTTGTGCTTATCCACCATTTCGCTCAAATCATTTCAGTTTACTCTCCTGTGTCAGCAGTCATTTTAACGCAATCCATCAATGATTATCTTCAAGCAGTAGACCAAAGATTCATCTTCACTTTCATTATTTACATTTTCTTTATCGCATGAAATTTACTGGACTGTTTGCGTACAGGAAAAGATCGAAAAGTTAGAAGAAGATAAGAAACGTCGTCTCCAACTGTACGTGTTTGTGTCTCGATGCATCGCTCATCCGTTCAACGCTAAACAACCGACGGATATGACCAGACGTCATACTAAACTGACTCCTAATCAACTTGAGACGATACAGGCTCGGTTTCAGGTTTGTAATACCCCAAGCGAAATATTCTTCTTTACAAGTGTAAAAAGCTGGTTTACTTCTTATGTTATTATTTGGAATTCCATTTATTTCTGCAAATTATTGTCTACTGCGCATTTGCGTCGATACTGTTTCATACAGCATTAGTTATGACTAAATTTGGTTTTTACATCCATTCGTACTTTAAAAAAGTGATATCTGCATCCAGCAATCAAAAGCGAGCTCATACTTTTATATTATAGATTTTTTTTATTTTAATGTGGCTCCAATACTTTAGGCACTGATTTGCCAATGTCAAAGTATGAGAATATTACAATTAGAAAAGGCAGGTGGCGAAAAAGCTGAATAAAGCAAGGATCAGGAAATAATTATGATGATATTTTTACTAGTTAACCGCAAACAAGTGAAAATGATAGTTTAAAAGTGAAATATTATATATGAATTTAAAAATGGAATGATACAATTTTATACGAACATTTACACAAAGATACATATTTATTTTACACTAGCTGACCCGGCAAACGTTGTTCTGCCATATAAATAATAAAATGTCAAAAAATTAAAAAAAAATTTGGGGGTGGGTCACCCCTAACATTTAGGGGGATGAAAAATAGATGTTGGCCGATTCTCAGACCTACTCAATATGCTCACAAAATTTCATGAGAATCGGTTAAGCCGTTTCGGAGGAGTATGGCAACGAAAACTGTGACACGAGAATTTTATATATTAGAGATATTATTTTAAATATTATTACATTAAACGCTAATATTATTTAAACTTAAAAATTTACTTAACACATTAATAAACTGGCTATCTACCATAGTTAATAAAAAAATTACATTGATGGGACGCGGGATGTCGTTGGGGAGAATATCATATTAAGGAAGTAGAAATTTTTTGGCAATCGAAGAATATATGTTCAACTGCACCTTCAAAACCGGTGTACATACATGTACAAGATGCAGACAGATTACCTATAAGGGAATTTTTTTGGGAGATGACGATAACGGTAGAACCAGGAGATTGGAGGAATAGAGGGTTGTAAATTGCTATATTGTTTTGCTGTGATTTTACTAGATTTTTGTCACCACTCATTCCAAATTTTAATCATTGAGAGTTTAGCAAGGGTACGTAAATCACGGGGGAAACATCTGTTATATTTATTAGAACCTATATAAACCGCTTGCTTGGCACAACTGTCAGCATTATCGTTTCCACGAACACCGGAGTGGCCAGGAATCCAGGCCAGAACTACGTCTAGGCCTAAAGAAAAACAAGAGTGGAGAGCCTTTTTAATATCAAGAGATAAAGAGGATAGCTTTGAACGGAAAGGAGATTTGTTGATATCCTGTAGGAAACTCAAAGAATCTGTGAAAATTATAGATTTGCTAATATGGTGAGATTCTACGTACAGAAGTGCTTCAAACAGGGCAATGGCCTCCAGAAAAAACGGAATTGGGGTAGAGGATTTGATAGTTAAAGACAATTGTAAATTTAGGAATCCAAACAACGGCGCCAACTGGATCATCTTCCGAAAGTCTAGATGCATCAGTAAATACAAGGAGTCTGTCAGACCAATTTTCTTGAATGAGTTTGCTAAACATTTGATTCGCGTCAATTGAACCTTTGGCTATTCCAAAGTTAAGAATATTTTTAGGTGAAACTAAGAGACTGTCAAAACTATGTTGGAAAATAGGGTAGCTGTAGTTGTGAAACGGTTTAATAGGGAATTCACTTATGATACTTTTTCAAATTGAAATTCATTTTAATCGAGTGTTTTACAATGGATCGACTTTACGCTTCCAAACTAGACATAGCCTTTTTGCAACACTCGTAAATTTATCCGTGCAGGAGTGGAGTAAGAATACTAACCCCTGCGGCCGGGGTCAGCCTGTTGTAAAAGGTGATAAAACAACCCTAGCTACGTGGTAGATCCCCAAGCCCATTTGGAGTGCAACCACGCTTAGTTTATAAATATGCCACCATAATAACCTTGTGTTGTGTTCCGGCATTAGTGACACATGTTCCTGTACCCCTATGGGACGTGTTCGCGGTGCCTCTAGTGTCGCAAACGTCTATCGGCAACTGTAATTCTTACTAATAACTGGTCCGTCAGTCTGTCTGCATCAGTAATGTAAAACCATAATAATATACTACATAAATAGCTGTGGGACTAGATGGCGCTTGTTAAATTGTGACAATATATTTTTAAATGTTAATAGTAATCCTTTCTCAACCAGGCCTTCCTTAAAGGCGAGACTCAAATCCTAGCAGATGAAGCCTTCCAAAATGCAGTGCAGTCGTATCATGACGTCTTTTTGAAGTCTGAGAGGGTTGAACAAATGGTGAAATCTGGTGCTTGCTCTCATCATGACTTCCGCGAGGTCTTCAGAAATAATATCGAAAAAAGAGTCAGGTTTGGGTTAAATTATTACTTACTACATGAAACTCTCTCTATTTTATTACTTTATTTTTACTAGGTACGCTGTTAAATATTGCTATAGGGTATAATTTCGTCTTTTATGTCAATATACCTCTGTTTCTTATTTAAGAAAAAAAAACCAAACGGTATCTCCCTTTGTTCTGTATCTACTAGCAGTGAGAGTTAATTATTTGGCAGATTTAAGAGCTTCCTTGTATCTTACCGAGAAGTAGAAGGCACAGAGGCATGTATAAAGTTTTACTACACAAAATTATCCTAGAATAATTGATCCATTAGATAACAATACACACATACGTATATCCTACATCCTACAAGATACATCATTAGTACTGTTTATAATAATATCACCATCATTGTTGTTTTATCAAATTCAACTTGAGATAACCCAATTTTGTTAACTTAAATCTCTTCTAGTAAAAAGGCAAGTTATTGTATACACGAAATTCACAGGTCTTTACCAATAATTGATGGATTAAGTAAAGAAACAGTATTATCCTCCTGGCTTGCTAAGTTTGACTGTATCATGAAAGGAACAGGTAAGTTAATTACATTAACTTCATTAGTGTTAGTATTGAGTTACAAAGAGCTATCATTTATTTATAATATTTCACTTATCGTAAAATTTGATACAGTTTCTAATATTTTTTTTGAAGCAATTATATTTGATAAACTTATGAGCTGATATTGATGTTTTTAAAATGAAAATAGTGGATTTGTAACTCTGTGTAACTCTTATATTTAAAATTAAGCATGTTGCAGTGTGTATAGCATCATAAGCCAGTGTAGCTTGGAATTGCAATGTGGCATTTGAATGTTTGTCAGAATGCTTGAGAAATGTTAGCATAGCATTCATGTTTAACGGTAATATTTTAGTAAGCTCTTGAAAAAATATTAAATCATGTGATTGACAAAGTACTTATAATAAATTATAATTATATATTTAAAGAAACATATTTTCGCAGCAGAAATACACGTATATTATGATATCTTCTTAATATTTCTCTAAGATGGTCTAAAACTACTGTATTAATAAAGTGTTCATAACCATTAAACTGCTTGAATGATCATAATCACGTGTTATCCCTAACCTAAAATATTTTGGAAAATTGTATTCTTTATTTATAATATTGGCTATATTTGTTTTGATGATAATTGTTAGTTAATAAATAAATATTATAAACAGTTTTAACTGAATCTAAGAATACAATTTTTTTATACATATTTAAGTTTGATGGTTGTTTTCTTTAACAAAAGCATTACTAATAGAGGAAGAGTAGCGCAAGACTACAACATACTCTATTAGAACATTTACTTCTTATAATCTTTGTCTAGATAATAATTTACTTACAATGTAAAATAGTGTGACTTTGAA
The DNA here is from genome assembly GCA_963693495.1 of Malacosoma neustria. Classification (NCBI taxonomy): domain Eukaryota; kingdom Metazoa; phylum Arthropoda; class Insecta; order Lepidoptera; family Lasiocampidae; genus Malacosoma; species Malacosoma neustria. The sequence continues at coordinate 10,618,912 of OY856395.1, read as the reverse complement.
ATTTTTCATCGTAATAACAACCAATCATCAAACTAAGTATTTGGTATATACCTACCACGTATACACGTTAAAATGGTAGATGGATGTATAAATATATGTATATAAAAGCTAACAATCTTATTATTATCAACATTATCATTTCTTACATATTATTCCTTTTATTATATAATTAATATTAATTATTTAATAATTAATTAATACTATATTATTATATAATACGAAATAGTCCAAGAGGATATCTGTAATTTGGAAGGAACATGAAAAAACATTAAATCTATAAGATTGTTAACCAAAATCCTTTATGTAAAATTAATTGTGTGGCGCCTGCATCTGTCTCACTATCTGTGTTTTCTGTCCCTCTCTGTCATAACATGTCTCTCTCACACATGAACAGGAATAACAGGTATCAAACACATACTGCTCATTATTTTGTTATCTTTTTTATTATCAAACGCTTCATATTTATTATTAATTTCTATTAATTTATTGGCAAAATAAGACTTTATGCTTACGTATTGTGGAATTGCTAGTAAATTGACGACAGTTTTATCGATAGGTTTTATTGTTTTTATTATTTATTCCTTAGAAAAAATTATTATCTCTATTTTTCGCTTAGCGCCATTAATAGGAAATAAATATGCCAAAAAATTACAAATCATTGAAGCTGGCATACAAGGTGTCTATGCAAAGTTGCTTTTACCAATCGACAGGAACATCAAGACCTTGTCATCATCATTCTAAAGACCTGACCTGAGAGGTTGTGATAAATTACATTACTGCCTGACTTTTTTAAATTAATCAATTTGATTCCTTTACATCATTCTTAAAAACTTTACTATAACACGCTTTTGTGAATGTTTTGTAACTATAAGTAAGTATTGTAAAATTATTATAACGGACAATAGAACGCACTGCATGTATATGTTGTATGCTAATAGCTTTTGTAAGATATTATATTTTGTTCCACTTGAATCGATTAATATAATCTCATTAAATCTCGCTGCGGCAGGAATCCTTGACCTGAATTGTGTATGGTTTGTATTTCTATGAAATGTCACATTCCCACAGTGAACCTAGTTATTATTTCACTCTTTGGATGCAAAATATAAATTTGGTAGAGCCTAATATTTTTGATCTAGTGAAAACACTGAACGAGAACACATTAAGCAATGAAATAGACATTATTTTTTGTACAACAGGTATCCAAAATAACGGCCCGTTTCATTACTACATATCGTGATAATCATCTTTAAATATTCTTTTATTTAAGAGAATAGATTGGTACCAATCAACGCGTTTCAGATTTAATACTTCCTAGAGTGACTATATTCAAGTCTGGTATAAAATAAAAATTATTCCTAGGAATCCCTGGAGATGATGATTCCAAACGTCCATCACGAGCTCAGCAACAAAGTCTAAACGCTGAGTGCATCCTCAGTAAAGAACAGCTCTACGACATGTTCCAGCAAATTTTGGGAGTAAAGAAATTTGAGCACCAGTTACTATTTAACGCATTGCTGGTAAGTATTCTGTACTATTAGCGAGAAAGCTATTAGTACAGAATAAATGATAGAGGAAGGAGAAAGGATGAAGTTTTATGGAGAAGAAATGAAATACTTACTGTGCCTGCACATAATGTGGAATCAGGGCAGGAGGACAATGAAGACTCGGATAAAGTTAGCGAACGTAATTTTAGATAGTTGAATTTGTTAGAAGAGAAGAATGTTGGTGAAATATTAGATAAAATTAATATAACATTATTTTTGAAATTTCAAAATCGTAACCAGATACTTGTAAAGTTGACGGGAAAGGATATTAAGTATTTCATAGGATATTAGTTTTGTGGGTTTGACGAAAATTAATTTGAAAGTATGCCTAAAGCGTCTGAAAGTAATTAAAACAATGTTTACCGGTAAAAGAGAAAATTTGAGCAAATATTAGAGAAACAAAATTAATTATTCTTAAGGTCGGGAATGTTAACTAAGCCGCATCTTCATTGAAAGCTCTAATTAGTATAATGAAACTCTGTAAATAATTACCTCAATTCTTTTGAATCTTTATCACGCGCTGGCTTAACACAGACTGACTGCCGACCGGGCGCTCACTCACCAGTTAACGTCTCCTTCATTTGTTCCCACTCTACACTCCGGAAGCGATTCTCATTGGTTGTTTATACTCCAGGTTGTTTATTCTATCCGTGCAGGGGCGGAGAAAGAATACTAACCTCTGCGGCCGGGGTCGGCCTGTTGTAAAAGGCGACAAATCAAGCCCGTCTGGATGGCGACCACTTTTGGTCTTAAGTATGCCGCCATAATAACCTTGTGTTGTGTTCCGGCATTAGTGACCCAAGTTCCTGTACCTTTATGGGACAGCAGCGTGTTTGCGATGCCACTGGCGTTGCAAACATCCATAGGCGATGGTAACTGCTAAATTCTAAGCGGGCCGTCAGCCTGTCTGTTGACCTACTGCAATAAAAAATAAGTTATTCTCATTGGTTGTTTAAATAATAGATTTTCATTGGTCGTTTATACTCCGGGAGTGATATTTTTAAATATAAGTCAATGTTGCCAATAAGATGATATTAAATTGTAATTGAATTTGGTATGAAAGAAACTTTATTATTAGTATCCGACCGAAACTGGTTTTTCGGCCGAAACCGAAACCGAAAATTCGGCTGTGGCTTCTCAACTCACGTGGTCAAGTATAAAAATTCCTTAAAATACTGAAATTTGGTGCATTTTACCCATTATTATATATAATAAGGACATGAAATGGAAACACAGTATATTAATTTTGTTTTAATCATTTATTTAATCTAATATAAAAAATATTAATAATATTTTTATTATTTTTACACTTGTCTGGTCCTATATCTCCGTCCTGCTCTTTGTTTCTATAAATTTATGGAACATTCTAAGGCGATGTTGTTAAGGCGCAGCATACACTCTGTACACTTAAGGGGAAGAAATTCTGCTACGCGTATTCGTCACAAAATTAAACACTTCACATTTTTCATTTACAATTTCTTTTTTACATGTGACTTGATTTGTTAATAACAACAAAACAAAGTTACTGACTCAATATTTAACTATATAAATCATTCAAGTACAGAAACGAAACAAAAATTTACATGTAATCAGTTCCATCAAAACATAACATCTAAAGAATGTTTGTGTCGGGCTGATAACGCATTGACTGAGTTGTGTTGCTACAGAAGAGGCTTACAGAGCTATCCGAACAGCGCGCGATAATTCCCGAACAGGACCGCCAGCGTCCGCCAAAGCGTTGCCGTGAGAAACGAAGATAGGCGAGCGTGCACGACAATTTGCGAAATCAGTTTCGGTTTCGGCAAAAGTTTCGGCCAATTCTGGCCGAAACCGAAACTGCCGCCGAAACTTGATTTTTGGCCGAAACTCGGCCAATAATTATTATCTTTATGGACATTACAGGGAAAGAGATTAACAAAAATATGTAACATATATAAAATAATTTAATGTTAAGATTTTTATTTTTTAGGTTTATAAAGAAATTTGTATGCCAGAAATGGCGAAACGTGTTGTACATTTATAAAATTTGAACAAGTCACCTATGTATTCACCATGTTTCTTACAAATAAAGATTATTATTATTATTGAAACCGAAACCGAACTTTCGGTCGGACACTAATAGATACAAACTATACAGATTATTGCATTGTCATCGGCCCTCGATATATCTACAAAGTTTGAACGAAATCTGACCGTTTAAATTGGGTCAAAATCACCCCCAAAGGAGTCGGTTACAAACAAATAGTTACAAACACACAAACATACAAGTGAAGCTAATATAAAGCGTGTAAAAAATAGCCTAAGTTACTCCTTGTTACATCAGCTATCTGCCAGTTTAGAAGGAGTCGCCTTAAGACAAAGGGTGTGCCGGCGCCGGCCCGGGCCACGAGATCGGCAGGCCATATATCCGTGGGCCCGGGCGTAGGCGATAGGAGAACAGCGGGTTTTTTAGTGGGTAGTCGGATGGTTGAACATCTTTCTCGGAGTCCCACATATCCCTCGGTCCCCCCGGGCCGGGGGAACCCGTCAAGAGAGGTTTTGCCTAGAGACCAAAAAAAAAGCTATCTGCCAGTGAAAGTCTCGTCAAGATCGGTGCAGCCATTTCAGAGATTAGCCGGAACAAACAGACAGACAGACAAAAATTGTAAAAAATGTTGTTTTGGTATATGTACCGTGTATACGTCCGAATGCACTTAGTAAAAAGTGGTTATTTTAATATTACTAACAGACCCTTCAATTTTATTTATTTGTATAGATAAATGTTATGCTATTAAATTATTTCACTATCATCAAAGCGTTAAATTAACGGAGTTAAATATATTAAAGAATGGTTTTAATGTTATTAAGCATTTGCTATCAGCAAATTGTGTTTTAGATTCAATGAAATACAAAATATTAATTCTGATCTTACCTGCGAGTAATTGGCATGCGGCGGCATTTCACATTTGTGCATCTATTAAATCCCTGCAATTCAAGTTTTCATTACACTTTAAGATTATTGCCATAAAGTCTTCTTCTTCCTCCTGCCCTTATCCCACATTATATGGGGTCGGCACAACATGTTACATGTTGTAATAGTTGTGGCTTAGTTTTTACAACCGGTCGCCTGCCTGGCGTTAACCCCTTTTAGGGGAAAATTTTGTCATCGCTTTTATATTATTTTTCTCGTTTCACATTGCAAGTAGGACACTAAATTTCGTTGTCAATCATCTAATATATCCTCAAACGACACTTTTATTGGTTTCTTCTTGAGTAAACAAAATTCGAGTGTTGGTTTGGGTGTGTAGGGTGGTACTTTTGCCAGGTCGCCGACTTTTACGGATCCGTGCACAATTCACATTCGACAACTACGTCACGAGGGCTTCTAAAGGTGGATTTATATTTGACGTGTCGTGTCGTCACGCGTCAGAATGGTATCGGTTTGATACATTTAGTATGGTAACGTTCATACTTGTAATGCGTAATGTGTCGTGATGGCTTGTGTTGTGTCGCATCAGAAACGATCCCGGTTGAGTCAGAGCAGAGGGGCGGCGGATGGCATCGTCATGACACGTCAGACAATTGTGCATGCGCCAGTGTCGTGTTGTGACTCGTCAGAGTCGCCTGTTTTCATGTTCTGGGGCTGTATTGATTCAAAATATCGTCAGAAGGCGTCAGAACACGACATATAAATGTGAAAACTAGCCATCACGTCAGGCCACGACACATCAGATAAATATAAATCCACCTTAAATAGGAAATTCGCAGTGCCGAGCATCTTTGAATGCTCTTGGTCTTGCATTCCGTTGCGCTTGAATGCAGACACAGGCAGCTTGCGCACAATGCGTCATCTTCATATATTTTGGTGGTGGCTCACAGCAATCTTCCTCTTGGCAAGTTAGAGGCCTTAAAACTCGTGGCTTCTTTTCACAACAATACATAACCTTCGGCGAAGGACATCGTGGCAAGCAGGGATAGCATAGGTGGATCTTTACAGCACGTTATTGGACAAGGAGCCACTAACTTCGGACATACTGCAAATTGCTCAGTCTTCAGAGTAAAAGCACGCCATTTTTATTTTTATTTTACTTCTATTTCTTTTGTAAATTTTATATCATAATAAATAAATAAATTTCCACTAGAATTTTGATAATTTTGACGGATTTTAGTACTATTTTTGTTTTTTTAAACAAAATACAACTATTTAAAATAAATAAATAACAAAAGACTAATATTTACGTTACTTAGTTAGCGTTATTATATTTCAGCTGGATTCTGCAGATGAACAAGCAGCGGCTATCAGGAGAGAGCTTGATGGAAGAATGCAAAAAGTTAACGAAATGGAAAAGGTTATTATATACAATATTAATAATATATATTGCTAGAATATAAATAAACCACTGATTTTTTTATTTGGTTAAAGAAACTAATGATGCATACATACATACCTATAAAGATGTTTTTGCTGAACAAACCGAATCAGCGGTACGAAAATTTATATTAATACATTGTATTTATGATAATACATTATCAACTGTCAGTATGATCCCGGGTAGATCTTAAAGTAAGGCTTCCCCACAACTTCTAAGGAAATCACGGGTAAATAAAGAATGACACTTTTACTCTGGCTTCGTTGGTTTCTTATTTCTGTACTGGGGGGGGGTCGGCTTGTAAAAAAAATTGACCTCATCTTTTCCAGCTTTTTACTTGTGACTTCTTAGTTACTGAGACCTACGCACTATATTTTTGTGATCACTCAATAGTCGACCTCGGTTTCTAAAAGTCAAGATTTGATTGCAACCGGTAACCCTTTCGATGAAGATTAAAGTGATTTCTTTTATTTAGAATCGAAAACTCATGCCGAAATTTGTGCTCAAAGAGATGGAGTCCCTGTACATAGAAGAGCTTAAGTCATCAATCAACCTATTGATGGCCAATTTAGAGTCCCTTCCCGTCTCCAAGGGAGGTGCTGACTCCAAATATGGCCTACATAAAATCAAGCGGTATAATCACAGGTCAGTTTAAGATAGTGTTATTATAATTTTATAGTAATTTAAATATTAAAAGGTGAAACATTACTGTTTTTAATTTTTATATAATTACGATGTTTTAAAATTTCTAAAAATAAAACGTCTAAAGAATTTGTAATGATGTTTATCAAATGAGCGATAGCAGCTAATTTATTGTAAAATTTAAAAATAGCAGTCATGTTTCATGATAGTATAATTTCAATGTTTGATGTTGTATAATTTATTTCAGAAAGTATTTCTTCTTCTAAAAACTAAACTTTTCGTATGCAATTTAAGTTTAACAATTACGAATAATAAGTGCGCGTTTATTGCAACTAATTAAATTTGAACAACTTTAATCTATGAAGTTTTGGGAGAAAGCAGCAAAAATAATTTTATACTTTATTAAATATATTGTCGTACTACAAACTGTGTGTGTAATATACTAAAGTTCGTAACATATCCCAAGGTTAGGGGGCTTTGGGAGAATACCGTTTAAAATTAACATTTTTACATTCATCAACGGTATTCTCCCTTTACAACATAAAATTATCAACTGAATAAATAAAGTTTTTTATTGAAAATATTCTTTACATGATTGAAGATTCGAAAATGATATTCTTTTCTCGACTCAAGGAGAAATACTTTCATTATATTAAATGTTGTGATTCATATGGTCAACGTTTAAGTGTATTTGCTTCAACTGGTCTATTTGTATTCATGTGTCTATTTGCTTAATTTGAATAACTAAAGGCTTTACTATCTATGATCACTTTCATTTGGAAAAATGCATACGATAATAATCGTATGATATAAGGTAATGACGATGATGAGTTACGTTTGAATGAGTCCATGACTCCATTGTTACCTAGCACTTTTACAACTTCTAATCTGGATGTAACGTCTATTTGGAAGAGTGTCATGAATTATTCAGTGGTTTAGCAGCCGCCACACCAATCTAGTGATAATTACGATATTAATGTAATTTATGATGACTGAATTATTATGTTATGAGACAAGCTTTTATTTATGGCACCGTATTAACATTTTCAGTCAATGTGGTAATTCGTTCAGTATTTTCATTGCTTCTGAAGAAACTCTACAGCAAGTGATTTTGAATTGAGTTTTATTATATTATATAGTATCAATATTCTAGACGTTCGTCCGGATGTGTTTATTATCTTGATTTACATTTAAATTTTGTTTGTTCATCTATCCCTGGCACTGACTGGATGGTAAAATACAAAGGAAGTACAAGTAATGAGTACAAAATTGATAATTTTGGCACGTGTCTTGTGTAGACGGACCCTTTACTAACACAGCCTGGAATTTGTGATTTTCTTATCCCAATGTTGTCATTGCGTATTCTATGTTACACGTATATAATAAATGTTGGATAATGTGAATTTCCAATCACTCCAAGGCAGGCTTGCTTGAGAGTTTGCAATAAGAAGTAATTAATAAAAATAGGTACATGTAATTGTGATACTAATACCAAAAATTAAACTCATATAATAAGAGAAACCAGAATATTTCAGCAATAGTGAAAATAATCAAAATAATAAAACTAGAAATGAGGTATTTGATATCCAACATGTATTATATGGTTTAGTTCTAGAAAGTCAAGTATAAATTAAATAATAGGCGCTAAATAAAGTTTACGATAAAATGGCAACAAAGGTTATGTCTGTAGCTTCCACAACACTGCCAGAATTATAAGCTTTTATTGTAGAATAATTCTATGTGTCGACATCTCTAAATATTTTGTTTAAATGTTTTTTTATTTAAAAATATATTATACGAAACTATAAAGTAAATTATACCATAATATTAGGCCCACAGAAGTATTTTCTACACAAGAATTTAACGTAGAATCTACCTAAGTTGCACAAAATGAAATAACAGAACAATTATCAAAAATATGTCGGCTTTTATAGCTGGAATGAATAAATATTCAGAGATGACACAAATAAAAGCTTAGCTACATTAACACTTAAGCTACAGCTAATTAAAATTTAGAAAAGAAAGCTTTATATATAATTAACACAGCTTTTTTAAAGTGATACAAATATTGTTTAGTACTTTTACAATAAGGACATTAATTTACATTTCCGCTTAAAGCTTTTAAAGGGTGCTTTTATATGAATTAATATACATTAATATCTAGAATTAATATTACAGAAGTAGCTAAAAATTTTCTTAATGTTATACGAACAAAAACTGAGTAAATGATGGCTGTATTTGTAATAATAGTAAAGCAAATAGCTTTAACATTCATAGAAGCCATTTCTCAGACTCAATTTGGATGAGATGCTCAGTGTCTAGAATATTTATGGGATATCTATATTAGATTTTAACAAAGCGTTGAGTATCAATTACGTTATTATAGCTATTTATTTTTGAACTGAAATAATAAAGTTTAAAACAATAAAATTCATTCTTAGTACAACAGCTTTTATTAGCTTAATATTCTGTATAGAAAATTCTAATAACGCTAACACCAATATGATCTAAGAAAACCTGTAGCTTTAAGATACAAATCCTAAATTAGAAATCCCAAAACTGGTGAAGATTGATGAAAACACCTCACAATTTAAACATATATTTGTGCACTATATTTTATAATGTTAACCACAATTTCTCCTAACACCCATCAATCTATACTACGTTTTGAAATTACATTTTATTATTATAATATCCATTATATATAGTATTGTAGTTATAGCATAATAGTAATAGTACACCCATTCTTGTGCTTAATCATTCTTGATCTCGGTGATGGTTTCCCATTCCCCTATTAATACCACCATTTGCTACCCTTGTGAATGTTACATTAACACATTGTTTATCTGTATCATTAACCCCCTTATATTAAATATATTACTGATATCTCTATTTTATATATACATTTGCATCATTCTCATCAATAATAATAATAATATCGCTTAATAAAATTGTTTATGAATACAAATTCATTTCGGAATCTTTTGATGAATTATTCGGTCTGTTAAAATTTTTGAACATCCAAAATTTTTTCTTCTTTCTAATTAATATTAAATAACACCTTTAACCGGTGAACATTAGTGGTAAAAAATTATATGCCTATGGTGGCGATGTTAACTATGAAACTAGATCGAACGCGGGACCTGATCCGAGTCCAAGGTTGAGTAAGCAGCTATGTTTCAGATCACAAGGGTCTCTAGCCAATAAATTAACTGGTGAAGGAGATGGAGGAGATGTTGACACTCAGTTAACTAAAATGGATGTTGTACTCACTTTCCAAATTGAGGTAAATGATTTCGAGCTTATCTCTAGCGATCTCCTTCTGAGAGATAACATTATTAATATATAATATTACTATCACATTAAAATAATTCCTAGCTGACCACTAACATACTGAAGCGCAGAATGATGTTCAATTAACTGAATTTTGTTAGTGAAATATAAAATTGGATAATTAAAAATAGTAGACAGGGCAGAGGTAGACATAAAAAGCGATGGAAAAAATGTGTGATACATGATATGAGGATTTGTGAAGTGATAGTTGAAGAATGCCAGGATTGAATAAAATAGAAGAAAGAGACACATTGTGCCGACCCCAAATGATTGAAACTATGCTAAGCCAATGATGAATTAAAAATGGTAGACGGTAAATCTTATAACTTTAGTTACTATAACTTTATAATTGTTGTCAATTTATATACTTCAGTATGAGACTTAGTTTTGTTGGATCCATCCGTAGCAGTTTATGAAAATATACATATGAATACATAAAAATTTTGTAGAGGTCCTTGAATACTAGAAATGTTCTAAAACTATATACATTATATTAAATTTCTCTCTCATAAATAACTAATATGAGAATGTTATTAAATAACTAATGAGAGAATTTATTGCTAGTAAAATGTTAAGACACCCCACAAGTTCCACGTCAACCTAATCTGCTTTTAATATAACTTGCTAACCTGGCGTTCCAATGCAAGGTTTTTTCTGTAAGGTTTTTGAAGTCAGATTTAAAAAAAATATGTTGATGTGTTTAGCTTATAATTCAACATACAAGAAGAAATAGAAAACGATGGGATAAATATCATACATTCAAGGGATTTAACGTGCTTAAGTGCAATTATTCTTTTAAAGCGGAAATGCCTCATCAAGATATTGACAACGATGAGTAAATGTTGACATTATCCGAAACATGTATCATGACCGCTGTTGGCGACACGAAACCTTTCTCAATCACCATCGGGGTGCACCAAGGATCCGTCCTTAGTCCGTTTTTGTTCATCGTGGTATTAGACGTACTGTCAGACAGCATCAGAAACTCACATGAGCAGCCTCCGAGGCTGCTCATGTATACTGGCGATATCGCGCTGGCGGATGAAAAGTCGGAAAGCGGATTCCAGGCACCGGAACGGAATTTTCGGTTGCAACCGGGACTTGACGCTGGGATGATGAAGAAAATGATAGATCTTTTTGTAAAGTCTACAAAGTGTGATCCTTTCTGGCCAATTTTCTGTTCACTAAATAAGTTTGAAACTTGTGCTGTGTAATGATTGTTAAAGTGAATAAATAAATAGGTCAATTGATACAAAACAATTGTAGGTGGTTGTGATGGAAGTAAAAGGTTTGAAGTCCTTAGCACCGAACAGGATAGTATATTGCACTATGGAGGTTGAAGGTGGTGACAAATTGCAGACTGATCAAGCCGAAGCTTCAAAGCCAATGTATGTAGCCTCTACTTTATATCGTTCACATTATTCTTATGGAGTAAGTTCAAAACGGAAAGTTTTAAATTTGATTTAACGATTGTTTAGTTTTACTACTAATAAGTACTGCATAATTCTTTAACCTGATTGATTTTAAAGTAAAATTCAGAAGAGAACCATTTATAATGGTCGCTGTAGAAATTGCCCCAATCAGTCTTCCGAATTATGTAAATTTTATTATAATTTTAAAGTAAGTAGCTAATGAGTAAAATTTATTTGGGTCAATTATGAATTAATTTTCATCCCTTTGTAGCTGAAATTTTCGAAGCCAACTGGTATTTAAGGTATGCTACTGAATATTCTCGTAAGAAGTATTTTCCTAACACTTATTTTCCTCAGTAAAAGTTTACATAGATAAATTTGGTTTTGGTAAAGAGGACTGCCTATCCAACCATGTAAGGAGTCTCTTGTAAGTTAACAGGAGTGATTTTTAATTTTATTCAAATTTCAATTGTAGCAATTCTACTCCAACAGCTGTTTCATTAAGATTATCAATGATATACAAACTAGTGCAGCCAGATCGTGGGTAAATCCCCCCCCCCCCCCCACTCTAGCACCGCGCGTTTCAAACTTAAGCGATCATGTTGGTGTGTCGAGAACCTCAAAATATCAGAAGGAAACCGAATTTAGCCACCAATTAGATATTTCCCTCTACCCTAAAGCAGAATCTCTAATATAAAGATAACTAGAGGAGCTGCAGTGCCAGAATGGTAATTTTACTCAAGATCTCACTGCGTTGATAAAAACTCAATGGATCAATGATTACATGGATTGTGATAGGTGGGATACCCAAGGTGATTTCAGCACTACACAACCCCTTCCAGCAGTGAAAGTTAAGTTGTATACTGAAAATCCTGGAGTATTGGCATTAGAAGATAAGGAGCTTGGAAAAGTTGTGCTACGACCTACACCGCTGTCAAGCAAGGTAACAGATTTGACTGAATTCAATTAAAAGCACTGATTTATATACAAGTTACGTAATTGATAGTAATTGATTAATTTGAGACTGTTGGACTACCATACTCATTGCAAAGGTTGATTTACTTTTTCCGTTTACGGCAAGCTCTTTTGATATGGACTGTCTTTCTATTGTGGGACCAGTTTTCCTTAGTTTCCAGTAGTCCTTGTACCGTGAGTGCCAAGCCGATAATGACAGGGTTTCCTGCCTGACAGGGAGAAGAGGCGTGCTCTCGTTTCGAAGGCCTTTACTAAAGCCTTTAAGCATAATATTCATCTACTTTCTTCATCAAGTCACAACCAAAACGCTCGGATCGCTGGAAGGCATCCCACTTTGAAATTACGAGACTGGTTTATCGTTTTTCTTAAAACACTACGATATGGTTATATTAAAAAAACTAAAGGGTAGGATATTAAACGTTTTTTTAATATCAATAAATGTGTTATATTCCCAGGCTCCAGAATGGCATCGCATGACTGTTCCCAAAAACTTGCCTGATCAAGATCTCCGCATCAAAATCGCATGTCGTATGGATAAACCACTGAACATGAAACATTGTGGGCAAGTATTTAGTTTTTTATTTTTTTATAAATTCCTTTGCGACCGCGTACCAACATATTATTTGGATTTACCGTTATTAGGGTAAGAACAAGTCTTTTCCTACGTGCAGGGGTGGAGTAAGAATACTGAGTCCGTCGGTCGAAGGTGGCCAGTCAGGAAAGGCGACGAAACAACCCTAGCTAGGTGGTAGGACTCTAAGTTGTATGAATGCAACCACCCCTGATATCAAAATATGCCGCTATAATACCCTTGTCTTGTGTTCCGGCGTAAGTAACCCAGCTCCCGAACGTGGACGTCATCGTGTTAGCGATGCCCTAGGCGTTGCAAACATTTATAGGCAGTGGTAACTGTGGCCATCAGCCTGTCTGCCGTCCCATAACAATAAAAAAAGTTTATCTCTGATTTTGTGTAAACTACACAATAGGGCAAATTTATCTTGATGCGAAAGTTATGTCAAGCCGGTCGCTCAAAGCGAGCGAAGGAACACCGGGGTCGTTTTAGTAAGTATTTCAGCGACTTGGGCCTTCTAACCAAGAGACGAGGATACACAGGCATATTCCACGGGGCGTCCTACATTACCCTAGTGCACGTCGCCATGCGATTCTTACTGCATTTCTAGCCTGAAAAGTGAGTGCAATTTTGAATGTAAAACGGTATGTAAGCAATATCATTATGATGATATAATTATCATACTTCTATCTTAATACAAAACTGATTCACTATTATCTGCCAAGAAAACTCTATGCTTACCTGTGCTTCAGTTGCAAGGAGCTCCACTTCAAAAAGTATTGAGATTCTTAGTGTCGACATCACGAATGATGTGCGGTATAGAGGACAAGTGAAGGCAAATCCTTGCCTCCAAAAAGTTGGATGTGTTAAAAAAGCTAAACAGTTAAACTAAATATGTTGTGTTAAATTACATAGAGATGAAAATGAGATCGTTGGAGGTGGGCCCAGTGTAGAAGACTTCATAGATGAGTATGACGAATTGTAAAAATAGACAATTCAAATTCTTCTTCTTCTTCCTCCTGCCCTTATCCCACATTATATGGGGTCGGCACAACATGTTACATGTTGTAATAGTTGTGGCTTAGTTTTTACAACCGGCCGCCTGCCTGACGTTAACCCCTTTTTGGGGAAAAAACTGTCATAATTTTTATTTAAATTGTTTTTCTCGTTTCACATTGAAAGTAGGATACGAAATTTCTTGAGTAAACATCCGAGTGTCGGTTTGGATGTGCAGGGTGGCACTTTTGCCGGGTTGCTGACGTTTACGGGGTCCGTGCACAATTCCTATTCTACAACTATGTCAAGAGCGCATGTAAATAAGAAATTCGCAGTGCCGAGCGTCTTCGAATGCTCTACGATTATTCAAATTACAAATAATATTAATTTTTGAATCATTATTTCTTCTTTCTCCTGCTCTTATCCCAAACTATGTGGGGTCGGCACAACATGTTCTCTCCTTCCACTCTCCTATATAGCCGGCATCTCAACACTCACACCTTTTCTCACCATATCATCTTTTACGCAATCCATCCATCTTTTCATTGGTCTACCTCTCCTCCTATATCCGTCCACTCTCATTACTTTCTTCACTTATTAAATGGCATTCTTTCCTTCGCATTATAATAAAAAGTAACAGACTAGCGAGAAATGGACATAATATGTCCATTTCACGCTAGTCTGTTACTTTTTCGTTTTTTAACCATTGATGCTACTTTCATATCTTTCAAATATACTCATTTCTAATTTTATGTCCTTATTGACATAATACTAATTTTCAGCTATCTTCATGTAATTGGCAAGAATGTCTGGCGTAAATGGAAGCGTCGGTACATGGTGTTAGTCCAGGTGAGCCAGTACACCTTCGCGTTATGCTCTTACAAGGACAAGAAGTCGGAACCAGCTGAGATGATGCAGCTGGACGGCTTCACTGTTGATTATATTGAATTAGCCAGCGGTGAGTGCTTTACTATAACAAAAATTTATATTTTAAAACAGATAATTCACACAGTAACATCTAATCCCAAATTAGCATAGCACTTGTGTTATGGGTACTAGACAAATTATATATTTTTCTTTTGTAAATAAATACACGAAGACTTAGATGAAGGACGGGTATCGAACCCATGACCTCTGCAAGAGTACCGAAGTGCGTTAGCCGTTACACCACGGAGTTCGTCGATATTTTTTCGACGACCTCGGTGGCGTAACGGATAACGCACTTCGGTAACGTTTGCGGAGGTCACGAGTTCGATTCCCGTCTCGCGTCTGGGTGTTTATGCATAATATGTATTTATTTACAAACAAAAAGTATATAAGTAGTATATCAGTTGTCTAGGGCCCATAACACCAGTGCTACTTAGTTTGGGACTAGATGACGCTGTGTGAATTGTCACAAAATATTTATTATTATTTATAATTTATTTATTTTATAAAAGACTGAAAGAAAGAAAGAAGCATTTTTTTATTAAAAGAAGGAACTGAGGAATAGTAGACATGCTGACGGCTCACTTAATAGTTACCGTCGCCTATCGATGTTTGCGACGTTAGGGGATAATCATAATAATTATATCTTAATACATATTATCATTAAAAACTGATTCAATATTCTCTGCCAAGAATGCTCTTTTCTCACCTGCACCACAGTCTCGCCCATCGCGAACACGCTGCTGTCCCACAGAGATACCGGAACCTGGGTCACTAATACCGGAACACAAAACAAGGTTATTATGGCGGCATAAGTATAAGTATACAACAGGGGTGGTTGCCATCCAGACGGACTTGTGTGGTATATGGTAGGGTACCGTAGCTATGGTTGTTTTGTCGCCTTTCATGATAGGCTGACCCCAGAGGTCGATATTCTTACTCCACTCCTGCACGGAGAAAACGTCACGTTTTCACAAACATAATATTGACAATTAGTTACTGTCAGCTCAACCCCCTAGACTCCAACCAACGGCGCGCAGTTCGTGTAGTCGGCGATCCCATACTCAAAGACGGTCTAGACACGCTTGGACTTCGGTGAGACTTTGCGTCTCTTTGCGTATTCTACTGTCTGTACAACGGGGAGTTTTCTGAAAAGCTATTTATAATGGTGCTCTCGTCGTCTTTCTGTCACCGTACTGCCCGCCATCGGCTGGGTGTTCATCCCCATTTCTTGAAGGCTCTACTGCCTTATACGAAACGGTTCTCAAGAACGTTCATGTTACGTCGCTCAGGATCTAGAATGAGCTTCCGGCTAAGGTTTTCTCAGCGCGGTACAATAGGGGGTTCTTCAAAAAAGGCGTTATAAAATTTTTTCGACGCCGGGAGCGCGTTGGTAATGCCTCTGGTGTTGCAAACTTCCATAGGCGACAGTGACCACCTGCCAAGATGGGTTTTGCCTGTCTGCTGAACTCTAGATGTAAAAAAATAAAAATAAAATTACAAAAGTAGGTCACAGTATGTAGTATATTATATAATAGGTATGGGGGCGTGTGCTCATTTAAATTATTTAATTTAAATGTTTTGCCCTCCATGGGATCGAACGCTTAGACATCAGCCAGATGCCTTACGTAGCTGCTGAGCTAGCCATATCGTTATATTAGATCATATATACATAATTATGTCAAATTAATGAATATAATTAATGTTTTTTTTTATTTCAGCCCAACTTATTGTCGGACAAGGTATCTATCTATATACGAATATGTTTATAATATTTATTAGTATTGTCAAATAATGAACTAAATTCATTTGAAATATCATCATTTTAAATAATACACAATTTATTTTTAGGGATTATTAAGAAATAATGCATGAATTAATGTTATCGCGTTGATATTTAATAACGGACTGATAAAACATCACAATTAGACTTTGTTTTGCAATTTTGTATTTTTTTATTTTTTACGTAAGAGCTTTTTTTACAATGAAGCCACTCCATGGACCTGACGGAAGAACAGCGCTGTCGTTTTAGCTAAGCCAGCTTTATGCTGAGTCAGCTCCAATTTAGGACTTAGTTTTATTTCATTTGAAGTTTGTATTTTCTCTTTGTAATTATATTTTCCAAAAAAAAAAAAATTTCTCCCTTTATTCAATAATAAAATACAAATTCGTTATTGTTGTCTCCTTTATTAACTTAATTTCCAAAAATTTGCTGCACGCTTAAAAATGTATAAAATGGAAGGAACTAGTTCAAAACCAGTGCTGTGTTAAAAATATCATCATATACCGTCATAACTTTTGTAATGTGATGTCTAGGTGTGGTTTTTTGGTTGCTGTGGGACAGCAAACAGGCTGACGGCCCACTTAGTATTTAGCAGTTACCGTCGCCTATGGGTGTTTGCAACGCCAGGGGGATAGCTAACACGCTGCTATCCTGGTCATTTATGCCGGAACACAACATAAGGTTATTATGACGACATACTTAAGACCAAAGGTAGTCGCCATCCAGACGGGCTTTGGACCCTACCACGTAGCTAGGGTTGTTTTGTCACCTTTTACGTCAGGCCGAACCCGGCCGCAGAGGTCAGTATTCTTTCTCCGCCCCTGCACGGATAAAGTTGTAAATTGTAACGGCAATTAATAATATTTACAATACATACCTACAGAATTGGAAGGAGCAAAGCACTTCATGAACGCGGTACGCGATGGTGAATCAGTCCTCATGGGAGTGACAGACGAGAACGAATGCCACCTGTGGGTAATGGCGTTGTACAGAGCAACGGGTCAGAGCCACAAACCAACGCCACCTACGACCTCTGATACTCATCACAAGATAATGGGGGGTATGGTTAAAATTAAAAATCATTCTCAGTGTAAAATACTACACGGATTATTAACTTGCTTGATTCCAATTTTTTTTTCTATTTTACAGTAAAAATTTTACAAATATTTTGCGGTGTTAAACCACTTTCTTGTGTGAGGTTTCGCATAGACGGTATATTACCCACGTAGCTAGCTAATTGTCGTTAAACATGGATAACTAGTATGTAAAAAATTGCATGAGTGAGTTTTATCACAAAGTCACATGAAGTCAATAATATATATGATAAAAGCCGAAAGTATCAGGCATTATTCCCTTTATATGAACTCGCTCTTGTCAAACTTTGAATGAAACCAAGGCTCATCACTGAAATATTAATGATAGTTGTAACTATGATAAAATAATTACATACTAATGTGTCTTTCTTTTCTTCTTCCAAGAGTTTCATGCCACTTACAACTAAAACTCTGGTTTTGTATCATGGAATACCAACTCTTTACTGTACTAAGGAAACCTAATGATTCCTTTACTGCTTACGAATTATAAAAACATAATCTGTCTGTCATTTTTGCAACTCCGTAGGAGAGTGATGGAGTTGATCTCTAGATTCTCATTTCTGACTGGAACTATAGTTTGATGAATTAAATAATTCTTAACCACTGTTTTTAACTTCAGAATTAACCTGGCCACCTGAAAGTTCATATCAAGCCAATGTGTCATAGTATTAACGATTTAATGTAACCTGATCGACCGATGATCGCATTGCAAAAATAGATTCTTGTTTCCTTACCAGATGCAGATAAAGCTCGCAAACATGGAATGGAAGATTACATCCAAGCTGATCCCTGCCAGTTTGATCACCACCAACTGTTCTGCACGCTTCAATCACTGACCCTGAAATATCGTCTTCAAGATCCTTACTGCTCCTTGGTAAGAATTCACCTACTACATATCAATTGATAATATCTAATAGAAATTACATTGAAGTAAATGGTAACCAAAATGTATCGTAGGCTTTTGAAACGTGAAGTGGATGATTGGTAGATTTCAATTTATTCTTGAAAATACCATAGATTTTAATTAAAACTATTAAACGGCGTACACATAAGGGCCCAGGACATTTTTTTTAATTTGAAAATTGGTAATACCTTTGCATCGCAGCTGACGTTAATTGTATGCACATTAAAGTTACATTTTGAATTACCCTGGTGAGAGGATTATATTTGCAAATATGATGTTAAGGCATCTTATGAGACTGAGTGAAATTGAAGAACACGCCACCTTCCACCACTACCATGCCCACCATTGCTAAAAGGTGGACGTGAAAGAAAAATAAAAAATAAAATTTGTGACACAAGATGCACATATTTAACCCTGACCGAAGAAGAAGTTTGGAAAGGAACCTATACCTCCGCAATGGTATTGAAAAATAAATGAAATGACACTTCATTATTTGTTTTAAATAGTGAAACACTTGGCTTTCTTCTAAAGTGTCTATGAGTATTTAAGGCTATTTCATACTTTATTAAGCTAGTTCATACTTTACGGTAATTTTAGGGTATTAATTAAATTTTCTGTAAATTGTCATCATGCATATTTTGTTAACATTTATATGTTATAAATAATTCTTCTTTCTATTTTCTTTAGCAACTTCATTCTTTATTTCTTCCAGGGCTGGTTTTCTCCTGGCCAAGTGTTTGTGTTAGACGAATATTGCGCTAGATATGGAGTTCGTGGTTGTTTCCGTCATCTGTGCTACCTCTCAGATCTACTAGACGTAGCGGAAAGTGGTCAACAGACTGTAGACCCCACTTTAATGCATTACTCTTTTGCATTCTGTGCGAGTCACGTCCATGGTAACAGGTGAGTGTTTATAGTATGATTTTTTAAAGTAAAATGTCTGATAATTTTGGAGCTTACCACGAAATATATTTACAATATTATTAAGTAATAAAAATTTCAAAATTATCCAAGATAATCCTACCATAAAAATTCATTGACTACTTTCTCCAATTGAGATCTAAAATAAATAAATTAGTTATCAAGGTACCGTTCAACCAAAAGAAGAAATAAAACTGAAAAATTAAGATAGTTACGCGTTAGAAAATTCAAAATGTAATGTAATTTGCTTTTGACCATCTTAATATCAGACATCTTTCTTTAAAAAATTTTGTGATACAATGTAAATTTCCTGTATCAGTATGATTTATTCGTGAATAGACTTACGAATATATGTTAAAGTTGTAAAGGAATATATGTAAATATTCTTAAGTATTGATGTTAGATTTGGTGTCTCACAAAGTTTTGTTTTAGGTCCACTGATATTCAATGTGTATTATGTCACTAGATATATTAAATAAATCGGAAACTATGTTTGGTATATGACTAGTATTCCAATTCATATATATAATAGTATAGTACTTTTAAAAATATTAAATTGTCATTAGAACTAAATTTTATTTAAAATTTATTTTCAAACATAGTCGCTGATAATTAGATGTCACAATATTCCCGAAAGCCTCACACAATGTGACGTCGCTTAGTGCAACTATTAGTACTATACTAACTTACTAATATTCGTCAATGTGTGCTTTGTTACTAACTGTGCCTGCTTTACCTTACTAATGATGTTTCCGGGATTGTGGAATTAGCAGTCGACTGAATAAACATTATCATTTATGTAGATATAACTAAAAAAGTATTTATATTTATCCATTTTTGATTATCTATGTTTGACCTGGATGGACCAAAAATAAGAAGATTTATTTAATACGGTTCCCTGCTATATATAAAAGATGCTTTTATAAACATGCAATTAACAGACATAACCAACTATTTAAATCATATAAATATTTGGTCCTTCCTGGGGATCGAACCAGATACGACCGTACCAGACTAGTAGGATAGCAAGTTAGCTATATAGTCAACACCACACTGTATATACTTTAAAGAAAATTTAAAAAATTAAATCTACCCTTCCTTTAAGAGCAAATTCACTTACATCTATTTTATTATTTCATATATTGCTGTGCACATGAAAAAGACTTTGTACCTTAAGATCCAAAGTAGAATTAAAGAAAATACGTTCGGATGTACCGGAGCTTAAATTCCTATAAGACGGAGATGAATTTAACAAAACAATTATTAAATTTAATCCAATACAAAATAAAACGGATTAATTATTAAAAATCAAGAAACTACAATCGTTTCCCAAAACGAACAAAAAATACATAATATTTATGAAAAACACGCATATTTTAAACGCCAGAAAGGTTTTCATTTTTTTTATAACAATCAGTCTATAATATTGCTATACAGTTTTATGTTTTAATAGAAAATATTTTATTACGTGTATTGTAGTCATATCTAAATATTATCATTATTATAAGATCAACTAACAAAAATTTCAGACAACTTAAGTATTCATGATTATTGAAATATATTAATAGGAATATGATTTTGCAGTGTTTTCTTAATAAATTTAAAAAAAAGGCTAGAATTACAAGATAGACAGCATCATAGTACTGAATACTAAATTTGGGTTACTTAAAAAAGATCGTAGGTTAAAGAAAAATGCTGCTAATACCACATCCCATCCTAAATCCCGCTTGTACCCCCCCTAGAGTAAGCGCTACGGATGAAGTGGTTCACAGTACAGCGACGTTGCCTGGCAGGCCTGATGGCGTCGGCAGCATCACCGTGCAAGAAAAGGAGAAGTTTGCGGAGATTAAGGATAGGCTGAAGACGTTGCTACAGTACCAGATCACTAACTTCAGATACGCTTTTCCTTTTGGACGGCCAGAAGGAGCATTGAAGGTGATAAAATAGCTAACAAGTAATTTTATAATGTCCATAAGTCATCATAAGAAAACATAATTCAGTAATTATGATTATAACAAATCAATAAGATACTTTTATAACAGTATATAGATAAGTATACATATTGAAAATCAATCAATAAGATCATCATCATTACATTAGCGTTATTAATCCCGGGTGCAACCCAAACTTCCGCTTCGGTGCCCGGGGCCAGCTTTTCGACTTTTTCTACTCCACTTCGCACGGTCTTCAGCATCTTTAGTAGTCAGTACATTGGCACGCATATCACCTTTTACGACGTCAAGCCAACACTTTTTGGTTCTACCCCTCCTGCCGGAGCCTGGCGTAGGCGGCATAGCCAGGCATTTGTTTCCCACGTAAGAAGCCGGTTGCCGCAACACGTGGCCATACCAGGGAAGGCGACACTCCTGCAATTTATCTGCGATCTCACGAACATGAAGTCTGCCGCGGATGCGGGAGTTCCTAACGTGGTGCTTCCGCGTCAGTCCACACATCCACCGCAGCATATTCATCTCCGTGACACGCAGTTCCTGCTTGTGTTGCCCTAGCACCAGCCATGTTTCACAGACATATAAAAGGACAGGCCTAAGGTTAGTCTTATAGACCTGTCCCTTCAACTTAACCGGCATCCTGGGGTCACAGATTACACCAGTCACCTCTCGCCATTTGGACCAGGCGGCAGTAATGCGAGGCTTGACGTTGCAATCGATGTCACCAGACGCGTGAAATATAGATCCCAGGTATTTCACCTGGTCCGTGCGCTCGACCGTGTTGCCGCCTATGCGTACGGGTGTGAGATCTGTGAAGTTACAGGCCAAGTACTCGGTCTTCGCCACATTGAGCTTTAGACCACCGTTCTGAAGCGACTATTTCCACGCCTTCACGCGTCTCACCTAACCTTCGTCCGCATCTGACAGCGCAATATGTTGAAGCGAACTCTTGGGACTCGACTTCATCAAGAAGCCATCACCTGATTCAGCGCTGAAAGCGCACGACACATTTGTCTTTGGCCTTTACGCAGAGATCCATGACAAGGAAACGATGTTGTGCAGTGAGACTCTCACTGAGTATGACCTTGCAGTTGGCTACTTTGCTGATGTTGTGTTACCTAGTGAGTAGAAAGCCGATTTGGGTAGCATTCCTCCCGTACTTGTAGGTGATGAGATGCTCGGGTCTCTTTGTTCGCGATGGCAATATCGGCGGCAGCACACGTATTGATGATGTCCGCTCCTTCCACGTTGCGGGTACCATACCCAGATCACCACCCAAAACGATCCCGTGTGACAATGGAATCCTACGAAGCACTTCTCCGAGTAGATTCCAAAACGCTATTTTATCGGCGTCGCTACAAACGACCTCTGGCTCACAGATGCTTATCAAGTGGGTATCAACTACACCACCCAAAAGCACCCTCACAACCATAAGCCGGTCGCTACAGCGCTTCACGTCCAAGATGTCGTCCTGTAGCTCCTCTGAGAGCACTATAACGACCCCATTCTCCTCACCAGGTGCACCTGTATAGATCAGCTTGTAGTCATTCTCAATGAGCCCCCTCGCGCGTCCAGTCAGCGTGCCAATATCCCAAGTCAGGCGAAGCTCCTGTGCGTCGGTTTGCGGCGACGCCCTATCCGTGAACAAGCCCTTTCTTGTACGTGCCATATTATTTGGCTAATTTTGGCTTTTACGGGAGCGATTGCCGTCTGGCTTCTTAACTTCTAAAGGAAAACCGAATCGTGTCCTTCCTCTTCTGTATGCAAGCTAGCAGAGGGAGTGTCCATCAGTCGCCTTTTATGACTCCCTTGGATTGGAATGGGGTAACCCTATTCTTCGCACTGGCCGGAACCACACAGCATAGCTTAGACCATAAGTAAATAAAGGCTAAGAAAATGAAGGATGTACCGTTACCGTAAATAGTGTTTAAAATAAATAAATAAAAAAACACCGCAGCATTAGTTTTTTAAGTGTTACATGCTTAAACAAAAGTAAATATTTCAGGCAACTTTATCGTTACTAGAACGAGTGCTAATGAAAGACGTAGTAACTCCAGTAGCACCTGAAGAAGTGAGAACGATGATTCAAACCAGCTTGGAGAATGCTGCTTTGCTGAACTACACTCAACTTAGTCAACAGGCGAATATTGAAGGTTAGTTTTATTGAATGTTTAGTGACACGGAAGCAGTACTTCAGTGCGTGGGTCACCATTTGGATTATAAATGAAATACCAGCAGTTCGTAACTAAGTACTGAATAGGTACCTACTGAATATTTATTTTGAAATTCGTGTTCTTTTTATATGATTTGGCTAGGGTTGGCCGACCAATTAGAAACGTTAAAAATATAAACATATTGATACCCGAGACTAGTTCCCAGAAATTGGCTGAGGCCTCTTCCCGCGCAGCCGCTTCCTTCCACAGGCGATGTACGTGGTTCGCGGCATGCTCCCATCATTCCTGGCTATGACATCGCGCTGTGTTTATGTGGTCGCGCCATCGATCTATGCACACAGTGCTCGTATTTGTTATCTGCCGGCGAGAGATCCTTGATGGTATTATTGTCGTCGCCCGAAGCATCTTCCGAAAATGTAACCAAACGACATCGATGTAACCAAACAGTTTCTTCTTCAGTCAGAGCTAATCCTTTTTTCTATATTTCCTATATCTATTATATAGTGGCTACAAATGTGTTGGTTACGGCTCTTAAAAATCTAAGGTTTAAAATAATTCAAAATATTAGAAAGTTATGTGAAGCTTAGCATAAACTGAAGTACGCTGAGTTTACACCTTCTAATAGTGGGAGTGGTATACCCGTCATGCTTATCCAAGATTTAATGTTCTACACGCATTGGTCATCTCAATTTTCGACGACCTCGGTGGCGTAACGGACAACGCACTTCGGTACGCTTGCGGAGGTCACGGGTTCGATTCCCGTCTCGCGTCTGGGTGTTTATGTATAATATGTATTTATTTACAAAAAAAAGTATATAAGTAGTATATCAGTTGTCTAGTACCCATGACACAAGTGCTATGCTACTTAGTTTGGGACTAGATGGCGCTGTATGAATTGTCACAAAATATTATTATTATTATTCCTCTTTATTTATTTTCTTTTCTAGTTATTTACATTTTTCAAAATAATTTACATTTCATTTTATAAAATACTTATTAATATTTAAAAAAATAATTTATTTTATAAAACGATATTTACAAAGAAATTAAATTAAAAAATATAAAAAACTGTCCGTCGCTGGGAGCGAGGCCTAGGGCCCAAGCTACCGGTGGTTAGGGCTCCAGAGACAGGAATCTCCTCACTATGCGTGCCGTGCTTAGGAGAACCGCCTTCTGTATCCGACCCTTCACCCATTTACCTAGCGAAAGCCTCTCTAGGTGTTTATCGAAGCTCTTCGCTATAAGCCCGTTCACTGACACCACTATCGGTACGATGCTCGTTGATTCCATGTGCCACATGGCGGCAACCTCGTGAGCGAGATCTAAATATTTTGTAATCTTGTCAGTTTCTGCTTTCACGAGGTTACCATCATGTGGGACACTAATATCAATGATCATCGTATGTCTCGCAGATCGATCTATTATCACAATATCAGGCTTATTGGCAACAATAGTCCTGTCTGTGATAATAGATCG
This sequence comes from Malacosoma neustria, assembly GCA_963693495.1. Classification (NCBI taxonomy): domain Eukaryota; kingdom Metazoa; phylum Arthropoda; class Insecta; order Lepidoptera; family Lasiocampidae; genus Malacosoma; species Malacosoma neustria. The sequence continues at coordinate 10,593,859 of OY856395.1, read as the reverse complement.
ATCCCAGTAGAGCGTGATATGGCCACTATCAAGAACTGACTCAGGCGTGTATTTATAATAGGGCACTTCTGAAGATATAAGCTTGTATCGAAGGGCAAGTTGCTGATGGATGATTCTGGCCACTAAGTTGTGTCTGTGCAAATACTCAGAGTTAGCAAGACGAGAACAACCAGAAGTAACATGCCTAATCGACTCACCAGGACAGTGACAGGCTCTACACGTGTCGATCGTGCCGTCTTTTAGGATGTACCTCCGGTAGTTGTTCGTCTTAATAACCTCGTCCATAATTGCACAGACAAAACCTTCGGTTTCCCCAAAGAGGTCACCGAATCGAAGCCAGTTCACCGATGCCAGCAGATCTATATCGGGCCCATATAGTGCTCGATAAAATCTACCGTGCAGCTCCTTGCTCTTCCACACATCCATACGCTCAGCAGTACTCATTACTTCAGGCCTGCTCCAGCTCTCTTTTGCAAGAGAGAGCGGGGTGAGTCCCTTGTCTACTGCCTTCATATCCCGATGCATCCCCACGTTGGTTTTGAGAAAGTATTCCCGGAGCTTGCATATCTCACGGTTGTGCAGATTTTTGGCATTTAGCAGACCTCGCCCTCCGCACTTCCGTGGGATATACAATCTCATAACCGATGATCGTGGGTGATGAATCCGATATGAAGTCATCATGCAACGAACCCTTCGATCCAAGGCATCCAGCTCTGTCTGAGTCCACCTTAGTATACCAAAGGAGTAGGTCAGCGATGGCATAACCCAGCTGTTAATGGCGCGAATCTTGTTACCACCTGAGAGGAAGGAGTTCAACACTTTTCTCAGGCGGCTAAAAAATTTCTCCTTTACCAGCTGTTTTATGTCTACGTCATCGATACCTAATGATTGTGATATACCAAGGTATTTGTAGGTGTCACCTTCAGAGAGAGATCTGAAGGACATATTTACAGAGAGTTGTAATTCGTTTGAATTGACAACTCGCCCCCGCTGTACATGCATAACCGCACACTTGTCCACGCCGAACTCCATTCCTATAGAACTACTGAACCTTTCAGTTAGTTTTAATAGTTCTAGTAGGTCCGTTTTTTTTGACGCGAACAGTTTGAGGTCATCCATGTATAGTAGGTGAGATATGACTTCACCCCCTCTGCGAAGTTGAAAACCTAGTCTTGAATCCTCAAGCAGTGCGCTCAAAGGGTTCAATGCTAGGCAAAACCACAATGGGCTCAGGCTGTCACCTTGAAAAATCCCACGCTCTATTCAAAGTCAAAGTCAAAATTTTTTATTTTAAATAGGCCTGAGTGACAAGCACTTTTAAAATGTCAAAAGCTAGATGATTGAGCTAGATGAGATATTCTTAATAGTCCGTCTAAAAACCGTCCTCTTCCTGGGAGGCTAAGTCTTGTGACCCACTGTCGCATGCACGAACCTAGGAAGGTGCGTAGAGTAACATCAATTTTATACAACTCCAACACCCTCATAAGCCATGAATGCGGCACTGAATCATAAGCCTTTTTATAATCAACCCAAGCAGTGCAGAGGTTTTTTCTATTTCGACGGACTTGTTTATTGATAGCCATATCTACGAGGAGGAGCTCTTTCGTACCACGGGACCCCGGCCTACATCCATTTTGAGTATCAGCCAAAATTTTGTTGTCTAAGAGATGTTTCATTAATTTTGTTCTCAAAATGGATGTAAGCAACTTGTAGATGGTAGGTAAGCAAGTTATGGGTCTATAATTTCTAGGATCCATGGTACTACCAGATTTGTGTATAAGGTGCGTGACCCCCGTGGTCATAAAGGATGGGAGGCAGCACGAGTTTATAGCATCTTGGAATTGAGTTGCCAAACAGGAGTGCGAAATCTTAAACCATTTGATCCAAAAGTTGTGTAAGCCGTCCGGTCCAGGACTTTTCCAGTTTTGGCACGAACGGATTGCACAACTTACGTCTGATGGAACCACTATGACTTGTTCCATCTCTGGAATAAGTTCACACCTCTGTTCAACAGCCCCTTTCCATTCGTTCTCAGTGTGACTTCCCGGAACAGACCAGATGCCACGCCAGAATTCCAGCGTTGCATCGTTATTTGGCAACTGTCCGTCAGCCACTAATACCTTCGAATGTTCCCAGCCTCTATACACACCTTTCTGGTTTCTTTGGAAGCGACAATTAAGGAAATATCTTTCTGTGCGTTCTTTATACCTGCGAATCCGGTTTGCCCAGGCATAGACTCTCTGTTTCAAGAAGTCTATGCGCTCCGTGACTCTAAGCATATAGTCACTAGATCCAATATCGGTTCCAGCAAATGCCTGAGTCACGAAACGCATCACCCTTGGTCGAGTATTTCCCGATCGAAAACAAATTAGTTTAGCTATTAGAGTTCGTGTTGCATTAATTCTACGTTCTATTCTGTACTGCCAGGCTGGTTTGTCATATGTTTTTTTTTCATATTGGGGAATATTATTAAATTTCACACCAACAGTACGACACACGGCGACAGCACCACAGTACAAAATAGAATGTGTCTCATCCAGATCTTTACTTGTTAATATATACGGTTCTAAAAGCTGGTTAAAATTACCCAAAATAGACAAACTATGTCTATGTATGGGTAGACGAGGTAGCTGTGGTCTATTTAGGGTAGGTATGTCTTTATACTCCTTAATTGCCTCCTCCAAAGTCCTCCTCATACGCTCTAAATCCTGGCTACTTACGGAATCAGTCCTATGAATATCCAAATCCGTATTAGATGGTGATGTTGAGGATACTTTCATCACAACATCACTATGTTGTAGAATTAGATATTGTGCATTTTCATTTATCCTAAGACTGTTCCGTACTTCAGTGCGTAGACGATCAAGTACAGGTTCGTCCAGCAGTTTTAACCGCTGAATGGCCCGCACCTGATCCGACAAGCGCTGTGCCGTGACAGTGGTATTTGGGTGAAGAACCTGAAACAGAGACAGCATCCGATCACGATACGCCGTGAGGTAGGTTCCCATCTTTGTAGCCTCAAAGTACGCGCGCATGACACTCTCATTCATCTCCCTAGTCCATCTCATGCGGCGCACTACACCACCAGTAGCGGGAGTCGGGCGCGGGGCGCTCCCCGCAGGCTCCAAGCGTGCTGATGGTGGTCGTCCACGTCCCCGCGTAGGTCTTCGACACGAGTTAGACGACGCTGTCCCATCCTCGTTGTTATGGCTCGACATCCCTCTGGCCAAATCTTCTGTGTTAGAGGTTGGTCGGGTGGAGCTTGGCGAAGTGGGTACAGCAGGTGGAAGGCGTGCGCGATTACGGCTGGCTATCTTGTCTGTTCATGTGATTTGTTTTATTTATACATATTAAATTTTACAACACTTCGAAAGCATATTTTCATTTTGACGTGAGTTGTCATTTTGAACTAATTTATGAGATTTTAGTTTTCAATAGTTTATTTCTTATTTTTATGATATATATATACACTTGAAGGATTTATTTTCACTATTTATTCGTAATTGCAATGGCAAATATGTAAAAAGAAATCAGAAAACTATTTTTTAAATAAAAATTTTCAGACAGCCATATAAAAATTTTCAGACAGCCATATAAAAATTTTTAGACAGCCATTATTATTATTATATTATATTATTATTATAATTTTACTATACATCTCAATGACAGTGAGGGTAGTTAACAAAACTGGAGTCGAGATCTCGTCTACCTTTAAGGTAAGGCGAAAACTACCTAAAACAAAATATTGATGAGCAAGCATTTTCAGAGGATCTACGAGGTGAAACAATGGTCACACCAGCGAAGAAACTGGAGGATTTGATTCGTCTAGCGGAACTATGTGTTGATCTGTTACAACAAAATGAAGAGCATTATGCGGAGGTAGATTTTATTTTGGATATGAATAATTGAAACCTTAAACAACTCATTTTGGAGTACAAGTAGTAAAAAATATGTTAACTATATATTAATAAGCTATATCGCAGAACGTGAATATATTCAGGATCCGAGAAGCGATCAAGTATGTTCTATGCTTAGTTGCTTTAAAGTAATTTAAAACACTGGAAAATTAATGTTTTGATTTAATTAAACAATATCTTAATCACAGTACTCCAAAATGAAAGTAACTAACCTGTAATAATCTATATGTTTACTGTCAATGTCGTGGTTTCTGTTATGGTTAAATTTTCAAAATAAAAACGAAATTCTTAAAGAATATTTACAATAAAATCTATAGTTGTTACTTTCCTATCGCATCCGGGTATTGTGTGTTGCAGTTTTATCCCCTGCAGCATTTCTTTTATTGTTATCAATTTGATCCTTAATAACAATAAATTTGTCTTTTTTTAATAATATAATAACTTCTATTAACTCCTTGAAATTGTCAGTTTCAATCTAGTCTGCTATAGATTGCATGGGAGTTAGCCATTTGTTTTTAATTTAACTGAAGCGTGGATAGAGTAAAAAAAAATTGAGAATTATTCTTTATTATTTTAGTCTAAAATACTCGTATAGTTCATAAGCTAACGATTTAGTTTATTTTTCAAAGTTCTCTAAAAACTACGTTACGGTGTCAAGCAAAGCTGGCAACATTTAATGTTTTCGGTATATTAAATTTTACTTGTCAATCAGAATTATTAGAATCCGACCATTTTGAAAATTTTGCCATGTGTATGTTAACGGATAGCACCCTACTCTCCTGTCGCTATTAGTGTGAAGAATGAAAGGCAGTATTATTTATAATTTTTTAATCTTATTCGATATTATTCGTGTAATTGATGGGCAACTTAATAATAGAACTAAATTAAAATATTTCATTTTAAGCTTAGAAAATGTTATTAGAAATTGGTATTATTTGTAATCTATGTTGCTTTCAACATCAGATGAATATAGTTTTGATAATTTCGTCAATAATGAACGTCAATAATATATAGATGAGTCAATAATTTCCATCAATAGCTCAAGTCTATATGAAATATAAACTTTTGCATTTACCATTAAAGGTGTAGTTAAATTGAATTTAGATATAATAAATAATATATTCATCTGATGGCAATGTGTGTTTGCCTTGTATAAAAGACAACACTTTTAAATATTCCACTTCTATCTTATGTTTTATTTCTCCGCAGGTTTATAACACAAAATCGGATTCTAGCGGTCAACAAAATGTAACTACATTTAAAAATTGATTGAATAATTGCTCGGCTGAACGATTCACCTGTCAATCACTTGGTTTATATCAATCATATCACTTAATCACTGAGAAAGGAGTAGACTTATCAATTGCTTCAAAATGCTTAGATGTTTTAATAGAATCAAGCATGATTGAATAGAAATTGATTATAGAGAAAACATGATTCAAGATAAACTTTTCATTCTGGGCAATAAAAAGTAAATTGATTATTACAAATAAATTTTTAATTGGCAGGGTTTTTTACATGTCTGCAATGAAAAGTGTTTAGATTAAATACATTATTACAGTCTACTCCACGTTGTATCACTATGAACATGAGAAAAACCGCTTGAAATATAAGTATTTAGGAACACATTCAGCATATACATTTACAAAGTTTTGCTTTTGTAGACGTTTCTTTTTATCCTTGGGCTCATCCCTCCGTCTGTAAATCATTCCAATACACAGAGACCCTAATTTCATTTATAATGGATCTGCAATGCTTTCTCCGTGCAGGGACGTATGAATACCAACCCCTGCGACCGGGGTCGGCCTATCGTAAAAGGCAACAAAACTACCCTAGCTACGAGGATGACTCCTGGTGTATAAGTATGCCGCCATAATAACCTTGTATTGTGTTCCGGCATTAGTGACCCAGGTTCCCGTACCCAAATGGGACGGCAGCGTGTTGGCGGTGCCAGAAGCATCGTAAACATCCGTGGGCTGCGGCAACTGCTTACTGTTAAGTGGGCCGTCAGTCTATCTGCTGTTACTCAGCAATAAAAACAAAAAATGGCTTCAACTTGTCGCGCGTGAAACCTACTAGAAAAGAGAACAGTGTCAACACTTCTCAGTTCCTGCCTTCTAAATAAAAATTTCGAATCAAAACCCTACGTACTTCACATATACCAAAACGACCTACATATCTTACACATATAAGCCTGATTTAATCAACTTAGTTTGCATAAGCTTACTTCCAGCACAGTAGTTAGTGTATTTGTAATTCAGCATGTGATTTTTACGTCTTCAAAATATTTGAAATGTTCACAGTAAATGTTTTGGACATTTCATAAGACTTACCATTTAAATAACTTGTAAATATTCTGAAAAACTAATAAAAAAATATTTAAAAGGAGTACATCTAAATTGTTGTTGATAATCACCAAAAAGTATTCTTTTTTTCACTATCATCTGGAAAATATATTACATCAAGTAAACAAAAATTAAACTTTGTTTTACTTATGATGAATAAATGAAGACGAAAATTTTTGAAAACGTATTTTTTTAAAACAGGCTTTCGCGTGGTTCTCGGAACTGCTAGTCGAACATGCTGAGATCTTTTGGGCTCTTTTCGGGGTGGATATGGATCGAGTACTTGCTGAACAGCCTCCAGACACTTGGGACTCATTCCCGTTGTTCCAGATCTTAAACGACTACTTGAGGACTGATGGTAAGAACTTGATTACAATATTGAGTGGTTTGGAAATATTACTTATGCAATAATAATTCCATTTAAAAGGTACCTCATAGATAAACTTATGCGAGCTTAAGACTATCAACGAACAAGATATTGTAATCAACATAGCAACGTCATGATGTAACTTTAAACTGCTATTAAATTATTTCATTAACATCGAAGCGTTAAAACTAACGGAGTTAAATATATCAAAGCAAATTGTGTTTTAGATTCAATCAAATACAAAGTATTAATTCTGATCTTACCTACGAGTAATTAGCATGCGGCGACATTTCATAATTTTGTGCACCTGTTAAATCCCTGCAATCCAAGTTCTCATTACAATTTAAGATTCACTTACTACTGCTGAAGAATCTGACCCTTCATTTCAGAGCCCTGTACAATGTTGAATAATGTCACAAGTTAAAACGTAATACGCTTTTTTTATACATCTCCTTACCTTGCGGTATGAAGCAAGAAAATAGATGTAATTTAGTTTTCACTGCAAAATAGCATTTTTTTACTATATTTATAATTTATTATAATACAGAATAATTCTTATCTTTTCATTGCCGCCTATTCACTTACTGTGCTTCGTTTAATTTTGGGTTCAAAGAAATTATTTCTAAAAAGAACAACACTGACATTAATATTACAACTATTTTATGATTAAAAATGTTCTATTGTTAAGTGATCTTAGGGGAGTAGGTTTGGCTCAATTTTGTAAGATATATTTCTGAAATTTTTTATAAAAATATTAATGTTTTCACATTTTTTATTTATTTTCTGGTAATTTCGATTACTTTAATCGACACTGCTGTTGTTTTGTCAATAGCAAACCTGAAATTTGGCAGATTCCACGACCACTTACGAGACACATTCGCCCCTCTAGTGGTCAGATACGTCGACCTAATGGAGTCGTCCATTGCGCAGTCTTTGCATAAAGGATTTGAGAAGGAACGTTGGGAGATCAAGGGGTTTGTATTTTGACAGTTTGCTTACATGAATCACGTGATTAGAGAAATCATTTCTATTCCTAATTTCATTTAATCTTCCTACCTATTTGATTATATTATAAATCATCTCATTAATACCAAGGTGGTGGAAAGGCTTATTAAAGCGTCGATTAAGATCTCTATGTGTTGTTGCGAACATCTTTAATTAAAAAGGAAGGAAAACATTACTATTTGAATGAATGAATGAATATACTTTATTGCACAACACACAAAGTATATACAATATAGGACAAAACAAACAAAAGATTGTACAAACGGCGGCCTTATCGCTGGATTATCGCGATTTCTTCCAGGCAACCTTAGGATGGATTAGGGTTCGAGAGGGCTGAAAGTGGGGTAGTGTTGCATATTCATTTAAAACGAATTATTATTATTATTATTATTTCGAAAGGTGGCTAGTCTGTTCTAACCTAGTATCACTGCGTCCAATTTAATGAACTATTGTGATCGCCACATTTACTATAGCTCATTGGCAAAGCCTGCCTCGTTGAAGTAGCGAAGCAGTTTTTTGGCAGGAGCTGCACGTATCTCATCCGGTTCCAGCATGTGTTTTCCTAATATGAGACTACGTTTATGCATCAGGGAACAGCAGTAGCACAGCAGGTGCAGAGGCGTTTCATCCGCCTCATTACAGAATCTGCAGGCTTTGCCATCCCTAATCCCTATGATACTGAGGTGCTTGTTTAGGCAACAGTGTCCGGTAAGCGCCCTCGTTAGGTTGCATAGCTGATTCCTATTTAGTGCTAGTACTTCAAGCGCAAGTTTGCGGTTGTAGGCTTTAACTAGCACCTTGGAGTGTTTTAGGCCTGGAATTGTATTCCAGCGCTTAAGAGATTCACTGGTACATTGATCCCTGAGGGTGAGCCGGATCAGGCTTTTGGGTATGCCGCAGCACGGTTCAGGTCCGTACTGCGACCCCTTGGCCCCAATCCGGGCAAGTTCATCGGCTTTTTCATTGCCTATGATGCCCGCATGCCCGGGGATCCAGCGAAGGATTACTTTATTTTTCTCACCTAAAGTATTTAAGTAGTCCATGCAGTTTTTGACGAGTTTCGAGGCTATGAAGTCTGAATTCAACGCCAAAAGTGCTGCTTGACTGTCAGAGTGAATGTATATCACATGATTGATGTAGTCTTTTTGCAGATTCACTTCCGCGCATTCTAAAATGGCGTAGACCTCTGCTTGGAAGATGGAGGCATATTTACCCAGGCTCAGACTGGTCTTGAAGCTTGGTCGCTCTCCAAACACACCGCAGCCTACATCATGTCCAATTTTGGAACCATCGGTATACCATAAAAGGCTACCGCTCTTCCAAGAGATTTTCTTTAGCACCCAGTCCTCTCTGGAAGGAATTTCCACAATGTAGTTTCTCGATCCTACAAACTGTGGAAGCATGTTGTCCAACGGCATGCCTAAGATGGAGTGCGTGACTACTGAGTCTTTTAGAGTCCTCAGCGTATGTGAGAGCCAGTTTTTCGACCCCTGTGCATTTATCCTGTGCATGCTGGCCAACGCCTCATACTGAATAAACAGCGGGAGAGGCGGTAGGCTGAGCAATGCATCAAGAGCCGCTCCAGGAGTTGTTTTCATGGCCCCCGTTACCACCATACATGCCGTACGTTGCAGACTATTTAGCCTGTCAGAAGTTGTCCTTTGGTTGGCTTTTCTACACCACACAACGGAGGCGTACGCAATTGTCGGCCTGACAATGGCAGTGTATAGCCAGAGAAGTTAAGGATGTGATCCCCACCTTCTCCCAACCAGACGACGGCCGATTCCTAGTGCTATTTTAGCCTTTTGATTTAAAACGAATACATAAATACAGACAATACATACAATAAATATCTACAAAAAATGAATGAAAATCATATAAACTTTTACTACGTGATAATGCTCCGTGCAGGGGCGGAGAAAGAATACTACGAACCTCTGCGGCCAGGGTCGACCTGTCGTAAAAGGCGACAAAACAACCCACCCTAACTACGTGGTAGGGCCTCAAAACCCGTCTGGATGGCGACCACCTTTGGTCTTAAGTATGCCACCATAATAAACTTGTGTTGTGTTCCGGCATTAGTGAGCCAAGTTCCTGTACCCTTATGGGATAGTAGCGTGGTCACCAAAGAAGGGGAGGGGGTGAAAATTATTAAAAATAGTTCACGTAGTATGGGTTCCGTACATTGACTATGCTAACAAGACTTCATATTATTTTAGGAACGGTTGTGCAACAAGCGAGGAATTGTTCTGGAAGCTAGACGCATTGCAGTGTTTCATCAGAGATCTGCATTGGCCGGAGCCAGATTTCAAGGCTCATCTTGAGCAGAGGTTGAAGTTGATGGCAACTGACATGATGGAGACTCTCATTCAGCGGACTGAGGCAGCTTTCCAAGTAAGTTTTCCTCCGTGCAGGTGCGGAGTAAGGAAACCCTGCTGTCAGGGTCGGCTTCAATCCTTGCTATGGGCGTGATAGGGCCCAAACCTGTCTGGATGTCAACTACCCTTGTTCTATAGCAGAGGTACCCAGACTTTTTTTCTCATAGACCATTTTAAAAATTTAGCTGGTTCCGGTGGACGCCCTGCAGCTGCATTTCTACCATATTCCCAAAACTCGACAAAAATGTGAAGATTAGATCTTACTGTGGAAATTTGCATTGCGGCTGAGTTCCAACAACGAATTGATATTTTTCGAAAAAAAAAAGTGAGAATTGATTGGTTTTTTAATTAATTGATTGTGCTGTGAGTGGATGTCAAAAAGGTAGCCAATCTAAAAAGTGATTCCATCAAACTTTACTTTTTTTTAGCTTCTCATTAGTGCTAAGCTCGAGTAGCTCCTATATCACATTCTCCTTCTTCTGTTTCATCTAATGGATTTAGGATCCATGGTGGTATTTCCATCGTCAGAATATCTTCAAATCTGATTTTGAAGTCATCATGAAGGGCAATTAAATGTTGAACGTATGTCTGAATATCCTCATCAAGGCATTCTACCTGGTAAAAGTTTGAAAACTGGGAAAATTCGCGCCGACTAATATTTAGCTTCATAAATTTCAATTTTCCAAGAAAAGCTGGTAAATTACATCCTTGGTTTTTATTAAATTGATTCTCTCCCCGTGTAATTGTAAATTAATGTCATTAATTTTTTTAACAATTCTGTCAAATACGCGGTCTGCTTTCAAATTGATCAGGTTTTCTTTTAAATCTGGATCTTTACTTTCCAGAAACTCTAAAACTAATTCAAATGTGAGTAAAACCTGCACCTTTCGACAACTAGCGTACTTTAGTATGTAAGAGGAATCGTTGGAAGTCTTCATCATTTTCATCGCACAATTCAGCAAATAAATCCGTATTCAATGCATTGCTTCTTATTTTGTTAACTGCATCAATCACAAATTGAAGCGATTGATGCAATCTATCACTTAAATTTTTCGCTACTAGGTATTGTCGGTGGATGACACGGTGAATTGCAGCTACCTACCTCTGATATAATTCTTTTATGATGGCTTATATGGCTTATAACCCACGATATCGCCCGATTATGGCAGGAACTCCATCTGTTGCCACCGAAATAACGTTTGTGAATGGAATCGATTTTTCCTTAAAAAAATCACTCAGTACTTTTAATATTGATTTACCTTTAGTTCCATCCGTTTCCAAAGTTTTTGCGAATAGTAGCTCTTCATGAATTTTCTTGTCTATAATAAATCGAACATATGCCAATAATAATGCTTCATTGCCAGGTAAAGTTGTTTCGTCCAGTTGAATAGAAAAATGAGTTGTTTGCAGATAATTTACACAAGAAACTTTCAATATCAGACCTCATCATTTCATCAATACGTCTTTGTACAGTGTTGTCACTCAAAGGAGTTCTATTGAGTATGTCAAAAATGAAGATTTGTGCAGAACAGTTTTTAAAACCTCTTCAACAGCGGGTATAATTAACTGTTTTCCAATGGTGTTCGGTTTTCCAGATTTTGCTATAAGTAATGAGATATGATACCCGCAAGCCATTATCATTACTTTCAGATGTTAAAGCGAACATACTGTGCACGGCGGGTCTCTTTTAATATTTATTCATTCAATGCTTGATAAAATTGAAATCTTTACCTATTTTATCAGAATGACACCTTCTTAGACGATCTTTGAGCTTCGATGGTTTCATACAGTTATTGCTCAAAACTTTGTTGCATAAAAGGCTTGCTTATCTGTCTTTGATGGAATAAAACCAAATTTTAAATAATCAGCACTATACTATCGACATTTCTTTTTAGATTCAGCCATGTTTCGTATCAGTTACCTACTTGTAAATTAAAAAAAAAAAACTTGTTTTAGTAATCATTAGGCGGTCTTACTAAACAAGATATGGTTATTTTAAAAGAACAGGATTACCTAATTAATTATTGCAATGAAATAAACAAAGTACCGACAGCAAACGTAACTGATTTTAATTATTAAAAACAATAAATCGCTTCATAAAACTCTATTCTGGATCTTAATCCATAGTAAAGTTTTATGAATTCGGCTAAACCGATTTTAATGTAATGTAAAACATTTTTTCATAAATATATTTTGATATATTTCGGTAAATTTGATAGAAAATACTTTTAAATAATATTTTCATATCAAAACTCCGCGATTTTAATTATTTATTTATTACTTTGATGCACGTCACGAGTACGTAAAGACGCGTACAATTTATAAAATATATTTAATTAAGTAAATATAATTAATTAAATATATTTAATATATTTTATTTAAGTCATTTAAGCAATAGGAACCTGAAATATTTACAATCATGCAGGTCAATCACGATATATATCTCCTTTAGTGAACCACCTCATAGTCGCGTAAAAAATACTAATAAAGTAGGGACCAAAAGTTCAACTTTTCTCGGCCTTCTGTTCTTTTATAGAAGTAACTAATAATGACTCTGTTCATTATTTAATTTTTTAATACGTACCTACAACACGCAAACATTATTACAACATAAAATAAAATGGTTCCGACACTCATGTACGGAAGTGAAAGTTGGGTATGGCAGAAGAAACATGAAAGCAGAATAAATGCAGTTGAGATGACAGCGTTAAGAAGTATGATAGGAGTTAAACTGAGTGACAGGATAAGAAATAGTGAGATAAGGAAACATTGTGGTCTGAAAGAAGATGTAGTGACAAAAATTGAGAAAGGTATGCTGAGATGGTTTGGCTATGTTGAGAGAATGAATGAAGAACGATTGACGAAAAAAGTGTATGAGGCGAGTGTGAATGGAAGTGTTGGAAGGGGTAGACCTAGGCGGACGTTTCGAGACCAGATCAGGGACGTCTTGAAAAAAGGCCAGGTCAAGAGTACCCTAAACCGAAGGGCATGTATGAAGGGAATAATGAAAGTGGACGAAGCGAAATAAGTATGTCAGGATCGTAGCAAGTGGAAAGAAGTGGTCTCTGCCTACCCCTACGGGAAAGAGGCGTGATTTATATGTATGTATGTATAAAATAAAAGTATGCATACCAAATAGGCAGGTACATACTTACTTTTTCTGACACGGCAATCACTAACATCGATTCACTTTACTTTTCTTTTTAAAATTCTGGAAACAAATGAGTAAAGGCATTCCTTGGCATTCGTATTTATATTGATGAAGAATCAATCAAGTTCATGCAAGATTGCAAGCACACACACCACAAGTCGTATTTCGCCCCTGCATTGAATACATATTCTTATTAATAAATTGTGCAGCATGGTCATAATGCTGGCAGCATTATGACTGCACAAAAGAAGCTGTCAGAGAAATGTGCTGATTGTAAAAAATATCCTTTGAGCCTTTGAATGAACAGCGAATTAAGATCTGGAAGAAACTGATGATTTAATTTTCATTGACATTATCTGTATATTTTTTTGTGAAACGACCCACTTAATAGTTATCGTCGCCTATAGATATCTGCGACGCCAAGGGCACGGCTAACACGTAGCCGTCCACGTAGAGAGGGACTAGATACTGTCCACTGATGCCGGAACGCGAGGTCATTAAGGCGGTTTTAAAGTCAGGGGTGGCTTGCATCCAGAGAGGCTGATAGCCTTACCACCGGCACCGGTTTGAAGTCGTTTTGTCGCCCGGCCGTAGTATTTTGTGCGAGATGTGCGATAAATTACAAATTAAGAAGAATTGTGATTATTATGCGAATTAGAATAGAATAGAAAACTCTTTATTGTTTACCAAATAATAAAATAAAAACTGCTTAAAATCTAAATTTACAAAAAAAGGAACAATCGGCGGTCTTATCGCTAATAAGCGATTTCTTCCAGACAACCTAACCAGGATCACATTAAGGACTAAATAATGGCGGTGTACAAACAATAAAATTACATTAATATACATATATGCGACAAACAATTTCTTTATTGAGTTCTTTGACCATATTTTTGAAGATAGGAAGTGATTTAGCTTTTCTGACATCCACGGGTAACAAGTTCCAAAGTTAGACAGCCTGTACAGCGAAGGAATTGAAGTAAAATGATGAAGTGTGAGCAGGTGTCTGTAATAAGAGATTTTCTGACGAGCGCAAAGAACAGGAATGAGTTTTACAAAGAAATTTAAAACATTCCTTTGAGAATTATTTAAATCAAAAGCAATATTTAAATAATATAGTGCACAAAATAATTTTTCAGTTGCTCAAATGAGGTAGGCACACTTTAATACCACCTCTTACTCTATCAGCAATGTTTTTTCCTTCCAAAAATCTACCCTATATTTCTTTCCAATTCAGGCATGGCTGAAGAAAAGTGTGACCTTCATGTCAACGGACTACATTCTTCCAGCCGAGACATGCGCGATGGTCAATGTGGCGTTGGATGCAAAGAACCAAGCGTTTAAGTTATGTGCAGTGGAAAGCGTTGACCTAGTAAGTTTGAAGGGCCAATTTTCATGTCTTCATTTAAACCTTCTGTATTATCAACCGGCACGCTATGATGGCCAGTTTGACGTTTGTCCACTCATGAAGTTTCGTATTAATTAGTAATTACATTTGAAAGAGCAAATTGCTGTTCTTTATTGTCAATAACTGCACGTCGCTATTGACAATAAATAACAGCAATTTGCTCCTTCAAATATAATTACTAATTAATACGAAATTTCATGAGTGGACAAACGTCAAAACGGCCATCATAGCGTGCCGGTATGGTAGCTACTATTTCATTTTCAATTTGTAAGTCTTCTTGATTTTTCGTTTCATCTTTACTTTTGTTGAAATCGTATATATTTTTACTGAATTTTTTGAAATGGTCATTTGTCACATTGAACTCGAAACAATTTTTAATTTCCGACTTTGTGTGCAAGGTACCTTTTGTTCGCTAGCATCATACATAAAAAAAAAACTGTAGATTTCGAGGTCTAAACTGAAAACTAAGAGAATTTCCGAAAAACTGTAGATCTACAGTTAAAACTGTAGGGTTGGTAACAATGGGGGCAAGTATTTCAAGAAAAAGAGCGAACGAGACGGCGATTTGCTCTTGGACAATGCATTCTGCGGGTAGTCGATCGCGAGAGTCATCCAAATGCAATAATGAACATAAGATAATAATGAATATAAAATCACACAAAACGTCTCTGTCAAATAAATCGCAACGGTGTATCAGTGATAAACAGCACATAAACCTCGTTTGATAACGCTCTACGAGAAATTTTGGTGTTCAGCATACAGGCAAACAGCCAACCTGATAGCACCGTCGCTTATAGATGAAATTCAATGTCGTATTTTAGCTCATTCCAAATCCGAAAGCACGCCACAAAACACTATTCGTTTCGAACTACCCAATTGGATTCTTACTCGCATATTAATAAACAACTAAGTATTTACTGTAATTATAAATCATCATCTCATCAAAATCTCATGCCATCATCAAAACAATAATGAAAAGGTTTCAGTCTCTTTTTAACCAGTATCATTATCATACGAAAATGGATTCACAAATAGAAAGCTGTCTCCAAGCCATGGCTGCTGGAATAACTACAAGACTATCTGCGGTACTAGAAGCAACTCTCGCTAAAATTGCACGATTTGATGAGGGAAGGTAATAAACTAACAAAGTATTTCATATTATATTTATATTTATTTATATTCATATTCTGACGATCTCTTTTGGTAAAGAGGTCTTTACGATAGTGTGGAATCGTCTGAAGGACAGAAGCTCATCAATAAGTTGGCGCGCTCCAGGGTCAAAGCGGCACAGGACATTTCCAAGTGCCGCTGTGTAAAAGACCCTGTGGGTAACCTGCTATGCGAGGACCTCGCAGTGAAGGAGAGATGGCGCTCATATATCCACGAGCTGCTGAACATGCAGCACAAAGAGGTGCAGCTGCCAGATCTTCCTCCAAATCAAGGACTAGTGCCACTGACAACGCCTGCACCGATCCGATGGAGTCTCCATTGAAGCCTGGAAGGCGATGGGCTCTTATGGTATGGCCATCTTAACCGACCTTTTTAACCGGACACTCCTCACCAGCACGATCTCGAGCCAATGGAGACTGAGTATCATTACTCCAGTCTTCAAACGCAAGGGGTCGGTGCAGGAGTACGGTAATTACCGAGGTATTAAGGTCATGTCCCACACCATGAAGCTCTTCGAAAGGGTTATCGACTCTCGGATTCCACAAGAGTGCACTGTCTCGGAGTGTCAATGTGGTTTTTGCCCTGGTTACGGGGTAATGGACCCTGTTTTTGCTCTAAGAACTGTCGCGGAGAAGTACAGGATGAAGAATACGCCTCTGCATTGCCTGTTTCTCGACTTGCAGAAGGTCTTCGACTGTATTCCTTGCGCGATAATCTGGTGGGCATTGCGGCCCAAAGGGGTTCCAAAGGCCTATATTGACATCATCCGAGACATGTACCGGGATTCCGATTCCGTGGTTCGGACCGCTGTTGGCGACACAAAATCCTTCCCTAAAACTGTCGGAGTACACTAGGGATCCGTCCTTAGTCCGTTTCTGTTCAGCGTGGTATTAGACGTGCTGTCAGACAGCATCAGAAACTCACACGAGCAGCCCCTATGGTTGCCCCTAATGGACTGATCACCAGAGATGCCGAAGATCGTGCGAAGTGGAGAAGAAAAAGTCGGAAAGCGGACCCCAAGCGCCGAAGCGAGAGTTTGGGTTGCAACCGGGATTCAACGCTAAGATGATGATGTGGTAATACAGAGCTGTCTGCTGTTCTGTAGTAATTAAAAAATGGCAAGATTTCCGTGTGTAAAGACCTGTTTATAAAAAATCTAATAATTACAGCCAACGTTATTAGAACAGACAAATAGTCTAACTTGACCTTGGACATCATGAGGTTACCTGAGTGGCGGAGTCAAAAATTGGTGAAGTTTTCTATTTCCAGTTTGATTGGTTCAATCCTTACAATCGCCAACGTGACTGGATCTGGGAAGGACAACGGTCAAGGTTATGTCAACTTCATGAGGAATTCCATGGACCAAATCAGATCAAAGGTATAAATCAGGTTTTTTTATTTGTACCATTATTAACAAATGTAAATATACTACAATTCGCAATCTGGTGAGCATTGCGATCTAAAAGGGATCCAGAGGCCTATATAGACAGCAACCAAGACATATACCGTGACTCCGATTCCGTAATTAGGACCGCTGTTGGCGACACGAAACCTTTCCCCATCACCGTCGGGATGCACCAAGGATCTGTCCTTAGTCCGTTTCTGTTCAGCGTGGTATTAAACATACTCTCAGACAGCATCAGAAATTCCTATGAGCAACCCCCGTGGCTGCTCATGTATGCTGATGATATCGCGCTGGCAGATTCGGACAGGAGTAAGCTGGTGCGACGCGTGAAGGCATGCAAGGAGTCGCTTGAGAACGATGGTCTGAAGCTCAATGTGGCGAAGACCGAGTACTTGGTCTGTAATCCACAGATCCCACACCCGTACGCATAGGCGGCGACACAGTCGAGCGCACGGACCAAGTGTGCGATGTCACGCGTCTAGTGACATCGATTGCGACGTTAAGGCATTGCTGCTACGTGGGGCAAGTGGCGTGTAAAGTAACTGGTGTCATTTGTGACCCCAAGATGCCGATCAAGTTGAAAGGACAGGTCTATAAGACCATCATTAGGCCTGTCCTTTTATACGGCTGTGAAGCGTGGCCAGTGTTAGAGCGATACAAGCAAGAACTGCGCGTCACGGAGATGAATATGCTGCGGTGGATGTGTGGAGTAACGCGGAAAGAACGCGTTAGGAACTCCCGCATTCGCGGCAGTTTTCATGTCCATGACTTTGCGGATAAATTGCAAGTGTCGGCTCCGATGGTACGGCCACGTTTTACGGCAACTGGGTGTGGCAACACTGACTAATATTTAAACAACCAAAGAATCACTTCCAAAGTGCAACACTTCCGGAGTATAAACGATCAATGAGAATCTAATGTTTGGGCAACTAAAGAGAGTCACTTCCGGAATATAAGCGACCAATGAGAGTCGCTTCCGGAATGTGGAATGGGGACGAGTGATGGACAGGCCGACCGCTTCTACATATATAAAGCGCCGCAAGTAGGTGCCAGGGCGGCTCATTTTCGTTCAGTCGTCGTCGCATGCGGAGACTGTCCATCGGCCTGCCTGCCGCCCCACGACTAGTATTGACTACGACTACTATTCATAACAGAAGAAAGAACGGAAGCTGTCGGTCCGCCTGCCAGGAAGATGTCGGTCTGCCTGCCATTTTTCTGAATCGTCCACCGCTGATTCATAAAGTTAGTGGGGCTGGTTCATGAAATTCATAAAATGGCTTGTTTTTTGCTTGGGTGGGGTCCTGGATAAATCAGTTCTCGGATATGACATAAAGCACCCCACCCTTTTTTCATAATAATATTTTTGCCTATATTATGAATTATTTTTCAATTTTTAGTTCGGTTTATCATTAAATCGTGTTTTTTTTTAATTTTTTATAACTGTATTTTTTTGTTTCTAGTATTCTTTATGCAGCCGAATAGTATTTTTAAATAACTAACAATATTGTATAGGTGACAGACGAGCTGTGGATCTTGCATCTCTTCGAGCAGTGGTACGGAGTCCAACTTCAGCTTCTCGAAAATTGGTTGCACGAGCGGCCTGTCTTACATCCGCACCAAGTCGCGTGCCTCTCCATCATAGTGAAGGTATACTTACGTGTTACGGCGAAAAAATCTTACCTTTCCACTTTGTAGAGGCGCTCAAGTACCATCGGGTGCCTCCCTACCTCCGCCGCATAGTTGGGGAATATTTAAATGAACGTGCCGTCGTCTACCCGGTCCAGGGTGGGCAAAGTCGGCGAGACGTCGTGTGCGGTGTTCCGCAGGGGTCGGTGCTAGATCCTCTGCTGTGGAACATCGTATACAACTGGGTCCTGAGGGGGGTGCTCCTCCTCGGCGTCGGCATTATCTGCTACGCTGACGACACTCTCGTGAAAGCGCGCGGGAAGAACCCCCACCAGGCGTACCTTCTGAGCACGGCTGAGGTGGCGTATACGGTGGCAAGAATCCGGTGACTAGGCCTGGAGGTGGCCTTGAATAAGACGGAGGCCCTGATATTCTATGGGCCACGCCAGAAGATGCCACCGGGCCTGAGCATAACGGTGGGAGGCGTCCGCATCGCCGTCGGCCCGTCCATGAATTATCTTGGACTGATGCTCGACGGGCGATGGGATTTTGCGACGCACTTCGAGCGCCTGGCGCCGAAGCTAGTTCGGGCGGAGGCGGGACTCTCCCGTCTGCTGCCGAACGTTAGCGGGCCGGGCGCAATGTGCCGCAGGCTTTTTGAGGGAACCGTGCGGTCGATGGCCCTTTACGGGGCCCCGATCTGGGCGGATTGCCTAACGGCCAAAACGACGGCGCTGCTACGCAGGCCGCAGCGCGTCCTGGCAGTCAGAACGATAAGGGGACACCACACGGTGTCCTTCGAAGCTGCCTCCCTGCTGGCCGGATCCCCACCATGGGGCCTCGAGGCCCAAGTCCTGGCGCTGTTATAAAAATGGCGTCAGGACGGGGACGAGCGTGGCTCTCGCGCCGCGCCTCGCGAAGCGGAGGTAAGGCGGGCGGAGCTGCGCGACGAGGTGCTCATGGTGGAGTGGAAGGAGCGCCTCGCGCATCTCAGCGCGGACCTTGCCACCATCGAAGCGGTGAGACTCGTCCCGTCCTGGCCCAATGGTTGGAAAGGGGCCACAGCGCCCTGACGTTCTGCCTGATGCAGGTCCTCTCGAGGCATGGTTGCTTCGGGAGGTACCTGTGTCGCATAGGGCGGGAGATGACATCGGGGTGCCATTACTGTGGTACGGACGACGAAGAGGACACGGTGGACCACACTATCGCCGTGTGCCTTGCGTGGCGCGAGGAGCGCCGCACCCTCTTCGCCCAAATCGGCGCGGACCTGTAGCTCTTGGCCCTGTTTCTGTCCATGGTCGGGGGCGATCCTGGATGGACGGCCATCGCCTCCTTTTGCGAGGCAGTCATGCCCGCAAAGGAGACGGTGGAGCGGGAGTCAACCAGCACACTCCTCTCTCGCCAACGCAGGCCACGTCGTCGGCGCCGGAGGGCAAGCAACGACCTCCGGCCGCCGTAGAAAGCGGTCGCGGGCGGCTCCTCGGGGGAGGATTCGCCGCCCACACTATTACCGCGAGGGTGAGGGCCGCGTTCTGTTCCGCGGCCCCCCTCAACTCCTAGAACCAATACAGGAGAGCGCCGGGGGGATGAAACCGTGACCCCTTGGCGCGAACACTTTAGAAGAGGTCCGCCTTGAGACAAGAGGCGGGCCGGCGCCGGCCCGGGCCACGAGCTCGGCAGGCCCTGGCGCAGGCGATAAGAGAACAGCGGGGTTTTTAGTGGGTAGTCGGATGGCCGAACATCTTTCCCGTAGTCCCACATATCCCTTGGTCCTCCCGGGCCGGGTAAACCTGTCAAAAGAGGGTTTTTCCCCGAGACCAAAAAAGGGAGTTGGATTTTTTCCAAATTTATATGGTACCAACTTCGGGGTTATACCCTTTCCAATAAAAAAATATTTTTTTAATCAGAATAAACTTTTTTTGTAAAAAACAGGTCATACATAAAAAAGAAAAAAATATATACGCGTCGAATTGAGAACCTCCTCCATTTTTTCGTCGCTTAAAAAGAGGGGGGGGGGCCTTATAATACGTCACGGGAAGAGGGCTCGAACAACGCGTTAGGTGACATTACTTTTATTTAAATAATGAACTAGGGAATTCAGATTTCTCAAGTTGGCAACCCTTTTCCTTTATGTTTTAAGGGGAATCCCTAGACTGTATTGTACACTATTTTTATTTTGTATTTTGGCAACTTAATTGTGACTTTTAGAGGGGGAGGGACAGTAGAAAGAAACGGTACGTGATATGAGGAAGGGTGGTCTAAAACTCTTCAATAGTTATGTTACGTAAAACTTTAAAAAGCTTTTTATAAGTATGACTGCCCAACAGAGCGCGAGCGCGATAGCCGCTTAAACTGTCAAACTTTGATCCATCCACCTGAAGTGGTGGGCGCTTGTAAATTGATATGGATTTCGTTCATTTTATCCTCAATATCAGTACCTACCTATATTGTAACACACATAGTCATTGCTCCCTTTATATGCATGTTCTCGATAAAACATAAACAGGGCTACCACAGCATTTTCGTAGGTGTAAACGGCCGCAAATGGATACCTTTGGCTGAGAGATCAGTAGAAATCAATGAACATACATCTATTTTATCTGGAACATACCCATAATACGTTACCTAATTTTGACAATGTTTTGCCCTTCTCCCTCACCTTGGTGACCATCTGTGGTATATAACAAGGGCCTTCTCATCCTCCTGTAGTTGTCAGCTTAAACGCTGCGCATCTTTTTTGAATATAGTTGGAAAAAGCGCGACATTTCCTTTAGATGATATTGACTACGTGACGAAAACCTAAGCCCCACCCTCTCCTTCTTGTAACCAAGCGTGGTATTTTGAATACCTCCCTTCTCCCATGAACGAGACGTAATATGGGTAAGTTCGCTTATGTTTAGTGACTGTCTCGGAAAGACAGCGTTGCAATTTTCAACCCTATGGAGTTCGAGAACCCGCAGTATAATCTTAGAATGTGATCGTAAATGTAGATCTGTGAGAAGATTATCAATGCTTAATTGAATATTTAAATTATTGAAGATATTTTTTTACATCTACCCATCAGAAATTGTACACCGATTTCGAGCTACAAGGCGTCATAGAAGAGCAGCTGAACACCAAAACTTACCAGGATGTCGCCGCTAGAATGCACACCGAGGAGGCAACTTGCAGTTTACTACTAACCCAACACGATACCAGGTGAGTTGGGTTGTCATTCACACAGCGCCATCTAGTCCCAAAGCAGCAGCGCGAACTTATTTACTTTTCTTCTATAAATAAGTACATATTATACAAAATATACCTAATATATAATAAAATGAACTGAATCCGTTAACCGTTAACAAGCGTTCCGGAGTACGAAAGCTATTGCATATAGCTTATCTCTTAGAGGATCAGAAAGCTCTTTTTATTACTTGAAATAAACTTTAAGTGGCGTTCATAGTGTTGTACTTAATATTTGCAGTGGTGGTGATGATGGCGAAGAAGGATCGAGGAGTGGGAAGTCCAAATTAGAAGCTCTGACAGAGGAAGCGAAACTTGGGAATGTCACGGCTGTTGTTGGAAAGGTAAATGTAAACCGCCTATAGAGCCGGAATTAGTTTTGAAGGGATATCGAACTTATTCGAAGCTGCCACAAGTATTCGAAGCTGCTGGCAGCTTTACAGGTATTCCATAGGGCACATTCGGCTGACACTTCGCGAAATAAAAGTACGCTCTAAGCTCTGAAAGAGAACTGGTTGACTAAGGTTGTCATATTTTTTTTCTTTATTCATAAATTATTACAATCTCATCTAGAAAAGACTAATAATTAATTTAATTCTAACTTTAAATTACTAATAATATTTTAAACTAAGAATGTGTCCAATAACACTTTTCTTGTTGTCTCTATTTAAGGGGAAGACATGTTGGTCATGTGTTCTTCATTTTTAATGTAATTTAAACACTGCACTACACTTTGTCACTACAGTTCTATAACACTAACTCAAAAGGTGTGATCCTTTTGAGTCTTCTATGTCCGTGTTATCGAGGATTTGGATGGCCTCGACATTGACGTGGTGATGAAGTCGTTGTTCGTGAGCTTCTGCATATTTTTTTTCATATTTAAGTTATATTTGTTGTTATATATGTAGGTTGTCATATAAAAATTATATTTTTGGACTACATATGTTATTTAAGTTTTCATTGATGTTGGGTTGTCTAACTTTCAACGCTTAGATGTATGTCACTAGACTCTGGTGTCATATAACTTCCATGAACAGTTAACGTTTACTAGTGTCATTAGCTTTAAAAAAATTCATTTCAACATATTTTCCAGGTTGGCAATATCTTCGGACGAGGAATCGGTGAACTGTCTTCGAAGATCGGTGGGGCATCATCGTGGTTTTAGCGCTTCACTAACCCTGAAATCCAAATCATCATTTTCACCTTTGCCTGTATTGATGTAAAAGATGAGGGAATGCGTCTTGTTAAGGCATCGGATTTAATTAAAGTGACTTAAATATTTCTCTGCCATATTTGAATTTTTGTTTTTATTAATTTAAATTTGTGTTATTTTAAAGAACAAATTAAAAACATAGTACTTAATTGATATTTATTTTCCAAGAGAATTTTACTTCAAAAATGTATATTTTTAAATATAATTTACAAAACATTTTTTGTTTTGTTTGGTTAATTGCATTAGTTTTATTTAATTAATTACTTGAAGTAAGAAGTACATATTTCCTAAATTTTAATTATGTATCAGACTTTTATTCACATAATATAGCTTAAAAATACGATGCATTAACAAACTACAAACAACACTGTGATGATGATAAAAAAATTTCTTTTGCGTTCGAAAAATGTCCGCCATTTTATAATTGAATTCTCAATATAATGGCGTTTGCGCGCTAAGAATATTTAAGAGGCCAGTTAACGCATAGCTTAGTGTGATTAATTAAGCTACCGACACGCTGTGATGGCCGTTTTGACGTTTGTCCACTCATGAAGTTTCGTATTAATTAGTAATTACATTTGAAGGAGCAAATTGCTGTTCTTTATTGTCAATAGCGACGTGCAGTTATTGACAGAACAGCAATTGGCACCTTCAAATGTAATAAAATTACTAAATAATATGAAACTTCATGGAGTGGAGAAACGTCAAAACGGCCATCATAGCGTGCCGGTAGTATAGTATAAACAATATTAGGTTTTATTCTATAATGGCTTGTACAAATAGGAGCTCATTGTTTATTTATCAGAGCTAGCCAGGGTTAGCAAGCTTAGGGTTGCCACATAAAAATATCAAATTGATTTTGAAATTATGATAATGTTAATATAATTACTAACATTATAATAACATTTAAATCTCCCACAAAAGACGTCGTATCTTACTTTTTAAATTTTCTGAGTGTTGTAGGTTTACTATTAAATTTATTGTATTATAAAAAATGTCCAATTAGTACACATGTATACATATTTATGCGTTATAACGACGAAACATGTTTGCTTTGAAATTTATCGCCGTTCTAAAAAGGATTTTCAAATTAATTCATATGTAATTGCCTAAATTATTTATAAAATGTTATGATCAACAAGTAGCCTGATATCAGTTCTAATAAACCAATATATCAACCAAATCTGGTGCACAGATTTTTTATTCAACCGTTTAACTTACTAAAAATAGCTCACTGTTTAGAAAATTTTCAAACAATCCTATTGGCAACCCAGTCGGAGCAAATGACATTTATGTAATATTATGAGTAGTATTTGATAATATGATTATATTAAAATATAATATGGGAAGCATACATTTAACAAAATGCTACAATAAATAAACATATCGCTTGGCAAGAAAATATTATAATTGTTTTAAAGTAATATTAGCGGTATATATTAACAAAATATCTAAAGTATGTAATTTAAAGGTCAATGGAAACGGATTGTGAGACAGGCTGCTTTTAAATTCGACGAGCGCGTTAGTAACGCTATCTTCTTTATGTTATTTGCAAAATTTCATTTCACTTACAAAACTACACCTATACACGTGAGATAGCACATAGTCGCAAAAACATTTTTCTCTCCCTCTATTCTTAGGAAGTATTTTTCTATAAAGTTCAATTTGGAAATTCCCTATTTTTTCGAATTAAGAAATTACGATCCCCAATTTCAGTGTTAACAGTTAATATATAATTTACTTTTATTTGGGCAAAATTCGATTTCCTTGAGCACATTTTAAATTCCACCTAACACGAGTGTGTCTAAAATATTCATTCTCTCTTTAATGTTTCTATTCACAATTTACCTTAATTCAATACTAAAAATAAATAATTATAAAAAACATTTTAATAGTTAAATTTGTTAAAAAATATTCTTCTACGCTAGATAACTTACAATTTCATAGAATAGGTGAACATTCAAACTTCTTAGATTAATATTAATGAATAAATAGCGAATAGTCGCTATGCTAAAACGCCTTAATGTTCTTGTTAAATCGCTTCAAGTTTAGAATATTCGATCTAGAAAATAGTTTTTTTGTTCAAATTAACGCTATTCTACAAAATTTTACTATTATATAGTTTTTGAATTGACTATTTATCCAAAAAAATATCTATTTTTGGGCTATGAACAGATGTGTTCTCAGGGTCTAAAGCACCCGACACATAGATTAAGTGAAAATACAGAAACACAATGAAAAAAGATTTGAAAAAAGAAACATTATATATTGAAGGAATAACTGGATCGTTTGAGATTTCGTTGATGTAGCCTGACAAGTTAACCTAAAATCAAATATTCAATAAATATGTCATAAACTATTCGAAAACATAACAGAATGAAAAACAATGCATCTTCATCTAGTCTTTTGGATAAAAAATGTAACAATGTTAAAGTCCTTTAAAACATATTTTAAGACATAAAATTAATAGATGTAAAAATTTCAGCTTCTCAATATATAAAAATGTATCTGCTTAGAATTCACTGAAAAACATTCTATTACTCTGTTTGAATTTGAACTAAAAAAAATAAGAAAAATATCTACAATACTATTGTAAGTTTTCTGATAGGCATTAAAAACAACCGAATGCAGTGCAAGTGTAAAAGGATAAAATAAAATATTTACAATAAAATGTTTACTGTTCCTTTCTTGTTTTATTTATTTCAAATTAATAATTGATTTTGCTTATCACTATATGGTTAAAGAGAATCATCATTTCAATCATTTCAAAAACAATGCATTTAACTATTGATACCGGTTATTAATTTAAAATGAGTGAAATATATAAAAGTCATAAGAACGTTTTCAATTTTAACATTTATTGAAATTGAAGAGTATCGTTTTATTGATATAATTAAATTGATCACCAAAAATACATTAAACAGGGTGACTTTGACAAACCCGTCCAAATTTTTTTACGCACTAAACATCATTTAAAGAACCCATTTTTGCAAAAAAATTGTATGGAAAATTTGCAAAATAAAATATTTCATTCCAAGGAAAATATGATCACTAATTCAATCGTACAGAATAGTCTTAGGGTGCAAACTCCGTACGTTAACCTGTTATTACCTGTCTCTGTCACTCCCGCGTAAATGAGTAGTGCGTATTCGCTCGCCCGGTGCTATGACCGCCGTCCTCGCCCGCTTACTAGGTCATTGCCAGTTTTTGCTGTACCGATGGAGAGGTCATTGACACTCGCGCCGTATTATGTAAATTGCGAGTTCTTTGAATGACTTTGTGATGCTGATTACTCAACATTTTTGTACTATGCGATACGAAACTAAAATACACGTTTCTCATAACTTTTACTAAAGATTCTTCTGTGTGAATTTGGACGGGTTTGTCAAAGTCATCTTGTATACATATAAAATGTTGTCATAATTATATGTGACGATTGTTTATATAACTTTAAGAAACCTGCACACGGAGATCGCCAGAATGTGTCTAACCAATCCGCCTCACGTTTGGCGGGTATACTGTCCAGCTTTAGCCCAACAGTGCAGTTTGCAGATAAATAGGGAACGTTTGAAAGAGATATAATAGAAAGTAATGGGTTCAACGGGTCAGCGGCCCCAGTAAAATTTGGCCTATTATATTGTAAAATAAGGCAAATCTTTTTTACTACACTTACTATCTTGCCACTTCTTCTTCTTCCCATTCCTCTCCTATCGGAGGTTGGACAACATCATGGCGATTCTGACTTTGGTTGCCGCTGCTCTAAACAAGGAAGGAAACAACAAGGAAGGAGGAATCTTGCCACTAAAAGAAGTTATGTAATGGGTAGGTATTGAGGCCAACGGCGTATACCGTTTTCACACAATAACAGAAAAGGACTCCAAAGTGTTCAATTTAAACTTTATTAGGAATTTAGCAGATTACCTCTAGAACGATTATTTGATGTAACGTGATAAATGTCATATATTAGTTAGAAGACCATCTGTAACGCGGCAACACCGGACATACACCGGTACCCACCGCGCATGCGCGGACCGCTATATACAGCCAATAGGAGGCGCTGATTCGCCTCGTGTCGAATCCACTCGAGCGCCTCTCGACGCGGTGCCCGCCATAAGAAGAAGTGTACGTGCGCGCCGCTTACCAAAAAGGCTATATTCATAGTTTTAATTCATAGTTTGTAATTGTTAACTTGTAACTTGTATTTGTAAGTTCACTGTACCATTTAAACAGTTAAATAAATACTTGTAAAATTACAAAAACCCCATTAAACATCATAATATTTTAAAAAAAACTTACTTTACATATTTCTCAAGCTAAATAAGAAGTGAAGCCATTATAAGGAATGAAAATAATAGTATGAAATAAATGTAACCTATTTTATAGCTAGTTTTTTTTATAACAAATTAATAGGAGTATTGCAATCAACATAACTTTTACTAAACTCTATAAACTGTATCTAAGAAAGGGTTGAACGTATTAATTTATTTCCATTTCAGAATAATAACAAAGTGAGAGTGGCGGGATGCTGTATAAAAATAATTTCTGCTAAAATATTTAAAGATTCAAAAACAAACATCGTAAAATAGTAATAGCTAGTCGATTAAAATTCAGTTTTTGCGTTGTCGTTATACATTTCGTGAACGATGACCTAATAAATCGTGGTTCATTACACCCAGCTTTATTAATATCAGCCCCGTTTGTTATTGATAATTTTAAACGGTATTCCACGTAATTGGGTTTATCGAACTTTTAATTGTTTGAGCTAATTTGAAATCGAAGGAAATAAACAACGCAAATTTCTTCGTCGCCTTTCTACCACCGCATTGCCCGTTATTAGCTAGGCGTTCATTTCCATTCCTTGGAGCCTCTTCTTTCATGTATGAAATGGTTCTCCAGAACGTTTATGTTACGTACTCTCCGGATTTCGAATGAGCTTCCCAACTAAGGTTTTGGTAGAATATATGGGGTTTTAAAAAAAGACAATGCCTGGGTATTGCAAACGTTCGTAGATAACCGTGATCAAATGCTGCCGTAAAATATATTTCATATTATCATATAGATATTTGCATGATGTATATCATTTAACAATTTAGATAAGTCAATTGTGATGTGATGTTACAAATAAAAATTATCTAATAAATTATATGTCCTATTTTTGCTGTTAATACACAGGATAAGTACGCATAACCTTATGGCAAGTGTTTGCCCTCACCTTTGGATACTCAGATGCTGCCAATAGCATTACAAGTGAACAATTTACCTTGTGACCAGACGTAGTGTTGCTGACAAGTCTATAGAGCAATTTTAAATACAGTTTTATCGGTTTTAATAAATACCAATCTCTCGATAATTTAATTATAGTTTTCCCAAAAACGACGACAAAAACGAAGCCATCTGTAAAAGAATGCCAAAGTATTATTAGATTACTGAACAACAAACGATAGCTTTTTGACCCAATATGCAGCATTTTTAGAGGTGGAAATTTATTCATTGTCATTTTTCTTGTTTTAAATGCTTGCAAGTCTTGAATTGTTGTCTGAACTGAACATACGTATCATAACAGATGTTGATCAATTCACTCCATCTCAGGCTGACTTATTTAATTTTGAAGATAACTTATGTCTTACTTCTTATAATTAACATATGTCTTATTTTATTCATTTTTATTAATTATACCGGTCAGTCCAAAATAAAAATTAAGTTCCTTCAACAGGCACGAATTTAATTTCCTACAATAAATTATTCTTAGTTGTCATTACGAGTATTCTTATTAGTAGTTTTAAAAACGCGCTTTCTTACCTTTTAATATTGTAGTCTAAGGGAATGGTGCTCTATGATGACGATACATTTAATAATTTAGTAGTATTTTACGATTTTTTTATTTTTTGATAATACATACATACAGCTGATTTAGTAGTTATGGGAAAGGTACAGTTGTATTGTGTTCAGTTTCCATGTAGGATCATATACAAATATACATAGGACTGATAAAACGCTATAAAAGTGTCTTAAAAACAGGCAAGCCTTAGAAGTACCTTTCCAACAACAAGGCAGTGCTTTAACAATTTTTAATACATTTTAGTTTTAAAAGCAATATTCACGTTGACGGAAAAAAATAATGAAAGTGTTAAACAATACGCGTACCAAACTTGAATTAAATATTTTTCATCTAATTCCATTTAACTAAAAAACATTTTTAGGTCGGTTAAAATTCTTTCTTGAGTGGGAATCGAACCCGCAGATGCAATAAAAAGCCTAACGTGGTCACTGCACCAGTCATGTCAGCAATGATCCAACTTCGTATGTAATATATTATTATGTACTATAATTATTTTTACTTATAATGACTCAAACATTTCTACCTTTGAGGAGTCTTTCAAATTATCTGTTCATAATTACATAAGAGCACATATTAAATCTATACCAGATTGATATCTCCGCACTGCGAATTTGATTACGACCATACAGTAGCGTGCCAGCAGTGATTTTTAGTTATTTGACCTATTTTTAGTCACAGCTAATAATAATTATAGAAGGTAACGTGAACCTCGCAGTCGAAGAAAATGTTGAGGTGTTAACAGTGTTCAAAGTTTAATTTCTAACACTGGTAACATATTTACGACTGTAACATAAATTTATCAGTTTATAAATATAAAAAAGTTTATCTAAATATTAATTAATATACTATGATATACGAAGATAAATAATAATTATTAGGTTAAATACTTTTTATTACGGAAACATGGGTAAATACGTTTATTAGTCAGCAACACTGAATTAAAAGGTTAAACATTTTTTCTCTCAGACTTCAGTTCAGTCTGTCAGTGTTGTAGTGTAGTGTAAAGCGAGTATACGAACGTACGTGTTAGTGATTTTTGAATTATAGTTTTACTTATATATGTAGTGTTTAACCGACAATAACGTAAGTTTTTTTCATAAACTGTAAATAATTTAAATATATTGTGCGTTATATGATTTTATTATTGTTTAAATGCGTTGTTTAAAAGTGTTATATCCCAGAATTGCTGCATTTTATTTTTATAATGAAAAAAGTTTATGCTCTTGTGCTCATAACTTACATTCCGTTGCTTTTACGTGGAATAAGTTCATTGAGATATTATAATATGATTACTTTTTCATGAGTTTAGGAACTTAAAAAGTTTTTTTAATTCTTTATGCCTATTTATACAGTAATCAGTGCAAAATAATCTTAAAGCGCGACGAATATATTTAAAATTTGTTCTTTTTCATAACTATTTTCATCCGAAAATTGGTGTATTCATTTAATGTTTTTTAGACTAAATGTTAAACGTTTTAATAGTTTTAATAATGATTCAAAAAGTTTAAAAGTACCTTTATAATATAAAATTGTTTTTTCATTCATAATTTATATATAGATTTTTTAATGTTACATGTGAAGAATTCTTTTTGTTTTTGATTATTCACAAATTAGACATCTGTGAAAGATATTTTATTATTAAAATATTGAATATATTTGTTTTATTTGAAAAAATTATTCTACATTTCTTAGGAAATATTATATACTTCATGTATTTTTTTAGAATCTCAATTTATCCGCGATGTTTTTCATATCTGATTGTAATGAAAACAGCTGACAATACTAGGGGATACCCCCTATCCACAATACTGTGCTAGTGGACTTGGGGCTCCATCTATAGGAAAAAATATTTTATATCCACCATGCAAGTCAAATATATTATTTGACAATACAGCTGATTTAGTAGTTATGGGAAAGGTACAGTTGTATTGTGTTCAGTTTCCATGTAGGATCATATACAAATATATTTAATGCAGTCTCTAAATTGTTTATCATGATTTAACAAGAAATTACAGAGTAGTGAATTTTGTTCAATCTACATATTAGGGTCATGCCCATCTGGATGTCAGTCATCCCTGGTCTATAAGTATCCTGCCATAATAACATGGTGTGGTCCACCATTAGTGACCCAGGTTCCAGTACCCCTATATGAACAGCAGCTTGTTTGTGGTGTCCTTAGCATCACAAACATCCATAGGAGACGGTAACTGCTTACTATGAAATTGACTCTCAGCCTGTCTTGTTCCTCAGCAATAAAAATAGTTATTAAAACTAAAAGCTACTGTATATGGTAGGATACAAAGGTACAATTTGTAATGAATGGCATCAATGTTCATAGAATAAACAAACTTTATGTACAAAAAAGATATGGATACTTGAAAGGCAAACTTTAATAAGCAGCATTGAGTGAACTTTTATCCCTGCAGGGGCAGAGAAATAATAGAGGTCAGCTCTGCTGTCTGCCTGTCGTAAAAGGCGACAAAGCAACCAACCTAGCTACATGGTAGGGCCCCATCCTGTCTGGATGGTAAATACCTTTGGTCTTAAGTATGCCGCCATAGTAACTTTGTGTTGTGTTCTGGCATTAGTGACCGGAGTTCTTGTACTCTTATGGAACAGCAGCATGTTCGCGATGCCACTGGCATTGCAAACACCCATAGGTGATGGTAACTGCTAAATTCTAAGCGGGCCGTCAGCCTGTCTGCTGTCCTATAGAAATAAAAAAAAACCTTTCCAGGAAAGTGACTTAAAGTTCAAATATTTAGAAAAAAAATATTCATTTCAGTCAACAATTGAGTGAGTTATATTTTTTCTAAATATTTGAACCTTAAATATCTTTCTTGATAAGTTCACTCAATGTCGCTTCGTAAATGTTGCCTTTCAAGCATAGATATATTTAACTAATAATATAAACACTTCAGAGTATCCCACCAATATATGCAATACTTCTTAAAATAGTTGATGTTTGCCAAACTTTTTCTAAATGAACATGAAATGTGTCAATAGGTGATGGACAGGTGTAAATAGGTTTTACCTTCACCTAAATAGCATTTCCATGAGATGTTTTTAAATAAAATTATTTTTGTTTCTAAAAAATTTCCTTGAAAATTAGTTTTATTATTTGATAGTTACAGTAATTATTATGTTTTAATTATCTATAACTTTTATAAAGAGGAAAGATTTGATTGTTTGCATTGAATAGGCGCCGAAACTACTGACCCGATTTAAAAAATTCTTTCACTATTGGGAAGCTACACTATCCCCGGGTGACATAGGCTATATTATATTTTCAAAAAATTAGGGATCCTTACTAAAACTCCAATATTATTTAAATCGCGTGCGCTGCGAAAACTATTGATGATAGAATAAAATAATGTACTACGACTTTGCATAACACATCATTATTTACAAAAAGTGTCGCGACAGCATATGTCTAACTATTATAGTTATGCCACAATAAGTGTTCTTTTATTTTAAAAATTTAATTGAAATGCCGCCCCTAGAAAAGGCTCTTTACCTATTTGTATCTTGGTATTAATCCTTATCTAAATAAATTACTTCATATTCAAAACTGCTTCAATACCTTTATATAACTTTTTGAATTATTCAATTCGGATATTCCATTCGAAAGATATCACGAGTTTAAAAATGTAAGCATTAGAAAAATGTTGCGTGGTAGCCGCTCACCCTGTTCGGCTAGCTAGTTCGGCTAGTTTTTATAAAAATTAGAAAAAAAATACTTATTAAAAAATAACGAAAAATAAATAAAAAATAATAAAAAAAATCATTAAAATAAAGTTCGTAGAAATAATAATATTGAAACTTTCTCTATAATTTTATTTTTTTAGTAACCTGACGCAAATAGAAGGATTTATGTGTGTGAATATAATTTTTAATTTTGAAATTTTTGTTAAATACCCGTGCGAAGCTGGGGCGGGCCGCTAGTTTTTTAAAATAATAATGTGATTAATCCACATTGCGGTTTAAAGTTTTATTTTAAGAGGAGAGGAAATTAGTTACTCTTCTACATATTTCACCCATCTGTGAGTATGTTAAAGTTTAAATAAAACACCTAACAACCCAAGCTAGATGATAGGGCCCCAAGCTTGTTTAGATGGCAACTTCTGTAAATATGTCCCTTGTTATGTTTCAGCATAAGTGACCCAGGTTCCTGTACCCCTATGAACATCTATAGGCGGCTGTAACTGCTTACTACTAAGTGCGCCGTCAGTCTGTCTGCTGCAATAAAAAAATGGGTTCAACTTGTCGCTCGCTAAACCTATTATTAAACCTATTTACACTATATTTATTGATTTTTTTACAACATTCCTGACTTCTAAATAAAAATTTCGACTCAAAACCCTTCATACTTCACATATACCAATAATGACCAATAATCCCACAGGAATAAAAAAAATGTTGGAGTTTAAATACATTGAATGACATTTTAAATTTCTTTTCTTGATTAATTTACGTGTATGATCAATAAAATGTAATTATAATTTTTATTATTATCATAAAATAGCCTCTTTGGATCTAAGTGGTTAGGATATTTGAGCTAAAATTAATGGCTTGGCAGTTACACGCGCATCCGATTGCGCGGCATCGCTAGATTCCATGAATCCCATCCCATTCGGCTCCGAGCATTCGGCAATATTCGACGAATGTGCGAAGCTTCGACCGGCGCAATCCTTATCTGTGGCGCCTGTATGGAGAAATTAGTGCAATTTGAACTAATATACCCTTTCAAAAGTGTAGCTTAATCTCCCCCTAATAAATTAACAGACGGTGACACAATCCGTTATCATAAGTAAATCCAGAATGTCATTTACTGCTAATGGTTTGTGTTTGTTTCATATCAGCTTCGTTCACTGGTTTCTAGGGTGAGACCACTTCGAAAATCGATTCTTAGTAAATATCGAATATGAATATATATGTCGTCTTGAACGGATGTATGTCTACGGTCTGTGTGCGTCCGTAATATATTTGTAAAAAGCCCTACAATATAGGTTTTCAATTAATGCAGATAACTGCTTTAAAAAATCGTATTTGCAGCACACATTTTTTTTCTTTTTCTCGAGGTAAAACTGTTGACAGGTGTCCCCGACCCGGGGGATCAGGGATATGCAGGACTTCAAATATATGCTGAATCCGGCCTCCAATTAAAAAACAACACTGTCTTCTAGTCGCCCAGTGCCGGTGGTCGACGCTACGGGATAAACTGGCCGGCTGATTCCATGGCCCGGGCCGAATGCAGCGCTATATCCAATTAGTATCTTTAACAATTTTGTTGAAATATCAACATTTTTTTAATAAATCACATTATGATTTGCACTCACACACGTGTTTTTATGGTTTTCGTTATGTTATCTCTTTTTGTAGCCATTGTTGAAGAAACGATTTTTCGATTGAATGAAAAAAAATTGAGCACATCTCTTGAATATTATCTTCCCAAATAATCATGTAATACTCAACTAATATGTATTCACATTTAAAGTAAATAAACTATCTCAAAAAAACTAAGACACTAAATGCATGTAGCACGTAAAATTTATTGTCATAAATATGCCGTTTAGGTTTTCTGACTTTTAATTTAATTTGTTCTAGTGGATTAATACATTATGAATGAATTATGAATAAAAATTACTACCTTCGCGAGCTTCTTCATCCAATCGCTCACTACTGGATGTAAGCCGCAGTTTACGCCACAGCGCACTGTACATTAGCATTTGTTTAATCCATTTCCTATCAGAAATAACTGCCGATCCACTGTGCATATTTTGCGAGTTACAGATATTTTATCCGTGCAGGGCGGATACTAACCTATGCGGCTGGGGTCGGCCTGTCGTAAAAGGCGACAAAACAACCCAACCTAGCTACGTGGTAGGGCCTCAATTCTTAAGTATGCCACCATAATAACCTTGTGTTGTGTTCCGGCATTAGTGACCCAAGTTTCTGTACCCTTATGGGACAGCAGCGTGTTCGCGATGCCACTGGCTTTGCAAACACCCATATGCGACGGTAACTGCTAAATTCTAAGCGGGCCGTCAGCCTGTCTGCTGTCCTAGAGAAATAAAAAACAATTAACAGAAACACAGCTCATTTCGTATCGCCCTGTGCGGCGTGTAAGCTATATTTTTCTCCGTTATGTCTCGGATCCATAGATCAATACTGATAGATCGCTTACTTTCGTATTTAAGCACTAGGATGGTTGACGGGAACATCTGAATCTTTTCGATTCGAAGGGCCTTTACGAGGGTCTCAAAAAAACGTCGGTCCAAATGCATTTAGTACTTTATAATACAACCCCTTGCGGGAACGGGCAATATAGCCCACATGCTTGACCAAGGCGGATTGTCGGGCACATATTATGTGGTATTGGTACGCAGGTTTCCTTACAAGGATTTCCTTCACCGTCGGTACTTTGCTGTATGGCAATACTCAATTCAATATTGAGTTGTTAGTAGAGAATACAATCCCGAGCATGTTTTTCGATCCCGGGATTACGGGATTCTTGATGCGTAATCCCGGGATCCCGGGGCCAACCCGGGATTAGACTATGTGGTTTCTAATTGGGCTCAAATTTAAAAAAAACGAGTAATTTCTAGAAAAAATGATTTTAATTTTATTCCACGAGTCCACGACACAAATCACAATATAGTAAGAAAATAAAAAAGACAAAATAAAGACAGTATATTTTGTAAGTAAGAAATAACAAGACAAAAAACTTATTTAGAATTTCGAAATACAGTTGTAGAAATATCAATGCATCCAAGGTTTGACTTCCAAGCCTGCTGGGAAATCCCTTCTAAATTCTACGACAAACATATTATTAGAGCTATACCTGTGTAGTACGTATCGTACGCATATCAAAGGTTTGTTTTTTTGTCGATATGTAATAAATGCTATTAATGTAATCTAGGCAAGGTCATTGTCAACTCGCAACGTACAACGGAATGCAAACTAGACCTGTTTGTGGCAAACCCGAAAATCCCGAGATTAGCCAAGTACAGTCCCGGGATTTTCGGGGTCAGAAAACGGTCGGGATCCCGGGATTGTATTCTCTAGTTGTGAGCCGATTGTTACTATGAAAACTTGCAATACAACTCGTTTCAGGGCTTGAATACTATAATCAATGTTACAATTTTAATGTTACGTGTAATACAGAAAGAACTATTCATCCGTTATTCGAGTTGAAATGTAGAAATACTTTATTGGCAAAATGTCAAATAACATTGAGAATCTGTTTATTTCACAAATGTTTTATTTAGGGATTCACGGAATGAGATCTTGTTAGTCTTTTGAATTAAAGAGAAATCTTCGAACGGGAGTTGCATGAAGCATTTTTACTTTTTTTGTAGTTGGAGTTCCGGAGACAGGCAAACGGCCCACCCTAAAGCAGGTGGTCACTGCCGCCTATGGTTATTTGCAACACAAGAGGTATTACAAGATACCTTGCAAGATAAGATGCAAGTTATATCTGACATTTTCTTCTTCCGGCTCTTATCGCCCTTTTTGAGTTCCGCAGCCGTTCTACATTCGCTAAGACCAGGTCACATCTAGATAACTAGATGAAAGTACATGTAAAGAGAAAGGTCAAAAAAGTGTCGTTTGGTATCGGGAATGGAATTCCACCAAAAAATGTACAAACACTTACCGCGGTCTTTCGTTTTACGGCAATCGGATGCTTACGTGAGAAACAAATGTCTGGCCATGCCGCCTCCGCTGGGCCCCGGCAGGAGGGGTAGACCCAAAAAGTGCTGGCTTGACGTCGTAAAGGGTGATATGCGTGCCAATGGGCTCACTACCAGGGATGCTGAAGACCATGCGAAGTGGAGTAGAAAAAATCGGAAAACGGACCCCGGGCACCGAAACGAAAGTTTGGGTTGCAACCGGGATATAACGCTGGGATGATGATGATGATGACTTGCCGCGGTCTTAGCGCCGCTCTTCGATTATCCTCCTACAACTCAGGAAGCACTGGCACGAACTAATTTCGACTAGGTAGTTTATTGGAATATTAGAATAGAACAACGGAAATCGACGCGCCGCGTGCGCACCGTATATTCTGAAAGAATCAGGCGATGGCAGCATTGTCATAGAATAGGGATGGAAATGCATTTCCTTAGATACGATTAACTCGATACTAGGAAATGTTCGCGGTAAATTGATTGTGCTAAATATGTGAAGGATGAAGGCTAACAGAGGAAAATGGATGGGCATTTGTGCCGACCCTAATTAATAAGGCAGAAATATCGCACTCCTGCATTTAGCCACTCTTATTTCTATGATAATATTTTACTTGGCATTCTTCCATTCGCATTCTATGGCCATATCTGGTCTATTACTTTTATTCTCAAATTACTGGCGCTACTTTTAAACTTTTCCTGATACTCTTTCTGATTTACCAATTTTTGTAACTCCATGTATCTCACCGGAGATACTGCAGCTTATTAGTGCCGCGTCAGGTTTCTCGGGATTTCCCCAGGCGATGCGAGTACAAAAATACGATATACGATACCAGACTGTTAGTATTTCGTGCGAAAGGGACAACGCTCTACAAAGCCGAATGTCTCTTTCTAGAGGTCGATTTGCATTATTCTTGCCCAGTACTGTATGTGTACTACCCGTTCCTACGATCACGCTTCTAGCTAGCTAAACAGACAAGGTGGATGCGGCATATCCACTAAAAACCCTGGTCGTCATCTAGAGCCGTAGGATCGACTTGGTCATTACTCTGCTACGAAGTAAAATGTACCGTACCACGGGATTTATTTCTGACAATTTTTTTACTAACTTTAATTTTTTGACTAATAAATAATTATTATTTATTTATACCAAAACACAGTGTTGTACAGTTTGTAGGATTACAAAATTATGTCCACATGTTTTTGCCAACACGGCATATACAAATATTAGTTTACATGTTTCTTTTTTCTTATTTTTACAAATTTTTTTAATTTTATTTATTACGGTACACCAACAGCATACATAAGATACAATTTACACAACATTTACAATAATAAAATTCATATATATGTATGCCAATTATAGGTGCACACAACATTTGCCGTCGTAGTAGTTGTTTAATATTATATCTATATTATACATATCAATTGCTATACTAAATTTAAAATATATAGGTACTAAAATTGTCATATTTTATTACGTATATTTAATCTTTCAACCAGTCTTTAATAAAATACATCATTTTGTCAAGTAACCAAAGGTACCACCTAATTTACTATAGATATGTAGATTTTTGCGAACCATAATTATAGCTGGGTCCTACAGCTAACTCCAACACGACATAAGTCGTATGCTGTGGACGAATTTACATCATCGTAGGTGTTCACTTGAGTTGCGGTCATTTTCTTGAGGGGTCACCAGAATTGTGGAGCGATACAGTTAAAGAAAAAGTATATTAACTGATTAATTTGTATATTTAAAAATAAAAATATTTAAATACAATGAACATTTCTATATTATTTACGACACCAAATAACTTAATGACTCGTGTCCCTTTTAATTCTGAAGTTTAAATGGTCATGATACATACCATTATTATGACGTTTAGCCATAATATGAAGGAAGGAGTTTTTATGTAACGAAACTTTTATCGATGCATCCATATAGATATTTAAACACATTGCATAACAATTATTATGAAAGAGAGCTGTTCCTGGTACAAAGTTAATACTAGCCTGTCCCTATTTCTCGTGCCACGCTTATTTATGTCTTTGGCTTTTTTATATTACGTCCCACAAACACGCATAGTTTAAATATGTACATACAATATACCTATATACAATTTAAAATTAAGATAACGTTTTTGAGGCATATTTAATGAATAAGATGGATGAATGCAATATTCGAGCCACGACGATTGCATGACGTTGCATTTTGTTCGCACAATTGGCTTCATCAGCGCAGTGATTCAATTAGGTCTGCGAACATACATTACACTCAGTGTTTAATTTAGTGATTTATAAACATTACTATTATACATAGCACTTTGTGTATTATGTCTTCTTCTTCCTCCTGCCCTTATCCCACATTATATGGGATCGACACAACATGTTACATGTTGTAATAGTTGTGGCTTAGTTTTTACAACCGGCCGCCTGCCTGACATTAACACCTTTTTCGGGATAACTCTGTCATCCTTGTTATTTAAATTATTTTTCTCGTTTCATATTGAAAGTAGGACACGAAATTTCGTTGTCAATCATCTCATATATCCTCAAGCGACAATTTTATTGCTTTCTTCTTGAGTAAACAACATCCGAGTGTCGGTTTGGGTGTGCAGGGTGGCACTTTTGCCGGGTCGCCGACTTTTACGGGGTTATTATATATATAATTTTCGTGACTAAGTTATTCTTGATATCTAAGAATAAAATGAACGCATTAAAATTATTGCATAGTTAATTTTTAAACACGCGAATCGAAACTAAAAAAAGGAAAAGTTGAAAATCTTTGTACCGTAATTGTTGATGTTCTGAGTATTGATCAGAGCTAAGTTGTCTTTAAAAATAATAGTTTGTTATTAACTTAGGGAAGGAATCGTAATACTCTATCATATTATCCCATAGTTTACAGAAAATAGGAAATACTATAAGGTTATTCGGAAAGTAATATTTGAATTTTCCTTTCAGGAAACTTTTCTCTTTTTATTTTTCCTGTCCTTATCCCAGCCATGTGAGGGGCATAACATGTCCTCTCCTTCCACTCTCCTCTATTAGTCGTTATTAACAGAAACCTTTTCTATATTGTAGAAAAAATAAGGTTGTTGTCAATGTTGCTTTGACGTTGTAAAGAGTGATATGCGTGCTAATACTCAACAGAGATGCTGAAGATCGTGTGAAATGGAGAAGAAAATGTCGGAAAGCGGACACCGATGCGACAGTTTGGGTTGCAACTGGGACTTAACACTAATATTACGATGACCGAATATTCAATACCAATGTTATCATTTGACTGCAAATTGAATGACACAATGGGTCTTCTCCGTAATTTCCTTGGGGAGATTTGGGGCCTTGAGTTGGTACTTTTTACCCCGGTATAAACTCAACGGGCAACGACCCCCCGGTAACGGGGCTCGAGCCGTGCTAGTACACTCCCACTTGGTATGGCTTCACCGCAGCTCTACGTTGGCTTATCTTGACTTAGCGGACCAATTTCGACTATTGTTGGCCATCAATAGCTTCTGTTAATGACAGAGGCTTGATGGTTCTGCGACCTCAGTTGCTCATCTCAGTATTTATAAACCCAAAGGTATTTTGGGTTTATAAATACTATTATTTATAACGAAACGTAAGTCACACGTGAGAGGTGATTCACAAGTCTTCCAGATTGTTTTGGCTATCTTAAAATGATTCATGTTTCCCATTGTATTTTTTCAAACATGATTTTGATTTCGTTATTATATCATCATTATCAGAGTGGTTAATACTTGTGCCTTTCCTGTATTTTGAACTCTGTGGTCCACTGTTGTTGTCAAGGGTCTAATATTGTATAAGTTTGTGTAAATGACCTTTCCTTCTTTTTATAGACCTAATGGCTGATGATGAGCTGACGGCCCACTTAACCAGTAAACAGTTACCGTCGCCTATGAATGTTTGCGACGCTAGGGGCACCGCGAACACGCTGCTGTCCCATAGGGTATAGGAACTATACCCCTTCTAATTATTATTGATATTGGTAATTCTAAAGTTAAA
This sequence comes from Malacosoma neustria, assembly GCA_963693495.1. Taxonomy (NCBI): domain Eukaryota; kingdom Metazoa; phylum Arthropoda; class Insecta; order Lepidoptera; family Lasiocampidae; genus Malacosoma; species Malacosoma neustria. The sequence continues at coordinate 10,553,096 of OY856395.1, read as the reverse complement.
TTTAAATTTGTAAATGGTTGCAACATGGTAGCTGATACTTGACTAAAGGTACTACTTTTGAAAAACATTTGTTCTGTATCATTAAAATGGATCTGCGTTCTGTGGAGAGTGTTGGCAAATAAGAACGCAACCACATTTATCATAAATTGGCGACATTATTTTTAATCTGTAAAATCTGTGATATTCTCGTAAGCTTGTAACCTATGTGTTCTCCATATACGTTCGTTGCTTTCATAGTATTCGTTTATTTATTTCCATCTAAATATCAATACTGGGTCACTAACGCCAGAACACAAAACAAGGTTATTATGGCGGCATATTTAAGACCAAGGGTAGTTGCCATCCAAACGGGCTTGGGGCCCTACCACGTATCTAGGGTTGTTTTGTCGCCTTTTACGACAGGCCAATACCGGCCGCAGGGGTTAGTATTCTTACTCCGCCCATGCTCGGAGAAAAATTCTAGAATAAAACAGGAATAGATGTTAAATTTAGTTTTATTAAATTATTACAAATTCAACTACGTCTCACCTCCCAGATTCTGAAAGAAGAAACCGATCGGTTCCCTTTCTTAGCTGTATATAATAATATGTAATAACATAACATCCCACTGCTGGGTTTGGGCTTCCCCCAAGAGAGTACCCCTACCCTCTGACTCGCAAAACGCGTTTTCCTGTGAAAAATAACGTTCAAAGATTTTTGAAGTGAATTGGTAGAGGAAATTCTTGTGGGTTCGCGTCACCGACATGCTAAGTCACCTGTACACGAATACTTACTTATATACGTATAACCACATCGTACATACCCTGACCGTGTGCTGTGCGCGTTAGACGCTTTTTCGATGGGTGAAATCTTATGAGTTCGCGTCACCGACATGCGTAATAGCAGTATATCTGTAGCTATACAGGTGATGTATTGTGCAACATTAGTGCTGTGTATATATACACTGACGGACTCATAAACTGCATCAAAGTAATAGACGACTTTGAAATAAATATTTTAACCAAGTATGCAAACTTTCTATACAGATTTAAATTGAAACCTCTAGATTGGTTCGTGAACTTTAAAACAGCGTAGGGTCATATCTTTAAGTTTAAGTTTGTGTACTAGAAAAGACCTTAAGACTTTTTTGAAGAAAAAACAGAAATTTAAGGAAAATTGGTTTAATTAAAAAATTGGTTTTCACAATAGACAAACTTTATACAAGGGTTTATTTATGTTTTAATAAGGTGTATTACCTTCGGCGTGGACCTGTCGCTCCCGGCCCTGGTTCTGTCCATGGTCGGGGGCGATCCTGGATGGACGGCCGTCGCCTCCTTCTGCGAGGCAGTCATGTCCGCAAAGGAGGCGGCGGAGCGGGAGCGGGAGTCGACCACCACACTCCCCTCCCGTCAACGCAGGCCACGCCGGCGGCGCCGGAGGGCCAGTAACGACCTCCGGCCGCCGTAAAAAGCGGCCGCGGGCGGCCCCTCGGGGGAGGACCCGCCGCCCGCACTATTGCCGCGAGGGTGAGGGCTGCGTGCTGTTTCGCGGCCCCCCTCAACTCCCAGAGTTGTTAGCAGAGCGCCGGGGGGACGAAACCCTGACCCCCTGGCGCCAACACTTTAGAAGGGGCCCGCCTCAAGACAAAGGGCGGGCCGGCGCCGGCCCGGGCCACGAGATCGGCAGGCCATATATCCGTGGGCCCGGGCGTAGGCGATAGGAGAACAGCGGGGTTTTTTAGTGGGTAGTCGGATGGCCAATCATCTTTCCCGGAGTCCCACATATCCCTCGGTCCCCCCGGGCCGGGGGAACCCGTCAAGAGAGGTTTTTCCCCGAGAACAAAAAAAAAAAAAAAAGGTGTATTACCTCCACGTGCCCTTATTACGGATTCTAATCGGTTCCGCATAGATTTTATTAGGGTTATTAAAAGATCTTGCGGAATATTGTCCCATTCTTCTGAAAGTGCTGATCTTAGTGCTGCCACTGTCGTGGGCAAAGGGTTTCTCGCATATACAGCTTTTTTTAAATTGTCCCAAACATGCTCAATGGGATTAAGATCCGGGCTGCGTGCTGGCCAATTCATTGTACGTATCCCAACCTCTTCGCAATATTGTCGAACTTGTGCAGCAGCGTGCGGCCGGGCATTATCCTGCATTAAAGTAAAATTTTCGCCTATGAATCCCATGTAAGGCACCACGTGATCTTCTAAGATCTCTGTTATGTAGCGATGTGCAGTCAAATCCCCCCTCTATTACCGTTTTGTCGGACCATGTCTATGAACACAAGTTCTGTTCGCCCGTTCATCGATATGCCACCCATGCAGACCATACACGAACCGCCTCCACATGCTCCTCAATGCAATTTTGAGCATATCGCTCCCCACGTCGACGATAGACTCTTCTGCGACCATCTGCACCATATAAACATGTCCTACACTCGACCGTGAACAATACGGAGGCCCATTGCTCTTCTGTCCAATTCAGGTGATCACGCGCAAATCTTAAGCGAGCTTGTCTGTGAGCTACAGACAACTTTGGACCATTTTCTGGTCTAAAAGGGGTGATATCCGCTTCCTTTAACCTTCTTCTTATTGTTCGTGCACTGACGTTTACTCCACGCACTTCATTAAGCTCTGTTTTGATGTTAACTGACGTGAGGAAACGATTTCGCAGGGAAGTTGTAACAACAAATCGGTCATCACGACCGGTGGTTGCTCGAGTCCTGCCTGTACCACGTCTCCTTCTGTAAGAACCGGTCTCCACAAACCTTCTGTATATTCTAGAAACCGTAGACAGGTTTAAATTTAAATTTCTACCAATCGTTCGTTGATCCAAACCCTCCCGCACCAATGCTACAATTTGAGCCGCTTGTTCGGACGAAGTATCCATATTATGATTCAAAAACTCTCGATGAGTTAAAAAAACTAACCCAAAAATTCTGCTGGTAACAATAATTCAATTGACAAAAGAATAAAAAATCAATGAGAATCAATTTAAAACTTTGCTATAAATAACACGCAAATCTGATACTACGAGTAAATTTTCTTTTCCCGGCTATGTTCATTTGTTTTACTGCAGTTCTATTTTTAAATTTTCCTTTTTTTTTTGAGATTAAGAGCCAGTCTCTCCATATTTATATAATTTAATCTAAAAAGTTTGCATACTTATTATTAAAAATTAAAAAAATCATTTCAAAGTAATCCTGAACTTTGATGCAATTTATGAGTCCGTCAGTTTAGTATAAATTTTGTAGAATTACCAATTGTCCAGTTTAGTAGAATTACCAAGTATCAATTGTCTATGTCTGCGGACCAACGAGAAGTTGGAGGAACTGGAGGAAGCTTTGAGCAGACTGCGATGGGATGTTGTGGGGTTATCTGAAGTCCGAAGACAGGGAGAGGACTCAATAATCCTAAATTCCGGAAATCTGCTCTACTTCCGGGAAGGCGACCAACTGTCCCAAGGTGGTGTCGGGTTTCTCGTTCACAAGTCTCTTGTGAACAACGTTACTGAGGTGAGGAGTGTTTCGACTAGGGTAGCGTACCTAATACTCAAAATTACCAAACGGTATTCGTTGAAGGTCATTCAGGTTTACGCTCCGACTTCGACACATCCTGACGAAGAGGTGGAAGCCATGTATGAGGACATCTCAACAGCCATCCACACTTCTAAAACCCACTTTAACGTTGTCATGGGAGACTTCAACGCAAAATTGGGGAAACGTAGCGGCGATGAGTTGAGAGTGGGGCAATTTGGGTTCGGAAATCGGAACACCCGAGGCCAGATGCTGGCCGACTTCATGGAGAAGGAGGACCTGTATATGATGAACTCCTTCTTCATGAAGCCAGAACAACGCAAATGGACTTGGATTAGTCCCGATGGTGCCACCAAAAATGAGATTGACTTCATTATGTCGACCAAAAGACAGATATTCAATGATGTCTCTGTGATCAATTCGGTGAAAACTGGGAGTGATCACCGCTTAGTAAGAGGCACATTGAATATCAATCCAAAATTGGAGAGGTCTCGACTGGTGAAGTCTACGCTCCGACCTGCACCCATACAGATCCAAAACCCGGTAAACTTTCAACTCGAATTGCAAAACCGCTTCGAATGCCTCGGTGACTGCGTTGACGTGGACGAGTATAATAACAGGTTCGTGGAAGCTGTTCAAACGGCCGGGTCTAAATTCTTCAAGGCCAGCCGTTCAAAAAGAACCGGAAAAATCTCAGATTCTACTCTCAAATTGATGGATGTGAGACGTCAAATGACCCTTCAGTCCCCGGACGATGCTTCCCAGTATAGGCAGCTAAATAGACAGATCTCCAAGTCCTTGACTCGCGATATCCGCCGCCATAACACAGACTGTGTAAAGGCGGCTATAGAGCGTAACAAGGGCTCTAAAGTATTCGCACGAGACTTGTCTATTGGGCAGAGCCAACTGACGAAGCTGAAGACCGACGACGGCAGGGTCGTTTCGTCTAAACCCGAACTTTTGAGGGAAGTCGAGAAGTTCTACGGACAGCTATACACGACCACACGGGCACCTGTTAACAACAAGGCTAAAGACCCAAGAGCCAAATTAACCCGACACTACACCGTAGATATCCCAGACGTCAGTCTGTACGAGATTAGTGTGGCCCTTAAACAGCTTAAAAACAACAAGGCGCCGGGTGATGATGGAATTACAGCCGAGCTTCTGAGAGCTGGTGGTACTCCTGTGCTTAAAATCCTCCAGAAGCTATTTAATTCCGTCATCCTCGATGGCAAAACGCCGCAGGCCTGGCACGGAAGTATAGTGGTGCTGTTCTTCAAAAAGGGCGACAAAACCCTTTTGAAGAACTTTAGACCGATATCACTTCTGAGCCATGTTTACAAGCTGTTTTCAAGGGTCATCACGAATCGTCTCGCGCGCAGATTTGACGACTTCCAGCCTCCCGAACAAGCCGGATTCCGAAAAGGTTTTAGCACCATAGACCACATACATACGCTGCGGCAGGTTATACAGAAGACGGAGGAGTATAACCAGCCACTATGCTTGGCGTTCGTGGACTATGAGAAAGCCTTTGATTCGATCGAGACCTGGGCGGTGCTTCAGTCTCTCCAGAGGTGCCACATTGATTATCGATACATCAAAGCGCTGAAGTATTTGTATGAAAACGCCACCATGTCAGTCCGTCTCCAGGATCAGAACTCGAAGCCTATCCGACTGCAGCGGGGAGTCAGACAAGGCGATGTCATATCGCCGATGCTGTTCACTGCTGCGTTGGAAGATGTCTTCAAGCTTCTGGACTGGAACGGACTGGGCATCAACATTAACGGTGAGTACATCACTCACCTTAGATTCGCAGATGATATCGTAATCATGGCTGAAACCATGGAAGACTTAAGCCATATGCTTGATGGCCTCAATACAGCTTCCCAAGGAGTAGGTCTCAAAATGAACATGGACAAGACGAAGATCATGTCTAATGTCCATGTCGCACCTACCCCCGTAACAGTTGGGAACTGTACTTTCGAAATTGTTGACGAATACGTCTACTTGGGTCAAACGATCCAGTTAGGCAGGTCCAATTTCGCGAAAGAGGTCACTCGTCGAATCCAACTCGGATGGGCAGCGTTCGGGAAGCTCCGTAAAATCTTTTCGTCCCAAATACCGCAGTGTCTCAAGACGAAGGTTTTTAACCAATGTGTGTTGCCAGTGATGACATACGGAACGCAGACGTGGTCGCTAACTATGGGCCTTATGAGAAAGCTCATGGTCGCTCAGAGAGCAATGGAGAGGGCTATGCTCGGAGTTTCCCTGCGAGATCGAATCAGAAATGAGGAGATTCGCAGGAGAACCAAAGTAACCGACATAGCCCGGATGATTGCAAAACTGAAGTGGCAGTGGGCTGGGCACATAGCTCGAAGGACTGATGGCCGTTGGGGCAGAAAAGTCCTCGAATGGCGACCGCGTACCGGAAGACGCAGTGTTGGTAGGCCCCCCACAAGATGGACCGATGATCTGGTCAAGATCGCCGGGATAGGTTGGATGAGGGCAGCGCAGGACCGATCATCGTGGAGATCTTTGGGGGAGGCCTTTGTCCAGCAGTGGGCGTCTTCCGGCTGAAATGATGATGATGATGATGAATTGTCTATGGTATATAGTTAGAGGATTTATTTTCTCCTCCCGATTGGTGTGTTTCGCGCCTGTTTGAGGTAATTGTGGGTAGTTAACACCACTTCCCATCATCAAGGACATAAGGAAAACTAAGTTGGAGCCTGGAGGATGTTTTTAGTGGAAATTCGGAATGAAGCTTGAAAATGTGGAGATGCGTGTGTTTCCAGCTGCTAGACTCACACAAAGCTGCCATGATCTTGCGCGGTAGCTTTTTTATGTGAGAAGAAAAGTTTTGGTTTTTTTTTTCTTGTCCATGCATTTTTTTCTCTCATTTCTTCTCGAGTTTTGCGCGTAGCAACAATTATTTTTATTTATATACATAGATAACCTTTCCTTACATTATCATATTAATATACATAAAATTTAAGTAATAACCTAAGCTTTTCCCAAGTTAAACAATTTCAATATTAAATAATTTTAATATTGAAATCTTAAATTAGTTTAAGTTATCACTTCTGTCGGGCGTTCCGCACACGTTTTTTTTAATATATAAATTACATTTCCTTCGCTTTCCTCTTTAGAAAAAATTACCGCCAAGTTTTTTTAGCTTATTTTTTCTTATATTTTTTGTTTTAATCTTACTTTCAGATACATTTTCTTTAACACTGCGTTTACTTAATATACAAAGATTGTAAGAAGATCAATGTATAATGAAGTGCTGAATGTGTCTCCAGGTCTTTGGAATGCGTGGTTATTACTTGAAATTTGTTTGTTGTTATATTTAGACGATTTAATAGTGGCGCCACATGATGTTCCACAAAGTTTTATGGGTTGTGTTGGTCTTAAGTAGGCCGGTGTTGAATGTTGGCACATATATGTATATCGTTTCAAGATTTCTGGAATGTAGACTTGTTTATTGCTTATTATCATTCAATTTAAAAAAAAATTTATACACACCATTACATTTACTTAACACGTTGAACGCCATGACGAACACAATATATGTCAGACACCATACTTTCGCCTAGGGCCCATACATCGACGACGCGACTATAGACGCGATCTCCACTCCAGAACACGTTTGTTCCAACGCCCATTGACCAGCCCATTGCCACTTCAGCTTGCATATTTTGTGAGCTATATCGTTTACTTTGGTTCTTCTCCGGATATCCTCTTCTCCTTTCGGATTTAGTCCATAAAAGAAACACTCAACACAGCCCCTTGAGTGATTTGAAATTTGTGAACCAGTCCCACAGTCGGTGTCCACATTTCGGCTCTGTAGGTCAATACTGGTAGGACGCATTGCTCGAAGACTCATCTTCAAGCACTCCACACAAGTCGCCACAAGCACATATGTGTGGCTTATGGACAACATCTGTGTATGTCACGCAGGGACGGAGTATGAATACTAACCTCTGCTGCCGTAAAATACGTGCCGTAAATTGTGCCGTAAAATACGATAAAACAACCCTAGCTGTATGGTAGGTCGCCAAGCCGTCTGGATAGCTCCCTTGGTCTATAAGTATGCTGCCATAATAACTTTGTATTGTGTTCCGACATTAGTGACCCAGGTTCTTGTACCCCTATGTGACAATAGCGTGTTCGCGGTGCCCTTAGCCGTTGTAAACATCCGTAGGGGACAGTAACTGCTCATTATGAAGTAGTCCGTCGGCCTGTCTGCTGTCCCTCAGCAATAAAAAATAAAGACATACATATACAGAAATGCAGTAACATTATACTAAGTGCAATCGGACACCGTGCTGACATCCTCGTGCGAGACCACACTATCGCCGCGTGTCAGGGGCATTGTTTGAACTGAATCGTTTATACCTCTCGCTCAGAACTGCTGAAGCTGAGGAAAATTATAGCCCCTCTGTGTTAAAAATATTAATCTTAAATCGTCGACTGGGATTCGACGCTTACGAGTGAGTTAAAAATTTATTGAATCAATAAGTAATTCAGAAATGATTTTTATCATTTGAATCAACGAAGTGTAAAACATCGTGGCAGAAGCAGAATCGCATGGCAAACAAAGAGAAATATTTTCATAGCTAGGCTCGAGTACCCTTGACGTAGTGGTCAGCAACCCGCGGCTCTTGAACTCCTCCGGCTACGGCTCTTGCGCGAAATGTTTAGTCCAGCCACGCAATAATACTTATTTTATATCATAGCATTCAAAAGAGAGCCGTCCGTGCTATTATGAGCATACCTCGGACTGAGTCAGCTAGAGCACACTTTCAAACGCTGGCTATCCTCACCCTGCCTTGTAGACTAATATACCAGGTTGCCCTATACGTACGGGAGAACAGTACCTCATATACAAAGCACTGTGACATTCATGAGTATGCATCTCTTAATAGATGTAGCATTGCCGCGCCGTCCTGAGAAGTTCAACAGACTGACGCATGTTATGGGTCCTAAAATTTTTAATAAATTGCCGGAAAAAATAAGAGCAGCCTGTAGTTTATATTCTTTTAAATTTCTGCTTAAGAAATCGTTTATCGAGCACACCTTTTATAGTCTGGAAGAATTTTATAAAATGTAATGACATTATTTTAATTACTAATGTTGTGACATATGACTTGTACGAGTAACATCTTATCCGTGCAGGCGCGGAGAAAGAATACTAACCTCTGCGGCTGGGGTCGGCCTGTCGTAAAAGGCGACAAAAAAACCCACCCTAGCTACGTGCTAGGGCTCCAAGTCTGGATGGCGACCACCTTTGGTCTTAAGTATGTCGCCATAATAACCTTGTGTTGTGTTCCGGCATTAGTGACCTAAGTTCCTGTACCCTTATGGGACAGCAGCGGGTTCGCGATGTCACTGGCGTTGCAAACACCCATAGGCGACGGTAACTGCTAAATTCTAAGCGGGCCGTCAGCCTGTCTGCTGTCCTACAGCAAAAAAAAAAACAACAACAAAAGAATATGTTAAAAATATTGCTATTTGAATAAATAATTGTGTATTATGTATATTTGGCTCTATTGGATATAAGGTTGCCGACCGCTGTCTTAACGGAACGGCCAGCATTAATCTAAGGCGAATTGATGATTAATTCACACTGGTTCACACGTTTTACTGTCGGTACGTAGTAATTAGGTAGGTACCTGCAAGCTCAGAGATTTCGGGTTCGAATCCGGATACACCGCTTAGGCAGTTTATCTCGCCTAATGTGACCGACGGTGAAGGAAAACATCGTGAATGAACTTGCACAACGAGATCACCGGTATGTGTAACCCACCAATCCGCCTTGGACAAGCGTGGTGGGTATACTGTCCGTTACCTCTAGGGGGAGGCCTGAGCCCAGGATTGGGACGCCTTTCTTCTTGCCCTTATCCCAGCTATGTACGGTCGGCACATGTCCTCTTCTTCCACTCTCCTCTATATTCGTCATCTGAACATTCACACCCTTTTTTGCCATATCATTTACACAATCCATCCATCTTTTCTTTGTTCTACCTCTCGTTTTGTTTGTCATGGGCGGTACTTTCAAACATCCCCTGATATATTCATTTGTAACTTATCCATTTTTATAAGTACACTCATCCATCTTAACATTCGCATCTCTGCTGCATGCAGTAACCTTTTATCTTTGTTTTACCTTTTATTTGGGATTAAGAGGGAGAGAGAGTAGAGTTTTAAGAAGTCACAAAAGCGACCTCTATATTGCGCATCGATTATAACACGACTCGCTTAACTTCTTTAATAACAATATTTTCATAATTGAAACAATGAAAATATAAAAAGAAGCTTGAAAGCACGTCTTTGGAACAGTTTAAAAAGATTCGTGACTCATACAAAGGTATTTCACAACACGAAAGTTATACAGACAGATGACGTAATCGAACTGTTTAAAAGTTAACTTTTCAATGAGATTTAGTGCAAATAACTGTGCCTTTTTGTCCCTTATGAATCATAAATTTAACACTGCATGCTTAATCGATAGTGAAAGACAGATTTTATTGTGTGGAGAATGTTTATATTTTTGTTTCTTGTTGAGTTGACTCTTCTTTTCGAAGTCTAAATCCTTGGCTCTTGATAAGGGACGGACACTCGCACTGTCAGACCCACTAAAACCACCCCGGTATTCATCGTACGCCTGGTACACCTGGGCCGTGGTGTGAACTGACTGTGGATCCTGGCGTAAGGGTATTATCCGTACAGGGGCGGAGAAAGAATACTAACCCCTGTGGCCCGGTCGGCCTGTCGTAAAAGGCGACAAAACAACCCACCCTAGCTACGTGGTAGGGTCCCAAGCCCGTCTGGATGGCGACCACCTTTGGTCTTAAGTATGCCGCCATAGTAACCTTGTGTTGTGTTCCGGCATTAGTGACCCAAGTTCCTGTACCCTTATGGAACAGCAGTGTGTTCGCGATGCCACTGGCGTTGCAAGCACCTATAGGCGACGGTAACTGCTAAATCCTAAGCAGGCCGTTAGTCTGTCTGCTGTCCTACAGCAATAAAAAAAAGGGTTTTCGTGCTAGTATGTCAGTACCAGTTACTCAAACGCTCTGATGCTTAGGTACTTTGGTACTACATGGCGCCATGTAAATTATGTCAGTATATATATTTTTTCTTTAAACATAGATCTAAGTATTATTATTTTTCCAGTGCTGTGGAAAAGCGGCGAAGCCCACTTAATAGTAAGGAGTAGCCGTTGCCTATGGATGTTTGTTTGCGATGCCAGACCGCTGACACTACCGTCCACGTAGAGAACTGGATCCTGGGTTACATAGGCCTGAGCACGACACATTATAGCAGTATATTTATACACCAGGGGGTGGTTGCCATTCAGACGTGCTTAGTACCACCTGCCCTTTTTTGTATACCAGGGAAAACTTACAGCTTCCGCGGGGAAGGCCAGTGGGTAATGTGGGATTACCTCTCAAAGAGGACGCCGGCTCCACTGGACGGACCGGGGACAGAAAGCCGCCCTACTCACTAAAATCCCCCGGTCGTCACTCTCACCCTTTGTGGGGGTTCCGCAGGATCGTCGTTTTGGCATTGCTCTGCTAAAGACCTTGGTATAACCTAACCTAGCATCAAGTATCTCACAATATGACATATCGCATGCTTAATCTTAAACTGACCTAACTCAAAAAACCTGTTTTTTTGGGAAATCGCAAAACACGTTTTGTCATTTACTACTTATCCCATATATTGACTTATAACTAAATAGTGGTAACTCAGTGTGGGAAAGAGATATCGAAATAAATCTTAGTTTGGCCGATAGAGGGCGTCGATACAATGCTGCCCGTTATATTATCTCACTTTAGACCTAAATCGTAATCAGTCAGTATGTTATTCAAGTTGATTATAAATTGAATTAATAATTACGAAAGCGAACTTCGATATTTACGATCGTAAAAAAAGACAATACGACATTTGAACGCTGAGCAATCTCCTCGGTGACCCACTTGCGCTCGCGCAGCGCCGCGTTTGCATTTTGTTTGGCATTTCCCGTGTAAAAATAAAGTGTGGTGTGTTTTGACAAATAGAAGACGTGGACGTAGACGTGCTCTACATATATGTAATTTGAATTATTTATTATTATTATTACCTATTTATTATCTCAGTTGCGTTTATTCGTGGTTGTATCCTTACTTCATTTGATCAATAGCCCTTGCAATAAAAAGTAGCATATCAGTTGTGTTATGGGTAATAGACAACAGTTACTATACTTATATACTTTTGTAAAGAAATACATATTATTTATCCCAGACGCGAGACGGGAATCGAATCCGTGAATATATCATTACTTTATTATAAGATCATAAAATTGTTCTATAAACTCGTAATTACCGCCAGGAAGCGCATATATTATGGTTACTTGATGTAAGGAGAGAAACATTATTCTGTGACATAACCGTGGCTAAAATTAACCCGTTGGTTGCAGCGTGCGCCGGCGCATCGTTGCAGGTGCGGCCTGTGTTGCTATAATGGAAAATTTGCTCGTTTTTAGGCAATCTCCTTTATTAATATGATGACGTGCCCTTTATTTACATGAAGGACTTGTCGCCCATTACACAGCTTTGCATGGTGCATTTCTTTGCTGTAACATATTATATAGAAGATTTGTGTTTATACTCATTACGAGCTGCAAAATTAAAGCTTAGAATAAGATATTAAAATAACAATTTAAAGTTCTCTAGAAAGCGTATGAAATATGTTACTTTGTTGCGTAGTGTAGGACGCCTCTTAGCCAGGTAGACCAAGGCAACACCGGTCTCGGCTGGATGGGAAGTGACAGGGATTTGTGGTATAATAATGATTGGATGATGACAAGTTAAGGGGCATTATAGTACGAATCTTAATATCAGATCATTGTCTACCGTCATTAAAATAAGGTGTAGTCTCAAATATATACAGCATCTCAACCGTTGCATTTCGTGACATTTAGCCATGCACAGGCAATAACCTAAATCAAAAGCAATGCCGGAATGGCATCTGCGTAATTGATAACGCAGTTCTCACCTGAACACGTTGGCACAGTTCCCGACTCGAGAATAGAATCCGCGTTCGCTCGCCCGTTTATGACTCAATCCGACAGGACCAAGTAATCGAACCCTCTTTGGCCAGGCTTCTCAAATTAAAATTCAAACATTTTAAACAAAACAAGTTAGCTAAAACATTTTTTGACAGTCATTGTATAATTACATTAACGCTAAGTGTTATCTCCGTCGCTGTTTCGCTGTGCAGGGGCCGAATAAGAATGTTGACCTCTGCGGCAGAAGCAGCCTATCGTAAAAAGCGAGAAAACAAACCCAGATAGGGCCCCAAACCCTTCTGTATAGCATCTAGGGGACATCCATTAATTACGTGAGCTATTTTTCGATCAGTTTAGACCCCCCCCCCCCCCTTTAGGTGAGATTTGCCTGGACCCTCCCCTCCCCTTACGTGAGATTGGTGCTAAAATATTCTAATTACTAAAAACTAAAATTTATTTTACTATTCGGGAAAATAATAAACCGTTCAGGTATACCATAGTTAATTTATTTAAATTAAATTCAATTCAAAGTAAAAAAACAGATAAAAACATATTTTTTAATATCTGTAATATTTTATATTTTTGGAAGGTGACGTGAGATTTCCCCCGATTATCCCCCTCTCGGTTTAAATGAGATTTGGTGAGATTTCATTGGACCCCCCCCCCCTCATTCTAAGCTCACGTAATTAATGGATGTCCCCCTACCCCCTAGTCCCTAAATATAGTGTCGCAAACATTCATAAGCGACGGTAACTGCTTACTACTGTAGTGTGCTAGCCAGCTGTCCACCGCTATAAAATTATATTCACGTTAAATTGCAAATCATGCTTCTAATGTTCCACTCGAGATCATAGCTAACATAATAACCGCGCTTTCGTACTTTTTGCTCTTCGCATTTTTAAATATACCTATCTGCTGATCAATCAATAATTTCGAAAGAATGTATGTAGACATGAAAGTTGTAAATTTATTGACGTGTACAATTGATTCATATTTTAATTAAGTAAATCACAACTAAAATTGAGAGTGGATGGATACAGAAGGAGAGATAAGATGGATGGATGCATTGCGTATTTCCCCCACCCCCAGTGTTTCCGCCTGGGCGAACCATTTGCATGCGTCTTCGGATCACTACGGATACCACCTAACCGTCTGCCTGTTTTTCAGTCCATCTTTCGTTATTTTTTGTATCTATCACATTTCTATTTCTTTTCGCTTGTGTCTTAAGATAAACCTATTGTTCTCTATTAACTGCCGTATTATTAAGTAAACTCTTTTAAGAAAAAGAGAAAAAACTATTTCAACGCAAAACAACTATTATCTATATCTATATCTATACTACTATTATAAAGAGGAAAGATTTGATTGTATGTTTGTTTGTTTGTTTGTTTGTTTGTTTGTTTGCTTTGAATAGGCTCCGAAACTACTGACCCGATTTAAAAAATTCTTTCACTGTTGGGAAGCTACACTATCCCCGGGTGACATAGGCTATATTATATTTTCAAAAAAATTAGGGATCCTTACTTAAACTCCAATAATGTAAGCCAAGGTGTAAAAAAATTACCTAAAATATTATTTAAATCGCGTTCGCTGCGAAAACTATTGATGATAGAATAAAATAATGTACTACGACTTTGCAGAACACATCATTATTTACAAAAAGTGTCGCGATAGCATATGTCTAACTATTATAGTTATGCCACAATAAGTGTTCTTTTATTTTAAAAATTTAATTGAAATGCCGCCCCTAGAAAAAGCTCTTTATTTGTATTTTAGTATTAATCCTTATCAAAATAAATTACTTCATATTCAAAACTGCTTCAATATCTTTATACAACTTTTTGAATTATTTAATTCGGATATTCCATTCGAAAGATATCACGAGTTTAAAAATGTAAATATTAGAAAAATGTTGCGTGGTAGCCGCTCACCCTGTTCGGCTAGCTAGGCAGCACCTTATGCAATGTAGGCGTGCGTCACTGGGGTTTTTACAAAAATTAGAAAAAAAATACTTATTAAAAAATAACCAAAAATAAATAAAAAATAATAACAAAAAAAATCATTAAAATAAAAGTTCATAGAAATAATAATATTCAAACTTTCTTTATAATTTTATTTTTTTAGTAACCTGAAGCAAATAGAAGGGTTTATGTGTGTGTATATGTTACCGGCAATCTGTATAATTCAGGTATTCTATACAATACCTAGGTAATGTGTAGAATACCTAAAACGTTAAGGTAATGTATGAAATATTATGAATATTATTTTCCAGTATATACTTTACCTAGCTAATGTATACAATTCCTGCTGGTCCACGGGCAATGTGGAAAATAACTATATTTGGGCCTGTATTTATCAATGTTATGTAAGTAAGTAAGTAGAAGGGTATAAAATGACAGACAAAAATAACACATTAGATTTGCTTAAAATCAACTTAATAATTAGTAAGTTCTGATTAAAAACAATCTTTATTCAAAGGTAGGTAGGTATTTATAGTAAAATCACAATCAAATAACATTGAACTTAAAATTCTTCTGGGTTAACTAACATAATCTAATTTACTCATAAGTAATCAGTTAAAAAACTTAGGCAACCAAACAATTCTGTAAAAATAGGAAGTAGATCTACTGGCTTCTCAGAATACATTAAGTAAAAAAATATTTATTTATTTTTACATGAAGAACTATTGTAGTGCATATGAATTTTGAAGTGCATAAAATCTTACTTTTAAGACATGAACACTTTTTAGTATTACAGAGTTGTTAACGTGTACATTTGACAAATCACTGACCTGTCCCCGTAGATTGCCGATTTTCAACTGTACGAAGCGTCGTTTCTTCATTAGGGACATCTTCTTTCTTAAGTAATTCTTGATGACAAACTGTAAACTGCTGTCTTGAATACAACGTCTTTATAATACCTTGCTTTGTTCCAATTTTGTAAAGTTTGTGATCCGTTTTTTGTAAGATTACAGGCAATATTTTGCCACGACCTCTGTCGACTTTCGAAACAGGGATTCTAACAGTAGTACCTATTGGCACAGGAGGAAATTTTCTTAAAAATGTATGCGGTTCCCTACAGCTAAGGTGTTTTTTACACATAAAGAACAAAAAACTTTAGAACCATAGCCTTCTGCAATATCTTTCTCCGGAGCAGCACAAAAAGCATGGATGGGTTTATTGCATTTTCTACACGAATGAGCACCCGTAGTCTCCTCTGCTATTGTCTTTTACACACATTGCCGACAGCGCATTCGGTATTGTATAGAATGCCTAGGCAAAGTATAAAATGAAAAATATTTCATACATTACCTTAACGTTTTAAGTATTCTATACATTGCCTAGGTATTGTATAGAATACCGTATTATACAGATTGCCGATAACATATATAATTTTTCATTTTGAAATTTTTGTTAAATACCCATGCGAAGCTGGGGCGGGCTGCTAGTAACAGATAAAGCGTTGTGTGAATTCTGCTGCCATTGTAAATTCGCTCAAAGATCAATTAAAAACATCCAATTTTTAACATCTTGTTAAGTGTGCTCTTAGTCCGTATCAGAGGCGCCTCCTCAAGATTCGTCTTACCACGTGGCACGTAATAACGTAATCGTCGGGTACGTTCATATCTGGTTTACCAGTCTGGTTTAATTATTGTGGATTATTCCCATCACCTGAAACATATTTGACAAGCTAAACATTAAAATATTCTTCGATATATCTGATATAAATAAACGCAATATAACTGCCGTTGGCTTACAAAATTCCAAAGTTATACGACCATAACACCTACTCGGATTCGTACATAAACATTTACGAATTTACACATTCCCAATTTATATCGGGATGTGTGGAGAGGGCAACTCGGAATGCGCTTTCTCTCGCTCGTCTATATAAAACATTTGGTAATATCTAGATTCTAGCATAATTATTACTCCAAGGGAAAGCAGCTACTTACAATATGAATTGTAAGTAGCTGCTATAAAGGTATAAAAAATATTTTTTTCTCATAAATTGAACTCGTCGTTTAGCAGTCTGACACTATTTTTTATTTAGATTGATCTCTTAGATACATAATAATACCCCAGTGTCCCACTCCTGCAGGCCTTCTTTACAGGGAATGGAGAGTATACTCGCCAAGTTTGTCCAATGTGAGTTACATATACCCATCTCGGTATATAGGTTTCTTCACAATGTCTTTCATCACTATCGGTAGGTGTCAATTATGTCATAATACGCATGTTAGGCGAGACAAACTGCCTAAGTATCGTGTACTATCGTGGGATTTGAACCCATAAGTTCTAGGTTGACTTCCGAGTGTGGTACCACTCGCACTCGGTGGCGCCTGCGAGTGCGCGCATGTAACGCAGTAGCTTTTTTTTATTGATGTAGGACAGCAGACAGGCTGACGGCCTGCTTAGAATTTAGCAGTTACCGTCGCCTATGGGTGTTTGCAACGTCAGTGGCATCATGAACACGCTGCTGTCCCATAAGAGTACAGGAACTTTGGTCACTAATGCCGGAACACAACACAAAGTTATTATGGCGGCATACTTAAGACCAAAGGTGGTCGCCATCAGGCCTCCATTGAGGCCCTACCACGTAGCTAGGGTGGGTTGTTTTGTCGCCTTTTACGACAGGCCGACCTCGGCCGCAGTGGTTAGTATTCTTTCTCCGCCCCTGCATGGATAAAAAATAGCTTTGTTGAAGAATCTTAATCCTTCAGCATATACTTTCCTAGTATCAAATTACAGATATTACTCCGTGCAGGTGCGGAAAAAGAATACTGGGCTAGCATTCCAAGCCCGTCAGGGTGGGTACCACCCATGGTCTCTGAACATGCCGTCATAATAAGCTTGTATTCAGGCATAAGTGAGTCAGTTCGATTCTCCTAAACGGACGATAACGTGTTACCGATCTGGCGTCGCAAACATCGACGATAACTACTATCTACTTACTGTTAAGTAGACCGCCAGCCTGTCTGATGTTCCATAGCAAAAGAAAAATTGAAATGTACTCAAAAAAAAAATAGTGACACAATTTACATGAAAAAAAATGAAATATGAAAAAATCCTTTATATTCTCGCAATACATTACAAGGCAGTACAATGACATACGACTACATATAAAAGTGCAACAGGTAGAAAGTGTATTATAAAAGTACTATCAGTAGCTCAATGAAGTAGAGGGAGACAGGAGTCCAAACTGAGCAGAAGCCCGTCCTATGGATCTCCTGGCCTCTTCTCTCTTTCCGTTGACATAAGGAGAGCCAGTAAAAAACAAAACAATTGTGTAATTGTGGGGGTGCGCGCGTAAATGCGTGTATGTGTGTGTTTATAGGGGTGACAGCACGCACGTGCGTTGTCGCCTTGTAGTCCCTAAATAAGCATCAGAGCATTTTCTTTTGTAAATAAATAGATATATACAGACATCCAGACTCGGTACTGGCGCACTCGTGAACTTCGCAGGCCTTCCGATGTTACCGGTGCCCCTGGCGTCGCAGACGTCTATAGGCGACGGTAACTGCTTACTATTAAGTCGGCCATCAGCTGTTCCACGGCAATAAATTAAATATTAGGTTACATTTATACAGTGCAACAGGTGCAGAGGTGTTTCATCAGTCCACACGGCATTTGCAATACTATTTTGAAGCAATATACATTTCATAACAGACCTATTATTAAATCAGTACCAGTCGTTAAAAGTTTAGCGCGGAGAAAATGATTTCCAGAAATAAAGCTTTAAAGTATTTTTATTACGTGACGCGTGTTTTGAAACTTCTTGTGTTTCTTTTATGTATTGTTGTGGTGGATTGGTCGTTGGGTCAAAAGCAGATTATTTAATCTCTTTAATCGCTGCGTTTGTGGCTTACAGCATATCCCCGGGCAGATGAGGAACACTGGGATGTACATAAAGCATATCACCAAGAACAAAAAATAAACTAACGATACACTGTTCAGTTTCCCTTTAAAAGCTGAAGTCCAGGCTGGTAGTATTTTTAATTTATCTATTTTCTTAGAGGTTTCAATTTTGGATAAGGAAATGTTACTCAAGAGTACGTAACAGTAAGGTAGGGCAAAAGCTTTTGTCGTTTATTAATTTTATTAATACATACATCCAAAGGTTGGGAGAAATCGCCATTCTTTTCTTTTTATCTGTTGGTATTTTTCGTGTTACGTAATGTTAAACTTGCAAGTAAGATAAAACACATCTATCTTCTGCAAGGCGAAACACCCGCAGGTATCGAATTCGTTTTTATACCAACTTCGCGTGTAGAATGTTTGTATAAGTTATCTAGTACCCATAACACAAATGATCAGTCTGCTGTTTACTTTGGAACTAGATAGCGTTGTGTATACATATTTGAATCTCTGTATTTTGCCACGTACGTAGCTTACATTTTTTTTAATTAATTCTATTCTTACTACGTACTTATACTTCAAATATTATTGTACTATCGTCAGCAAACAGTTTATATAAATTAGAAATAAAAGAGGAGCCATGATTGATCCCTGGGGCACCCCACGTTGTTCCTAAATTGTATGTAAATAAGATTTAAAGCGTTTATCTCTTACACAATATTTGTTAAGTGGTAAAAAAAGGATATCAAGAAAATTGTAAATAAAAAAAATATACTGGCTTGGACAACACGGCCATATGTAGCGGAAAGATAGCTGTAATAAAAAAAATTCTACGAACGCAGCATGAACCAAATGTTTGAAGTATTCATTATAATTCGAGAATGTGTGTGGCACACAAATTCCCGGTTTGTTTTCATCGATTCTAATGGAAGAAAAACAAGTGTCATGTTACTTTTCTAACGGTTTAATTGGATGTTTATTTATAGTGAATTGACTTACTGATTTGGTGCGTGTTTAGTGTCCGAGTTCTGATTAACACTTCCTTGTGAGGCTTTGTACTTTTATTGCAACGGGTTGAAAATGAACCACTACAGAAGAATGTGGAGATGCACACTTAATTTCCCAGTAATGTCCAATTTAATGATTACAACTCCATGGTTCGGAAATATATCAAGGGAAATTTGAAAGATTGCGCCAGTGATTGAGAAGTTGGTATGGTCATGTGCTGCAAATGAGGGGTAGAGCAAAGAAAAGATAGATTGTGTAAAAGGTGATATGGCAAAAAAAGATAACTAACTAATAAAGGAGAGTGGAAGAAGACAACATGTTCTGTCGACCCCACATCGTTTGGGATAAGGGCAGCAAGTAGAAGTAGGAACGCAGTTATAAATAAACGACAGGAAGTAACAAGGATTCGTGTCAAATAGCAACTGAGACTCGCGTGAGCCGCCCCTGTGGTTGCTCATGTATGTTGACTTTTTTATTGCTGTAGAATGGAAGGAAAGCTGAAGCCCCACTTAAAAGTAAGTAGTCACCATCGCTTATGGATGTCTGCGACGCCAGGGGCGCAGCTAACAAGTCGTCCGCGTGGAGGGGACTGGATCATGTTCACTTATGCAGGAACACGACACCAGGTCATTGTCTTAAGGTCAGGGGTGGTTGCCATTCACCAGGATAGCCTTTACCACCAGCTTGGGATGGTTTTGTCGTGTACGACAGGCTGGAAGGCTGCATGAGTTAGTATTAATACTCCGCCCCTGCATGAAGACGATGAGTACTAGTTGATGATATGGCTTTGAGACACGCGGACAGGAGATGGTTGATGTTGTGAACTAAAGTATACCTTACCTGGAACGCAACAAATCCCAGCGTCGATCCGAAAGATTATCTGCGCCCCTGTTATTATCACGTAGATTTGGGTAAATCAGGGTTTTATGTAGCTCTGCTCCTACTGCCCCCGACCTCAAAAGGAAAACTGAATGATCCGTTGATGCCTGTCAACTAAGGAATAATCGTCAAAGGGTGTACATTTCAGGATTCCTCAGGAATGACGGAGTAGCCCCAACACTAACCATACGCCCAAAAAATAACGAATAATTAACAAATAAGAAACATTTCTTATAATCGTTAAACCGACTTGGCAAAAGCAGGTAAACAACACATCAGAAATACAAATATATGGAATGGAAACATAACTGTTTGGACGCCAGCCAGGCGTTGAATGCCCTTGCAGGACCGTCCTACTTCTCTCAGTGTACTAATCACAATTATGTATACTGGATAAATAATGGATGACGACCTCCGTGGCTTACGCATTTCGAAACGCCTGAGGGAATCACGGGTGATTTCCGTCGGGTTGGGTATAATAATGTATGCATTTACAAAAGAAGGATCTCCTCTATTAGCCGTTAGATGAATAGATGAGCATTCACACATTTTTTGCCATATCATCTTATGCACAATCCATCCATCTAATTTTTAAACCCAATGTCTTATGGGTATTATTGTTTTATGTACCTTAACTATATATGATTAAGACGGCGTCGGTTGTTTGCTTTGCCAGCCAGTAAAACAAACGTGCTTTTCCTAAGGGCTCTGCGCATTTTAAGTAATATAACGCAGTATAAGTACGGCTATTTAAGTTTGTATTAACAAATTGCAGTGTCGATTTTGTTGTTGACTGTAATGACGTAAAAGATTTAATAAATAAATAAAAATATTTCCTTTTGAATTCATGCATTTCTAGTATTTTCCTTGTTACATGACATTCTTATCTTCGCATTATATGGCCATATCAGGCTAATTTATTACTTTTCAGCTTCTCAACCACTGACTGGCGTTACTTTAAATTTTTTATTATATGTTTATTTACATGTTCTGTAACTGCGCTAGGGACTAATTGCATAAATTAGGTAAAATCTGTGTCGCAGGGCTATTTTGCAAACGTATGGTTGAGGGTCACAGGCATTCAAGCGCAGTGCGTGTAATATTTTTCCTTCTGTATATGCTGCCAAGATTTCATATCATTCATTTTAACGCAAGGTCGATGAGTCGGTGATTATTTCAGTTTTTGAGTAAATTTTGACGTTTCGTGGGAGTCATGAATCTATGAAAAGTCACACTGCGGCTGAGGTCGGCCTGTCGTAAAAGGCGACAAAACAACCCACCAACCCGTCTGGATGGCGACCACCTTTGGTCTTAAGTATGCCGCCATAATAACTTTGGGTTGTGTTCCGGCATTAGCGACCCAAGTTCCTGTACTCTTATAGGACAGCAGCGTGTTCGCGATGCCACTGGCGTTGCATACACCGATACGCGACAGTAACTGCTAAATTCTAAGTGGACCGTCAGCCTGTCTGCTGTCTTACAGCAATAAATATGTATGGTTTTGTGTTATAGTGAAAATGCTTCTCACAATGCCTTTCGGCAATCATTATCATAGAATTTGATAGCTTTAATTTTTTTTCTCCACTTCACACGGTCTTCGGCTTCGGCATCACTTTTAATCTGCAGAAGCGGAATAATATTACTAATCCCTGCGGCCAGGGTCGGCATAAAAGGCGACAAATCAACAACTAGCCCCTCTGGATGGCAACTACCCTGATAAGTGGTATGCCACCATAGTAACTTTGTGTTGTGTTCCGGCATTAGTGACCCAGGTTCCTGTACCTCTATGGGACGACAGCGTGTTAGCGTCGCAAATATCCATAGGTCACAGTGACTGCTTACTATAAGTGTACCGTTAGCCTATCTGCTGTTCGTCAGTAATGAAAAAGCTAGATTAGATTCGTAGACGTTCGCGTGATAAATTATTACGGGATGAGAAATTTACAATGCACGAATAAATTTTACAAATTGCTCTCCATTTGTTACTATCGGTTTCACTTTTACGAACAATGTAATGGATTGGTTACGATTCGATTAATTTTATAGCTTTTTATATCTCTTAGTGTGTGTATTAAACGGAAACACAAATTAGATTTGAGACTAATCTCTATTTTTGTGCAATAGTGATTAACAGTATAAGCTTGATTGCTTCCTTGATTAGATTATCCGATTTTGGATACAATATGAATTGAATAATATAGTAATAAAACATTTGTTGTGAGCTGTAATAATACCTGACCTATCTAACATAGGATTTGTAAAATATAACTCCATGCGGAAAATTAAGAATACTGACACCAACGGTTAGAGGCAGCTTATAGTAAAAGGCGACTACTAAATCCCAGACAGGTGGCAGAGCCCCAAGCCCGTATGGATAGCAACCACCTTGGTGTCTAAATATGCCGCCATAACCTTGTGTTGTGTTCCGGCATAAAAACCTCAGTTCCACTACGCGAACCTCAGCGTGTTTAGCGGTGCCGCTAGTGTTGCGAACATTCATAAGCAACGGTAACTGATTACTTAAGTGGGCCTTCAGCCTTATCTGCTGTTCCACGGTAATAATAAAAAGATTATCCAGTGTAACATAGTAGAATTTTATTTGTATATTTATTAAAATAAATCGCATTCGCTTGTAAAGCCAGCTTTACGTGCTTGGTATTTGGCACAAACATCAAAATCACCAATCACCCCACCCCAGGCTTGGCGAACGTGTTTTTTTTTTTTTTTTTTATTGCGTAGGACAGCAGACAGGCTGACAGCCCGCTTAGAATTTAGCAGTTACCGTCGCCTATAGGTGTTTGCAACGCCAGTGGCATCGCGAACACGCTGCTGTCCCATTAGGGTACAGGAACTTGGGTCACTAATGCCGGAACACAACACAAGGTTATTATGGCGGCATACTTAAGACCAAAGGTGGTCGCCATCCAGACGGGCTTGAGGCCCTACCACGTAGCTAGGGTGGGTTGTTTTGTCGCCTTTTACGACAGGCCGAACCCGGCCACAGAGGTTAGTATTCTTTCTCCGCCCCTGCACGGATAAACGTGTTAGTATATTCCGAATGATTTGAATCGAACCCTTTGATTTGTGCACAAAAACCGACACCGATGCCGATCACTGCCAAACAAACAAAAACAGGCGACACTCATCCACACGTTCGCGTTTGTTGTTTGATATTACGCTGTTTGCCAAGCATGTGGAGCCGGCTTACTTACATGCTATGCCTACAAACTTGTTATACTATTACTATACTTGTAATACAATCAAATACTTATTCGCGACGCAAGCGCTTGCAGCAAATTTTCTTTGATTAAGACAGAAAAACCGACACTCGACAGATCGGCTACAAGCGCTTGCAAACCTACGCAAACCAATCCAAACATGCTATCCACATGTTTGAATTTGTGACGGCTTGTTGACGTTTGCCAAGCGTGCGGAAGATATAGGTAAAAACAGGGAAACACAGAAATAGATTATGAGTGTCGTTCCTAATCAAATGTTAAAAACTATAACTAGATAAATAAATTATATTTTACATAATATAATTTTACAAAAAAGAAATTATTTTTAACTAGTTGGGGATTCCCAGAATATCGAGCGCGGTCGTTTATCGGTGTTACCAGCGTATTCTTCGACTCCGACTATTTTGGTATTTAGCTCGTTACTACTGCTTAGAATAATGCGGAATTGATTTATATACCTACCAGTTTAAACTTTCAACATGTAGGAGAATTATATGTGTAGGGTAGGGTGTTTTATATTTTTTTAAATTTTATATGAAATTCTTGTTATCTATGTTAAAAGCAAAAATCTGATAACTCGAGCACTTAATATTAACGTTAAAAGGTCCATCTCATTCAATTGAATACCTTTCCATTGATTTAACGTTGTAAAATAGATTTCTGAACTTTGTTTGGCCTGCATACTATGTACACTGCTTATTTTCAGTTAAATAATTATTGGTCCTTCTTCAGTATTACATTTTCTACAAAAAAGCTTCTAAAGTCAAGTCTGTAGTCCTAACTCTTTTTTCTACAAATTTTGGAGAGAATTTATATGTTATTTTTACACGTAGGGGCTAAACTATTAGTCGTAGATGAACAAATAAACAAACATGTATTTAGGACAAATAAAGGTTCTGATACTAAAAAAAAAATAAACAAAAAAGCATCATTGTCCCAAACTGGACCCAGACAGCATGGTGCTGGCCAATTAAGGCCAGCGCTATTCTTCCGCCTGGATCATTTGGGTGAACTCACGGATGACTAAACTATCATAATCAATTGATTATATATTTTGAACAAAACTAGTAACAATAAAATGGGTAAATATAGTAGCAATTATCGCAAATAAATAATTATAAATAATATAATAAATATAAATAAATAATTCGTATACGCATATATTATTATTACTTGCATTAACATATGTTATAAATAAATATATATTTACAGACATATATACACATGAATATAAAAACAAAGATACAAGCAAACATTCAACGCCATATCCGCACAATATAAAACACACATAACATAATACCATAATTATGTACATACATATATACACACCATACATATATGCCTACATTATATACTATGGGCAATTTGGAAGACCTTTCAATGCTCTACAAATCACAATCAATTTTTTTAATCATCTACAGTTCAAAAGTTATATACGCGTGTAGGGGGTATGAAGGTTTAATTCGTTATCAATTAATTTTTAGACGAAACCCGACAAGGTTATTCCCCGGTATTCCTACCTCGTCCTACTCATTCATTTGTTTATTCATTATTGATTGTGGGGGAATATATGAGTGGTTGGCGATATTATGGTATATCTCCTAGATAACATAAGACAAATCATCTGGATGTTGCATCCTAGGTAAAGTCCTTCATCAGCTTCCGCCATAATAACCTCATGTTTTTTTATTGATTTGTTTTTTTCTGTCATTCCAGAGCATAATAAGATGGCATTAGCAACCGCGACAGCCACGATGGAGACCTCCCAGAGCCGTATACAGACGGAGTCGAGGGTCCAGCATAGTTACCAAGAGGTGCAGGTCACCGAACAACGCCAAGTGAAGAAGAAAACCAAGTCCACCAGGAGGCATAAGGATGAAGGAAACATATCTGTAGTGAGTTTCTTTTTTTTATTGTTGAGGAACAGCAACCCAATTAATAAGCAGTTACCGTAATAGATGTTTACGACGCTAGGGTACCGCTAACACGCTACCGTTGGCATAGCAGAGATGTTGTAACCTACGTTAGGGACGCTCGATATACATCAATGCATCGAAAACATCGATGTTTACCTTTCGATGTATCATATCATTTCGATGCATCAGTTATAGTCATCAGATATATCGAATAAATATCTCCATAATAATTGTTGATACAATACAATACAATATAAATTTATTTTTATACACATTATTTAATTAACAAAATTAACAAAAACATCAGCCACTGCCCCCAAACTAGAAAAGTATCTGTGTCTTGGAGGCCGAGGCAAAAAAATTCCATTGCATAATCCGTGCAGTGTGTGTGTGTGTGTATATGAGAGGGAAATTAAATGTTGTGTATGAATACATTACATAAGTGTATATACAATACTATACAAATAAGAAGAGTATTTTATATACAGACATACTGGGAAATAAAATAGAAAAATATCATGTCATTGGTTTGATTAGATTTTCAGTGTCATCATAATTAAGTTGATCTCACGGTTTATTTTTAAAATTTTCAGTATTTTTAAATTTTTTTAATAATGAGGTGACAATAATATTGCGCAGACTAGGATTCACTATCACAATATTCCTTTGCCTATGATATAGACAATAGACTCTATAATCTATGGTCGGTAGTCGGTACTTATAGATTAATGTTATGGTCGACCGCTCTTTTACTTCATAGTTCATTGCAAGTCAAAATTTTAAATTGTTTATGTTAATTGATGGTGGATAATTTATCTGATTTTATATATTCCTATCCTATTCTGATGAATGATACTATAATAATAATATATAAATTCTATTCTGTCCTTTGTTTCGACACTTAATAGAATAGAATTTATTTCAACATATATGTACTTGTTCTTAATTTTTTTATCGATGCATCGAAAATATCGATGTTTCAATTCGATATATCGAAAAACATCGATGCAACCGCTTTGACTGATGCATCGCAAAAAACATCGATGTATATTTTAAATGAACATCCCTAACCTACGTCCACTTATGCCGGAACACAACACAAGGTTATTATGCTGCCATGCTTAGAGACCAGGGGTGGTTGTCATCCAGTCGGGCTTGGGGTCCATGTAGCTAGGGTGGGTTTATTTTGTTGCCTTTTACGACAGGCCGACCCCCAACCGCAGAGGTTAGTATTCTTACTCCGCCCCTACAGGGAGAAAAATACAATTCAATGAAACTTGAAGGGGGTGAAATAGGGGTGAACGCAAATAAGTTCTGTTTTTTTTTATTTCTATGGCAAAGATAGTATTATATTTAGCATTATTATGCTGTATTATATAATAGGTATTGATAAGTTTTTTAAATTCTCCCCTCCTACCTTTGGTCGACTTCTGTTTACAGTAAAATAATTTCGTCTGATGTTCATATTAATTTCATATTATCGTTTCACCTTCCAGTCGAAGAGTTCAGAAAAGCTGTTCAAGAAAATGAAAGCCGCCTCCGATGGGGAAACGAACCCACGATGCGAGAAGTGCTCCCGGCCCGTGTACGCGATGGAAAGGATCAAAGCCGAAAAGAGAGTTTGGCATAAGGAGTGCTTCAGATGTGTGCAATGCAACAAACAACTCACGTATGTCAAATATTTATGTTTTATACCTAGGTGGGTTTGCTTGGTGGTGGGGCTCCAAGCCCGTCTGTATAGCAAGCGCCACTGGTCTGTATATATGCCACGATAAGCCCTGTTGTGTTCCAGCCTAAGTGGCCCATGTTCCAGTCTCTCTAAGCGGAAGACAGTGTGTTAGCGGTGCACCTGGCATTGCAAACATTCATAAGTGACGGTAACGTCAGCCTATCAGCTGTTGCACGGTAATTTAAAAATCTATTGCTTTCTTATATTTAAAACCTTAGTAGATGATGCTGCTCAAGTCTAAGAATTAAAACAATATTATTATTATATATCTGCGACGGTACCACGCTGCCTTCTGCGTAAGGAACTTAAGTTATTATGACATCATGCTTAGAGACCAGGGGTGATTGCCATCCAGACGGGTTTAGAACGTTATTACCTTGGGTTTTACACGCTGGAATACCTGCGGGTCTCACAAGTTCGAGTCTGGCTGTTTCATTTTTAACATGTGTTAATTTATAATTACATATATTAATATTCTATCAGTCAGTCTAGTACCCATAACACTACGCTTTCCTTAATTTGAGACGAGATGGCGTTGTGTGAATTGTCAATATTTTTTTGTTACAGAGTAGAGACATACCAAAGCGACCACACTACTTTATACTGCAGAGCGCATTTCAAGCAGCTTTTCGAACCCAAACCCGTAGATGATGATGATGAAACTGATGGTATGTGTATGTTCACATCATATTGACGACGACTGACGACTTCTGTGGCGTAATGGAGAACGCACGTCTCGCTTCTGGGTGTTTATACATAATATGTATTTATTTACAAAAAAACAAGTATATGAGTAGTATATCAGTTGTATAGTACCTATAACAAGTGCTCTGCTACTTAGTTTGGAACTAGATGGCGCTGTGTGAATTGTCAGAAAATATATAAAAAAAATATATTGACTCGAAGCAGATCTCCTGCTTTGAAAGAGTTATATATTATATTTAATTAAACGCGTAGTCAGGAATCGAACTGAATTTATTGAAGAACTACCTACAAACACTGGCTAACTACCTACAAACACATTATTCATACACTACAGAAAGACAGAAAGATGACTATTTAGAATGTCCACTATACATTAAACTAAGTTAACACATAAAAATGTATATTAAGGTCTGAAATAAGGGGCCGAGGCTCAGCATTTTACCGACTCTTGAAAGCCGATGCTGTTCTTCTGCCAAAGACTATATAGTCACGGACATATAGTACACTGTTAAATCCCGGATTACCTCAAAGCTTTGGAACCACAAGTCCGCTGCTGGGTACCCCCACAACGTGAAGATAACGCTCGTTGCTAGCCTTGACACTGCAGATCGGAGCAGATCGGTTGACTCCGACTGCAGGGGTTAGTATTCTTACACCACCCCTGCACGGACAATGTGATTACAATTGAATTTGTTTCAGCTACACCGAGGAGACACCAAATGATAATTTGTGAAAGCAATCCTGTCGAGTTGCCGCCAGATGTCGTTAGAGGTAATTAACGGTCTTAATGTTAAGTTAGGCTGCATTGACCGCGGTCAGATTTATGTCACGTTCCGCGGCCACGGAAAGGCATGTACACACAGGCGTGTCGGATTTTACTGAGTATGCCAGACGGGCGTCTCCTTACAAAGAGCGTAAGGTGCATTGCGAGGGAGGACCAGCAGCATGAACAGATGTGCGAATAGCATTTTTACCTCCAAAACTAGGGTTGGGACACACTGAAATCTAACCGCGCGTTTTTTAAGCATTTTGCTGTAAGTTATTACTAGTGTTTAAAGTACATCGGACATCGGAGATTACGAGTTCGATCCCCGTCTGGCATTTTTTTAGGTATAATGTGTGTTTATTTACAAAAAAAAAATATTGTGTAGTACATCAGTTAGTACACATAACAGGAACGGTCCCATGTTTTCTTTGGGACTAGGTGGCGCCTGATTAGTTTTTTTTGTTCTATATAATGTACCGATAACTTCTGGCATGACTCTAAAGAAGTTTATTGTTGATATTGTAAGTTTAGAACTATTACGACTATGGAGCGAGGGGTTTATCGATATTTACTATGATTTGAGTGTTTTAAAAAGAAAGAAAAAGATGCATCTCTCTGCTCTTTTTTTATTGCTGTAGGACACCAGACGGGCTGACGGCCCACTTAGAATTTAGCAATTACCGTCGCCTATGGCTGTTTGCAACGTCAGTGGCATCGCGAACACGCTGCTGTTCCATAAGGGTACAGGAACTTGGGTCACTAATACCGGAACACAACACAAAGTTATTATGGCGGCATACGTAAAGCCAAAGGTGGTCGCCATCCAGACGGGCTTGGGGCCCTGTCACGTAACTTATCGCCTTTTCCGACAGGCTGACCCCGGCCGCAGAGGTCAGCATTCATTCCCTGCACCTTGCACGGATAAAATTCTAATCTTACCCCACATTGAGTGGGGTCGCCACATGTTCTCTTCTTCCACTCTCCTCTGTATGTCATCTCAACATTCACACCTTTCGCCCTATCGTCTTTCACGTATTCCATCCATCTTCTTTTCAACTACCTCTCTTTCTGTGCCCTTTCTCATTCCCATGATTTTCCTTGTGACATTGACAAAAATGGCTTCACAATATACCCATACCACGCTAGTCTGGCGCTACTTTCAAACGTCCGTTGATATGTTGAAATATCTACTTGAAAGAGACGAGAAATCTGGGGATAATTTGTTCTATCATCACAAACAACCCTTTTTTAAATGTTTTTGGTTGGATTATTATTTATGTATTTTTTTAATAGCGTCAGACAAGCCAGACCTTGGCCTAGAAGAATTAGCATCCTTGGACGTGAAGTCGCGATTTGAGGTGTTCGAAAAGAAGGCAGCTGGAGGTGACGAACCACCACCCCCCACCGAACCCAGGCAACCTAGGGAGAAGAGTGCAGCTTTGTTATCTAAATTGGCCAAGTAAGTTGAAATAGACCTACGAACCTTTTCCTTATGTTGGAAGTTAATTTTACTTAATAAGTTAAAGCTAAGTTGCTA
This sequence comes from Malacosoma neustria, assembly GCA_963693495.1. Lineage (NCBI taxonomy): Eukaryota > Metazoa > Arthropoda > Insecta > Lepidoptera > Lasiocampidae > Malacosoma > Malacosoma neustria. The sequence continues at coordinate 10,522,891 of OY856395.1, read as the reverse complement.
GTGAGAAAAGAAATTGGTGGAAATTCCTGTCGCTATATTAATTTTTAAACAGGAATAGGCAGGAATCAATCCAATATTGCCCAACTTTTGATAATTAATAAAAAAAAATTTCAGGTGAAACTTTTTAAAGTAAAATAGTAATTCTTTGTTGTTAAAGTTAATTTAATTCTATACTTTTTGTGTTTCAAATTAATTTAATAGATTAGATAAAATTATAATTGAAAATAAATGAATATGTTACTATTATTTTCTAATAATTTGAAACATAAAAATACCATTACATTAAAAAAATATTGTAATGGTATTTAATATAAAATAAATTTAATGTAAATTACAAAAAAAAATGCATTAAATATTGTACGCCTTAAAAAGGCAAACTGTTGATACAAAATGTACTTACCAACATTATAATGTACACAGTTCTAACAATAAATAAATAAATAAATTTTACCCGGTTTTGTCGGGAACCTATTTTCCGTGTAAATCGGGGCATAGGTGTAGTTCATATTTTTTGGGGCGGTCTCTTATGGGTGGTAGGTGTGGTATGTTTATTATTGTCTATAGTATTAATATCACTGAGGACTTGGCTGATTAGGAGTTTTCCGTAGTGATCTCCAACGATCACGTGGTCGTGTGTTTGCTACCCGGCAAGGGTTAATACGTAAAATATTTTAGTATTTATTCGATGATGGCCGGCCAGGCAACTAGTTCTGTTGGAAAGAGTGGTAAATCTAGTATAAGACTCCAGAAGCCAATCGATTGATTGAAGGGCTTCATCTTGCCGGTTGGTATTGGATGTTGGAGGATGGAATTCGTCGGGCTCTTGGGAGGTCTGCGTCCCGCTGTAAGGCTAATAAGGTTTGCATGGGATGAGGTGTGGGGGGTATAGGTCGTTAATTGAAACACGTATTGTCTGTACGACGACTTTAATTATACTGACTAAATCGACTTACACACTACACCACCGGGGTACAAGAAAAAAAAATGTAACCTAAACATTTTTTTTTTTTTTAACAGTTATTATAATAAAATTGGTATTATATTAGTATGTACATAGTGACTTAATACTAGAATTCAATTAATGCTAAGCATATTAAACATTATTTTTAAACAACTTAGTTCTATTTTTATGCACAATTTCTATCTTATTGTTTTTCATAATTTTTACATTAGGTTCTAAATCTTCAATTACAGTATATGGGCCAATATATAATTTATCTAATTTTGTTGCAGGTTCATTTTTTAACAATATTAAATCATTTTTCTTATATAATACCTGTTTTTTATTTTTATCATAAGTACATTTTCTTATTTGTTTATTTTGTAACAAATTATTTCTAGCATCTTTGTGTGCAACTTGCAAACGATACCTTAATTCTAAACTATAATTATCTGGATTATACAAAGGTTCAATGTTTTTACTTATTCTACTCGGGATTTCACAAGGTTTCCCAAAAACTAACTCATATGGAGCGTATTTTGTAGAAGAATGTACAGTGTTATTAAAAGTAAAACACCAGAATGGAAGCCAGTGGCTCCAAGTTTCAGAAAATTGGTCACATTGTATTCTCAGATATGCACCTAAATGTTTGTGTGCATTCTCAAGAGATCCTATTGATTCATGGTGGTATGAAGTTGAATTTAATTTTTCAATTCCCAAAAGAGTACAGACTTCTGTCATTGTAGATGACATGAACTCTGTTCCTTTATCTGTAGCTATCTGTTTCGGTATTCCGAACCTTAAAATAAAATTGTTAACAAATGCTTTAGCTACGGTTACAGCTTCCTTATTTTGAAGTGGATACGCCTCTACGAATTTAGTTAATTCGCATTGTAATGTAAGTATATAACTATTATTATCTATATCTTTGTCCAGTGGACCAACTAAATCTAAGAAAACTTTTTCAAAAGCATACGAAGCTGTGGTTGTTATTACCATAGGCTCCTTAGTATTTCTTGAATACTTTGAAAATTGACATTTATCGCATTTACTTACAAATTCTCTAACATCTTTCTCCATTTCTGGCCAGTAATACTTTCTTTTTATGTTATTAATCATTCTGCGCACACCAGCATGACCACTTGTGGGCAGTAAATGATAGTCATTAATAATAAATCTTTTATCATTGTCGTCATTAATTCTTTCAACACCTCGCAAAATACAAATGCGTGGACCGGTCCACATTTCGTCATTTTTAATTTCGTCTACTAAATCTTTAATAAATAACGCGTTATTATTTCCTTTTATTATACATACTTTATCAACGTTTATGTTTTTACAAAACTGACTTAATTTCTTCACAAAAACGGCTCGCGTGTATTGCGCTTTGAAATTAAGGTTAATGTATAACGTTTTCTTACTTTGAGAAAATGCAAAACACTCGGTTTCTACATTTATATTATTTTGTTTCTTAAGTTTATTTATCTCCTTTCCTTCTATTAAAACCATCTCTACAGCGTCACTCGGTATCCGTAACAATTCCACAACTTTCGGGTGATCAGTCCGATTGTCCGTGTCATTGCTATTGATATGAGTTTCTGTATTATCTTCCACGTTGCTTATTTTTTTCTTTTGTGCTCTAGTCATTACTGTTAATAATATTGAGTTCATACACTTTAATTCGTCCGAGTTTGTTGGTAACCTAGATAATGCGTCAGCTACGCAATTATCTTTTCCTTTAATATAAGTGATATTAAAATCGTATTGTTCTAATGTTAATCTATGTTTTAGTAATCTACTTGACGGATCTTTCATTCCAAACAAATATATTAACGGTTTATGGTCAGTCATAATTGTAAATTTTTTACCTAAAAGATATGGCCTAAAATACTTTACTCCCCACACGATTGCAACTAATTCTTTTTCAATTGTTTGATAATTTCGTTCGGCTTTGTTTAAAGGTCGACTTGCATAAGCAATCGGTCGCATATCTTTATTGCAAAGTACTGCTCCAACGGCAATACCTGAAGCGTCAGTTTGCAAAATGAACTCATTTTTGTTCGAAAAATCTGGGTACTGTAAAACGGGTGGTGATATCAACTTTTTTTTTAAAATTTGAAATGAATTTTCACACTCGTTGGACCAAACAAAAGGTACATTTTTACGACACAAGTTATTTAATGGGATAGTTATCTCAGCAAAATTTTGAATAAACTTTCTATAGTAGTTACAAAATGCAACAAAGCGTTTTACTTCATCTGTATTTTTAGGCTTAGGGTAATTCTCAACTATTTTAATTTTGTTTTTATCAGGCAAGATTCCTTTTGCTGATACTGTATGACCTAAATATAATAATTCTTGTTTTAAAAAATTACATTTATTGGGATTTAATTTTAAATTTACTTTTCTAAGTCTTTCAAAAACATCAGTTAAATTTTTATTGTGACTTTCTAAATTACGTCCAAAAATTACAAGGTCATCAAGGTAGATAAAACATTTCTCATAGTTTAATCCTGACATAGCTATAGTCATAGCTCTTGAAAAAGAACTAGGGCTGGTTTTAAGACCCATTGGCATTCTTTTCATCTGGTACTGTCCCGTATTAGTTGTAAATGCCGTAAGTTTCCTAGACTCTGGATTCAAGGTTACTTGGTAATATGACTGGCTAAGGTCTAAATGACTAAAATAAACTGCACCGGAAAGAGATTCTAAAATATCCGTTATATTAGGCAATGGGAATTTATCGTCTTGAATAATTTCATTTAATTTACGGTAATCAATAACTAATCTCCACTTTTTATTAACATCGTCGGACTTTTTTGGTACAAGTAAAATAGGACTTGACCATTCACTTTGAGTTTCTTCTATAATATCGTCTTTTAGCATTTGCTTAATTTGTTTATCTATTTCTGGTTTTTGACTATTTGGTAGTCTATACGGTTTCGTATAAATAGGATTCGTATTTGGTTTTAAATAAATGTTATGTTCGTATATATTGGTAGTAGTAAGTTTATCTCCTGGGAGATAAAATATATCGCTATACTTGGAACAAATAGCTTCTATAGTCGTCCGTTCCGTAGGGTGTAAATGGTCTATATTCAAGGTTGATAACAAAGTACTAGCTCGTTCTGCATTCGACTTACATGCAGTAAATTGACAGATTTGGTATTCATTTAACGAATGTACTTCTGGCTGAAAAGTTGGTATAGTAACTAACTCCTCACCGGTATTCAATATTTTAATCGGTATAACATTGTTAACAGGTTTAACTATTAAGGCTGCTAAATACAAATTTTCATTTAACTGTTTTGGTAAAACAACAATATCATGGTTCAATTTATTATTCTGTAATTGTATATAATGGATTGATTCACTTCTAGCAGGTACAGTCAGACAGCTATAAGAAATAGTTGGTGTCGTATAAAGTGGTATGGTACACTCGTGCACATTACGTAATTTTAATATATTATTTTCTAAGTCAATATGTGAATCATAATTTGATAAAAAGTCTAGCCCAAGTATTCCATCTGATTTACAGGGTAATTTATCAAACAAATAAAATTTATGATTAAAGCAAGTTCCATTTTGATCATATAAAGATAGATAAACAAAACCTTCAGATTGAGTTTTTCCCCCAATACCATTTATTTCGATGTTGTCTCTAAATAGTGGAATTTGTTCCGTTAATACTTTCTTGGTAACCGCTGAAATTGATGCTCCGGTATCTACTAGCCATGAACATTTGTTATTATTTACATTAAAATGAGCATATCTAACATTTTCATTACAAGTCATAATATTAAAATATTTAACCCCGAAAAAACCGATTTTCATTTTCCAATTTTTCTTTTTGTTTTTCCGTATTGTCACATAATTGAACAGGGAACATCTTATGTTGTGAACTTCTACCACGATTTCCTCTACCACGATAAGATCTTGTCGAAGAATAATTATAATTATTTCCCCTGTTATTACTCGTTCCACGGTAATATCCACCACGGGAATTATTATTGAAATGTTGTTGTTTAAAATTATTATATTTATTAACTGTGTCATAATTAGCATGTCCAAATGGTTTTAGGGAATTAAAACCATTCTTATAATAATTATTTCGACCTCCTGTGTTATTATATCTGTTATTTGACCTACCTCTCATGTTGAAAATATTGCTGGATGAAGAAGGTTGAGCCAACTCTTCGTCTTCAGCTGCTCGCACCGCATCTTTGAGGTCCAAATAGTTACGTGCTGAAATAATGGTACTTAATCGCCTATTTCTTAACCCATCAGAAAATCTTTTAATTGCAAGTTTTTCATTTATAGGTCTTAGTATTTCACATGCTTTTTCGTTACCGTCAGCTTGTGCGATAGTCAGGCCTACGAATAATTCTGATAATTTATTTCCATATTCACTGATAGACATATTATTTTGACTCAAGTTATTTATTTGAGAAAGAATAGAATTTGCAGATTTTTTTGTAAGCAAATAAGATTTCATGTCTTTTACGAGACTTTCTATATCATTATATTCACCTTTTAATTTTAACTTAGCAGATTTAGTAAGCCTAGTTTTTAATACGAAAGATATTAGTAACTTTATCTGATCTTTATTTTTTAAACAATCACTATACAATTCTACAGTGTCAATAATTTTTTCTGTTGTTTCCTCAGAACCATCCATTATAGGAATTAATGATGTTGCCGTTCTTATCTCAAAGTTTTCCATTTTGCAAAAATTATTATATTTTAAGCTAGATTCAGTACTATAAGTAAGAATTTTTGAGTAAGCTAATTCAATTTTTTCTCCTAATACTTCAAGTATAAGTTCATCTAATTCTAAAGAAATTTTATGCTCGGGAATAATACTTATAATATTTTCATAAGAAGAATATAGCTTTTTAGCCTTTAATATTTTTTCGTCTACAATAATTTTATATTGTTTTCTTTTAGAGCCCAATTTCCTTAAATATATTTGTATGTCAGTTAACTCACATAAAATTTGTTCTACATTTTCTTCCATAGATTTTTTAATGACGTTAAAATATACTCACTAATTATTAACTAAATTTAAAGTTCAATAGAAAATCAGTAACGGCACCTTGTTCTGGAATAAGTAGCGCACAAAAACACAAACATAGCACTCTTAGTTTTATAGCTCACAGAAAAAGAATTAAAAAAATAATAAAAGCACTACACATCCTCAACTCCTTCTCCTTCGCCGTAGATCCTTTTGGACAGCCGCATACGCATTCTTCTGACAAACTCAGCATTAATTCTCTTATCTATCCATTTCTTCTGTCTGTCCAGTACTTTTTTAATAAGTACAACCAAAATGAAAAGTATGATTAATCCCAAGGCCGACAGCAGTAGGATGTTGTTTCTTTGGATATGAGTTTCTATAATAGTATTCTCTCCAATAATCACCTCCTTTATTTCTTGTTTATTGTTTCCGTTGCCCATTGTAATTTTTATAATATATAATTTTTCTGTCTTCAAACGACGTTGTCAGTTCAGTGGTTGGCGTCATTATATCATGTTTTTTAATTTTTATAATTCAAAAGTCTTAACTTCGTGCACCGAGGCACACAGGAATTCGCTGATCTCGCTTATTTATCCGTCGCGCCGTCGCGTCGCCCGGCACCTGGGCGAAACCCCATACCTAGGCGATAGCGCAAGGCAGGGTCGCCATGAGGTGTGGGGGGTATAGGTCGTTAATTGAAACACGTATTGTCTGTACGACGACTTTAATTATACTGACTAAATCGACTTACACACTACAGGGAAAACCGTGGTTAACGATTAGCTATGAAATACATTGTGTATTATCTATCTTCTATTATAAATAAAATAATAGGGGAATGCAGTTGTGCGCGTATCACGGCAAATCCACTGTTTTTTTTTATTGAAAGAAAGAAAGAAAAGAAAGAAAATATATTTATTTAGGACTTAAAGTTATTATTTACAATTTATAATTATATACTATATATTTGTTCCAAATTGGTCCCAGCTCAGCATTTGCTGATGGAATTTCCCAGCGCTGATCTTCCGCTGGGGCCATTAAGTGACACCACTAACATTATATACACAATAACACGTGTGCACTTTACACATAGATAGAAGTGAAACCCTGAAAAATGTAAACCTCAATGTAATAAAAAACATAAACAGAAAAGTAAAAGTTTATGGAGTTATGCAACTTAGAGCTACAAATCGCTCGAACTTTGAGGTGAAATTATCAGTGTTAAAGTTAACTAAAGTTTTGCTGTAGGCTAGCACACAGACTGACTGCCCGCTTAGAATTGTATTGAATGGGTGTTTGCAACGCCAATGGCATTGCGAACACGATGCTTAACCCATAAGGATACAGAAACTTTGGTCACTAATGCCAGAACGCAACACAAGGTTATTATGGCGACATACTTAAGACCAAAGTTGGTCGCCATCCAGACGGGCTTTGGTCTCTACCACGTAGCTAGGGTTGTTTTGTCGCCTTTTACGACAGGCCAACCCCGGCCGCAGAGGTCAGTATTCTTTCTCCGCCCCTGCACGGACAGAAATGATGTATAAATTTCAATTAAATTTTCTAAGTTTTATTTCTTAGACACTTAAAATAAATAAATAAATAAATAAGCCTTTATTACTGTAGAATTACATTTACATCTATTTTTTTATTATATTTATTATAAGTGTTTAGTTGTCGGCATCCGGTTTCTCCACTACAGCTTGTCCTTCGACAAAGGCCTCCTCCAAAGACTTCCATCTTTCTCTGTTCTTCGCAATTTGGCTCCATGCTGGGCCAGCTACTTTTTTAATGTCGTCCTCCCATCTTTTACTCTGTCTACCTCGATTTCTTTTGCTGTCTCTGGGGTACCATTCCGTTACAAGTTTAGTCCATTTCTCTTTTTTGTCTCTTATCATGTGTCCGGTCCATCTCCATTTGAGTTGTTTATAAATTGTATTGACATTCTTGAATTTTGTTTTTGCTTTTATTTTGTCCAATCTTACTTTATCTCTTCTCTTAACTCCAATTACGCTTCGTTCCATGCTGTTCTGGCAGACACTTATTTTATTAGCTAATTGCTCTGTAAGTGCCCACGTTTGACATCCATATGTTAAGCAGGGTAGAATGCATGTATTATAGACTTTCCTTTTTTCTTTTATAGGCATTTCGTTATTCTTCATGACTTCGCTTAGAGACCAAAATCTTTTCCAAGTATTATTTATTCTTCTATCGATTTCCTTTTTCATTGATTCTTCTGTAGATACTAACTGTCCCAAATATATATATTCACTTACATATTCTATTTCTTTGTTGTTAATTCTAATGCTTTCTGTTTGCGAAGACACTTAGTAGCCCTTATCTTAAAAATATTGCGACATTATCATTTATTATAAAGTTATTAAAGTTTTAAGAAACAGTGTGTTTTCTTACCGCGTAGAAGTGGAGCTAGCGGTGTAGCGCTCATGCGTACGAAAACTTCTCATATATTTCGATTTACTTTTTCTGTTTTTCGAGCAACGAAGCAGGTGAAAACGGCTAGCTTACGGCTACACACACACACACACACACACACACACACACATATATATATATATATTGACAAATATATAAGTAAGGAAATTGACTAGGAAGTTTTGAACGAAAGTTAAGACGTAACGTGCTTGTTGCTAGCACAGAGGCGTTACAGAGACCAAACTGAATTTCCGTAGAATAGCAGGCAGTCTAACGGCCGGCTATAGTAAGCAGTTACCGTCGCCTACGGATGTTTGCGATGCTAGGGGCCCTGCGAATACGCTGGTCTATGCATAGGGGTACTGGAACCGGAGTCACTAATGCCACAGTACACAAGGTTATTATGGCGGCATATATAAAGTCCAGATGCGGTCGCCATGTAGACGGGCTTCGGACCCTACCACCTAGTTAGGGTTGTTTTGGCGCCTTTTACGACAGGCCACCCGGGGCCGATGATCGAAGAAAAATACCCATGATTAAATAATACAAGCGTTTGTACCCTTCTTGCCCTGTCCCTTTCCATTCGAACACCGAATAAAGAACCAGAGTTCTGTATAAACAACAATGAAAACTAAACTAACCTTCAAGTGAAATCTTAAGACTGATTTCAAAACATCTCCACATATTATAAATTAAAATCTCTATTTTGTACTAAATAAACGTTAAGTGAACGAGAACGCCATCTATTGAACCCCCCCCCCCCCCATCCGGTGGGACTTCCGTGAAGCTATTGAGTATTGTCACATCCCAATGTTTTTTTTCTTTTTTGGCATGTCGCGGTTTGCAAACTTGCCAGTGTCGAGTAGATATATTTTGCGGAGCCCACTGAACCCCCTCCCCCCTCCCCCTCTCCCCATCTCCTGCCAACCAACAACTGATCTATGAAATTCCAAAAAGAGGTTTATACTATAGAAGACCTCGTTCATACACTGGAACACAACCAATGCTTGTGATGTGATGTGATAATTTGTTTATTATGACAGTTCAAACAAAACTAATTAGCGCGTCACAAACAAATGTTTTGAAAACAAGCATTATAGGCACACAGTTCATTTGAAATGAGAACATTTATGATATTAAAATAAAAATATTTTCTTCACATTTTTTTATTTTTAATTTTGTTGCTTTTTCTATAGAGTTTAGTATTGAACCAATATTGTGTATGTAGTTAATACGCCATCCGAACATTCTTGGTCGTTAATTTAATGTCAGATTACATTGATCCAAATGCAATCTAATCCACTTTCATTACAATAACAATAAAATTTAAAAAATTAAAATGCTATGATATAATAAGATACAGTTTATGATATTAAATATTATAAATAAAAATGTTAGTTCATAAATAGGTTTGTGGTAATAGGTCACACACAAATTATAATTCATATATGTAATATAAATTATTAAAATATTAATATTATGTTGATACGTAAAACCACTCTTTAGGTGTCTTTTTTTATGAAATTCTAAAATATTTTCTTACTTAGCTATTAAATTAACCTTATTTTTTTTAAATTTCGTACGTTAAATAAAAAAAAATATAAAATTGTCGGGTAATAAAAAAATTCTGAAAAATTAAATTGAACACATCGAATCAAATCACTTTATTTGCCCTAAAACAAAGTGTTATATAGTTGGTGAGATTACAAAATTGTGACCAGATGTTTTTGTCAACATGGCTTCCAAATATTAGTTTGGAATAAGTAACTGTAGAATTAATCAGGCTTCAACCTGTTGAAACCCACTTCTGGACGAAAATTCCTCCAAAAGTGGGCAAAGCCTTATGTTTAGTCATCCAACCGTTGGCGGCAATTTTACGCAAATAGTCACCCATCCTCGCCACTAAGTCTTATCAATTTTCCAAAGTTTCCACATAGTTTTTAAAATTAAATATGAGATTAATGCTTAATATTTAAATTTTTATAAAATATATTAAATAAGCTAGTATCAAAACAATCAATTCCTTCTATAACGCACTTGCGTCACAGGAACCGCGTTTGAATATTCTATTTTTAAATCCCTTGGGAACAGCTGTGTACTATCAAGCTCGTTATACAACTAATATATCGAAATTTTCCTAATACATTGCTTGTTTTATTCACATATTTTTATTTCCCTATACATATATTGAACAATGGACAGAATATAACCGATATTATCAGTATCTACTAACTTTGGAAGTTAATAGTGCGTGGTTATTTTTTTAGTAGAGCGTTCAAGCCACACAAGCATTTGAGTAAAATTTTGAACTAAATACGACCTTAATGTAATATATTTAATGACTGATTTTTTTCTTAAATGTGTTCCTTAAGAGATGGGTACGAGCTCATTACATTGTAGAGTTCGGTCCGATTCACACGGTACGAAATCCTAATTTTGTTCTTCCATTTTTACACACGTGTTCAAGTGGTTAGGACGTTTGTTTAATTTTTTTAATTGGTAAGTATTTCTTATTTTTTATTTTTAATATATTTAAAGCTATATATTGAACTAGCTGACCCGGCAAACGTTTTGCCATATAAATTAAAAAAATACATTTTAGATCCTATCCAAATTTTCGTATAAATTTTCTCCATGCAGGGGCGTCGCGGCATACTTATAATATAAACCCAGGGTGGTTCCATCCAGACGGGCTTGGGGCTCTACTATGTAGCTAGGGTTGTTTTGTCACCATTTGTGACATGCCGACCCTGGCCGCAGATGCTTTTCACGCCCTGGAAGCAGCGTCAAAAAAGGCAGGATTACAAGTGAATGCAGAGAAAACCAAATATCTTAGAGCCTCCCGAGATCATGCTTTTCAACAGCCGTGTATAACTATTGGTAACGTTCAACGCTTTCGACACAGTAGGTGACTTCGTATACCTTGGCTCCAAGTTACAGATACAAATGAGGTGGACGCGGAAATCATGAGAAGAATTATAGCCGGTAACATATGCTACTTCGGCTTACTCAAGTATTTCCGCTCTAGGTGGCTATCACGAAAAACTAAAATCCTGTACAAAACGATGCTACGACCAGTCCTGACGTACGGTTCGGAATGCTGGGTCCTAAGCAAGAAAACCGAAAACAGCCTACTCGTGTTTGAAAGAAAAATAATAAGACGAATCTTCGGCGCTGTACTGGATGATGACTGCTGGCGAATGAGATACAACCATGAGCTTTACAACATGTACCAAGAGCCAAATGTCGTAAAGTTCATAAAAGTAGGCCATCTTTGATGGGCTGGTCAAGTGGAACGAATGCAAGACGATAGGGCACCGAAGCGTCTTCTGCGTGCCAAACCTGTTGGCCGAAGACTCCCTGGAAGACTGAAACTCAGATGGTTCGATGGAGTCCAACAGAAACTAAAGACAATCCGAGTGACTGGCTGGCGGGAAAGAGCTAAGAATAGGATCGGATGGAGAAATTTACTCGACCAAACCAAAGCCCACCCGCGGCTGTAGCGTCAGGATGATGATGATGATGACCCTGGCCGCAGGGGTTATTAGTTTTTATTCCGCCCTTGCACGGAGAAAAACATCAAAGGTCCGGCTGAATTGTAATTGTACCTCAAAAACATTATTGGGTTTTACGATTATCAGGTTTTACGAATAACTTTAAGTCGTTGTCGTTATAACAGGTTTAAACTGTATTTTGTGTTTTTAATTACACATTTTTTTAATTCATACTAATATTATAATGTGAAAGTAACTCTGTCTGTTACGTTTTCACGCCTAAACTGCTGAATGAATTTTAATGAATTTCTATATAGAGATAGATTGGAGAAGGGACATGGCTACATTTTTTTAATTTATATGGCAGAACAACGTTTGCCGGTTTAGTTAGTAAGTAGGTAACTTGGACAAATTTTGAGTATATTTTTAAAGAATAGGCTATAAGGCTATTGTTTATTGCGTATATATATATATATATATATATATATATATATATATATATATATATATATATATATATATATATATATATATATATATATATATATATATATATATTAAAAAAACATTCATTGAGATTGTACAATAGACCGCCTTATTGTCGTTAGCAATGTTTTGTCTAGGACTTCATTTCAATTGAAGAGTTAATTTTAAAAGTAATTAATTGCAACATGTCTTTTTTATGCCCTATTAATGTAACACTATATATAATTAAATTAGGGTTGCCAACCGTCCTGTTTTCCCAGGATAGGTCCTAGTTTTTGTGGTGTCCTGGGAAGTCCTGGATAGTTTTTAAGTAGCATCCTGTTTTTTAATATTCATATACTTATTATTAAATAATATTTGTAACTAACTTGTTATACTCTCCGTGCAGAGGCGGAGTAAGAATAACCTCTGTGGCTGGGGTCGACCTATCATAAAAGGCGACATAACCACTCTGGCTACGTGGTAGGTTCACAAGCCCCTCTGGATGGCTACTATCCTTGGTTTATAACTATGCCGCCATAATAACCATGTATATGTCTATGGGACAGCAGCGTGTTCGCGGTGCCCCTAGCGTCGCAAACATACATAGACGATAGTAACTGCTTGTTATTAAGGGAACCGTCTGCTGTTCGGCACCAGTAAAGAAAACTAAACCTATTTTCACTACACTACATTACTGCGTCCTGTTTTTAAACTAAATTGTCCTGGTTTTTCCAACATCATATCAACCCATGCAACCATGGCAACCCTAAATTAAATGAAATATTGAGTTGTTTTATACATACCGTTACAAATTTTGAGCGTTTGCATTGAATGCGCAGTTGTCATTTTTTGGATCTATTTGTCGGGGGGCCGGGGGGGGGGGGCGAGATGGCCGGCGCCGTATGGGTTTATTTATTAGTAGCTTGTTGCTCCCGCATACCGTCCGCAGCGCCTGCGTTATAATAATTATGAGCGCGAGTGTACACATGCGCAAGTCTCCCCACTAATTACGCCGAGCGCTCAAAACTCGTGACGGTATGTATATTTTAAGAAAATTACTAGTAATCGAGGAATAATTCTTTGAATCGTGCACGTCGGCACAACATGTTCTCTCCTTCCACTCCCCTCTGTTAGCCGTCATCTCAACATTTACACCATTTCTCACCATATCTTTTACGCAATCTGCCCATCTTTTCTTTGGTTTTTCTGCGGATTAAAAGAGTAACTGCCAAGCGGTCGTCAGCTGCAAGACTCAAGATTTATCCTTATACGTCGTATATTGCTAGTTAACATATATTGTCTGTGACATTCTAGAAAATGCGGTGAGTTGTTCAATCTAGAACAATCCACCGCTGACCTAGATTTCTTTCTTCAAAGAAGGTAGTATACCTATCATTTGGGTCATTCAATGCGAAGTGTACAGTTGCGCTGAAAGAGCAGTTGTAATATGTTGATTATTAAAAAACACTACCTTAGGCATGCTATAATGGGAATAAAACCAAGATCCTTTCTGTGATATGGGTATACTACAACTTCGCGCAAGAGAGTCCAATAAATAAATAAATATTTTGTGACAATTCACGCAGCGCTATCTAGTCCCAAACTAACTAGCATAGCACTTGTGTTATAGGTACTAGAAAACTGATATACTACTTATATACTTTTATTTTATAAATAAATACATACATATTCATATTATACATAAACAACCTGACGCGAGACGGGAATCGAACCCGTGACCTCTGTAAGCATACCGACGTGCGTTATCCGTTACGCCAAGAGGTCGTCTAAAATCCAATACAAGTTTATACTGCAGCTTATGCTGCCAGCACGAAAGTTGTCCTATAGCAATAAAAAGAAACTCCTCTGTGACCAAGCGTGGTATTTTGAAGATGTCCCTCCCCCCTGTACGAGTCACGCAGTATGAGTTTCTACGGGATCCATTGTCTCGGTAACGACTACCATCACTAATTATAATTTTTTTTTATAGATTCAAAGCGAAAGGTATGGATATCGGCGTGTCTGATGAATATCTGAACGGTGTACCTATCGAGGAGAGCTCCAGCGAGCAAGAGGACGACGAAGGTATTGTATATTTAAGAAATTTTATAGTTGTCGAATGTGATTGTGCACGGACCCCGTAAAAGTCGGCGACCCAGCAAAAGTGTCACCCTGCACATCCAAACCAACACTCGGATGTTGTTTGTTCAAGAAGAAACCAATAAAAGTGTAGCTTGAGGATATGTTAGATGACTAACAACGAAATTTCGTTTCCTACTTTCAATGTGAAACCAGAAAATAATTTAAATAAAAAGGATGACTGATTTTTTTTTCCCCAAAAAGGGCTTAACGTCAGACAAGCGGGCGGTTGTAAAAACTAAGCCATAACTATTGCAACATGCAACATGTTGTGCTGACCCTATATAATGTAGGATAAGGGCAGGAGGAAGAAGATTTTCATAAATGGAGATCAGCAGATCTTATCTTTATGCTATATATAAAAAAATAGCGCATCGTTTACTACTTATTTTAATAATTATGTGTGTGATTGAACGTTTGAAATCTGAAAATATAACCCATTTCAAGACTATACTATAATTTAGATAAGTTATTATAAAACATACTCCATTAATAATAGTGTTTATAAAGATAATACAAATCAAACTGTCATTATCATGTATTATAATGGATCATTATCGTTTATTTTAGTTTATTGGAATTTTTTATTGGTGTCGCTCATATATATGTGTAGAGTTTAAAAATAGTTGTGTGAAATTGGAATACTTTGTAAACTATGTTGTAGTTGCCCATTAATTACTACCTTTTATTGTCACTGTTGTAGTGTGTGGTGTCGCACCAGAATAGCACCACCCCATCTCCTCCCGTGGGTGTCGTAAGAGACGAGTAAGGGATAGAAAGAACGGAGGATGGGCAGCAGCATCTTTCCGTGAGAGCATCACCAACTGCGAATACTGCGATCGCCAACCCGCCTGCCAAGCGTGGCGATTATGGCAAAACCCCCCCCTAAAATGACAGATACACACAGGCCCCGGCCCCTAGTCCCCGGCGGCCCCGTTCGTGGTGG
Organism: Malacosoma neustria; assembly: GCA_963693495.1. Lineage (NCBI taxonomy): Eukaryota > Metazoa > Arthropoda > Insecta > Lepidoptera > Lasiocampidae > Malacosoma > Malacosoma neustria. The sequence continues at coordinate 10,507,454 of OY856395.1, read as the reverse complement.
TCACGGTAGCAGCCACATAAGCGACGGGGCAGGGGGTGCGAAGAATCCCCGGGTTCGGATTCGCTACCAAGAACGACGACCTTTGGCCCTGGCAACATACAATGTCAAGACACTGCGGACCAACGAGAAGTTGGAGGAACTGGAGGAAGTTTTGAGCAGACTGCGATGGGATGTTGTGGGGTTATCTGAAGTCCGAAGACAGGGAGAGGACTCAATAATCCTAAATTCCGGAAATCTGCTCTACTTCCGGGAGGGCGACCAACTGTCCCAAGGTGGTGTCGGGTTTCTCGTTCACAAGTCTCTTGTGAACAACGTTACTGAGGTGGGGAGTGTTTCGACTAGGGTAGCGTACCTAATACTCAAAATTACCAAACGGTATTCGTTGAAGGTCATTCAGGTTTACGCTCCGACTTCGACACATCCTGACGAGGAGGTGGAAGCCATGTATGAGGACATCTCAACAGCCATCCACACTTCTAAAACCCACTTTAACGTTGTCATGGGAGACTTCAACGCAAAATTGGGGAAACGTAGCGGCGATGAGTTGAGAGTGGGGCAATTTAGGTTCGGAAATCGGAACACCCGAGGCCAGATGCTGGCCGACTTCATGGAGAAGGAGGACCTGTATATGATGAACTCCTTCTTCATGAAGCCAGAACAACGCAAATGGACTTGGATTAGTCCCGATGGTGCCACCAAAAATGAGATTGACTTCATTATGTCGACCAAAAGACAGATATTCAATGATGTCTCTGTGATCAATTCGGTGAAAACTGGGAGTGATCACCGCTTAGTAAGAGGCACATTGAATATCAATCCAAAATTGGAGAGGTCTCGACTGGTGAAGTCTACGCTCCGACCTGCACCCATACAGATCCAAAACCCGGTAAACTTTCAACTCGAATTGCAAAACCGCTTCGAATGCCTCGGTGACTGCGTTGACGTGGACGAGTATAATAACAGGTTCGTGGAAGCTGTTCAAACGGCCGGGTCTAAATTCTTCAAGGCCAGCCGTTCAAAAAGAACCGGAAAAATCTCAGATTCTACTCTCAAATTGATGGATGTGAGACGTCAAATGACCCTTCAGTCCCCGGACGATGCTTCCCAGTATAGGCAGCTAAATAGACAGATCTCCAAGTCCTTGACTCGCGATATCCGCCGCCATAACACAGACTGTGTAAAGGCGGCTATAGAGCGTAACAAGGGCTCTAAAGTATTCGCACGAGACTTGTCTATTGGGCAGAGCCAACTGACGAAGCTGAAGACCGACGACGGCAGGGTCGTTTCGTCTAAACCCGAACTTTTGAGGGAAGTCGAGAAGTTCTACGGACAGCTATACACGACCACACGGGCACCTGTTAACAACAAGGCTAAAGACCCAAGAGCCAAATTAACCCGACACTACACCGTAGATATCCCAGACGTCAGTCTGTACGAGATTAGTGTGGCCCTTAAACAGCTTAAAAACAACAAGGCGCCGGGTGATGATGGAATTACAGCCGAGCTTCTGAGAGCTGGTGGTACTCCTGTGCTTAAAATCCTCCAGAAGCTATTTAATTCCGTCATCCTCGATGGCAAAACGCCGCAGGCCTGGCACGGAAGTATAGTGGTGCTGTTCTTCAAAAAGGGCGACAAAACCCTTTTGAAGAACTTTAGACCGATATCACTTCTGAGCCATGTTTACAAGCTGTTTTCAAGGGTCATCACGAATCGTCTCGCGCGCAGATTTGACGACTTCCAGCCTCCCGAACAAGCCGGATTCCGAAAAGGTTTTAGCACCATAGACCACATACATACGCTGCGGCAGGTTATACAGAAGACGGAGGAGTATAACCAGCCACTATGCTTGGCGTTCGTGGACTATGAGAAAGCCTTTGATTCGATCGAGACCTGGGCGGTGCTTCAGTCTCTCCAGAGGTGCCACATTGATTATCGATACATCAAAGCGTTGAAGTGTTTGTATGAAAACGCCACCATGTCAGTCCGTCTCCAGGATCAGAACTCGAAGCCTATCCGACTGCAGCGGGGAGTCAGACAAGGCGATGTCATATCGCCGATGCTGTTCACTGCTGCGTTGGAAGATGTCTTCAAGCTTCTGGACTGGAACGGACTGGGCATCAACATTAACGGTGAGTACATCACTCACCTTAGATTCGCAGATGATATCGTAATCATGGCTGAAACCATGGAAGACTTAAGCCATATGCTTGATGGCCTCAATACAGCTTCCCAAGGAGTAGGTCTCAAAATGAACATGGACAAGACGAAGATCATGTCTAATGTCCATGTCGCACCTACCCCCGTAACAGTTGGGAACTGTACTTTCGAAATTGTTGACGAATACGTCTACTTGGGTCAAACGATCCAGTTAGGCAGGTCCAATTTCGCGAAAGAGGTCACTCGTCGAATCCAACTCGGATGGGCAGCGTTCGGGAAGCTCCGTAAAATCTTTTCGTCCCAAATACCGCAGTGTCTCAAGACGAAGGTTTTTAACCAATGTGTGTTGCCAGTGATGACATACGGAACGCAGACGTGGTCGCTAACTATGGGCCTTATGAGAAAGCTCATGGTCGCTCAGAGAGCAATGGAGAGGGCTATGCTCGGAGTTTCCCTGCGAGATCGAATCAGAAATGAGGAGATTCGCAGGAGAACCAAAGTAACCGACATAGCCCGGATGATTGCAAAACTGAAGTGGCAGTGGGCTGGGCACATAGCTCGAAGGACTGATGGCCGTTGGGGCAGAAAAGTCCTCGAATGGCGACCGCGTACCGGAAGACGCAGTGTTGGTAGGCCCCCCACAAGATGGACCGATGATCTGGTCAAGATCGCCGGGATAGGTTGGATGAGGGCAGCGCAGGACCGATCATCGTGGAGATCTTTGGGGGAGGCCTTTGTCCAGCAGTGGGCGTCTTCCGGCTGAAATGATGATGATGATGATTAACATAAATATTGAGGCCTGGTAACATGTGCGCCGTCTGAATTCAATCAATACAGGGTGACTATTTGTGATAATTTTAGTCCCCATATGCATTATGCAAAAGTTAACCGTTTTTGAGTTATCATTTTTTTTAATATTTAGCCTTTTTCTAAATAAGTCAAAAAGGCAACATCGAAAATGTATAAAAAAAGGTATCAATTTAAATCTCATTTTTCTTGTGATTTATAAAAACGATTAAACACTGGTTATTTATATTGATAATATTGATTAAAACAACAATTTTTCCACTTTTTTCCACTTAAAGACCTTAAAAACAAAAAACAAAACTTGGCTTGCACATTATTTTAAAAACAATCGTTTTTTAGCGCTCCAACAATGCATAAAAACTAGGAAAGTATTTCAAAGAAACGGAAAAAAAATTATCACAAAGGAATCAGGAGGAAATTCGCATTCGAACTAAACTTAAAATCGCTGTTTGAATATCTTGCAAATAGGTTTAATGCGTACCTAAGCCAATGCAGGAAGCAAATCTGGAAGCAATCTGCGAGGGTGAGAGCACGTGTGCTGTTCCGCGTGCTCCCCTCTGTCTTGAATTGACACAGGAGACCGTCGGTTAACGAAACCCCGACCCTCGGCGCAACCCGTAGAAAAGGCTCGCCCTGGCACCGATCTGTGCCACGAGATCGGCGGGTCAGTTTACCCGTTGGCCCAGGCAGTAGGCGATAGGAGTAACGTAAAGTAGGAGGGATTATTTGGTTATTGGTGACTAATCGAAAGTTGACTCGTCAATCATTAGTTTTAAACGTAAACACTTTTCATTCCCATCTCAAGTCTGGGTGTATTTATTTACATTAGAAAAAATATGTTCGAGGCGGAGAAAGAATACCAACCTCTGCGGTCGGGGTCGACCTGTAGTATTTTACTACAATACAACCCACCCCTAGCTACGTGGTAGGGCCCCAAGCCCATCTGGATGGCGACCACCTTTGGTCTTAAGTATGCCGCCATAATAACCTTGTGTTGTGTTCCGATACACTTATGCGACAGCAGCGTGTTCGCAATGCCACTGGTGTTGCAAACACCCATAGGCGACGGTAACTGCTAAATTCTAAGTGGGCCGTAAGCTTGTCTGCTGTCCTACAGAATTAAAAAAAAATGTAAATAGTATATCAGTTTTCTAGTACCCATAACACAAGCGCACTGCACACTGGCGCTGTGTCAATTGTTACAGTAACTCTTTTATTTAAAAATAGAACCTCGATAATGATGACAGTGCATATGTCTAGATGAAGACTCCGTCCTGAAGAAGTCTTACAAGCACACCGCGAACCGCGAGCAACCCGTCTCGTTCTGCAACATGAGCGAGATTGTGGGCAAGTTCGAGAGCGGACAGCACGCCGCCAACAACGAGAGGCACAGGGAGAGGAAACAGGAGATACAAAATATCAGGAGCAGGCTGTTCATGGTGAGTGGGGTGGATCTTTAGGCATAGATACATTTAAGTTATACGAGCTGCGCAAGCGCAGTGCTACGTAGATACCCAGATTATGGAGTATTCAATGGAGATCTGACGAGTTTGATGATTGCAAGCTTGTGCAGGTCATCGGGCGATCATCCGACTGTCCTACACAGTGACAGTACCTCAAAAAATATTTAGGATTTTAGGTGATTATATACATATGTATTATATATATATATATATATATATACATGTAAATAATCGATTAAATATACTACACTAACTCGGAACACTGATCATTTGTATAATAAATAAATTTTGATAAGTAATTTTGAACGAGTGAGTGCACTCGTTTATGTAACTCATAGTTACCCTTGTAACTCATTAAGGGCCGTTCAAGTATTTTTTATCCGTGCAGGGACGGAAAACGAATACTAACCTCTGCAGCCGGGGTCGGCCTGTCGTAAAAGGCGACAAAACAACCCACCCTAGCTACGTGGTAGGGCCCCCAGTCCGTCTGGATGGCGATCACCTTTGGTCTTGAGTATGTCGCCACTAAGCAGGCCGTGAGCCTGTCTGCTGTCCTACAGCAATAAAAACAACACTGGCGAAATTACCTTACACCCCGGATGCCTGATTATTTCTCTACAAAAAATCACGTTACCACAGACAGACGTCGTTTTTGTGCACGCGCATATATGTATATATATATGCATGACGTCTAAGGTTGTCACCATTTAAAAAGTATTGTACATTTATCCAAGAAGCTTTTTACATTGTTATGTAGTCGCTATTGATCATTAACTCTTGCGTACGTAGATATGTGGTCCTGGACCTAGAGAAACATGTCCACAAAAACACTGAAATTCGATTACATCGGATGTAGGAATATGTAACGGCAACACACGGCACGCGAGCCGCACGCGGTTCTTTGACTCCTCGGCTGTGGTTCTACCACGAAATGTATAGTCCACGCACAAATTATCTACAATTATTTCCGTAATAATGTCGCCCTACTAAAGCAAAGCATATGTTAAAATGGCTTTGAATAAATTTCATTTATGAATAATGTATATGGCTCATTTAGATGACAAGGTTGCCGACCACTTCTCTAGTCAGTTCAGTTCAAAATCAGTGCGTAATATTCTATGATTTGTGATTAGATTTTTTCTGATCTGCGATTGTGTCTTTGTTAAAAATTCTGCAATTAGATTATCACCTATTAAAGGAACCGTCATGTGGTTATTTGTTTGTTTATGATGTATAGGGATATACATATTTTCGCATTATTTTCAGGGTAAACAAGCTAAAATCAAGGAAATGTACGAACAATCCGTATTGCAAAGTGAACAATGTGAGTTTTTTTTTTTTATTTTATTTTCTAATAAATTCCAATTTTATTTATTGTTGAACATAAACACTTTATCTGTGCATGTGCAGAGTAAAATACTTACCTATGTGGTCGGGGGCAGCTTAGCGCAAAAAGCAACAAAACAATCCCGATTAGACGTGGAACTCGAGCAAGTTTGAACTCCGTCTGGATGGTAACCACCCCTGGATTCTGGATATGCCGCCATAATAAACTTGTATTGTGTTTCTGCATAAGTGACCGAAGTTCCAGTTTCATAGGTGACGGCGTGTCAGCGGTGCCTCCTCCACCTCGTCGCTGATGCGTTGACAAGGCTACACCAGTGTTTTTATCCGTGCAGGGGCAGAGAAAGAATACTAACCTCTGTGGCCGGGGTTGGCCTGTCGTAAAAGGCGACAAAACAACCCACCTTAGCTACGTGGTAGGGCCTCAAGCCCGTCTGGATGGCGACCACCTTTGGTCTTAAGTATGCCGCCATAATAACCTTGTGTTGTGTTCCGGCATTAGTGACCCAAGTTCCTGTACCCTTATGGGACAGCAGCGTGTTCGCGATGCCACTGGTATTGCAAACACCCACAGACGACGGTAACTGCTAAATTCTAAGCGGGCTGTCAGCTTGTCTGCTGTCCTACGCAATAAAAAAAAACCATCAATTTATTAAAATCTTAAATAGTGATATCGCCTTTTGTTTTATAGACAGCAAAATAATGTTATTTCACTGCAAGGCGCATGTAAAAAAGCGCATGGAAATTTTATCCTTTAATGATACAGCGCATACGAGGCGAGTAATTGCCATTATGAGGTAACAGAGCGTATAGCCACATACCAGTTTCGATGTTCAGATTTCATAGCGATGTTTTCCTTCTTCACCGTCGGTATATGCATTTTACGGTGAACAAACCCGCGACTTAGATTAGTCTCCGATATCACTAAGCTTCCGGATACATTGAATATTATTAACAATTTTTCTTAACATTTCTTTTTTTTTCTCAAATCAAATTTTATTTGCATTTAACATGGTGTCGAATTGATCTTTGAAGAAAACATGAGTACAAGCATATTTCATCAATTCGGGCATGCAATCTGTATATTTTTTTATTCCATTATTTTAATAAATACTGTTATATTTTACATTCAATGGGCATTGTTCATTTTTTTTTAAATGTTGTAATTGAAAAACCATTTAGAGGAATAAGGTTACTGATCATTACGGACTAATTAATTATGAAAAATATTCACATTTTATTGATATTTTTGATAAAATATGATTGACCTTCAATGCCCTTCAAATTTCACTTTATAGTTTGTATCGTTACCTCAGAAAATAAAAAGTAAGTGGCAAGTATTGATAATCTGTCATATGTCAAATTTATAAATGTCAAAAATATTAATCTCGTATGAACTTTGACAGATGGAAAACAGCTTTCAATTTTTTTAATTATTTCTAGTGAGGCAACGGCACAGTCCATTGTGCCGTGTGATGACGTCACTTACCTTTAAAATTGAAAATAATTAAACATTTTTTTAAATAACTGTTGAGCCAATCTGCAAAATATTCAAATTAGTTTCTCAAAATGCTCTAAATTTTCAAAAAATAAATTAAAATCGAATGGTTAAAAATTTTAGACAATCCCCATTATAATAATATCATACAAATCATATTACACATTCCATTTATCATTTAATTGTTATAAATATTCTTAATTAAATTTAACATGTCATAGTGGACCAAATTTATTAAAATGTTTTTATTTCTCACATACATTTGTTCAGCGGTGACGTCAGCAGAAAAAATAGCGAAAGAGCTAGACTTGGATACAGAGAAGGCGAGGTCTATCAAGCAGCGTTTTGAGAACGGCGAGGTGTTCAACGATGAGAACCAACCCCCCAGGAACAGGGAGATTGAAGACAGGGCATTGTTTAATGAAGGTAAGGAGGTTCTCTCCAATCTTATGTTTGAAAAAAATGATATTTATTTTTAAATTATTATCTTTGTTTGTACAGATATTTGTTTTGACTAGGTGAAGTAAAAGAGGCAAATGAATGTGTAGAGTTACTTAAGTTTCCTACCCCGTTTGGATTACAACCACCTTTGGTCTCTGAATATACCGCCATGATAACCTTGCGTTGTGTTCTGGCATAAGTGACCCAGGTTCTAATACTCCTGTGTAGATGGCAGCGTGTTAGTCGTGCCCCTTGCGTCGCAAACATCCATCGGTGATTAACTGTTTACTATTAAATGGACCATCAGCCTGTCTGCTGTTCTACAACAGTAAAAACTAGCCAACAAAGATGCAAAATCTCTAAATCTCTGCGTCAAGCTCACAAAAGACACACTCAATCCAAATAGCATGGATTTATTTTCATTTTTTTATCTCAAATGTAAATATAAAACTAACAAACTCCAATAACCTCAGGTAAAGGGCCTGGGGAGTAAATAATTTATTATCACATACAGATGATTACATGAATAAAAATATTGGAGTTTACTCCATAAGAATCGATTTTCATATTTAAGGCGCCCGGTATGACAAAAATGTGAGCGTAAAATCTACTAATGAATGACCTCGTTACGATTTTGGTGCGCAAGGCAAAAATTACTTTATTTGTTACAACTTAAGGTTGATTTCACATTAAATGTTGTTTAACATATGTCTTTTCATTTGTAAGTGACAAGAGTAATTTATTGCTTTGCTGATTTTATATGACGAATGATCGTAAGTATTAGATAATGTTTTGGAGATTTGTGACTTTATTACTAGGTGTCATAGTTGTAATTAGGTTGAACTTAAAACTGTTTTAAAACTTTTTTTATATGTGTATATTATTTTCATTAATTTGTTAATTTACACTTTCATATGGTATTAATCTTTTTTCAGTTAAATAAACTCTTTTTGCGTATGTTTAGACAATCGTACTTAAGTAGCAAACTCCAGTCGTGCGTCGGAGCTGACACACAGTTTTTTTTCTCTACTGATATAAAACACGTGTTGCAGATTTATGAATATTTGAGAAACCATCTATTGAATATAGTGATAGAGTTTTTACGGAAACTTAAGGGACTTTTATCAGCGAACTTCATTGTGTCGTTATCATAGGTTAGTATTCTTCCTCCGTGCAGGGGTGGAGTTAGAATACTACCTTACCTAACCTTACCCTTGCGACCGGGGTTGGCCTGTCGTAAAATGCGACAAAACCTTAGCTACGTGGTAGGACCCCAAAACCATCTGGATGGCAACCACCCTTGGTCTATAAGTATCCCGCCATAATAACGTTCCGTTGTGTTCCGGCATTAGTGACTCAGGTTACTGAACCCAATGGGATCGCAGCGTGTTTGCGGTGCCCCTGGCGTCGTAAACATCCATAGGCGACGGTAACTGCTTGCTATTAAGTGGGTCGTTAAAAATGTCCTGTCTATGTGCGCATTCATATTATTTTTCCAAACGCCTACATAAACCTACAGTACAGCTAATTTCAATAATGTTATATTATTTATATTTTAGGTATAGCGAAGAAGTCTCGCTCGATCTTCTTGGAGTTGGACGCGAATGCGAAGAACTTGCCGCCCACTTCGCCCCCGCCCAACGAAGTGCCCAAGAGGAAGGAAATCGTAAGTTATTTTTATAAGGAGGTAGTTTAAAATTAGATGTATTTAGATACCACTACTTCTGTGCTAGTGATATTTTTCTTTACCTGTCAACCGGCTATCACGAAATATTTCGTCGTTGAAATTTAGAACATACTACAAATTAATTATATGAATTCGTTCGGTTAATTTTTTCGGCGTTGAAGTTGTTTGATTTACTTATTTATACGTTATAAAATATTAGGTTGAAATAAATAAAATAAATAATTTCCAGACCATTTCCTTTTATTACTTATAATTATAAAGAAAAACCCCCATTGTGAAAAGATTTAAACAAAAGTTTATTCCCCGGTTAACAGGTTAAGATAGCAACAATAGTGTTAAAAACTTGTATAACCTGTCGTTTTATAAACATACGATTAACAAACATTCAGACCAGGATTACATTTTATTATTTTAAATGAAGGTAGTTTTTTTTTTTCCTATTTATCAAAATTAGATATGATTAGAATGTAAACATTTGTAGAAAATGAATATAACCTGATATATTAAAATTGACTTAAACGTGCAAACACTTAGTATATTGTAGCTATAAGGCAAGTGCTCCTGTTATTATGGTGATAGATGTCGCTGTGTGAATTATCGCAGTAATATTTATATTTATTTAATGATTTTTTTCTTATTTGCCAGCCATTCGTGCCAAAAGACGTGGTACGCGCTGCGGACAAAATGGAAGACGTGAAGATCGAGACTGCTGACATTTCTGACCGGTTCCAATTCTTCGAGACTTACAAGCCGGAAACGAAACGGAAGGAGTTCCGGATGACCCCTCCCAGGCAGACCCAGGTACGATCCGCACTAGTTACGTATTCGAGATATCAGTTTTTTTTTTATTGCTGTAAGACAGCAGACAGGCTGACGGTCCGCTTAGAATTTAGCAGTTACCGTCGGCTATGGGTGTTTGCAACGCCAGTGGCATCGCGAACACGCTGCTGTCCCATAAGGGTACAGGAACTTGGGTCACTAATGCCGGAACACAACACAAGGTTATTATGGCGGCATGCTTAAGACCCAAGGCGGTTGGCATCCATACGGACTTGGGGTCCTACCACGTAGTTAGGTTGGTTGTTTTGTCGCCTTTTACGACAGGCCGACCCCGGCCGCAGAGGTTAGTATTCTTTCTCCGCCCCTGCATGGATAGTGTTTTGCTCCACTTACGTACCGTGCTGAATGACAAATTTCTTGGTTGTCTTTTGAGTTTTTAACCTAGCTGCATGGTAGTAGGACCCAAGCCCACCTGGATAGCAATCATCCTTGGTCTATAAGTATGCTGCTATGATAACCTTGTGTTGTGTTCCGGCACTAGTAGACCGGGTTTCAGTTTCTCTTAGGCCGGCAGCGTGTTGACAATCCATAATTAATTGGCAATGCCTCTTGCAATGCCAACGTCTATAGATGATGGTAACCACTCACTGTTGGGTGAACCCTTTGCCTGTCTGCCGATCTTAATTATAAAAAACTTGTTTATTGTAGATTAAATCATAAAGAAATATTAAATATTTTATTTTCATATTGAAATATGTTTGTTTGCATTAGCGTCCAAAGTCCCCCTCGCCGGAGGTATACCACGAGCCAAGCGTGGTCCGCAGCGAAGACAAAGTGGTGGACACCGGTTTAGCGGCTAACAGGCACACAGCTTCCAGGATGATCTCCGTCTTCCGCCAGATGGAGGAGCAACACCACCAGCTAGAGGAACCCGTGGGTATGTATACTTCAAGGATATGTCTGGTTGCGTACGATGACCGGTTTGGTTGATGGCTTACTTATTATTAAGCAGTCATCGTCGCCTATGGATGTTTGTGACGCTTAGGGCACTGCGAACACGCTGCTGTCTCATAGGGGTGCAGGAATCTGGGTCACTAATGCCGAAACAACACAAGGTTATCATAGCGGCATACTTATAGACCAAGGGTGGTTGCTATCCAGACGGGCTTGGGTCCTACCGTGTAGCTAGGATTATTTTGTTGGCTTTTACGACAGGCCGACTTAGGCTTTAATGTAGGATTTAATGTTCTCACTCCGTTCTGCATGAAGAAAATGTGTTATTTTTTACAATAAAGTATTTAATTAGAAGAATAGTTGATCCAATCTGACTAGCCTAGAATAGATTTCTAGCTCGTACTAGTTTCTCCAAAGAGTTAGAACTAAGTCTTTAAGACCAGGAGTGAAGTATTCGGACGACTTTGTAACGAATTTCATCCTATGGTGCTGGTTATACCAGGATCCTGTACCTCAGGACCGGCACTGTTACGTCTGTACTCACCATGACTCTTTATAAACATGTATCCAGGTCCCAAACCCTTGAAGAGATTTACTCCCCCACCCCCCGGAGAGGAGAACCGGCATACCGGAGAGTCATCGGAGGAAGAGGAGTCCTATTCTGAGGAGGAGGACAGCGAGGAGGAGCGGAGGAGGATCTATCTCGAGGCCAGGCAGACGGACGAAGCTCTCAAACAGGTAAATTATCCAAAGCAACCACTTAACACATATTATCCGTGCAGGGGCGGAAAAAGAATTCTAACCTCTGCGACCGGGGTCGGCCTGTCGTAAAAGGCGACAAAACAACCCACCCTAGCTACGTGGTAGGGCCCCAAGCCCGTCTGGATGGCGACCACCTTTGGTCTTAAGTATGCCGCCATAATAACCTTGTGTTGTGTTCCGGCATTAGTGACCCAAGTTCTTGTACCCTTATGGGACAGTGGCGTGTTCGCGATACCACTGGCGTTGCAAGCACCTATAGGTGACGGTAACTGCTAAATCCTAAGCAGGCCGTTAGCCTGTCTGCTGTCCTACAGCAGTAAAAAATAAGTAGACTTAAATGCATTAAAGTGCTGAAAAAAAAATATCAAAATTCATTAAACGAATTACTAACGGGTAGATATTTACCCCAGTAATTCTAGGGTTAAATATACCCGACAACAGGAACATAGGGTATTGTCCACGTGTTTCCAGTGTTAGGAAGAAGTCACTAACAGGACATTGAGGTATTGGAACTCTCAACCAAGCACTATTTTTCAGCCTGTCATAAAGGCAAAAAAATAACCCTAGCTACGTGGTAGGACCCCAGACTCCTCTGCATGGGAAACACCCTTGGTTTCTATGCCACCAAAATAACCTTGTGTTGTGTTCCAGCTTAAGAGACTCAAGTTCCTGTACCCCTATGGGAGAGCAGCGTGTTCGCGGTGCCACTAGCGACAATTTTTTTATTGCTGTTCCTCAGCTATAAACAAAATCACGCGACTTTTCAATGGTAGCTAAAGCTAAGAAAATTCCCATATTACAAATCAAATGTGTTTAAAGGCTCAACAATTGGCCCGTACGAAGAGCTTCCGCGACAAATTCGAGCATTGGAAGGAGGAGCAGCCCCTCAGGTCACCGTCCGCCATACAAATCGAGAGGGAGCAGCAGGACGACGAGGGCGAATCCCAGCTCGAGACTGCCAAAAGGTAACTTGTTCTGTAGTTAAGCTGCAAAAGCCTCCTTTTTTAGCGTTCTCAGTGAAAACTGGGAGTCCAAGGTCTATTGTGTTGTAGGGTATAACTTCAATACGCCATATTTCTCTCCGATAACCCATTTCTTCAGCAATGAGATACTAGAAAATAAAAAAAAATGGAATTTGCAGTCTTCTATTTAGAAAAATGTAGTTTATTTCATATACAAAAGATTTAATTAATGAATAAACTTTTTGCCACGTAGCAATAGATGCATAAAATGTTATTTTTCGAATTTGGTCCTTCGAGCAGGATTAGTTTAGTAATTTTTTTTCAGTTTGAGGCAAAAGTTCGAGAATATGAAAGTGCAGAAGACAACAGTCACGAAGACGTTCGTGCCAAAAGTAAATAGGTTTGTGGTAAGTTGAAAAATAAAACTATATATAAACATATTTGTGTAAATTATACCCCACCTTTAGTATTTCTGAAGGAAAATATGTATTATTACAAACCGAGATTGCCGGTGTGTGTAATTGCACCTCATCTATCCTTATTGAATGAGCCTGGTAGGATTACTGCTTGATTTTCAAGGCCACCTTTAGATTATCTTGGAATGTAGTACTTATATAGTGCATCCATGACATTCCCCTATTTTTCCTAAGATTATCATCAGCATAAGAAAGATGGAAGCTGAATAAATTATTTATAAAATTACCAACAGGTATTTTATTTTGTTTTATGTATATTTTTTATTTTTTTTTTCAGTGATACCAAATTACATCATAAGAAAATTACCAAAGTGCTAAAATTGTAATCTCCTTTTCTAACGTTATTTTACTTTAATTTTTTTTTTATATATCATCATTGTAATCATAGATTTTTAATATATGGGCGTGGGCGTTTAATTTAATATAAGTTACAAGGGTGGCAAAAGGACTTCTGCTAACTTACAGGCTCAAAGGAGGTTTGTTGAGTTTTATTCTTAACGTTTTGGGATTTATTGAGCTCAACAATTTTGAATTTAATGTGACGTTAAATTAGAAAAGTAAATGTTACGCACAGACTCATAGAACTTTTACCGTGTAACAGTGTGTTTTCCCCCAGTTAAAACTAATTCTCATTTTGGAGCCCAAGGTCCGTGAAATATTTTGGCGCATGCTTTAGATTTGTCTATATTGATTTTTCTTCAACTACCTTCACTACCTTAAAATAAACTTACAAAGTTGAATATATAACATCCCACGCAGCCTAATCATTTTTCGTAACTATTTTATGATTACAACGATGTTATATAATATCATAAGCATAAAACATTTATTTGTTGAAAATTATAAGAACATTTAATAATATAAAAGAAATTAGAATATTTTTTTTAATACGGAAATACCTACTTCACATAAACTTGTACACTGTACAAAAGTACATTTATAAACAAAATATATAAAAATTATTTAATAAGATCATTAACGAACGGTTGTAACTTTTTAAAATATTTTAACTGACAAAAATCTTAGATTAATAAAAATAATTATTTATTAGTTCTTTTTGTATTAGAAATTACAGGAGAAATGTTACGCATTTTTAATTATTAATATAAGTGCCTTAATATTGCCTTATCATGTGCAATTTAAATATACCTATTGTATTTTATATTGAAATTTAATTTTGACGGTAGTAATATAAAGACTTATAGAGAAAGATTACTTACTACTAAAAGAAAAAAAATATTTTATGCGGGTAGTTGTCGAATTTGCGATGATAATAAAATTATGAGGTTTAATATATTTAATTTATTTGTTCTTATTTTTGCACATTGGTTTCGTTTTATGAACGCTAGCGTCTGAAAATTCTGTTCTTTACAGCCTTGTACCGACCACTTGGCATATAACTAGTTTACACAACTCATTAAAACAATGTTTCGTTATATATAAGCCATGCTACATATACATTTCTCCGTGCAGGGGTGGAGCAAGAATACGAGATTACTAACCCCCTGCGGCTGGGATCGGCCTGTCGTAGACGACAAAACAATCCTAGATGCGTGTTAGGGCCACAAGCCTGTCTGGACCACGCTTGGTCTTAAATATGCCGCCATAATCACATTGTGTTGTGTTCCGGTATTAGTGACCGAGGTTCCTGTACCCCTTTAAACATCTATAGGCGACTGTAACTGCTTACTATTTATTAAGTGGCCCATCAGACTTTCTGCCTCTGCAAAAAAAAAACAATAACAAATATAGGGTAAATAAAATAAAAACGGCTTTAATATAATATTTAATTAATCATTTCACAAAGTGGCGCAATGTAAAATTTTATTAATAATATGTATATTTTTAATTGAATTCATGTTCACTTCGTATTTATTGAATTATTCGTAACCATTGGTGAAATTTAAGATTTTATACTACTACCGTCAAGTCTAGGGTTAAAAGAAAATCATAATATATAAATATATCAATTAAATCAATGTAAAATGTTAATAAATACTAACAATATTTATGTAGATAAATATATATGGTATACGTTTATACCTTATTTGATTTATTTCTACCTTTGTAATTATTTAATACACGTGGCAATCTAAATTGGTATGTGAAATTAATAGAATATTTTCTTGATTACCAAGTTAGTTACAAATATACTATATCGAATAAGTTCTTCCATCTCTTTATCCCAATAGAAATTGTATATAATACAATATGCTATAAAAAGAACATAAGTTTAGTGAGACTATTTTTGATTATTCTACAATATATCTTCACTAACCTGACAAACCTCTTAATCCCCTTTCATTACCAGCGCCGGATATATCCGGCATCCACTGGACGCTCCGTGTGTACCAGCGCCTAATTTATTCGTCATCCGTTTGACGATCCGTGTGTATTAGCGCTGAATTCACACGGTATCACGACTGATATTGGATTAATTCCTCTAAGAGTGCAATTAATTTAGTTATTGAATGTGCGCTTTTCGCGGCGAGCTTCAGCAGCGTCACATTGGCGGAACGGACTGCGGCAAGAAAATTATAAAAAAAAACATCCTGTAGGGGACCGAATTGTAAATCTTAACCACTCTCGAATATTTCTCTCAATAATACTTAGTTTTACCTGATTATCAATAATTTTTTGACGCTTTTTAATCATTCCCAGGTCTTCCTTGCAGGAATAATAATGTCCGATACAAATCCAATATATATACTAAATATTAATTGCATTATTTAATTTGTCCTACTAAATTAGATTGTCACTTTTGTAATCTTGCCACAAATCAAAAATTAATGTGCCATTTGGAATTTTACAAATCTCATGTTTGTGTATATTCATGTTATAAATAAATATATTGTTATTAATATCAAACATTGTTTAGTATAAAGAGTAAATATTTTTGCTCTGTTTTTTAATCACTAAGAAGTTTTGCGAAATAGTATTAAAAATATCGATTTGACAGTTCGTTCGGAATTCAAAATGACGCAAACGTCAATTTCATACTTTGGTGCGTTAAGGAGACGTTCAAGTAAACGTTAGCTTTCGAAACTCCCGCGTTTTAAATTACAGTTTATTTTATTATAACCTGTCACTTTTGTAACTCCGATACTGGCAAAATCGATGCTAGAGGCATTGGAGCCACAACCTTAAGAACTGACGTTCAAGTATTACGTAAAGCAATTTGGGAAGGAGGGGGTGGGGGTCTTGTAAAACATAACGATGCCGTTACAAGGGCCCTCCTGCCCTCGTTATTAAAATGCTATAAAAACATTACTAAAGGTATTTTATTTTAGTAATTTTCCGAAATGCGCGATATAAATGACTTAGGTAAAAATTACGTTACGTAATGCTTGAACGCACCCTAACCGACCCAAGTCCAATATGAGCCAATGCTTTGGAAAAATAGAAAACGGATCTTCTCGTATTAAACAATGTTTGCATCATGTTTTTAGCATTTTAGACATTTTATGCGATCTGACTGAATAATTATCGATATATTTATTTGTTTGTACTTAATAAAACTGTCAATTTTTATGTTATACCTTCATCGGTATAAAATGCAAATAAATGATTAAAATATTTTGTTGTTTTTCTTATTTTATTAGAAGACCCTGATCGAAGAAGTTATTATTAGTTAGTAAGTAAGTAGGCGTTGAATGTCTGTTAAGAACATCTGACTTCAAACAGCTAAGGATAGGGAATCACCAGGTTTTCACTTGGAATCCCAATGCTCGAAGACGAGCAAGAAATGTGTACATGTAAAAAATATTTGGCTTAACCTCACTCACGTTGGTATTGGCAATATCGAAATAAAACAATAGCAGATGCATCATCTAGAATTTGTACATTTTTCTCCTCCATTTTACTTTCCTGATGGCCACCATTGCCACATAACTTACCGTCATTACAGCATGTCATTGTTTAACAATAAATGGCGATGTTAAATTACATCGCTACTCGAATAATAGAAAAAATATGAGAAGTTTTGGTAGGCAGGCGCGCTTCACCGCTTGTCCTACTTCTTCGCGGCGAGAAAACACTTCTGTTCTTAAAACTTTATATGAACCTATCGCAATTTTTTTTTTTAGATAAATAAAACTTAGAAAATTTTATTGAAATCTATCCATTAGTTATGCCGTGATGCACGAACAATTGCACTTAACTGCAGACCTCTCATTTTATTTATATGGATTTTAATAAACAAGCACATAATTTTCTCATTAGTTTAAAAAAAATTCTACATTTCAGAAAAATACCGGTATATATGATATCAGCGCAACCTATGCCTCTGCCATTGTTTACTTTGTTATATTGTTTGTTTGTATAGTTAGGAAGTTGTAAAATGGACAGACGGTAGTGTGGACTCCCGTGGAATGCACCTGACCGCACCCTTGCTAAGGGGATGCACGTCGCTGGTAGACCCACTAAAACTACCCCTGTATTTTATACGGATAAATGCGCCAAGATAATGTGACGACCCCTTCAAATCCGTGGGCTAGGTCAGCTTCTTCGAGGAGGACGAATTTGGGTTGCCAACCCGCGGTGAAGAACATTACCAATCTGTGGTGTAAACAAAGGGGTTGAACAAATGAAGGTAGAAAGAAATAAAACAAAAATGTATTTATAATCTAATTATTATTTTCAAAAAATATAGGAAACGTGAAACAATAAATTAAACACCTAAACATAAATAGGTTAAATATTTAAATTTTCAATCACAATAACGTCCTAAAACGGGACTTGAGACCTTGTCTAGGCGATTGTACAAAACGAGATAAGGATGAGCGCCCACGTACGCACCACGAGAGCCGCGTGCGAATGTGCGTTCACCTTTATTTTGACTTACATCTTCAAATTTACCCTAATTTTATTTTCTTCGACCTCTTTTGTAATTTACGAATCTAATAAATGATCTAAAAATGTGGGTAGTTTTATATATAACTGGGACAATTCACACAGCGCCATCTAGCCCCAAAAAGTAAATAGACAACTGATATACTACTTATATACTTTCTTTTCGTAAATAAATAATCACCCAGACGCAGGACGGAAATCAAACCCGTGTGACCTCCGTCAGTGCTTTATCCGTTACACTAGAGGTCATTATTTTATATTGTTGCCCGCAATAAGTATTTCTAGTAGATCTGTTAACTAAATCAAATTCTTCAAACTACCCTCATTTTCAAATAAAAGTCAGGCCAAGATTCATCTAAAATAGATTTTGGTTTTTAAAATCTTCGTTACATATATACAATTCTTGGTCATAAACATGTCTTGAATCTATGACTTTTACAAACTTAAGTAGTTCCTCACAGGCGTTTATGGGTCCAAATTATAGTCTCATATATCTTAACTCTTAAATTCTCGAAGTTTCTATACAAATAAAAGCTCCAATTCTAACGAATATTTTAACTTCTAAAAATACTTTTCATATTCAAACTTAAAAATATAATTTTATGTTAAATAAATCTTACAACTAAAAAACGTCTTTTTACAAAAACTAATATGATCGAGAAACTCGTGCGAGAATTTAGTAAGTTTTAATAGTAAACCAATGAAAATGAAACCTTAGTAACTTCTAAAAAGGTGTACAAGTTCGTATTAAATTTAGACAGAAGTATTAAATCCAGGTAGCATCAAAAGCACTGTGGAGCTGGGGGTCCACACTCAAGAGCAAGATATACAATTTTATGCCGTTTGAGTCGCTGTTCATTTGTGACACATTTGTTTACAGGGCCATATCGACGGCAGCGAAGGACAAACAGCCATCTACGAAATCACTAGTTGCCAGGAAAGCGTTTTTAGGGTTAATGTACTGAAACGGGCATCCGTTCATTCCAACACAGGCTGCTTGTAGGTTACGGTTGTTTTTTATTTATTATTATAACAAATATTCATTAATAGTGAGCAAAAAATAATTAACCTAACCTTGAGTATGTTTTCGGAAACGTATCATACATAGTACAATATTAGTGATAATGACATTTTTTTCGCAAAAATTCAGTTGTCTTTTTGTTCTTTGCTGCCGTCAATATGATCATTTCGTAACCCCGTAAAGAAAGTATTGGGGATGATCTTTACATTCATATAATTTGCGAACAGATACAGTTATCTGTGACAGATTGGATTGTGTACAGCAGTGGTTGACAACCAGCGGCTCTGACTCCTCGGATGCGGCTCTTCCGCGAAATGTTTAGTCCAGCCACGGAATATTATTAACTATCTACAATTATTTCCGTAATAATGTCTCCTAAAGCATGTTAAAAAATGGCTCTTTTGGATGACAAGGTCACCGACCACTGCTCTATCGGATTTGTAAATGTATGGAGAAATAATTAGTTAAAATTCACTTATTTTACAAAATAAATACATTAAAATTTTCTTTTAAAATAAAGAATACGAGCCTTCTTAATATTGCACAATAAAAAAGAAGAGTCAAAAGTTGGTATTGGAATACAAAATGACACACGCAGCCGTGTAATTCTCTCCAATTACTTCTTCCATCACACGGAAGACAAGGCATTATTGTAAAAAATAAATTTCATTCAAGTAGACCATTATATTAATTAACATGTTTACTGTGAGACCGTGATTATGCAATGAACGTCTTAATAAGACGTTCTTAATATGTACATTATCGAATATAAATATTTAAAAAAATAGTTTAGGAAAACATTATTTTGACCTCATGGTACCCTCATGGATATTTTATCAAATTACCTAAAATGGCAGATTTAGGTTTATCCGAAACATGTTCAAACTTGGCACCGCACAGCAAGGTACTTCGGTCTCTGCTCGGTCCTTCATGACTGAATCTCTCTAGTGGTTCCTATCTGTCGCCATCCTCACTACATCCTGCAACTCCGTAGCAATCCTTTCACTTATTTGGTCTGACCATCTAGTCGGGGATCGGCCTGGCTCTTTTCCGACTAGTCTTTCCAAGATGTCTCCTCGTCCTGCTATATGGCCAAAGTACGAAAGGATGCGACGTAGATAGATAGTGGACAATCGGTCTTTTACTTTAAGTTAGTCAAGAATAGATAAGTTTGTGCGCCTGGCAGTCCACGGAATGCGCGTCATCCTAGCAAGTATTGTCCACGTTTCGATACCGTAGAGAAATATCGGAAACACTGAGGGCGTTCAAATATTACGTAACAAATTTGGGGGTGGGGAGAGGGGGAGTCTTGTAAAACGTTACGATGCGTTACAGTTTTGAACTACGCGTTACATAACATCGCCTTTTTAACCCCTCAGAACGGTCGCGTAGAAGATTCTCAGGCATTTTTTAAAACGTTTTTTAATTTTTTTTACTATCACAAAATTGCTTGCTTAGTTTACAGGATAGAGAATAATTTTCTTTAAAACCTTCAAATGTAAAGCAAAAAAATATTTATCCAAAGCTGTGATAGTTTTTCTCATCACTCCAGTAAATTAGGTATGTAAAAACAGGGCCAAGTCAGGAAAAAGACGTAGTTAATTAAATTGAAAATTAAAATTTATTGACAAAAAACGAAAAAAAAAACAGAAATCTCATGCTTTTAAAAACAAGACATTTCAAATGTTAATAAATAGTATTAACGCGATTAAAACAATAACAAAGGTATTTTAGCGACTTTCCGGTACTTTGCGCCACATAATTGTTTTTACTTTTACTGCGGCTCCACATTAGTGCCGTGAAGCTCCGTAAACGGGCGTGAAGGTGAATGTGGATGGTTTTCGCGTGGTTCACGCGCGTTCACGCCTGTTCCCCGATCAGTCGGTATTTTATCCCGCGACAAAGGGTTCGCGCCCCTTCGCGCGGCATTCACGCGTATATATCCACATTCACGGCCCCGTGCCAGTTTACTCTGGACTACAAAAGGCGTACGGACGTCTACGCGCGTAAAATGGAGTCGAGCGTGAACGTTTGGAATAATGAAACTGAAATTCTCTTTTTAGAGCATTATCATTCTGAAAATTACAGCAAACCAAGTTATTGCAGCAGCAGATTCTACGTCCATTTCGCGGCGGGTTACGAACGATTGTGAGCATCCCGTGAATGTGGAGGTCACTACTTGCGCCGTGAATTCACGGCACTAATGTGGAGCCGCCTTTAGGTAAAAATGGTCACTTGGTGGTTACAGAAAAACGTTACGGCGCCGTTACATGGAGGGAGGCGTTGGGTTGGGTCAAAAATCTCCAAAAATTGCGATACGTAATACTTGAAAGCTCCATAAGGCAAGAATAAGTAAGTCTTATTTTGGTCCTGACTTAATCCGCGGTTTCTCTAAATACTTTCTAGTCTAGTCATCGCATCCTTCGCCACGGCAATTCGGTTTGCGTAGTTTAATATCCGATGCGTATTTTTAATGCTGTAGGAGAGCTGACAGGCTGACGGCCCCCTTAGAATTTAGCAGTTACCGTCGCCTATGGGTATTTGCAACGCCAGTGGCATCGCGAACACGCTGCTGTCCCATAAAGGTACAGGAACTTGGGTCACTAATGCCGGAACACAACACAAGGTTATTACGACAGCATACTTAAGACCAAAGGTGGTCTCCATCCAGACGGGCTTGAGGCCCTACCACGTAGCTGGGGTGGATTGTTTTGTTGCTCCTGCATGGATAGAAATTGCATATACTTTGTACTTACTGTACTGTACTGTATAAATAAGCAAGTAATTTCGCAAGACGGTAGGACTCCTAGCCCGTCTGGATGGCAACCACCCCTGATATCTAAACATGCCGATCATAAAAACCTTGTGTTGTGCTCATGCATTAGTGATAGTGGCCCTGTGCGGACAGGAGCGTGTTCGTGGTCCACTTGTCACAAACCATAGGCGACGGTCATGGCATACTATTAACTTAATAAGTAGACCGTCAGCCTGTCTGACGTTCCTCCGCAATAAAGTCTAATACTAACGAGTCTATCTAAAAGTATTATAATACTTTCTTTTACTCGATATATTGAATATTTTTAGTATTCATCAAATCAAAACATAAATAAAAAGGGCTTTATAAATAAAGTAATATTTATTTTATTAAAATTTCGAACTATTTCTAAACGAAAGCTGTATAAACTTATAACAAAAAATACAATTTCTTTGTAAGATATATTACTGGGAAACTATTGTTTAAAATTTCGCCCAAAATGTAATGTAGTAATGTAAAATATGCAAAATGTATCAATTCGGCATCCGTAAATGTATATATAACTAAAAGGGATATCGAAGATATTTTTTCTCCATGCAGAGGTGGAATAAGAATTCTGACCCATGCGGCCGGAGTCGGACTGTCTAAGAGCTAGGTGGTAAGCCCGTCTGGATGGAATCCACCATTGGTCTCTAATGCCGCTGTAAATAGCCTTACGTTGTGTTTCAAAGTGAACCAGGTTCCAGTTACCCTAAGCTGACGATATCGTTTTAACGGCGCCCCTGGCATCGCATACATCCATAGGCGATGGGAACTGCTTAACATTAAGTGGGCTGTTAGTTTGGAGAGTGTTTAAGTATTACGTAACGCAATTTTTGGAGAATTTTGGAAAAAAATTTTAAGTGGTCATTCCATTTGAAATTTTGAGAAAAAAAAACATTTTAAAAAATGCATGAGAATCGTCGTGAATGGTTAAAAAACAATGTTACGTAACGCGTAGTTCAAGTACCCCCTCCCGCCCCTGTAACGCATCGTAACTTTTTACGAGACCCTCTCCCCCCCACAAATTCGTTACGTAATACTTGAACGCTCCCTGACCTGCTATTTTGCAGAATGAAAAAAAGACCCCCTGGACACCAATACGGAAGTTGCAATTGCAACTAGGATTTAATAAGATAATGATATAGATTGTGTTGTTATTGTAAATATGTACATATAAAATTATGTACAAGTTTTGCAAGAACAGTAATAATGTTTAATATAATATGGAGTGAAAAAATTCACTATGACATGACCTATCTACGATTTTTTTTAATTAAAAATCACTAGTAAAAATCTTTGTTTTTATATTTCATCTATACAATAAACTATTAATACTGTCTCAAGTTTTATTTAACTATTAAAAACGTGTTCTATGGATTAGATTTATTTCAATGATGATAGCCTTTCTCTACTCAGCATTTCAACAAAAATGAACAAATTGTAAAATTTTTCGAGCAAATCACTGAGTACATCATCAGTAGATGATGAAAGAAACAATTGTGAGGAAACCAACATATCGAGATCACCAGTATATATATGCCCTCTGGACAAGTGTGGCAGATGTTTTTTCCATACAGGGGTCGGGACGGCTTCCAATATAAAGCGACAAAACAACCCTATCTTCTTATTAAGTATGCCACCTTAATAACCTTTATCTTGTGTTCTAGCATTAGTGACCCAGTTTCCTGTACCCCTAAGGGACAACAGCGTATTCGCGGTGCCCCTAGGATCGCATACATATGTAGGCGACGGTAACTGCTTATTGTTAAGTGGGCCGTCAGCCTGTCTGCTGTTCTTCGTCAATAAAAAAAAAGATATACTGTACATTCCCTATAGATAAAGGCTCTAGACCAACAATTGGAACATTATTAGACATTTTTATATAATAATGCATATACCCAGTAAATCGTTCATCACCGTTGAATGGTTTAACACCATGGTGCACTGTTCAACAAGGTTACCACTGATACATTCTGTTGAGAATAGATATCTGAGTTAAGTTTTTAGCGTACTTGCACCTAAAGCTACAAATCTGGGTGTTACCAACAAGTCTATTTTTTCACAGGAATCAAGCTGAATGCTATGAAAAAATATACTGGTTCGATAATCCATATTAATTAAAAAGATCTAGCATCTAATTTGTCTTTGAGCGATGGTGGTTTTATGCTTCAACTGCTGACAGATAAATAACCAAACAATTTTACTCACAATGGGTATAACAGTGGCATATTCTTAGCTCCCAGTTCTTAGATTGCATAACAATATGTGAAAGATATTATATATTAAAACAAACTCAATTTTGTACCAAATATGTGAACGTTAGCCATTCTAACCAAGTAATGGTTAGATTACATTCATACAGTGTAAAGTCTCCTTAATATTAAAAAATAAACAATTTGTTAGATAAATTACTAAATCAGTATTTTCGACACATTCCATTCATGCAATATCAGCCTCTACGAGACCATATATTCATTATTTACATCCACTTAGAAATACTTCAGCTTGGCAGTGCTGCTGAAAGGTTTTGGGTCCCTAGTTATGGTAATTATTTATTATTCTTATGGTACTTTGTGTATATTGATGGTAATAGGCGGAATTTAGTTGTTAAAGGGTTAAATATTCATAATGCCAATGAAAATAACAGCCCGTTCCTCTTCTGGGCTCCGGCCTTTTGGATGTTCCCTAAAAGGAACTAACAGTATATCCGCCATGCTTATCCAATGCCGATTGGTGGGTTATACATACCCATGTCCATGTTAATAACAGCATTGCATTTAAGATTTTAGATATTTTACCATACAAATTTATGCAAATAATGAACGCTTCTTATTTTGTTAACGAACTTCTGTTTCTAGTTACATACTTTTAATCCAGAGGATATTCGTAAAAACATTGTATTAAAATTCTTATTGGAATGAGATATTACAAATTGAATGTATCTCTCTCAAATATGACCACAAATCAAACACACCACAATAGCCTTATATTAAAAGTATTTTGTGTCTGCTAGCTTTGATCAACAACTTTCTTTTGTCTTCCTTTTCTGTTTGAGAGTTGGAGAAATTAAGCTTTTTAAAAAGGAGGTTACAATGGACATTACAATGGAGGTTGTGAAGCAGGAAGACCAATAGCATCACATTGAATGGGTATAAGTTGTTGGAGGTGCAACAGTAAACATAATCTTCGAGAAGTACATAGCAGATATTGCAGAAACTCCATTGATTGTAGCATAAGAAAAATATATCAGATGATGCCTGATGATATAGTTTATTCAATAATCATAATATTTATCGGCATTTGAATACTCAACCCTTATCTAATGTTAGTCAAGATTTCGATATTTACTTGTATAATTAACCTCAACCTTGTAATTCTAAAGATGTAAGCAGAGGTATTTTAGTTGACTGATAATTTTAGTATTGCTTAATTACTTTAGAATTTTACGCAATTTTTTTACACTGGGATATATTTAACTCCTGTATAGTCAAAAATTGATTAACTTCTAAAAAAATCTATACATTGTAGAAGAATTTAAACATATGACATCAAAATGACAAATGAATAGTGACAAACAAATGCTCGAGTTATTCTAGATAAACATTTTTACATGTCTTAAATTACCAAGGAATATACTAGCAGCACTGACCTTAACGCAGCTTTTCCATCACCACAAAACCCTTCAGTACAACACTTCACTTTTTACAAATTTTCATAGAAACAATTTTAAACTCTTCAAATGTCTTGAGACACAAATTCCTATGCACTGATTTAATAAAGTTTAGTCAGGTGGCCTCTGAACTTGCACTACACTATCCGTTTGAGTTTTATCCGCTTTCGTGTCCTTATTGTCTTTATGTCTGTCTTTACGCTCTTCTTTGTGTTTGTCATCTCGTCTTCTATCAGACTTGTGAGATTTATGTTTCGACGATGAATGCCTTCTATGATGATCTTTGTCACGGTCAGTTTTGTCACTCCTATCTGTCTTTTCCACTTTCTCACTTTTATCAGCTTTGTCAACTTTATCTTTATCATTCCTTTCTCCTTTGTCTACTCTATCTTTTTCACTTTTATCTGATTTATCTTTATCGGAACTTCTATGCTTGTCAGAACTGTATCTGTGACTCTTTTCAGATCTGTCAGATTCTAACTTCTCATGTTTATCAGTCTTTACATCTTTGTCGTATTTTTCAGTTTTATCAGATGTTTCCGTTTTGACTTCCAATTTATCCTTCAATTCTGATTTGTCGTTGTCTTTCTCTGATTTACTATTACGTCTCTCTTTCTCTTGCTTCTCCATTTTGATATCAACTGTGTCAGTCTTTTCGTATTTACCTGTTTTCTCAGACTTCACATCAATTTTATCACCTTTATCTATTTTAGAGTCGACTTTTTCTGTTTTAACTTCTACTTTGTCTATTTTACTATCCAATTTTTCGTTCTTATCAACTTTTTCAGATTTTGTATGTACTTTCTCTGATTTATCAGTCTTAGAAGGCTTATCAGATTTCTTGTCATGTTTTTCCTTCTGTATTTCTACACTCTTTCTGCCTCTCTCTATTTTTAGCGGCTTTTCCTGGAACTTAGCGCTCAATGCTCTCATTTCTATTACACCTACTTTGTGTTTTGGCTTTTTCGTTTCTGTGAACAAATTTTAAATGAAATATTAAACTAACATAAAATATATTTACGTTCTGAAGGAAAGCTTTAGATGCAACATGGACTGGTTGAAAGAATACTAAGTAGAGGAGGAAATGGTGTAGGTAGTGTTGCCAATGGTAGGTTAATGGTGTAGGGGGTATTTTTTTAAATATAATTCTCACCTGTTGCTGTAGTGGTAGGTATTTGTGTGTCTGCTGCAGGTCTTTCATCAGCTGGAGACGATGCTTCAGAAGATGGATAATATTGCTTGAGACGTAAATGCCATGCTGTTGGAGTAAATAAAACAATATAACATTTTAGGTGAAAATAAAATTTATTCCTATAATCGACTAATTATGCAGCTCCTGGAGTTAACTCTTGTGAATGTACTACTCGTAGCCAGATTACTACTAACAGCCGGTATCATCCAGGGCTTGGGCCTCCCCTAGAGGCCAGTGATCCGTGTATGCAGGTATCCTCACGATGTTTTCCTTCACCGTCGGTACATGGCAATTATGCTATAACCTGTACATAAGGCGGTAATTGCCTAAGCGGTGTATGCCACCGTGGAATTCGAACCTGGGACCTCTAGAATGGTCTCTGAAAGTAATACCACCGAGGTACCTTGCCCATTGTCAGATTGAATTGGTATACCTGATCAAGAATGTTGAAAAACAGGTTACTTAACATTTTCAATCGTTATACTACTTCTTTAAGATATTTCAGCCAGTTTTTACTGCTGAAGAACAGCAGACAGGCTGACAGCCCACTTCATAGTAAGCAGTCACCGCCTATATATGTTTACGACGCTAAGGGCACCACCAACACAGTGCTGTCCCATAGGGATACAGGAAACTGGCCCCCTGAAACCGGAACACAACACAAGGTTATTACGGTGGCATAGAGAACAAGGGTGTTTGCCATTCAGATGGGCTTGTGGCCATACCACATACCTAGGGCCTGTTTTGTCGCCTTTACGACAGGCCGACCCTGGCCACAGGGGTGCGGTCCGGACGGCGGTTTCATAGGGGGTTTTTCTCTTAAGGCCTTCTTCTTGAGTTGTTTCCTAGATGGGTTTCTTGCAAATGAGTATACTGGTGCCTCAAATAGATCCGATTTTTATTCTGTTTATCCCCACTCTGCCACCGCGTTTACCCGACCTCACCGCTTTAACTTTATTTTCCTCTTATACAATCGACTTATCGCTATTTACATTAATAACAGATAAGCTAAAACTTGCATCACTTACCTATGGAAGCAACTGCTGATACTGTTCTAAACTGATGTATGATATTCCTCGGCAAGAAGTATACATCTTCCGAGCACAACGGTAATCTCGAATACCTCACACCTTCCCTGCGAAGTTGGTTGAGTTTCGCTTCTTCTAACCTGTGGGTTACACATTTATCACAAACTTCCTTCTTGTAACAATTCACACAGCACTATTTAGTCCCTAAGCAGAGCTTTTGTTATGGATACTAGACAGATAGATAGATAGATAATTCTTTACTATCCACCACACAATTATACAGAAAAAACAGACATAAAAAAGAAGTAATAGTACAACATAGTGAACAAACGGCGGTCTTTTCACTAAATAACGATTTCTTTCAGACAGCCTATCAGAAATATTTAAAGTAGTTGTACAAGGGGGTGCACAACAGACATAAAAATCAAGATTAGTAAATATAATACAAAAAAAAACTAAATTAATCTAACATAATAAGAATACAATGAAGCATACGCATGACAATACAGTTTATGACTTTAGGTAATGGTCATTAACCAAGTTTTTAAAAATGGCAAGTGATTTTGCTTTTCTAATATCCAGAGGGAGAGAGTTCCAAATAGTTCTAAGTAGACAAGTGATACTTAAATATTTTTTTTGGCCAAGAAGGAATGATCGGATTTAGAATAATTGTTCGGATCATGTAGCCGTATTACTCGGATAAAATCTACGACTACCTACGTCGCACGCGCATCGCCTCGATGTTGGCAAGCGAGCGGCAGCGGTTCGGAGCATAAGCGGCGAGCGACTTTATTTATTTAAAATATATTATTTACAAATTATAATTTTTATACAATAAAAATGTATATCTCATAAAATATAATTAGTAAATTGCAATAATTGGATACACAGAATTAAATAATTTTTATATAAATTTAATTCTAAATAATAATTATAATGTACACTATGCAGGTTATATTCACTTTCTGTATATTTATAATACGCCCATTAGGCGAACGACAAACCCTGGGCACCAGCGCGAAAGTTTCAGTTGCAACCAGAATTTAACACTAGATAGATTATGCAATCTTAACAGTAAGCATTTACCATTGTCCATAGATGTTTGCGACGCCAGAAATAACTGGGTCACTAATAACGGAACTCAACACAAGGTTATTATAGTGGCATACTTATGATCATAGGGGTGGTAGCCATCCAGACGGGCTCGAGACCTCAACACCAAGCAAAACCTTTAAATTACACAAACATACTCCATCCATCGCTCATCAATTTAGATGAATACGTTGATAAAAAAAAACTTACCAAGTGACACACTGCGATATAGGGGGTTCGTACAGATCCAATTGCAGCAGTTGCACGAGCTTGTTGAAATCTGCCGCGTGGAAGGCCACCACATCCTTCGTTATCCTGCCCCTATCCGACTCATCTCCACAATGGATTGCTTTCAAAACACCTGAAATTTGAGACAGATTACAATGCATGCGTGTAATGGCAAAAATGCGGGAAATGTTTCGCTGTGTGGCATTAGTATAAGTTTGCGCGTGCGCATGTGTGTGTGTGTGTGTGTGCGGGATGTTACAGGTTAATTAGGGTATGATTTTTTTTAACATAAAATACTAGCTTATTTATTACACTAATTATAACTGGAATCGAATAGATTGAGCACTGAAAGGGAACTGAATTTTGCGAGGACTGGATTAGAACTGAACGACGAGTTGAAGGAAAGGATGCTTATTTAAGGATGTGAGGAATGCTGATGCTTAAGGAATGCTGGATGTTTTGACTAGAGGTGAGGTATGTCGAAATATCAGTTTGATATCAGCACTTCTGGGATGCAGGGACAGTATATAACAGAACTTACTAGAGCTGTAGCAAGCCATATCTATTCGTTTACTTGGTAACATATCACTTGACTCGAAGTAACGGAACCTTACTTACGAATATACGTTTCGTCACTCGCATTTGTCATACTGATGGTGTCAATTTGTTTCTTTATACGAATGTATGCAACTGCTTCAATTCAAGAATTGCACTATAGCAGCACTGAACTCTTTGCTCTTTACTCCTCCAAGAAGAATGCGGCGGGCGCAGACAGCCGGTTTATTATGTATCTCACTCACACATTTACATTAGTCTATCGCATATTTTTATAAAATATTGTCACAGAAAAATATCGCACGTTTTGGCAAATAAAATAGAAATCCTGGAATCAACGAGTATCAGATGTTTATTGTAAAGGCGACTCCTCCTAAAAGACCTCAGAGCCTTCACTTAACAACTCTTGGTGACCAGGAACCTTTGTACCTCCAAAACCGCATTTTATGTTATGCTTCTGTAGTTTTATTCTTGGAAGAATCCACATTTTTACAGGTGTAGAAGTCATCGACTCACCGACAGCGGCAGTGGTGATGCGGTCGAGGCCGTGCCCGACGTGGTCGGCGTGCGCACGCGTCCTGTCCTCGAAAAGGAACTCGCGCGCTTCACTCCACCGAGGCAAGTACTGCAGGTTGCGCAGCTCATTTATCGCCGTACTGCACACAAATTCATCCAATTATTAACCCGGATCACTTATGATGGAATAGCACAAGGTTATTGTGGTGACATCTGTAGAGATCGGGGGCGTTTACCATCCAGACAGGCTTGGAGCCCTACCACCTCGTTTAAGTTGTTTCGTCGCCTTTTACGGCAGGCCGCCCTCGGCCGCAGGTGTCAATATACTTACTTAGCCACTTCACGAGTGGGGTAAAGTTTCACATTAAAGTGTTTCCAATATTAGTTAGGTAGTATTAGTTTTCATGCCACACATCTTATCTTATAGTAAATGTGACTAATCGCCAGATAAAAAGAGAAAAAAGTGTTTCCAGGTTGAGTGTTAACATGTAACAAAATCAATTTGTCTTATTTCTTCTTGTGTAACGGTTAATTTTATTTTAAGGCTCGATTCAATTGTATCAAAAATCTAAAAATATTTACTGTTAAATACAGAAAAAAATTATAATTTATTAAATCTTCAACGACATGGAAAAGTATTTACCCATCATTGCTTTAAATGTGATGTTACCTTGTGTTGTAAACAATTAAATATAAATAATAAAAAAAGTTATTTAGTCTATAATTGGTAGATGTGTGCCAAGCATGCGATTCGTGATAGATTTTTATCTGTGCAGAGGCGGAGAAAGAATACTAACCTCTGCGGCAAATGTCAGCCTGTCGTAAAAGGCGACCAAACAACCCAACCTAGCTACATGGTAGGGCCCAAAGCCCGTCTGGATGGCGACCACTTTTGGTCTTAAGTATGCCGCCATAATAACCTTGTGTTGTATTTCGGCATTAGTGACTCAAGTTACTGTACCCTTATGCGACAGCAGCGTGTTCGCGATGCCACTGGCGTTGCAAACATCCATAGGCGACAGTAACTGCTAAATTCTAAGCGGGCTGTCAGCCTGTCTGCTATCATACAGTAATAAAAAAAAGATGCAAAGGGCAAAAAAAATACAAAGAAGAAGTTATTTTTATTGTCCAAATTAATGAAACTCACCGTCGTTTCTTGATGGGACTCTTGCCAAGCTCGGCGGTGGGGACGAGTTGCTCCCCCGGCCGGATCCACAAGATCGGTCCGTCGTTCGATTCTGTCGGATCCATTTCCACGGCCGACATTGGACCCCATGGCATTGTCTGGAATGTAATAAGATAATTACATATAACCAGTGCCGTATTAAGCAAGCGCGGGGCCCGTAGCAAATCTTTTCAAAGGACCCCGCACCTGGGCGCAAGTGTGCTTCCATACCTCAAACTACAGCGCCAACGTAAAAACTACATGACCAATGCACTTGTCGCCGATGGCTTAAGCGAGCTCTTGGGACGTGACTTCATCAAGTAGCCACAACCTGATTCGGCGATGGAAGCGTTCAACACGTTTGTCTTTGGGCTTCACGCAGAGGTCCATGACATGAAGACGGTGTTGTGTAGTGACAGTCTCGCCAGATATGATCTCCAGTCTACAGGAGAATTTGAGTCGGACCGCGGCCAATCAAATTCTTCACATTTATACGAGCGACTTTTTGTAACATGTGCTTTTATCGTATGAAATTCTGTTTTATTTTCGCAAAGAAAATAATGAGGGTTACCGATTGTATGACGTAGATTGTGTTAGCAGGAAAAGATGTAACGTTTCACCTTTTTGTGACATCAAATAAATTCAATATATTATGTTACCACGTGTTAATAAGTTTCATTTAAAAATTACGCTCAGGCCGAGATGAGCGGGTTTAAATATGCGGGGCCCCCTTTTGCGCGGGGCCTGTAGCAATTTCTACTCTTGCTATATGGTTAATCCGGCACTGCATATAACAAACTATACACGCCATTTTGACCGCTTATTAACTGATTTCGAAGTTTTACAAGAGAAAAAACAACGCTACTCTTGAATCATATAAGACGGTGTAGCGGCCTAACACACGTCGGTATGCTTGCAGATGCCACGGTTTGGGTGTTTATGTATAATACGTATTTTTTTATTTTACTAAAAAGTGTATGTGTCTAGTACCCATTATTTTTTTTGTCCAGGGAAAACCAAACCGCAAGTGACACACACATCCGGATCTCCGGAGGGGAAGTCGACGCGGGTAAGTAGGATTCACCACCCTGGTACGGAGACCACGGAGACCACTCAACTGGCTAGCAAAAGATAGTCAGGGTGCTTGCGGCGGCGGCACACACTATCGTGGTCGATCGCCACCTCAAGCCTCAAGCTTGTGAGGGGTCGCAGGATGGGATTGTCAGAAGTTGTCTAGTATCCATAAAACAAGTGCTATGCTATTTAGTTTGGGGTCTAGATGGTGTTGTATGAAATGTCTGTATGTATTTATTTATTGCTGCTAGGCAGGTATACACGGTGATAATAAATACAATGTGACAATTTCACACAGCGCCATCTAGCCACAGAACGATTATGTTACGGGTGATAGATAACTGATATGCTACTTTTATACTTTTTTTTTGTAAATAAATACATAATATCATACATAAACTCCAAGACTCGTATTTCGACGAACGTTATCCGTTGCGCCACGGATGCCGTCAAGAGACCTAACTAGGAAGTAGGGGTCTCAAGCTCACCTGGACGACAAATGAGGCGTGTAGTTGCAAAACCCGCTATAGCAATATTTTTTTAAACTCTTAAATTGAACTAAACCCATGCTGATTTAGTGGCATTTGATTCGAAATTTAAAATAAATGATTGATTATAATATTTGAATATATAGAATATAGAGGCATTTGTGCAATAAAAAGTTGATAGCTATGTAGATAGTTTAGTGTCTTAAAACGATATATCGTCATTTTTCCCAATACCGTTTTAGCGGGTTTTACAACTACACGCCTCAAATACTACTGGTCTCCAAAAAAGCCGCTATAATAACCTTATATTAATCGGCATTATTAACCCGGGTTTCTGTACCTACGTACATACAGGGTGACTTTGACAGAACAGTCCAAATTTTTTTACGCACTAAACATGATTTAAGGAACCAATTTTTGCAAAAAAAAAATTGTATGTCAATATTTCATTCCAAGGAAAATATGATCACTAATTCAATCGTACAGAATAGTCATATGGTGCAAACGTCGTACGTTAACCTGTTATTACCTGTCTCTGTCACTCCCGCGTAAGTGAGTAGTGTGTATTCGCTCGGACAGATGCAATGACCGCCGTGCTTGGCCTCGTACTAGGTCATTGCCAGTTTTTTGCGGTACCGATGGAGGTCATTGACACTCGCGCCGTATTATGTAAATTGCGAGTTCTTTGGATGACTTTGTGATGCTGATTACTCAACATTTTTTTACTATGTGATACTAAACTAAAATACATGTTTCTCATAACTTTTACTAAAGATTCTTCTGTGTGAAGTTGGACAGTTTTGTCAAAGTCATCCTGTATATGCGGACAGCAGTGTATTCATCATCCCTATACACTAGTGCCTAAGTATTACGTGATCCGTCACCCTTTCTGCTGTTCATCAGCAATAAAAAAAAAGAGATCCCGGAGTGTGTAACCCACCAACCCCATTGGGACGAATTAATAAAAGACATATTTTATAAGATAAGCCAAATTAGACTATGCTTGCAGTATATTATTAGGTTTTCTCAGCGGCGCGATACGATATGGGGTTCTTCAAAAAAGGCGTTATTAAATTTCTTCGAGGCCGGCAGCGCGTTGGTAATAAACCTCTGGTGTTGCAGACGTCCATAGGCGACGGTGACCACCTGGCAAGGGTGAGCCGTCTGCCTGTCTGCTGAACTCACGAAATAAAAAATAATATTTAAAAACTAGCTGAACCGGCAACGTTGTTCTGCCATATAAATAATTAACGCCCCCGGAACCCCTCTTGGGGGTAGAATTTCGTAAAATCCGTTCTTAGCTGACCTCTACTCGGTGAAAAGAATATTCCTACCAAAGTTCAAGTCTTTAGCTCTAATGGTTCCAGAGATATCGTGATGAGTGACTATATACGTGGAAATCTCTTATATATAATATATATGTAGATTACATATCATAAAAAACTTACATTATATAAAATAACTAGCTGACCCGCCAAACGTTGTACTGCCATATAAATAAAAAAAAAATAGCTTTCATCTCCCCTCAAGTTTCATTTTCACAACAAGAACCTACTTATGTCCTTACTATACCGAAATTAATCTAAATTGGGTTCACTGGTTTAGGTGCGAAAATATTATATTTTATTAGTATGGATAGTGTTTATTAAAAAAAAACTGATATGTGATACATCATAAAATACAATTTTGCGAAAAGGATCAATCTATAATACAATATTGTAATTTTCTATAAATAAACAAACTGAACGGTTAGCTCCTTCTAGAAATTATGAAAAGTGCCTTCAAGTGACTCACCAGTTTGAGGAACGGGCACTGTGAGAGCATGTCCAGCATATCCGGGAAGTATCCACCAACTTCCTCGTGGACTGTTCCAACGAGAGATATCTGGTGGAGCGGACCACAGCGGAAGGTACCGGAAGCATATGACTGTTGTACCTAGAAAAAATATTTTTTTATGAAATTAAAAATTCAGCTATATATATATTTTTAATGCTGTAGGACAGCAGACAGTCTGACGGCCCGCTTAGAATTTAGCAGTTACCGTTGCCTATGAGTGTTTGCAATGTCAGTGGCATGGAGAACATGCTACTGTCCCATGAAGGTACAGGAACTTTGGTCACTAGTGCAGGAAAACAACACAAGGTGTACTTACTTAAGACCAAAGGTGGTCGCCATCTAGACGGGCTTGGGGCCCTACCACGTAGCTAGGGTGAGTTGTTTTGTCGCCTTTTACGAAAATCATATCACCAGCGAGAGCGATATAGCTTTCCTCACTAAATATCAAACCAATTCATACCTGTTGGTAATATTTACTGATTGTAGTTGTCTCCAGATCCGAGGTCCTCGCCAACATGCCGGCTTTGACGGCCAAATTCGGATATGTGTCAGACAAATGTTGCAGGAGGCATGGAAACGGACCCGCAGCGCCTCGGACCACCCCGCAAACGAAATGGGCACAGCCTTCACTGTCTTCTGAGAATACTAGCTGTAAGGGTAAATAGTTCATTTAAATTTCACTCCATGCAGGGGTGGAGTAAGAATGCTGATACTAGCGGACGGTGACGGCCTGTCGTAAAAAGAGTCAAAACAACCCTAGCTAAGATTTGAAGACCTAGGTATGTTTCAAAGCCTTAGAAACTTACCTAGGTCTCTAAACCCGTCTGGATGGCAACCATCCCTGATATTCAAAAATGTCGCTATAATAACCTTGTGTTTCTGCATAAATGGGCCAGGTTCCAGTACCCTTTATTCGGTCAGCAGCGTGTTCGTGGTGACCGTGACGTCGCCAACATCCATAGGCGACGGTAACAGCTTACTATTAAGTGGGCCGCCAGCCTGTCTCCTGTTCCTCGGCAGTAAAATATATGTATATTTTAATATATAAAATATATTAAAATTTATATTAATGTAATAATAATTTAATTTCAAAGCAGTAAAAATTATTATACCTTAAGGAATTCCTTGGCAAGGGCCTCTTGTTGGTGAGCATTGAGGGTGTCAACATCACGCTGATGAAGGTATACCACACTAGCTCCGCCGTTTGGATGTGTTTCGACACGCATCAATCTGTGTAGTAATTTTTTTTTTACTTATGTAATTTCAAATTGTATTGGTCAAGGTCCCAAGAGATAAGAGACAATCGCTCAACTCTCATTTGGGTGACCAAGGAGTGATCCTCTCCTCGCATCCTTCAAAGACGTTACCGCCTCTCAGAAGGTTATTTTATGTTCACAAGGTAAAAATGTCTGGAAGAGATTGCTCTTTAGCGATAAGACCGCCCTTTCTATCTAGTTGTATATTTTTTTAGTACAATAAAGAGCTTTCTATTTATCTATAAACGCTTTTCACACACCCCATAGCATCCGTCAGTACGTGCAGAGGGCGCTGGTTATCGTGGCTGGTTATCAGCCCATATGCCCCAATCGTTGACAAACGTTATGTCCTTCATGTCTAAAAGTTCGTTCGCAAATAATTCTTAATATAATTTTTTCTTTACATGTATTTATTTTCTCTATTATTTTTGTTAATATTGTCTCTTTTTACCTATATAACGTTTAGATGTAACTTTTAATTTTACCTAACTTTAAGATATGAGTTTGTTTCAGATAATCATCATCATCATCCTAGCGCTAAGTCCCGGTTACCACCCAAACTTTCGTTTCGGTGTCTGGGGTCCGCTCTCCGATTTTTTCTACTCCACTTCGCGCGATCTTCATCATCCCTGCTAGTGAGCCCATTGGCACGCATATCACCTTTACGACGTCAAACCAGCACTTTTTGGGTTTACCCCTCCTGCCGGGGCCCGGCGGAGGCGGCATGGCCAGACATTTGTTTCCCACGTAAGCATCCGGTTGCCGTAAACATGGCCATACCAACGGAGCCGACACTCCTGCAATTTATCTGCAATGTCACGGACATGAAGGCTGCCGCGAATGCGGGAGTTCCTAACGCGGTCCTTCCGTGTCACTCCACACATCCACCGCAGCATATTCATCTCCGTGACACGCAGTTCTTGCTTGTGTCGCTCTAACACCGGCCACGCTTCACAGCCATATAAAAGGATAGGCCTAATGATGGTCTTATAGACCTGTCCCTTCAACTTTACCGGCATCTTGGGGTCACAAATGACATCAGTTACCTCACGCCATTAGGCCCACGCGGCAGCAATGGGTGCCTTGACGTCGCAATTGATGTCACCAGACGCATGAAGCACACATCCCAGGTATTTCACAGGGTCCGTGCATTCGACCGTGTTGCCGTCTATGCGTACAGGTGTGGGATCTGTGGAGTTACAGGCCAAGTACTCGGTCTTCGCCACATTGAGCTTCAGACCACCGTTCTCAAGCGACTCCTTCCACGCCTTCACACGTCGCACCAGCCTACCCCTGTCCGAATCTGTCAGCGCGATATCATCAGCATACATGAGCAGCTACGGGGGCTGCTCATGTGTTTCTGATGCTGTTTGACAATACGTCTAATACCACGCTAAACAGAAACTAAGGACGGATCCTTGGTGCACACCGACTGTGATGGGGAAAGGCTTTGTGTCGCCAACAGCGGTCCGAACTACGGAATCGGAGTCACAGTACATGTCGCGGATGATCTCAATATAGGCCTCTGGAATCCCTTTGGACTGCAATACCCACCAGATTATCGCGCGAGGAATACAGTCGAAGGCCTTCTGCAAGTCAAGAAACAGACAATGCAGAGGCGTATTCTTCGCCCTGTATTTCTCCGCAACAGTCCTTAGGGCAAAAATAGGGTCCATTATCCCGTGACCAGGGCGAAACCCATATTGACGTTCTGAGACAGTGCACTCCTGTCGAATCCGAGAGTCGATAACCCTCTCGAAGAGCTTCATGGTGTGGGATATGACCTTTATACCGCGGTAGTTACCGCACTCCTGCACCGATCCCTTGCCTTTGAAGACTGGAGTAATGATACTCAGTCTCCATTGGCTCGAGATCGTACCGGTGAGGAGTGTCCGGTTAAAAAGATTGGTTAAAGTGCCCACACCACGAGAGCCCATCGCCTTCCAGGCTTCGATGGGGACTCCATTGGATCCAACAGCTTTCCGATTCTTCATGCGGCGAAGACAATTCTGAACCTCTGCAGGCATTATCAGTGGCACTAGTCCTTGGTTCGGAGGAAGATCTGGCGGCTGCACCTCTTCATGCTGCTTATTCAGCAGCTCGTGGAAATATGAGCGCCATCTCTCCTTCACCGCAAGGTCCTTGCATAACAGGTTGCCCCCTGGGTCTTTTACACAGCGGCACTTGGAGATATCCTGTGCTGCTTTGACCCTGGAGCGCGCCAACTTATATATGAGCTTCTGCCCCTCAGACGAGTCCAATTTATCGCAAAGTGGTTGTAAGTGGTCTCGTCTGGCTCTGGCTACAGCTTTTTACAGTTTGTTTCAAATAAATATTTGTGAAAACACATTAATAGTGTTTTAGATTTATACTAAGTTTTAGTTTTTAGCTAGATCAAATTGTTTTCCAAAGGCCAGGTCAAGAGTATCCTAAACCGAAAGGCATGTATGAAGGGAATAATGAAAGTGGACGAAGCAAAACAAGTATGTAAAGATCGTAGCAAGTGGAAAGAAGTGGTCTCTGCCTATCGCTTCGGGAAAGAGGCATAATTATATGTATGTATGTATGAAGTGAATCAAAACAGAGTTCAAAGGAGTCGGTTACAAACAAACAAACATACAGGTGAAACTAATAAAAAGCGTGTTAAAAATTGGTCAGGTAGTGTATGGATGAGTCTTTCCCTTAGTTGGATTGTGACTAAAAAAATCAACAGGTAACAATAAAATAATATATGTTACTCACCTATGATATTTAAGGCCTTTAATACTGGGATTGTCAATAAGTGAGCCCCATCCCTGGCCCAACGGTGGGACAGCACCACGGTCCCGCCTGCACTGCACGCCGATTGAGCACCGTTTGATACGAGACCGACGTCTGCAGTGGTGACATGATGAGTGTCGGGATGAGTGTGACCTATAAATTGTATTAGAAGTGTATCTTAAAAGGCTTTTTAAGCTCTATTATTATTATTTTATTACTGAGGTACAGCAGACACCGTCGCCTATGGATGTTTGCAACGCTAGGGGCACCGAAAAAACGCTGCTGTCCCATAGGATACAGGAACCTGGGTCACTAATCCCGGAACACAACACAAGGTTATTATGGCGGCATACTTGTAGACCAAGGGTGGTTATCGTCAGCTTAATTTTATCGGAATGCGTAAATCCACAAAATATCAATATCGTAACTCCACAAAATATCATAATAAGACTTTTAAATTTAATTAGATGGCTAGCCAAGTATTTTGAACTCTATCTATAGGATTACTTCCTATGTTGTACAAAAATATGGCTTGTTATGAGTAACATAATTCCCATGCATATAAAAAACCAAGTTTTTACTTGCTCCTGTTAAGTTTATCGAAATGGAGTTAAGAATTCTGGATAATTAAAAGGATGACATGGCATTGTGTGCACTGTCCAATATACTTTTAAGTTATAATTGGATGATTGATTGTGGTCCGTGTTTGGCATGTGTTTGTTAATTGTGATGTTTGTGCCAAATCACCTACTATCATGTTGGTTATCTGTCTGCTGAACTCCAGCAATGAAAAAACTATTAACCTTCCTTATTTCCTCAAATGAAATAAATAATATATCTCACCTTTCTTTATCCTTCCCTTTTTCTTTCTCCCTTTCTTTTTCTTTCTCAATCTTAACTTTATCACTCTTTTCATCACTTTTAAAACTTCTCCCACTGGTTAGCACTTGAACTCCTTCTGGTTTCAACTTTAATGGTAACTCTAAATTACCATAACATGGCAGCTCTCTCCTTGGAGTTGCTTGAAATCTTAGAGCTTTCAATGTCAAGCTAAAATGAGTGGCTGGACGTCTTATTGGTGAACTTTCTAGAAGAACATTTGATCTTGACACTCTCGGATACTTATATTTGAAGAGAGATCGTTGAAAATGTGTGTTTATGATCCTTAACTGCTGTGACACTGAAGAAAATATCTTCTTTGTCACTTCATCGTCTGGTACTTTATTCATAAGCTTTGTTTGCTTCCACGATGCATTTAGTCCTCCAAACCAATCCAATTTTAAAGGCTCTTCGTTAAAATGTAATAAACTATGGGATGTTGGACTACACAGTAATGGATTTTGTGATAATGCTGCTTTCTTTAAGAGGTGCAAATTTAGTACTGTAGCATCTCCGTATCCTCCAGAATCGAAAACTGGCCATATTTTAGTTAGTTTTGCCGGTTTTGTATTGTCAGTCCAAACACAAACATCTTTGGATGTATCTTGACTATGCTTACGTTTCTTCCCTGTGAAAACAAGTGTTTGTGATTAATTTCTCACTATGTCTTTCAATTTATATCATTATACCTAAATGTTAATGGACTTGTCAATATCATTGTTAATAAATAAATGATCTTGAGGTTTGGTTTGAATTCGTTGAAGATAATGTTGGAAAAAAGTAAGGTTAAAAAGTGCAGCAGATAGAGATGCATTGAATCTTAGCAGGATAGCTGTGCCAGTTAAAAGTAGAAATTGTATGTATACCATTAAATAGAAGCATAACAATTATTGTGAAGTCAATCCTGGACATAGCATTAAAGATATTATAAATTTAATTGCAAGATCACTAATGATTTATTCAGAATATGGAACAACATTTATGGGAAGTAATGAACATACTATGCCAATTATTTTAGATGGAGATTTGAATTGCAATTTAATGATGAAAAATATAAGCCATTGTTTGTTAATAATGATCCAAACTGTTCGACAACTAAAACAGGAACAACTATAGATGCAGTATTTACTAGATTTATTGAAAAAATTCAATCAAAAACTTTTGTATCATATTTCAGTTATTTTAGTAGTGTACAAATAACTGAATGTAGGAGTACTTCTGATGAACATACCTACAGATAATGATGTTTTGTGAATGATTCCATAATTTTATGTTAAAACTTTGTACATATAAGACTATATATGAATGAACAACTAATATGAATGCAATAAATCTTATTATGCAAAAATTGCAGGATTCAAATTATTTTCATATTGGTACTACTTGAAGGATATAAAAAAATAAGTGACTTCTAGGGACATCCGAAAGAAGGGAAGCTTTATAGTATAAAGTGTAGGATCTCAGCGTTAAAAAATTTATGAAAAAAGACTGAGGGGAAAATAAATAAAGCCATGAGAAAATAAAAAAAATATTGAACACTTGGGAAAATAAAAATGAATACATTAAAAATAATATACAAGCCTAAAAATGCAAAGCTACAGCGGAGCTCTCTTCATGGTTAGAAGAAAAAAATTTGGAGAGCTCTGCTTGAACTTCTAGTGAAATAACTGTATTCCAAAAAGGGAATACTTTTTCTTCTTCCTATGTTAATCTCAAATTATGTTGCATCAGCACAACATATTCTCTCCTTCCACTCTCATCATCTCAACATGCACACCATTTTTAGCCTTATCATCTTTTAAACAATCCTTCCATTTTTTCTTTGCTCTGCCGTTCTTTCGTGGAGACATATCCACTAGAAATAAGAGTGGTTCCTTTTTACATAGAATTCTTTTCTTTTCTATCCATTTTAGAACTCCCCACATCCATCTCAATATTCACATCTCCAACCTTTTATCCTTCCCCTTTGTAGCAAGGCATTCAGACCCATAAAAGGAAACACTTATTAGTCAAATTTAATAAAATCTTTAATAACAGTCCATTAAGTCCCAAGACTAATAATAAAAAAAAGAATAATAATAAAAAATATATATATTAGCCTACTATTTGTACAAGAAGAAAGAAAAATGTACAAGGTCATTGTGTGTGCATCTATATTATTGGAAAGAGAAGAATATGGTGCATTTCATACTCTTTTTGCAAAGTTGAAAGAAGATCAAATAAATTTTTACAGATTTTTCCCCAAAAAAGGGTTAACATCAGGCAGGCACAGGTTGTAAAAAATAAGCCACAACTATTAATTACAAGTAACATGTTGTGTTGACCCCATATAATGTGGGATAAGGGACAGGAGGAAGATGTGTCAATTATAATATAAATAATAAAGTTAAATCAAACCTATTTTCTTGTAATGTTATTTATTATCACAAAAGTGCTTCAGAAAAGCTATGTAAAAGTAGTGCAGTGTTAATGACGCTGTAATATTAAGCAGCAGACCTCAGGCTGCAAAAGCAAATTAACACTTTAATCGACTGGTCATTTTTGAGTTTGCCCTTTCCAAGTACAGGCTTAGGGTTTAATCGCACACTCATCACTCATTTACTCCCAGTACTGATCATTAACATTGTCCTTTTTCCCTTTGTTTCAAAGGAATGTAATATTATTGATATTTATACTTTATTTTGCATTTATTTTATATAAAAAGGCCTTAACATTCATAACATAAATTCAATGTTATAAATAGTAAACCATCTTAGCTAAAAGCTGATTAATAAGGATTATAGCTAGGGTCGATAAGCATTGTGAATTGAAAAGCAGATATATAGGCTAACAGTCGATAAAGTATAAAGTTGGATTATGATACCTACAATATATAGAAATCATGCTAAAATCAGTTCATCATATGTATACTTTTGCCCGTCTGGATGGCGACCTTTGCTCTTAAGTATGCCACCATAATAACCTTGTGTTGTGTTCTGGCATTAGTGACCTAAGTTTCTGTACCTTTATGGGACAGCGGCGTGTTCGCGATGCCACTGGCGTTGCAACACCTATAGGTGACAGTAACTGCTAAATCCTAAGCGGGCCGTCAGCCTGTCTGCTGTCCTACAGCAATTTAAAAAAAACTTATTATATAAATATTAAAATTTGACACATTAAAGTAGTATCTAATATAATATACCACTACAGATAAATAGAAAGTACAGGTCAGCTTTTAACAAGGTCATATGTTGCAAGTTTAAAGGAAACATATTAACGAGTATAAATTAGAAGAAAATAAACAAGCTAGGATAGTAAATAGAAGACTCAGAATAAGTTAGAATACAAAAAAATTTACTACTAATGTTTATAAACACTTATGACCTCTGTAATGATGTAACAAACAAATCTATAGGTTAACATATTTCCCACCAAAAAAATAGTACCGAAAACAACATTTAGATATAGCCCAATAGATCTAAACACCTTTATAGATCATTTTAGAGCTAATTTAGTGCATATAGCACAATACCTACCTTTGGTTTCGTTGGCTGGGACAAGTTTGCTGTCAGTTGACATACTTGTGCCATATCCTAGTTTCGACAGCTTTTTGTAATCGTGACTCACACGACGCCGCTTTCTACCTTCACCGGCGTCTCTTTCACCACTAGAACTACAAAAATTCGCGTCACATTCGCGATTACCATCG
Source organism: Malacosoma neustria (assembly GCA_963693495.1). Classification (NCBI taxonomy): domain Eukaryota; kingdom Metazoa; phylum Arthropoda; class Insecta; order Lepidoptera; family Lasiocampidae; genus Malacosoma; species Malacosoma neustria. The sequence continues at coordinate 10,464,027 of OY856395.1, read as the reverse complement.
ACTTTTACATGCGTTATAGCTGTATCGTTCGACGACGCCATTGTCTCGAAGCGGTTGTCGCTATCACTTGAACACTCACTGTTTTCCGTCAATGAAACATTCGTGAAACTAAATAGATGTACATTAACTGTAATTATATCTTATAAATTTACACAGAATTAATCAGAAACACATTGATTAAGTGGAAAAAAAACAAATTGAGACGCCATTTCTCGCTACCTCACACTTTTTTTTCTTTTCTGAGCAATGCACTCTAACTGTCACAGACGACGTAGACATTTTTCTGTTCAACCTTATTTTTGTATGTCAAATAAAAAACTGAAAAGTTAGAAAGGTATTTATTTTTGTACATTATAATTTTTATGTAATATAGCGAACATTTAAATTTTTAACGTTGTAAACAATAAAATTTTAATAATGTCAAAGCAGTGTTTAACTTTAAGTGGTCTTTGTTAGTTATTTGGCGATGTGTTACTACTATTTTCAAATAGATGGCGCATGTAGTTTAAAACACTAAAATACTGTCGCGCTTCTACGAAGAATGTCAGTTCCTTATATACCTCTAGGGGGTCCGAAACCAACCATGGGATGACAATGATACATATAATTACATTGTAGATGAATAGAATAATTGTTACTTTATTATATTTTATAGAGACACTGATTGTTACTGATGAAAAGGATCATTTAGATCTACAGGCAGGCGGGTCTTGTAGGCAAACGAAACGAAGTTTAAAAATAATTCTTTCCACTTTCCAAGTCCTCGGAAGTCAACAATGAAGCTATAATACCTATATTTATATAAGGCAAGGCAAGGTACATCATCTTGCAGCCCACAGTTCTATGTTGACGTGAAACACAAACTAGTAGCTCAAAAATGATGAGCAACTATTGGATTAAGAACTTTGAAAGCTAGTAAGTAATGCTGGCTTGAGCCTGAAGATTATAAATTAAACAACATTGTTGTGTTTGAAAGTCAGGCTCATTATTTATACTTTTTAAGTCAAGGCCCGGTTACCAACTAAACTTCAGTTTGAGTACCCAGGGTCCGCTTTTTTACCCTTCCCCAGTAATGTAATTTTATCCATACAGGGGCGGAAAAAGAATGCTGATCTCTGCGGCCGGAGTCAGCCTGTCGTAAAAGCCGACAAAATGATGGGTCAAGGGTGGGCCCTAGCTACGTTGTGATGCCCTAAACCCGTCTGGATACATACATACATATAGTCACGCCTCTTTCCCGTAGGGGTAGGCAGAGACCACTTCTTTCCACTTGCTACGATCCTTACATACTTGTTTCGCTTCGTCCACTTTCATTATTCCCTTCATACATGCCCTTCGGTTTGGGGTACTCTTAACCTGTCCTTTTTTCAAGACGTCCCTGATCTGGTCTCGAAACGTCCGCCTAGGTCTACACCTTCCAACACTTCCATTCACACTCGCCTTATACACTTTTTTTGCCAATCGTTCTTCATTCATTCTCTGAACATGTCCAAACCATCTCAGCATACCTTTCTCAATTTTTGTCACTAAATCTTTCAGACCACAACGTTTCCTTATCTCACTATTTCTTATCCTGTCACTCAGTTTAACTCCTAGCATACTTCTTAACGCTCTCATCTCAACTGCATTTATTCTGCTTTCATGTTTCTTTTGCCATACCCAACTTTCACTTCCGTACATGGGTGTCGAAACCAACACCCCCTCATGCACAGCCAGACGAACCTCGTTAGACACCTTCCGACTGTTCATAAAGGAGTGCAAAGCTCCATTCACCATGTTTCCTGCATTCACTCTTCTTTCAATATCACTCTCACACTTTCTATCTCTTGTAAACTTTGAACCCTGATATACAAACTCATTCACCTGTTCAATTTGTTCATCTCCAATCACAATATTGCAGTCTGTCACTGTTTCATCTCTTTCAAACACCATCACTTTCGTCTTCTTTACATTCATCTTCATTCCCTTTCTAACAAAAGCTCCACTCATAACAGTTACCATCTCCTGCAACTTCTCGGCCGAAGACGCAAGTAATACTTGATCATCAGAATAGAGAAAACATTTGACGAGTAACTCATTCATTCTCAACCCACTTTCATTCTCTTTTAAATCTGTCAAGCAATTGTTTATGAACAGATTAAACAGCCACGATGACGCTACACATCCCTATCTAACACCTTTATCGCCCCCGCGAGAAACGAGATGTGATGGGTGGCGAACCACATCGCAGCCATTTTGGTTAATTAAATTAATTAATATTGCGTTCCCACGAATAGCAAGGGAAAGGTTTGTCCACCCCAGCAGAGCCCCGCATGCCAGGATAAGGCTGGCCTAATTCTGGGTCGCCCGGTCCCAGGGCAGTGTGCCCCAAGCTTGCCCCTAGCCATGCATCCATCCGCGCCGCAGACGTTGGATTGGCGGAGAGGTTAGGAATAGGGATAATAATAAATAGGAAATGTAGGATATTAGCGCCCAGAAGGGCAAGGGATAGAACATTAATAAATAACTAGGGAAGCCGGGGTCTCATACCCGTATACTATACCACAACTACCGGACAGGTAAGTTGGGATGAGTATCCCTTGACATTTAAAATTCATATTTCAAATAACACACGATATTTAAAATTCATTAAAACCCAACTTCACTATCACACATCAAGTTTTGAAGACATCAAAAGCACCATAATAACTTCGTGTTGTGTTCCGGCATTAGTGACCCAAGTTCCTATACCCCCCATAAGGGACAGCAGCGTGTTCATGATACCACTGGCGTTGCAAACACCCATAGGCAGCGGTAACTGCTAAATTCTAAGTGGGCCGTCAACCTGTCTGCTGTCTTACAGCAATAAAAAAAATAATGACGCATGTTGCCACACCTTCAAACTAGCATTTACTGGATCACAATAATAATAATAAGTATGTATTTACATTACATAAAATTCCTCTTAAAAAAGTGTGCGTGCAATTCACACACAGCAGAAACAACTTCAGAAAAGTAGCCTACGAGAAAACACGTACTTGTATGTTATTTCATTTTCTCGCAGACTAAACATTATTTGTAGAAATAAAAGTTTATCTCTTTTTGGTGCCGCTTTTTCGTTTTATCGAATTTTCAAATCACAAGTTTCACTTATGTATTAATTAAGGAAATAATAATCATATTTTAAAAGACAATCATTAACATTGCACAAACAAAAATGGCGTCTACAACAAACATGCAAAATATGTACGTGCCAAATTAAACATTTTTAAAAGTATTTACGATGGGCACGTATTTGTAAGCAAATCGACATATGGACGCGAATTATATATGTACATAACAACACGTACTTATTGATTTTTCTGTATGAAATGTGTGTTGATGTTTAAAATTCAACTGGGTTGACGGCATAATATGTGATCAATGTTTCCGGAGGCCCAAGTAAGCTCACTCATTAAGTACTCCCTAAACATCGCGTGACTCTGGTTTTTCATTAGCTAATTATTTTGTCTATATTTTTTTAAACACTTAAAAACTTAAAAGAAAAACATGTGGGTACCTACTTATGTACGCACGTTCAAAGTTACATATACTCCTTCGGCGTAATAAAGTAAAAATAACCTTTTATATAAATAATATAAATAAATATTTTGTGACAATTCAAACAGCGTCATCTAGTCCCAAGCTAAGTAGCACTTGTATTATGGGCCCTAGACAACTGATATACTACTTAAATACTTTTTTTTGTAAATAAATACATACTTATTATACATAAACACCCAGATGAGGGATGGGAATCGAATCCGTGACCTCCGCAAGCATACCGAAGTGCGTTATCCGTTACGCCACCGAGGTCGTCAAAAGCCTTAATAAAGCCTTAATATTTTATCCTGAATTCCACAACTCTTTCTTTGCATAATAAATTAATAAAATAAAAATGTCTCAACAGCATATATGTCTAACTATTATAGTTATGCCACAATAAGTATTCTTTTATTTTAAAAATTTAATTAAAATGCCGCCGCTAGAAAAATCTCTTTATTTTCTATCTTGCTTTTAATCCTTATCAAAATAAATTACTTCATATTCAAGACTGCTTCAATACCTTTACCTATATAACTTTTTGAATTATTCAATGCGGACATTCCATTTGAAAGATATCACGAGTTTAAAAATGTAAAAAAAGCGTTGCGTTTCATCCATAAAAAGTTTATCCTCATGCGCCCAAAGAAGTTTCACTTCAAAAAGAATACAATTAACCTCAAATCTATAAATTCACTTAAAAGGTTTTTTTTAATATAAAGACACTTATTACGAATTTTTACAATGGCCTATCATTCACCGCCATATATAATTTAAAACCACATGCACACATGTATATTAATGATTTTTTTATTTCCACTGACAGGTGTGGTTGATTATGAATATTTGAAAAACTGCGGTGCATTTAGTTACGAGTTTTCACGGAAACTTGACAGACAGTTGTCAGCTAACTTCGTTATTTCGCTTTTTAATTCACTGCGAATATGTCGTGTAAAAGTCACTTTAAACTTTTTTAGGTTCTAGGTTCTCCTTCAAGCCCCTTAGACGTGAGTCCAACAGGGCCCTATCAGCACTAATACCCATTCTCTATCATTTGAAGATTATCGAGTCTGGTTATTTATCTAATAATATGTATGTATTTTAGTCATCTAGTATTCATAACACAGGCCCTCTGCAGCCTACTTTGGGACTAGATAGTGTTAGAAAACCTATTAGATTTTTTTTATTACTGTAGGACAACAGATAGGCTGACGGCTTAGAATTTAGCAGTTACCATCGCGTATAGGTGTTTACAACGCCAGTTGCGAACATCCTGCTATCCTATAAGGGTACAGGAACTTCGATCACTAATGCCGGAACACAACGCAAAGTTATTATGGCGGCATACTTAAGACCAAAGGTGGTCGCCATCCAGACGGGCTTGGAGCCCTACCACTTAGTTAGGGTGGGTTGTTTTGTCGCCTTTTACAACAGACCGACCCCGTCCGCAGAGTTCAGTATTTTTACTCCGCCCCTGCACAGATACTTTGTGTAGTTTTGGACAACACAATCATAAAACTCTTTGCTCTTTGGAGTATGTCATTGTATGTATGACATGCGACTTTTCTTTCAACTTTTAGAATAGCTAATGTTGTCATTATTGTTTTATTAAGCCATACTTAATAATATAAATGTCACAGTAACTCTGTCTGTCTGTTACATTTTCACACCTAAACCGCTAAACCAATTTTGATGAATTTCAGTGTAGAGATAGATTGGACCTTGGAGAAGGACATAAGTTACTTTTTTCATTTATATGGCAGAACAATGTTTGCTAGGTCATCTAGAATTTTATAATTGTATTTTTTTTTGTTTTATCCTGTAAATATAGTAAACATAGTTCTGTTTTTTACCTATGTGTTTCTTCCAAATATTTCAATAAAATAGCGTTATGTGAATAATCGCAGCATTTTTATTAAAAAAAAAAACTTGTATTAACTCGTTGTAAACAGTCATAAGTACGTTCTCCCTCTAACCTCTTAGAGGTTTGAATCTAATAGGTCCTACTTTTTTTCTCGAAGGACTCTGAGCTCCAGAAATCTGACCTGTGTCACCTCGTTAAACTTTCTAATGCAAAGTTTTCATTGAAAGTTCCAAATATCAGCAAAACAAAATGGAAGAAACCAATCAATCTTAAAAGCAACCGAAAGATTTATGATTAACAATATAAATAAGCTAACTTGTCTCTGACGTCATAAGTTACATAATGCTGATCTACCGCGATGGTTTATAAATCACGGCTAATTAACAGTCGACACGCGGTCCGAAATTCGATTCTCGCCAAGACGTATATTAAGTACTAGAGTATACACAGCTTTTATTGCACGTACTGTCTGGCTGAACCATCCTTACCTTTCGAAAGGTTTAGAAACATGCAAAAATGCTTGTTTTAAATTAAAAATATGCCACATACAATCTAGCACGTTACAAGACAAATTTAATAGGTTTAATTCATTGGGTGATTGATCTACGATCGACTATTTACTATTATTTTATTTTTAAAAACTACGTTCATTCTTATTCCATTTTTTTAAATATAGTAAGTATATTCGCCGTTCCCGCCAACTTCGTTGAGCGAATAACAGGAAAAATAAATCGAAAAAGAAAATGAGACAGGGTCAATGAAATCCAAAACATAAATAGCATATAACCGAACGAAAAATGCCACGTGGAATAAACCTGTCCCATCCTGATATGTTCAGTAGTTTTGAAATAATGGTGCGTCAATGGAACACCATTTTCCTTTTATATATAGTTTTTTTTATTGCTGTAGGACAGCAGACAGGCTGATGGCCCGCTTAGAATTTAACAGTTACCCTCGCCTATGGGTGTTTGCAACGCCAGTGCCATCGCGAACAAGCTTCTGTCCCATAAGGGTACAGGAACTTGGGTCACTAATGCCGGAACACAACACAAGGTTATTATGGCGGCATACTTAAGACCAAAGGTGGTCGCCATCTAGACGGGCTTTAAGCCCTACCACGTAGCTAGGGTGGGTTGTTTTGTCGCCTTTGACGACAGGCCGACCCCGGCCGCAGAGGTTAGTATTCTTTCTCCGCCCCTGCGCGGATAAAATGCTGTTGCTGCATGTAGCAGCTTGGTAATTTCATTTCTAAATGGTAACGCTTAGGTCTGCTACAACTCTTTGAAACATTATTTCGTATTCTAAGGTCAGTTGTTAAGTCTTGTCCCAAAGATCGGAACTAACTATCGAAGAGCAATGGCCAAAATTCGAGTCTGCGCGTGCCTGCCAGTGTGCCTGTGGCATCCACAAAGGATCTGGGTGGGAACCAGGGGTTTTAGTGTGTATACCGCTACGACAACCCATCCATTGCTAATCAGCTAAGTGAACGCAGTAATATTACATACTTCTTCCCTTTCGCCGTGTTGACGTTATATGTTTTTCCCTAGATATCCGTGCATTTTTATCCGTGCAGGGGCGGAGAAAGAATACTAACCTCTGTGGCCGGGGTCGGCCTGTCGTAAAAGGCGACAAAACAACCCACCCTAGCTACGTGGTAGGGCCTCAAGCCCGTCTGGATGGCGACCACCTTTGGTCTTAAGTATGCCGCCATAATAACCTTGTGTTGTGTTCCGGCATTAATGACCCAAGTTCCTGTACCCTTATGGGACAGCAGCGTGTTCGCGATGCGACTGGCGTTGCAAACACCTATAGGCGACGGTAACTGCTAAATTCTAAGCGGGCTGTCAGCCTGTCTGCTGTCCTACGCAATAAAAAAAAAAAAAAAGATAAAACAGGACTAACTAACGCCAAGACCGTCTATCCATTTTCAAGTGAATGTTTGTGAAAAATCACCTAACACACTATCTTTATTTTTTTATAACAGTACGACTTAAACATGCCTGCTCTAGTATACTTAACTCAATGGTCGACAATTCGTATGCTGCCAGCGTCGTGTAGTGACCGTGAATTCGCGAATGTTATGTCATTTACATACAGTTCTCAATGAAATATTTTTATTTCTGGTGGGGATTTGGTATTTAGTTGTGGTGGGTCTAATTTTCTTAGAATTAATCGTGCACTCGGTGAACATAAAGTTATATTAGCCAAATATTGGGACTCATATCCATGGAGAGGCGGAGAAAGAATACTGACCTCTGCGGCCGGGGTCAGCCTGTCGTAAAAGGCGACAAAACAGTCAACCTGTGCTACCATTAGTCTTAAGTATGCCGCCATAACAACCTTGTGTTGTGTTCCGGCATTAGTGACCCAAATTCCTGTACTTTTATGGGACAGCAGCGTATTCGCGATGCCACTGGCGTTGCAAACACCCATAGTCCTACATACAGCAATAAAAAAAAGACATTTTTTGACATTTTCCAGAGAAAAACCAAATCCAAATCCTTTGCATTTGTATTAATAAATATAGATCGAGTTTGTATTTTATTTATCATAATGATAGCATTATGACCATGCGTATACATTTTGAAGAAAACTTGCTAACATGCCAGGCTAGTAAGTGACAGTGAAATAAATGGGGTAGAAAAGAGACGAAGATGAAATCTGACGCAAGGTGAAGAAAAATGTGGAAGATAATTAAATTAAGAGATGTATTACCTCATTTGCAAGTAGCCAAAGTTATACGGTTGATTTACCTATCCGGATTTCGGGTCAGGCGTCCAGATATTTAAGTGACAATGGACTTCGTACGCAACAAAGATGAACCGATTGTCAAAGACCAGCGACCTACTATCGTATCGGACCTGGGAGACCAGCAAAAAGGTAACCAAATTTATGTCATAAACAAGCCAACAGAAGCCGCTAATGACCAACAATAGCCAAGATTAGCACATAATCTCCCCAAGAAAACCTTGTGGGAAGAGGACCCTGTAGCCAAGATCTTTTTTTTATTGCTGTAGGACAGCAAACAGGCTGACGGCCCGCTTAGAATTTAGCAGTGAAGTTGCCGTCGCAAATGGGTGTTTGCAACACCAGTGGCATCGCAATCACACTGTTGTCCCATAAAGGTAAATATCTAATAATAAACTATATCTAAATATTCTGCAAGAATATGATATAATGTTGCGAGGCAGTCTTTGGGGACTGCCGATAGAAGTGAAAACTAAGTAACTTGTGAATTGTATCGTCTAGCTATTAGATTATTATTTTCGAATTATTTTTGGTTTATAAAGAAGTGTTTATAATCAAGGATTACAGTTTAATTTGGTCATCAACACCTTTTAGAAACCAAAAATTGTTCACCCAAAAAGTGCTTAGTGCGCCTACAGGAGTTTTCACTTCAAAAACTCAACTGTATTTGATTGTAACAAAGTCGCAATTCGAATAGATATGTATATGTAATGTAATGCAATCATTTAAAAATTACATTATAGAATAAACCTTAAGACAACATCAATTAGGTTGGTATTACTGGAGTAAAAATTGTTCATGGAAAGCGTTCGGTGACGATGATGCGAGTTCCATGATTTTTGTTTACTTAAAAAGTGCTCAACGCGCCTAAAGAAGTTTTCTCTTCAAAAATAGCGTTTATTTATTTTACTCAGCTTATCTAAGTACAGTTCGTATAACTATATTATTTTATTTGTTATCAGACTGAAAAAATATTACAAATAATAAAAAAACTGTGTGTGTCAGCTCCGACGCACGACTGGAGTTTACTACTTATGTACGATTGTCTAAACATACGCAAAAAGAGTTTATTTAACTGAAAAAAGATTAATACCATATGAAAGGGTAAATTTACAAATTAATGAAAATAATATACATATATAAAAAAAGTTTTAAAACAGTTTTAAGTTCAACTTAATTACAACTATGACATCTAGTAATAAAGTCACAAATCTCCAAAACATTATCTAATACTTACTACGATCATTCGTCATTTAAAATGAGCAAAGCAATAAATTACTCTTGTCACTTACAAATGAAAAGACACATTTATTGTGAAATCAACCTTAATGGTGAACGCACACTTGTCCGAGCCGAACGCGCTGAACGAGTCGAACGAAACGAATTTTAGAATTCTGTATATGAAATCACATGAAACCTCGCACACTTGCCCGCGTCGAATCGTCCGAATCTGGAAGAACCCCAGAAATCCTACATGAATTCGGATGACGTCATCAGATTCGGCGCGGCTTATGCGGTCGACTCGACCGATGCGTTCGCATTCTACGAGCGAGTACTATTTCTGCATTGCAGGCGTAAAGGAAATAGAAACGATTTCTTCGACGCGGTCGATTCTTCTGGTGAGGATATGTGTGCGAGGCCTCCTTGACTTCGATTCGTTCGGCGCGTTCGGCTCGGAGAAGTGTGCGTTCACCATAAGTTGTAACAAATAAAATAATTTTTGCCTTGAGAAATACATCGTTTTGTTTTGTTTAGTGAGTTCCGGTGCACGCGCACCAAAAACGTAACGAGGTAGTAGTATTCTCACATTAGTAGATTTTACTCTCACATTTTTCTCATACCGGGCGCCTTATATATGAAAATCGATTCTTATGGAGTAAACTCCAATATAATATATATTAAAATTGTAGCTGAGGAGTTTGATGCCGCTTCTTCTCCTTGCAACAGCCAAACATCTTGTGAAGCGGTGACAACTTTAATTCATATAATAAATAATAGTCTTATATCCATATTTGACTTTCAAAAAATGTTCAAACTAGGAACTTATTTTGAATAACAAAATTCAGTTTGAGTTATGGGGTCAATCCCAGTAGTGGGATGAAATATGACCTGATTTTACTGATTGTATAATGTAAACAAATGTGCCCACGCAATCAGTATATTCATGTAAGTAAATCGTAAATGAATTGACGTATTTCCTTATCTATGATTTTTTGTATCGTGATTAATATAACGACTGTGCCACAGTATATAATTAGACAGTATTATATATTTATGTGGTAGCCAAGTTAGTCGCCCTGAATTGCCCGGGCCAAGTACAGTGGCTCAAATTTCAAACGCTTGATTGCCCGAGCCAAGCACAGTGGTTTTGTATCTCTCCCTAAAAATTTAAAAAAATATTTTGACAGTTGTTCCCTAGGAAATAACGATTATATTTAGCTGTCAAATTTTCATCGAATTATGCCAAAATGTTATAGCCATGCCATACAAAAATAAAATGACAAAAAATTTTGAAATTGAAGTTCTGACATTGTTGAATGATTGTTGTGAGCGGCTTTGTTTTGGTTTTTAGTATTGTTAATTTACGATCCACTAAACAAGTGTGATACCTTTATAGAAAGGGCTTTAAAAATACTATGTTATTAGTAATGTTTTGTATGTTAAGTGGAACAAAAAACAAAATGTGTAAAACGAAAGTGATTTCACTGTGTGAATGAGAACTGTTGCAATAATTTTTACTTTTCTCAGTAATAGTAAATGATATAGCTATGATTTTTGCTTATTTTGTGAGAATATTAGTCTACTTATGTATTGTATTACTATAATTGTAGGCCTAACTGTAGTATTTGCGCATCTGGGACATGTAAATTTTTTCTAGAATTACGGCTCGCGTCGCCATTTTTTTTGTAAAAAATTAAATAAATTATTTTGTATGAAGAGTTGTACTGTTTTATTTTTTATCCTAATGTATATATAATAATCTTTGTAATTTACAATAAAAAACCCTATGTCATCGATTTAATTTTTGAATTACGATCGTATAAACACAAGTGGTGCTCAAATACGCGCTACCTCTGTGTTCAGCGTATCGTAATTCTATACCATAGTTGAATAATTATAAACAAAACACTTAAATAAATAGCTCCATTCATAAGAAACATAAAAACATAACACATGTTTGTGTTTCAAAAGCCACTTGAGGCACAATTAATAGTTTTGTGAAAGGGACCGCCGCGGCGGAAGTGTAAACAATGGTTGGGGCCGTGTTGGGGCAATATGACGTCAAGTTTTTAACGGTCACCGCCGCGTCGGGGCAACTCAGCGGGTAGCACTCGCAGATTAACCTAGAAATCACGAATTCAATTCCCGCGTGGGTATGCACCACATTAATTGTCTTTCTCGCTGCGTTAATCGCTTACGTGTTAACATGATTACAAGTTACCGACGGCGCAGGAAACTTACATACCGACTGTAATTTAGGTATCACATAAAATAATATTTTATTTAATACAGGGTAGTTACGAGTTTTATCAGTCCATTACTGAAATTTTGACGGGCATACTCAGTTCTAAGTTATTTTATTCCGTTAAATAATGCGTAATTGTTGTCTGGATATACCAAACCAATATCAACGGTATTATATTATTATAACCTGCCTTTTTTTTTTTTTTTTTTTTACGGGGTGGGGAAATCCTCATGGACTACCTCCGCCTGGGGAAAGGCGGAGGGGCGTGCCGGATTCTTACCGGCTAAAACCACCACCCCGGTGTCTCCTCACACGTGCGCGCGGGGCTGCGGGAATCCAAATTCTTCCGCAGCCCCACACTAGTGCTGGCCCGGTATGTCCGGGCCTCGTCTCATGCACGGGGTAGTGAGGTGTTTAACTACCCCGTGCATCGCCTCAGAGGCGCGCGCCGACACCCGCGCGCGCCTCCCCTTCGGGTCCATCGAATGGGGGGCGGGAACTTCCCCAAGTCCCTCGCCCCTGGACCTATTTATGGGCGCTAGAAAAGGGCGTTGTCCGCCCTTCTCCTGCGCCCGGTACGCCTTCTGCGGCCGGGGAAGGGAGTCAAGATCTCCCTCTCCCGTTCCGCAGTTTCCTTCTGCGACATCACGTCCTCACAGAAGGACACCACTGCGTCCCACGACTCTGCGCTACCGACCATCCTCCGCACTACGGCCGGCAGCGACAGATCGCCTCCCACTTCATTTATGAGGACACGGCGCTGCTCCTCCCAAGCTACACACTCGGCGAGCGTGTGTTGCGCCGTATCCTCCCCGCAATGGACGCAATGGAGGCACCGAGCGTCCGGCTCCCTGTCTATGCGGCACAGGTACTTGCCGAAGCAGCCGTGCCCCGACAGCACCTGCGTCACCCTAAACGACAGGGAGCCGTGCCTTCTCCCGAGCCAGTCATCGAGTACTGGCCGGATCGCCTCGACGGTAGCGAGGCCGGCGGTAGGGCGCAGAAGCCTTTGCCGCCATTCCGCCACCAAGACCTGACGGAGCTCCTCTCGGCGCAGCGCGATCTGCCGCTGCGCCGGCCTCGAGCCCCGTGCCCGTTCTTCCTCGCGCCATCGATATAATGACGCGAGTACTTTCGCCTCTAGGTCCCAGGGCGGGGATCCGGCCAGGACGCAAGCCGCCTCGTAGGAAATCGTGCGATACCCGCGGACGACTCTGACGGCCATCGCCCTCTGCGGTTTACGCAGAATGGCGAGAGTGCTGGCCGTCATGTCCAACGCCCAAACAGGGGCCCCGTACAGGGCCATGGACCGCACGATTCCCACGTACAACCGCCTACAGGCGGCGCTCGGGCCCCCCAAGTTGGGAAGCAACGTCGAAAGCGCGCCCGCTGCACCCATCAGCTTGGGCGCCAGCCGCCGGAAGTGGGGCCCGAATTCCCATCGGCTGTCGAGCACCAGTCCCAGATACTTCATGGTGGACTCGACAGCTATCCGGGCCCCGCTGACCACGATGTGTGATCCCGGCGCCGGCGCACGTCGGGGGCCATGAAACACCATGGCCTCCGACTTGTTTAGGGCCACCTCCAGGCCCAGGCGCCGGATGCGGTTCACCACCTGTGACACCGCAGCCGTGGCTTTCAACGTCGCCTCCCTGTGCGAGCTCCCCCGGGCAGTGACAAGCGTGTCGTCCGCGTAACACGTCAAGTCGGCGCCCGACGGGAGTTCGCCTCTCAGCACCCAGTCGTAGCCGATGTTCCACAGGAGCGGAGGTGTTGAATGCGTTGGAGATGTCTAAAGACACCGCCAGCACCACCCCACCCCGGGATACCGTCTCCTCCGCCAGGGCCCTCACGCGCATGATGGCGTCTATGGTGGAGCGCCCCCGACGAAAACCAAATTGGTTGTCGTCCAGGTCCGGCCCCTCTCTGCACAAGTGGCTGACGAGGCGATCTGCGATAATGCGCTCAAAAAGTTTGCCTGCCTCGTCGAGCAGCACTATGGGCCGATACGCGGACGGCGAGTCCGCGGGGCGCCCCTCCTTCCTGAGCAGGACCAGCCTCCCCTCCTTCCACACACTGGGAAACTGACCCCGTTCGAGACATGCCGTGAAGAGCCCCCTCAGCTGGGGCTCTAGCTTCTTCAGAGCCAGGACGAGAGCTCGACCAGGAACTCCGTCGGGTCCGGGCGCTGTGTTCTTAGCCCGGAGTCGCGACACGGCCGCTCTCATCTCTGCTTGCGTCACCTCGGGGACATCGGTGCTCTCCTCTTCTGGAGATTCTGTGGCTGAGGGCGAAGCCATCGCCGGGGGAACGTGTCCCACTCGCTCAGGGAAGAGGGCCGATACCACCGCCTCTAGCAACTGGGGTTGCATACTTTGTACCAGTGGAGGCGCCCAGGGACGCAACTTGCCCCGTACCCAACGGTAGGGGCGCCCCCACGGATCCCGATCTAGGGACCCCAGCTGCTCCTCCCTGGCACGCGACTTAGAGTCGCCGATGGCCAGCCACAGAGTCTCCTTGGACGCGCGGTACACCTCATACAGCGCGTCTTCCTCGACGGAATCCCGTCGACGTCGTCTCCGGTATCGCGTGTACTGGCGGCGAGCCGCAACGCACTCAACGCGCAGCCGGGCGATCTCGTCCGTCCACCAGTACACCTGGCGCCTTGCGGACTGTTGGCGGACACGGGGCATGGACGCGTCGCAGATCTGCGTCATCGCCCCGCGAAACCACAGCGCCACCGCTTCGACGTCGACGGGGCCGTCCGTCGTCGACTCCCAAATCCAGGACTGAACTAAGGCAGCTTCCTCGAGTAGTTCCTTGTCGATGCGCTTAAGCGCCCAACGCGGGCCGTCGTTAATCGGGGCTGTTGGATGGCGGCCGCTCGCGGTCTGGGCAGAGACGTCGAACCGGATATACCGATGGTCCGACAGCGTCTCCACCTCCACGGCGACACGCCAGTCGCGGACTCGGCTAGCGACAGAGGGGCTAGCGAACGAGACGTCCACTATCGACCCACCCCGCTGCCGCACGCACGTGTATTCCGAACCCCGATTTTATAACCTGCCTAGGACAAGCTTAGCGTCCCCGGTACCATGTTGGTTCTCTTAGAGAAGCGCATGCGCAGCTGTGATACGTTATGATGCTGTAATTTTATATATGTACAGTCGTCATTTTTACATTGAAGTTTCTCATTGACCTTCCTTTTCTGAAAAAAAAGTGACCCAGTATACCCTCCCCGTCTTTTTACTGTAAACAAACCAAAATAAGCCTTTAGACTCTAGGGGACAGTCATAGAGTATTTTATTTAATTTGGTACACTTGTCACCGACGGCTAAGGTGAACTCCTGGGACGTGACTTCATCAAGCAGCCACCACCTGATTTGGCACTGAAAGCGCTCGGCATGCGTGTCTTTAGGCTTGGCGCAGGACCATATGCGTGTCTTTAGGCTTAGCGGTGGTCCATGACAAGAACACGATGTTGTGCAGTGAGACTATCACCGGGTATGACCTTGCAGTCGGCCACTTTGCTGATGTTGTGTGAGTAGAAAGTCGATTTGGGTAGCATTCCTCGAGCTCTCGTAGGTGATAAGATGCTCGGGTCTCTTTTTGAAATACGTGTTCACGATGGCAAGGTCGGCAGCCGCACACGTATTGAGGATATCTTCCCCTTCCTCGTTGTGACTACCGTACCCAAATCCACCGTAAACACGCTCAAATTCCCCACATTCATCCTTACCCCCTTACACCCAAATGTCAAAAGCAATCAACTCTCACTTATTTCATTTATAAGACCCCCCCATTCGGAAAAAAGAAAAATAATATACATATTTTTTTTGAATTGTATTTATTCAAATATGTAATTATTACACTATTAATGATTATTGTTATCATATTACATTGTAATATGATAACAATTGTAATATAATTAAAATTTAACATTAATAACGTAAAGTAACTTTTACAATGGCAAACACTAACATCGATTACCTTTTCTTTTCGAAATTGCGGGAACAAATGAATATCGTTTATCCTTGGTATTCGTATTTATATTGGAGAAGAATCAAACGAATTCATGCAATATTACAAGCTTCATTGCAAGCACACACACCACAAGTCATATTTCGTCCCTTTGTACGTCTGAACAAGTATTGCGGACGGCGGCGGTGGCAGCGGCGGCGATTTACACGTCTCGACACGTTGTACTGAATATGGAATATGCAAGTTTTTACAAGTAACAGTCGCTGAGCTTAAAATATTATTGTCTACATTGATAGGTAAAGTCAAGCCAACATTTTAGTTCTTCACTATCGAAAGCAAATAAATTTACGTCGACCCCCACTCACGAATTGTGAACCCCCATTTTTTGTCACACCAACGTAGACCCCCGTCGAGTCTCTAGTGGACCCCTGGGGGTCCACCTAGACCACTTTGGGAACTAAAGCTCTATAATAACAAAACGCCACAACAAAGCCTTTTACGATATCCACGAAGAGATGAGCTGGCCCAATTACTGTCTGGCATCACACAATCTAACTGCACCACACAATAGCAGCATATTGGCGCTGACCCGGTTCATAAAATCGCTTAGTATCCCTAGACTAGAGTGCTGTAGAATAATGAAGACCAGGGACTAGGATGAAAGGGGAAGGAGACAACCAGATAATTCCTTTCTCTCCGCCTGTAACTACGTAATGTCTCGACATCACAAAAACAATCACAAAACATCACACCTCTCGAGGTGTGTCGTCGCAGGATGTGGAATAAAAAAATACCTGAGTGCTGTTTATTAGCAAAAAAAGAAATCTGTTTGCACTAGTATCTATTAGTGGCATAATAAGTAATTTACAATTACTAAATATTACACCGTATATATCGAATTTTGTGGTTGTTGTCATATTTGTTAAATAAACATACTGGTTATTTTATTGTACTGTGTCCTTGTTTTAGATAATGTCGTGAAGTTCGGTACGATCTATTTCTATTCGATACTTGATAATTTATTGGAGGTGTCATAATACTAATTAAGCTACTGGCACGCTATGATGGCCGTTTTGAGGTTTGTCCACTCCACGAATTTTCGTAATAATTAGTAATTACATTTGAAGGAGCAAATTGCTGTTCTTCTTTCTTCATGAGTGGACAAATGTCAAAACGGCCATCATAGCGTGGTATAGTAATAACTTTTAAAAACACATAAATTCGAAGTTTGAAATGACCGAGCGGATTTCATATTGAATTCCAATAATAAATATAAATAAAAAACAATGAAAACAATATATCAACTTATACAATATTTATTTTATTTAACAGTGCGAAACTAAAGCAATTTTTTATTATTATTCAACCAAAACTTTTAATTTAGAATTTGGTGATAAATTATCCCAAAGAAAGCCAAAAAGTATTCATGCAAACCAACATCCAATTGTCATAATGATATGATGATTGATAGCTTTTTACTTTGTAATACGTAAAAATAAAATATGATTAAACATTTTAAATAAAAAAATATTTTCCATATATGTATTTCATTTTACACTAGCTGTGCCCACGACTCAGTCCGCGTGGAATAGTGACTTTGGGAAGTATTTTTTGGATATATCCTAAGGTTTATTTTAGATTACAAACCCTATACACTCTAAAATATAAATAAATGAAATATACAAACTGCGTTCGAACCTAAGTCCAGCCTAAGCTGAACCCTATTTCATATGATTGATGATATAAATCTGAGGTCAACTTAAATTGGATTATTAAAAATCCGAAACTGATCACTTTTAACTAAAATCATTTTTTTTTTCTAAAATAAAAGTAGCCTAAGTTACTCCTTGTTACATCAGCTATCTGCCAGTGAAAGTCCCGTCAAAATCGGTCCAGCCGTTTCAGAGATTAGCCGGAACAAACAGACAGACAGACAGACAAAAATTGTTAAAAATGTTGTTTTGGTATATGTACCGTGTATACATCCAAATGCACTTAGTAAAAAGCGGTTATTTTAATATTACAAACAGACCCTCCAATTTTATTTATTTGTATAGATGTATAGATTATAGCGCATCAACAGAGGAAAAATTTTCTTAATATAATGCAACCTTATGGTTGTCTAAAAGAAATCGGTTTTTAGTGATAAGACCGCCTATTGTGAACTCTACCTAGTTTAACTGTAAGATGCTTTGTTATTTATTATGATGGCAATTATGGAGTAATGTATCTAAATAAAAAAGAGTACAGAAATACTTAGAATTGAAAAACCTTTTTCCTATATTGATCTAATTAAGCCTATTTTACACCTGGATAGAGCTGGAAGATATAGTTTAACTGGTGTCCGTGACCTAACCAGCGAAGGCAAGCAGTGCGTGCGGGGGTACGCCCTCTGACACTACCACGAAAGTTTGAGATGGCGATCAGCTTTGGTGGGTAAGCCGTTGCGTCCACCTTGTCTATCTTTCGCAAGCCAGTTGGGTGGTTACAGTAGTAAAACGGAGAATTCTACATTCCAGCATTGGCTTCTCCCCCCAAGTTATGTCGCGACAGTAATTGGGTCCAGTTTTCCTTGGACAAAAATATCTCAGTTTTTATTTTGGCTGCTCTCTGGTTTCCAACCAGGAGATGTATTCCTATAATAGAGGTTTGTCGTCGTTTAACAGGCTTAACAATTAACGGGTTACATAAAAAATCTCAGTACGGCTATTTACAGGTACCATAATGTGGACAAAAATAAGTGATTGTTATTTATTTTTTTGTTAATCGTACGAGCTATTATATAATAGAAAATTCAAGAAAAACAACAGAAAGAAATGTAAAACTAAACAAATGTAAAATGAACAAAGCGAACAAAACGGCGCTAAATTGTAACCTTGAAATTTATGCATATCTGAAACCATAGACAATGATGAATGTTTAACACAAAACTGTGCATTGTAAAAAAAATAGTTTTTTTTTCAGTCTCGTCCAGCCGTCGCGAGTTCCACATTCGAAATAATAAATTGTATTAAGGAAACATGAGCGGGGCGCATGTGTTTGTTTGTTTGTTTACCAGCCGATGACGTCACTGTGTTTATTCTTGCGGGGATACTGGGGATATATGTTACTCGTGAAATATAATTAATATTTCGTAGAACAAAGAGCTTCAAATAACCTATAACTTCTCATAAAAGACTTTGGCTTCTTACAAAGACGGACCACACTAGTTAATGGCTGCCAATCTGCCAAGGTCACATATTGAGTGTACAAAATTCCTCGCCATGTTTTTCTTAGCCGTCGATGCGTAGTAATTATGTTAGAATAAGGGATTATTTATTATAATAATCTTTATAACAGGTAAAAAATAGAATTAAAAAATAAATTTGTCTATAACACATTGTGTCGAAAGAAGATCCATAATGTATGTCAATAAACACTATTAAAATTAATTAAGTCCATAAATAAGTAGATCTATATACATCATCTTTTGTCG
The DNA here is from genome assembly GCA_963693495.1 of Malacosoma neustria. Taxonomy (NCBI): domain Eukaryota; kingdom Metazoa; phylum Arthropoda; class Insecta; order Lepidoptera; family Lasiocampidae; genus Malacosoma; species Malacosoma neustria. The sequence continues at coordinate 10,444,932 of OY856395.1, read as the reverse complement.
GTCACTACGACGGTAATTTTTTTGTTAATATGTGTTAGTCTTTGATGTTTGACGTATGACCTTTGAAACCTGATAACAAGGCTGAATCACTGATTGTATTCTCAAAGTATAACTTTCTTTTAAGCGTTTAATGTTTTGAGCACGAGCTATATTAGACACATATTTACTGAGACAATTCACGCATGATTCATCAATAGATATTATATATAAACACCCAGGATGTGTGAAAGCCATTGCGTCACAGAGGTGTTGTATCGGAGGTTGTGCTTTGATAAATATTAAGATAGATAACACTTTATTGTACATTGTATGAAAGTAATTTACATTGAAATTTTGTGGTTAACAATATTGCACAAAGGGCGGCTATGGCTAAAAGCGATCTCTTCCAGACAACCCAGTACAGGCAACAAATAATTTATAAAAGTTGCTGGTGGGATAACCAATATACAAATTTCACGATTATACAATTTCTTAATTAATAATTTGATTAAGTAAATACTCATATATTTATATATTATAATAAATATACACACGCACACTCATATACATACACTAAATATCTACTGCAAAGACAAATAGTGGTGTACCAACCTGACTTTTAAATATGGCTAATATTTTAGCTTGTCTAATAGTAATAGGCAGCTCATTCCAAAGTCGGATAGCTTTTACTATGAAAGAGTTTGTGAAAAAAGAAGAATTATGTGTAGGAGTAACAATACGTATTCTAGTGGAAACACGTAAATTTTGAGCACGATAAGTAAATTCAAAATGCTCTCTAATGCAGGTTGAAATTTACTGATCGCCATTTTATGTGACTTTCATTTGCACTATTTATTTTTGCAGGAAGCCTACAGTCGGGGCCTCTGTAACTGAAAAAAAAAAGACCGAAAAGTACCTTTCATCACTGCTTCTGAATTGTTACCTATATTAGTTCCCGTTTCGTTGGCCTAAAGTTTTTATTGTTGGGTGCACATGTGCATCGTGTTTACAGCGTACTGGGGTAATATACTCTTTATATAGAGTAGAATATGAAAAGTAATGCTTCTAATTTAAATTTCATATTTCTGCTATCACGCTAGCTGTACTTCTCCGTGGAAAAATGTCATAAAAAGCGACAAAATTACCATAGGTTATAGCTTCAAGTCCAACTGAATAACCATTGCTCGTCTCTAAAGATGCCATCATAATAATCTTGTGAAGTATTCTAACTCAGGTTCCAATTCTCCTATACGAAGCCGCGTGTGGTGCCCCTGGCATTTGAAAAATCTATAGATGAAGGTTACTATTAAGTGGACCATCAGCTTCTCTGCTATTCCACAGCAATAATAAAATGACTTCATAATTTTTGTGTAGAATTTGAGATTTATAATTTTTGCAACTGAAGTTAACAGTAAGGTAGATATTTTGTCACACATGCCTTTCGCATCTGTTTGCGACAATACCTGAGTTCTTGATTCCTAAGTGTAAGTTAAACAAATCCCTCTTTGATTAAGTTTATAATTGGAGTAAGGCTAATGAAACTTGTAGTTTGTTATTTGTTTCATTTAGCTTTGTCTACGTTAACATTTTCTTGTAATTTTTCATTAATATAATTAATATTGGAATTAAAAAGTTTGGGACCTTAATATAGGTTTTTAATAAATTTCGTACCTTAGAGATTATTTAAGATAACGTAAAAGACACGTAGTTTGTATTTTTTGTAAATATAATGGAGCTATATCACATCCAATAAGGAAACTATTTAAATATTTATGATGTACAAACGTCATTCTCGAGTAATTGATAAAAGTTAATGTAAGAAACATTTAATTACATAATTAACGAATCATAATGAACAAATGTATTTTATTCCACATTTTAAACTTTATTTACATTTATTATATAATTATATGCAACGGTAGATTGTATATAAAATTATTAATTACAAATGGAACTTCATTCTCTACGTATGCATGATAATTTTTGCAATCATTATGTTTTGGGACAGATGATTAATAATTTATTATTGCAAATATAAGGATATTAGAGGTTTATCATTTTATTACCTCAGATCTATGATAATTATCATATTTATCTCCTTATCACGAGATACCAACTGAATATATCTACAATTTGATAATTTTGTTTGTTTGTTATAGTGATACATGGTTTTAGGTTAGTAGATATGTAATAACATACTATTAACATGATTACTTACTTTACAAACTTACTCCACTTCTCATTTTCGTAAATGGTATCTCAAAGTTTTTCAGACTTATTCACTATGATTGAATTTAACAATCAAATTATAAATATTAAAATAAAATTCTATTAAATCTTTTTGGTTATCGGTATAGAACGGCTTATTTTCAAGTCAAGTATATATATATATATATATATATATATATATATATATATATATATATATATATATATATATATATATATATATATATATATATATATATATATATATATACATACGTATTAAATTTTTTGGGTATAACATGGATAGCCGATAATTAGACAACCAATAGAATTGCGTAAGAATTGAGCTTATTTAAAAAGGTTAATTCAATTTGTAATTAAAGTTGAATTAGACAAATATTGTTATGAAAACGTGATATTCACTCGATCGCATTATTTGACAGTTACGTGAATGTTTAAATCTAAATTACTAATTAAATAAATACAAATTAAGTTGCAATTCATACAGCGTCATCTAGTCACAAAGTATTATAGTGTTATAGATACTAGACAACTGATATACTTATATAAATTTTTTTAAATGGATATACGCAAACACTCAGACTAGGGAAATCGAATACATGACAAAGCAGGCGTTCCGACGTATTCAAGACGTTTGGCCCAAAAGCCAGACTTGGGACGATTTAATTCTTATGAGTGTGAAGCAATGTTGATGTGACATGATTAATATTCATATATAGCGAGTAGCGATTTTTGAACAAGGATACCATTCGAGCCACACTGCCCCTTGTTTACACACGCACACAAACACGGAACGCACACTCTGCCGCGCCCGTCGAGCCGCTTATTTAGGTATATTGTTGTTTATTTTATTCGGCGCTACGCTCCGACACGGGGCGAGCCTTTCCACTCAGTTTTAGCGCGTACGTTTTATGAAACGACAACTATGCGTCGATGTTCGCTCGCCGGCAGTAATTATTCATATCAAAATCTAGCGGTCGAAATAGAGACGCGGTAAACAATTCGCGAATATAATCATTGTATAATTAATTACATTATTTTTGTTAATATATTTTTCTTTTTTAAACTTTATCGCTCGTCGGTGCCTCTAGTTGTCTCCGCGAATTTTAATAGGTGTTAATCATAGTTTATTTTTACTTCGCAACGTGTGTTCAATGAGTGTGGGGCCGCTGTCGCGTATTTTGTTTGATTTAAATTAGATACGTAAACGCGGAAGCGAATCGGAGTGCGCAAAAAAAAATTCGCAGATCGCTCACCCAAAGACCCAATTATAAAGATAAGTTTTGTTTTTGATTCAACCTTGAACACATTACGCGATTGACAATTTTGACAGTTGCCATCGGGAAAGTGAATTACCGCGCAGTGTAGTGTTTCCCGGATATCGGACTTTTGGCGCGAAATCGAGCAAGGAGTTTGGACTCTGACAGAAAGTTTGAAAAAGTTGAGACAACATCGGATACCGGCGAGTGTTTTTTCAACGCGTTTTCGCGGCTAAGCGCTAGTTGTTTGAACAAGTGTGTTTTCTAATGGATTTATTTTGAGGTGAGTTTAAATTTACTTGTGTTGGTGTTTGTATTGTTTGCTCTTCGTGTTTTGTGTGCGTGTTCTCGCCGGTGGCGGGAAATCGAATACCCGGCAAGTTTCCATGTGTGTGTACACAAACAATGATAAAGTGTGCGTGCGCGACTTATTGTCACTTTGTGTTAGGGGGGAACGAGGGAGGGAGACACTTGTCATGTATTTAGGCGAAGACGAAACTTTGATGAGTTGACTTTTTAATTTATGTCCACCATTTATGGCTATACGTAAAAATGTTGGTAATACGTCATTACCAACATATTTACTCACGTATCGCCGTCTCCCAATTTATCTGCATATATTGATTTTTGTCATCACGCCACCAAATTTTTTGTGTAGACGCGAAATGTAATTAACCCTTATATTTTAATAACCAACAAACATGACAAAGAGAAAATATATTTACTTTACAATCCGTTATGACAGTTATTGGTTTCAATTTGTCAAAAAATTCAGTGTTACTAAAACAATAGTTTTAATGGCCTTTATACATTTGAAAAAACAAACATTATTTTGCATATTGTATCTATAAATTATTAAACTAAAATGTAATGAAATAATTATACGACTGGCTCAATTATTCAAGTAGTCGGATCTATTGGTTACTCGCGGAAGACAAAATACTTATATAATAAAAATAACTAAGGTCCAGTGTCCGTCAAAAAGGTTTCTAAAAAAGCTCTATGATAGGAATTTATCTAGTGTTATAAAAACTCTTTCAATATACTGTTGATTTTTTTTATTGCTTTATGACAGCGGACAGGCTGACGGCCCACTTAGAATTTAGCAGATACCGTCGCCTATGGGTGTTTGCAACGCCAGTGGCACCGCGAACACGCAGCTGTCCTATAAGGGTACAGGAACTTGGGTCATGCTGGAACACAACACAAAGTTATTATGGCGGCATACTTAAGACCAAAGGTCGCCATCCAGACGGGCTTGGGGTCTTACAACGTAGCTAGGGTTATTTTATCGCCTTTTACGACAGGTCGACACACTGATATGCAGTATAAAAGGGCAATTAATGTAGAAGTATATAAATTTTAGAAGAATGCTTCAAAACTTATTAGACTGGAGTAGAGAATTTTTAACTCACACTTCAATTCGTCTACAACAGCTCCTAGAAGTAGTAGATGAACCTCAATAGTAAAAAGACTGTTGCCCCGGCCATAAAGAAGAGTAGAGACTTCCATAAGGCGTAGTAAATGATGAATGCAATACTCCTTTTGCTAGTTTATAGATCAATTAAAAAACTTAAAAAATGTTATAGTAATAGAAAGTCCATTAATTAATTATTTAGAAATGAAATTGTATATATATATTATAGAAAGCTTAACATTAAGTTAGGTTTGCAGCCATCTTGGGAATGTCTTGTATCCGTGCAGGGGCGGATAAAGAATTCTGGCCTCTGCGGCTGGAGTCTGCCTGTCGAAAAGGCGACAAAACCCACCCTAGCTCCGTGGAGGGCCCCAAGCCCGTCTGGATGGCGACTACCTTTCGTCTTAAGTAAGCCGCCATAGTAACTTTGTGTTGTTTTCCGGCATGATCCAAGTTCCTGTACCCTTATGGGACAGCAGCGTTTTCGCGATGTCACTGGCGTTGCAAACACCCACAGGCGACAGTAACTGCTAAATTCTAAGTGGGCCCTCAGCCTGTCTGTTGTCCTATAGGACAGCAATAAAATTGCTATGGCAATAAAAAATGTCTCCAGACGAGGATTTGGAACTTATACTCTATTTATACCCTATTAGTGGTATAGTGCATTTTAAATCATAATTTATTATAACCAACTGCTTGAATCTCCTAGTCTTATGTATAAGTTTTCAACAGACTTAATTTCGATAAATATTCCATAATAAATACAATAGTAATATAAAATTTTGTAATACATAAATGCAGTATAAACACAGGTATAATAACAAATCTTTTATAAGTTTGACTCTGTTCTAGTTACTAACAAAATAATTCAGTTCAGTGTAAAATAACGTGAGCTGTTCAATGATCTAAATTATATATATTTAAATGATCAAATATTACAATTATGCCATTGATAACTATTTATAAATGAAGAGTTATGAAAATATAGTACATTGCACTTGCGAATAGCGCCGCGCCCTTGTCGCCCAAATCGGCGTGGACCTGTCGCTCCCGGCCCTGGTTCTGTCTATGGTCGGGGGCGATCCTGGATTGACGGCCCTCGCCTCCTGCGAGGTAGTTATATCCGCAAAGGAGGTGGCAGAGCGGGAGCGGAAGCTAACTAGCACACTCCCCTCCCGCCAACGCAGGAGACGTTGACGGTGCTGGAGGGCGTCCAACGACCTCCGGTCGCCGTAGAAAGTGGCAGCGGGCGGCCCCTCGGGGGAGGATCCGCCGCTCGCATCATTGCCGCGAGGGTGAAGGCTGCGTGCTGTTCCGCGGCCCCCATCAACTCCTTAGGGCAGACAAAGGAGAGCGCCGGGGGGACGAAAGACTCCCTGGCGCTACAAACCCAGTAGTGGCTCGCTCCGATATAAAGGGCAGGCTGGCGCCGGCCAGGCCCTCGATATCGGCAGGCCATCCATGGGCCCGGACGTAGGCAATAGAATAACGGGGTTTTTAGTGGGTAGTCGGATGGCCAAACATCATTCCCGGAGTCCCACATATCCCTCAGCCCCCTCGGGCCGGGGGAATCCGTGAAGAATAGGGATTATCCCCGAGACAAAAAAATTTCACTTTCACTTTCACTTCCAGGTGCAGGTTAACTAAAAAAAAAATGCGGGGTAGTCTTTGAGGACTGCCGATAGAAGTAAAAACTAAATAACTTGTGAATTGAACCGTCAAGCTATTAGATTATTATTTTCGGTTTATAAAGAAGTGTTTATGATCAAGGATTAAAGTTTAAATGTTTCACTTCTTTACAAACCAAAAATTGTTCACCCAAAAAGTGCTGCGCCTAAAGAAGATTTCACTTCAAAAACTTAACTGTATTTCATTGTAATAAGTTGCAATTCGAATAGATTAGATAAGTAATGCAATGCAATCATTTAAAAGTTACTTTATAAAATAAACCTTAAGACATTATTAATAAGGTTGGTATTCTTGGAGCAAAACTCCGTCTTACGAATCTTACGAATTTTCGATCAGGACAAGTGACCTGACGCGAGTTAAACATTTTTTACCCATCACAAAAAAGTGCACAACTTCGCTAAAGAAGTTTTCACTTCAACAAAATGTAAGAAAAAACATTTACTATCGCTTTACGTATACATATAATACCTGCAAACTTGCCTTCCTCCTCCTCCTCGCGTCGGTTTCCTCAGTGCTGAGGGTCGTGATCATCTCGACGGAGTACTTTGGTGCGTATTATTTGCCGCCATCTGCCCCTATCGGAAGCAGAGTGTAAAGCGTCGTGGACAGTAGTTTCCAGGGCAGTGCGAATCTGATCGGTCCATCGCATGGGACTCCTTCCTCTTGGTCTTCATGGCAAACTTGCCTTATGATCTAGATTATCCTGAAGACCCTAGACAGGATATTGGAGCAAAGTTAAAAAAAATTGTATTGGTCCATGCGTGTGCAAATTATGAATTTAATTATACTTATGTAATTTGGTGAGAATTACAAAGATTCAATGACATACAAGAATAGAATATTTTTTATTGCAGAAAAAAAAACATAGCCTTATTAGCTACTTAAACTAAACAAATGTACAATAGGAATTCTTATCATTTATAGTGATTTCTTCTAGACAACCGTCTTATTTATAATATAAATAAGATTATTTATTATTAAACTGGCATGGTACGGGCATATAATGAGAAGGGAGGCTGACCCAAGAGTTGAACCTGAAAATAGATGGGTTTAAGGGCAGAGGTAGACCTGAAAAACGATGGAAAGAATGTATGATGCATACATATATAAGGGTTTGTGAAGTGACAGATAAAGAATGCCAGAATAAAATGGAGGAAAAATATATATTGTGCCGAGACCCCAAATGATTTGATTGGGACACTGTCAAGTCAATGACGAATAAGCCTATTTATTCCTTACAAAAATATTTACCAATTTTCTTAGTTACTATATTTCATTATTGATTTTATATTTATACATTTCAATCCATATTTTTCCAGCCGTGCTTCTTCTCCCTGTAGTAGTGGATGAAGAATACTGACCCCTGCGGCAGGGGTCGGCTTGTTGTAAAAGGCGGCAAAATAATGGGTTATGGCCCAACCTAGCTTGGGAGCTAGGTTGGGCCCTAAGCCCGTCTAGATGGCAACCACCATAAGTATACTAGTATGCCGCTACAATAACCTTGCGTCCCAGCATTAGTGACCCAGGTAGGCATCTTTATGGGACAGCAGCGTGTTCGCGGTGTCCTCGGCGTAGGTAACTGTTTAGTATTAAGTGGGCTGTCAGGAAAATATTTCATTATTTAAACTTAGTATAACTTTTTTCCTATGACCACAGTGGATGCAGGTTTCATTAAATGACAAACTGCCCTTTCCGCTTTCTTCTCCACTTCGCACGGTCTTCAGCATGTCTATTAGTGAGTCCATTGGTACTCATAAACCTTTACGAAGAGCCAGCACTTTCTACCGCTTCTGTGGGGACCCTGCGTAGGCGGTATGGCATACTTTTCAACCCTAATATTCATATATATATGTACATATCATCATACATAGGTACCAAGTAGCGGTATTGCATTCGGGCACAAATATAGAGGGGTTCGAATCCCAAAGTGGCATGCTAAGGCAGTTTTTCTCGTTTAATGTGGATATTATAGCATAATTGTCATGTACCGACGGTGAAGGGAAACAGCGTGAGGAAACCTGCATCGAGATCACTAATGCCAATCCACTATGGACAACACAAAAAAAAAACAATGGCGGATATACTGTACATTCGTCTAGGACGAGGTCCGAGTCAGAAATGGGACGTTATGGTCTGTTTATTATTGTAATAATTTGCATATATTATATACTTCTTCCTCCTGCCTTTATCCCCCAGTATGTGGGGTCGACAAAACATGTTACATGTTGTAATAGTTGTGACTTAGTTTTTACAACCGGCCGCTTGCCTGACGTTAATCCCTTTTTGGGGAAAAATCAAACATTGTTTTTATTTAAATTGTTTCTCGTTTCACATTGAAAGTAGGACACGAAATTTCGTTGTCAATCATCTAATATATCCGCAAGCGACACTTTTATTGGTTTCTTCTTGAGTAAACAAAATCCGAGTGTCGGTTTGAGTGTGCAGGGTGGCACTTTTAACCGGGTCGCCGACTTTTACGGGGTCCGTGAGCAATTTACATTCGACAACTACGTCACGAGGGCTTCTAAGAAATTCGCAGTGCCGAGTGTCTTCGAATGTTCTTGGTTAAAACAATTAATACTATGTCACAATGAGCAATAAAAATATATATACAGATTTGTATATTTTACATTGTCAGCCAACCATCGTCCATTACTGGACGTTACGAGATTACCCTGCATGCTGATCGCTTGTCTATTTCGTGTTCCTTTAAGGAAATTTTAGGGTTTCCTATAAAATTTATAGACTTGTTTAATAAAATATTTATATATATAGAATATCAATTCAATTAATATCCAATATCGCTAAATTGTTTCCGACGGCTGTAATATCCGCCGGATGCTTCGCTTCGTAAAAAATCGTGTTTACTTGTAATCCGCCGCCTCCATTTTAGTAATGTCTAAACATCTTGATTCCTATGCTGCTTTGAAAATGAATGAAGAACGATTGACGAAAAAAGTGTATAAGGCGAGTGTGAATGGAAGTGTTGGAAGGTGTAGAAGAGTACCCTAAACCGAAGAGTATGTATGAAAGGAATAATGAAAGTGGACGAAGCGAAACAAGTATATAAGGATCGTAGCAAGTGGAAAGAAGTGGTCTCTGCCTACCCCTACGAGAAAGAAGCGTGATTATATGTATGTGTGTATGTATATTAATTAATACGTCAAGCGAAAACTGAACACCTCTTATTATTAAAATTGCGCTGACGGAGGAGTTTGAAATTTGACACAGTTAAAGTTTATATTAAGGAGAAATGCAGAAAGCTATATTTTTAATGTAATGTAAAATTGAATGAATGTAATCTGACATAAATAAATAATAAAAATATATAATAAATACACATAAACCCAGATTTGGGGCGGGAATGACTCCCATGACCACCGCAGCCGTTCCGAAATACGAAAGCAGTCTAACTTGATATAGTTTTCCATTGCAGCTTTAAAAATGGCAGCTGAATATAAAAAAATCCAAAAACAATATTAACCGAAAAAAATTCTTTGTATTTTCATATTATATGCCTTTTTATAGTGGATACGTTGTATGAAAAATGTAATTGTATTTTTTAATTATTATATTAATAAGAATCTAAAAATCAACACTTAATTGACAGTTGCAATCCATTTTATAATTTTTAAGCTTGTTAAAAATTAAAAATATAACTTTTGCCGTGATGCGCGCACAACTGCAGACCTCTATCATTTTATTTATATACATGTACTTGTATATGTATATATATATATATATATATATATATATATATATATATATATATATATATATATATATATATATATATATATATATATATATATATATATATATATATATATATATATATATATATATATATATATATATATATATATATATATATATATATATATATATATATATATATATACCTAGTCAGGTCATAAGTATTGTCACACAGTAAAAACTTTTCTTTTAGAATGCTGGCCACAAAAAAGTTTATTGAATTAGAATTTCGAATTGTTCATGAAAATAAAAATGTATAACTTTTAGAATTTTACTCATTTTTAAATATGGAGTGGACGCTTAAAGAAGACCGTGTTGCAGTTATTGCGTTGTATCGTTGCGGTTACGCGCCAATTCAAATTTTTAACATACTGAAAAATTTGAATATTACCAAAAGATTCGTTTATCGTACCATCAAACGATACAATGAAGACTCTAGTGTAGATGACAGGTCAAGAAGTGGTCGCCCTCGGTCTGTTAGGACTCCAGCAGTGATAAAAGCTGTGAAGGCACGAATTCAAAGAAATCCCAAACGTAAGCAGAAACTGTTGGCCCTTCAGATGAGGTTAAGCAGAACCACGGTGAAAAGGGTGTTAAATGAAGACTTAGGGCTTCGGGCATATCGAAGAAAAACAGGACATCGTTTGAATGCTCGTCTAATGGACCTGAGACTGAAGAGATGCCGCGCTTTGTTGAAGCGGTACGCGGAAAAAAATATCGGGAAATTCTTTTTTCGGATGAAAAAATGTTTACCGTAGAAGAGAGCTACAACAAACAAAATGATAAGGTGTACGCACACAGTAGTGAAGAAGCGAGCAACCGTATTCCGCGTGTCCAACGAGGTCATTTTCCATCCTCGCTCATGGTATGGTTGGGAGTTTCTTATTGGGGCTTAACAGAGGTACATTTTTGTGAGAAAGGTGTAAAAACGAATGCTGTTGTGTATCAAAATACAGTCCTGACGAACCTTGTGGAACCTGTTTCTCATACCATGTTCAATAACAGGCACTGGGTATTCCAACAAGATTCGGCGCCAGCTCATAGAGCGAAGAGCACACAAGACTGGCTGGCGGCGCGTGAAATCGACTTCATCCGGCACGAAGACTGGCCCTCCTCCAGTCCAGATTTGAATCCGTTAGATTACAAGATATGGCAACACTTGGAGGAAAAGGCGTGCTCAAAGCCTCATCCCAATTTGGAGTCACTCAAGACATCCTTGATTAAGGCAGCCGCCGATATTGACATGGACCTCGTTCGTGCTGCGATAGACAACTGGCCACGCAGATTGAAGGCTTGTATTCAAAATCACGGAGGTCATTTTGAATAAACTTTAATGTCATAAGAATCTATGTTTTGTTAAGTTCATTTTGGTATATGAATGGTTACATAATTAATAAACTTGTTACAATTATTTTACATTAAACATGTGACAGAATTTATGACCTGACTAGGTATATATATATATATATATATATATATATATATATATATATATATATATATATATATATATATATATATATATATATATATATATATATATATATATATATATATATATATATAGTTGATAGGCAAACGGCCCACACGAGGAAATACCAGTGGATATGGGACCCGTGACCTTGGTTGAAATTTAATTGTAACGTTTGTTACCACATGACTCAAGGTCTTGTTGAAATACAAATAATTATTACTTTTACACAATTCTAAATAAGTATTCATAATTTGTTTAGTCTTTGGTATCATTGGACACCAGAACAGGTAAAATTCTAATAACTGTATGCACCAATTAATTTTTTCCTTATGTATGTAGATTATACTCTTGTACTTCTTCGTGTACGGTCTGAGTACAAAAACAACAACCCTAGCTAAATGGTAAGGCTCCAAGCCTCCAAGCAACCACCCCTACTCTAAATATATGGCCTTACTAACGTTGTGTTATGTAACAGTAGCGTGCTCGCGGTGTCCCTAGAGTCGCAAACATCTATACACGACGGTAACTGCTTTTTTTATTGCTGAGCAGACAGGCTGACGGCCAATTAATAGTAAGCAGTCACCGTCGCCTATAAATGTTTGCGACGCTAGGCGCAACGCGAACACGCTGCTGCTCCATAGGGGTACTAGTACAGGAGCCTGAGTCACTAATGCCGGAACACAACACACGGGTTATTATGGCGGAATACATAAGACCAAAGGTGGTCGCCATCCAGATGGGCTTGAGGCCCTACCACGTAGCTAGGGAGGCTTTTGTCGCTGAAACTTCGCTTTCCAACTGTTTCTTCTCCACTTCCCACTGACTTCGGCATCATAATACCGTATAATAGCGTAATATTGTATATGTTAAAGTTGAAACTATATCGAAGAGGGTGAGTTGGAGAAGAAAAATAACAGCTTAGGTCGTAACTTCTTAAATGTTAGGCTTGGGCCTCCTTCTAAAAGGAATGGAGAGTATTCCCGTCAAGCTGGATTGGTGGGTTACACAGTTGATCTCTGTATGCAGGCTTTCTCACAATTTCACCGTCGGGTCGAGGAAATTATGTCATAATATTCACATAACTCGAGAAAAAGCTACCTGAGCGATGCATTATGGGATTCCAAGCCGTGTTCTTTAGATTGGTCTCCGAGATACCACTACATACATGAATGTACTATTATTATAAGACGGTATAGTTATATACTTAGTAAATATCTCACAGGGTTTGGGAAAAGCAAACAAAGGGGATGCGTTTATAAAAACAAGGTAACTCGAGGCCCGGTTTAGCATTTTTTACAATCGTAAACTGGATGTGAGCGAGATTTGTAGACTTCTTTTCTTCATTTAATATTGTTTAATTTAATCAGTTAAAATGTGTTAAAATAATATTTGAATATAGCTTAAATTATGAAATAAATATGGCGTTTTTTTTTTAAATTAACTAAATCAAATATCATCAACAGTTACAAATTAAAAGATTAACCACTCGCCACCAAACTTAAATAATTAAAAACATGTTTTAAGCATATAAAACTCTTGTTTATGATCAGCTGAATAGCTGCCGCTATTTTAGTTATTTTTCAGCATCCAATTTTACCTACTTGAAATAAAAAAAAATTTTTGTATTACAGTTCTCTATTATTGTAACATTTTAAGTACAATTGCACGTATGTACCTGAGTACATACGTGCAATGTGCAAGAATACTAATCCCTGCCGCTGGAGCCTGTCGTAAAAGGCAAAAAAAAAAACAGTCCTAGTTACGTGGTAGGGCCCCAAACCCGTCTTAATGTCGACATTTGGTCTTAAGTATGTCGCCATAATAACTTTCTGTTGTGTTTCGGTATTAGTCTACCCAGGTTCCTGTACCCCTATGGGATAGCAGCGTGTTCTCGGTGCCTCTAACGTCACAAAAGGCCACAGGAGTTAGTATTCTTAGTCCCCCCTGCACGGAGGGAAAACAGTGATGCGTTGACAATAACTCGTTACCTTAGGGTACGTACCCATACTACGTGATCCGTTCAGTTAGGTGTTCAAAACCACCCTTGGTTACAGGGGATAAGGTTTTCGTCGCGTAGTCAGTCTTACAAAGAAAATTTTGGGCTTTTTCGAGCCATGTTCAAATATTGAACGCAGTGTTTAGCACTGTATTAATAAATGAATAAATAAATAAACTAAATAACCAAAATGAACAAAATAAACAAAATAAATATACTGGGAAAATTCACACAGCGCCATCTAGTCCCAAAGTAGCATTTGTGTTATAGGTACTAGACAACTGATATACTACTTATATACCTACTTTTCTTTCGTAAATAAATACATGTTATACATTAACACCCAGACGCAAGACGGGAATCGAAGCCAACAAAGCAAATATACGCCAAATTCATTTTATTACATTCTGTTTGCAAAAATGATTGAAAATCGTGTTTATTTATTGTTATTACATGAAAACATAAGGAGTGGGATAAAATATTATCAAAAAGAGGTACTCCTATGAGACAGCAGCATGTTCACGGTGCCCTTAGTAACTGATTATTATTAAGTGGACCTAAATAAACGAAGTATTGCACGCAAGAAGTATTAAACCTGTTAAATTCTAGTTTCGATTCCGGCAACAAAGTATTTATTTATTTTTTACACCATTTATAAATAAACTTTTTAAGAGACGAATAAAATATGTGTTATTAAAATCACAGCGCATTCCGTACGAAAATTAAACCAGTTCTCATTCGCAAAATCATTCATCAACCAACTAATAATTTAAGTTTCTGTATGTGTTTATCAAATTAGTTTTTTTTTTTAAATTTATTATTGCAGGTGCGAACTATCAGAGGGGAGATAATTATATTATACACTATCCGATCACGCCCGCTCCGCTGGGCGAGTAACAGGCAAAAGTAAAACGAAAAAAAAATTAGAAAGGGTCGATAGAATCCAAAAAGTAAAGCCATCTACGAAAAATTCCTCATCGAATGGTAGTAGTTCCATCCCGATATGTTCAAGACTTTTGTTGTGATGGTGCGTCAAAGGAACCCCATTTTCCTTATATATTGTTATTAATATCCGGATGACCGAGCTTTGCTCGGTATTTTTTTTTTCGAAATTAACAATTGATTTTCTTAGTCTAACCTCAAAGCAAACACTCATTGACTTCGTGTTACTTAACAACGCCATCTGCTGGAATAGCTTTAGTGTTGTTGTGTCGTTAAAGCAATTTAAAAAAAATAGTATTATTATTCGCCGATAGATGTCAGGATGTCAAGTCATTTTTCAGTTTAAATTGGGACTACTCAAACGCCATCTTTTGACATTTTCTAGAAATGATTCCTAGCTAGATCGATTTATCCCCCCCGAAACCCCCCGTATACTAAATTTCATGAAAATTGTTGGAGCCGATTCCGAGATTCCAATTGTATATATATATATATATATATATATATATATATATATATATATATATATATATATATATATATATATATATATATATATATATATATATATATATATATATATATATATATATATATATATATATACAAGAATTACTCGTTTAAAGATATAATAAACTATATTCCAATGTTTAATGTAGAGTTGAAGGACGGCCCCTCGGGGAAGGTTATTTATGTGCAAAAATCTTTACGCCCAAGCACACACCATGGAAGAAACCGCCCTGATATAAGGGGCTTGTCAGCGCCTAATTAGGTCACGTTATTGGCCAAGCTAGTCTGTCGGCTCAGGCACTAGATGATAAGAGAGGTCTTTTTTTAGTCGGTAGTCTCACGGCTTCCAATATATTGCCCGCTTGGAATTGCCAAGGAGTTCTTCCTCAAAAAAGAGGTTCAGTATCAAAATAAGAATAAGGTAGTAATAGTATAAAGCAAGTAAGGCCATAACGGCATAAAACAATAAACGGCTTTGGTACGTCGGGGCCGGTCCCGTCTGTGTGTTTAATATGCATTTATCTATACAAATAAATAAAATTGGAGTGTCTGTTTGTAATATTAAAATAACCGCTTTTTACTAAGTGCATTTGGATGTATACACGGTACATATACTAAAACAACATTTTTTACAATTTTTGTCTGTCTGTCCGTCTGTTTGTTCCAGCTAATCTCTGAAACGGCTTGACTGATTTTAACGGGACTTTCACTAGCAGATAGCTGAAGTAACAAGGAGGAACTTAAGCTACTTTTATTTTAGAAAAAAAAAAATTGTTTTAGCTAAAAATGATCAGTTTCGGAAAATTTTGTGACCAATTTAACTTGACCTCCGACTTATATGATCAACCATGTGAAATAGGGTTTAGCTTAGGCTGGACCATGTAGGTTGTTATTCAATTTAAGTGGACCACAGATTTATATCATCAATCATATGAAATTGGGTTTAGCTTAGGCTGGTTTTGTAGGTTCGAACGCACGTATTCCGGAGGCGTAACAGTTGCATTCGATAACACTGTTTTCATATTTCATTTATTTATATTTTAGGGTTTATAGGGTTTGTAATCCAAAATAAACCAAAAGATATATCCAAAAAATGCTGCCCAAAGTCACTATTCAACGCGGACGGAGTCGCAGGCACAGCTAGTTTACAATAAATATAGTAAAATATAGTGAACTGGTAAAATAAATTATCCAAAATAAATGTATATAAGGGAACATATGTGATCAGTTCAGCATCCTTATCACAGACAGGAGAGGGAGGGGCTTAGATTTTCTTCACGTTAATGTCCTCTTAAGGAAATCTCGCACAAATATGGCGCACCGCGTAATGACAAATATTATCTTTTTATTAATTATCTGTTCACAAAAAATGATTGAATACCGTATTTATCAATCACTATGTGAATTAGAGGGGCAGGGGGGTCTTTTCATTTACTACGCATCAACACCGAGGGGGGTAAAAAATTAACAAAAATAGTTCACGCGTTTAGGCAGTGTATTAGTTACTGTTGTCTATCGTTTGTCATTTTGTGAATAGATGGCGTTGTGTGATTTGTCCCAATATATATACTATATACTAGTAAAGCAAAGTTGGAGGTAAAAGTTAGTTTATTATAAAGTTATTCAACAAATTTATCTGTTGAATATTAACATGCGATAAATAAAGAATTGCGAAAAACCATAGTCTCCCCTGACCTTTGCCTTTTTGACTTAAATTTGTTTATAAATACATTATATGACTACTCCGATATATCAAGGTCGTCATAGATATACAGATTATTTACATTTTGCTGGGATCTTAAAAAATAAATTGTCTATGGTAGCAATGACGATGAATCGTTCAAAACTAATGAGTTTATTGTAAGTTAAGAATAATTATTATAAATAGTGATCTGATTTTTTTAGCATAGACATTTTCTTGTTTGGTCCGGGTGTCGGGCCGTTGAGGAACACCAGGGTGGGTTAGTGGGTATACCAGCCACTTGCATCCCCTTGTTAAATGCAGGGACAAATGGGCACATTATGTGGGAGTCCCAATAAAAAGAAGTTTGGGTAAACCTTGTCGTAGAGCAATGAGCATATAAGATTCAGGTTGGCGACCGGAGCTTAGTTGCCGTTGCATCCGCTAGTACAGATGTACTACCTAGATCGGTAGCACTGAGGCTGTCGTAAGGGAATATTCCCATACTATGTGACCCATTCACGGTGGAGGGAGGTCTTCAAAGTACCAAGCTTTGTCACATAGGGGGCTAATGTTTTCGTCACGTAGGCAATATCCTCTATAGGACATCTCGCGCTTTTTTGAGCTATATTTATTTACAGGTATGCATGTACCTTTGGCATCACGCGGCAAGCTCTTTAATAATAAATGTAATAAAATCTATGTGAGAGGGCTCCAAGCCCGTCTGGACGACAACCGCCCTTGGTCTATAAGTATGCCGTCATAATAACCTTGTGTTGTGTTCCGGCATTAGTGACCCTGGTTCTTGTACCCCTATGGAACAGCAGCGTGTTCGCACTGCCTATAGCGTCGCAAACATCCATAGGCGACAGTAACTGCTTACTATTAAGTGGATCGTCAGCCTTTTTTATGTTCTATTGTGACAATTAATTGAAAACCGTATTTACGATTATATTACTAAAGAGGGAGGGAGTGTTCTCATATACTATGGATGGTCACCAATAAGCAGGAGGGGGGTAAAATTGACAAAAATAGGTCATGTAGAATATTGAACAAAGGTGAACGTTTTCGTCAATTTAATCAGGTCTTTCTCTACAAATCAGACATGGTTAAACTGTAACATACATAGTCCAATGAAAGAACAATACAAACAATGTAAATTAATAAATAAATGTTCTTAAACCTTTAATAATATAGCCTTCGAATGTTACGTTGAGATTTTTTGCCGCCAAAAAAACAACGCGAATGTTCAAAGGCCGTTATCAGCATTTTTTGCTTTAAAGATAATCTTATTTGTATGGAAAATAATGTTTTTATTATTTACTTTATTTTACTATTTTTTTCGTTGCTGTAAGACAGCAGATAGGCTGACGACCCACTTAAAATTTAGCAGTTATCGTGGCCTATGGGTGTTTGTGACGCCAGGGGCATCGCTAACACGCTGCTAACCGCTTAGTGGTACTCACTTATACGGAACACAACAAAATATTATTATGGCGGTATATTTAAAAACCAGGTGTGGTTGCCATCCTGGCTTGGAGTCCTACGTAGTTTGGGTTGTTAAGTCGTATTTTATGACCCCGATAAAGTTTAGGTATTTTTTAAACAGTTCCGTTATTAAAAACCTAGCTTTTTAGAGACATTCAATGGACAGACATACCCACGAACTGCTATTTTTGCGATATTTAAATGACACCTTTTCTTCCATTACCTAAAAGAGAATATATAAAAGAGAATATATAATACATACATATAATTCTTTTCTCTCTTTCTGTTGACATAAAGAGAGCTAGTAAGAAACAAAAACAAAAACAAAATATTTGTTTGTGTGGGTGCGCGCATGCACGCACGTCATGTATAATATATATTTATTTAACACATGTATGCGTGTGTTAAATAAATATATATTATACATGATCACCTAGACGTGGGTTGGAATCGAGCCTGTGGTCCTTCAAGGAAAACGGCGGATTCGCTACGGAAGCCAGACGCTGTACGTTGTCAAGGAACACTAGGTAAAGACCCGAAGATTTTCGTAATGACCTTGTAGTCATTCATGGAGTGGCAGTTATGGAGAGGTCCTATTCATTCTATCCTAATCTATTCTAGATTAATGGAGGATGCTTACGCGCATCCTCCATTAATCTTTTCATATGTATTTTTACCAGTGCTATGCTTTACATCCCGGCTGCAATGACCTCCGTAGCACACCTTTACGCACCTGACGTTCCCGTCAGAATGCTTGTGGTGGTCATGAGTTCGAAGTTTAATCCTGACTCTGGATGCTAATATATATGTATATTTATATAAATTGTATTTATTTACAAAATAAAATAATATAAGTAGTATTCTTGGCTGCTTACTTTGGGACAGACGGCGCTGCTTGAATTCCCCTAGTAGTAAAATCCACAAAGTCTAGATCCTCACCTTAGTCTAGATAGACTTAGGTGAGGTAGGTGGCTAGATGAGAACAGTAGAAGATTACGTTGCGTGATCTAAATCGTGCACTGGTATGGGACACCGCTGCTATTTTCTGTGAGAGGATAATTTCTGCGAAGTAGGAGGTGTAGTGGGAAAGGGAGGGAAACAGTGACGCCCAATGCTAAGGCCGGCGGCGACAGGAGTGTTGTAAGCAGCCTCCAGCCGCCGTAGACCGGGAGCTATAGTACCGCGGACTGGAAACGCGAGATCCTCTCATCTCTGTTAAAATGTAGAAAGAAGTAAAAAGGTAGCCCATATCCAGCCATTGGCGACGTATGTATGGATGTTGATTACGTTACCCTAATCTCACCTTCCATTGGATCACAACGGTAGATTATATTTATCAAACGAGTGAATCCGCGAAAAAGCGTAGTTTACAATAATGAGGACATCGAAAATCTTTTGTTTAGAATACGATGGAATTTAGGTAAATGACAAACACTGGCAACACATTATAAGCGGCGAATATTAAACAAACAACATTTTAAGCGAGCTAGCAACAAAACTATGTATTTGAGCTATTTGCTGTTTTTTCTCGGGATTTGTTTGTGTGAGTTTGTGGTTTAGGGTTGCTACGTTATCAAGTTTTCAGATATACTTTTATATTTGTATTATGTAATTACAAACCATTACAAAATCGCTCGTTAATTTAACCCCTATTAAATCATGATATTCAAAGGCAGATTGAATACACAAACTGATTGTTACGAGCATCTCAAAAAGAGTAAAATGAACAATCACAGTAACAAAATCACGTTACGAACCTGCTACGATGAGGCCTCGCTCCAGACTGTTTGATCAAAATGGCCGACCTTTGAATTGGATATTGAGTTGTCATTGACATTTTAGTGTCGAAGTATATGTGATCGATATCGACTATTATGCAATCGATTGTAATATAGCGCTGCCATAGTCAGCTGTAGAAATGATTTTCGCGTAACATGACGCGACTTAATACGTTTAACCTTACCGTATTTTCTTCCGTGAGAATGCAGCAGTTGTGTTATAAGACGCACATTAAGAAAAACAGACTAAGCGATGCATGTAACCGTAGGAATTGCATTATCTTCTAGATTGGTTTCTGAATGTTGGCATCAATGGCGTAGCGAGAGGGGACAAGGGGCATCATACCCCGGGAGCTACTCACAGAGGGGCGCTAAATGGTCCGCAATACAAAAAATTGCTGGATAATTTTTGTTTTTATTATGATTTCTGGAAAATATATTTTAAATTTAGTGCCAGTGTTTTATAATAAATATTAATTCGTAAATAAAAAGGAAAAAATGAACACTAATAGACTAAATCAAACTGTAATAATATATTAATAATAGAAATGGCACGTCTTTTCTAATTTTTCTTTTTTGAACTAATTCTAGATGATCATATACATTTCAAAATCTAGTCTTGTTTTCTCAACTACATTTTTTGTCTCAAATTTAAAGCCTAGCTTATGACTTTACTTTACTGAGCCTATGACTTTATTTATTAATTTGCGAGTATATTTTACAATATTATGTATTTTATAATATTATTTGGTTTTCGAACGGGGGGGGGGGGGGGGGTCGCTAAAAAGGTATAGTGCCCCGAACGCGAGTTAAGCTCGCTCGCCACTGGTTGGCATCACATTCAGAGACTTGGTTCCGAATATTTACCAATTCCTTACCCGGAATAAACCGGTGTCTGATTTTCTGTAAGATAGATGAAATGCTGATATCTGTAGTCATCACTACTTACTTGGTTTATTACTTAGTTTGGGACTAGATGGCGTTGTGTGAAATGTCCCAATTTATTTATTATATATATTTATTATTCATTTACACAAAAATATCTCTGAATTATTATTATATCTGAATTTAATAGTAATTTTAATAGTAATTTTGCCATTTACTCCATGCCAGAACGTAAGGGGGCCTATGCCTTTATTCTGAACCCTGCAGCCGGGATTGGCTTGTTTAAAAAACAACAAAACAATCACAACTATGTGGTAGTGTTCCAAGCCCGTCTGGATGACAACCACGTCTTAATATGCCACCATAATAACCTTGTGTCGTGTTCCGGCATAAGTGACCCAGGTTCCCATGACGGCAGCGTGCTAGTGGTGTCTCCGGCGTCACAATAAAAAGGTTGATTACAGTATTTAAACAAAGTAAAAATATATATGCGCAAATAATTAAAACAAAGTATGAGGTGTCAGCCCTACATATGTTTACATGTCCGTGTACACATGTAGGCGTGACTGCGATAGCGTTATCGGCGCCGGGCCTTGCAAAAATACACAATAAACATAAATATAGTATATTTGAAATATGTACATACTACAGGTGTGGGTTAGTTTCAAACGATAAGTAGGTAGAATGTATTTATATTAAATTCAGGTTAAACCGCGAATGTTGTTAACTCCAGTTTTATTCTTGCTGAGGGACAGCAGACAGGCTGCCGGTCCTCTTAATACCTTAATAGTTAGCAGTTACCGTTGCCTATGAATGTTTGAAGGCGTAGGTAACTGCTAAAATGCTGCCGCTCGCATATTGAAATCTGGGCCACTTAGTCTTATGCCGAAACATACAAGGTGGTTGTGCTAGCTAGTGTTGTTTTGTCGCTTTTTATGGTAGGCCGACCCCGGCCGCAGGAGTCACGATTCTTAGGCGCCGTCCTATTGCCATCGCTCGTGCGATGCTGCGATGCGATTTCATCGTGCGATGAAACCGATCGCGCGATGAGAAAACGTTTGTCCTATTTCGCTCGTGCGATGTGATTTCATCATACGATGAAACTAATTGCGCGAAGAAGATAGATGAGAAAACGTTTGTCCTCGAGCGATGCTATCACTCTCGAAATGGCTCTTAGCAGAGATGTACAGTTTCTGCTGTTTAGCATTATTTCTTTAATTGTAAAAAATCAATGCGTTCTCGACCGTATTTTCTTAGCGGTAAAATAAAAAATCTACATGAAGTAATTTGAAGACTGGTTTGTGCAACGAAGACTGTTTGGACCCAGGACGTAAAAACGGTTTCAACGTCGCAAGACATAAAACGGTCTTCGGAAACGGTCCGTTGTCGCAACGCCCACCGCTAATTTGAACGCACGCTCGTGCGATCAATACGATGCGTTCAAACAATTTGGTCGCATCGCATGATCGCACGACCTTCAACAGGACATTCAGTATATATCAGTATATTTGAACGCACGATCGCACGATCATTTTCGTCGGACGGACGCATCATCGCGCGAGCGATTGCAATAGGACGGCGCCTTACTCCGCCCCTGCACGCAGAAAAAGATTTACATTTCACAGCATGCTCCACTAGGTAGCTTTTTTCGCCTATATTGTTGATGTTAAAGGAAAACGCGTAGTCAGGGTTTCAAAATCTTCGGATAGCAAAATCCCCTAGTTTCTTAATATAACACAAGGTTATTATGATGACTATAATAACCTTGTGTTTTGTTCCGGCATTAATGACCAGGTTCCAGTACGCGGATGGCAGTCTTAACGGTGTCCCTCGCGTCGCAAACATCCATAGGCGACGGTGTTCTTAGCTGTCCCTCAACAATAAAACAATCTAACCGGTGGTTCCGCCCGCCACATACCAGCAAAAAACTGCTGTATTGATTTCATGTATTTTAATACATGGGGTAATGTTACTTGGAAAATTATATTTCCAAAGCTTAAATTCATCAGCTGTCTACGAATGTAGTTAAACACGAGCTGAAAGATAGGTAAACTGACATAAATATAGTATATTATTTTGAAGTTACAAACATCGTTTAAATTTGATTTGTTTTATTATATAAATACTATATTTATACAAACAACACTAATTTTGCCAATTATAATAGTTCAAAATAATTAGTATTTCCTTTCAAATTATTATTATATCATAAGGATAACAGAATATACTTGTTTTTCGATATACCTGTTCGTAATATCAGTCATTAATTTAATAATTCTAACTAATGATATAAAATTAAATGCGAAAGTAAGTTTGTTTGTTATGCTTTAACGCCTAAACCGCTGAACCAATTTTGATGAATTTCGGCATTGTCATAGATTGGACCTTGGAGAAAAACATAGGATACTTTTTTATTCATACGGCAGAACAACTTTTGCCGGGTCAACTAGTTATTTTATATAATAGGCATGTTACTACAAGGTAATAGATTGTTTTTTATTAAACATTTAAAGTATTTTTATTTAAAAATAAAACGGTCGTGATCGTTAAGAAGATAGGTTGTCCGACGTAATGACGTCGTGACGATTACGTAGGACAGCACGTGGCAGTTTGTTCACACCCCTTGAGCTGTTAAAGCCTAAAAAATATCATACATTTCGAAAGCGATCTTATCTATCGAAATAATCGACTACCTCCGTGTCGCAACGGCTTTAGTATGTTGAAACACTTATTTGTTTATAAATTAAAAGTATATAAATAAATAGTAGATATATGCTGCTGCTCAATTTGAAAATAAATAGCGCTGTGTGAATCCTCAGTATATTTATCGCAATGTCTACCTAGGAAAGAAAAAGGTAATGCTGTGTGTATACTATTGTTTTTTTTAACTTGATTTCAGTAGACAGGCAAACGATCCACCTGGTAGTAAGTGGTCACCGTTGCTTATGGACGTTGCAGCACCAGAGGTATTGCAAACACGTTGCCTGTCTCGAAGCAATTATAATGCCTTTCTTTACAAATCTTATGACGTAGTGCGATCGGAAAACCTCATATAGTATAAATCAATATGTCGTCTTTTTCGATTTCTTAGATAATTGTTTTATACAATTTTTATAGCTGGTAGCTCTTATTACCTGGTTCAAATCCCTCGGTGCCATGCCCTGTACTGATGGTGAAGGAAAACATTGCCTGGAAACCTGTAAATCAAGATCACCATGCGGGTATACTGTCTGAGCCCAGTAGTGGAACTCCCCCAAGGCTCAGCCCAAGAAGAAGAACAGCCCCAAGGCTATTATTGATGTGCAAAATCTTAAGCGACGGGTCAGATCGACTGCTGGCGTGGCCTCGAATCAAAATTACACTGTAACACACTACCAAGTGATTCAAGTCAACAGGAAGTTAATTGTATTTTGAAGTGAAAACTTTTTAGCGGCACTTTTTTTTGTTATGTTAAACTCGCGTCAGGTCACGTGTCCTGATCGAAAATTCGTAAGATTCATAAGACGGAGTTTTGCTCGAGTAAAGCTTATTAATAATGACTTAAGGTTTATTTTATAATGTAACTTTAAATGATTGCATTGCATTACTTATACAATACATATCTATTTGAATTGCGACTTTATTACAGTGAAATACAGTTGAGTTTTTGAAGTGAAAACTTCTTTAGACGCGTTGAGCACTTTTTGGGTAAACAATTTTTGGTTTGTAAAGAAGTGTTGTTAATGACCATGTTTTTTTATAATTAGAATGTGCACTTTATTTTTCTATTTAATAAATATAAAATATTATTAAATAAACAGTATTTTTTTTTCTTGATAATTTTAGTATTTTATTTTTCGTTAAACCATATTTATCTCCTGTCGTAAGCTACACTTTCGTGCATGTTATCTGTACAAAATATTTTTATTTCTCCCTGAGATCAGATCTAAAAAACGCCTTAGATTGCACAAAGAAAACAATCTATCAAGCGCAAAGTATATCAAATTAAATATTGGTTTAATGATGTATACAAAATATTTGCGTTTACTTCACACTAGCGAAACAGCTCCTTCCTACTGATAAAACAACAACCTAAATAATAACGTTGCGGCCTCGAAATCCAAATAAATCGCTATCAACATCGCTTCCGACCTCCTTTTGCTTCCTAAACACACTGAAAAGTAGCGCAATCATATTTTAATGCTAGATCTTTGTTTATTTATATCACGTAAATGCATTATCAGACGACATATTTTTTAGAAAAGAAAGAAAATTGTTATTGAGAAAAATGACGCATAATATAAATTAAATTTCCAACATAATGTACTTTGTGCGCCGATTTTCCAGACATCAACACAGCTGGTTGTCAATGGCCACCCCACACTACAATAAACATTGTCGACCAACAAAAAGATTTGTAATGCGTTCTAATTCGAATTATGTATTACTATTATATATACATACAAAGTATTTTAACTATATTAAAGAAAATGTAAATAATATAAACAAAATACATTTATAGTGAAATAAACATAATTATATTGCATGTACAAAGCAAGCGAGACAGTAGGAATGTGGTGTTTTTTTTGTCATTTTTGAAGTAAAATGTTTTCTACTCTTAATGTTTACTATCGAAGTTAATTAATACGTGAAGAGAAAACTTTGTACCCCTTTTTACGAAAATTGCGCTTACGGAGGAGTATGAAATTTGGCACAGTTAAAGTTTATGTGGAGAAGACGTGTAGATAGATATTTTTTGCCTACAATCCATTAGAAATACATTGAATTAATTAATATAAACATTACACACACTACTGCTCGAATGATAAAGAACATACACATACATTACCTTTCTTACTCTTTTGTTTTTTTCTACAAGAGTTTATGGCGTGGTAACGAAACCACTAAGTTTAATTTTATAATATTTTTTATTTCTGTAAGACAGCAAACAGGCTGACGGCCCGCTTAGAATTTAGTAGTTACTGTCGCTTATATTATGTACTTTGTGCTGTCGCCTATGGGTATTTGCAGCGCTAGTGGCACCGCGAACACAATGCTGTCGCATATTATTATGGCGGCATATATAAACCAAAGGTGGTCGCCATTCCGACGGGCTTGAGGCCCTACCACGTAGCTAGGGTGGGTTGTTTTGTTGCCTTTTACGACAGGCCGACCCCGGCCGCAGATGTTAAATATTCTTTCTCCGCCTCTGCATGGGTAATATTATATTTAAATTCATAATATACATAAGTATAGTAAATATTAAGTTGCCATCAAGCGGGCTTAAAGCCCTTCTACCTAGCTATGGTACTGTTTAGTAGCCTTTTACTGCTAAAAAAAATGCAATTAGTACACTTCCTAGATGATTGCTGATTCTCAGGGGACGTCCATGTCTTAAGAAAAAGAAATCGTATTTATAAATACACATTTCATTAGTTTTTATAAATAAACACGTACATGTAAAAGAAAATATGCAAAATAACACGTTTATATTAATTCAAACATGGAAGTTAGTCACTTAAAGAAAAATACAAAACGTTCACACGATTTTTAATTGTTTTAAAAAATAATACTACCGAATAAATATACACAGTAAGGCAAAATAAATAAAGAATTAAACCATAATGGTTATGTCATGACTACCGGCGCAAAGGTTTTTTGCAACGCCTGCATGGGTTTCAATTCAGTGGAGTATGGGTGTTTTGTGAAGACAGCAGGCAGGCTGACAGCACAGTTAGTAGTTAGCAGTTACCATCTATGAATGTTTATTATGCCAGGGTCACCGCTAACACGCTGCCATCCGAAGCGGTACCGGAACCTGATCACTTATGCGGCATACTTAAAAACGAGTGGTCGTTGCCATCCAGACGGGATTGGAGCCCTACCACCTAGCTTGGGTTATCACCTTTTATGACAGGCCGACCTCGACCGCAGAGGTCAGTATTCTTTCTCCGCCCTTACACGAGTAAAAAACAGCCAGCTCGTAGTGAGTGCAGTGTTTGTGTTGATAAGCCAAATGCACGCACTTTCCGAATTACTCCTTGTGATAGTCTTTTAAAAGTATGTTCCTTTACGATATCACTAGTTTTTGGGTCTACGTCTCATGTTAAAACTTCCGTTGAAAACATTTAACAATTCATAAAGTAAACAAAATTGCAATTTTACATGTTTTACTATCTTATCTATTAACTTCGATAAGATAATTTATGTAACATTGCGCCTTAATATAATTTGTTTTATTTTTAAAGCAGTAAATGTCAAATTTATGATAGTCTCATTTAGAAATTAGAATTGGTTCTAAAGAAAACTGTATATTGCTTTTATTTTTGTTTATTTTGTATATATACCATGCTTATCCACCAAAATCAATCGCCAATACCTATGTATATTCGAACGTCCGCTGTATGTCGCTTGTACTTGCTGACTTGTACTTGACGACCCCCTGGCGTAACGGCTAACACACGTCAGTACGCTTGCGGAGGTCATGGGTTCGATTCCAGTCCAGCATCTGGGTGTTTATGTATAATATGTATTTATTTACAAAAAAAAAGTATATATGTAGTATATCAGTTATCTAGTACCCATAATACAAGTGCTATGCAACTTAGTTTGGGACTAGATGGCGTTGTGTGAAATATCTTAATATATGTATTTAATATATGTATGTACGTATGTATGTATTTGCTCGTGGCTCTTGTATTTTGACAGTGACATCTTGACACTAGACACACGAGACAGCGTAGATGCATATTTACCCCCCCCCCTCCCCCCCACACCCACACATTTGCAAAATCAATGTCCAAAGCGTTGGGGCCAAAAATAACAAGAATATAATAAAAAATGCATATTATATACCAACTCGTATTTACTACACGTCTTAAGTGGCTTACTAGCGTACGAGTATGCAGAGCAGAAGTAAGGAGAATGGGGGAGAAGATGAAAATATACAGCTACACAGCTGTACGCTGTAAATTGTAGTTCGAAAACCCGCTAGAATTAAATTAACTTAAAATTTGGATTTAGCTCATCGAATTCCATAACTAAGGTTGGTTTTGTCCCTATGACAGACAACATTTACTGTAGCACATTTTTAGTAGGTCAATATAATCTATATATTAATACGTAATTTTATCCGTACAGGGGCGGAGAAAGAATACTAACCTCTGTGGCCGGGGTCGGCCTGTCGTAAAAGGCGACAAAACAACCCAACCTAGCTGCGTGGTAGGGCCTCAAGCCCGTCTGGATGGCGACTACCTTTGGTCATAAGTATACCGCCATAATAACCTTGTGTTGTGTTCCGGCATTAGTGACCCAAGTTCCTATACCCTTATGGGACAGCAGCGTGTTTGCGATGCCACTGGCGTTGCAAACACCTATAAGCGGCGGTAACTGCTAAATTTTAAGCGGGCTGTCAGCCTGTCTGCTGTTCTACGCAATAAAAAAAACATGAATTAATTCGTGTGTACGAAAAAGCGAATTAATACGTGTGTACACCTTTTACGAAAATTGTGCTGACGGAGGAGTATGAAATTTGGCATAGTTAAAGCTTATATGGAGGTGGAGTGCAGAAAGCTATTTTTTTGCCTAAAATCCATTAGAAATACATTAAATTAATTAAAATAAACATTACACACAATACTGCTCGAATGATACACGACACATACATACGTACCTTACCCCTTTGTTTTTTTTTATAAGAGTTTACGGCCTGGTTACGAGACCATTAAGGTTAATTTTTATAGTAATTTAATATTTGAATTTATAGTATACATTAATAAATAATTAATTAATAAATAATAATAATATAAAAAGAAATTTAATAAAGTTCAAACTAAAAAATTAAATGAATTAAGTATGGTCGAATTTCGATCTCTGGGCGACCCGACTTTTTCTAGAAATGAGAGTAGATAAAAATGTAGAAGAGCAGTTAAAAAGATAAAATATTTAAGGATTGTATAAAAGCTGATATGGCAGCAAAAGATGTGAATGTTGAGATGACTGATTGAGGTGAGTGGAAGTAGAGAACATGAGCCGACCCTACATAGATTGGGATAAGGGCAGGAAGAAGACTTTATATAAATAAGATGTACACGCAATTCATAAACAAGTGTATTAACAGTATTTGTAAATATATCACCATTAAAGAATGTAAAGAAACATGAGTTCCCATAGAATTTAATTGTTCGCGTATATTGCACAACTGGTAGGCTACGTCTCAGAAGACAGCGATTAGCGGTAGCGGAAACGTGATTATGAGGACTTATTGAGGTAGTCTCTAGAGTCCAAGATAACTTCAAATGATGAGTAGTATAAATAGATTCAGGTAATCGTATATGAAAATCAGATTTAGGGCAAGCAGTTTCAAAGACAGCATAAAGCATTTTTATTTTCTCTTCGTGTAGGAGCGGAGTAAGAATGTTAACCCCTGCGACCGGGGCCAGCCTTTTTTTTATTGCTGTAGGACAGCAGACAAGCTGACGGCCCGCTTAGAATTTGGCAGTTACCGTCGCCTATGGGTGTTTGGGTCACTAATGCTGTAACACAACACAAGGTTATTATGGCGGCATACTTAAGGCCAAAGGTGGTCACTATCCAGACGGGCTTGAGGCCCTACCACGTAGCTAGGTTGGGTTGTTTTGTCGCCTTTTACGGCATGCCGACCCTGGCCGCAGAGGTTAGTATTCTTTCTCCGCCCCTGCACGGATAAAAAGCCTGTCGTGAAATACTACAAAACAACCCTAGCTATGTGGTATTAGCTATGTGGTGGGGCCCTAAGCTCATCTAGATGTTAATTATCCTTGGTCTACAAGCATGCCACCATTATAACCTATTGTTGTATTCCGGCATTAGTGACCCAGATTCCTGTATTCCTATTGGATAACAGCGTGTTCGCTGTGCTCCTAGCGTTGCAAACATCCATAGGCAACGGTAACTGCTTACTATTAAGTGGGCCGTCAGCCTGTCTGTTGCTCTACAGTAATAAAAAAAATGTGCATTCCATGCTATAATACTATATCCATACTAATAGTATAAATGTGAAAGTAAGTTTGTTATGTTTTCACTGCTAAATTACTGAACCAATTTTGACGAATTTTGGTATAAAGATTTGACGTTGGAGTAGGATATAGGCTTAGGCATACTTAGACTTGAAGGAGGTGAAATAGGGGTGAACGTAATTAAGTACTGTTTTTTTTTTATGTATTTGGCAGAACAACGTTAAATAAATATACTATGATAATTCAAACAGCCCCATCTAGACTTAAAGTAAGCGCAGAACGCTTGTGTTATGGGTAGAAGACAACACACTTTTCTTGAGTAAATAAATACATATACCTAAACTTGTAAACTGGTGTTTCTCTTATCTCTCTCTCTCTCTCTCTCTTATACGAAATGAGGAAATCTATAGTAGAACTAAGGTGACTGACTTAATTCGCTTGCTTAACTTAATGTGACAATCTCCTCTCATAATAGGTAACGCACGTCAGTACGATTGCGGAGGTTACGGGTTAGACTCCCTTTCAGCGTCTGGATGTTCATGCATAATATGTATTTATAAAAAGCATATATTTAATATATCTAGTACCCATTACACAAGTGGCGTTCTGTGAAAAAATCAATACATTGATTTATTTATTTACTTCATATTTAGATCTTTTTTTTGTTTCTGGTAGTTTATTGTATAATTGGGTACCTACAAACATTGGTTTATGGAGAGCTTAACTGAAGTTTGTTATTTTTTCTAATATTTATATATTTTATTTGTAAATTTGAGATTCGATTGTATTTGTTTTGGGATTTCGTGAATTAATTTACAAATTTTGGATACTTTTCTTTTTTAGATAAATACATATACATTTATGTAGATCTTTTATATAGATCTATCTGATCTTTTATGTAGATTTATCCGTGAAGGGACGAAGAAAGAATACTATCCTCTGCAGCCGGGGTCGGCTTGTCGTAAAAGGCGACAAAACAACCCACCCTAGCTACGTGGTAGGGCCTCAAGCCCCTCTGGATGGCGACCACCTTTTGTCTTAAGTATACCGCCATAACCTTGTGTTGTGTTCCGGCATTAGTGACCCAAGATCCTGAACCCTTATGGGATAGCAGCGTGTTCACGATGCCACTGGCGTTGCAAACACCTATAGGCGACGGTAACTGCTAAATTCTAAGCGGACCGTCAGCCTGTCTGCTGTTCTACATTAAAAAAAAGATGATCACCTAGACGGGAATCGAGCCAATGACGTAAGCGTTCGTTAGATATTAATATGAAATCACGTATATTTAATGACATCAAATCATTACAATCGTCAGGATCACAAACAAATTAATACACGTTACTTTGAAGATATAGGTCAATGAATTACGTATTAGTTAATTTATTTAAAGACGTCAATGACGTCATTTGATCTTATATAAATTTTTATCATCGGATGTTGATTACCAATTGTTCTGTTTCTGTTAAAGCAGATGAGTCGTATACTTACTAAATTATTCCTGACTTAAAAATAAAAAAAGCATTTTCGCGACAAAAAGTGGCCTATGTCCTGCTCCTAGCTCCGATCTCTCTCTATACCGAAATTCATTAAAACTGGATCAGCTGTTTAGGCGTGAAAACGTTGCAGACAGTTACTTTCTTATTTCTAATATTAGTATGGATATGGATTAATTGAATTTCTTCTATCCTTCTTCGCAGGATCTTGTTACCCTTTATTGTCATCAGTCTAGTAAAGTCCACTCCAGGACATAGGCATCTCATAACCTGGCGTAAGGTGGTAGTAGTAGGTAGCTATTTAGCTCAATCTTCGGCTTACTGCATCCATTTCCTCAATCAAATCAATCACTTTGATTATTCGACAAACTACGTCGCTATTAACTTGGATTCCTTGACGCATCACCTCATTGTGGATCCCTAGGAGATATTTTTACTTGCTTCTCTTCGAACTCGCGACTCTAAATTGATGAACTAGGTCCACCGTTAGTGTCCACGTCTTAGCTTTGTAAGCATAATTGTGGTCAATGACAATAAGTACTTAACACGCTGAGTTTTCTGGGGCCCAACGGGGGTCTATAATTAGGATGGAATTGATTTCCTCTGGTTCACTTCTATATTGCTGCCGTGAGTGTTATTTTTTTTTATTGCAGTAGTACAGCAGACAGGTGACGTCACACTTAGAATTTAGCAGTTATCATCGCCTATGGGTGTTTGCAACGCGTGTGGCATCGCGAACACGCTGCTGTCCCATAAGGGTACAGCAACTTTGGTCAAAGGGTCACTGTTTTGATCTTAGATCGCGAAAAAGCTTAGAGTTTTACTGTTAGTTTTATCTTAAGTTTTAAGATTGCATTGCCTTGCCGAAGCTTATTTGAATAGCTCAAGCTATCCTTTTCGACTCCAAGCTACACTGTAGGGCGTTGTTACTGAGACACAAGGTTATGATATATCCAGGGGCAGCTGCCTGCTGTACCCAAACTCCGAAAATAAAAATGTAGTCTTTTACGACATCCTGACATTGTGGCCCTATTCTTTTTGTTAACGGTACCACGACTTTATCCATTACGTTATAATTCAAATAATTATTATAACACAAAATTTAATACTAAAATAAGAATTTAAAAACCGAACACCAATTCGAATATTAAAATATCTTTTTAGTTCAGACGGAATTTATTGCCGAGTCGGTTCATGCAAACAACAACACATTGTATTGTGTACACTCGCACACAGCCGGCTGTGAAAACACACGCACGCACACATATGTACCACACACAAAACAAACCAGGAAACGTCTAGCGAAAAACAAACAAGGGTCTTTTGTATTGTGTAAACAATTGGCTCGCCGTATGCAACAGGCGTGACGTGAAGAAAAAAAGGTTGGTTACGGTTCATTAGAACTAGATGGCGTTGACACATGTTCTTAGACCTTGCTCTATATAATATGGGTTTTAAAGTATAGATGGCGTTTATATAAATTGGTATCCATACTAATCTGCTGTTGATCGTGACGGGCAAGGTGGAAGGAAAGTGACCCCGCAGGCGATGGGTTGGCCGCTGGTGTGACCAAGAAACTGCCCTCATTGGACTCTCCATAACAATCGCTACTCGAGAAGCTGAGGACCGTACGAAGTGGAAACGGCTTACAAGACAGGTCACGGTTGATTTTCAAGGACACGACCTTTAGCAATCAAGAATTCGACCGTAAAAAAGGAGATCTATACGAATATTATAAACTAGCTGTGCCCGCGCCTCCGTCCGCGTGGAATTTGGGCAGCATTTTTTTGGATATTTGAGATCAACCTAAATTGGAAATTCAACCTACTTATACCAGCCTAAGCTGAACCCTATTTCATATGATCGATGATATAAATCTTAGGTCAATTTAAATTGGACCTATAATTTCCGAAACTTATCATTTTTAACAAAAACTATTTTATTTTTCTAAAATAAAAATAGCCTATGTTACTTCTTGATACATCAGCTATCTGCCAGTGAAAGTCCCGTCAAAATCGGTGCAGCCGTTTCAGAGATTAGCCGGAACAATCAGACAGACAGACAAAAATTATAAAAAATGTTGTTTTGGTATATGTACCGTGTATACGTCCGAATGAACTTAGTAAAAAGCGGTTATTTTAATATTACAAACAGACCCTCCAATTTTATTTATTTATATAGATGTAAAAGTAATTCTATTTGTCTGATAAATTTGATGAACCAATATTCGGCAGAATTCGGACGAATTTCGGTATAGAAATAGATTGGAACCTGGGGAAGAATGTAGACTACATTTTTAAATTTATATGGCAGATAAACGTTTGTCGGTCTTAAGTTGGTGACATCGCATTTAAAAAGGCCTCGCAAGGCCCCTTTAGGCGAGGCCGTGGGTGAGGGCCCACTTCGCCCACGCCTAGCTGATCAGGTATATGTAACCCTCCAATTCGCCTTGGACAAGCGGATATACTCTCCATTCTAAGGAGAGGTTCAAGTCCAGAAGTGGGACTTATAAAGGATGTTATATGTACATGTTATATGGAGCTTTGCACTCCTTTATGAACAGTCGGAAGGTGTCTAACAAGGCTCGTCTGGCTGTGCATGAGGGGGTGTTGGTTCCGACACTCATGTACGGAAGTGAAAGTTGGGTATGGCAGAAGAAACATGAAAGCAGAATAAATGCAGTTGAGATGAGAGCGTTATGAAGTATGGTAGGAGTTAAACTGAGTGACAGGATGCTGAGATGGTTTGGCCATGTTGAGAGAATGAATGAAGAACGATTGACGAAAAAAGTGTATAAGGCAAGTGTGAATGGAAGTGTTGGAAGGGGTAGACCTAGGCGGATGTTTCGAGACCAGATCAGGGACGTCTTGTAAAAAGGCCAGGTCAAGAGTACCC
This sequence comes from Malacosoma neustria, assembly GCA_963693495.1. Taxonomy (NCBI): domain Eukaryota; kingdom Metazoa; phylum Arthropoda; class Insecta; order Lepidoptera; family Lasiocampidae; genus Malacosoma; species Malacosoma neustria. Next base: position 10,410,483 of record OY856395.1, on the reverse strand, counting down.
TAAACCGAATGGCATGTATGAAGGGAATAATGAAAGTGGATGAAGCGAAACAAGTATGTAAGGATCGTTGCAAGTGGAAAGAAGTGATCTCTGCCTACCCCTACGGGAAAGAGGCGTGATTATATGTATGTATGTATATGTACATTAAGCGAGAAATACTGCCTAATCGGTACATGGCTTGGCTAGCACTTAGCGATTCATTTTTAATTCAGCGGTAATTAAATGAGATCTAAATGGAAAACTATCGTCGCAATTATAAAAATAAATATAGAATTTAAATGATTAAACAACTGATAATAATTATTTGCATCGGAATATAAACATGTTAAATGTAAACAGCGAATGACTTTGAATGACTTGAGCGATTTTTATGTTTCATTGCAGATAAATTACCAACCAAAATGGCCGTCAAGTAGTATTTAGGAAATTTTATCTTTCATATTTTCTGCTTCATTTCTGTGTTGTGTGTGCGTTATGATTTAGAAACTAGATGAAACGAAAAGGAGACTCCAGAAATAAATAAACATATTCATAACTAGGATTTAGCCTTCGCGCGAATAGATAGTATTCTTATCCGTGCAGGGGTGGAGAAAGAATACTAACCCCTGCGGCCGGGGGCGGCCTGTCGTAAAAGACGACAAAACAACCCACCCTAGCTACGTGGTAGGGCCTCAAACCCGTCTGGATGGCGACCACTTTTGGTCTTAAGTATGCCGCTATAATAACCTTGTGTTGTGTTTCGGCATTAGTGACCCAAGTTCCTGTACCCTTATGGGACAGCAGCGTGTTCGCGATGCCACTAGCATAAAGTTATTATGGCGGCATTCATAAGACCTAAGGTGGTCGCCATCCAGACGGGCTTGGGGCTCTACTACGTAGCTAGGGTGGGTTGTTTTGTCGCCTTGTACGACAGACAACCCCGGCCGCAGAGGTCAGTATTCTTTCTCCGCCCCTGCATGGATAAAAACTTTTGCCGTGTGAGACACATACACTTTTTTATATATTTATATCAGACGCTAAGTTCATAATATTGTAGTTAGAAAGAGCTTAAAAACTACGATAGTATATAAAGACTGCGATGGGGGAAGTATACGCGAAAGCATATTCTGGGTTTTGGGTAGTAGAGGAACGCTGGGGTGGTTTTATACCAGCTATGAACGTCCCACTATGAATTATAGGGACGTATTGCACGTGAGTCCCAAATGCGCGCGCCTAAGAGCATTCTTCTTGGCCTTGATATGGTCACAGCAGGGGACTATTGAGGTTAAGACGTTTAGAATAAAAATGAATATAACTATTTAATGTCGTAAAGAATACGACAGTTTCTTTAAAATGTCGTTTCTCATTATAGATCTCATAAATTTTGCAATTAATTCTATTATTATAAGAAGTTTAAAATGGGTAGAACATTATATACCTTGTAGGAAGCAAAACTAAACAGCATTGGATTGTATTACGTTTGGTCACAAAACACTAAATGTACCAAGATTAAGTGTTCTTAGATGCGTTTTGAGATGTTTTCCAGTTAGAAATAATTGATATGTTTTTATGAACCACAAATAAGCAGTAAATCATCATAGTCGTATAATAGTGATGGATCTGACATATATTAAACGTTACAGGGCACCCATTTACAAGTGACATTTTACTATGAGCGACTATCAAATCTCTCATTTTACCGACTGATTAATTTGAAATCCAAAATACATATCATTTTCTTTATAGTGTAGCAATAATATTTAGGCTATGTAATATCCAAGTATGGTAAAAAGTAAAATTAGTATTTTTTTTTCAAAACCAACACTCTGCAGTCGTTCCTTTATGGCTGAGGAGCGTTGTCATCGCTGGATGTGGACATTAGTGCTATGGTGTTTCTTGTTTTGATAATCTGCCTACATAGGTGCCTCTCCGTTGCGTCAGTGATGTCCGAGCATAATTTGAATGACGTTAGGGCCTTTCTTTGATCGCACCATACGGTTGGAGACAATCCGCGGGCTCGTTTGCCCTCCGTGTTTCATTCTACGATCATGACGAAATGTTTAACCAGATTTTTTTTCATTGCTGTAGCACAGCAGACAAGCTGACGGTCCGCTTAGAATTTAGCAGTTACTATCGCCTATGGGTGTTTGCAACACCAGTGGCACCGCGAACACGCTGCTGTTGCATAAGGGTACTGGAACTTGGGCCACCAATGCCGGAACACAACACAAGGTTATTATGGCGGCATACTTAAAACCAAAGGTAGTCGCCATCCAGACGGGCTTGAGGCCCTACCACGTAGCTAAGATGGGTTGTTCTGTCACCTTTTACAACAGGCTGACCCTATCCGCAGAGGTTAGTATTCTTTCTCCGCCTCTGCACGGATAAAAAGAGATTGTAGATATTAAACGACTGTCCATCCTATGACCAAATAATCAATGTTTTTACGTGATGACTCAAGTCCAGCAGTGGGGTGTAGTGTGCTATCTTTATATTAGGGATCATACTCATACCACGTGACCTACTTTTGACAATTCATTACTCCCTTCTCAAGAGAAAACTCCCCTCCTCCTCTAAGTTTTTAATACGGTGAATAATTTTTTGCAAATATAATGTTAAAAATGTATAAATATATTTGTCTCCATATTTGTCTTTATTAATACAACAGTTACCGCGTGACGTCAAAAGTGCATACATACCTATAGTTACTAGTAAAAACTAATTTAAGCTCGAAAAAGCGCCAGACTTCCTTCAGAAGACATTGAATACGCGATGAAAATGTAAGCCCCACCCCCTCCTACTGAACGGGCCACGTAGTATGGATACGTTCCCTTATTATGTATGTAAGAGAGAAGCCGATTAGTCTAGTTAAATACGATTCCATGTACGCAAGTTACTTCCGTACCCTTGTTCTTCTGTGGTTAAGTTTACAGTTTGCATGTTTGTTATTGATTCGTTAGCAGGAACACTAGTTCTAATTGTACGAAACGTTTTAGGCTATCGAATAACCGCCAAAACATAATTTGTTTTTGCTTTGTTAAATTAGCAAGTTTATTGTTTTCAACTTTGTGAGTGAGTTGTTTTACACAAATGGATACAATGTAAAGTGTTGACTGAAATTATAATATTTTATATTGACCTATGGAGTTGAGATGTGAACAATGATGGGAGTGGTTCATAAATTTCAGCGGGCTATAGAGCAGGCTTTGTTGAGTGGTTCTCTAATGAAGAAGATTCGAAAAGAGGAAATTCGAAAGATAATCAAAGTGAGATGTAGTTCGCAAAACATGCGAGCTGAAGTAGTGGTACGAAAGCGGTCACATATACTTGTCGCAAAGGAGGAGGAGGAAACGAGTCTTGGAATGGAGACCATGTATTGATATGGCAAGATATCTTGTATAAACTCCTGAGGAGTAAACTTCGGGGTAACAGTATCCATCCCGATCCCAAACCAGTTTATGAATTTATGTACAAAAGAAAAAACAAGTTGGATGTCAGTTGTCTAGTATCCATAACTTTCGCTGCTTATTTCGCTGCTTTTTGTACTAGATGGCACTAAGTGAATTATCCCAAAATATTTATTTAATTTGTGTACAATGAATCAGTTGTCCAGTACTGAAAAGACAAGCTTGAAATTAACTTAAGACTAGATGACCAGATGAACAGGCGTACCGGCAAGTAAAAGCCATTTCGCCACAGAATTTGTGAATACATTCGTTATATAATATTACGAATACGAATTAATAAACAATTAATATAATATAAAAATAATATAATAAAAAATAATAAAATCAATATTATGATACTAGTGTAGTATTGTTTATTTTCGAATTATCTCGAGGTTTTGGTTTCAATTCGAACACTAATTAAGGATCGGCAAAGAAGATGACAATATGGGCAGGACCAAATCGGCAAGAGACCTAGCGGTCGACCTGCTGAAGAGTGGGTCGACGAAATAATAGATGCAGCTGGCACCAACTGTCACCAAATAAATAAATCTATTCTGGACCAGCTTCGCATTAAAGTCAGGCTCTCAACAATCTGTTATCGGAAGATTCTTGGGTACTTTGGCCCGACGACAGCCGGATAACTTGGATAAGCTGATCGTGATGGGCAAGGTGGAAGGATAGCGATCCCGTGGCCGATTACCTAGCCGCTGGTGTGACTAGGTAACCGTTCTCACTGGACTTCCAATAGCAACCGCTATTCGAGAAGTTGAGGACCGGACGAAGTAGAAACAGCTTACGAGACAGGCCTCGGTTGATTTTCAAGGACACGACCTTCAGTGATGAATAATTCGACCAAGAAGAAGGCACTAACTGGATGGCAAAAACTAAGGATAAAAGGACCTGGAACTAATTGGAGGAGGCTTTTACTCGTAACGGGACCTTGCAAACAATATAATAAAAAAAGTTATTTACATATTTAAAATTATGTAGTGTATGTAAATATTTGTAAGGAGAAATAAGAAGGTTCTAGAAAATAATGCGTGAAGAAATTTCTGGCTGGTTTGGAATGGATCTTTCCAATATTTTTAGCTGATTTATAGGATTTGGCCGTAATTGATTTATAGTTTGCTAGGGTACGTAATATCTAAGTACTATTACACTTGGAGGTTAATTTAGAAGTCCTAATTTGAAAAAAAATATCGTGACTAAACCTACTGGGATCACTGGTATATAATACCAATACGTCATGGACACGCTTGGCGGGTATGTTGACCGTTCTTTGGAGCCTCGAGCCCAGTAGTGGGATTTATAGGCTGTTATGAAAATTTGCTTAGTTTGTAATACGATGACGTGACTGTGAACCAATAAGCATTATTATAAACAATAAAAAGTTTCTACGTCACAATGAAAAAGTAACAAAGTTTAAAGATGAGGTGAATTTCATTGGAACTCAACTTTAAATGTTATAACAACAAATGTAACACTATATTGGTAACATGTTTTGAATATGACCAATGGAAACAAAATATTTGGTTTTAGACAATTGTTGTTGCAGGTGTCTGTGACACGTTATAGTTACCGAAACATTTCAAATTAAACAATACAAAGTTCAACTACATATTATAGCAATTTATTATTAAATAAATCGTTTTTCAATAATTCATAATAAAACTTGTAAAAGTTTTAGGTACATTAAGTTTTGTGGTCCAAAAGAACAAAAATCCACCGTCACGCGATTTTCCTAGGCGGTCACCCATCCAAGTAGCCCGACACTCCTTAACTTCGGTGATCGGACGAGAACCGAAAATTCATTAATCCTGAGGATCCTGGTAAGGAGAATGACACAAACTATACATATTATTGCATTGTCATCGGCCCTCGATATATCTACAAAGTTTGAACGAAATCTGGCCATTTAAAGTGGGTCAAAATCGCCCCCGAAGGTTACAAACAAATAATTACAAACATACAAGTGAAGCTAATATAAAGCGTGTAAAAACAGCGTGTATAAAGAGAAACAAGTCATAATCACATATTGACAGAATTCTTTGAAAAAGTATTTCTAAACAAAGAAAAAGTTTTCACATTACAAAATTATTCACTTCGAAGTTCCGGGCTGGTATTTTTGTGACCTTCTTGTCCCAATTAAGGCCAATAGATATAACTGTTTTGGTTTTTTTCAGGTTCAACAGCCGTTTGATCTAACTTCAAAAAAATCACCTAATGATATTCCACTATCTAGAATTAAAATTATGTAGATATCTATTGGCCACCTTTCAAAGTTCATCAAAAATTATTATATAAATTATGTGCATTTTCTTAAAAATTATACTCCCTCCAATTCGCCTTGGACAAGCGGATATACTCTCCATTCTAAGGAGAGGTTCAAGTCCAGAAGTGGGACTTATAAAGGATGTTATATGTACATGTTATATGGAGCTTTGCACTCCTTTATGAACAGTCGGAAGGTGTCTAACAAGGCTCGTCTGGCTGTGCATGAGGGGGTGTTGGTTCCGACACTCATGTACGGAAGTGAAAGTTGGGTATGGCAGAAGAAACATGAAAGCAGAATAAATGCAGTTGAGATGAGAGCGTTATGAAGTATGGTAGGAGTTAAACTGAGTGACAGGATGCTGAGATGGTTTGGCCATGTTGAGAGAATGAATGAAGAACGATTGACGAAAAAAGTGTATAAGGCAAGTGTGAATGGAAGTGTTGGAAGGGGTAGACCTAGGCGGATGTTTCGAGACCAGATCAGGGACGTCTTGTAAAAAGGCCAGGTCAAGAGTACCCTAAACCGAATGGCATGTATGAAGGGAATAATGAAAGTGGATGAAGCGAAACAAGTATGTAAGGATCGTTGCAAGTGGAAAGAAGTGATCTCTGCCTACCCCTACGGGAAAGAGGCGTGATTATATGTATGTATGTATATGTACATTAAGCGAGAAATACTGCCTAATCGGTACATGGCTTGGCTAGCACTTAGCGATTCATTTTTAATTCAGCGGTAATTAAATGAGATCTAAATGGAAAACTATCGTCGCAATTATAAAAATAAATATAGAATTTAAATGATTAAACAACTGATAATAATTATTTGCATCGGAATATAAACATGTTAAATGTAAACAGCGAATGACTTTGAATGACTTGAGCGATTTTTATGTTTCATTGCAGATAAATTACCAACCAAAATGGCCGTCAAGTAGTATTTAGGAAATTTTATCTTTCATATTTTCTGCTTCATTTCTGTGTTGTGTGTGCGTTATGATTTAGAAACTAGATGAAACGAAAAGGAGACTCCAGAAATAAATAAACATATTCATAACTAGGATTTAGCCTTCGCGCGAATAGATAGTATTCTTATCCGTGCAGGGGTGGAGAAAGAATACTAACCCCTGCGGCCGGGGGCGGCCTGTCGTAAAAGACGACAAAACAACCCACCCTAGCTACGTGGTAGGGCCTCAAACCCGTCTGGATGGCGACCACTTTTGGTCTTAAGTATGCCGCTATAATAACCTTGTGTTGTGTTTCGGCATTAGTGACCCAAGTTCCTGTACCCTTATGGGACAGCAGCGTGTTCGCGATGCCACTAGCATAAAGTTATTATGGCGGCATTCATAAGACCTAAGGTGGTCGCCATCCAGACGGGCTTGGGGCTCTACTACGTAGCTAGGGTGGGTTGTTTTGTCGCCTTGTACGACAGACAACCCCGGCCGCAGAGGTCAGTATTCTTTCTCCGCCCCTGCATGGATAAAAACTTTTGCCGTGTGAGACACATACACTTTTTTATATATTTATATCAGACGCTAAGTTCATAATATTGTAGTTAGAAAGAGCTTAAAAACTACGATAGTATATAAAGACTGCGATGGGGGAAGTATACGCGAAAGCATATTCTGGGTTTTGGGTAGTAGAGGAACGCTGGGGTGGTTTTATACCAGCTATGAACGTCCCACTATGAATTATAGGGACGTATTGCACGTGAGTCCCAAATGCGCGCGCCTAAGAGCATTCTTCTTGGCCTTGATATGGTCACAGCAGGGGACTATTGAGGTTAAGACGTTTAGAATAAAAATGAATATAACTATTTAATGTCGTAAAGAATACGACAGTTTCTTTAAAATGTCGTTTCTCATTATAGATCTCATAAATTTTGCAATTAATTCTATTATTATAAGAAGTTTAAAATGGGTAGAACATTATATACCTTGTAGGAAGCAAAACTAAACAGCATTGGATTGTATTACGTTTGGTCACAAAACACTAAATGTACCAAGATTAAGTGTTCTTAGATGCGTTTTGAGATGTTTTCCAGTTAGAAATAATTGATATGTTTTTATGAACCACAAATAAGCAGTAAATCATCATAGTCGTATAATAGTGATGGATCTGACATATATTAAACGTTACAGGGCACCCATTTACAAGTGACATTTTACTATGAGCGACTATCAAATCTCTCATTTTACCGACTGATTAATTTGAAATCCAAAATACATATCATTTTCTTTATAGTGTAGCAATAATATTTAGGCTATGTAATATCCAAGTATGGTAAAAAGTAAAATTAGTATTTTTTTTTTCAAAACCAACACTCTGCAGTCGTTCCTTTATGGCTGAGGAGCGTTGTCATCGCTGGATGTGGACATTAGTGCTATGGTGTTTCTTGTTTTGATAATCTGCCTACATAGGTGCCTCTCCGTTGCGTCAGTGATGTCCGAGCATAATTTGAATGACGTTAGGGCCTTTCTTTGATCGCACCATACGGTTGGAGACAATCCGCGGGCTCGTTTGCCCTCCGTGTTTCATTCTACGATCATGACGAAATGTTTAACCAGATTTTTTTTCATTGCTGTAGCACAGCAGACAAGCTGACGGTCCGCTTAGAATTTAGCAGTTACTATCGCCTATGGGTGTTTGCAACACCAGTGGCACCGCGAACACGCTGCTGTTGCATAAGGGTACTGGAACTTGGGCCACCAATGCCGGAACACAACACAAGGTTATTATGGCGGCATACTTAAAACCAAAGGTAGTCGCCATCCAGACGGGCTTGAGGCCCTACCACGTAGCTAAGATGGGTTGTTCTGTCACCTTTTACAACAGGCTGACCCTATCCGCAGAGGTTAGTATTCTTTCTCCGCCTCTGCACGGATAAAAAGAGATTGTAGATATTAAACGACTGTCCATCCTATGACCAAATAATCAATGTTTTTACGTGATGACTCAAGTCCAGCAGTGGGGTGTAGTGTGCTATCTTTATATTAGGGATCATACTCATACCACGTGACCTACTTTTGACAATTCATTACTCCCTTCTCAAGAGAAAACTCCCCTCCTCCTCTAAGTTTTTAATACGGTGAATAATTTTTTGCAAATATAATGTTAAAAATGTATAAATATATTTGTCTCCATATTTGTCTTTATTAATACAACAGTTACCGCGTGACGTCAAAAGTGCATACATACCTATAGTTACTAGTAAAAACTAATTTAAGCTCGAAAAAGCGCCAGACTTCCTTCAGAAGACATTGAATACGCGATGAAAATGTAAGCCCCACCCCCTCCTACTGAACGGGCCACGTAGTATGGATACGTTCCCTTATTATGTATGTAAGAGAGAAGCCGATTAGTCTAGTTAAATACGATTCCATGTACGCAAGTTACTTCCGTACCCTTGTTCTTCTGTGGTTAAGTTTACAGTTTGCATGTTTGTTATTGATTCGTTAGCAGGAACACTAGTTCTAATTGTACGAAACGTTTTAGGCTATCGAATAACCGCCAAAACATAATTTGTTTTTGCTTTGTTAAATTAGCAAGTTTATTGTTTTCAACTTTGTGAGTGAGTTGTTTTACACAAATGGATACAATGTAAAGTGTTGACTGAAATTATAATATTTTATATTGACCTATGGAGTTGAGATGTGAACAATGATGGGAGTGGTTCATAAATTTCAGCGGGCTATAGAGCAGGCTTTGTTGAGTGGTTCTCTAATGAAGAAGATTCGAAAAGAGGAAATTCGAAAGATAATCAAAGTGAGATGTAGTTCGCAAAACATGCGAGCTGAAGTAGTGGTACGAAAGCGGTCACATATACTTGTCGCAAAGGAGGAGGAGGAAACGAGTCTTGGAATGGAGACCATGTATTGATATGGCAAGATATCTTGTATAAACTCCTGAGGAGTAAACTTCGGGGTAACAGTATCCATCCCGATCCCAAACCAGTTTATGAATTTATGTACAAAAGAAAAAACAAGTTGGATGTCAGTTGTCTAGTATCCATAACTTTCGCTGCTTATTTCGCTGCTTTTTGTACTAGATGGCACTAAGTGAATTATCCCAAAATATTTATTTAATTTGTGTACAATGAATCAGTTGTCCAGTACTGAAAAGACAAGCTTGAAATTAACTTAAGACTAGATGACCAGATGAACAGGCGTACCGGCAAGTAAAAGCCATTTCGCCACAGAATTTGTGAATACATTCGTTATATAATATTACGAATACGAATTAATAAACAATTAATATAATATAAAAATAATATAATAAAAAATAATAAAATCAATATTATGATACTAGTGTAGTATTGTTTATTTTCGAATTATCTCGAGGTTTTGGTTTCAATTCGAACACTAATTAAGGATCGGCAAAGAAGATGACAATATGGGCAGGACCAAATCGGCAAGAGACCTAGCGGTCGACCTGCTGAAGAGTGGGTCGACGAAATAATAGATGCAGCTGGCACCAACTGTCACCAAATAAATAAATCTATTCTGGACCAGCTTCGCATTAAAGTCAGGCTCTCAACAATCTGTTATCGGAAGATTCTTGGGTACTTTGGCCCGACGACAGCCGGATAACTTGGATAAGCTGATCGTGATGGGCAAGGTGGAAGGATAGCGATCCCGTGGCCGATTACCTAGCCGCTGGTGTGACTAGGTAACCGTTCTCACTGGACTTCCAATAGCAACCGCTATTCGAGAAGTTGAGGACCGGACGAAGTAGAAACAGCTTACGAGACAGGCCTCGGTTGATTTTCAAGGACACGACCTTCAGTGATGAATAATTCGACCAAGAAGAAGGCACTAACTGGATGGCAAAAACTAAGGATAAAAGGACCTGGAACTAATTGGAGGAGGCTTTTACTCGTAACGGGACCTTGCAAACAATATAATAAAAAAAGTTATTTACATATTTAAAATTATGTAGTGTATGTAAATATTTGTAAGGAGAAATAAGAAGGTTCTAGAAAATAATGCGTGAAGAAATTTCTGGCTGGTTTGGAATGGATCTTTCCAATATTTTTAGCTGATTTATAGGATTTGGCCGTAATTGATTTATAGTTTGCTAGGGTACGTAATATCTAAGTACTATTACACTTGGAGGTTAATTTAGAAGTCCTAATTTGAAAAAAAATATCGTGACTAAACCTACTGGGATCACTGGTATATAATACCAATACGTCATGGACACGCTTGGCGGGTATGTTGACCGTTCTTTGGAGCCTCGAGCCCAGTAGTGGGATTTATAGGCTGTTATGAAAATTTGCTTAGTTTGTAATACGATGACGTGACTGTGAACCAATAAGCATTATTATAAACAATAAAAAGTTTCTACGTCACAATGAAAAAGTAACAAAGTTTAAAGATGAGGTGAATTTCATTGGAACTCAACTTTAAATGTTATAACAACAAATGTAACACTATATTGGTAACATGTTTTGAATATGACCAATGGAAACAAAATATTTGGTTTTAGACAATTGTTGTTGCAGGTGTCTGTGACACGTTATAGTTACCGAAACATTTCAAATTAAACAATACAAAGTTCAACTACATATTATAGCAATTTATTATTAAATAAATCGTTTTTCAATAATTCATAATAAAACTTGTAAAAGTTTTAGGTACATTAAGTTTTGTGGTCCAAAAGAACAAAAATCCACCGTCACGCGATTTTCCTAGGCGGTCACCCATCCAAGTAGCCCGACACTCCTTAACTTCGGTGATCGGACGAGAACCGAAAATTCATTAATCCTGAGGATCCTGGTAAGGAGAATGACACAAACTATACATATTATTGCATTGTCATCGGCCCTCGATATATCTACAAAGTTTGAACGAAATCTGGCCATTTAAAGTGGGTCAAAATCGCCCCCGAAGGTTACAAACAAATAATTACAAACATACAAGTGAAGCTAATATAAAGCGTGTAAAAACAGCGTGTATAAAGAGAAACAAGTCATAATCACATATTGACAGAATTCTTTGAAAAAGTATTTCTAAACAAAGAAAAAGTTTTCACATTACAAAATTATTCACTTCGAAGTTCCGGGCTGGTATTTTTGTGACCTTCTTGTCCCAATTAAGGCCAATAGATATAACTGTTTTGGTTTTTTTCAGGTTCAACAGCCGTTTGATCTAACTTCAAAAAAATCACCTAATGATATTCCACTATCTAGAATTAAAATTATGTAGATATCTATTGGCCACCTTTCAAAGTTCATCAAAAATTATTATATAAATTATGTGCATTTTCTTAAAAATTATACTCCCTCTTGTAATTGCTTTTACTGAAAAATCATGTTGAAAATGTTATTTAAAGTATGCTTGATCTTTGAATAACTTTTGATAACTAAATACGTAATTTGGTAAACTAATCAAAATATTTTAGATTTACAGCTACCATTGAATCACATTGGAAACCTTTAATGAAAATACACAAAGAAACGTTCAAGCCAAGCCATCAAGTTTATTATTGTTTTTTCTTTCTGTTACAGATTGTGTTCAAAACATTTACGTTCAGTCAGCTCAACTCAAGTAGTCTCAGTCGTATGGTAGCATTGTGGAGTGCTGCAGGGTGCTTTATTTGGACCTTTATTAATTAAGTGGGAGAACAAGTTTTATGTGACATCTGGATGTGTCTTCAAAGGGATGAAGATGATCGTCTTATAGGTGAAACGGTAAAATATTTATATTTTTAATACTAATGTAAAGAACTTCTCTAAATTTTTATTTATATTCACATTCATATAACATTAATTATTTTTTTATATTTTTTTTAGTTGAAAGATTTTCGTATAAGATTTTTGTAGGTCATTTTAATAATATTAAATTAGAATAGACAATGTCTGTGGCGCAAATTTGTAAGGTTCAATTGCCTTCCTTTATTTAGGTGTTTCAAGTGTTTACATTGTGTATCCATAATACAAATGATCTGAAATAAGAGCTATTAACATCTGTTAATAGCTCTTATTTCAGATCATTTGTATGCGCCTGACCTTTCAACCCTGATAGGAAAACAATATCTTTTTCCTTCTATGAATTAGCAAAAGATAAGGCATCTCTCTTCTTTTTTCAGGCACACTGTATCCAATATAAAATAATATAGTATGATATTAATTTTCATCTTTTAAAAACAACTTTTTAAAAGATGAAAATAACTGTAGAAATTTGCAACGTAACAAACCTTTAAAAACACTTTCGCAATACCTAAGGGTTCTTTTCAGATCTTTCGTTTGTTGCGCAACTTCAATGACTAGCAAATTTTAGTGATCAAAACATATTTTCAAACCTTATTATTTTTATTATATCCTATTTATTTGTTATTTCCTATGCTTGATGACATGGCTGGTTAGACAAGTAGTTTAGGTAAGTAGTGGGGTTCAATCAATACGGACTTAATAAATAGGCTATTGTTGTGTTATGTGTAATTACAGGCTTTGAACTATAGCAGGGAAATGTTTAAATAAAGGAAGTGTAAAGACACCTTTTTATTTGTTGATTTAATCCTGACCATATTAGTTGATTAGTAGGTTTAGAAATTTCGGTTTAAGTCGTAGGGGTTGATATGCGTGCCAATGGACTGACCACCAGAGATGCTGAAGATCGTGCGAAGTGGAGAAGAAAAAGTCGGAAAGCGGACCCCGGGTGCCAAAACGAGAGTTTGGGTTGCAACTGGGATTCAACGCTAAGATGATGATGATGGGTAGGTTTAGAAATTTGCTTACTGTGAACTATTACAAAGATTATATGATTACTGTGTAACATATCTTGTAACATGTTTGTAACAAATAAATTATGTGATTTGAATCGAAACAGGTTGAATATACAAATATTTCGGTATCACATATCTTTTTAAATCTAGTAATTTTTTTAGATATATAGAAATTTTTGTCGGTGCAGGGGCCGAGAAAAAATACTGACCTCTGCCTCTGACCTCGGCCTGTCGTAAAATGCGACGAAAAATCCACCTTAGCTACGTAGTAGGGTCCCGAGCCCGTCTGGATGGCGACCAATATAACTGCTAAATTCTAAGTGGGACGTCAGCCTGTCTGCTGCCCTACAGAAATAAAAAAAATATAGATCTTTGCATTAGAGCGCAAAAAAAGTGTGCGCGAGTCTAAATATCTGAGAGTTTGTTTACCTACATTAGAAAAAGAAAAGTAGCAAATAAAATGTAGTGCTTGAAATAATAAAAGAAAACGAAATTCTATAAAAACTCTAATTGATATCATAAATATGTATTTTTTAAATCTGTTCATAAATTAAATTAAGACTAAATATAATTTATTGAAGTGAAAACTTCTTTAGCAGCGTTGTGCACTTTTTTGAGATGGGTAAAAAATGTTAAACTCGCGGCAGGTCATGTGTCCTGATCGTAAGAATTTGTAAGACGTAGTTTTGCTCCAGTAATACCAACCTTATTAATAATGACTTAAGGTTTATTTTATAATGTAACTTTTAAATGATTGCATTGCATTACTTATCTATTCGAATTGCAACTTTATGACAATGAAATACAGTTGAGTTTTTGAAGTGGAAACTTCTTTAGGCGCGTTGAGCACCTTTTGGGTGAACAATTTTTGCCAATTGCCAAAACCAATTTAAACTTTAATGCTTGATCATAAACACTTCCTTATAAACCGAAAATAATAATCTAATAGCTCGACGATACAATTCACACGTTACTTAGTTTTCACTTTTATCGGCATTCCACAAAGACTTCTCCGCATGTTTTTTTTCTAATGTAGGTAAACAAACTCTCAGATATTTAAAAGGAACAAGAAATATACATAGCACATCGTATATCCTTAAACTAGCCAATAACTAAAGATAAACTTCGTTGCACGAGATCCGCTTTCTGACTTGATGGAAAATCTTTAGCGCTGAGTCCCAGAGCATACAAAAATTAATACACTCGGAGAATTCACACAGCGCCATCTCGACATAGTATCTTATCTTGTCTAGGGGCCGAGAAATATTTCGGACACTTCGACCCAATGGGATCTTTTGTGTTCCCCTAGATAGCAATCATTCCTCTCCAATTTCATTGAAGATTTGCTTCACGAGCCTTACAATGAGATATGGAAATAGGAGCCTGTAGTCTTCCGGTGTCGGATATCCTACCCCCAAAAGATTCATTCGCCTCCTGGCCAATGCATCGCATGTACACAGTAGGTGTTCCATGCGTTCTGTATGTTCCCCACACAACCTGCACATGGGTGTCGCGGTTAGACCCATCTTCATGAGCATGTTATTGGTTCCAAAATGCCCAGTAAAGGCCCAAGCAAGTAGCGTATTTGCCCCCTGCTCATATTCCAGATGGATCCTCGTGCTTTGTACGTGGATCCCAAAAATTTTTTGGAATGTTCCAGACCGATTCTAATCAGCCAGTGTTGTTGTTGACTGCGGTCTGCAAAATCCCTGAATGTGGCTTTCACGAGGCTAGTCGGAATGCCTACACATGGTTCTGGACCCATAAAATCATTACCAAATCATAATCGACATATTAAGTTGCATAGTACTTGTGTTATAGGCACTGGATAATTAGGACGGGAATTTAAACATGAAAGCAGAATAAATGCAGTTGAGATGAGAGCGTTAAGAAGTATGATAGGAGTTAAACTGAGTGACAGGATAAGAAATAGTGAGATAAGGAAACGTTGTGGTCTGAAAGAAGATGTAGTGACAAAAATTGAGAAAGGTATGCTGAGACGGTTTGGCCATGTTGAGAGAATGAATGAAGAACGATTGACGAAAAAAGTGTATAAGGCGAGTGTGAATGGAAGT
Organism: Malacosoma neustria; assembly: GCA_963693495.1. NCBI lineage: Eukaryota > Metazoa > Arthropoda > Insecta > Lepidoptera > Lasiocampidae > Malacosoma > Malacosoma neustria. Next base: position 10,394,981 of record OY856395.1, on the reverse strand, counting down.
GTTGGAAGGGGTAGACCTAGGCGGACGTTTCGAGACCAGATCAGGGACGTCTTGAAAAAAGGCCAGGTCAAAAGTACCCTAAACCGAAGGGCATGTATGAAGGGAATAATGAAAGTGGACGAAGCTAAACAAGTATGTAACGATCGTAGCAAGTAGAAAGAAGTGGTCTCTGCCTACCCCTACGGGAAATAGGCATGATTATATGTATGTATGTATTTAACCCGTGACCTCCGCAAACGTACCGAATCTGTGCGTTAGTCGTCACATCAAAGAGGTTGTCAAAAATATTGCAACGAACCCGGAACCTGGAAACAGTGGTTCAGACATAGTGCTTTAACTTCCCGTCGCCATAAATCTTGGAAGTTTAACTAAAAATAAGTGTGTAATGAAATTACGATAATGGGAAATTTATCTAACAAAATGGGTGGCCGGCCATTATAAAATTATAATAAATGCATACACAGTTTATTTTTGGTGAGGCTCAAGCCAGAAATAATACTACTCCACCATTTTCAAAGTCGTAATAGGTGATAATAGATTTTAGAACACATAATAAAGCTAGACCGCTCGTTTATAAAAGAAGATTGGCAGTGACTCAAAGACCAAACTATCACTGTAGGGGCCGAGTAGAATACTAACATCTGCGGCCGGGGTCGGTCTGTTGTAAAAGGCGACAAAACAATCCTAACTACGAGTAAGTGGTAGTCTGGATGGCAACCACCCTCAGCCTATAAGTATGAAGCCATAATAGCTTTGCATTGTGTTTTGACATTAGTGATACAGGTGTAAGCGGATGTAAGTGTGTTCGCGGTGCCCCTAGCGTTGCTAACATCCATAGACGCCGGTAACTGCTAACTATTAAGTGGACCTTTCTTAGTCAAGAAAATAAAATGCAATTTTTATCTTCAGTATAAAAGTACCTTATCAGTATAGTGTTGAAAGTTCCAGAACTAAGCTGGCACCGGTATTGAAGTTTTCCGTCTAACCCCTATTACAACCGCTCGGCTAGACAGCCAATGGCAGTCGTGACCCACTAAAACTCCAATTAAACCTTTGTGAGTCGCATTGACATGATAATTGCTCTGCGACGCTTAAAGTTAGGGGGATGTGACATTTCCAATCGAGTGATAGATATGCTTCCTTTATAACACCGGCAGTTGCTTCTACGGGGGAAGCATATTCTGCCTCTATTCATATGGCGTCTCTTAAGTCACCGTAACTGTACTCATCAGAACCATTAACTTCTTAAATCTTTTGCTGAGAAACAGCAGATACGCGGCGGATGTTTGCAACGCTAAGGGCACCGCGAACACGTTGCCGTCCGCATTCTGAAACCTGGGTCACTAATACCGGAACACAACACAAGGTTATTATGGCGGCATACTTACCAGGGGGTGGTTGCCATCCAGGTGGTCTTGGAGCCATGCCTAGTCAGGTGCCCCTCCCCTGTTCGGTGAGAAATTAGATGATGCAAATAGATTATATACATAATTATCAGGAAAAGTTGTATAAAGCACAGAAATGCAGTATAAAATGTTTATGGAAAACATTTTGACGTAACGTAAACATAAAACGGACCGAGAAGCGTTCGAATCTAAACAAATTTATTTGATTTTAACATTTTTACGTGTACATCGATCACTTTCATCGAATATTTTAAACATTGCAAACGCATAACATTTGTTTTTGTATTTTTTTATATAATTCAGATATTAAATAACCTTTATTATGAGTATAGTCATCAATCCCGGTTGCAACCTATACTTTGGTCCGCTTTTCGACTCTTTCTTCTTCACTTCGCACGGTCTTAGCTAAATGAAATTTTGTGCCACTAAAATGGAAGACAAGAAACATATAGCTACAAAGATCTGAAAGCTACGGCCTGGGACGTTTATCAAACGATATTAAGGCTCAAGCTTAAGGACTGTCCAAAAAGTATTAGAACTGAAGAGGAGTTAAACCTAGCAGTGGACATAATTACTGAAGGCATAACATTTGCCCACGAGGAAAGCTGTCCACTCAGACCAACGCACTCAAATCGTAAGGTGCCCTGATGGAACTCCGAACTGGGGAAGCTCAGACAGAGAACGGGGGCGCTTTTCAATAAAGCTAAAGACTGAAGCTAAGACTCTGAAGTGGGACTCCTATCGCAAAGCCCTAACAGAGTACAATAATGAGATTAGGAAAGCCAAGCGAGCCTCCTGGCGGAGGTTCTGTGAGCAGTTGAACAATACACCTCAGTGAACCAGAATCCACAAACTGCTTGTAAAGAACAACCTTATCAACTGGGACTACTAAAAAGAAGTTAAAAAAAGTTCCTACTTCGTGGATGAGATGGAAACATTGGGATTGCTTGTTGCCGCTCACTTCCCTGTGGCTCGGGATTCCGACACTAAACCGACCTCGCGCAGACCTCAGAACGAGGACTGGCGGAGGGCGTCAAGGATAGTGAGACCCGGAGTGGTGAGGTACCTCATACTAGGGAAGCATATTATGCTGGAACCAGACGAGATACGAGCAGTTCCTATCAAAAAACTGCTTCGTTACATTAAGGAGGCAGGCTTTGCCAAGGAGCTATAGTAAATGTGGCGGTCACAATAGTTCATTAAATTGGACGCAGTGATACTAAGTTGAATAATCTAGCATAGCCACCTTCCGAAATAATAGTATTAATATCACCTATAAATGATAAATTGAGTGGAAGGAGACTGGTACGGTATGGGCATGTAATGAGAAGGGAGGCTGACCACATTATTAGAAGAATGTTGAACCTGAAAATAGATGGGTACATGGGCAGAGGTAGACCTAAAAAGCGATTGAAAGAATGTGTGATGCATGATATGAGGGTTTATGGAATGAAAGATTAAGAATTCCAGGATATGACAACTGGGTGCAATATACCAGCTGACCCCCAGACCAGCTGACCAGATTCTCCCTCCTACGAAAGATACAGTTTATATTTTAAAGCTATACTATGAGAGTCATATTGCAATAATTTCCGTTAAGTTTTTATCTATGTTGGGGCGGAGAAAGAATACTGAGCTCTGCGGCCGGGGTCGGCCTGTCGTAAAAGGCGACAAAACAACCCACCCTAGAAAGAAAGAAAGAAAGAAAGAAAAATAATTTATTTAGAGCTTAAAACTATAACAAAAAAATATACATTAAGAAATCACTAACACATTTGTCTTAGTCCTAAAAAGGTGCCTAACTCAGCAATGCAAGGAGCTGTTTAAAGAGCATCCTGCGCTGATCTTCCGTTAGGACCCTTGAAGTGACGATATAACAATTATTTATATCACGTTTATTAACAATAAGCAATTTAATTATTAGTAATTTATTAACAAAAACCAAACATTTATATGTACTAAATATTAAGGAATACAAAAAATATTAGTATCAAATAATAAAGAAAGAAAAAATCAGACAGAAAACATCAACTGAAGTGTTAAAAGATTGTAAGAAGAAATAAACAAAAATACGAAAAAATGAGTAAACACGCTAAGAATATAAAGATATTGATAAAAACATTGACTAATTTAATTACAACAACTACTTAGTCACACAAAAGATAATTATTAAAATATTAAGACATAATTTAAAAATACTATATTACAGCTACATGCTACATGGTAAGGCCCAAGCTCGTCTGGATGGCAACCACCTTTGGTCTTAAGTATACCACCATAATAACCTTGTTTTGTATTCCGGCGTTAGTGACTCAAATCCCTGTATCCTAATAGGACAGCAGCGTGTTCGCGATCCCACTGGCGGCGTTGCAAACACTCACAGGCGACGGTAACTGCTGAATTCTAAGTGGGACGTCAGCCTTTCTGCTATTCTACAGTAATCTATATCTATACTACTATTATAAAGAGGAAAGATTTGATTGTTTGTTTGTTTGTTTGTTTGTTTGTTTGCTTTGAATAGGCTCCGAAACTACTGACCCGATTTAAAAAATTATTTCATTGTTGGGAAGCTACACTATCCCCGGGTGACATAGGCTATATTATATTTTCAAAAAAATTAGGGATCCTTACTAAAACTCCAATAATGTAACCCAAAGTGTAAAAAAATTACCTAAAATATTATTTAAATCGCGTGCGTTGCGAAAACTATTGATGATAGAATAAAATAATGTACTATAACTTTGCAGAACAAACACATCATTATTTACAAAAAGTGTCGCGACAGCATATGTCTAACTATTATAGTTATGCCACAATAAGTGTTCTTTTATTTTAAAAATTTAATTGAAATGCCGCCCCTAGAAAAGGCTCTTTATTTGGATCTTGGTATTAATCCTTATCAAAATAAATTACTTCATATTCAAAACTGTTTCAATACCTTTATATAACTTTTTGAATTATTCAATTCGGATATTCCATTCGAAAGATATCACGAGTTTAAAAATGTAAGTATTAGAAAAATGTTGCGTGGTAGCCGCTCACCCTGTTCGGCTAGCTAGGCAGCACCTTATGCAATGTAGGCGTGCGTCACTGGGGTTTTTACAAAAATTAGAATACTTATTAAAAAATAACGAAAAATAAATAAAAAGTAATAACAAAAAAAAATCATTAAAATAAAAGCTCATAGAAATAATAGTATTCAAACTTTCTTTATAATTTTATTTTTTTAGTAACCTGACGCAAATAGAAGGGTTTGCCCTCAGGGGCGCTTCTCTGTCCGAGGAGTGCACGGGTGTGCGTGCCCGAGCATCCGTCGCTTCACTCTCCTCTCCGTTCGAGGCGACAGAGTCCTACCTTTCTTTCCGTCTACCGCTTACATCCTTTCCAACTTAGCTCTCTCTCTGTTCGTGGCGTGGTCCTCGGTGGGATGGTTGCGAATGCTGATTGGGGTCCCGGGTTCTACCCTGGGACCTGATTTGGTAGTCGAAACCATGCCTATTTCGACTGCGTCTGCACAGAGAGTGTTCCCGGGGCGGGAATTGCATCCTCGCTGTCGGTTGGTCTTGCTGGGCCGGCTACGACGTCAGGCGACTCTGCTTTTTCTGGAGGAGTATCATCTGGTAGTCGTACCCACGCCTGACTAGCACGCGACGGGGATGCGAGTCCCGTCCGGAATTGGCCGCGGACCTGTCGCTCCCGGCCCTGGTTCTGTCCATGGTCGGGGGCGATCCTGGATGGACGGCCGTCGCCACCTTTTGCGAGGCAGTAGTATCTGCAAGGGAGGCGGCGGAACGGGAGCGGGAGTCCGCCACCGCACTCCCCTCCCGCCAACGTAGGCTGCGTCGTCGGCGCCGGAGGGCGGGCAACGATCTCCGGGCGACGTAGAAAGTGGCCGCGGGCGGCCCCTCGGGGGAGGATCCGCCGCCCGCACTATTGCCGCGAGGGAGAAGGCCACGTGCTGTTCCGCAGCCCCCCTCAACTCCTAGATTTGTTACAAGAGAGCGCCGGGGGGACGAAACCCTGACCCCCTGGCGCCAGCACTTTAGAAGGGGCCCGCTTTAAGACGAAGCGTGGGCCGGCGCCGGCCCGGGCCACGAGAGCGGCAGGCCATATATCCGTGGGCCCGGGCGTAGGTGATAGGAGAACAGCGGGGTTTTTAGTGGGTAGTCGGATGGTCGAACATCTTTTCCGGAGTCCCTTAAATCCCTCGGTCCCCCCGGGCCAGGGGAACCCGTCAAGAGAGGTATTTCCCCGAGACCGAAAAAAATAGAGGGGTTTAATTTTTAATTTTTTGTTAAATACCCGTGCGAAGCTGGGACGGGCTGCTAGTAAAAAAGTAAAAGTATGATTGACGCTTTAAATAAATAAGCCGTTAGCTGTATTTTTTACAAATATTTTATTTAAAAAGAAAATATAAACAAAATCTTAACCTAAATTTTCTCGGAAATAGGTTACAATCTCATTTCAGCATCTTGTCTTTCGATAAAAGCCTTCTTTAAGGCTTTCCAATTTTTTCGATCTGTTGCGATAAGTATCATTTGCCTCCATTATTTGTAGTGTAATTGTAATAATTGTTTTAATGGGAATCGAATACAGGTCTTTTTTCACGTCTTATATATAACTAACAGAAACTACCTGTTATGGAGGTGGATATGGATATTTTAGGTATATACATTTTATATTTGTCGTCTTGTATGTGTGTGTGTCTTTTGTTAATTAACTAACAAAGAAGTGGCCAAGAAACTAATATTTTAATCTTTTTTAGATATGTTTTTCCCTTTAATTCAGATTATCAAATTTTTGTACTTTTTATTTATTTGTTATTATTGTTTTTTTTTCTTAATACTTTGTAATAAATCAAATAAACTGTATTAAAAGAAATTATGCTATAGATAGGTGTATGTGCGCTGATTATTCACGGATCTATGTAATGAAGATCAGTGTATAGTATGTATTTAGTTTTACGATGTGCCTATGTTGTTTGGGTCTTAATTATTTCTCACTGTCAGGGTTGTCATTGAAAATCAGTGCTGTGTCGATTTCTTTTGATGCAGCAATTTACTGAGCTGTTGACCTCGTTTGGTGCTAATTGTTGTAGTTTAGTATAAATAATGTTTAAATGTTATAGCTGTAAATCACCAAATAAATTGTTTTTCTTTCTTTTCTAAATATGTTTTGATGGTGGACTGCATTAGTAACAACTGCATCCGCGGCAGCATTAATGTAATCTTTTCGTAACGTAGAGACCAAGAAGACCCAAGAATGGTTTTACCATACTAAAGTAGATATGGCAGACCAGCCTTTACTGTCAGGAACATTATATAGACCAGAAGGGTCGGAAGTCGATCGTCGTGTTGTAGATTTAAATGAAAACGAACTTCGGCTGTCGACGTAAAAGTTAGGGTTTTAGGTTGATAAAGGTAAAATATGACCGCAAACTATTTCTAACGTTTTCTTTATTGTATCCAAAATGTAAGGAAACAAGCACTGGTTAATAGTGGGCGTTGTTGGTACAATATTTGAGGCCAGGGTAGGACATTAATGGCCTGATATTGTTTTATTATATTAAACACAATCTATAACTAGAATACGCGATAAAACACTACATGACGCACGCTTGTAGAGGAGTATGTGCGTAAGCTTGGGCCACACTGGAGTGGTGCGTGGTGCGTTTACAACGAATAAACGCGAGTTGATTCCCCCTATGGGAGAGTAATAGTCTTCGCGGTGTCGCTAACGTCTCAAACATCCGTAGGCGACGGTAACTGCTCACTGTTAAGTGGGCCGCCAGCCTGCCTGCTGTTTCTCATCAATAAACAAAATTTCGTTGCGTGCTGCATGAATTGATATGCTCCCAATTATTACGTCATGATAAATATTGTGATTTCATTTAAATTCATTCAGTCTTGATTTTGTTTGTGGCTGAATAGATAGACGAATCGATTATAGATATATTTTAAATGGTAATAGATGACGTAATTTGTTTTCACAAGCCCCATTGAATCTGTTACATTCAGAGATGTTAGTGAACATATAAAAATTCATCATCATCATCATCCTAGCGTTAGTCCCGGTTGCCACCCAAACTTTCGTTTCGGTGCCCGGGGTCCGCTTTCCGACTTTTTCTACTCCACTTCGCGCGATCTTCAGCATCCCTGGTAGTGAGCCCATTGGCACGCATATCACCCTTTACGACGTCAAGCCAGCACTTTTTGGGTCTACCCCTCCTGCCGGGGCCCGGCGGAACATATAAAAATTAAAATGGATTAACTAAAAATATAGTAAATTTAAGGATACTTGTAGAAAGTAGACAAGCACATTTTTTACAATTCGGCAACCATTTAATAATTTTAACGTCCTCGGTAGCGCAACGGCTTCGATTTCCATTCCATGTCTGAGAATTGTATATAATATGTATTTATTTATAATAAAAGTATTCTTGCAGTTGTCTTACCATACCCATTACCCATAACACAATTTATTTTTAAATTAGGCCCGTCAAACGTTGTTCTGCCTCTTCAATATGCATTAAAAAAGTAGCTTATGTCCTTTTCTAAGATCCAATCTATGACTATATCGAAATTCATCAAAATTGGTTCAGCGGCTTAGGCGTGAAATCCTAACAAACAGACACTTTCGCATTTATAATATTAGTTAGGATAAAAAATATAGAAACCAACTATTGCAGGTAGCCCTATAGGCTGGCTATGTTAAGTTGATAATAGAAAAATTGTTTACTACTTGTATTAGTTCATGGGCATTTTTTTCGTTTTGTAATAAAAATTTCTTTGAAATTAAACAGTATTATTTTCGTAAATAAACGAAAAATAAGCAATATCTTCTCCATTTACATTTCATATGCTCGTGACAATATTTTCCATGGCAAATTCTAGACTGTGAGTGAAGAAAAAAGAGTTGACAGTTGTTTCTACTATTTAAATTCCGCCTCTGAGTTAGAACCCTTTTAAATTTAGTGAAATTTTTGTATACATTTTTATGAATCTCGCAGTCCTAAATAAATATTTTTCTTTTCTTTCTTTTAGCAAACAGTCTAAAACGCTTTTTTTTTGTTATTGCTGACAGGCATCAGCCTGTCATGGCTGATTTTTTTGTTATTGCTGACAGGCATCAGCATGTCAGGATGGTTATTGAACCATTAGGTTCAATAACCATCAACCAGTTACCGTCGCCTATGGCTGTCCCATAAGGGTACAGGAACTTGGGTCACTGATGCCGGAACACAACACAAAGTTACTATGGCGGCATACTTAAGACGAACGGTCGTTGTCATCCAGGCAGGCTTGGGGCCCTACCATGTAGCTAGGGTGGGTTGTTTTGTCGTCTTTTACGACAGGCCGACCCCGGCCGCAGAGGTCAGTATTACTCCGCTCCTGCACGCTATTAAATAAGTAAAAAAATAAAAAACAGTCTATAATGATAAATCGAACTAAAAAGAGACAAAAATTCTTAAAATTTAGGAACATATAATATATATAATGAAAGAAAAATATTATTCTGAAAAAAAAAGCGTAGGGCGCTTTGTGCCATATCTTTCATACCATTTTTGGACTAATCTCACCGATCGAATATTTTTGAGAAATTCTAATTAAAATTTGCTTTATATATTTCATTGGGCGTAATATACGTCGCCATTTTTTTAATTTTGACGATTTCAATCAGTATAATGAGGTAATCTTATCGAATTATTGTATTGTGTCATCGTTCCTTGATAAGTACAACGTTTAAATGAAATCTAACCGTTTAAAGTGGGTCAAAACTATTACAAGCGTGTTAAAAACCGTTCGCGTTGCGCCAGTGTGGCTGGTGCTTTTATTGTTCATCTGCGCGATCCATTGAAAACAGTTATCGCATGTTTACACAAACTGATAAGAAATGGCAAATAATAACAAGTACAGTAATACTGAGAGTTCTTGTGTACGTGGTTTTACTTTATGATAAAGTAATGTATGATGACGTAGGTTTTTTATCATGCGTGTACGCATTATGACCGTTTCCCTTCTCGCTTTATTAGACCTTGTACTCTTATTCCAATCTCTGCTGTTATTTAACTATAATCTATGTAATATCTCCCTTTTTTGGTCGTTTGTCTTATTCCTAACTTTATTATGATAAATTATATTTTTACTGTTCAATTCATCTTTTTAATTATAATATTTGTAGCGTTTCTTATTACTAAATACAAATTCTATGCTTTACACACTTTTGATGAGCTCAGTCGCTTGTAAACAGCCAACATCGATGTACCTACATCAATTTTGTTTTTTATTAGTGGAAATCCCAACTTTTTTTTATAGTAGATAGGCGTACGTTTGACCGCGAACTCACCTGATGTTAAGCGACGATGCGGTCGACGGTATAGCACGCTTGCCTATAAGAAACCTGTTCACTCTCCTCTTGAAGAGCCCTAAATTATAATTTATTTTTAGCTAATATAGGATTCCGTACACAGCACAAAAATTTTAGAAAGCGACAATTGTTAAGTGTGCCATTTGCACCTACTAATTATAGACAAAATAGCTTTTTTATTCGAGGTGCAAATGAATTTAATCAATTAGATGCCCAGCTCGATATCGATTTATTCACAACTAAAGTTAACAGACTCAAAGTAATGATGGGTAAATACTTTTTCGACACTGTTGAACATTGAATATAAGTTGTTATTCATTTTTTCTTTTCTTTTTACTGTGTAGAGTAGTGGTAAATAACTAAATGTTAAGACTTGTAATCAGCAATAGTTTTTAACAATGTTAGGTTATATATACATATTGTAATTTTTATTAGCCTGTAAGTCTTACTAAAAATAAATAAATAAAATAAATAAATAAATAAAATAAAATAATGTTCGGGAAACACAGACGCCGGCAAAGAATTCCACTCCTTGGCAGTTCGCATGATGAATGTGGAAGTAAAACGCTTTATGCGGATAGGGGGCATGTCGACCATAAATGGGTGGTGCGTTGACGTACGTCTGGTCGTCCTGTGATGGAAGGAAATCCCAACTAAAGGGATAAAGGATAATTAAGCGGTATCCTAATCTGATGGGCACTGCTGTGTTCGTGCCTTCCCATAAATGGGAAGGACAGTATTCCCGCCACGCTTTTCCAAGGCAGATTGGCGGGTTACGCATCAGGTGATATCTGTATGTAGGTTTCCTCGCGATGTTTGCGTTCACCGTACATGGAAATTTTCCTATAACACGCACATTAGGCGGGAAAAACTGCCTAAGCGGTACATCCCTGGGAATCGAAACCGGGACCTCTAGGTTGGTCTCTGAGTGTAATAACATGGATTATTAATTAGCTGATGACCTTGAATTCATGCTTGCCCTTTCATGTTTTTATCCATACTAGCGCAAACGACTTGCAGTTTGTACTCGTTCTGAAAGAAATGGAGACTACTGCGTACGGGTTTCCTAGCACGGTCTCACTAACAGGATCTACTTGGGTCCCAAATGGCGCTATACAGAAATGTTTTGTTACTACTTCTTAGGCAGCATCTATCAATATATCGGCTTTGTACAAAATTTACTCCAATTATCCAATAACGTATAGTTTGATAAATAAAAAAATATCGTAAATGGTCAAGGATTGTATAAGTTCATATATTTGATAATCAGAACCGTATGTAATATTGTTTATAAAACAATTATTTTTGTTTAACTTATTGTATGTTAAACAATTTTTTGTTCTTATCGTCAGCACAACGTGATATTGTGTAAAGTTTTTGTAAAGAATTGTTGAACAAATATTTTGTAGTAATTATTACTTGTTCTAGAATGTAATGAGAGTGTAAGAGGGCCTAGTAAGACGCGTCTGGTGACATTGATTGCGACGTTAAGGCACGCATTGTTGTCGTGTGGGCTAAATGGTGTGCTAAAGGTAACTGGTGTCATTTGTGACCCCAAAATACCGGTTAAATTGAAGGGATAGGTCTATATTATTATTAGGCCTGTCCTTTTATACGTATTTATATCTTGTGTATATAGACTGATGTTATGTGATGTCTTGTGGTACCTATAGTAGTTCAAACCTACTGGTTCGATTCTTCTCACGGTATGCACATGTTTAGTTTTGAATTTAATGCCCCCTTTTGACGACCTTCCTGGTGCAACGACTTTTGCACAATGGAACGCCTGCGAGAGCATGAGTTTGAATCACGTCTCGAGTATATCAGTTGTTTAGTATCCAAGCGCTTTTCTGTTTACTTTGCGACTAGATCGCACTTAATTGTGACAGTATATTTATTTATTTAAGTAATACTCACTCTATATATACTCTAAATAGAAGTTTTTAGGTTCAATACTAGTTGAAGGACATCATGAATCTATCTGCTATTATTATTTTATACTTTTTTCTTTTCCAGAGACCAATGGTGCAGTTACCTCCACGGGTAAGTTTTTTATTGCTGTAGGATAGTAGACAGGCTGAAGGCCCGTTTAGAATTTAGCAGTTACCATCGCCTGTGGGCGTTTGCAACGCCAGTGGCATCGCGAACACGCTGCTGTCCGATAACGGTACAGGAACTTGGGTCACTAATGTCGGAACACAACACAAGGTTATTATGGCGGCATACTTAAGACCAAAGGTGGTCGCTATCCAGACGGTTTGAGGCCCTACCACGTAGCTAGGGTGGGTTGTTTTGTCGCCTTTTACGACAGGCTGACCCCGGCCACAGAGGTTAGTATTCTTTCTCCGCCCCTGCACAGATGAAATTTACTCGCAAGTTAAGAACTGACCTGTATTTTGAGACGTTCAAAGATAACTAACTCGCACTGGATGGGGTAAAAACATAACAATACAAATAAAATGCTAAAGTGAAAAAAAATATAGGAAAACAATAAGAAAAATAACATTAAAACAAAAATAAACTTTTAATATATCTAATCTGAGATAGAGTATGTCGATATCTGCAAATAGATTACTAGGGAACATACCGATATTACGTGACCTGTACATAGGTCTTCAAGACACCACGCTTGTAACGAGCAGGAGGGCTTAGGTTTTCGTTACGTAGCCAATATCCTCTAAGGAAAATCTCGCACTTTTTCTAATACAGTGCGTTTTGGGTAAACTTTAAACTTAACTATAGGTATGCATGCACTGTTAGCGTCACACGGTAGGCGCTGTTATTAGAGACAAATATTTTATTAGCCAAATCATGTACTTTATGTTTGTAAAACTGATTGAAAATCGTTTTTTATAATTTACTAAGTGAAAACTAAAGGGGCAGGGATAGGTTCTTCTCATATACTACGTATGGTCCCCAAAGGGGGGTTTAAAATTAACACAATAGGTCACGAAGCATGAGTAAGTTCCCTTATATACGTTACACACTCTACTGATAAACATATTTTTGTTAGTTTGTTTGGGGAATTGGAATTCAAAAGGTTTCTATTGTTCTTGTTGAAAGACAGGGGCTGTATAAATATATTTTATTAAGTAACAATATCTAATTAACCGATTATTTATTATCTTATAAAAAACTTATGATCTCTAGCTTTGAATTTTATTATTAAAAAAAAAAAGGTTATCGGCTTATACAGTAGTAAACTACGGGGTAGGGTCTTAACTCCTTCTGAATGACAACCACCCTTGGTCTTGAGTATGTCGCCACGATAACCTTATGTTGTGTTTCGGTATTAGTGACTAAGGTTCTTGTACGCCTATGAGACAGCAGTGTTCGCATCACCCCTTGCGTCGCAAACATCTAGAGGCGACGGTAGCTGGTTACTATTAAGTGGGTTTTCAGCCTATCTGCTGTTATCCATCAATTAAAAAACTCTACATACTTGTAATAAATATTATGCAGGCAATCGCTTCCCCAACCCCCATGTTTTCCATGAAGAAAATGTGAAATGCTAAAATTTAAGAAATAGAAAGAAATACTAGACATGCTAAACTTTATAGAAACTACTTTAGACATAATAGGCATTAAATGCAAAGTTAAAATAGGGCTCTAACGTTATGTCGGAGGGAGAAGATAGAGTTCAAACAAGAAAAAACCCTTGTTTGTCATTAAGCTCACTGGTTAGAATATAAGCCTCTTTTAAGGTATTTAGTACTGACTTAAAAGTACGACCTTTCATCGATTTGTTTATTTTGTGCTTTTTCTTGTTGGCATACAGGTTCTGAAGCCGTTTGATTGTTGTATACTGGTATTTAATTTGAAGTTTAAGCAATAAATAATTATGTAAAAATCTCAGTGACGCTGCGGTTTCCGTACGTCGAAATGCGTATGGGGTCCCAGGTTCTATCTCCTCCGGAATTTAGTTGTTTGTTTATATAGATATACTTTATTCATTTTCTTGACTAATAAGCAATTATAATAAAAGCAAACTCCCTGATTCATAAGACCGAATGCAGTGCCAATGCTGGGAGCTAGCAGGCTAATTCATTTTCCAGTAGAATTTTTTCATTATCGTTTCTCTCCCAGCTATAACATATTGCAAACGGATGTGCAATAGATAAAGACCGACTAAGATACAATATCCTTTTTCTAGTTTTAAGAACTATATTTTATATCCTCCCCCAGCAGAGTCGCGTATCCCACAGGGTGTGACACGAGCAAGATGCAATAGTCTTCACGATTCCAGTCGGCTGAGTTATGTCTTAATTGTTCTGTATCATTGTTGCGTCGTTAAGGCAGACATTCTCTATGTGGTAGGACCCTAAGCCCATCTGGAATGCGACCACTTTTGCTCTTAAGAATGCCTCCATACTAACTTTGTGTCACGTTCCGGCATTAGGGACCCAAGTTCCTCTACCCTTATGACAGCAGCGTGTTCGCGATGCCACTGGTGTTACAAACACCCATAGGCGATGGTAACTGCTAAATTCTAAGTGGGCTGTCAGCCTGTCTGCTGTGCTACGGCAATAAAAATAACACAGTTTCTTGTCATAAAAAATAACTATACACCTTTTACGTCCTACTAACGACGTGTTCGCCTATTCAAATCACATAGCTTAGTTACCTTTTGTGCCAACGTCTAAATGTTTGCTATCGTTTTGTCAACATTATATTGCAGGTTTTTATTTGAATAACATAAAACTAGACACGTTGCTAAACTTTTTACAACTTCGTAAACCTTTGTTTTATTAGACATTGCTCAAATGACCGGTTAAATACGGTAAAATATTTTACGATGTGGAAGTTTAACATAAAAAGTTGGCGTAGTAGTGCGTAGCGTGTAGCGGCGTAGTGCATGATTTAAAAAGCTACGTAGCTAAAGGTATGGTCGCTTACGCCTATCACTTCAGCCATTTCTATTAGAAATAAATAAAGATAATATTCATTTAAGAAATAATTATAAACAATTAAATATATACGCCACAAAAACAATTACATCAGATTTTATATTTATCTAAAATTTAAATAAAACAGCTATATAGGTAACATTTTCATAATTTCCTGCAGTTTCCTGCACTACTGAAAAGCTGTATCTTAGATTTTTTTTACAAATATAATATAATTGACGGACTTACTACCTTACCCAGCTCGTAACAAATTATTTGTATTATAAATGTTCGCCCTCCGTATAAATGTGCACTATTATTTATATATTGGGTACCTAGTAGCTCAGTATGTAGTTTGGGTCTTACATTTGATGGTAACCTTCATTTCGAAAACCATGTAAATAAAGTAATAAAAATGTTTTTATAAGCTAAAAGTATTATACGAAATATGGCAGTTCCTTAGCGTAAATGTGAGGAAACAACTGGTGGAAAGCTTAGTTCTATCTAGACTTAATTATTGTGATATAGTTTATGGTCCATCTCAGTGCCTTATTCAACTTGGGCAAAATGCTTGTGCACGATATTGTTTTAATATTCCTTTTTTTTTTTTTTTTTTTTTTTTTTTTTTTTTTTATACCGAGGAAAACTGTTACAGTTTCCACCAGCCTCCGGGGGCAGGCCGGTGGGGTATGTGGGATTACCTCCCGAGGGGGCTGCCTACTCCCCTCGGGCGGACCGGGGGCCAAGGCCGCCGGTCCTACCCACTAAAAACCCCGGTCGCCACTCTTGGCCTTAGAGGGGGCTTCGCAGGATCGCCTTTTGGCATTACTCTGCTAGGCCCCCAGCCAGACGTCTCCAATGAGGGTACCCCGAGTGACAGTTCCCGCTGCCGGCGGTCACACTAGACCTGCCGGTGACCAGACACAGAGTGTCCAGTCGGGGTAGGGCACCCTCCGTCTCATTGCCTTCGCCGGGAGCTTCCCCCGGAACTCCCGGCTGGCCGCTCTTACAAGAGAGCGACCGGCAACCCCTTCTCAGGGTGGGATGAGGTGCGCATAGCGTCTCCTTCCCCGATTCGTCCTACGCCGACGAATCGGTGGAGCCGCCGCGTCCTCCTCCCTCGCACGCTCGATGGCCTCCTTCTGCCGCATGACACTTTCAGCGAAGGAGACCACCGCGTTCCAGTTCCTCTCGCTGCGGAGCATTTGACCTACGATTGCCCGCAGCGAGAGGTCACCTCCCACCACACCCTGCAAATTAAACCGCTGGGGCCCCCAAGCGGCGCACTCGGACACCGTATGTTCTACGGTGTCTACTGGCGCGCCGCATTCCCAACAGGCCGGGTTCGGCTCCCGTCCCGCAATCTGGTGCAGGTACTTGCCGAAACAGCCATGGCCGGTCAGCACCTGCACCAGTCTGTATGTCAGGGTCCCGCTTGATCGCGAGACCCATTCCGACAAGTAGGGGCGGATTGCCTCAACAGTAACCCGGCCCGGCTCGGGAGGCCCCAGGATCCTTAACCAAGACTGGGTCAAGGCCTCCTGGGCGAGATCCCTGACCCGTCGCGACTCTTCCGGGCACAGCCGGAGTCCCCTCTCCCTGGCGTCGTGGCGCAGGCGGTACGTCTCTGAGAGGACAACCGCCTGCAGCTCCCAGGGCGGGTCGGCTGCCAGGAGTGCAGCCGCCCGCCAGGACACTGTACGGTACGCCCGAATGGCCCTCACGTCTATGACCCTCTGAGACCTTCTCAAGAGGGCCCTGCTACGAGACGTGAGGTGGTCTGCCCAGACAGGCGCACCATACATTGCCATGCTCCGCACGACGCCAGTGTACAATCTTCTCACGGCTGTGCCCGGCCCCCCCACATTGGGCAGGAGTCTGCCCAGGGCGGCAGCGGCCGAGACCAGCCTCGGGCACAATTGGGCAAGATGTGGCCCGAAGCTCCACCTAGGGTCTAGTGTGAGCCCCAGGTATTTCATCTGGGGCTTCACTTCGACCGCTGCGCCCCGGAGCACGATGCGTGCTTCTCGGGGTGGTCTTCTCCTGCGTCGTCCATGCAAAAAGAGGGCCTCCGTCTTTTCTACGGAGACCCTCAGACCGCACGACTCAATTCGGTCCACCACCAGCGAGGTGCTGATGGTGGATCTCCGGACTGCATCTTCGTAAGACTCACCCCGAGTTGCGACGAGGGTGTCATCCGCATAACACAACACCCTCGTATCGGGCGGGACTGGGCATCGTAGGACCCAGTCATACCCGATATTCCACAGAAGTGGTCCCAGTACCGACCCCTGCGGAACGCCGCACGCAACGCGCCTCCTTCGGACCCGACCGTAGCCATCCTCCCAGACTATGAAACGGTCCCGGAGATATGCCTCCAACAGCCTCCGCAGATACAGAGGCACTCCATGGAACCGGAGCGCCTCCAGTATCGTCTCGAACGGGAGGCTGTTAAAGGCGTTCGCTATATCAAGCGATACCGCCAGGACCACTTCTCCCTGACTCTCCGCCTCTTGTGATATGCCCTTCAGAGCGGTTAGCGCATCCAACGTGGAGCGCCCCGCCCTGAATCCGTACTGGGCGGCGGAGAGTCCCGGCTCTGCCGTGTCCAGGTGCTGGACGAGACGGCTCGCAACTACCCTCTCAAAGGTCTTCGCCGTCTCGTCCAATAGGACGATCGGGCGGTAGCCGGAGGGATCATCTGGGGAACGGCCCTCTTTGGGAATCAGGCAAAGCCTGCCCTCCCTCCACTGGGCCGGGAACTGTCCGGTGCTGAAGCACTTATCGAACAGCTCCCGAAGCCAGCCGCCAAGGTGAGTGGCGGCTTGGAGGAGCACTCTGCCCGGAATCCCGTCGGGTCCAGGTGCCTTTTTGGTGCCCTGAAGGTGTCGCAGGGCATCTTCTATTTCTTCCTCTGTTGTGGGGGGAGGATCAACGTTCTCCACTCTAAGCAGAGGGACGGCCATAGACGGGGGAGTGAATGCTCCCGGGCTCGGGAAGAGCCCCTCAATTATGCGATTGAGGGCCTCCTCCGATAGGGTCGCCGTTACCGGGGCGCCCGCAGCACGCATCTTCTTGCGCGCTGACTTGTACGGACGCCCCCAAGGATCCCTGTCAAGGCCCTCGAGGAGCTCCTCGTAAGCCCGGGCCTTCGCTTGGCTAATTGCCCGCTGAAGGGCTTTCTTGGCAGTATTTTGCTCCCCCTTAATCCTCCGGAGTTCTTCCTCGTCCGGCTGCGGATTCCGGTGTCGGTACCGGTGGACGGCTCTGCGGGCGCGCTGCGCAGCGTTGCGCAGCTCCGCTATTTCGGCTGACCACCAGTACACCTGCCTCCGAGCCGGACGCCGCCGGACCCGTGGCATAGCCGCCTCGCAGACCCTTGTGAGGGCCGTGCGAAGGCGACCGGCCGCCTCCTCTGCTGTTTCCCCCGCGGGCGCTGGGTATGCGTTATAAACCCAGCGCTCGGCAATCGCCTGGACCTCAGCCATCTCTTTGTCGAGACGGCCGAGTGCCCAGCGAGGGAAATTTTCACCTCTTTGCGGCTGCGGAATGCTGCGGAGGGGGGAGACGCTGAATCTGATGTACAGATGGTCAGATAGCGTCTCTACCTCCTCCTCGACATGCCAGTCCACCACCCTGCATGCGACCACAGGAGTGGCGAACGAGAGATCCACAATTGAACTGCCCTGTGGTCGCACGCAAGTGGGAACCGCCCCCCTGTTCAGGAGGACGAGGCCACTCCGCAGCGCCCACTCTTCTACGGCCCTACCTCTTGCATTGGTGGTAGGACCGCCCCAGGCTCGGGATTTGGCATTGAAGTCACCGAGGACCAAGGTCTTCCTCGGCGGCATCCGGCCGACGGCGGCCCCGACGGAGTCGAGAAATGACTCGAACTCCACCAGGGGGCGGTTGGGGGAGAAGTACACGCCAATAATGGCGAAATCACCCCAACCTGCCGCCGCATATCCCGACCCATTCTCCAGGAGTTGGAGAGGAAGGCTTTCACCTGCCCGGGCGGTCACTGCCACCGTGCCGTCCCAGTCACCGATCCAATTGTCACGGACCGGGACGAGGTAGGGCTCTGCAATAACTCCAACATCACCACCCCACTCCGCGAGGGACTGCAGGAAGAGGTCCTGCGCCCCCGCGGAGTGGTTAACGTTCCCCTGGAGGATGCGCATGCCCCCTACGCTATCCATTGACAGGGGCATCCACAACCTCCATAACCGTCGGTTCTGACGCTCCCTGTCGTGGCAGGGAGCGCCAGATACCCTTAACGTTGGGGGGGCGGCATTCTTTGCCCCCCATCACGTGGGTCGCCGTTTCGCCCGCATCGGCGCAGACGGCGCACCGCGGGGGCTCGTTGCATTTGTTGGACCCATGTCCCGGCTTCCCACACCGGAAACATAGGTCCGACCTATCCACTTGCGAGGGGCACATCGCTTTGGTGTGCCCCATCGAGAAACACTTATAGCACCGCCTGGGGAGCGGCTCGAGAAGCCTCACTTGGGCCGCCCCCCAGCCGATGCTGAACTCCCCGGTACGAGTGAGCCGAAGAGCTCCCTCGATGGGGCACTGGGCAATTGATGAGCCCAAGCCCCCTGGTCCCTGCCTGATCTCCGAAACCTTGAGGGAATCAGCAGGGACCTGTGCTGCCTCCGCCAGCGCCGACAGAAGGCGCTCCTCCGTGACGGAGACAGATAGCCCGTGTATGTAGAGGCCAGTTCTTTTGGCTGGCCTCGACACGAGCCCTCTGTCCCCAAGGACCACCTTCATACGGGAGGCAAGGAGGTCCGCCTTCTCCTCCTTGCCCTCCCCCTCAACCTCATATAAGATGCTGCCATCGGCAGCTCGGCGACTCCTAAGGCCCCTTTGGAAACCCAGGTCCTTAATTTCCACCTGGGTCTCCGCTATCAGGGCCAATTGTGGGAGAGAAATCCCCCTCTCTGAGGCGGCCGGTGGCAGCGAGAGTTGGATTACTGCCACCTTAGGGGGATCTACCCTTACCTTTTTCTTTTTCCCCCCCTGCTGGGTTTTGGGGGGAGAAGCAGAGGGGGCCGGAGGCGCCGTGGCACTGTTGCCCTTCTTTTTCTTCCCCTTTTTGCGGGCCACCACCGTCCATGCCTCCCCGAGGGGTCGCAGGGGAGGCTGGGGCTCTATGGCCGTCTGCCCCCTCCTGGGTGGCAGCTGGGGGAAGTCTTCCCGATTCCACCCCGCATGATAAGTTGGCGGGTGGAAGGCGGGCCACGGCGACGGTACGTACGACGGGCCCGCTGCTCCATACATGGGAGGTGGTGGCGGCGGTATGGTGGGCCGGACAGGAGGTTGCGTTCCTGGTGGTCCAACACCACGCGCCGCCACATGTCTCCGGGCCCCTAGCGTCCTGGGATGTAGGGACGCTGGAGCACGGGAAACCTCCGGTTCGGTAAAGGGCCCGGGAGTCTGGGCCGCCTTCTTTTTCTTCTTCTTCTTCTTCTTCTTCATGCCCAGTCTCCCAGGCTCCTGGGCTGCACCCATCCGGGGTTCCTGGGCCGGGGTTGCCAGGCGCTTCCCCTTCGCCACGCCCGCCAAGGGACCACGCGGTCCCCCAGTCGCCGCCCCAGTAGCGCCCCCAGCAGGCGGCGTCGGAGGCCTGATCGCCCCTAGCAGATTCTGGGACGCCGAGACCCCATTCTCTCGTCTGGCGTCCGCAGCGAGGGGGGGCCTTCTCCTGATCGCCGGCAACAGACGCTCCTCGAGGCCCTCAAAACGGGCCTCGATCAACCTCCCTACCGTCTCTAAGACCGACCTCTTCAGGTCGTCAATGTCAAACCCGGTCGCGATGGATGTTGGTACTGCGGCCGGGGAGACGGCAGGAGGGGGGGAGGAGCGCCTATTGGCCGTCGCCTCCGCGTAGGCCTGCCTCTGCGCCTTGAGCTCGCCCTTGACAGCCGCGAGCTCGCGTCTGAGGCGGTCGTTGTCAATCCGGAGACGACGGTTTTCTCCGCTTTCTGATTTTTCCGCCAGGATCTCCACGATGTCTGTGATCCTGGCGGCCGACGCCTTCAGCTGCCTGATGAAGGTCCCTTTCAGGTTGCCCGATCGAGTGGCAACAAGCTGAATTTGGGACACTTCATGGCCCGCAGCGGCCCTGAGCCGAACGAGGTCCATGGACTCCAGATTTTCTGGGGTCTCCTCGGTCGACTCAAATTCTATGTCTGCTGTGGGCACATAAAAACTCCCCGACTTGTTGTATATGCGCTCCAGCATCCGCTCCCCCATAATTTTCACAGATTCCCCGACATTGAAGTCCGACTCACTGTCAGGGCCGGGGGCGGCGCTGGAACGCCTGGAAATAACTACTTTCCCCCCTTTGCCCCTACGCGCTCTGAGGGTACTTGTTGCCTTTGTATCGGGGTCTGAAACCACCGCTCTCGCAGCAGTCTCGGCCCCATCCTTCACCTTAAACCTTTTGTCCCCCGTCTCGTTGCTGATCCTGATCTCCTCGGATCCATCCTCGTAGGACATCCTTCTGGCGGAAATCGGAGGAAGATCAGCACACGAGATGGAGGAATCTGACTCCTTATCTACCTCTTTCCTCCTTGTTCTTAGAGACCTCCTCAGAGGTCTGCTCTTTCCACTACTATTGTCTCTCTCCCTATCTTCTTCCTCCTGTCTGCTACTTCCTTCCTTATTATTATTAAGTTCAACCGAATAATCCATGCTCATGTAATTATAGGTTTCATCCCATTGGCTCCCCACCCTCCATGGAGTCCGCAAGTGGGGACGACCCAGGCGGAGCAGAGCTCTACGCAAGGGCCGCCAGGGCTACCAACGGGATATAGGGGTAGTCGGAGGCGGTGGGTGCGGTATCCGAGGCATGAGAGACGCAGATGGTTAGGCCACGAAACTCTTGCCTCATCACCATGACCTCCTACCTGACGACCTTCCCTAGCCGGGTGTGTTTGACACTACCACCCATGACCATTTCCCTGCAGCTGGCTAAGCTACAAGGCAGCCGTCTGGTCAGAAATCCGGGCCAAACGGGCGTGTTGCCGATGACAGGTTGCCCATCTACACCGGCTCAGCCTCGCAGGATCCCATCATCCCGACGTACGGCTCCGCTGCGTAGGCCGTAACGCAGGTGGCTGTGACACGCCACCCCAGACCCAACCACAAAGTCTAGGGCAAGGCGTAACATCTTCGGTCGGAAGTGGTTGCAGTGAGAGAACGGCCGTGAGTGTCGAACGCCAATCCAGGGCATAGAGCGACATCAAACACCCCCAGCCACACCGACACACAGCCGACCCGACCCAAGATGAGGGAATTGGGGAAAGGATGTGGGAGGTAGACGGGAGGAAATGTAGGACTCCGTTGCCTCAGACGGGAAGGGGAGTGAGGCAACGAATGCTCGGGCACCTCGGGTACGCACACCCGTGCACTCCTCGGACAGAGGAGCGCCCCTGAGGGCATTGTTTGTTTTAATATTCCTAGCAGAACCCACGTAACTCCATTTTTAAATTAACATAACGTACTAAAAACAGCAGCGCGGGGGAAATTACATCTATCGTGTCTTTTGTTTGGAGTCATTACCACACGCAGATCAAAGTATTTATATAAAACTTGACCTAAGACAAAGCTGTACTTAAGAATTTGGCATTTGCTCTATTCCTAAGCCTTTGGTAGCCGCTAAGCACAAAACGGTTGTATTTAGGGTTTGCTTTAAATATGCTTTTTTTTTTATTGCGTAGGACAGCAGACAGGCTGACAGCCCGCTTAGAATTTAACAGTTACCGTCGCCTATAGGTGTTTGCAACGCCAGTGGCATCGCGAACACGCTACTGTCCCATAAGGGTACAGGAACTTGGGTCACTAATGCCGGAACACAACACAAGGTTATTATGGTGGCATACTTAAGACCAAAGGTGGTCGCCATCCAGACGGGCTTGAGGCCCTACCACGTAGCTAGGGTGGGTTGTTTTGTCGCCTTTTACGACAGGCCGACCCCGGCCACAGAGGTTAGTATTCTTTCTCCGCCCCTGCACGGATAAAAATGCTACGACAAAATGTTGGACTAATATCCCTCCTCCAATAAGAGACCTGAAATAAAAATTCTTACTTCATGTACGGTAGGACAGTAATGTACATCAATCTTCGATTATAAAATATTAAATCAATAATTATAATTTCTTTGCTATGATCATGAACACGTGTGAGAAGCTTCCGGAGCGATGGTTCGCCCCTTAGCTAAATTTCTATTTTCTGACACTAAAAGTCTATCATAAACTGCATGTATGTATGTTACTACGTGCTTCGTGTATGTTTTGGTGTGCATCTAATGTGTGTTTTGTAGGAATATAAATTTTCTTTAAGTATTATTTATATTTTGTTAATCTTTATTTTAGTCAATGTAATTATGATTTTATTTTGGGTCAATATTTCGCTTCAAAAGCTCGAATAGGTTGGCACTGAAAACCAGCGCTGGGTCAGTTAATACTGACACAGCACCATGTTGAGTGGTTGACCTAATTTGGTGTGTCAGTCAAGTCTGCGATGAGTTTTTGTTGGTGTTTTCTCATTCATTTATTGTATCGATTTCTTGTATCAGTTATTACAAACTAGTTGCCCGGCAAAAGTTGTTCTGCCATATTAATTAAAAAAAAGTAAAAAAGTAACCTATGTCCTTCTCTTATGTCTAATCTATGACTATACCGAAATTAATTAAAGTTGGTTCAGCGGTTTAGGCGTGAAAGCGTAACAAACAAACAAACTCACTTTTGCATTTATAGTATTAATTAGGATTATTTACCTCCTCCACAACTATATATATTTAAAATCAAAATATATTCCTGTTTTAGTCTAAAAGTATAAAATAGTCACACAGACATAAAATTACATATTCGATCGTTTTATAGTATACGAATAAGCTTTCCTCATTTTCGCTTCGTCTGAAAATCTCACCCGCTCCTCCCTAGGGGGAAAAGGCATCCCCCTCTATCAACGCTCGTAGAATTGAAGCTACATGTATAAATAATTATATTGTATAATATTATATTACACTGAAAATATTTGCTTCCGTAGTTAATTGAGGAAGTGATTAATAACTACATATAGGTATATTGTCCCGGGCAACGACAATAGGGCGACAACGTTCATTGGGCGTCAAATAACAATAATCACTGTAAAAAACCTAATTATAGTTAATCCATCAATTTTCTCGAACCTACCAAAAATCTATCTAAAATAGCGCAGATTTTTTTTCTGGCTATATGATTGTTGACCTCAGGCTGGTAATAAAAGCTTTGGATGCAATTAGGATGAAAATAAATAATTACTTTGATACCTTTAATAAGATGTGTGTTAGTTACAATAGTTACGAATGAATACGAATTTATGAAAGCTGTTGGCTCGTGTTTATAAATATATTACACGTTTTTATATGTAGTATTTGTTTACCTGTTACTTAGTGGGCTGTCAGCCTGTCTGCTGATCTACTGCTATAAAAAAGTCCTCTCAGTGTTGAATTTAATTACTGATTATAAATAATCTTAAGACTTTGTAATTGTACTAATAAAAACTATGTTTCACAAGTTAAGACATGTGAATGAATGAATCCATACTAATATTAAAAATATGAAAGTAACTCCGTCTGTCTATCTGTTACGTTTTCACGCCTAAATTGCTGATCCAATTTTGAGGAATTCCGGTATAAAAATAATTGGACTTTAAAAAGAACATGAGCTACTTTTTTAAATTTATATGACAGAATAACGTTTGCGGGGTTAGCTAGTATTATATAATAGTACTTGGATGACCGAGCTTTGCTCGGTATTTTTCGGCTTCGTGAAGTTAGATTGTTTATAAGCGTTTTTTTCCAAGATCGTTTAGGCATTTTTAAGTGAACACGTGCATTAAGAAGACACAAATAACAAAGAATAAACAATTGATTTTCTTAGTCTAACCTCAAAGCAAACACTCATTGACTTCGTGTTACTTAACAACGCCATCTGCTGGAATAGCTTTAGTGTTGTTGTGTCGTTAAAGCAATTTTAAAAAAATAGTATTATTATTCGCTGATAGATGTGAGGAAGAGTCATTTTTCAGTTTAAATTGGGACTAGTCAAACGCCACCTTTTTGTTATTTTCCTTCCAATAAAAAAAGCGAATAAAATGACATTTTCTAGAAATGATTCCTAGCTAGATCGATTTATCGCCCCCGAAACCCTCCGTATACTAAATTTCATGAAAATTGTTGGAGCCGATTCCGAGATTCCATTTATATATATACCTAGTCAGGTCATAAATTCTGTCACATGTTTAATGTAAAATAATTGTAACAAGTTTATTCATTATGTAACCATTCATATACCAAAATGAACTTAATAAAACATAGATTCTTATGTCATTAAAGTTTATTCAAAATGACCTCCGTGATTTTGAATACAAGCCTTCAATCTGCGCGGCCAGTTGTCTATCGCAGCACGAACGAGGTCCATGTCAATATCGGCGGCTGCCTTAATCAAGGATGTCTTGAGTGACTCCAAATTGGGATGAGGCTTTGAGCACGCCTTTTCCTCCAAGTGTTGCCATATCTTGTAATCTAACGGATTCAAATCTGGACTGGAGGAGGGCCAGTCTTCGTGCCGGATGAAGTCGATTTCACGCGCCGCCAGCCATTCTTGTGTGCTCTTCGCTCTATGAGCTGGCGCCGAATCTTGTTGGAATACCCAGTGCCTGTTATTGAACATGGTATGAGAAACAGGTTCCACAAGGTTCGTCAGGACTGTATTTTGATACACAACAGCATTCGTTTTTACACCTTTCTCACAAAAATGTACCTCTGTTAAGCCCCAATAAGAAACTCCCAACCATACCATGAGCGAGGATGGAAAATGACCTCGTTGGACACGCGGAATACGGTTGCTCGCTTCTTCACTACTGTGTGCGTACACCTTATCATTTTGTTTGTTGTAGCTCTCTTCTACGGTAAACATTTTTTCATCCGAAAAAAGAATTTCCCGATATTTTTTTCCCGCGTACCGCTTCAACAAAGCGCGGCATCTCTTCAGTCTCAGGTCCATTAGACGAGCATTCAAACGATGTCCTGTTTTTCTTCGATATGCCCGAAGCCCTAAGTCTTCATTTAACACCCTTTTCACCGTGGTTCTGCTTAACCCCATCTGAAGGGCCAACAGTTTTTGCTTACGTTTGGGATTTCTTTGAATTCGTGCCTTCACAGCTTTTATCACTGCTGGAGTCCTAACAGACCGAGGGCGACCACTTCTTGACCTGTCATCTACACTAGAGTCTTCATTGTATCGTTTGATGGTACGATAAACGAATCTTTTGGTTATATTCAAATTTTTCAGTATGTTAAAAATTTGAATTGGCGCGTAACCGCAACGATGCAACGCAATAACTGCAACACGGTCTTCTTTAAGCGTCCACTCCATATTTAAAAATGAGTAAAATTCTAAAAGTATAACATTTTTATTTTCATGAACAATTCGAAATTCGAATTCAATAAACTTTTTTGTGGCCAGCATTCTAAAAGAAAAGTTTTTACTGTGTGACAATACTTATGACCTGACTAGGTATATATATATATATATATATATATATATATATATATATATATATATATATATATATATATATATATATATATATATATATATATATATATATATATATATATATACAAGAATTGCTCGTTTAAAGATATAAGATATCGTATAAAATAAACACAAATACAGGACAAAAAATATCACTTTCAAGTTATCATCTGTGATTATTTTTATTCTTATTACCGCTCTGTTCACTAACTATCCAAAAATAACGATTGCATTATAGCTGAGAAATATTAAAATTATTTCGGATTTGAAATCCTTTCGACTTGGGATGTATGGGGAATAAGAAATACGCCGACGATTGAGTTGATATAAAAAGATAATTTTCTCTTTACAGTGATAACAGCTCATCAAGTCCCAATGTTGAGCCTAGGCTAAAAAGGGAATGGACAGTATACACCGGTGATCTCTGTATTCGGATTTCCTCAAGATGTTTTTCTTCATTGACGGTAATATTCCTACAATACTCACATTAGGCGAGAAAAACTGCTTAAGAGGTGCATACCATCGTGGGATTCGAACCCGGGACTGTTAGATTGATCTCTGAGTGTGACCACTGAGCTTTTATTCTCCTTAAATATTAGTCAATATCTGGTAATAGATTAAATAAAAATGTTGCCATATCCATCCATTATATTAAGGTGGATGTGGGCGGCCGCTGTATAGCGGCGCAGGGCGTCGCTTTTGAGTGGGCGGTGCCACGCCTACCCGCTCATAAGTACCGGGTTCAGGGTACCTTATCCAAGAGTGGATTTGGATCCCTGAATTTACAAAATCATTACCAACTTAAACACTATATTGATATCAAACGACCACGAAAGTCATTCATAAACTGTTTGCAAAAAAATCTCGTAACGTATTTTGTTTATTATAATTTATTTATTTGCAACAGACTAATGGACAAAGGATCATTATGGACAAAGGATCATTAATTTAATTCAAATCAACTCTTCATCTCAAATCTCTTCAAATCAACTCACTAAAGTAAATCAACTCTGTAAAATAAAAATGCCAAATTCTCCAAGACAGAAAAATAAAAATCTGACTATTTCATGAGAAAAAAACATTTACTAATTTTATAAAAAAAGGTGATTTTTGTAACATTGTACAAAATTCTTAGCTAATGCTAGACAGATTGGCAAAATAATGCACATTTAGGGAATCGTGTCTTTTTTCTGACCCCCCTACAATTTTCGTGTATCATATATCAAGTATCACACCGATATGTAGCAGGTCAAATAACAAAGCCGCTGATAGGCCACCTAAGCCGCTGAGAGGCCAACGAGCCACTCGCGGCTTCAACAACCCAGTCACCGGCGGGTTGTAGCCCGCCGAGTTGAAGCCGGGGTAAAGAGGGAAACCTCGAGGCCCCAACACCCGCAAGCAAGCGGACGAAACCAGCGAGATGTAGCAGGTCGTCGGTATGCAGGTATGGTATGTGAAACATCCCAATCCTTGGACAAAAAATTTAAGGTATTTTAAAATACAAGGCCCTATTACGGCCCTGGGTTTCCGTTCCTCTAAAAACTATTTAAACTTTTTAATTAACATTTCTTGCTTGGTTTTTCTACCGTTCGTGATATTGATTTTTATAGACAACTAGTTGATCCGGCAAACGTTGTTCTGCCATATACATTTTGGATATGATTTCCTTTAAACCTGTTCTTAGTAAACGTATACATATATCGCTAAATATGTAA
The DNA here is from genome assembly GCA_963693495.1 of Malacosoma neustria. NCBI lineage: Eukaryota > Metazoa > Arthropoda > Insecta > Lepidoptera > Lasiocampidae > Malacosoma > Malacosoma neustria. Next base: position 10,367,013 of record OY856395.1, on the reverse strand, counting down.
TTATGTTCAATTTCAGATCAATCGGGTTACATAGATTCTGTTTAATCTTTTTGGCCATCGACTGCGATAAAAGTATTTTAAAGGAAACTTAGTGATGCTTTATACATATACAGCTCTACTTTCAGGATGGTTAGGTGATGGTCGACTCTATAAAAATTATGTTTTTATATATAATTTTTTTTTATTGCTGTAGGACAGCAGACAGGCTAACGACCCGCTTAGAATTTAGCAGTTACCGTCGCTTATAGGTGTTTGCAACGCCAGTGGCATCACGAACACGCTACTGTCCCATAAGGGTACAGAAACTTGGGTCACTAATGCCGGAACACAACACAAGGTTATTAAGGCGGCATACTTAAGGCGAAAGGTGGTCGCCATCCAGACGGGCTTGAGGCCCTGCCACGTAGCTCTAGGGTGAGTTGTTTTGTCGCCTTTTACGACAGGCCGACCCTGGCCCCAGAGGTCAGTATAAATCCGCCCCTGCACGCTATTAAATAATTAAAATAATAAAAAGCAGTCTATAATGATGAATCGAACTAAAAAGTGACCTGCTGACCCCGGCCGCAGAACTTAGTATTCTTTCACAACAACAGTCAGTTTGTCGGTCGGAAAGCATCAGAAAAGCAGCGAAGACTTGAAGCTCCTTTCCCATTATTCCGGATGGATACAAAATAACCTATTCAAAGTTTTTTCAGCATATTTCTCCAACTGTATCCTTATTGTGTCACAGGTTCGGTTCCTGTCACGATATATGTATTTATTTACAAAAGAAAACTATTTATAAATAGTACATCAGTTGTTAAGTAGCCAAAACAAGCGCTCCGTTGCATTTTGGCACTATATTCACTGAGAGGTGTGGACGCAAAAATTACTGACATTTTATCCCGTGCCATACTCATTATTGAACCCCGGACTCAAGCAAGCTTTAGTTGCAACCAGAATTAACTACTTTGATAATGACCTCTCATTATCTCTACAACTTTTATATATAACATTTTTCGTAATACATTCGATTATATATCCTTACTACGCTAATACTTCTTAGTTGTTCTCTAATACGCTTCATTCTTCTTCTCTTTATAAGTAGAGTAGTGAGTATTTGTATATAATTCCATCTTAAATGATGTCTTAAGTTCGAACCCACATACACATTTTGCGTTTATTCTCTTCTTGAAAAATCAATTTCTTTAGGAAATGACAACAAAATAGATAGATGGTAGAGAAATCTCTTATTATCCGTGCAGGGGTATAGAAAGAATACTGATCTTTGCGGCCGGAGTGGCCTGTCTGGATGGCGACCACCTTTGGTCTTATGTATGCCGCCATAACAACTTTGTGTTGCGTTCTTGCATTAGTAACCCAAGTTCCTGGATCTTTATGGGATAATCCTGAGTGAGTCGCCAGACTGTCTGCTGTCCTACAGCAAAAAAAAAGCTACACAGCTTAGTGATTATGCGGTCTTGTCTATGGGTCTTATTCAAACGGTAACGGTGCTTATTTGTAAAAAGCCATGTGCCATACATCTATTGTTGAGAAATATGGCTATTTTTTGTTTATATGGGGAGAGTAAAAAAAAAAAGTGTGATGACCCCACAAAATGAGGTTTAAGAGCCAAATTAAGCTTTACTATTAATTCCACATAATATCCTAACCTATTTTTGTATTTAGAGAAATATATTCAATAGATATTAATTTAAAAATAAATTTTATCACGTTTTAAATGTGGGACGCTTAACGATTTCGTATATCCATAATTTAAATAATTAATAACACCCGGAAGACTTCAAAATGTATTAAATCTGCATTAATTAAAAAATCACTAAATAAATTTATATTCAATGTAAATAACAGTTGTAAGATGACAAAATACTAACGATTGTGTTATAAATAGTTTTTTTGTTTGAGATATGAAGGCAATCGATAGGTCTTAAATCATCGCCCAATAAAAATGTCAATGTCCTGTGTCGAGTATTGGTTTCATTTACACCAAAATTCGGTAACGAATAGGCAATTTTTGTAATAAAGGTTACCACGATTAATGTTTATCATTTATATGTTCTACGATTTTTTTTATGAATTTTTGCTAAATTGCAACCGGACCAGTTTGAAAAATTTCTAAAAAAAAATGTAGAAGGTTTCTTTGAATTTTTTTCTTGCAGCTAAATCTCTACGAACTGTGCATTTATACTTAAAATAAACAGCCTCATAACTTTAATGGAAGTTACTACAAAATTGACCTAAAGTTGAGAATTTATGTTAAGTGAGTTATCATCAAAATTTTCAATTTAAAATTAAAAATCTAAACTGATCATTTCTTAGTCTCTAAGTAGCTTCAGAGAATGCGCTAGACTCCAAGCTTTCATAGTAATAATAAAAAAGTAGTACTTCATAGGCTATTTTTCGTTGAAATCAGCCATAAAAGACGAAGCGAGGTGGCAATTTTGCAAAAATTCATAAAAAAATCGTAACTCGAAAACTACGAAAATTCGTAGAACATACATAGAGGTGTTTCAGGTACCTCTCAACACGAGGCAGCTAAAAAAAATTTTTGGTACGGGACTATCCTGGCCACCTTGTATATATATATATATATATATATATATATATATATATATATATATATATATATATATATATATATATATATATATATATATATATATATATATATATATATATATATATATATATATATATACCTAGTCAGGTCATAAGTATTGTCACACAGTAAAAACTTTTCTTTTAGAATGCTGGCCACAAAAAAGTTTATTGAATTCGAATTTCGAATTGTTCATGAAAATAAAAATGTATAACTTTTAGAATTTTACTCATTTTTAAATATGGAGTGGACGCTTAAAGAAGACCGTGTTGCAGTTATTGCGTTGCATCGTTACAGTTACGCGCCAATTCAAATTTTTAACATACTGAAAAATTTGAATATAACCAAAAGATTCGTTTATCGTACCATCAAACGATACAATGAAGACTCTAGTGTAGATGACAGGTCAAGAAGTGGTCACCCTCGGTCTGTTAGGACTCCAGCAGTGATAAAAGCTGTGAAGGCACGAATTCAAAGAAATCCCAAACGTAAGCAGAAACTGTTGGCCCTTCAGATGGGGTTAAGCAGAACCACGGTGAAAAGGGTGTTAAATGAAGACTTAGGGCTTCGGGCATATCGAAGAAAAACAGGACATCGTTTGAATGCTCGTCTAATGGACCTGAGACTGAAGAGATGCCGCGCTTTGTTGAAGCGGTACGCGGGAAAAAAATATCGGGAAATTCTTTTTTCGGATGAAAAAATGTTTACCGTAGAAGAGAGCTACAACAAACAAAATGATAAGGTGTACGCACACAGTAGTGAAGAAGCGAGCAACCGTATTCCGCGTGTCCAACGAGGTCATTTTCCATCCTCGCTCATGGTATGGTTGGGAGTTTCTTATTGGGGCTTAACAGAGGTACATTTTTGTGAGAAAGGTGTAAAAACGAATGCTGTTGTGTATCAAAATACAGTCCTGACAAACCTTGTGGAACCTGTTTCTCATACCATGTTCAATAACAGGCACTGGGTATTCCAACAAGATTCGGCGCCAGCTCATAGAGCGAAGAGCACACAAGACTGGCTGGCGGCGCGTGAAATCGACTTCATCCGGCACGAAGACTGGCCCTCCTCCAGTCCAGATTTGAATCCGTTAGATTACAAGATATGGCAACACTTGGAGGAAAAGGCGTGCTCAAAGCCTCATCCCAATTTGGAGTCACTCAAGACATCCTTGATTAAGGCAGCCGCCGATATTGACATGGACCTCGTTCGTGCTGCGATAGACAACTGGCCGCGCAGATTGAAGGCTTGTATTCAAAATCACGGAGGTCATTTTGAATAAACTTTAATGTCATAAGAATCTATGTTTTGTTAAGTTTATTTTGGTATATGAATGGTTACATAATTAATAAACTTGTTACAATTATTTTACATTAAACATGTGACAGAATTTATGACCTGACTAGGTATATATATACGGAAGCTGTAGCTCTTGGTTAACCAGGACAACGATTGTTGATTATTAGCAAGGAACCTTTAATCGTAAATTTCTTAAATACAGTCAACAGTTTTTCTTAGTATGGTCTTCAGTCTTGAAATCTTAATTTTATTTTCACCAGATTTAGAAGGCTGATTGTTAAAGCCCTGATCTCTTCGAAATGTTTCACCCATTTAAAAAAAACTCGAAGTGAAAAATAGGAAGTTACTAATAATATTTTCTTGATTTTCACTCCTGGGTCTAAACTTTAAGTGTTGAGTTACGGAGAGCGTCTGTTCTGGTTAAATGAATCGGCAGCTATTCTACATTTAAACTATGTTTATTTTTCAACTAGATGTGCCCGCGACTCCGTCCGCGTGGAATTGTGACTTTGGACAGCATTTTTTGGATATATATATTATGGTTTATTTTGGATTACAAACCCTATAAACCCTAAAATATAAATAAATGAAATATACAAACTGCATTCGAACCCACAAAGTCCAGCCTAAGCTGAACCCTATTTTATATGATTGATGATATAAATCTGAGGTCAACTTAAATTAGATTAAAAAAATCCGAAACTGATCACTTTTAACTTAAACCATTTGTTTTTCTAAAATAAAAGTAGCCTAAGTTACTCCTTGTTACATCAGCTATCTGCCAGTGAAAGTCCCGTCAAAATCGGTTCTGCCGTTTCAAAGATCAGCCGGAACAAACAGACAGACAGACAGACAGACAAAAATTGTAAAAAATGTTGTTTTGGTATATGTACCGTGTATATATCCAAATGCACTTAGTAAAAAGCGGTTATTTTAATATTACAAACAGACCCTCCAATTTTATTTATTTGTATAGATAACTTAATCATACATGAATGTATAACGAATTCAAACATGCTGAGTGAAAATTTTCTTTCCTACTCTTAACTTTTGACACTAAAATTTACACTGATGCGATTGTGGCGCCACTTTAATTTGACGCATTATGACAGATACTTTTCAAATACAAAGGTCTACCCTCCATAAACCCCCTAGAAGAGCGCAGCCCTCTTATCTATAGTATCTCTCTTCTTTATGGTATGTCAAGAAAATATACCGTAATAAAAATAAATTGAATTTTAATACGTTTTCTGTCTCTTATGTGAATTTGACAATATATAAGAAATAATATATTAATATGGTATTATAAAATAAATTTATATTGTTTGCAATGTAAATCATTTGGACTTTAGATGTCTTACTGGTTTTTTCGCAAGGCCGCTCAGTTCCGCATATTTAACATATTCGCACCGTTTCTACTAACACAAGCCTATTTTAAACAACATTTTGTGTACATATAAATATTTTTAAATAAATTTTGCCCGACGTTCTTAACTGAGCTTGTTTATATTCGCATTCGTTTTTATTATGTCTAGGAATTTGTTCGTGATTGTTATAGAGGTACTTGTATGTATGGTAGGAATTATAAGTAGCTACTATGTTTGCAAATGAGTTTATTTAATCGTAATTCGTCAACTAATAGTCGTCAACTACTGGATGTAGGCCCGTTTTCACATGTTCTCGGTATTGTATTTCCCAACCATCAAACGCTAATCTTGCGCAAGTCGTATGCCCTGGATACCTCCTAAAATTTTTGAGACGCGATTTTCATTTCAGCCTACCCCTATCCGAATCTACCAGCGCGATATCATCAGCATACATGAACAGCCACGGGGGCTGCTCATGTGAGTTTCTGATGCTGTGCATGTCCGTGACATTGCGGATAAATTACCTAATATCCTTGTCTGTGTTCCGGCATTAGTGACCCTGGTCCTTTACCGCTATGGGAGCGCAGCTCGCAGTGCGTCGTAAACATCTATACGCAACGGTAACTGCTTACTATTAAGTGGGCCATCATCTTGTCTATTGTACCTCGACAATAAAAAAAAAGTGTTTTTATCTAAGTGTTTCTACTAATGATAAAAATAAATTTTGGCGAGCAAAAGAAAGAGGTAATGAATAAACACTACGACCACCTATCTATACTATTGCTGTTCTATAAATTTGCCCCCTTTTTATTGCTGCGGAACAGCATGCAGAAGGCTCACTTAATAGGCAGTTACATGGTTTGCGACGCCAGGTGCCGTCTGCAACACACTGCCGTCCGCGTAGCGAACTGCGAACCTTATTTATAAGTTATGTAGTAACACAACATAAGGTTATTATAGCGCTTATAGACCAAGTGGTACCGTCCAGACGGGCTTGGGCTATCACGGTTGCTTTATCCCCTTTTAAGATAGACCGACCGCGGCCGTAGGGGTAATTCAGTTCAATTCAATTGTATTTTTACTCTGCCCCTACACTGAGATAGTTTTATAGCTTTGCCTTTCAAAAATATTTAATAGACAAGAAAATAAGTAATACTCCATGTCTGGATTAAATATTTTGCAAAAGAGCCGTAGCTAAAGAATCAGAGCCGCATGCGGCTCGCAAGGCGCGAGCCTACCACTCCCTTAGACAATACATTGGTGTAGGTTATTTATATTGAATTACCATCGTAACAATTGATGTTAATTTTCCTTGGTAATGAACAGACCTTTGTACTCGTTTTTGTACTCGTTAAATATTATTTTTTTTCTACTAATAATATGTACATGGACTGTTATGTTCTCTACAATTACCATAATGCCCCAATGATGGACTTGGACCTCCCTTAATAGGGAATTGACCATATTAGATATATGTCGCACTCTGTCACCTTAACAATTAATAATCAAATACTTATATACTTTGAGTGAGAACAGTTTAAGTGTATGCTTCTTCTTCTTTTTCCTGCCCTTATCCTACATTATGTAGAATCGGCACAGCATGTCCTTCCACTCTTCCTTGTCATCTCAACACTCACTAGCTTTTTGCCCATCTTATCTTTTACGCAATCCAACCATCTTTTTTTTGGTTTACCTCTTCTTCTGAATTCATGCACTCTCATTTAAATATATACTACCATAAGAATCAAACCCGCGAACTTTACTTATTCTAGTTAAATACCACTAAGCTACCACGTATCAAATTATATCCCTCTATAAGAAAAATTTAGATACAAAATTCGGTACAGTGTAAATGCAGCTGTACGCATGCGTAGAATCACATTGGTTTTTAATTGAAATAATTTCATGACCAACTCTCCGAAGACTTGCTACTGAATTAGCTTCTATGAAATTATCTTTAACTATCTTTTAACTGAGCATGTAGTAACCAATTTTAGGCCTTCAATATTTTCAACAATATTAAAGTATCTAATTTAAATACAAATTCGATATTTTCCCGCTTTTAAAATCCAATATGGCTGAAAAAGCGTTCCGTTATAATACAAGAATACTGTAGCGTGAAAAAATAAACATTTTGCATCATCAATAACATTTCCCGTCGACGCATGCGTATAAAACGGTCGATAAGTTCTTACTGTCAAAAATATGCAAATTAATCTATGAAAAAACGATTTACACGCCACAATATTATTTTATTTTATTCGAGTATCTTAAATATTGAATTATTTTAGCAAAAAAGTGTTTTAACGTTGATTATTTGAAAGAAGTTAGAGGAATGTGGTGTAGCGCGGTCTCATTCTGCATCTACAGCGCATGCTCGGTTGTAATGTTTATAATATTTGTATTTGAGCTGTGTATCTCGTAAACTATAACTACCACAGGCACAGCGCCAATACTGAGGGCCGGCGAGCGCCCCACCCCTTGGAAGTTAAATATTTCTTGCTTATTTCGCCCTAGCATTGTTGTTGCCGCGGCAAGCGGTTGTGTAGCGCGCTGTTGTGTATTGTTTTGTCGCGGACAAATAATAATTATTTTTTAATTATAAACAACTGTGTTCTAATAAATTACGTTTAATAAAACATTTGTATGGTTTAGTACGTGATTGCATGCGGATGCATCGGCTGCAGTAGTGTAAATAATTTGCATTTTTCTGCAAGCGCATTCAGCGCTTATAAGTGGTAATGTCTGACGCTGTATAGTGAATATTTTTTACTACCCATATTATTAGTTTATATTCTTCTACTAATCAAAACAATCATTCGTAAGTGAAAAAAGTTTTAGTGTTTTTATTTTTATTAATTTTAAGTGATGTTACTGTGATTTAATTCGATACGCAAATAAAAATTACGATTAATAAAATAAATTAAATAAAGAATGATTAAATGAAATAAATAATTTAAATATGACAAATTTTAAATAATATATATAATCTATATTTATAAAACAAAACAAAAATTTAAAATGTAAATAAATGAAATCTGAATGAATAAGAAAAGCGTTCGTTCCGTGAAAAGTTTTGAAAGTGGAACTTATAAGCACGTGGTCTGTCGCTCATGTGTTACCATCTGAACCAATCAACGCGTCGCTTATAAGCGGCTCGACCAATCGTAGCCGCTTTACAGCGGTGAATTTGACAGCTGATAAGAGACGCGGGAAACTCCGTGTTCGGATACGTAAAATTTTATATTTCTTTTTATTGAATAGTTTTTATGGTGCGCTCATTTTAATTAACGTTATTTTAAATTCGATTTTATTTTTGTATTTTTATTGATTATTTGTTTTTATAAACTTTTATTAAAGTCCTATTTCATTCCCGTTTTCAGTCCCCTTCAGCTAACATTTTAGAGCCGAGTGTGATTTTTTGACACATTTTTTCGTAAGCAAAGATACAAAAGAAAATAAATAAATAGAAGTTCCTTAGTTTCCATATTTAAATTTGAAGTGCTTTTCAAAAGGCTTTGTACACAGGGTAAGAAAATAACACATAACTAGATTTGTTCTACTTTTTGGGTGTTATACTTTCATAAAACGTAAATCGAAAATAACCGATTTCCAAATAAAAAATACTCAAATTGTAAATATATTGTATTAAAACTAATGTGTAAATGGGAATTGGCTGGAATTTTCGTGGTGGTAAAAAGGGGTGAATATTGAGACGTTTTTCAAATTTAATTTTAATATGATATTTTAAATCACAAAATTTTTTAAGAGTTTAAAGAAAATACATGTTGATTTATTAACAATTTTACTAAGCGGAACTTTTGGGGGTTGATAATCTGAATCTTCTATTCGTAACCAATGCTTTTAATCTTGATGCAGCCGAAGAACGTAATCATCACCATCAGCCTATTGAGTGGCCTTCACTAGACCTCTCAAGGCTTGCCACGTAGCACTTTTTCCGAGTGATAACGCTTACGAGTCCACTGAAAACCCAGTTGTTTTCTTGCCGCCTAGTGCCTGGACAACGGATAAAAAAATGGCCAATACTGTCGCCCAGGCTGTTAATATTTCTTCGTACCAGCGAAAGCCAGGTCAATCACTAGATTATATGAAGCTTTACACAGTCTTATCTTTGGCTTTTAGACAAGAGATAAAATGAATCAACCAATAATGTGATGAATGTCTCAGCTTTTGCGAGCCCTTTTACTCTTAAAATTATTTAAAAATGGTACCATAGAAAAAGTAATACAAACGTATGGTATCAACATTATTTGTATCGTTAAAAGTATATAAGTTGTACGAGTTGTCTAGAATCTATAACACAAACACTAATTACTATATTGCTGTAAGACAGCAGACAAGCTCACGGCCAGGTGACGGCAGTTACCGTCACCTATAGATGTTTGCGACGCTATCTCATGGAGGTAAAGGAACCCAGGCCAGTAATGTCGGAATACAACGCAAGGTTGTTATGGCGGCATACTTAAGATAAAGGTGGTTGCCATTCAGACGGGCTTGGGGCCCTACACGTAGCTAGGGTGGGTTGTACTGTCGCCTTTTATACAGGCCGACCCCGGCCACAGAGTTCAGTATTTTTTCTCCGCCTCTGCACGGATAAAAATAATATTTATTATCTGGATAAGATCTGTTAGAAATAAGTTTGCGGGTTGCCTCATCACATTATTGTGAATTTGTAAATGATAACAAATGGATTCTTTTCTGTTTACACAAGGCTAGGAGGAAATTCCAATTATTTTCTCATTCGTACAACCTAAGAAAGGGTAACGCCAAAAAGGCACGCTGTTAATATCGGCCTGTGACATCGATCACAGGAATTTCACACACCCCCACCGTTTGGTAACACGTAGTGGGGTTGTGGGACTTCTCGTTTGGAGATATATCGCTGGTATACCCACTAAAATCACAAAGTTCTTTCGTTTACTTTGAGCTAGCGAACGTAAAGTTAGTTTGACCGCGAAAACGTTAGTATGGTATATGTATCTATAATTTTATCCGTGCAGGAACGGAGAAAGAATACTGATCTCTGCGGCCGGGGTCGGCCTGTCGTAAAAAGGCAACAAAACAACCCACCCTAACTACGTGGTAGGGCCCCAAGCCCGTCTGGATGGCGACCACCTTTGGTTTTAACTATGCCGCCATAATAACCTTGTGTTCCGGCATTAGTGACCCAAGTTCCTGTACCCTTATATGGAACAGCAGCGTGTTCGCGATGCCACTGGCGTTGTAAACACCCATAGGCGACGGTAACTGCTAAGTTCTAAGTGGGCCACCAGCCTGTCTGCTGTCCTACAGCAATTAAAAAATTTCTAGTAAATTCTCTAACTCTAAACAAATACTTATTTAATAAATTTTAATACTCATATAAAAAGTAATTAAATAATTTAAAAATATAATTTGCAAATTAACATATATACAATACACTCGTATATACTATATATATACGACTGTGTAAGGCCACCAGCCACGGCAACAATCGTGTCGTTCAATGCGATAATAATTTAGAGGCATTGAATATCTTTGGCTCATTGTTTAGAATATTGCTTCGAATTTCTTAACCTGAATGCATCAATATTAGATAACAGCATTACAACCTACTAAAATTAATCTATTACAGTTAATCTATTTATTGGCAGAAACTTTTCTATTATATTTTATTAAATCATACAATAATCTATATATATAGTATATATAAGGAAAATATCGGGACTGCTACCATTCGACGCGAAATTTTTCGTAGATGCTTATAGGTTATTTATCTTTTGGTTTCCATCGATCCTTGCTCTTTTTGTTTCGATTTTTCGCCTCTTAGTCGCCCAGCGGCGCGGGCGTGATCGGCTAGTAATATAATTGAAAATATACGAGACGTTGAAATTATATAATAATTTATTTAATAATTTCTAGCTGTGAAATAAGTTTAATTTTAAAAAGGTCAGACTACAATCGTTTCTATAAAAGAAATATAGCCTTGAATTTCAGTTGAATCCCTGAAGTTGTTTACTATATTAGAAATCTCTTACATGTCACTTTTAAATGTCAAACCAGCATTTTAACCCACCCTACGGACTCCGGAGGAGACGATGATGTTAATATTGTTCCACAGCAACAGAAACGCACAATGAAAAAGGGTATTGTGAATGCGAAGGTATATTTTAGTAAACTGATGTTTGTTTATGATTTTATTTATTTATTTGTTTATAAAAGAAAATTAAATATATAATATATTATTTATCCAGTACCCATAACACAAGTGCTATGCTACTTAATTTGGGGCTAGATGGCGTTGTGTGAATTGTTCCAGTATTATTATTTATTTTATATTTGTGTTCGATATGGTCAGCAATAAAGAGTTTTGTGCGAGTTTTATATATGGAAATATGTATAAAAATGGATAATCATTTGTTTCGTCCAAAATCGCCGATTTTGACTGGCAACGAGTTTTTTAAAAGTTCCCTGTTCTACGTGATAATACATTACATATAAAATAATAATATCAGTCCTAGAAAAAAATTACAGTTCATAAATATATTTTTTCCTCCGTGAGATCGAGCTTTACCGATCGTTACAAGACTTCAACTTTTCACTGATTTCATCCATGCAGGGGCTGAGAAAAAATACTGAACTGAACTGAAAAAACGGCGACAAAACCCACCCTAGCTACGTGGTAGGACGTTTGGTCTTAAGTATGCCGCCATAATAACTTAGTCTTGTGTTCTGGCATTAGTGACTGTACCTTTATGGGACAGCAGCGTGTTCGCGATGCCGCTGGCGGTGCAAACACCCATAGGTGACGGTAACTGTTAAATTATAAGTGGACCGTCAGCCTGTCTGCTGACCTACAGCAATAAAAAAAATAAACCTCGTATCGTTAGATTACTAATAATTAAAAAAAAAAACGCTTGGCATTTGGGATCATTAATCATATAGAGAAGATATATAAAATACAAACACGTTAAGGAGATTATGGATAATGAGAACCCAAGTTATATTATCATCATTTTATTCATCATTCAAATCGTATCTCGGTTTGATTCAAAATAATTTTGACAATTAACTTAAACATATTTATCTAGCCCTGAAGGAAGCTAAGCGCTTATGTATTAGAAAATAGATAAATATATACTTTTATAAATAAATTAGCTGATCACACCCGCTCCACTGGGCGATTAACATACAAAATTAAATCGAAACAAATGAGAAAGGATTAAAATATTATTAATCTTGGTAAAAAATAATGTTTATTCAATAAAAAGTATTCTATATTACTTCTAATACCTCCAAGAATATGTGTACAAAGTTTCATAACGATCGGTTAAGTTGTTTTCGCGTGAAAAGGTAACAAACAAACTTACAGTCACATTTATAATATTAGTAAGTATGAAATAGGTAAAATTCAGACTTGGGACAGGAATCAAAACCGTGTGAAAGCTGTTACACCATGACTTAAATTTCGTTATACTCTCTTTTTATATGCCCAGGGACAACAGCAGCTTAACCGCCGCGTCAGAACTCGGGGGTTAGGGGACGAGGTTATGTGGGGCTCAGCCCTGCAACTGCGACTACGGACTGGCTAGCAAAGGATAGGACTAGGTTTCAGCTTTTGTGGAAGGTCGCAGGATCGACTTTTACCTGTAGCTTGGAATGCTAGCGAAAATTTGCATGATAATATGGGACACGTTCCGTCGGTGCCTATTCAAGTTTCAAGTACCAATCATAAGCTGTAGTAGCCAAGACCCTCGACACTGGCTCAAGTGAAGTAGTCATTTAAGTGATTTACCAGCTCATGACCAAGTGGTTTTAAATTAGGAGCAGTATTATTTTCAATACAATTATCCGTGCAGGGGCGAAGAAAGAATACTAACCTCTGTGGCCGGGGTAGGCCTGTCGTAAAAGGCGACAAAACAACATACCCTAGCTACGTGGTAGGGCCTCAAGCCCGTCTGAATGGTAACCACCTTTGGTCTTAAGTATGCCGCCTTAATAACCTTGTGTTGTGTTCCGGCATTAGTGACCCAAGTTCCTGTACCCTTATGGGACAGCAGCGTGTTCGCGATGCCACTGGCATTACAAACACCCATAGGCGACGGTAATTGCTAACTTTTAAGCGAGCCATCAGCCTGTCTGCTGTCCTACAGCAATAAAAAAAAAATACCAATCGCGTACATATATGAAATAGTACAATAAAAATATACGACTTGCAGTACAATAAATATTTGTACTCGAAATGTCTTTCCCCGGTTAAAAAGAATTTTGCCTTAGATAAAAATTCCTTCACTGTCACGGATTTCGTTACATGTAACCTGATGTGTTTTCAATTAAAATAAGTATACTGGGACAATTCGCACAACGCCATCTAGTCCTAAAGTTAGCATAGCATTTGTGTTATGGGTACTAGATAACTAATATAATACATATGTAATTTTATTTTATTAATAAATACGAAGTGCGTTAGCTTTAGTAGATAGTTAATAATAAGAAATATATAGGTCTTATATTTAACGAATAATCGCTTTTAGACCCTTCTAAATGAGGCTTTGGATTGTGAAGGTTTTGGTGGCTTGCACAAAGTAAAGTACTATGGAGAACGTAACAATGATTTTCCTGAAAATTCACATTGTATTCGATGTTTTAATACTTAACTCATATAAAACTTGATTGACAAAAAGCCTCTTTTCAGCGGGTAGGCGTGGCAATGTTCAGCGGCTCGCTCTCATTGGCCGCTCGATCGTTTGATCTCACCGCAGCGTCGCTGAAAAGGGGGCCGTCCCGACGCTTTTCAGTGGTCGAAACTGAAAATTACATTTTCACGACTGAATTTCGTTATTTATGACTTGTATGGACATTGTTGAAATGACAGTGAACTGTAATTTATTAATCTACACATTTGTGAAGAAAACTTCTTTAACGATTAGTTTTTTTTTTCTTTTGTATTTTCTTCATGGAAAACCCTTCTTTATGACAAATTCTTTACACGTTAGGAATAAATTGGTATTATCATAGAGGTAACTCTCAAATATTATTCCTTGGCTGCCAGAAAAGAAAATTTCGAGCGTTTTCATGTTCGAAATTTGGGTTGCCCAAAATTTAAGACCGTACCTCGGGGTCCAAAATGCACATTTCATCTGCACAACGACAGCTTGTGTTGTTATTTGTTAATTTTATAATATTCCCAGTCAAATAAATTAGTCTTAAGACTATTTGAGCCGTTTATGGTGGAGAATTTGGTATGAAGATTAACAACATATAAACGACATGGATTTGATTATAACCTAAAGATGCGACCGTATTAATTAATTTAAATAAATTTATGTAATAAAATAAGATTAATCTTGTTCTATTCTTAATATTACTGAAGTGTTTTTAAATATCTATGTTTTGGTTGTTGTTAGTTTGTAAATAAATAAAAAAATAAAATAAGTTTTAGTTGCTAACACGAGTTATATGAGTGTATGGAGTATGGACCTATCCATTCATTTCATAATCACTAATAATATACTTCACAGTCCAAAGTTCTATGTATTCGTATATATTGAAAGATATAAAAAAATTCGAAACAAAGAAAAAATATTTATTCAGTGCAAATATGTATTATTATACATTTATACATTATTATATAAAAAATTAGAAATGTATGCAAATAAGTATGTACAATTTGTATTTATATACATTTAAAATTTATTATGCCATTTTTAAAGCTGATTATAACAATTTACAAGTCGTTATTGATCCAAAAAAATATTAGCTTAAAAATTATAACAGTTGATGGAATTAATAAATTATGATTTTCTAAACAGATCTGGTGGTCAAAAATCTGACAGGAGAAATAATTTAAGAGTTCGAATTAAATAGCACATAGGATCAATCGGCTAAGAGCCGCTCCAGATATAATTATAAGATATTATTTTAACAAAGAGGTGAGTGACTCTTACGCTGCCAGAAAGCATGGTTTTCTTAATTCTTCACTGATCTACGACAAATTACCCTTAACTTCTTATAGGTGCGTTTCAGTTTAGTTCTTTTATAATTCATCATTTCAGCCGGAAGACGCCCACTGCTGGACAAAGGCCTCCCCCAAAGATCTCCATGATGATCGGTCCTGCGCTGCCCTCAACCAACCTATTCCGGCGATCTTAACCAAATCATCGGTCCATCTTGTGGGGGGCCTACCAACATTTCGTCTTCCGGTACGCGGTCGCCATTCGAGGACTTTTCTGCCCCAACGGCCATCAGTCCTTCGAGCTATGTGCCTAGCCCACTGCCACTTCAGTTTTGCAATCATCCGGGCTATGTCGGTGACTTTGGTTCTCCTGCGAATCTCCTCATTTCTGATTCGATCTTTTATAATTTATCTAATTATATTTTGATTAGGATGATGAGTTCAGAATAGTAGCTCTAATTTTAGTACATTGCTAATAATCTATTAGAAATACATAAAATTAATTAAATTAAAGATTTCTCACACTACTCCTCGAATGATACACAACATACCTTATTTATTCTTTTGTTCTTTTTTTAAATTTTCGGCCTGGTTAACTAGACAATTAAGGTTACCTTTTATAATAATTTAAATGTAAATTAGTAAATACTTAAATAATTATTTAATAAATAATAACAATATAAATATAACTTTGGTAAAGTTCAAACTTAAAAATCAAATAAATTATGGTTGTATTTCGATCACTGGGAGACCACTAATGTTAATAATTAATAAAAACGTAAATACGTCATAATTTAGAAATAAGCTATTAAAATAAAATAAATAAAAAACAATTCCAGATTAAGAAATGTATCATTTAAAATTATAACATGAACAAAAAGATAAGTGATATAAATATTCAAAAATCTTCGAAAAGGAATATGACTGTCAGTTAGTGATTTAAAATTAATAATACGAGAATAAGTTAAAATATAATAAAAGTAATAAAACACACGTGTTCTAAAAGAAGAGCAAGAAGAGATGCTGTACGCAGTAAGACAGGTAATATTTTATTAATTTTTTTATTTTGCATAGACGACATATATTATCCGTGTATTTATTCGTACAGGGGCGGAGAAAGAATACTAACCTCTGTGGCCGGGGTCGGCCTGTCGTAAAAGGCGAAAAAAAAACCCAACCTAGCTCCGTGGTAGGGCCTCAAGCCCGTCTGTATGGCGACCACCTTTGGTCTTAAGTATGCCGCCATAATAACCTTGTGTTGTGTTCCGGCATTAGTGACCCAAGTTCCTGTACCCTTATGGGACAGCAGCGTGTTTGCGACGCCACTGGCGTTGCAAACACCTATACACGACGGTAACTGCTAAATTCTAAGCGGGCTGTCAGCCTGTCTGCTGTCCTACGCAATAAGCTCAGAAGCTTTTCCATTCAGCTGAGATAAAAATGTTGAGACGAATGTGTGGAGAAACAAGAGTGGATAAGGTGAGAATCTAGTAGATAACGGGATCGCTGAAAGTTGAGAGCAAGGAGACTGGCATGCTGCGGGCATGCAATGAGAAGTAATGACGGATTCGGTAACCAGAGGAATGTTGAAGCTGGAAGTAGATGGGTACCTACAAGGACAGACCTAAAAAGCGATGGAAGAAATGTGTGCATGATATGAGGGTTTGTGAAGTGACAAATGAAGAATACCGGAGAAGCTGAAATCGTTGACTAAGACCATGCTTATGATGATGATTCGATTAGTTTTAATTGACATGCAGTCGTGATTACCCTGGTTACAATTTACCTGCTCAAGGGTCGCAATAGCAGGGCAAAGGTGGCCCCCACTTATTAATCCAAATGTCTTCCTGCGTTTTGTTATAAAATGTATATTCAATTCATAGTAAAAGTGTTTTTAATACTGTCCAACGTATGTAAATTATGAAGTTTAAGGAATTTTCGATTCAGTATAATAAAAAATAATAACAACCCATAATAACTTTTTTTTAATGCTGTAGGACAGCAGACAGGCTGAAGGCACGCTTAGAATTTAGCAGTTACCGTCGCCTATGGGTGTTTCCAACGCCAGTGGCATCGCGAATACGCTGTTGTCCTATAAGGGTACAGGAACTTGGGTCACTAATGTCGGAACACAACACAAGGTTATTATGGCGCCATACTTAAGACCAAAGGTGGTCGCCATCCAGAGGGGCTTGAGGCCCTACCACGTAGGGTGAGTGGTTTTGTCGCCTTTTACGACAGGCCGACCCCGGCCGCAGAGGACAGTATTCTTTATCCTCTCCTGCACGGATAAAAATTAATGTTTAAATGAGAAAACTGCCTAAATGATGCACGTCATCGTAGAATTACAACCCGCATCTTCTTGATTGGTCTTTGTGATACCACCTGGCTAACACTATTCATGAAAACATTTTAATTTTACTTCCTTATATTATTTTAATTATTACCAGTGAAGTTTCTTTCTTAAAAGACGTTTTAATTTACTTAATTGTAACTTAAACCCAACTTGGTTTATATTATACTAAACATTTTTGCCCGCTTCGCTGGGTGAATAACAGTAAGAATCTAAAAAAAATGAGAAAGGGTCAATGAAATCTAAAAAAGTAAGTACCCTAGAACCATCTACGAAAAAATTCGCATCGAATAGTTGCAATCCGATCTCGATATGTTAAGTTGTTTTGAAGTGATGGTACATCAAAGGAACCCTATTTTCTTTTATAACGAGAAGTACTTATGATAAAATTAAATGTTTCCAATACTTTTTTGGTTTTGTTTGTTAGGTACTAATAAAATGTATTTCTAAATAAGACATTTGTACGTCTGTACTTAATTGTAACTTAAACCTAACTTGGTTTACATTATAATAAACATGGCATTAAAGGCTTCATTGGTCTTGCTTTTAATATATTTGTTATTGTTACTGCGAGCGTGGTGTGCCACTGTTTCTCCTAAAAAACAAAACAATGAAACTCGATAAGTAAACATAATGAACGGTCGACGCTGACTCAACGTGTGTGCCGTTTTGTTAAACAACGCAACCTCTCACCTCGTTCTCTACGGGTTAGACAGAGTAATGCCCAAGTCAATTTAACTTGCTTGACACTAGATACAGCAGATAAGGCTGATTTTCTTTTGAGGTTGGGGATTACACTGTATATATATATAATACTGTTTTTTTACGCGGGCAGCAGCGTGTTAGCGATGTCTTCATTAACCTGTGTCTGCTGTTCACAGTAACAATTCTTTTTATTTAAGAAATCTTTTTGTTGCTGAACAACAGTAGACAGACTGACGGCCCACTTAATAGCAAGGAATTACCGTCGCCTATGGATGTTTGCAACACCAAGGGCACCGCGAATACGCTGCTGTCCGTATATTACAGGAACCTGGGTCGCTTACGGCGGAACACAGCGCACGGTTATTATGGCGCCATATACACAATGGGTGGTTGCCATGCAGACGGGCGCAGGACCTACCACGTAGTTAGGGTTATTTTGTCGCTTTTTACGACAGACCGACCCCGGCCGTAGGGATTAGTATTTTTACTCCGCCTTTAGATAATTATATCTTTCATTAGAGATTAATATATAGGTATATAGGATATAATCGCTTTGCTGGGACACTATTCTAGTTTTTTTTTACCTTTTACGACAAGCCGCTCCAGGTATTCTTACTCCAATCCTGCACGGAGAAAATCTTTTAAAATATATAATCTTATATCTTTAAACGAGAAATTCTTGTATATATATATATATATATATATATATATATATATATATATATATATATATATATATATATATATATATATATATATATATATATATATATATATATATATATATATATATAATTGGAATCTTGGAATCGGCTCCAACAATTTTCATGAAATTTAGTATACGGGGGGCTTCGGGGGCGATAAATCGATCTAGCTAGGAATCATTTCTAGAAAATGTCATTTTATAAGCTTTTTTTTTATTGGAAGAAAAATAACAAAAAGGTGACTCTTCCTGACATATATCGGCGAATAATAATACTATTTTTTTTAAATTGCTTTAACGACACAACAACACTAAAGCTATTCCAGCAGATGTCGTTGTTAAGTAACACGAAGTCAATGAGTGTTTGCTTTGAGGTTAGACTAATAAAATCAATTGTTAATTTCCAAAAAACACAATTTATAAAAAAAAAATACCGAGCAAAGCTCGGTCATCCAGCTAGTAATAATAATAAAACCTTTTATTCCTTACTGATACAATTGTTTTCTAAACACTTAATACATTTAAATCACATTTTTATTATCTAACAAGGCCTGTACCCTATTTGGGTATAGGCCTCCTCTAATTTCTTCCAAGCGGACCTGTCCTTTGTTTTGGATCTCCAGCACGAGCCAGCTGCCCGTATTACTTCGTCGCACCGTTGTTCCGAGGGCCTTCCTCTTCTCGTTTTCCCTGTCTGGTGTAGGATTTTTAATTTAAAAAGAATATAATTGAAAACTATATAGGTATATATGATAGAGTGTGTTTATTAAATATTGTACTGGAATCCACGAAATTTTCACTAATACAAGTGTATGTACCCTTTTAAAATATACTTTCTATTTATTTAAACACGTGAGTTAGATACAAAGAACCAAACGTGATATTATGCTAAACAAGTTTCATCGAAACTATGTTTAATAAGCCAATGCTTACATTGCGGAAGACCCGTGTTCTTTTATTATTGATCCTCGTTTGTACATTATCCGAGTGGTTAAGTTCGGGTGTATTGAATTAGGGATCCCAGGATATGCTATTGAGTATTTAATAAATAATATAAAAGCTGGAAAAGATCGCTAGTTAGCGATAAGGTCGCCCTTTGTACATAGATATGATATTTATCATCATCTGAGCGTTAAATCCAGGGTTCGCTTTTCGACTTTTTCTTCTCCACTACGCACGATCTTCAGCATCGCTGATCGTGCATTGGCACGTATATGGCACGTATCACCCCTTACGATGTCAAGCCAACACTTGTTGGATATATCAAGTCCAGGAAAATGTTGCATGCCGAAGATTTATTTCCTTCGAAACATCTTGGTTGTCGTATAAAGTGGCCATACCATCGACGGCAACACTCCTGCAATTTACCCGCAATGTAACAGACACGAAGGCTGCCGCGAAATCAGAAGTTCCTAACGTGGTCATTCTGCCTTACTCCAAACATCCACTGCACCATATTTATTACCGTGACACGCAGTTCTTGCTTGTGTCACACTAACACCGGCCAAATTTCACAGCCGTATAGAAGGACAGGCCAAATGATGGTTTTATAGATCTTTTCCTTCATTTATTTACCTACATGTTATTTGAGGTGTTACTACAGCAGTGATATAGTTACATCACGTCTCGCCAATAATTGGCATGCTAATATTAAACGTATACTCGTAAAAGCATCATCATACAGCCACCTTTAGGGGGAGCTTTAGGTATTCAGCAACCAAATGCTGGAACAATATACCGCCACCTATAAGAAGCCAACATTCAATGCACAGCTTCAGGGTAAAATTAAAAGCACTCCTGTATGACCATCAGGGTAGACAGGCAGATCTTGTGTTGGATACAAGTGCACTTTAGAAATTTTGTAACCTTTCAGTTAACTGTGTTTCTATATTATTGTTATTTAATACTGTCCCTACAACACTAACGCTTATCATGTTCTCACTACATTTATGTATATATATATATGTAATCGTGAAACTGTCTGTTTTTAACCGCTTTATTGATATCCAAGGGCCTAAGCCAAGTGAACATTGTATTTAATTATTTTAAGTAGAAATTTAGTATGTATTTTCGCTTTTAGACGATAAAAGAATCGGATTAATCTGCATATATAACTGATTTTTGCAAATTACGGAAGAGATACGATTTTTACAGATTTTTAGTAATGTAATTCTCTAATTGTTCGGTACAACTACGTCTACGATAAAGGCGGATGTGTTGGCTTTGTCAATTAATACAATGTGTGGTCATATTACTATTATTATATTTATGGTATAAATGTCACTCCATGGGTCTAGCGGAAGACCAGCGTTGGTTTTATACAAAACCAGCATAATTATGCTGAGCTAGGACCCATTTAGGACTTCATCAACTATTTATTTTATTTTATGTCAAAATTTAACATTTATGTATTTTGTATAATAATATGTGTCCTAAATAAAAATATTCTATTAAAATAACATTAGATATACTTTTACAAAACAATACAATAAATACTAAACATATTAAACTAACATTATCTATTATTAGAATTGTAAAGATATTTCTGATACATACAATAAAGTTTCATTTCATTAATAAATTATGTCATGTCTTACATTATAAATATATTACATTTAACTTAACCGACATCTTGTAGCCACAAAAAACATCAGTCACTTTATGCCATTTGGCCTACTATCAATGCGTGCCTTGACGTCGCAACCGACGTCACCAGACGCATGAAATACAGGTCCCAGGTATTTCACCTGATCCGTGGGCTCGACCGTGTCGCCGTCTATGCGCACAGGTGTGGGATCTATAGAGTTGCAGGGCATGAAATTGCCGTTTTGTATGAAAATATTCAAACGAATTGTTTTCATGTATTTTTTATTTGTATTAATCGAATTAATCATCCGTGCAATCAATGCATCTTTGCCAATGCAGTGGCAGTTTATTGATGCCCTTCTTAAAGAAATCAGCTAGACGGGAGGCAACAAATTCTTCAAAGGCATTTTGTACTGCCTCTCGGGTATTGAATTTTTTTCCCGCCAAGAAGTTATCCAAATTCTGGAAAAAGTAGTAGTCTGTAGGCGCAAGGTCTGGTGAGTAGGGGGGATGACGGAGAACTTCCAACCCCAGTTCTTGCAACTTGGAGACCGTCTGCTGTGCAGTATGAGGTCGCGCGTTGTCGTGCAGGAGCAGCGGAGACGAGCGATTGACCAATGCTGATTGGAGATGTGCCAGCTTCTCCATCATAGTGTTCAGTTCTTCACAGTACACATCTGCAGTAATGCTCACCCCGTTTGGTAAGAAGCTGTGATGAATCACACCGGCGCCAGACCACCAAACAGTGACCATCACTTTTCTAGGGGTAAGTTTTCGTTTAGGGCTTTGTTTAGGTGCTGAACCAGGATCCAACCAACTTGCTGAGCGCTTGCGGCTATCAAACAGAATACATTTTTCATCGCAGGTAACAATGCGGTTCAAAATTCCTTCATTTGTGTGTCTGTTGAGCAGTGCAAGGCACCTATCCACACGTACTTCGCGCTGGCGACCATTGAGTTCGTGGGGCACCCATTTGTGAATCTTTTTTACCTTGCCAATTAGACGCAAATGGACCAAAATGGTTTTGACGCTAACGTCGAAAGCTGCTGCTAATTCAGCCGTAGATTGTGTATCATCAGCTTCCACAATCGCCTTTAATTCGTCATTGTCCACCAAAGTCTTCGGACGACTGCGAAGTTCATTTTTCAGGTCGAAATTCCCAGAACGGAAGTGAGCAAACCAATAACAGGTGGTGCGTTGGTTTGTAGTGTTAGCTCCGTAAACGTCGTTGATGTTGCGTGCCGCTTGTGCCGCGTTGCTGCCACGACGGTACCCATATTCCATAATTACTCGAATTTTTAACGTATCCATGATGACGAAAAAGATTGAAATGCGATGAAAATGTAACACTAATCAATAAAAATGACTACTTTTGGAAAAAGAATTCCATGTTTTTAAAACAAAATTAATTTGAAATTAGAATTCTTAGCCAAACAAAAATTATTTTGATTTGGAATGGCCAGTACTGCAGAACGGCAATTTCATAGGTAAAGACCTATTATTATACTAAAATCTTTAATTGTGATATACAATAAAGAATTACAGTCAATAATAGTCCATTACGTTTCACTGCTGGGTCGGCTCCCCTTCTAGAGGGAATGGACTATGACCTACCACCCTTGTATACACCCATTATCTTGTTATGTAGGTTTCTTCACTTTTCCTTAACTGTCACAAATAATTTACGTATAATTGTTACGTACGTCTGTCTATACGTAACGAATATAATATGAAATTTCGCGAAAAAAATGGTAGTACTAACCTAACCTTACCATGTTTTATGCGCTCTTTCTCTTTCTAAAATAAAAACAGATCATGTTACTTCATATAAAATCAGCAATTTCCATAATAATCTTCGTCAGTGTAGTCAATTTGTATTAAAAAATATATTTTCTTAGTTTAGGTGACACTTGTACCCGATTGTAAAATTGTGTATGAAATTTTGTACTATTAATAAATAAATAAATAACAAATTTTAATAATAAAAATGACAACTGAAACGGCACTACTCTTTTTCAATAATAGAAAAACTGATTTATATTTTAGCGTGCTTCTTTGGTCTAGAAAAGTAACCGAGGCGCCTGCGCATGATTTCATCAGCGTCAATAAACACTGTATAACGGCTAAAGGAGTGTTACTGATCATAACTTCATACGGCAGCAGCTCTTGTAAAAACCGTGGTTATATTTATTCGACCTTCTTTTTTGTTCTTCTTTGGAAACCAGAAGGATGTGACACTAAAGAACAATGAGAAAACCCATAGCTTTCACCACAGCTTGGGGTGATCCTGAACTAGAGGAAGAGATTATTATATATTACATATACATACATATAATCACGCCTCTTTCCCGTAGGGGTAGGCAGAGACCACTTCTTTCCACTTGCTACGATCCTTACATACTTGTTTCGCTTCGTCCTCTTTCATTAATCCCTTCATACATGCCCTTCGGTTTAGGGTACTCTTGACCTAGCCTTTTTTCAAGACGTTCCTGATCTGGTCTCGAAACGTCCGCCTAGGTTTACCCCTTTCAACACTTCCATTCACACTCGCCTTATACACTTTTTTCGTCAATCGTTCTTCATTCATTCTCTCGACATGGCCAAACCATCTCACCATACCTTTCTCAATTTTTGTCACTACATCTTTTTTCAGACCACAACGTTTCCCTAACTCACTATTTCTTATCCTGTCACTCAGTTTAACTCCTATCATACTTCTTAACGCTCTCATCTCAACTGCATTAAATTTATTCTGCTTTCATGTTTCTTCTGCCATACCCAACTTTCACTTCCGTACATGAGTGTCAGAACCAACACCCTCTCATGCACATTATTATTATTATATTGTCTTATATAATTATTATCTTATAATATAAAATTACGTGGATGGTGTAATACCGTACGCACGTAGACTGGACCCAGCTTAGGCAGCTTTTATTGTCTAATTTGCACATCATAATCGAGGGAAACATCTTTAAACAACCTGCATATCGATATTGGCATGTGTGACCCACTAATCCGCCGTGAGCTTGTCCAAGCTTACTGTCTGTTCCACCTGGGCCACGAGATCGGCAGACCAGCTTATCCGTTGGCAGGTACTAGGCGATAGGGAGACGGCGGGGTGTTTTAGTGATTAGTCGAACGTCGGCGGGAACTTGTCAATCGGAGTTTACCTCAAAAAAAAAAACTTACTCTCCGTTACCTTGTGGGGTCGCTTCAAGCTCAGTAATAGGACGTTTCAGGCTGTATTTATTATTACTGTGAGTCGCAGTCTGATTGGTTAAAATATTACCATATTGTTTACTTAACAGGTGTTACCGATGGCATGTAAGGGATGTTTTAAAAAGTATATCTCAGTACATTATAGTCAAAGGCCGTTTATAATAGTGTAGTTATGAAAACAAATCTCACCGTCGGTGGCGTGACCTCATTTTGTAAATACTCGTTTATGACGCCATTTTTGTTCTCGCAAAATGTCCAAAAGGCACGATTCAATTCAACACTCATACAAGCCGGAGTGTAGAAAAGTAAACATTTAATATAAACTAATAATAATCAGTAACTGATGCAC
The DNA here is from genome assembly GCA_963693495.1 of Malacosoma neustria. Lineage (NCBI taxonomy): Eukaryota > Metazoa > Arthropoda > Insecta > Lepidoptera > Lasiocampidae > Malacosoma > Malacosoma neustria. The sequence goes on along the minus strand of OY856395.1, from coordinate 10,341,875 downwards.
AAACTTATGCTGCTGGAGAAGTTCCTATATATTGCAATCTGATGTGTGTCTTCCTCCTGTAATTCCTGTAAACACCACAGAATTTGCGAGTTGCTTACAGTCCAGTATTGGATATAGAGACTAGTATGCACCATCTCCAAATAATATAATCTATTCAATTCCATTCTTAACAATTCCATTCTTCCTTGTCTCCAGGGTCCAGAGTCGGCACTGAACTCAAATCCGGCTGGCGCTGCGAAGCCGCCGATCCTCAACTCATTCGAGCTGGACCGCTGTCTGGACAGGTAAGTCATTAAAAACATATTGAAATGTTAAAAGTGAAAAATTCACACACTTTAAAGATCAAACAACTTCAATGCAGAAAAAATTAATTGAATGAATTTAAATATTTATTCAATAATTATTATATTCCACAGGAATAATTGAATTAAATTTTCGTCATGCTCATTACTGTAGTACTTTGTGTCTTCCTCCTGCCCTTATCTCACATTATATGGGGTCGGCACAACATGTTCTCCCACACTCCTCTGTTAGCCGTCATGCCAACATTTACACCCTTTTTTGCCATATTATCTTTTACGCAATCCATCCATCTTTTCTTTGGTCTACCTCTCCTCTTGTATCCATCCACTCTCATTTCTATCATTTTCTATATTATGCTATATGGCTTTCTTCCCTGCGCATTAGATGGCCAAACCACGCTAGTTTATTACTTTTAAGTTTTTCAATAACTGGCGCTACTTTCACACTTCCTCTTATAATATACTTATTTCTAATTTTATCCATTTTCGTAACTCCACACATCCATCTTAGCATTCTCATCTCCGCAGCATCCCTTTCGTCCTTCTCCTTTGTGGCCCAGCATTCCGATCCATACAATAGGACAGGTCTTAATACGGATTTATAAATTTTACCTTTGAGTTTAAGTGGTACTCTTGGGTCACAAATTGTTCCTGAGACCTGTCGCCGTTTTATCCATCCTGCATTCACTCTGTTTTTCGCATCTCGACCTATCTCACCGTTTTTTGGATTAAAGACCCGGAATTCGGAGCAAATTGGCAGCGCCACACCTCCTAAGGTAATCGGGGTGATGTCGGATATTCCACCAAAATCGCAAAACATATATTCAATTTTGGTTGTACTTATCTTTAACCCAACACCCTCTAATCTCTCCTGCCATTTAGCCAATCTGCTCTGGACCTAGTGAGCATTTTCTCCAACCAGCACAATATCATCGGCAAACAGCATACACCAAGGTGCCTCCTCCTGTAATCCTGATGCTACTACTACACCAGGAGAAATAGGGCTAAGAGTCGATCCTTGGTGTTAACCTACCGCAACACTGAACTTATCTGTAACGCCAGCAAGGGACCGGACGTATATACTTGCCTTATCGTACATAACACGAATAAGGTGCAAGTACTTCACAGGCACTCCTTTCGCTTTCATGGCCCACCACAAAAGCTTTCTAGGAATCCGGTCATATGCCTTTTCGAAGTCAACAAATACCATGTACAGATTCTTATGTGCACGTCTGCATTTATCGCACAGTTGGCGAAGTACGAATATGGCATCTGTTGTCCCCCGTCCGGGCATGAAACCAAATTGGTTCTCAACTATTTCGGCCTCCTCTCGTAGTCGCCTTGCAATTATTTTCTCCCAAATCTTCATGCTGTGCGACATGAGCTTTATTCCTCTTTAATTGCTACAAACATGTACATCCCCTTGTTATTAAAAATGGGCACTAGCGTACTATTGCACCATTAATCGGGATCGCCTCGTGTTGTAACAGCTTATTGAAGAACTAAGTCGGCCACTTCCATCCATCTGCTTTCAAGAACTTCCATATTCCACTGATATTTCATCCGGTCCCACAGACTTGCCATTCGGTATACTATCCACACTAATCTTACCTCAGCCGTACTCACTGCATTCACAACGCTCATATTAACGGGTACGTTCTCTAACATACCACTCCACACATTCTCTTCATTCATCAATTCACAGAAATAATTTTTCCATTTGCTCTTTATTTCTACATCGTCTGTTAAGACCCTTCCACAATCACCTTTTACGTTTTTCATATGAGTTATGTCCCTTGCATTCTTTTTTCTATCATTCACCATACTATAAAGATTCTCACCCCTGGGGCTTCCCAAAAACTCATACAGCTTGTTCCCTGGCCTTGGAGATAGTAACAGCTCTTTTTGCTCTGTTTTTACATTCCATATATTCTTTCTTTCCTTTATCATAACATCCTCTTTTTCTGTACTTCTCCATACTTTAAAAGCATTTTACTTTTCTTTCAGAATCAGTTGCACTTCTTCATTCCACCACCAGGATTCTTTCTCAATTTTTTAATGTTTCTTTCGTTTCTCCAAAAACTTCCTTTGCCACGCATCTAATGCATTCCGCTATTTCATTACAACATTCATTTACAGATTTTCCAATCATATCATCCACCCCTTTCATTTTGTCTACCACTCTTTGTTTAAATTGACTCGCATACTCTTCCTTTTCCAAAAAATGCCACTTAATTTTGGGGAGTGTCTTTGTTTTGTGTTTAATAAATAGTTTTGTAATAGTTATGTCTAACACTAGGAGCCAGTGTTGAGAAACCACACTTTCACCAGATCACTTTACAATCTCTGTAGTACTTCGTGTATGACAAATTATTTCGTCATACCCGATTAACGAATTAATATAGAGTTAGTTACTATACTTTACTTTGGCAAAGCTGAGGAAGTGTCGCGGAAGGACATCGATGCTAAACAAGATATACTCAGGACCCCAGGTCCCAAAGTAACAGCTTGTGATGATCGATCGGATAGTCACCATGAAAATTCTCCAAAATATTTCAGAAATATTGTATTAAAGAAAATTTACGCTTAATTTTAGAGTCGTTGGTTATTTTCAGCTTATTTTTTGTATAGGCATCCATGTGATCTACTCATAACGTTATTATCAACACCCTAGCAAAAGAACAGCGTTATCTGATGCAGTATTGCTGAGTGAGGGTCCCTTTTAGGGTATTAATTAGATTATCAGCGAAATGTTATAATTTACAGTAAATTAGTTTTACCATAAATAGATAAATTAATACGAGTATATGCACAGATACAATTTACAAAACGCCATCTAATCTCATAGTACTTGTGTTATAGGTACTCGACCACTGATATACTACTTATGTACTTTTCTATTGTAAATAGATACATATTATACATAAACACCCAGAAGCGAGACGGAAATTGAAACCGTGATTTCCGCAGGCGTTCTGACGTGCGTTAGCTGTTACGCCACAGAGACCAGCATAAGCAAAAAATTAAAAGTTTCACCTTTATGTTGAATATTAGGTGTTGAAATGGGTATGAAATCTATTTACCATAAGTAAATGATCCATCTTCAAATAACTGTTTTTGTTTAGAGAGGAGTCCGGCAGGTGGGCGGGCGAGGCGGCGCGGCGGCGTCGGCGCAGCTCTCCCCCGCGCCGCGCCTCGCCCCCCAGGGACCATGAACCACTCGCACTTGCTAGGGTAAGTAAAGGAAGATCTGAAAATCCCGGTAGAACTAGTCTCTGATAGACCCTGATAAACAACGGAGACTGATGCTTTTTCCTTTCAGGGTCAGAGTTAGAAAGCCTTGGCCTGGTTAGTTCTTATAAAAGATGAAAGTATTACATCAATTATTTATTGAGAAAATGGTCCCAGTCTCGGGCTAAATGTCGGATACAATCCTTAATCGCAAAATCACGAATAACATGTTGGCCCATAAAATTTTAAATATCTTAGTAAACAATTAAAATTGGCATTTAGGCCTCGGCTCCAACTTCCCCAACTGGTGGATCAGCGCACTCCAGTCCAGCGCCGGTATCGCCAGTAGGCAGTGCTGGTGGCAATCGTTCACCGCTGCCATTGGTAGCGCCAGATCTTCTAGCAATGCAGTTGCTCGACCAGCATTCACAGCTGCAAGCGTTGATGAAACAGAGACTGTTTCACCAACATCATATGCAGAAACAGGTAATGTATTGAAAGTATTGTTAATCTTTCTGAATTCACATTTTTAAGAAAGCTATACAAGTAATTAAAATTGCTTAAAATCTTTAATTTCAAGATAATTTCTCTAATAAAGACCTTTGTGGAAATTAAATATTTTTTTAGTCTTTCTCTAGTGTTTGTATAATCCATCTAATGTTTTGATATTTATAGCATATGTCTTCGGAAGCTGCTAAAAGGCAGCTCGAGCAATCAAGACTTCAGGAACAAATCAACCTGAATTTGCTATCACAGTCGCATCTCCCACCTCCCGACACTTCACCAGGTATGCAAGTTATATTTTTTTGACCTAGGTAGTCTAGACCAATCAACGTTTGAGAAAGGTTTACGATTCACATTATCTATTTAGAAGTTTAGGTCGGAAACCCTTGTACTTTTTTATGTATTTTTAAAATCCAAACTTTATAAAATGCTATTTAATTAATATAACCCAATATTGACTTTTTCTGAATTTTTACATTTTCTTAAATTATTCAGGTTGCATCATAACATTTATTCGCCTTTCGATACAATTTGGATACAGCTATTACTGAAAGCTGTAACTATTCTGCCTTGCTTTAGAACCTAAAGTTTTTTTTAGAATAGAATAGAATATACTTTAATGTACAATATAATTAATGAAACAATACAAAAAACAGCTTAGAATTAGGTACAAATGGCGGTCTTACCGCTGACAGCGATCTCTTCCAGACAACCTTGGGATGGAGAGAGAAATATGGCACAAAAACTAGGGCAGGGTTCTGTTGCACAATATTTAAAAAAAAAAAATTTTTTTTTATAACTAGTTAAGTCATTACAGATTGATTGGTGTTTACTATCCGTTTGATTATTTTACGTTGTAAGGGGATATATCTTAACAAATTGACCTGATTTTTGATACTAAAACTTGCACCATTCAGGCTCGTTGCAACAACAGCTTGGAGCTCAACAGCAGCAGCTAGTCCAGCAGTTGCAAGCTGTTCAGCGCCAGTATCTGATGCACGGGCCTCTATCTGTACCACCGAATGCACCACCTGGTTTGTACATTGAATTTATTTGTTGAGCTTGTTAGATGTGTATGCTTGTGTGTGCTTGTTACACACTCTATAATAAATATAGACCTAATATTAACAAAATTAATCAAATATGCTACGTGGGAGGGCTTCAAGCCCGTCTGGATGGCGACCACCTTTGGTCTTAAGTATGCCGCCATAATAACCTTGTGTTGTGTTCCGGCATTGGTGACCTAAGTTCCAGTACCTTTATAGGACAGCAGCGTGTTCGCGATGCCACTGGTGTTGCAAACATCCATAGGCGATGGTAACTGCTAAATTCTAAGCGGGCCGTCAGCCTGTCTGCTGTCCTACAGCAATAAAAAAAAAATATTGTAAGAAGCAACCTTATACCGATCTCATGACAACGCTGTGTATTATAGATGCACTAATTGTCTATTCTATTGAGGATTCCGAGAATAATAACAAACAAAAGAGTAGAAAAGAACTGAACTATATTAATAAAGTTTATGTTACTGTAAGTTACACTAGCCTTTTTTTAATGCTGTAGGACAGCAGATAGGCTGACGGCTCGCTTAGAATTAGCCTACATGACAAAGGCTGTTGAATAAGATTTTGCTTTATATTGAAGTATAATTTTGAACAGGGTTGATGCTATGGGGCAGCGAGATGGAAGAGCATCCATTATTTGGACGAGGGGTCTGCAAGTGGCCCGGATGTGATGCTCTCGCTGAAGACTTTCAAGCATTCCTTAAGTAAGTTAGAGTTTTATGATCTTATTAGTTTAAATCCGCCTGGCCTAAAGATATACAAATCGATCGTGACAATTAGATTTTTAATAGGCAATAAGAATCGCGACCAGAAATCTCAATTCAAAATGTAATCTACTTTGTCATTGTTCGTGAGAAAAGGTTACCCCGCCAACGCCGGGCTCCGGCAGGAGGGGTAGACCCAGAAAGTGCTGGTTTGACGTCGTAAAGGGTGATATGCGTGCCAATGGGCTCTCATTACCAGGTATGCTGAAGACCGTACGAAGTGGAGAAGAAAAAGTCGGAAAGCGGACCCGGAGAGCGGGCGCCGAAGCGAGAGTTTGGGCTGCAACCGGGATTTAACGCATGGATGATAATGATTGTTTGTGAGAAAAGATAGAAGTAAAAAAAAAGAAGGTTCTTAAAAGAATCCATATCAAAACATTTACGGATTATGAGATCTAGAAGAGTAAATGTTTTAAACGCATGAAATTCCTTAATAAAAGCAATTTTAGATAGAAATTAAGTTTCATAATAGCCTCTTTCTTCAAGAAGATACATTCGGGTTGCCTGGAAGAGTTCGCTTTAAGTGATAAGACTGCTCATTGTTATACAGCATTATATTTTTGTATATTTTAAGTTAGTTTTAAGCATCTGTATGCAATAAAGAGGTTTTCATTAATTAATTAATTCATACATTATTCGTAGGCATTTGGAAGCAGCGCACACTCTCGATGATAGATCAGCTGCTCAAGCCCGTGTGCAGATGCAAGTTGTAGCTCAATTGGAGCTCCAGCTGCGCCGCGAACGCGACCGACTCGCTGCCATGATGCGGCATTTACACGCTGCACGGGATACTTCTCATCATGCCAAACATCCACATGGTACGTATGATACAGTGAATATATATTGTAGTTGCAGTACAATTGACACGCATGACCTATCTCATTTTGAATACTGTCTAGATACTTATAACATTATAAACATTGCCAGTATGCTGCAGAGCTTCGGTGCCCGGGTTCCACTTTCCGACTTTTTCTTCTTCACTTCGCATGGTCTTCAGAACCCTTGGTAGTGAGCCCATTGCCACGCATATCACCCTTTACGCCGTCAAGCCAACACTTTTAGGACCGACCCCTCCTTCCGGGGCTCGACGGAGGCGGAATGGCCAGACATTTGTTTCCCACGTAAGTAGCTGGTTGCCTTAAAATGTGGCGTGACACTTGCAATTTATTCGCAATGTCACGAACATAAAGGCATTCGCTAATGCGGGAATTTCGAACGCGGTCTTTCCGCATTATTCCACATATCCACCGCGGCATATTCATCTCCGTGACATGCAGTTCCTGCTTGTGTCGCTCTAGCACCGGCCACGTTTCACAGCCGTATAAAAGGACAGACCTAATGATTGTCGTATACTTGTCCCGTCAACTTAGCCGGCATCTTGGGGTCACAAATGACACCAGTCATCTCACGCCATTTGGCCCACGCGACAGCCATAACGTCGCAATCGATGTCACCAGAAGCGAGACAGCTTAAAAACTGTATATGAGTGCAACTTAAAACTCATTGAGTTATTTCTATTATAGGTGGTGCAAGCGAAGGTGCTTCCCCAGGACCGGTGAGACGGCGTGTATCAGATAAATCTGGGGTAGCTATTGCTGGAGGTAAATCATTAATTCAGATTTTGGCCTAACTTTACAAATGAATTATAAATTTTGATTCTGCCCATCACACTGTTATTATCACCACGCTACTAATGTTTGTTCTTTATAGCATTTTATCCTGGCTACGTTAAACTGATGTCAAGCACTATTATATGCTATAGAATTTTCAAGAGTCTAACTTTTGCAGTGGTAACTTTCAGTGACAATTATTGATCAAGAAGTTACAAAATTTACATGAATAACATTTAGGTAAATTTTATTTTGCTAAATTAATTTGTACATTTGTGGCATTTGGCTTTGAGTTTTACGACTCTGTAGGAAAATTAAGGGTAAAGTCAGGATCTCACGACCGCGCCTGACGGCCAAAACGACGGCGCTGCTTCGCAGGTCGCAGCGCGTCCTGGCCGTCAGGGCGATAAGAGGATACCGCACGGTGTCCTTCGAAGCGGCCTCCCTGCTGGCCGGATCCCCACCATGGGACCTCGAAGCCCGGGTCCTGGCGCTGTTGTACCAGTGGCGCCGGGGCGCGGCCGAGCGTGGCTCTCGCCCCACGCCTCGTGAAACTGAGGTGAAGCGCGCGGAGCTGCGCGACGAGGTGCTCATGGTGGAGTGGAAGGAGCGCCTCGCGCACCCCAGCGCGGGCCTCGCCACCATCGAAGCGGTGAGGCCCGTCCTGGCTGAATGGTTGGAAAGGCGCCACGGCGCCCTGACCTTCCGCCTGACGCAGGTCCTCTCGGGGCACGGTTGCTTCGGGAGGTACCTGTGTCGCATAGGGCGGGAGATGACGTCAGGGTGCCACCACTGTGGCGCGGGCGACGAGGAGGACACGGTGAACCACACTGTCGCCGTGTGCCCTGCGTGGCGCGAGGAGCGCCGCGCCCTCGTCGCCCAAATCGGCGTGGACCTGTCGCTCCCGGCCCTGGTTCTGTCTATGGTCGGGGGCGATCTTGGATGGACGGCCGTCGCCTCCTTCTGCGAGGCAGTCATGTCCGCAAAGGAGGCGGCGGAGCGGGAGCGGGAGTCGACCACCACACTCCCCTCCCGCCAACGCAGGCCACGCCGGCGGCGCCGGAGGGCCAGTAACGACCTCCGGCCGCCGTAAAAAGCGGCCGCGGGCGGCCCCTCGGGGGAGGACCCGCCGCCCGCACTATTGCCGCGAGGGTGAGGGCTGCGTGCTGTTCCGCGGCCCCCTCAACTCCTAGAGTTGTTAGGAGAGCGCCGGGGGGACGAAACCCTGACCCCCTGGCGCCAACACTTTAGAAGGGGCCCGCCTCAAGACAAAGGGCGGGCCGGCGCCGGCCCGGGCCACGAGATCGGCAGGCCATATATCCGTGGGCCCGGGCGTAGGCGATAGGAGAACAGCGGGGTTTTTTAGTGGGTAGTCGGAAAAATCCCGGAGTCCCACATATCCCTCGGTCCCCCCGGGCCCGGGGAACCCGTCAAGAGAGGTTTTTCCCCGAGACCAAAAAAAAAAAAAAAAGGATCTCACGACCGAAATGTGTGCTGTAAACATATGAGAAGCGCTAAGGTTAATACGGACTGCTATGTCCATTATCGAAATATTTAATTAACCCTTAGAGCACTTAGGCGTTTATTGGTAACGGATTGGTCTCGTCACAGTCTAGTGGGAATAGTATTTCTTCATTATCATCTCCTTTTTCATCATATATCTCTTTTTATCTCTTTCTATTACTGCTTTTTTATTATATACTGTCTGCACGTTTCTCGTGTTGTCATGACATAATACAGTGTAATGGGCAAATCTTTGAATGTTTAAACCATATACAGTATACACATACCTATCTGTCTGTGTGTGTATGTATATATATATATATATATATATATATATATATATATATATATATATATATATATATATATATATATATATATATATATATATATATCAAGCAAAAATTTAATAATTTGATCTATTTTTAACTTTTCTAAAGTATTCACGGTTGTTTTTTTTTATTTCTAAGAGTACTGTTTTCAGCAATGATGAATAATTTTATTATTGTACTGTATTCAATATACATTTAAAGTTTGAACATAAGCAGGAGTACCGGAAAGTTATTACCGGTGTACCAACTGTGATATATATCACAGAGCAAATAAATAGGAAAACAATTTTAACCATGTAAGAAATATATCCTGTTTAAGGATTAATGAAATTTATAAAATTATGTGTATTATTTTAAGCTTCTGGGTATTTGGTTATTGCTAATTAAATTGAAACTCGTAAAACGTATATAAAATATTATATTATTTTTATTGGAAATTTTAATTAGTTTTTTTAGATAACATTTAAAATACATATATTACTTACACATTTAACATTATTCTTAAGGTCTTCCCTATATGCTCGAAAGAGCTGGATTAGACGTGCAACAAGGTAATCTATAATTAAAATGTTCTAACAAAAAATCTGAAAGCGGCTGTTATTAGCCTAACACTGGACAGATAATTTGAAGCGCAGTTTGTACTCGTTGTGCCAGTCCATTAAGACTCCGCCGACAATACCATGTGACGGGGTGTGCTTCAGGCATCTCCAAAAAAACCCAGGATTGAGCCAAAAGTATCCTCACTACAAATATAATATATGTACTTACAACGTGGAGCCACTTCAAAGCCGTTCTAGTTTTATGTGGGAATTAAAAATTCCATCGAAAATAGTGCCAGTAATAGCAGTGATTGAGAACTTGGTCGTAGTCCAGTAGATCGTTAGTTAATACGGATATAGAGATTTCCATTTTCCAAACTAGTTATTCCAGGAGCAGAGTAGTGAACAAAATCAATGCTACGATGCTGCGATGCTCCCTAGGCTTTAGATGGCGACTGGGGTTTTAGTGGGCACGGCGGCCACCGCTGGCTATCGCATGCTAGCCAGACGAGTGCAGAATTACAATGACCGCCACATAACCACGCCAGCTTCCCCCGGATTTGTCGTGGTACCTATAAATCGGGTTTCCTCGAGATAAAAAAAATAAATGTATAGTTTTGGGAGCTCAAACTATGTGGGGTCGGCACAACATGTCCTGTCCTCTATTAGCCGTCATTTGAATATTCACACCATTTTTAACCATATCATTTTTTACACAATACATCCCTTTTTCTTTGGTCTTCCCCTCCTCTTGTAGCTACTCACTCTCATTTCTATCATCCTCCTTGTTACATGATGCTTCTCTATTCGCATTAGATATATGGTAATAATATGCTAACCTATTACGTTTCGGCTTCTCAATTACTGGCGCTATTTTCAAACTTCCCTAATATACTCATTTCATCTCAACATTCGCATCTCTGCTGCATGCAATAATCTTTCCTCTTTGTGGCCCAACATTCTGATTCATATAATATGACAGGTCTTATAACGGACTTATACGTCCTAACTAACTAATACATTATACATATATAAATGTTGATATATGTTGTGATGTGTTTGTGAGTGGATTCGTCATATTATTCGCATATAAAGCTTTTAATTTAGAGCTTAGAATCCACTTTTAGTAAAATTACTTTTGAAAAGTCAGTGATCATTGTTGATGTATTTTGGTTCTTTTTATGAAGATAACAAGAAACAACTTGGTAAACGTGTGGCTATGAATTAAGAAATTCAAGAGTGCCATATCTTCTATCTGTTAGAAAAAAGAGTAGCCTCTAGTATTAGTATTCCTATTCACATTATTGTATAGGTCAATTGAATATTTGTAAAAAAAAACTCCAAAGAAACTTCGCCGATTCACAGAAAAATTTTTAGCCGATTAATTCTGTATACTTTAAAAAATACAGTAATACCCCGACTTATGCTAATAATAAGGTCGGTCCTACAATCGCGTAATTCCGGAGTATTACTGTAAATAATAACACAAGCGGCATTCAATAAAATAAGTACATGATAATAATCATTTCCTTTCAGAGATTCAACGTAACCGCGAATTTTACAAGACGGCTGACGTCCGACCGCCGTTTACTTACGCATCACTTATTCGACAGGTATGGTAACGACAAACTTGGTGCCGAAATAACATTTCAATTACCATATTCACATGATCATGAATGAAATATATTTATTCAATTATCATATATTATCGTTAGAATCATTGTATAATGGATTCCATCGTGAATGTAAACTCTGTTTTCTCCCCGTGCAGGCGGAGTAAGAACTGACCTGCAGTTGGGGTCGACCTAAGTAAATGCAGACAAAATAACTCTAGCTAGGTATAAGTATGCCGCCATAATAACGTTGTGTTGTGTTCCGGCATTGATAACCCAGGTTCCAGTACCCCTATTGGACAGTAGTGTGATCGCGGTATCCCTTAGCGTCGCAAACATCCATAGGCGACGGTAACAGCTTGCTATTAAGTGGGCCGTGAGCCTATCTGCTGTTCCTCAATTTCTGATACAAAGGAAAGTGTTAACGATAAAAGTTATCTGTTTTAGGCAACTATAATGGAGTGGAAGATATTAAAAACTTAAGAATCGTGTACAAATTCATAATACATAGTTATGTAAGACTAGCTGTGCCCGCGACTCCGTCCGCGTGAAATTTGATATGATGACTATTTCATATGATTGATGATATAAATCTGAGGTCACCTTAAATTGGACTATACAATTTCCGAAACGTATTTTTAACAAAATCTATTTTATTTTTCTAAAATAAAATAGCCTATGTTACTCCTTGATACATAAGCTATCTGCCAGTGAAGGTCCCGTCAAAATCGTTGCAGCCGTTTCAGAGATTAGCCGGAACAAACAGAGAGACAGACAAAAATTATAAAAAATGTTGTTTTGGTATATGTACCATGCATACGTCCGAATGAACTTAGTAAAAAGCGGTTATTTTAATATTACAAACAGACCCTCCAATTTTATTTATTTGTATGTATGTATGTATATGTATGTATGTATGTATGTATAGATCATAATTATGTACATACGTACAGAATATATATCATACAATCACATCGCTAGTAAACATGGTAACAGTCCTTAATATTCCACTGTTGGACTCGGGCCCTCCCTAGAGGGAATTGCTAATACATCCACCTACGCATCAAATTGACAAGTTACCACGTAGGTAACCTCACAATGTTTTTTTTTTTCACTGTCGATATATGGCAATTATTTTATAATACGCACGAAAAATCGCCTAAACTACACGTGTTATTGTGGGATTCAAACCGTGAACTCTATATGCGTCTCTAAGGATAATGTCACTGTACTGGATTTGTAAAATAAAAACCCCTTCTGTTACATTTTTATTCGTGCAGGGACGGAGAAAGAATACTAACCTCTGTGGCCGAGGTTGGCCTGTCGTAAAAGGCGACAAATCAACCCACCCTAGTTACGTGGTAGGGCCTCAAGACCGTCTGGATGGCGACCACCTTTGGTCTTAAGTATGCCGTCATAATAACCTTGTATTGTGTTCCGGTATTAGTGACCCAAGTTCCTGTTCCTTATGCGACAGCAGCGTGTTCGCAATGCCACTGGCGTTGAAAACACCCGTAGGCGACGGTAACTGCTAAATTCTAAGCGGGCCGTCAGTCAGCCTGTCTGCTGTACTACAGCAATAAAAAAAACAGCAAACTGTATATTCGCTATTCTATTCTATGAATGATTGATGCTATGATAAAAGATTTTACCGTTAGGGATTTCAACTAAAAACTGGTCAAAACCCTGTTGTAAATAGGGCGGATTCCGGGCTCTGAACAATCCCTAAAAATATGTAATGTATATTCGATTTAGGAGAGAAAGACTCACTAATAACTTTATTTTATGTAACCGAGTACAAGAACTATATATAACTCTTTTTTATTCCTAGAATGAACATTACATGCAAATTTCAGGCCATAATAGAATCTCCAGACAAGCAGCTCACTCTGAATGAAATCTACAACTGGTTCCAATCTACTTTCTGCTACTTCCGGCGCAACGCTGCTACTTGGAAGGTCAGTTTTAGTTTTAACAAATTATATCATTATTTTAATGAATAACTGTAAATGTTTAAAGTACAACCTATTTAAGATAAATTAAACAAATATTAATTATCCTATTTAAATAAAAATAAAAATATGTTTATATAAATAGGATAAATTTATATGCTTGTAATTGTGTTTAAACAGGTTTAGTATTTGGAATCAACATTTAAGCAGTGTGAGTGAATTAAAATGGAAATAAAAAAAATTTAAATAACGATTGAATTATTGATTTAACTGCTGGATATTTTTATTGAATTCTTTAACTGAATTAGAGGAGCCTTGCAGGTATTTTTGTATAATTATTGAATAATAACATTATAAATACACTATTATTAAAAAATGTTATCATTGAATAATATGATAGTGAATTTATTTTATTATTAGAATTTATATATTAGTCGAAACATGCTATGTTTTGATGATTAAAAACAGCGTTATCTTGACAATGCATTACGATGGTATGGCTACATGAAATATTTGTTCTTTATATTTGAATAAATAATAATAATTTGAGATAATTAAAACATCAGGCAGGGTAAATAGATAAAATATAAGTATAATATAGGGTTCGCTTCTGTAATGCATTGTCACAATACTCCTTAAACTTGTGACTGTATAAATACAAGCAAAGTACGCAAAACAGAACGCTGTGCGTCACAACCTGTCGCTGCATAAGTGCTTCATGCGCGTGGAGAACGTGAAAGGCGCTGTTTGGACCGTCGACGAAGTGGAGTTCTACAAGCGGCGGCCGCAGAGGGCGGCACATGCGCCTGCGCACCACCACGGGTACGCCGCGCGCTGCCCAGCCGACAGACCGCTTCGAATACACTTTGACAATGCAACATACTTACAAATTACACTCACTTTTACACACTCAAGTATACCGTATATACATAAAAATATGAATACATTTTTTACATATTTTTACTTAACACATACATTTTTTATATACACAAATGTTTGGTACCTATCGCACTTGTTACATTTCACAGACATTTAATTCCACTTTTTATACTTTACAAATATATTCATATACTTCTTACACGTGTTTTATCACAGATGTATCCGAAGCATTTGCTTCGCATTCTATCATAATTAACACCGTTGTCGTCATAATACAAATTTTCTCCATGCTTTACTAAGTCGGGATCAGTTTCCTATACTTCACTCAAAGTGGGCACTGGATGGAATATATTTTTAAAGATTTCTCTGACCCCTACCTTAAAGGGAATCCAAATGCTCATTGCTGTGAATAGTAATCAATTTTTTATTTATTTTTTTATTTATTTGTTTGAGACGTCCTTGAAATGAGATGGATATTGCCATAATATACATTCTATTTCATATTTACTTTACATACACTCACAACTATTAAAAATTCAAAAAAATAATTCAAATGACTAGTATTTTTTGAGACTTCTTTATACATTATTGGCTCCAACACACTCAATGTGCAGTGTGTGCACATGTGTATTAAGTTAGTGTGCACACTAACTTAATACACATATACATTCATTATATAACTATACATTCAGTTTACTCAAATTACATACACTGACACTGAGTACACTATTATACACCTCAGAATGAATTTGAAGGCAGTGACATTACATATGATTACATAACTTCATGTATATTTTACTTCTTTCTAACATTTGGACACTATAAAATAAAACGACAATTTTCACTGATAAAATATCAATACACATTTTACTTGTTAGTTATTTTCACAAATACATTTTTCAATAATACTCCTCATAAAATTCCAAAACTTCACGATGCGTAATTACATTGTCATTTTACTGAAACTGACAGCTTACTCTTTAAACACAGATTACACTAACATTGACAATAACACATTTTAATAAACTCCGTTAAAATTTACGTATTTTTCAATATATTTATTTCAATGTACATTTTATTCTAATAAAATGTACAAACATGCATATAAGTTATAAACATATTACACTTACAACTATCAATATACATTTTCATGAAAATCTATGTGTTCGGTCCTTGCCTAGATTTAGGTACAAAATTATTACTCATCCAATTTTTGTCGACTACCTTCATGTCTGTTTGAAGCGAGGGTAGTTAAATAAATTTCTCGCTCTTATGTCAACGTTTGACAAGAAAGATAACCACTTGTTTGCACCATGTGCGAAGAACAAGCCCTTTCGTAGACTCTTTATATTATTGGCCGTGCCAATCTTCAACCCTTAACAACATAGAGTGCAGTGTACTTGACCAACAATTTGCAAGAGAGACGCCGTGCGTGATTCACTGCGAGCTGCACCTGAGCTGATCCAGACCGAGGAGGTCGTGAGGTTGGTAGAGTTTTAGTGCCTTATCTAGTGCGGGGACCAATACAAGAGAAAATTATACAGTCCACCCTTTACTAAGCCAGTGTTCAGTGACACTAGTCATTGAGAGAACTCGACACTCTGAAAGTGAGAAAATTCTACATTTTTACATATTTATAATATTGATACATATTTTTACATATATTACTTACATTCACATATTTATATAGAGCATAAACATATTTTTATATTAATGTCACTGACACTGAACAAACTACTACTTTTCCTAATGACAGAACAAAACCTAACTACTCATACTAGCAGAATAAACTGAAAACCAATCTAAAATATAAACTACAATAGTTCAATATTTTTTAAAATATTTAAAAAAACTCCATTATACTTATTGTGTTTACATTTGCACAAAATTTTATTAAATATAAAAATAAATACTAAACCACCAAAAAGGATACGTCCTCTTTATTTGCAAAACAAAACTTTTTCTATTTATAAAAATGATCATAATACATTAAAAGTAAATTTGTGCATAAGAAAGTTTTGGTTAGAGAACATAGAGATTTAATGTTGAATCTTAATTTTTTCAAATATATAGGACTTAAAAATGCTTGTGAACAAGAATCATTCCGTACTGTTATAATAAATCGAAGAACTAATAAAGTTACTTATATTTATTTAAATTATATCAATCCAATTATCTAATAGAATAATCAATAAAAACTATAAAATAACATAAATTGAACACAAAAAACAAATTAATCTTACACAATAACACACACACTGTACAATTTACATTATAATCTTCTCTTAAATATTTTCTATCTAATCTAGCCACGTATCTAACTTATATGTAAATAAACGTTTTATCTCGTTTCAGATTTGAATTTTGTCTTTGTGTAGTGGATTTCTAAATTAAATTGTGAGTGGTGTCAAAACTACATTTTTACCAAGCTAAGCGACGCAGATTTTCAATAGCCACTAAAAATTAAACATATAATCATAATAGAAAAAAATATTGTAATTTACAAATATTCTTTAAAAATATATTACTCAAATTAGAACAAAACTGCAATAAAATAATGCGAATCTTATTAAAAAAAGAACAAAATGTTGAAAGACAAAAACATGTAGTCTCTTAAAATAAGATAACATATTTTAACAGAAAAGTTTCTGGGAAACATTAAATGAATTGTACGAGTAACTTACAAAACAGTAGAGATTAAAATATTTTTAGATAAATATGTTTTGCAGTTAAATAAGATAATAAATCTGTGTTGTTTTGATCATTTCTAGTTTTGGCGTCACCAAATGTGAGTCTTGTAAATTTTTTTTTTGTATTTAGGACTCGTTATTTGTGTGTGTTCGTGGGTTTTCAGCGCAACGGTAAATAATTCTGGCTTGCCTACTAACCTTGCTCCCAAGACTGTAGCCGTACCTTCAATCTACAAAACATTACAACACTACTAATTTATAACAAAGTTATGATTCTGGTGTGTAGTTCCATCAAATAAATAATTGAGCAGCTGTGTTAAGTAATTTTCTTTTCTATTAAGTTTACGTTTAGTGTCATTTTCATAAACAAATTAATATATGTTTAAATTTCTTACAATTCTGGAACCCAATTTAAAAATGAATCTTAGTTGAGCTCAGTCCCATCTCTCTTTTCTTTCTAAATATTTTCAATGGCTACAGTCTTGACTGCTCCTGTCAACTGTCCCTTCCTTGGGGTCTCTTCACAATCCTGCATGAAGACGTTTAAAGTGTACCTCCACGACGATCTTATTGTGCTTTCATCGTCTGTTTTTATCGGCTTAGCATATTTTAGACATCATCTCTTAAATCTGATTCAGTATGATCAGATGTAATAATTTCAATAAACCCTATACAATTTATAACGATAAAAGCACAATTATAAAAACTGATAAAATTGATTTACAGAAATGAACAAGAAATAGTTTTAATAAGATTTGAACTAAATGGAGATAAATTATAGAACGCTATCCGGACCAACCTGTCACTGCACAAATGTTTCGTGCGCTACGAGGATGACTTCGGTTCGTTTTGGATGGTGGACGACGCTGAGTTCGTGAAGAGACGGCACCTGAGTCGGGGGCGACCGCGCAAGTACGAGCCCGCGACCAACGCACCGCCACAGTAAGGGCGCCGCCGCCTCAACACCTTATATGCGACCGTCCAACGATTTAAACTACCTTATTTATGCTGGATCAACACGTGAATCTCGTAGGATCACCACCAGGACTTCTCTTACTACGTGAGAAGTTTCTGAATCCACTAAGTTTAACGATAGCTTAAAAATTTTACTCGCATGTTTGAAGAAAATTGAGAGATACTGTATTCAAGAACAATTATAATTAAACTCAGTTAATTGATTTTCTATATTATGATAAAAAGGAGTCGTTGGACGATCGCGTCCAAGTTCAAAATGTAATCATAACCGAAAATTATCAAATTTGCGAAAATAAAGATAATATTCGGAATTAGATCGATGTTTCTGACCACTGTCATTTGTATCGCTGTTAGATTAATTTAATATGTCATGTTAGAATTTTAATAGAGACATGTGATCGTTCCAACATAATATAGTTTATAAATAAGTGTATGCTTGGTTTTAAAATGATTTAGACTTATTTATAGTGATGATAAAACAGAGATTAATCATAATGCATCAAATATTCAGGCAACAATAAATTTCTTGAATTCTACGTCTCATTTTACTTCAACTAATTTTACAGTAATTGATAAAGTTTGGGATAATTCGTCTGATATTTCTAAGTTTATGGTATGTTTAGACAATGATATATATAATTTGACATACCCAAGCATACACTATTAGACTCCTAGAGTGCAAAGCTATAACCGATTGTTTTGCAATAGTTTATAACATCATTAATAACTTGTTTATATATAGCTTATGAAAATATTTTGCTAAATGTATTTTATAAATTTATTCGTATGTTATAAACGCGAAAACGAATTGTATGTTGACATTCTATGATTCTACCAACAAGTATAGCATGTATTGCATCTACATTAATGAATTGTTGAATAGGATCGTCGTCGGATTCCCAAGTAAGATTAAATTTGTAAACTTTACTTCTGTTATGCATGTCATTTATCCTACTAAAATCATTTCTGAGGTAAGTGCTTCGCTTTTACGCTTTGCACGAGCATTCGCATGGTAGATCGATATATTTTCATCTTGTTCTTTGTTTTTAAGCTTGCCTTTTTTCCATTTACTATTTTATTCTATTTTATATTCTTTCTCTTTCTTACACACATACATCTTTAACACATAACTTAAACAAAATAATTGGACTGCATTCAAAATTGTACACTACACAAATACAACACATTACATAAATTAGTGTAATATCATCATTAGAAGAGGTCTGTAATGGCCAGGGTATGATTTTATATAATTTTATTATTTGATTATTTAAACTTTTACTAAGAAGAAAATAATAATAATAATAAATTTTGCATAATCATTTTATCTAAGTTTGCTCATGGAACATTGTTTAGAATATTGCATATTTTACAGGTTCATGGGTGCTCAAAGCCCCCCTATGATAACAAGCCCGCATGGATACAGCGAAGCTTTGAAGAGAAATCTTCAGGTATGAAAAAAACCATGATATGTTTACTATCAATAACAATTATTGAATTTAGTAGCAAACCACCAAAAAAAATCTAAATAAAATTTAAAATGCCTATAAAAATAAATGCCTATAAAATGTGGCAGATAACTAAAACAAAGTAATGTCACTGTTGAAGACTTTATAGTAACAGATCTATCTATTACTGACGACTTGATTTCTATCTTTTTGTTGTCATTTTACTATAAATGTAACTTCTTATGGTCCTTCGAGCCGGATGAATCTGTCTTGATGTTCAATAAATCAAGATATATAAAAAAATTGTTTGAGAAGAATTGTTTGATTCAATTTCTAATAAAGTTGTAATAAAAGTAGACAATCAAGCTATATATTTTAACATTTCTGGCTCTAGTATGACACCCCACGGTGATTTTATCATTGTTTAAAATTAGGAGACGCCAAGAGCAATGTCCCTTAAATAGTTGCGATTCAAAATATATTTTTAATATTATATGTAGTGCTATATCTCGCCACCAAAAATGATAGTACGATGCCGGTCACGGATCGGAAGTGCACTGTACGAGAGGGTGAGAGGGATAGCTCGAAAGCAGTGGACTGTATGAGAGAGGGAGGGAAAGGAGCGATGGTTAGAGATATGTGATGCCTTGAAGTGGACAAAGAAATTCGCACTGACCTTGATTCCGCCCGTTACCGGTTCGGTTTAGGTCCGCTCGCGGAGGAACTGTTGCACGGCACCAGCTAAATGTCACAAACTAGACACTGAACACACAGTGTTATGGCATGGCCAATAAGTGTTAGTGTAGAGTAACTGAAGCCAACTGCGCACGGCGCAGAGAGTGGCCTTCAGGGAGATCGAACGTCGACCGTCCCGCGCGTTCGTCGGCTCTAATAATCTTCATAAAAATAAGAATCATGTATCCACTTGAGTATATAAAATTAATATTTTTACTTTCGTCTTTTTTAAATTAGGGAGTTTTTGGGGCTGCTACAAGAATATGGCTACATTATAAATTTAATTTTTCAGCAGGGTATGATGGAGGATTGCAACTTATCATACATGTCTAGTGATGATCATATGATGCAGACTGATGATTATCCTTCTTCACATGATGATTACAGGTAACTTTCAATTCTTTATTTTTGCTACCACATTAATTTAGAATGTATTGTTTCTATACAATTTGAATAATCTAAAATTATTCTTATATCAGAAGATTATTTGAAATTACCAGTTACGTAGTGACTAAATAACTAATAATATGATAATGAAAAAAAATTAAAGGATAAAAAAATCCAAGTTTTTAGCGAATTTTCGGATAACTCTATCTTCATTAAAAATTGTCGTAATGGAATCGTTTAAAAAACAGTTTCAAGTTTGAAGTTTGTAATTTTAAGATTTAACTGAATAATTATATATTTTGTTTTAAATTATATCATTTAAAATAAGCTGAGACATTTGATCCTTTAATTTTTTCCACTAGAAATACATTAGTGATATTTGATATTTTTTTATGTTACTATAAACATTTTCTAAGAAATAATCGGAGCTTCAACAGAGATGTTGTTTTAATGTTAAGTTGTAAACGTGAAAAGTTTAAAAATGTAAATTTTATAGAGGTTTAAAACCTCCCGTTAAAACCACAGAGCCTAAGTCACATCAGCTTTCAATTGCTGAACAAAGAGTGAGTTTGTGACAAACAATTTATCTTTTTGAGTATGTAATACGAGATTCAACCATTTATATTTTCCAATAATAAAATACGGCAAGTAAAAGAAGATAATAATTTTAATATAAGACAATGTTCTCTCAGTCGGCCGCCAATGATGAATGGATACGGCAGCAGCAGTTCTACCCACGAGGTAAAGGCCGAAGATCTGAGCAACAACGATGCTCAGGACATCAAACCTAATATATACGCACTCAAGAACGAGATGCAGGCATCCGATTATTCAAATAAAGGTAACCAGTATTGTTGTTTTTTTAACAAAGAAACTGTGTTTATTGTTACCATTGCTGATTTAGCAAATCTCCTTCTCAGTCTACTTCTCCTTGCGTACCTAACTTTTGCTTGAAAGCAAAGCCCACTTTTTTATTCTTGATGTAGTACAGCAGATAGGCTGACGGCCCACTTAGAATTAAGAAGTTACCGTCGCCTATGGGTGTTTGCAACGCCAGTGGCATCACGAACACGCTGCTGTCTCATAAGGGTGCAGAAACTTTGGTCACTAAAGCCGGAACACAACACAAAGTTATTATGTCGGCATACTTAAGACCAAAGGTGGTAGTGGTTCTTTCTCCGCTTCTATACGGATAAAAACTGGTGCATTATTGTCACAAAAGTTAAACTCTTCCACGTCTTATCGCATTAGTATTCTTCAAGCACAAAATATAGGAGTATTGGGATAAAATTTGGTGCTGGCGAGACCCGTTGACTCTTCAACCTTAAGAAGGAACCTCGATTGGTGTCTGTCTATTCAGCCAATCATAGCAGAAAAATGATCAATTAAATTTACGAGTACATATTCTTCATCGGCATAGCCGTTCCTTATGAACAATTATCCTATTTGGAATAAACATTAACTCCAGCATTTTAATAAGAGTCCCACATTCTACAGATCATTCTTTCAGAATATCGGCGAGAAAAAATTATCTTGATCTAATCGTATTTTTGCAGCGAGTCTGTTTTAATAGCCACTTTATAAGACACTAGCTGACCCGGCAAACGTTGTTCTGCCATAAAAATAATAAAATGTCAAAAAATAAAAAATAAAATTTAGGGGTGGACTACCCCTAACATTTAGGGGGATGAAAAATAGATGTTGGCCGATTCTCATAGATACCGGATAAGCACAAAAAATCACTAACTCAATTTAGTTATCTGCCTACTGCCTACCCCCTAAGAACGATGGCGTGATTATTTATAGCCTATGACCATTTCTAGGTTATCATCTATCACCATACCAAATTTCATCAAAATCCGTTCAGCCGTTTAGGCGTGAAAGAGGAACAGACAGACAGACAGACAGACAGAGTTACTTTCGCATTTATAATATTAGTATGGATATTGACTGTAATCTTTTGTTTCCTTTTTAGTCGACTACTCGAACTCAAAGGAGTCTTGTAGCAATCGCTCTAGCGAGGCGAGTCCCTACGACGAGTACCCTCGTACTGAAGACCGGTATCGCGCCACCGTCACTCACATCAAGGACGAAGCTGAAAATCTGTCCTTGAATGAACAGAGATCTGACAAATAAATTCGTTAAATGGACTTTCATTTGGATGTTTCTTCACATTTTGGTTGCCTGTTATTTTAGTTTTAAGACTGCTGGGATACCATGGTGACGTTGTTATTAAGAATAATATGTGTTCATATAAACCTTTTCTAAGGTTTGCAAGAAATTCTTTATACGTTACAATTTGAGCACTTTAATATTAAGAGGTGGAGATCATCAAGCTCAAAGCCAGCATAAACTCTAAGAAGCTATTTTATTTCTGAAGAAAACTATACTTTATTAATAATTGTGATGTTATTCGGTGTCTACTTGCTGCATGGTATGGTGTCCCAGTAAAACTATTCTCTTAACGATTCTGTTGGATTGTTATTGAAAGATTGTTAGTTAAAGAACTCAATAACAATAAATATACAAATAAAGAGTACTTAAGGTGGGTGTACATTAATATTATATACAGCTATCTAAACGCAAATTCTCAGAAGCTAAAATAAAAAAACACTACTGAGAAATAATTTCTAGTTAATTATTCTACTTAAACATTATAACGTTAACCGATATTTTATAGTAATGAGTATCAAACCACACATAGTGTTCAAATGAAAGATATAACATTATAATTGCGTTAAATGCGTGTTTATTTTTCATCGCTGCTGAAAATTTAGAAGAAGTTTCTGCGAAAATTTTAATAATTAATAACAGCCTTGAAAAGTTACAAAATATTATATCTTTTATTTATACAAGTGTCAAGAATTTTCGAAAGAAAACGGGTAATCAAAAAGGTTTTGCCTTTTCCAATATAAGCTCTGGTTAGAATTATACAAATATTTACGGGTAGATCTTACAAGTTATTAGAACGGTGTTTTAGGGTAAAGTGTTCATTGTTGGATTTTTATAATAGAAAGTGATGGACGATCTCCAAACAGATGGATGTGCAACCAAATATTATTTGCGTTTATTTTTTACTGCCCCGGTTTTAACGGGACTCAAGTATTATTTTAATTTAATTAGGGTTTTATTTTAATTT
Organism: Malacosoma neustria; assembly: GCA_963693495.1. Taxonomy (NCBI): domain Eukaryota; kingdom Metazoa; phylum Arthropoda; class Insecta; order Lepidoptera; family Lasiocampidae; genus Malacosoma; species Malacosoma neustria. The sequence continues at coordinate 10,318,211 of OY856395.1, read as the reverse complement.
AGTTTACATAGTTTTGGTAGCTTATAGATTAACATGTAAGTGTTAGAACGATATAGGCAAAACGAATTGCGGTATAATCAAAAGTCAACGATTAATATACCTTTAAAGGTTCATATCAATATTTAAAATATGTAATCGTTTGTAAATTAAGAACAATAAGTAGATGTATTTGACATTTATTCGGACTATGCGCATAGCGTTTTAATTTTTATTTGCTTCATTTATGCATAATTTCTACTTAAGTTACATTGTGTATGAGAATTGAATTTCGTTTTACAGAAAACTCTGTTCAAATTATTTACTTTAAATATTAATACTGAAACTAACAAATTTGAATATTATAAAATGTAATCTTACGAATATTTATAATAATAATGAACCGTAACGCACATAGTTGGAATTGCACCTCATCTTTGAGGGAACATATAGTTTACCAGCCAGCGTAACTAAGGCGGGTTTCCGGTTTACACACGCCGGAATTCTCGATGTGTTTTCTTCGTGTTGTTTTTCTTAACGTTCAGTGAAAATTAATTGTATATCGTGGGAAAAAATAATCTAAGTTGGACTCGAGTGTAGTATCACTTAGCTACTAAGTACTACGATCGAACTACCTAGTATTAGCAGAGTGGATAATTTAATAACAGGAACGGGAACACATTTCAACTCACATTGCTTTAGATCAAAAATAACTTGATATGATTGTGTTAATTAAAAATCACCATTAATTATATCACATATATTCCATCTGGCTGTCAATACTAAACAGGCGTTTTACTACCTAATGTGCGTTGACCCTTAACTTGAACAGAGTTTTTTACAATAACTTTAGAAAGTTACATACAAGGAATTGCTTCATAAATGTGATTTGCGATCTGATTAAAAACAAAATTTTAGTTTTATATTATTTTTAAATGTGTCATATTTTTAGGTGACATTTATTTTCTACTTGTTTTTTACATTGATTCCAAGGAATTGTTTTTATTATATAAGATGTACATATTTATCATTGTCATGAAATGTAAAGTTTTTTTAATTACATAATTAAATAAAAATATGGTAAAATTTAGAATCATTATAAACGTTTACTGTATACATCATTATATATAAATCGTTCATGTTGTAGTAAAAAATATAGGAAATTTAGTAGTAAAACATTACGAATATTAATGTATACTTAAAATAATTAGCTTAGATCATAGCTGTCATGTGAAAGCTTTTAACGACCTACTCTGATGTACGGATTCATTTTCAATAACCTCTTTTGGGAACGTACTATGTATGTACTACATACTACGTGACCCGTTCAAGGTTGGTTACAAAGGAGAGGTGGTGGGGCTTAGCTTTTCGTAACGTAGTCAATATCCTCTAAAGAAAATCTCGCGCTTTTTCGAGCTACATTCAAATATGGCGCTAAATGCGCTCATTAAATTCACATGTGGCAATACTGACGTACTAAACCGCGACGTCAGCTGTTTAAAAAGTTTGTATTTGCGAAAATGTTTGAAAATCGTATTTATGATTTATTACGTGAAACTAAATGAGGACCCACTCCCCCGGCCATCTTATATCTGCGGATGTTCACCAAGGGGTGGGAGGGGTAATGGGTACGTTCATAATAAAAGCCAATGACGTTTGAAGCTCCCTCTAAGGAGAAAGTATCCGCATTATACACGTCAACATATTTTTTCTTCACTATAAGTTCACGGTAATTGAATATTGAAAAATAAGAGAGATTTACTGTCATCAATTGAATATCGTCGTAAAAATTTGCAAAAATTATAATAACAGTCTGTGGATTGTTTCACTTTAACAGGAATTTCTGGGCTCAGGTCTGCCGGTAGATGAAACGGACATTATACCCATCACGTTTGTCCAAGGCTGATTGTTAGACAATTTAGCATGAACCAAATACGGGTAGTATTGAGCAAATACTTGATTATCTGGTCAAAATTGACTAATATTTCAAACTGAGATAAAATTGCATTGAAGCAATTTAGTTTGTTTCGATGACTAATGTTCACAGATCTTCACCTTATCTCATCCCAGTTACATCCAAACCCTTCACAGAGGTTTTAAGGATCCTTTATTAAGCAATTTTATGTCGAAACTAGTGCGCGGCGTTTGTGGTATGCGAAGATAACAGATCCTGATACTTAATATATAAATTCTAATATACAATATACAAAATCACAACGAAATTACTCAGTTAAAAAATTAAATTAAATTACCCTTGCGAAACTGTGTCGGGTAATTTAATATAACCTAAATTCTCTCTTCATTGAGTCTGACAGTTGAGTTTCCGTCAAAATTATCGATACCCATAAAATGCCAGCTATGATCGAAGTTAATCATAAAATATTTAAAATATGTTTTTTTTTATTTCAATTGAATAAATTTGGTGCATTTAATAACTGCATTTTATGTATTTTGCATTTTAATTAATATTTTTCAGGATTTTTTAAATAAATATGGGTAAAAATCATATCACAATATCTACGTATACATAGATCTAGCGTTATAAAGGTCAGTATATAAATTAATGTAATAATCGAATTTTCAATAATAATTATGTAAAAAGCAGCGTAGGATAGTGATCATCACGCCGTCAATATTATTTAAAACTATATCGACGTTAATGAGATTAAAGGCAATTTACTTAATATAAAAATATAATAAACTGAATTTTAAATGAGAATAGGAACTAATTATACTTTGGACTGACGTAAAATTCAAATTGGTCCTGATAAGTCCACTGATAAGCTACTATGCCAGAGACACATGCAGTATTTCTCTGAATGCATGGATTGATTCGTAATGCAGACTTCCAGTTGTATGTCGCTTCAGTCTACCGATTTACCCGGACAGTTTATTGCCACTTTAAATCCACGGACCAAACGCTTCGTTCCAAAACAGCTTAAATATACTAATTTTGTATCAAATTTTCGAATAAATTATAAATATAAAACACACTAATTTCCGTAACATTAAAATAAAACAACGCCTTATTAAATATCACAAACATCTTATTAAGTCATTTGGACGTATACGAAAAGAGTTTTTTTTTTAAATATGTTTAAAAAAATAAAAGTGTTTGCATTGACGTCGTATAAGCGTTACATTATGTCAGAGTTAATTCTGACTTAATTATTTCTTAATTTAATTCAGTGTTTTGTACTTATTTGATTAAAGTGCTATATTTAGTCGATTTGTTATTTCGTATACAAAAAGGTCTCCAGTAGCCTGTCTCAGGCAGTTTTCGGAAAATTATTACTTTATAATAAATAAATTGGGACAAATCACACATCGCCATCTAGTCCCAAGCTAAGTAGCATAGCACATGTGTTATGGATACTAGACAACTAATATATCTACTATATATACATATACTTTTGTAAATAAATACATATTATACATAAACGCCTAGACGTGAGACCGTTAGGCCACAGGGGTCGTCATAATTAAAAGTGCATGCCATTTCTTCGGTATTTAAACATTCTAGTTTCTAACTAAAAAGATCCGCCATATTTTATCTCACGATACTATCCGCCATCTTAAAAATTATTTTGAATTTGGAACCGAGAAGAGAGGAACATCTGAAATGGAACACATACCATTTCAGATTGTTCTTTTAAACACATCTCTTTTGGAAACTGTCTGTCAAACTCATGTAATAACTGATACTATAGCTTTGTAGTTAATAAGAGATGCGGTTATTATTATAGCGTAACTCAAAAAACTGTATGAAAATTGTAATATCTTAATTAACTGTACAGTAAAAATAACTAAAGAAGCAGAGTTACTGCAAATCTAATGATAATAATTTATTATCTTAACCAGATATTTTCGATTTTAAAATATAAATTTTATAACCTATTATCAAGAGACGTTTACGGCTTAAATATATACTATGACATTTCTGTACTCTGGCTTGTGGTATGTACATATACATGGTGGTGGATATAAATTTCACATTCATCATATAGCACTTGAATCAAATATGTCTATGGTTATAAATTTCAATTTATATTATTTATAACTTTGTACGCACGAAATAATGCGAATTTGGAATTGATTGTTATTAAATGTGTTAAAATACGTTAAGACAAATGAATCCGAACACAAGTCTTAAAAAAACGAACACAAGCTTAGTGAAATAAACCGTGTTTGCAAGGTTACATTTACTTTTTAAATGAAAGCAATAAATATTAAACTCTTTCTTACTGCCCTTTATCCTTCATTACATGGGGTCGGCATAACATGTTCTCTCCTTCCAGTCACTTATAAATAAATAAAAAGTGAAGTTTTTTTATTAAATCTTACTATGTTATATGTGATTGGAATTTACCCTCTAGTGTATAAATATTAACCGTGAAATGCAACAACATTATCACTGTTAGAATTTTTTTAAAGTACTGAACTTTCATTTACTAATAGATAATATTTTGCGATGTCACCGACTATATGGCTTGCTAACGTTCTATGGAATCCGGGATTATAATCCGTCTACAATTTCTAATGCCGAGACAACAATTAAGTTTAAAAAAGAACTTTGAAAACCTCGCGGTGCAGCTGTGTTCTATAGCAATAAAGCACTGTTTATTGTTGATCGGTGCATCAGCAGGTAGTTCAGCTTGATTAAGCTTTAAAGGTGGTGGAACTGTTTTGGTCAAGTATATACATGTATATATTACAATACTAGTAATGTTGTTAGTACCTACATTTATTAAAAATACATTGTTTTGCCATAAAAATTAAAAAAAAAGTAACTTATGTCATTCTCCAAAGTCCAATATATACCGAAATCAACAGAAATATACCACAGTATAGATTGCTATAATTCAAAATTTCTGTTAATTCGTTTAATTTCAAATTTGGTTTCATTTGTTTATAGCAAAAATAAAATTACCATAGAGAATCAATAGCTTTCTTTTCTGGATCTTTTGGTTCTTTATGGTCCTTTTGCTTAGGTACCTAACGATTAGTTTTATTTATTAGGCTACTATTTTTTTCTAGCGTTGAAGTTATAATCTGAGATGTGTTCGTTATATACTCGCGAACTCATTTTTAGTACAAACTTTTTTGTTTATTAACTCATGGTTAGTATATAACACTAATTAAAAAATATTGTAAGGATATACAATTCTGATTATATAAAATATCCCACTTAGTGTCTGCGCATGTTTTGGATAATTTTTTATATATTATTTCGAAATGTTGTTAAACACAATATATTAGAAATAAACTAAATTTACAATACACTGTTTCTCTCAAGTCATCTTTTCGCTGAGTGACTATTGTAGTACACTATTGCTAATTTTGAAAACCAATTTTTTTTCTATATTGCCTTGATTGATCTAGACAGAATCTTTTTTAAAATTTAACAATATATATATATATATATATATATATATATATATATATATATATATATATATATATATATATATAAATTATTATATTGTTATTTTAGTTTCTTCTTTCTTCTTCCCAAACCATTGTTCTCTTCTTTGGTCTACCTTTCATTCTTAAACCATCCACTCTCTTCTATCATTTTCCTAGTTATATGAATAATAATAAAAAAATTCATTCTGTTATATTACAAATGTGCATTACATGGTCAAACCACGGTAGTTTTTTACTTTGACGTATTTCAACCATTGTTATTATAGCAAGCTTTCTAATTTAGCAAGCTTTCTAGTTTATAACTTTGCTAATTAAGTATTCATAGCAACAGTATCCAAGTGCATTTCACAATTAATTCTAATACATTGTGTTCATTATTGTGCCACCCCTAAACGGTTTCCTGTTACATCCTCAGGATTCAAAACTACCCGCTGTTATAATTTAATAATTTTCTGAGAGATGGTAAAGATGGATAGTGTATTGATTGTTTTCTAGCGTTTACATTCATTGATTGTAAATTATACTAAATTAGTGTTGTATTAAATGAAATCATTACATTTAACTTCAGTTGTTTTATTAACTTATGGGCTGCACCGTCAGCGGATTGCTTGAATTATAATTATTTCGCAGGTACCGAAACGAAAAAGGATTTTTTTTAAATTATATGTATGTGTGATCATAGCCAGACCTTTGGTCCACTGTTGGCTTGATTCATTTATCAATAGTGATATACCACAAATTTTATTCATCGTCAGCCAATCGTCCACCTTTGGACGTAGACTTCCCCAAGTTTGCCCCACACTTCCCTGCACGGATAAAAATATGTATATATATTATTGGTACATTGTAGCCAAATGTGTAGTCCTAAGCCTGAAATATAGAACTACCCCACTGCTTTTCAAGTACACCAATGGGCACCGGCATCTTCAGTTTAACTTCTAGGATTTGGACGTCAGACAGCAGCCGTTGTGCCTCCGTGTGTTGTGTAGCCGTTTCTTAAGGACGTGTATATAAGGACACTACCCCCGTATGACGTTTTCTATGAGACCCCAAGAACCCGAAAGAAAACCTTGTATCTAAAGATAACGTAATGACAGCGTTCGATTTTCGCGATGGTTGTTTTAACCACATTGAGGAAAACAATGAAGTGCTAGTTGCGGATTCGGCCGTAAAGGTCACGTTGTCGGTGATATTCCTCAAGATATTAAAGTGCTGTAGTTGGAACTCTTACCTTCGTAAAAATAGAAGAAGGAATGTCTAAGGTCATAGTCATCACAGTGTGATAGACCTGTTGGTGGGAAGATATTTGTTATATATAATAACAAATATAAATATAAACCGGACATTTTTAAAATGTTATCATGTTGGCAATGTTGGCATTGTCAATGATACACGAGCGTGCGAGACTAACTGTACTTTATTTAATAATCATATCTACCCACAACCCCCCCACAAATTAACAAAACAAAAAGTAAATATATAACAATTTTTGAACTCATTTAACAAAGAATCAAAGACCAATAAACAATACAAAACAAAAGTCAATTTTTACAAGTATGACATTAATGATGTCAATCAAGATGCCTCTTACACAAACTATACAATCATTATATCTAAACTTTATTGTCAAAAATGCTCCATTATAATAATAATTAATTATTATGTATCATGAAAAAAAAAATTAATTTGGAAGAAATAAGTGTTTAAGTTAACAAATAATGACTGGTAGTATAATATCCACTATACAATAATATAATAAAGCCTCTCCAGTTTATTAATAATGTTGTATTATTAAATTATTACAAAATAAATGTCATTGATATTAATAATAATTATGCCATAAGAAAAAATACAGACAACCTAAATTTTAATTTTATCTTGCAATCATTAGTTCTATGAAATTTATTTAGTTTCCCCGTTTGATATTTATAAAAATTTATACAGCTACAATCAGTTAAACAAAATAGTCAAAACAATTATGTCAATATACTAAAAAAAAATAAGTAAAAATAAAATTAATTAAAAATAAGTAATTAAAAATAATTAAATCAATATGCTTTTTAAATTTTACTCAAAATTAAAATATTAATTGTGATGATTAAGTCAAAGTTTTTAAATTAAGCCATATATTATGTAATATTAAGTCAATATATAAAATTTTAGCTTCATTCTTCTCAGTATCTCCATCTATTCGGAGGCCTCACTGTCCTGCCAAAACGAGTAACATAATGATTACCTATATTGTTATTATTATTATTGTTGTTTTGGGTGGGTGACTCGTCACCGGGAGCGATGCGCAATGATGGAGCCGGCGCGCTATAGTTATAGAAGTCATAATCTGTGTCATAGTTAATTGTTTTATATTTCTGTAAGTGAGGGGAGTCTATGATTAAATGGCGTCTATTCCTAATAACTATTCGTCCTGTATTTAATTTGATTTCATATTTGCGATTTCCCAAAAAATTTGTAATGATGCCTGATTTCCACACTTTGTTAATTTGATCTCTTACTTTCACTGCTTGGCCAATGGTTAAAATAGGAAGGTTTTTTGCTGTCCGATCATAATAATGTTTGTACACTTGCTGTCTTTTTTTTAACTCTGTATTTATTGAATTATTTTGGGGTTGTTCTAAATTGTCAATTACTGGAAAAACACCACGCAACTTCCTATTTTGTAGCAGTTCCGCAGGTGATGGGAGTTTGTCACTTATCGGAGTATTTAAATATTCTAGCAAAGCCAACCTGAAGTCTATTTTGCTATGTAAACTTTTCCTTAATATGTTTTTAACGGTCTGTACAGAACGCTCCGCCTGGCCGTTTGACTGGGGATAGCGCGGTGATGAGGTCACGTGGCTGAATGACCAATTTTTAGAGAACTCACGAAATTCTCTAGAAATGAACTGAGGTCCACAATCAGATACAACAGTTTGGGGTATACCCAATCTACAAAAAATACATTTTAAATGATTAATTATGCTTTCAGAAAGAGTACTTGTTAATTCTACAACTTCAATAAATTTACTATAATAATCAACAATTAGAAGATAATTTATTCCTTTAAAATAAAATAAATCAACGCCTACTTTAGACCAAGGCTTATTAGGTATTTCGTGAGGGCATAATGTTTCTTTATTATTATTCTTTCTATAAGTCAAACATGTTTGACAATTCATTATTAAATTTTTAAGTTGATTATTTAATTCTGGCCAAAATAACAGCTCTTTAGCTCTAAGTATACATTTTTCAAAACCTAAGTGAGCAAAGTGTAATTTGTGTAACATTTCTTGTTGTAATACTTTTGGAATTATTATTCTATTGCCTCGCCATAATAAGCCATATGCTTCCGACAACTCATCCTTGTATTTCCAGAAAGGTTTCACATTAATATTAACTTTCTGCTTATCACTTGGCCAGCCCTTGTTTATGTAACGCCTTAATATTTGTAAAGTCTCATCACGGAATGTTTCTTTTTGGAGTGAACTAAAATGAGAGTTTGTTAGTTCGTTAGATATCGAAATGCTTCGTACTGCCTCAATAATTTCTTCTTGTAAGCCGTTATCAATATGACTACTGCTATCACATGCACGTGAAAGTGTGTCTGCGATATATATTCGTTATACCGGCTGCGCCATGTCAATGATACACGAGCGTGCGAGACTAACTGTACTTTATTTAATAATCATATCTACCCACAGGCATGGACTCTGAAGGAGACACGATTTGATGACTACTGATGGCCCAATGATTACGATAGCGTTTGTGGGATGAGCTAGTCGATCTTGATAGAGGATAAAATATTTTCATGATGTAAATAACTTGTACTCTGAGTGTAATGTCTGTCAATTGCATGTTTGTGAAAATGCAATAAGTTATAGACGAAGTTCCTTCCAATTTTTATAGTAAGAGAAGTTTGCAGTTGCAAAACTGAGCAATCATAATTCATCAGAAGCACTTCAATAAATTGCATTATCAATGAGTCAGGCGACATGTTGCACATTTGTTGAGCACACGGGCCGCTTCCGCTTAGTAAAATTAATTATAACAAAACGAAATGTGCAATTATTTTATAATATGACGTCGTATCCGGTGACAAATTTTATTAATCAACATTATTCTACGAAATATTACCAGATTACACCAATAGTCCACTGAAATGTTACAATTTTAGGACATAATATTGCATTTTTAGAGGACGAAATTTTATTTTTGGGACATGTGTGGGGGGTCATTAGAAGCATAACCCCAAGTTTGTGGGATTGCCGCCTTGTCCTCCGGCCGCCATCTTGGAAAAAGGGGTGCAAACACCTTTTTCGCGATATCTCGGAAACTATGCATCTTACAAAAAATTCGTAAAGACGTAATTTGTCCCCACACATGTCCCAAAAACAAAATTGCGTCCTTTAAAAAAATGTAAAGCTTATGTAACATTTCAATGGACTACAAAGGATTGCGTCTGTTTATTTATTTTTTTAATTAGTTTACACTGATTTTTTTTTAATATTTGTTGCACCTAAAACTTTTACTATAATGCAGAAAGACGCGTTTTTTAAAATTTTCTTCAATAACAAGCAACAGTTTTAACCCTTAACTGATGAAATGACAAATTTAGAATACTATAGCTAAATGGACGGGAAAAGCCAGGGCCCGGGATTTGTGGCTCAAACTTAGTGATGTCTACTTCCAGCAGTTGACAATGCATCCATCAACGCTCACGACAATGAGTAAATGACATGACGCCTCACAGGCTACTACTATGAAATTCATGCAAGTTTTTTAATGAAACTCAATTTAGGTGTTTTCAAACTGTCTTAATATTGATATGTAATAAACAGGTATAATTTAAAATGAAACTTCTTTGCGCGCATGAGGGTAAAATTTTTACGGATGAAACGCAATATTAGCATCACGAAGATGTGAAACGTTTTTTTTGCTCCAATAATACTAACCTTATTAATAATGGCTTAAAGCTTATTCTATAATGTAATTTTTAAATTATTGCATTACTTATTCATATCTATTCGAATTGCGACTTTATTACAATGAAATACACTTGAATTTTTTTTGCTCTAGTAATACCAACCTTTAATAATGGCTTATGGATTATATAATATAATTTTAGAATGATTGTATTGCATTACTTATACATATCTATTCGAATTGCGACTGTTTTTAATAAAACATAATAAAATAGAAACAGTGGTAATTTTCAGGTGCAATTAATATTGGATCCTTATTTTACGTTTCAGTCAACCTTATGTAAGAAAAATTATAATATTAACCCTTTTTAATTAAAGTTTAATGTAGAAAGAAAGCAAAATAACTAGGAAAAGCTATTTACAGTCAGGTGCGAAGTTGCGATGAGTGAGAGGGAGTAAGTTTTAAGAACTGACCCTAGACGTTTATGAGACTCCATCTCATTTTATCCGTGCAGGGGCGGAGAAAGAATACTGACCTCTGCGGCCGGGAGCGGCTTGTCGTAAAATGCGACAAAACAATTCACCTAGCTACGTGGTAGGGCCCCAAGCCCGTCTGGATGGCGACCACCTTTGGTCTTAAGTATGTTATATATGCCACTGGCGTTGTAAACACTTATAGGCGACGGTAACTGCTAACTTCTAAGTGGGCTGTCAGCCTGTCTGCTGTCCTACAACAATAAAAAATGTCATTGTTTAAAAGTGTTCATAGAAGATCATCTCTTAATTTTAGTGGTAAATATCAAATGGAGTAGGATAATCTAATAGGAGTAGATCAAGAAATGTTTTGATAGTTCTCTTTGTCGAAGACAGTATAACTAGAAGTTCTGTAATACATGACAAAATCGCATTGCTTATTTATAAATTTCAATTAATTAAGCGACGCGATGTTTACATCTTTTTTTTTATAATAAAGATAGGCGTACGTTTGACCGCAATCTCACCTGATGGTAAGCGACGATGCGGTCGACGGTGTAGCACGCTTGCCTATAAGAAACCTGTTCACTCTCCTCTTGAAGACCCCTAAATTATAATGTTCGGGAAACACAGACGCCGGCAAAGAATTCCACTCCTTAGCGGTTTGCATGATGAATGTGGAAGCAAAACGCTTTGTGTGGATAGGGGGCAAGTCGACCATAAATGGGTGGCGCATTTCCGTACGTCTGGTTGTCCTGTGATGGAAGGCAGACGGAGGAATTAAGTTGTGTAATTCCGCCGCACACTCTCCAAAATGTATCCTGTAAAACACCGACTTAACTTATAGTTAACATTTGAAAAATAAGAGACACAAATCTTGTCATCTGACAGTCGATTGGTTGAGTTTGTCAAAAGAACCCTCAGGATTCTCTCCTTGCAGAGGAGTGGTTAGAATACTAACCCCCGCGACAACAAAACAACCCTATCTAAGTTGTAGAGCCCCTAGCCTGTCTGGATGGCAAACATCTCTCGTGTATAAGTATGGCGCTATACCTTGCGTTGTATTCCGGTCTTAGTGACCCAAGTTCCTGTATGCGGACAGCAGCGTGTTCGCGGTGCCCCTGGCCTCGAAAACATCCATAGGCGACGGTAAATGCTTACTATTAGGTGGGCCGTCAGCGAGTTTGCTGTCTTTAAAATTATATTAGATCCAGAGTTGAGACGAGCTGAATCTTGTACAAAAATAATCTGCAGCTATTTTGTTTTATTGCTGTATGACAGCAGACAGGCTAACGGCCCGCTTAGAATTTAGCAGTTACCGTCGCCTATGGGTGTTTGCAACGTCAGTGGCATCGCGAACACGCTGCTGTCCCATCAGGGTACAGAAACTTGGTTCACCAATGCCGGAACAAGGTTATTATGGCGGCATACTTAAGACCAAAGGTGGTTGCCATCCAGACGGGCTTGAGGCCCTACTACGTAGCTGGGGCCCCTGCATGGATAGCTAATAAGACAGTTGAGCAATTTATGATGATTGCCACCATTTTTGATATCTTCAAAATTCGATTTGAGAACATTTTCGCTCGGTTATGGTTTATTTCTGTCAAAAGCAGCTGTAACACAAATTTTAATAAAGAAAAAAGAATCTAGAGAGTGTGTACATCTATCTACACGTTGATATTATTTTTTCTATACATTAGCATATTATTTACAAATGGAGTAGTGAATGTAATTAATAATAGTTGAATTACAAACGCATGTGGAGTCAACGTAATGTCGATGCCATGTTGTACGGCTAGAGGCGCGCGCTAACATGATTTACGACGACGAACAAGTGTAATAGGGTTGTTCTGCACACTCGATAAATTTTTATCGACTAAAGTATTATATTTTGACAAGGTGCCATCACTGTGATACCTCGTCTCCGGTATCACAGTGATGGCACCTTGAAGTAGTTTCCTGCCCTATCCGACACAGGTACCTCCCAAAGCATCCATGCCCTGAAAGTACCTGTGTCAAGTGGAACATGAAAGTGCCGTAGCTCCTGTCGATCCAGAAACGCAGAGCAGGCCTTTTTGCTTCATCTAAGCAATAACCCGCGTTGGGGTTCTCTAGACGCCCCTCCCAAATCGCTATGAGATCATTGTGGAGTTCAGCTTTGCGCACCTCTAATTTGGGAGGCGCAGGCCTTTCGCCTCTTTGCACCAGAAATATAAGGTGGCAAGAGCCTTTGCCCTAAGATCCCATGGCGGGGACCCGTCTAAAACGGAGGCCACTTCGAAGGAGATCGTGCGGATTTCCCCTCGCTCCTCTGACGGCCAATGCTCGCTGTGGTCTACGAATCAGCATTTGACATCTAGCCGTCAGGTTTTCTGCCCAGATTGGGGTCCCGTATAAGGCCATCGACCGTACGAGACGATGTTCAAAGAGTTTTCGGCATGCTTAATAAATAGGAAGCAAATTTCTAAATTAGGAAGCAAACTGGATAAAGCTCCAGCTGCGCTCATGAGTCGGAGTGCCAGCTGCTAGAAGTATGCCAAAAAGTTCCATCGGCTGTCGAGAACAATTCCGCCTCGGTTTTGTGCAGAGCCACCTCTAAGCCAAGTCACCGGATCCTCTGCACCATGTGAGACACTCCAACCGTGCCGCGGAGCCATGCCTGCTCGGGGGTCCTGCCACGCGCAATAACAAGCGTGTCGTCAGCGTTGCAAAGGACGTCAACGTGTGGCATCACCTCCCCACGTATTGCCCAATCGTATCCGATGTTCCACAAAAGTGATCGCAGGACAGAACCTTGTGGAACACCACACACGACATTTCACTGACTCCATCTACCCTAAATTGGGTAGATGACAGCCCTCTCACTTAGGTATGCCCCGATGATGCGGCGGAGGTAGATCGGAATCCTGTGGTACCTCAGCGCCTCTTTTACGTAACTCCAGGCAAGGATATTGAAATAATTTTTGATATCAACAGATACCACTAGCAACATCTTTTCCCGGGAAATAGTATCTTCTGCCATGCCCTTCAGCCGCAAGATGACGTCAATCGTTGAACAACCCTGTAGAAAACCAAACTGGTTATCCGCCAAATCTGGCTCCACTTTATTCATGTGTCGGACGAGGCGGTTCACAATTACTCTTTCGGAGAGTTTAGCCACCTCGTCTAACTGCACTATGGGGCGGTAGGCGGACGCAGAATCTACCAAGAAGAGCATTTTGTTGCCAAGTGTCCCGTCTCCAGGCAACGGAAACACCTCTCTGCCTTTCCAGCTGAACTTTAATATCCGTTGTCACCCATTCCACAGTAAATTCTTTCATAGATCGCAATTTTTTGTGACTGCCACTAGGTACCCGATGGATAAGGCGCCCATGCCTCAGGGCCTGGGTGTATCTCACCCGTCCAAAATTTTTTTAAATACACCCAGTGGCCTCTGAGATTGCCTTTATGACGTCCAACGTCGAGGTGAAATTATCGAGGCCTGAGATCCACCCGTCCGTACGGACGGGTGGATCTCAGGCCTCGATGATTGACCGTACGGTCCGGATTTCAACTCCTTCCTTAATGCCAAGGTCGGCCAATTTCAAATTTTTTTGGCCTTCTCCATGAATTTTGCGCAGGTCATGCCATTTTTCACTGCAGTGGACGTTATTATTGGTGTAACTACGATGGTTTTTGGTTCACGCAAATACGCCAAGTAGTCTTCCTGGTAGACCTGGCATTATTAGGCTTCCCTAGAGTCAAAGGTCGCTGGTGTACCGGTTTTAAAGTTGCACAGTAACAGTTACTGGCGTTTGGGGTTGAGTATCCAATCTTCTTTTTTTCTTTTTTGGACCTCAATCCATTCTCCACAATAGGCTTCAGATGACTGGATCATCGGCTGCGCGTTGTGGTCTGCATTCGCAGATTACGTGTCGTGCGGTTTCCGTAGCTCGCGCAAGCACCTCGTCACTTTGCCGTGCTGCCATTTTATCTCTCTGAGGAAGTGGAGGGAATTCTCGAAGGAACAAACCCGGATTTTTGGGGTTTGTCCTCTGAAGCCTGTGTGTGTGTGGGTCCTAAGGAAAGAGTTATTCCACACGTCGAGCCTGTGTGGAATAACTCTTTCCTTAGGAGTAATTCGCTTGGTCATGGCTTCTATTTTGGCTTTCACCATTGTTCCCACAGTTACCATGATGGAGCGTATGAGGTCGTGGTCAACTTCCAGCTACTGGCTCTCTGTCTCTTTGAGTCCAATAGGTGGAGGTTTTAACCCTCGACTTATGTTGTGTAACCATTGGTTAGCCATCTGTTGTCAGTTATCTGTGGTCAACAAGTTGAACTTTCATACACCTATTTTCCGCGTGAAGCCTCTCAACCACATCGCGAACTGTTCGTCCTGATAATTCTTGGGTTGCTTCTTTTATTCGAACATGGCAAACATTTATGGTGACATGGTTGTTCGCCATAAATGTTTTTAGACTGCCCGTCTCAGCTAACCGCGTCTTTGGAAGGCACTGGATTCACTTCTTTATTTACTTCTTTGGCACAGGCTACCTTTCGAGAAGTCACGGGTTGCTGTGTGTAATATTCTTTACCGCCCGTCACGGGCACTTTATCTACTGTAGGTTTTGTTTTAAGATAATTTACCATTTTAGTCCCACGCATAAATACTATAAACAAAAATAAAACAATAAAAACCCACAGTAATGACCAGGTTTCACCCCCTCCAGCTATTCATTCCTCGCCCTACGTTGCAGATTGAGTTTGGGTGTTTGTTGTGGGGTTTTCTCCCCTTGTGTCAGCTGATTAAGGCCAGCAACGCGGCTCCGCATGGTCGTGAGACATGACCACAGCCACCACATGGGATAACACACGACGGCGACACAAGAAACAACCTAACTCTAGGTGTACTGCCTAAATTGAGGCTCCCACTCCACCCAAGGCCCGACACCGCCCCTATTTATACAACTCTCTATATAGAGAGAGAGCCCGTAAATCGCGTTTCCGTGGGCGGCGGAAGTGGTCTTGTTGCGTCCGCCAAACGGCTACCATATACCACACGCAGCTCTAGTCGCGCGGCACCCGGAGATGGTTCTAAGGTATACGCAAAAGGGTCAGGTCAAGGGTCAGGATGCCAAGTTTGCCGACCACTGGACTAGCTCATTAATCAAGAAGTGGGTAGGTTAAGATCATAGGCATAATATTTTTTTTTGTTCCATATATTTTGAGAATTGTTTAATGGTAATAATTACTTTGTGTCTAATATTTTAGACGAAATTAAATTTACTACATTGTGCTCTTTAGTATAGTAATATATTACGAAAATAAGTTAACGATAGATGTTCATTGCACGGATACTATTGCGTATTATTTTGTTAATGTTTAAGAATATAGTTGTTAATAAATTATTTACTTACGATAATATTCTACTTAAAATGTCCCATCCCTAATCACTTACTGACATGTGGCTCTTAATTATAACTCAACTTATACGCAACTACAAACCAATGAACCGACAAAAAATCTAAAATAACTGTATTTTTAATCCCGATCTGGTTACTGAACTTTGGACAAAAAATGGAAAAAGTGATACAGTGTGTAATGGCTTATACCAGAATGCGGTTCCGTAGGTACAATCATGTATTTAATACGACAGACATTTTTAATTATATCTATTAAAAAATTACTTATCTTTAAATTAGTGTTTGACATGACGATGTCACTATAAGAAAATATCCAAAATGTATATAGGTATCATGTTGTAAAACTTACAGACATTGATTTTTTTTATTGCTGTAGGACAGCAGACAGATTGACGGCTCGCTTAGAATTTAGCAGTTACTGTCGCCTATGGGTGTTTGCAACGCCAGTGGCATCGCGAACACGCTGCTGTCCCATAAGGGTACAGGAACTTGGGTCACTAATGCACACACAAAGTTATTATGGCGGCATACCGCAGACCGGCTTGGTACCACGTAACTAGGGTGGGTTGGGTTGTTTTCAGTATTCATTTCACGCGATCTGACGTGTGACCGACCCCTGACCCCGAAAAGCAAGGTCTTGTCTAGTTTACCTGCTTGTAAATTAGAAAAAAGAAGTTATCGTTTGGCTTATGCGGATACGTGATGTAATAAACTGTGATATAACTTCATCTATTTGCAAAGTAATCAAAAGAGCGCTCGTGTTCTGGACACTAAACAACTAATTAATATACTACGGATATTGTTTTTTGTAAATAAATACGAGCTGTACATAGACTCGGGACGGAAACTGAACGCGGACTCCAACAGGCATTCTGTATGTACGAGTATATACGTGGAAACATTTTTTTATAGTCGTGACAAACCACAGATTTTTATGTGTGTCTAGCTGTGCCCGCGACTCGGTCCGCGTGAAATAGTTAGTGACTTTGGGCAGCATTTTTTGCATATATCTTATGGTTTATTTTGGATTACAAACTCTATAAATATGCAAACAGTCAGTATTAATATCGAATGCAATTGTTACGTACGCCACGCGCCTCCGGAATACGTGCGTTCGAACCTACAAAGTTCAGCCTAAGCTAAACCCTATTTCATATGATTGATGATATAAATTATATAGGGGTGAATTTAAATTGGATATTTAAAAAAATTCCTCCTTGTTATATCTGCTATCTGCCAGGGAAAGTTCCGTCAAAATCGGTCCAGCCATTTCAAAGATTAGCCGGAACAAACAGACAGACAGACAGACAAAATTTGTAAAAAAATGTTGTTTTGGTATATGTACCGTGTAATACATCCAAATGCACTTAGTAAAAAGCGATTATTTTAAGATTACAAACAGACACTACAATTTTATTTATTTCTATAGATTATAGATAAATTTTAAATTGAACCCCAGTAACTTTTTCACGCATATGTTGTACGAATGGGTTAAAACAATTTTTTGGGAGAAAGTGTCATTTTGATTCGAAATGGAAATTTTAAGTTTCTTCACGTATTTTGTATAGTTATTTCAGTTTTTTTTTGTTAGATTTAAGAACGAGATGAGTAATGGTTGGACATATGGCAATGATTTGGAATGTCTTGTGAGACACGTGAGAAATACTTTTTATACCTATGTGTCAGTTGGGACACAAAACACTGAAATGCAGAAATATTATAAAATTACACTAAACAAAAAACGAGTGTATAAAAGAGGATATATTAAAAGAATTTATTTTTTCAAAAAAATAAATTTAGTTAGATTGAGACATTGGTTGTAAATAAATGCAATTTATTACTATTGTTTATGATATATACCCGTTTCTTCGAATGGGAACTGAAGTCCTGGAGTGTTAGTTACCAAGTTATGGACTTTATGGTGAATGCCCTCTAGGCTTGCGCCTCTCTCTGGAGCTATCGAAAAATATGTCCCCCACACCAATTATCTCAATTTGAAGCTCATGTTACGGTGTTTTAATTCACCATCTGACAATTATATTATAATAGGAAAACTATGACTAAAAACATGTTACTGAGGTATTCCCTGGGTTGGGATGTTTTTTATTGCTGAGAATCAGCAGACCAGCTAACGGCCCACTTAACAGTAAGCAGTTACCGTCGCCTGTGGATGTTTGCGACACTAGGGCCACCGCGGACACGTTGCTGTCCCTGGGTCACTAATGCCGGTACAACGGTCACAGGGGTTAGTATTCTTACCCCGCCCCTGCACGGAGATATGTGAGAAGTAACTGGTAAATATTTATTATATCATATCTACTTCAACATTTGTACTCTATATTTTGTGGTTTGGACGACATTTTTAGCGAGTTAGACAATGGGCTAATTTTATTCAGTTCTGATGCAACCTTACGGTACTAGCTTTACCCATCAGTTTGGACAATCTAGAACCATCTGGTAGAGTTAATTATGGATGGCATAATCCTTTAACTTAATTTTTTTATATAGCTTCTTGATAATCTGTTGTGGAGTCATCGAATTATTTATCTGAATTTGTTCAGTTAAAAGAGTTTGTTTTTTTTAAATTTTCTCCCATTTTTCTCGTAAACCTTCAAAAAATTCTTTTAAACCATAAGGGATTTAAGGGTTATCCATACAAATAAATAAAATCGGAGGGTTTGTTTGTAATATTAAAATAACTGCTTTTTACTAAGTGCATTCGGACGTTTACACGGTACATATACCAAAACAACATTTTTTACAATTTTTGTCTGTCAGTTTGTTCCGGCTAATCTCTGAAATGGCTGCACCGATTTTAGCGGGACTCACTGGCACATAGCTGATGTATCAAGGAGTAACTTAGGCTATTATTATTTTAGAAAATAAATAGTTTTTATTAAAAATGATAAGTTTCAGAAATTTTATAATCCAATTTAAGTTATTTACCTCAGATTTATATCATCAATCATATGAAATAGGGATCAGCTTAGGCTGAACTTAGTAGGTTGAATTTACAATTTAAATTGACCTCATATATCCAAAAATGCTGCCCAAAGTCACTATTCCACGCGGACGGAGTCGCGGGCACAGCTAGTAGATAAATAAAATTGATTTTTAGTGTTTATAACCGTTTTGTAGAGGTGCGAATGTTGAAATGGATGAGTGCAGTTACAAAAATGGATAAAATTGGAAATTAGAGAAAAAATGCAATCAAACGAAGATTGAAAGTAGCAGCCAGTGATTGAGAAGCTGAAAAGTAGTAGGTTGGCTTGGTATGGACATATTACGCGAAGAGCAGAATGTCATGTAACAAGGAAAAAGCTATAACTGACAGTAGATGGATACAAAAGAAGAGGTAAGCCAAGTATAGGTGGCTGGAATTTGTAAAAGGTGAAACGGCAAAAAAGAATATGTTGTACCGACTCCATATAGTTGGGATATAGGGCAGAAAGATGAGGGCTGTTTGAGTCCGTACAGGAAAAGAGCAAGTGTGACGTAAAAGGTGTCTATTTTTTTATTGCTTTAGATAGTAGACAGGCTGACGGCCCACTTAGAATTTAGCAGTTACCGTCGCCTATGGGTGTTTGCAATGCCAGTAGCATCATGAACACGCTGCTGTCCCATAAGAATACAGCAACTTGGATCACTAATGCTGAAACACAAAGTTATTATGGCGGCATACTTAAAACCATTGGTGGTCGCCATCCAGACGGGCTTGGGGCTTTATCACGTAGAAAATAGTCTATTAAATTATCTATTATCCATTTGCTGCTTTAACTGGAAAGAAATGCTAGTCTTCTTTCTAGTGTGGCAACAATGCCTCTAGTAAAAAACTACGTATCGATGTAGTATGATAATGCTTCTTGCAAAATCGATACCATTAGGTTTACATCACGTTTTTCATGCTTCATCAATGAAGGTGATTAAGAAAAGGCAGAGTCACTTACAGGTAACGCATAAAAGTCACTAAAGTTTTTCCCTTTGCCCTTTGGTTTACCTCGGGCTGCAAAGTGTGATATTTGAATTATTAATGTGATTAATATATATCGCACCTTCAGTGCAACAAAGTCACAATTCAGGACACATTTTTTGTTATGCATTTTATTAGTATTTCTTTAATAATATAAAATAAACATTTTACGTGAAACTGTAACAAAAACTATAAACAATTAATAGTATATATATATATATATATATATATATATATATATATATATATATATATATATATATATATATATATATATAAGGAAATAAATGCTGAAAAAATCTTAAAAGTCCTGTAAAATTACAAAATGAGCTGTTGTGCCTTTGTTGCATCGAAGGTGCGATATGTAATCCAATAATATAATCAAATTGTAAATAATAAAAATTTACAAAACTCTTCCAGTTCAATTGGTATGCATATTAATTATCGCAAAAACAAGATTTTCGTTCTAATTGTTCTGATTACCGACCGATCACCAAATTTTAATTAAAGCTTCATAAATCTAATATTTTATTAACAAATATACACTCCTTATCGGTTGTACTCCGGGAATGATGTTTGGCCATCTGACTACCCATTAAAAAACTTCGCTGTTCTCCATATGCTCCGCCCGTGCCACGGATATGTGACCTGCAGATCCAGTGGCCCGGGCCGGCGCCAGCCCGCCCTTTGTGTTAGGGCGGACACTCTTTATCTTCTTCTTTGGCGTTACACTCTTGCCAGAGTGGTCGTGGCCGTCACGTCGAGGTTTTTGTAGCCTGTTTAACAATACGACGCCACTCTTCGCGAATTGCCACTCTCCTTGTGCATTCGTGCAGAGGACCGTCGACGGCGCTTTTTATTTGGTCCGTCCACCTCATCGGTGATCTCCCGCGTGGTCTGGTGCCTTCAACTTTGCCCTGCACTACCAGGCGTTCAATGGATTCACCTCCGTACCGTCATACGTGTCCAAAGAAAGTGAGGATGCGAGCTCACTCTTTATCAGTTAGAAGAATTATGAGGGATCAAATATTTGGAATGGTAAAAAATACATTTTTCGTTTTATATTTTCTACTAACGATGTAATATTTTTATTTTATGATGATACTATGTGTATTATTTTTGAAGGTAAACTGCAATGATTTATTTCTGTAATGTAGTAAGTAATGTACTCTTCATGTAGGGGCGAAGTAACAATACTGATCCCTGCGGCCGGAGTGGCCGAACAAAACAATCCCTGCTAAGTGGTAGGGCTCCAAGCCCGTTTGGATGGCGACCAACTTTGGTGTCTAAATATGCCACCATAATAACTTTGTGTTATGTTTCAGCATTAGTGCCTACATGAGCAGCCCCCGTGGCTGCTCATGTATGCTGATGATATCGCGCTGGCAGATTCGGACAGGGGTAGGCTGGTGCGACGTGTGAAGGTGTGGAAGGAGTCGCTTGAGACCGGTGGTCTGAAGCTCAATGTGGCGAAGACCGAGTACTTGGCCTGTAACTCCACAGATCCCACACCCATACGCATAGACGGCAACACGGTCGAGCGCACGGACCATGTGAAATACCTGGGATCTGTGTTTCATGCGTCTGGTGACATCGATTGCGACGTCAAGGCACGCATTGCTGCCGCGTGGGCCAAATGGCGTGAGGTAACTGGTGTCATTTGTGACCCCAAGATGCCGGTAAAGTTGAAGGGACAGGTCTATAAGACCATCATTAGGCCTGTCCTTTTATACGGCTGTGAAGCGTGGCCGGTGTTAGAGCGACACAAGCAAGAACTGCGTGTCACGGAGATGAATATGCTGCGGTGGATGTGTGGAGTGACGCGGAAGGACCGCGTTAGGAACTCCCGCATTCGCGGTAGTCTTCGTGTCCGTGACATTGCAGATAAATTGCAGGAGTGTCGGCTCCGTTGGTATGGCCATGTTTTACGGCAACCGGATGCTTACGTGGGAAACAAATGTCTGGCCATGCCGCCTCCGCCGGGCCCCGGCAGGAGGGGTAGACCCAAAAAGTGCTGGCTTGACGTCATAAAGGGTGATATGCGTGCCAATGGGCTCACTACCAGGGATGCTGAAGATCGCGCGAAGTGGAGTAGAAAAAGTCGGAAAGCGGACCCCGGGCACCGAAACGAAAGTTTGGGTGGCAACCGGGACTAACGCTGGGATGATGATGATGATGATGTTTCAGCATTAGTGACCCCAAGGTCCTGTACCCTTATGGGACAGCAGCGTGTTAACGATGCCACTGGCATTGCAAACACCCATAGGTGACGGTAACTGCTAAATTCTAATTGAGCCATCAGCCTGTTTACAACAATAAAAAATAGACGTCTTTTACGACTCCCTTGCTCTTTTCCCGTACGGACTCAAACAGCCCTCTTCTTTCTGCCCTTATCCCAACTATATGGAGTCGGCACAACATATTCTTTTTTGTCATATAAGTGACCCAGGCTTTCCAGTTCCTTTACACCGGTGGTAGCATGTTAGCGGTGTTTCTGGCCTCGCAAGCATCTTCCCAAGTAACTTACTATTTAGTTGGCTGTCAGCTTAACTGCTATCCTTAGCATTAAAAAATGCTTAAATTAGTTAAACTTAAAATTAACTGTATACACTGCCTAAACCGAGTTTTGATTACAAGAGCACATTCATTTTTTCTATTGACAACCAGAGTTCAATAACATCTGCTATCGTCATACACGTTGACATTGCATTCCAAATAAGAAAACATTTGGTTTCTGTTTTAACCATTATTTTAAAAAACAGATAAAAAACACAATATTATCTATCGTTCAAAGAAAGTTTATTTATAATATGTGTTGTTTTTTTCTCCATATGCCGAAAGGCGTGTGGCACAATTACTCTCAAGCATTATTATATTTATTTCTGTTTGTGGGCACATGTGCGCGTGGTTAGCGTCGTACCTAGTCAGGGCTGATTAAGCGCGGGTTGCTTTTTTATTGCTTGAGGACAGCGAACAGTCTGACTGCCGTCCCATAAGGGTACAGGAAGGAACTTGGGTCACTAATGCTGGAACACAACACAACCAAAGGTCGTCGCCATCCAGACGGGCTTCTTCCCTTCCTACCTGGGTAGGGTAGGGTGGGTTGTTTTGCCGCCTTTTACGACAGGCCGACCCCGGCCGCAGAGGTCAGTATTCTTTCTCTGCCCCTGCAGGGATAAGTTTTAATTAAACTGTATGCTAGACTTATAGCTCCCGGCTATAGTTGAGGCGTGTAGTATCAAAACGCGCTAAAACGATTTTTAACAAAATGATGATATATATACCTAGTTAGAAAATACTCTAAACTAGCTATCTACATAGCTATCAGTAGTATATCAAAATGTCATAGCTTTTTATTGCATAAATGCATCTATGTTCTATACATTCTAATATTATATTTAAAATTTTATTTTGCTTAACGAGTCAAATCCCACTAAAGGGATCCCACTTCAATTTAAGAGTTTTTACAAAAATGTCAGTTCTAGCCATGGTTGGAATCGCACCCGAATGGACCGCCGCCGTCGCCTTTTGCACGACTGTAATATTCGTAAAGGAGGCGGAGTGGGAATTGGCCAGGCAGCTCTACTCCCACCAACGCAGGTTAAGAAGATGGCAACAGAATGCATATAATGACCTCCGGGCGTCGCGTCGTAGACAGCGGCCGTGGCCAGCCCCTTTGGAGAGAAATTACTGCGCGCCGGGGGGATTAAATACTGACCCCCCCGACGACATCCGTAGAAGAGACCTGCCAAAGGGCACAATCTTTAAATTTATCAATTACAATTTAACCATGTATAATCGTAATTGATATATATATATATATATATATATATATATATATATATATATATATATATATATATATATATATATATATATATATATATATATATATATATATATATATATATATATATATATATATATATACCTAGTCAGGTCATAAATTCTGTCACATGTTTAATGTAAAATAATTGTCACAAGTTTATTCATTATGTAACCATTCATATACCAAAATGAACTTAACAAAACATAGATTCCTATGACATTAAAGTTTATTCAAAATGACCTCCGTGATTTTGAATACAGGCCTTCAATCTGCGCGGCCAGTCCTCTATCGCAGCACGAACGAGGTCCATGTCAATATCGGCGGCTGCCTTAATCAAGGATGTCTTGAGTGACTCCAAATTGGGATGAGGCTTTGAGCACGCCTTTTCCTCCAAGTGTTGCCATATCTTGTAATCTAACGGATTCAAATCTGGACTGGAGGAGGGCCAGTCTTCGTGCCGGATGAAGTCGATTTCACGCGCCGCCAGCCAGTCTTGTGTGCTCTTCGCTCTATGAGCTGGCGCCGAATCTTGTTGGAATACCCAGTGCCTGTTATTGAACATGGTATGAGAAACAGGTTCCACAAGGTTCGTCAGGACTGTATTTTGGTACACAACAGCATTCGTTTTTACACCTTTCTCACAAAAATGTACCTCTGTTAAGCCCCAATAAGAAACTCCCAACCATACCATGAGCGAGGATGGAAAATGACCTCGTTGGACACGCGGAATACGGTTGCTCGCTTCTTCACTACTGTGTGCGTACACCTTATCATTTTGTTTGTTGTAGCTCTCTTCTACGGTAAACATTTTTTCATCCGAAAAAAGAATTTCCCGATATTTTTTTCCCGCGTACCGCTTCAACAAAGCGCGGCATCTCTTCAGTCTCAGGTCCATTAGACGAGCATTCAAACGATGTCCTGTTTTTCTTCGATATGCCCGAAGCCCTAAGTCTTCATTTAACACCCTTTTCACCGTGGTTCTGCTTAACCCCATCTGAAGGGCCAACAGTTTCTGCTTACGTTTGGGATTTCTTTGAATTCGTGCCTTCACAGCTTTTATCACTGCTGGAGTCCTAACAGACCGAGGGCGACCACTTCTTGATCTGTCATTTACACTAGAGTCTTCATTGTATCGTTTGATGGTACGATAAACGAATCTTTTGGTTATATTCAAATTTTTTCAGTATGTTAAAAATTTGAATTGGCGCGTAACTGCAACGATGCAATGCAATAACTGCAACACGGTCTTCTTTAAGCGTCCACTCCATATTTAAAAATAAGTAAAATTCTAAAAGTATACATTTTTATTTTCACGAACAATTCGAAATTCGAATTCAATAAACTTTTTTGTGGCCAGCATTCTAAAAGAAAAGTTTTTACTGTGTGACAATACTTATGACCTGACTAGGTATATATATATATATATATATATATATATATATATATATATATATATATATATATATATATATATATATATATATATATATATATATATATATATATATATATATATATATATATATATATATATATATATATATATATATGTCATAAGAATCTATGTTTTGTTAAGTTCATTTTGGTATATGAATGGTTACATAATGAATAAACTTGTTACAATTATTTTACATTAAACATGTGACAGAATTTATGACCTGACTAGGTATATATGACCAAGTTGGTTCGAGTTTTTGATCATACATCTAACTCACTAGCTATGTAAATCATCTGGCATGGTCGTCGGTGGGTTTGGAATCAATACGGAGGACAGAATATATGGGGAAAGTACTTCGTTTTGGTCTGGGTGCTTGTATCCGTGAATTATATAAAAAAAATACCTGTGATATATGTTTTCTCACAGCATAGGGAACGGCAAAAGTTTATGGCCAACATGCATGCTGAAGAAGACTGTAGTAACTCTAAATCGTATAAAAATTTAACAAAAAAATTTTATTCTTCATTTTAGATATTAGTTGCTTTTATAATACTCGTTCGTGTCAGTCGGAAAAAGCTATCCTCGGATAGATTTTTTAGCAAGGCGCCATCTTCTAAACATGGCGGCGTTTAAAATGGAGATTACAAATTAACAATTTGGAAATAATATATAAAAATTTAAAATTAAAGGTAATACCAAATAGTAATAATATTTATTAAATGAAATTGTGAAATGGTCCTAATTGTAATAAAATATAGTAATTGGATCAATCCATAAAAATCAATAAACTCAATAGTCTTCAATATTTCCTGAAGTCATTTTAAATAACTTTACTATACACTTTTTATTTAAAAGGCAAAAATACTTTTTTTATAATAAACAATTACTTGCGGCCTGTGTTTGACAATATGTGATGCGCACGAGTGTGTTAATTTGGTGTACCACCTCGACGATCAATGGTTTTCAAAATTTTATATTTTGTCATCTATATTTTTAAGTTAAGTTTTCGGTACACAAATTATTATAAACTTCCTGCAACTACTTTGCATATATTCGGAGAAACATTGTGACATATTAGTAAAATACAGGATAATATTAAAATTGTTATGCCTACCTATGCTTTTGTTAACCTTCTTTACATGTTTTTTTTTTTCACCTACAACTCAATAAGTAAATACAAGCTATATCAAAAAAATAATAAACACAAATACGTTTTTGGTTTCTGTTTATCTTTTACTTTCTGCCCTTATTCCACATTATATAGGGTCGGCACCACATGTTCTCTCGTTCCACTCTCTTTTGTTAGCCATATGTGTTGATGACGGCTAACATAAACGGCTAACTAAAATATTTTTGGTCTACCTCTCCTCTATCCATCCACTCTCTATACTATATTCTTCTTCTTAGTCGTTTCACTCTTTACAGAGCGGTCGTGATCAATTGGTAGTACTATTAGAGGCAGATATTGTTCGCTGTATGATTTTACGCCATTTCTCGCGATTCACAGACATTCTGGTGCACTCATGCAAAGGCCCGCCCACAGCCGATTTGATCTGGTCGGTCCATCGCATTGGTGATCTTCCACGTGATCTGGTTCCCTCCACTTTGCCCTGGACAATGAGATGCTCTATGGAGTCATTGTTTCGCCTTGAAACTCTATACTAACTAACTCTATACTATATAGTATATTACTATATGATTTAATATACATTTTTACACATTAATATGTGTATAATATGTTTTATATCGAAAGTTGGAATGGACAGAATAAATCAACCAAATTAGTTTCTCTGTAAATAAGAGAAACGATAATTAAGGTCAATTTTTCGTCTTTCTTTCACAGCTCTGCTTTTATTTAGAATTAATTAATGGTCACAATTAATTATTAATATAATTATAAAAATCGATTAATTATATTTATGTAAATTTCATTGGCATGTGTCATAAAAGCGCACAGAGTATTTATCGCGCTAAATTTAAAGATAGTATATTCTCTTTAAATGTGTAAATGTATTAATAATTATAGATTATTTTTTTCCGTTTCATTGTCAGTTAACCACTGTTGAATGTAGGCCCAATAATCCCGGTCCCTTGACATCCAGGCCCGACCGGCAACTTTACGCAGGACTATCCACCGAGCGGCATCCTACACTAAGTTTACCGATTTATACAAAATACTAATTTTAATTTTAAATTCGGAAGAAAAAGTAAACTTTGAGAGCCTTTGCTTACAAACAAGTGTATTCGTCCCTATTGTGGCCTAGATTGTAATGTGGTCTACGTATATACATTAATCATTTACTGGTAAAAAACTTAATTACCTACAATAATTGTTTTCTTTTAAGCATTAATAGGTCATGGATAGTTAAATTTGCTTGAGATGTATTTTTTTGAGATGCTCTTAGTAAATCTTTAAATAACTTTTTGTGTTACTTTTTTATTGCTGTAGGACAGCAGACAGGCTGACGGGCCGCATAGAATTTTGTAGTTAGCGTCGCCTATGGGTGTTTGCAACGTCAGTGGCATCGCGAACACGCTGCTGTCCCATAAGGGTACAGGAACTTGGGTCACTAGTGTCAGAACACAACACAAGATTAATTATGGCGGCATACTTAAGACCAAAGGTGGTCGCCATCCAGACGGGTTTTGAGGCCCTACCACGTAGCTAGGGTGGGTTGTTTTGTCGCCTTTTACGACAGGTCGACCCCAACCGCAGAGAATAGTATTCTTTCTCCGCCCCTACACGGATACACAAATGTGTGGCACATTTGCAAATCGGGTTCCGTGGCTCAATGGTTTTCACACGTCTGAACCGTCGCGTGTCTATATATATTATAATAATATTTATTTATTTATTTACAAAAGAAAAGTATATAACTAGTACTCTCCTACTTACCTTGAAACAGAATGGCGCTATGTGAATTTTATCACAATAATCAATCGTACCACAGTATATATTTTCTTAATTTTAGTCTGTTTTTTTACATTTCTTTTTGTAATAGTGCAGTTTTAAAATAAATTTAGGCATATTTATCTTATTATAATCAAATACACCAAATAATATTTTGAATTCTTCTTTAGGAATATTTTCTCCTTTTTTTTTTTTTTTTTTTTTATACCGAGGAAAACTGTTACAGTTTCCACCAGCCTCCGGGGGAAGGCCGGTGGGGTATGTGGGATTACCTCCCGAGGGGGCTGCCTACTCCCCTCGGGCGGACCGGGGGCCAAGGCCGCCGGTCCTACCCACTAAAAACCCCGGTCGCCACTCTTGGCCTTAGAGGGGGCTTCGCAGGATCGCCTTTTGGCATTACTCTGCTAGGCCCCCAGCCAGACGTCTCCAATGAGGGTACCCCGAGTGGCAGTTCCCGCTGCCGGCGGTCACACTAGACCTGCCGGTGACCAGACACAGAGTGTCCAGTCGGGGTAGGGCACCCTCCGACTCATTGCCTTCGCCGGGAGCTTCCCCCGGAACTCCCGGCTGGCCGCTCTTACAAGAGAGCGACCGGCAACCCCTTCTCAGGGTGGGATGAGGTGCGCATAGCGTCTCCTTCCCCGATTCGTCCTACGCCGACGAATCGGTGGAGCCGCCGCGTCCTCCTCCCTCGCACGCTCGATGGCCTCCTTCTGCCGCATGACACTTTCAGCGAAGGAGACCACCGCGTTCCAGTTCCTCTCGCTGCGGAGCATTTGACCTACGATTGCCCGCAGCGAGAGGTCACCTCCCACCACATCCTGCAAATTAAATCGCTGGGGCCCCCAAGCGGCGCACTCGGACACCGTATGTTCTACGGTGTCTACTGGCGCGCCGCATTCCCAACAGGCCGGGTTCGGCTCCCGCCCCGCAATCTGGTGCAGGTACTTGCCGAAACAGCCATGGCCGGTCAGCACCTGCACCAGTCTGTATGTCAGGGTCCCGCTTGATCGCGAGACCCATTCCGACAAGTAGGGGCGGACTGCCTCAACAGTAACCCGGCCCGGCTCGGGAGGCCCCAGGATCCTTAACCAAGACTGGGTCAAGGCCTCCTGGGCGAGATCCCTGACCCGTCGCGACTCTTCCGGGCACAGCCGGAGTCACCTCTCCCTGGCGTCGCGGCGCAGGCGGTACGTCTCTGAGAGGACAACCGCCTGCAGCTCCCAGGGCGGGTCGGCTGCCAGGAGTGCAGCCGCCCGCCAGGACACTGTACGGTACGCCCGAATGGCTCTCACGTCTATGACCCTCTGAGACCTTCTCAAGAGGGCCCTGCTACGAGACGTGAGGTGGTCTGCCCAGACAGGCGCACCATACATTGCCATGCTCCGCACGACGCCAGTGTACAATCTTCTCACGGCTGTGCCCGGCCCCCCCACATTGGGCAGGAGTCTGCCCAGGGCGGCAGCGGCCGAGACCAGCCTCGGGCACAATTGGGCAAGATGTGGCCCGAAGCTCCACCTAGGGTCTAGTGTGAGCCCCAGGTATTTCATCTGGGGCTTCACTTCGACCGCTGCGCCCCGGAGCACGATGCGTGCTTCTCGGGGTGGTCTTCTCCTGCGTCGTCCATGTAAAAAGAGGGCCTCCGTCTTTTCTACGGAGACCCTCAGACCGCACGACTCAATTCGGTCCACCACCAGCGAGGTGCTGATGGTGGATCTCCGGACTGCATCTTCGTAAGACTCACCCCGAGTTGCGACGAGGGTGTCATCCGCATAACACAACACCCTCGTATCGGGCGGGACTGGGCATCGTAGGACCCAGTCATACCCGATATTCTACAGAAGTGGTCCCAGTACCGACCCCTGCGGAACGCCGCACGCAACGTGCCTCCTTCGGACCCGACCGTGGCCATCCTCCCAGACTATGAAACGGTCCCGGAGATATGCCTCCAACAGCCTCCGCAGATACAGAGGCACTCCATGGAACCGGAGCGCCTCCAGTATCGTCTCGAACGGGAGGCTGTTAAAGGCGTTCGCTATATCAAGCGATACCGCCAGGACCACTTCTCCCTGACTCTCCGCCTCTTGTGATATGCCCTTCAGAGCGGTTAGCGCATCCAACGTGGAGCTCCCCGCCCTGAATCCGTACTGGGCGGCGGAGAGTCCCGGCTCTGCCGTGTCCAGGTGCTGGACGAGACGGCTCGCAACTACCCTCTCAAAGGTCTTCGCCGTCTCGTCCAATAGGACGATCGGGCGGTAGCCGGAGGGATCATCTGGGGAACGGCCCTCTTTAGGAATCAGGCAAAGCCTGCCCTCCCTCCACTGGGCCGGGAACTGTCCGGTGCTGAAGCACTTATCGAACAGCTCCCGAAGCCAGCCGCCAAGGTGAGTGGCGGCTTGGAGGAGCACTCTGCCCGGAATCCCGTCGGGTCCAGGTGCCTTTTTGGTGCCCTGAAGGTGTCGCAGGGCATCTTCTATTTCTTCCTCTGTTGTGGGGGGAGGATCAACGCTCTCCACTCTAAGCAGAGGGACGGCCATAGACGGGGGAGTGAATGCTCCCGGGCTCGGGAAGAGCCCCTCAATTATGCGATTGTGGGCCTCCTCCGACAGGGTCGCCGTTACCGGGGCGCCCGCAGCACGCATCTTCTTGCGCGCTGACTTGTACGGACGCCCCCAAGGATCCCTGTCAAGGCCCTCGAGGAGCTCCTCGTAAGCCCGGGCCTTCGCTTGGCTAATTGCCCGATGAAGGGCTTTCTTGGCAGCATTCTGCTCCCCCTTAATCCTCCGGAGTTCTTCCTCGTCCGGCTGCGGATTCCGGTGTCGGTACCGGTGGACGGCTCTGCGGGCGCGCTGCGCAGCGTTGCGCAGCTCCGCTATTTCGGCTGACCACCAGTACACCTGCCTCCGAGCCGGACGCCGCCGGACCCGTGGCATAGCCGCCTCGCAGACCCTTGTGAGGGCCGTGCGAAGGCGACCGGCCGCCTCCTCTGCTGTTTCCCCCGCGGGCGCTGGGTATGCGTTGTAAACCCAGCGCTCGGCGATCGCCTGGACCTCAGCCATCTCTTTGTCGAGACGGCCGAGTGCCCAGCGAGGAAAATTTTCAACTCTTTGCGGCTGCGGAGTGCTGCGGAGGGGGGAGACGCTAAATCTGATGTACAGATGGTCAGATAGCGTCTCTACCTCCTCCTCGACGTGCCAGTCCACCACCCTGCATGCGACCACAGGAGTGGCGAACGAGAGATCCACAATTGAACTGCCCTGTGGCCGCACGCAGGTGGGAACCGCTCCCCTGTTCAGGAGGACGAGGCCACTCCGCAGCGCCCACTCTTCTACGGCCCTACCTCTTGCATTGGTGGTAGGACCGCCCCAGGCTCGGGATTTGGCATTGAAGTCACCGAGGACCAAGGTCTTCCTCGGCGACATCCGTCCGACGGCGGCCCCGACGGAGTCGAGAAATGACTCGAACTCCACCAGGGGGCGGTTGGGGGAGAAGTACACGCCAATAATGGCGAAATCACCCCAACCTGCCGCCGCATATCCCGACCCATTCTCCAGGAGTTGGAGAGGGAGGCTTTCACCTGCCCGGGCGGTCACTGCCACCGTGCCGTCCCAGTCACCGATCCAATTGTCACGGACCGGGACGAGGTAGGGCTCTGCGATAACTCCGACGTCACCACCCCACTCCGCGAGGGACTGCAGGAAGAGGTCCTGCGCCCCCGCGGAGTGGTTAGCGTTCCCCTGGAGGATGCGCACGCCCCCGACACTATCCATTGACAGGGGCATCCACAACCTCCATAACCGTCGGTTCTGACGTTCCCTGTCGTGGCAGGGAGCGCCAGATACCCTTAACGTTGGGGGGGCGGCATTCTTTACCCCCCATCACGTGAGTCGCCGTTTTTCCCGCATCGGCGCAGACGGCGCACCGCGGGGGCTCGTTGCATTTGTTGGACCCATGTCCCGGCTTCCCACACCGGAAACATAGGTCCGACCTATCCACTTGCGAGGGGCACATCGCTTTGGTATGCCCCATCGAGAAACACTTATAGCACCGCCTGGGGAGCGGCTCGAGGAGCCTCACTTGGGCCGCCCCCCAGCCGATGCTAAACTCTCCGGTGCGTGTGAGCCGAAGGGCTCCCTCAATGGGGCACTGGGCAATAGATGAGCCCAAGCCCCCTGGTCCCTGCCTGATCTCCGAGACCTTGAGAGAATCAGCAGGGACCTGCGCCGCCTCCGCCAACGCCGACAGAAGTCGCTCCTTAGTGACGGAGACAGATAGCCCGTGTATGTAAAGGCCAGTTCTTTTGGCTGGCCTCGACACGAGCCCTCTGTCCCCCAGGACCACCTTTATCCGGGAAGCAAGGAGGTCCGCCTTTCCCTCTTTGCCCTCCCCCTCAATTTCATAGAGGATGCTGCCGTCGGCAGCTCGGCGACTCCTGAGCCCCCTTTGGAAACCCAGGTCCTTAATATCCACCTGGGTCTCCGCCATTAGAGCCAGTTGTGGGAGGGTAATTCCCCTTTCCGAGGCACCCGGTGGCAGTGATAGTTGGATAACTGCCACCTTAGGGGGATCCACCTTCACCCGCCTCTCTTTTCCCTTTTTTCCCCCCTGCTGGGTTTTGGGAGGAGAAGCAGCGGACACCGGAGGCGCCGTGGCAGTACTGCTCTTCTTTTTGAGACCTTTTTTACGGGCAACCACCGTCCATGCCTCCTCGAAGGGCTGTAGGGGAGGCCGAGGCTCCATGGCCGACTGCCCCCTCCCGGGTGGCAGCTGGGGGAAATCCTTCGAATTCCATCCCGCATGATATATTGGAGGGTGGTAGGCGGGCCACGGCGTCGGCAGGTACGACGTACCCGCCCCCCCAAACATGGGGGGTGGTGGTGGCGGTATAGCGGGCCGGACAGGAGGTCGCACACCCGGTGGACCGGCCTCACACACTTCCACTGGTCTCCGGGCTCCCAACGTCCCGGGACGCATGGGCGCCAGAGCGTGGGTACCCTCTGGCCCAGTAGAGGGCCCGGGAGTCTGGGCTGCCTTCTTTTTCTTCTTCTTCTTCCTCTTCTTGCCCAGTCTCCCAGGCCCCGGGGTCTCACCAGTCCGGGGTTCCTGAGCCCGGGTTGCCAGGCGCCTCCCCCCAGTCACGCCCGCCAGGGAGTCCTGCGGTCCCCCAGTCGCCACCACCATAGCGCTCCCAGCAGGCGGCGTCGGAGGCCCAATCGCCCCCAACAACATCTGGGACGCTGGGGCCCCATTTTCTCGCCTGGCGTCTGCGGCAAGGGGGGGCCTTCTCCTAACTGCCGGTAACAGGCGCTCCTCGAGGCCCTCAAAACGGGCCTCGATTAACCTCCCTACCGTCTCTAAAACCGACCTCTTTAGGTCGTCAATATCAAACCCGGCCGCCACAGATGTTGTTGCTGCGGCCGGGGAGACGGCAGGAGGAGGGGAAGAGCGCCTATTGGCCGTCGCCTCCGCGTACGCCCGCCTTTGCGCCTTGAGCTCGCCCTTCACAGCTGCGAGCTCGCGTCTGAGGCGATCGTTTTCAATGCGGAGACGACGATTTTCTCCGCTCTCCGATTTCTCCGCCAGGATCTCCACGATGTCCGTGATCCTGGCGGCCGATGCCTTCAACTGTTTAATGAAGGTCCCTTTCAGGTTGCCCGAACGGGCAGCAACGAGCTGGATTTGGGACACTTCATGGCCCGCAGCGGCCCTGAGCCGAACGAGGTCCATGGACTCCAGATTTTCTGGGGTCTCCTCGTTCGACTCAAATTCAATGTCATCTGTGGGCACATAAACGCACCCGGACTTATCATATATGCGCTCCAGCATCCGCTCCACCATTATTTCAACCGGTTCCCCAACGGTGAGGTCTGACTCACTGTCAGGGCCGGGAGCGGCGCTGGAACGCGGGGAAATCACTAATTTACCCCCTTTACCCCTACGCGCTCTGGAGGTACTTATCGTCCTTTTGTCGGTGTCTGAGACCACCGCTCTCGCAGCAGTCTCGGCTCCATCCTTGACTTTGAACCTTTTATCCCCCGTCTCGTTGCTGATCCTGATCTCCTCGGTTCCATCCTCGTGGGACATCCTTTTGGCGGAGATCGGAGGAAGATCAGCACACGAGACGGAGGAGTCCGACTCCCTGTCCACCTCTTTCCTCCTTGTCCTGAGAGACCTCCTTAGTGGTCTACTCTTTTCACTGCTGTCTCTCTCCCTATCTTCTTCCTCCTCTCTAGTAGTGCTTTCCTTATTACTAAAATTTGTTTTAACCTGATAATCCATGCTCATGGAAATATAATTTTCATCCCGTTGGCTCCCCACCCTCCATGGAGTCCGCAAGTGGGGACGACCCAGCGGAGCAGAGCTCTACGCAAGGGCCGCCAGGGCTACCAACGGGATATAGGGGTAGTCGGAGGCGGTGGGTGCGGTGTCCGAAGCATGAGAGACGCAGATGGTTAGGCCACGAAACTCTTGCTCCATCACCATGACCTCCTACCTGACGACCTTCCCTAGCCAGGTGTGTTTGACACTACCACCCATGACCATTTCCCTGCAGCTGGCTAAGCTACAAGGCAGCCGTCTGGTCAGAAATTCGGGCCAAACGGGCGTGTTGCCGATGACAGGTTGCCCATCTACACCGGCTCAGCCTCGCAGGATCCCATCATCCCGACGTACGGCTCCGCTGCGTAGGCCGTAACGCAGGTGGCTGTGACACGCCACCCCAGACCCAACCACGAAGTCTAGGGCAATGCGTTACATCTTCGGTCGGAAATGGTTGCAGTGAGAGAATGGCCGTTAGCGTCGAGCGCCAATCTAGGGCATAGAGCGGCCCCAAGCACCCCCAGCCACACCGACACACAACCGACCCGACCCAAGATGCGGGAGTTGGGGAAAGGATGTGGGAGGTAGACGGGAAGAAAGGTAGGACTCCGTCGCCTCGGAAGGGAAGGGGAGTGAGGCGACGGATGCTCGGGCACCTCGGGTACGCACACCCGTGCACTCCTCGGACAGAAGAGTGCCCCTGAGGGCAGGAATATTTTCTCCTATCCTATCTGAGCTTGCACATCTTTATGTAATTGAAAAAAAAATACATTAATATTAAATGTACATGTTAGTAGTAGAGGTATTTCTGGCTGCTTCTACCCTTTAAAACACCCACACACGATCCGTGGAAGAGGTTCGTTCTGACACAAGAGGCAGGCCAGTTTATCAGCCGGCCAACCATTTTTCCCGGAGTTCTATATACCACCCGGGTGGGGCTTTCCAAAAAAAAAAAACTACACGGTAGCGGTGGTATTTTAGAACATACTTAATAGTAAGCAATTACCGTCGCCCATGTATGTTTGCGACGCCAGCACGGTCAACGCGCTGCCGTCCATGTAGGGGGACTGAAACCTGGGTCATTTATGAACACAACACGATGTTATTATTGCGACGTATTTAGAGACCATGGGTGGTTTCCATCTAGATGGGCTTGGAGCCCAGGCAGGACAGAAATTCTGCACGCCACTTTGCGCCTGGGCTTAACTGTTCATATGCGCATCTCTTACCTACGGAGTCGAAAAATGCACTTAAAGGATTTACTTCTTTTGTTAGTATAGTCAGGAATGGCATTGTTCGGTTTCTCTTTCAGGTGATGAAGTCAAGCAGCAGACTTGCGTCTTCTGCTTTCTTGAAAGAAAGAGTCATGATGAGTTATTAGAAATTTAGCCCCCTTAAAGCCAACAAGCGCTGGATGTGATCTGGAATTGGATTGGCCTTGGATGATCTCATCTGATTCCCCTACGAGTAAATTGCTTGTAAGCAAATAGGAGTTATATCTATTGGACTACGTTTTTAACGCCCTAATAACAGGAGCCTTTATACACTACTTGACATGAGGCTGCAATAAGCTCGTATTCGTCGACAATTCTACCCAGTACCCTCATTTTAGAGAGCACGTGCCGGATCCCCTCCCATAGGGTCCTCTTCATTCGCTCACGTTCATGGTGCTGGGAAATAGCACGTGTCGAATCGCCACTTTGGAGTGGCTATATAGTAGTGGCTCGAAGTGGGTACTTCGCTCCCTAAAACCATCCCCAGCCGCTGAGTACTGTTAATGCTCCCGGCTTCAACTTCCTTCGTATGGTGGGAAGACATAGTCAGGGGAGAGGGAAAGACGTGCAGCCCCAAGGCACCTCGTCTCCGAGGCCTAAGTGCAGGCTTACCCTAAAGTGACCCCCGCGAATCCTCAAGGTTCTTGACATTACTGATTTAACGGTATTAATCAATAAAGAAATGTTTATATTTAGTGATATTTATACATTTGCAACCCGTTGCCTCGTAAATATAAGACATTAAAATATATTTATGGTTCAAAAAAGAAACTTTCAAACATTGAAAAAAAAAAGTATTTTTTATCACATGTTCGGGCAATTGGAATACTACCGTTTAAAAAAGGTTAGCAAGGAAAGTTGTATGCGTGCGCGCAGTGTACATATTCTCTAGGGCATGATTAATTTCTTGTCATAAACTGGTATACGTTTCGTATTAACGATCGATTTGTATTAATCGATTTTGGAGTATATTAAGCAAATAAACATTAAGTATAATGTGTGATTAATGAGAATATTTTAAGAGCCAATAGTTTTAGTATATATTTTTAAAATACCACGTCTACACTCTACACCTCAATGATTGCTTAGATTAACGTTTTCTACTTTGTAAATTCTTGCAGTTTCTTGTATAGCCGTTCATCACTCATCTGTCGTTTGTATAAGTGACCAGCCCATAGACATTTGAGACATATTTCGTTATTAATTGTTAGTGGGTCTGTTAGAATCAGGTGTTTCAAATACATTTTGTGGAACATTTTTCTTAGTTCGTTTTTTCGTTCGCCCGTCTGGATTATAACCACCCATGATGTGCATTAGTGACCCAAGTTTCTGTACCATTATGGGATAGTAGCGTGTTCGCTGTGCCCCTTGCGTCGCAAACATCCATATACCATGGTAACTGCTTACTGCTGGCCCGCAGCCTGTTGCTGTTCATCACCTATAAAAAAATATTCTTTTTTATTTACATTAGTATTTAAATAATTATAATTTTATTTTATAATAAACGTCAAACCACCTCCGCTGAGCCTCATAAGGAGGGATATATCCAAAAAGTGTTGGATGGACGTCGTAAGCCTTTAAATATTAAATCTTCAATATTATTTAGCTTCTTAGCTATTATTAGCGAATAGGTAGCTATTTGTAAATGAAGTTGAAAATTGAAAAGTACAATTCGATGAAACGCGACCATTCGGTAGTATAAAATATGAGGGGGAAATATGAATAAAGAATAGGTGTGTGTGGAACAGGCGTAGCTCTTATTTTATTATCTGCTTGCACTTATGGATGACACGTGTGACCGTTCTTTGGATAGCTGATTAATTTCTGTTCGCCACATCTTATTATTATGCACTATTTGTTTTATTATTACGTTTAAATACATACATACATATAATCACGCCTCTTTCCCGTAGGGCTAGGCAGATACCACTTCTTTCCTCTTGCTACGATCCTTACATACTTGTTTCGCTTCGTCCACTTTCATTATTCCCTTCATACATGCCCTTCGGTTTAGGGTACTCTTGACCTGGCCTTTTTTCAAGACTTCCCTGATCTAGTCTCGAAACGTCCGCCTAGGTCTACCCCTTCCAACACTTCATTCACACTCGCCTTATACACTTTTTTCGTCAATCGTTCTTCATTCATTCTCTCAACATGGCCAAACCATCTCAGCATACCTTTCTCAATTTTTGTCACTACATCTTCTTTCAGATCACAACGTTTCCTTATCTCACTATTTCTTATCCTGTCATTCAGTTCCTATCATACTTCTTAACGCTCTCATCTCAACTGCATTTATCATACGTTTAAATACATATAAGTATTATGATGTGTTCAAATTAAGATGGATTTGGCAATAATATTATTTTTATACTACCCGGCAAACGTTGTTCCGACACATAAATTAAAAAAAGCCTATGGCCTTCTTCGATGTCCAATCTATCTCTATACCAAAATTCATCAAAATTGGTTCAGAGGCTTAGGCGTGAAAACGTAACAGATAAAGTTACTTTCACATTTATAATATTAGTACGGAAGTGTGGATTAAGGAGACTGAATCATACCACCTTAGATTCCGGGGAGGAGCCAATATGAACCACATTGGCTCATCAACGCCGTTCTCTTACAGCAACGACCTTTGTGTTGCTGGTCAAGATGTGATGGCCAGCGGTGACCACAACGGTATACCGAATAACTGGTCGCCATTCTTAACATTATGTAGATTTGTGGGTTCGACTTCTTGTCATTACTCTGCGACTTGACTCGATCGTGGGTTCTTCTACCCTTTATGTAAAGGAGATTGGGGCGTCGAAGAACTCTTTACGCTAGGATAAACACGGCAACTACCCCCCGGTGACGTGAAGTTGGCCGCATAATGGCGACCTAGCGACTTTTTTTCAAAGAATTATCAAGATGTCAGACTCCAAAAGGCAATTTGACCTGACTACTAATAGCTGATAAAGTCTTATTTCTAATGGAATGAACAGTACAATAACCATGATTTACTGTAACACATGTAAGCTATTTTTGAAATTCAATATATGAAGCTAAAACTTTAGATACCTTTTATTTTTAGGAGGTCTGTTCTCTGGAGGAGGAATCCCAAAGCTGGGCTTGAGTCTCCTAGGGAGAACAGGCAGTATACCACTACACGCTTGTCTAAGACAGATTGGCGGTTGTACAGGTTTTCTTGGTATATAGGTTTTGCATGTTTTTCTTAACAGTCAGTACGTGGCAACTATGCAGATTACGCGAAAAACGAAACGAATATGTGACCTCTATTAACTGTTGCATTTTGTTTTCTATTAATTTATTTATTTTTGATATGAAATCAGACTTGCATATAATTAATATCATTTTATTATCATACTATAGGTTATCGAATGCTGTCTCATTTATCGCCAAGAAATGACGTGACCTTGAATAGAGCACCTTAGAAACTCACTCGACACTTGAGGACTCCCAATTTATAGGATGTAGTAGATATTTACTGTTATAAAGTACCTGGAAGCCTAGTGGTTTCTCTCCAGGAGAGCCACCCTAGGGTTTTGAATGTGGTAATTATATGCATAATTGCCAGGTATTGAGGATGAAGAAAAATATCATGAGGAAATCGGTATACCGATATCACCGGGATTTGTAACCCAGAAATCTGCCTTGGACAACTATTGTTGTGATACTTCTGATGTCCGAAGCCATGTGGTTTTATGGACCGTTATTCGTGCAGGGGTATAGTAAAAATCTAACCCTTGCGGCGGGGGTGGTAGCGCCCCAAGCCCGTTTGGATGGTCTATGAGTATGCCGCTATAATAACCTTGAGTTGTGTTCCAGCACTAACCCAGGTTCCCAGCATATGGATAGCAGCGTGTTCGCGGTGCAAATAGCGTCGCAAACATCAATAGGCAACAGTAACTGCTTATTGTTACGTGGGCTATCAGTCTGTCTGCTATTTTTCAACAATAAATAAATTACTCTAAAATCCTAAGATTAGAACCAAAGTTATACGTCATAATAATTATATTATGGCATATAACTTTTGCCAGTTTTATTAGCGACGTGGTAGGGCCTCAGGTCCGTCTGGACGGCGACCACCTTTGGTCTTAAGTATGCCGCCATAATAACCTTGTGTTGAGTTACGGCATTACTGACCCAAGTTCCTGTACTCTTATGGGACAGCAGCGTGTTCGTGATACCACTGGCGATGCAAACACCTATAGGCGACGTAACTGCTAAATTCGAAGCGGGCCGTCACTCTGTCTGCTGTCCTGCCGCAATAAAAAAAAATATTATGTACGTAATAAAGTTTTAATAAATACATGCCGATATGCCATAATGCCATCTAGAGCGCTTGTATTATGAATACTACGCAACTGATAAACTATATTTATATTTTTTTGAAGTGAAACTTCTCTGTTGAGTTTGAAAATTCAATGAAACTAAAAAGCGTCACCAAAAAGAGACAAACATTTATAAAAAGGATTTAGCCTACGAGAGAATGAGATAGAATACAAGTATACAGTGTTTTCTATAATCTTCGTCTCCTCTTTATTCGGGTTTTCGTACTTTTATACACTAATATAGTTGTACGATGCCGGTCACAGACCGAGATTGCACCGTACAGAAATGAGAAAGATAGCTCGAGAGTAGTGGACTGTATGAGAGAGGAGGGAGAGAGGAGCGGTTGTTAGAGAGACGCGATACCTTGCAGTGGGCAAAGAACTTCGCACTGAACTTGATTCCACCCCTTCCCGGAACTGTAGCACGGCATCAGCTAAATGTCACGCACTGAACACACAATTTTATGGCACGGCCAATAAGAGAGTAACTATCAGGGAGGTGGAACGTCGACCGTCCTGCGCGTTTAGAAGCTAGTGCGTCACTATCATATTATTTCGGTCCCATCCTCGCTTTTACCATTTACCTCACCAAGAGTAAGGGTAGGTAACAAAAATCAGAAGGCGGGATTTCAAATACCCTCTATGTAAGGATCGAACAATAAAAAATAAAAATAAACAGCCAGACTGACGTGCTTCAGTCAATTAAACCCGTGGTCCCTGCAGGTGTTCCGTACATAGTAACGCCACAGAGGTCGATGCTTGTAGAACATATCAGCCCTTAAAACTGGGTGCGGACTACATAGATAACGATTACAAATGAGTTCCATGTATCATGTCACAAGTGACAGTTCTTACCCTCTGATAGCGACAATGTAAGCGGGCATCGCTCACATTCATAGGTTAAAGTAATCAGTAAACAATTTTATCAATGACATTGTTTTCGCACATATCAACAATAAGGTACATTGGAGGTGAAATTTATTATTTTTCTTACATTTATTCGCCCAAGGTTAAATTTTGGTGATTGATACACAGTCAACATCATCTAAGCGTAGTATCCCGGTTGCAACTTAAACATCCTTCGGCGCCCGGGGTCCGCTATCCGACTTTTTCTACTCCACTTCGCACGGTCTTCAGCATCCCTGGTAGTGAACCCTTTGGCACGCATATCACCCTTTACGACGTTAAGCCAGCAGTTTTTGGGTCTACGCCTCCTGCCGGGGCACGGCGGAGGCGGCATGGCCAGACATTTGTTTCCCACGTAAGCATCCGGTTGCCGTAAAACGTGGCCGTATCAACGGAGCCGACACTCTTGTAATTTATCCGCAATGTCATGGACATGAAGACTGCCGCAAATGCGAGAGTTCCTAACGCGGTCCTTCCGCGTCACCCCACACATACACCGCAGCATATTCATCTCCGTGACACGCAGTTCTTGCTTGTGTCACTGTAACACTGGCCACGCTTCACAGCCGTATAAAAGGACAGGCCTAATGATGGTCTTATAGACCTATCCCTTCAACTTTACCGGCATCTTGGGGTCACAAATGACACGAGTTACCTCACGCCATTTGACCCACACAGCAACAATGCGTGCCTTGACGTCGCAATCGATGTCACCAGACGCATGAAATACAGATCCCAAGTATTTCACTTGGTCCGTGCGTTCGACCGTGTCGCCGCTTATGCATACGGGTGTGGAAATTGTGGAGTTACAGACCAAGTCTTCACCAGATTGAGCTTCAGACCACTGTTCTCAAGCGACTCCTTCCACGCCTTCACACGTCGAATCTACCAGCCTACCCCTGTCCGAATCTACCAGCGCGATATATGATATGCTGATGCAGCATACATGAGCAGCCACGGGGGCTGCTCACGTGAGTTTCTGATGCTGTCTGACAATACGTCTAATACCACGCTAAACAGAAACGGACTAAGGACGGATCCTTGGTGCACCCCGACGGTGATGGGGAAAGGTTTTGTGTCCCCAATAGCGGTCCGAGCTACGGAATCGGAGTCACGGTCCATGTCTTGGATGATGTCAATATAGGCCTCTGGAACCCTTTTACATCGCAATGCCCACTAGATTATCGCGCGAGGAATACTGTCGAAGGCCTTCTGCAAGTCAAGAAAAAGGCAATGTAGATGCGTATTCTTCGTCCTGTATTTTTTCGCGAGAGAGTGATTGATACACTGTAGTGTACATGTATTGTATTACCCGACCCGGCAAACGTTGTTCTGCCATATAAATTAAAAAACGAAATAGAACGTTTTCGCGACAAAAAGCAGCCTTGATCTCCAAGATCTAATCATCTCTAGTTCGGGGACTAAGGCATAAAAGCCTAACATGCAGAGTGAGTTAGACTGAATTACTTAAGTTTATAATATCCAATTATTGTCATTAACTTATAATACAATATTATTTAATGTTCCAAATAATTTTCAATTGCTCGAAAAATTTGACAGTAGTAAATAATATAAAAATTAAATTAAATTAGAAAATATAGAAGATAGTATAATATAAAAGTTAAACCGTGTTACAACTTCCTGGGAAAACACATACTCCTTCAGGGTAGTAAGTATTCTTCATCAAGAAATAAAAAGGATATTGAAGGGACAATGATGATCTCCGTTGAGAACGGAGTAAGTATACCCCTGCGGCTAAGGTCGGCCTATCGGAAAAGGCGACAAAACAACACTAGCTAGGTGGTCGGGAGTTCATCTGGCAGCTACTCCTGGTGTATAAGTGCCGTCGTAACCTTGTGTTGTGTTCTGGCATTATTGACACAAGTTCCAGTATCCCCATGTAGACAAGAGCATCTTTGCAGTGTCTCCAGCGTCGCAAAGATCCATAGGCAACGGTAACTGCTTATTATTATGTGAGCTGTCAGCCTGTCTACTGTTCCTCAGCAATAAGAGAAAAGAGTTTTTTTTTATTGCCGTAGGACAGCAGACAGGCTGACGGCCCGCTTAGAATTTACCAGTTACCGTCGCCTATGGGTTTTGAAACGCCAGTGGCATCACGAACACTCTGCTATCCCATAAGGATACAGGAAATTAGGTCACTAATGCTGGAACACAATACAAGGTTATTATGGCGGCACACATAAGACCAAAGGTGGTCGCCATCCAGACGGACTTGAGGCCCTACCACGTAGCTGGGGTAGGTTGTTTTGTCGCCTTTTACAACAAAACGACCTCGGCTGCAGAGGTTAGTATTCTTTCTCCGCCCCTGCACGGATAAAAAGGACGGAAAAATTAGTCAAAATGCATTATTACAAAGTTTTTGTTCATGTATTGACTTTATAATTAATAAATACTTTTTTGTCTCGGGGTAAAACCCTATTCTTGACAGGTTCCCCAGCCTGGGGAACCGAGGGATATGTGGGACTTCAGGAATGATGTTTTGCCACCCGACTACCCCCTAAAAAAGCCCGCTGTTCTTCTATCGCCTACGCCCGGATCCACGGATATATGACCTGCCGATCCCGTGGCTCGGCCCGTAACAAATACCTAGAAATGTTTATTAACATATCAACATATCTTAAAATTAATTCTTTTATTAACTTAATTTATTTAACTTTAATCAACCTGCGCATGCCTGAAAATAACTATAACAGACAGGTTTAATTATGATAATGTTTGTGGCAAATTTCGTGTTCATGTTGTTGGTGTGTCACAATTATTTATATAAATAAATCAGTACACAGGAGTTTGGCCCAGCTTTCAGTGGCATACTACTGGCTCTCTATTATAAGACATATAAATAGAATATGCTTTTTGTATCCTCATCATCCTAGTCTTAAATCCCTCTTCGGTGCCCAGGGTCCTCTTTCCGACTTTGTCATCTCCACTACACAAGATCTTACGTAGTGAGGTCCATTGGCACGCAATCACTGTTTACGACGACAAGGTTTTTTAGGTGTATTCCTACTGCAGGGGTAACTAGTCGATTATATGTTTGACATAAGCTTGGGATACAAACCTTGGTATACAACCTACCCTTATGGGACAGCAGCGTGTTCACGATGCCACTGGCGTTGCAAACACCATTAGGCGACGGTAACTGCTAAATTCTAAGCGGGCCGTCAGCCTGTGTGCTGTCCTACAGCAATAAATAAAAACCAAGGATGGTTATCATCCAGACAGGTTTTGAT
Organism: Malacosoma neustria; assembly: GCA_963693495.1. NCBI lineage: Eukaryota > Metazoa > Arthropoda > Insecta > Lepidoptera > Lasiocampidae > Malacosoma > Malacosoma neustria. The sequence continues at coordinate 10,273,779 of OY856395.1, read as the reverse complement.
TCCTACCTAGCTTGGGTTGTTTTGTCGCCTTTTACGACAGGCCGTGCCTGGTTCTCCCGGCCCTGGTTCTGTCCATGGTCGGGGGCGATCCTGGATGGACGGCCGTCGCCTCCTTCTGCGAGGCAGTCATGTCCGCAAAGGAGGCGGCGGAGCGGGAGCGGGAGTCGACCACCACACTCCCCTCCCGCCAACGCAGGCCACGCCGGCGGCGCCGGAGGGCCAGTAACGACCTCCGACCGCCGTAAAAAGCGGCCGCGGGCGGCCCCTCGGGGGAGGACCCGCCGCCCGCACTATTGCCGCGAGGGTGAGGGCTGCGTGCTGTTCCGCGGCCCCCCTCAACTCCTAGAGTTGTTAGGAGAGCGCCGGGGGGACGAAACCCTGACCCCCTGGCGCCAACACTTTAGAAGGGGCTCGCCTCAAGACAAAGGGCGGGCCGGCGCCCGCCCGGGCCACGAGATCGGCAGGCCATATATCCGTGGGCCCGGGCGTAGGCGATAGGAAAACAGCGGGGTTTTTAGTGGGTAGTCGGATGGCCAATCATCTTTCCCGGAGTCCCACATATCCCTCGGTCCCCCCGGGCCGGGGGAACCCGTCAAGAGAGGTTTTTCCCCGAGACCAAAAAAAAAAAGGCCGTGCCTGGTTACAGGGCTCATTATTCTTAATCCGCCCCTGTACGGTGGACACTCTCTATAAACACACCACTTAGCTCGATCTTTCATCCACAATAGTTCTTCAATCAAAGCAATTTTTGACAACCTCCGTGGCGTAGCAGCTAATGCACGCTTGCGAAGATCTCAGGTCGATTCTCAAATCTGTGTGTCTATGTATGATATTTATTTAATTACAAAAGAAGAGTATATGTAGTATATCAGTTGTCTAGTATCCATAACACAAGTGCTTATGATACTTACTTTGGGACTAGGTGGCGTTGTCTGAATTGTTCTTACATATTTAATTATATTTATTTTCAATCTAAATAGTTATGTATCCTTTAATAAAGAATAATGTTTATTTTAAACAGTTGGCACATATCCAAATAATTATCCGCAACGATTCCTCGCATTCATCCGTACATCGTAATTTTAGTGTTTTAGTACAATAACAATGAGATTATTTGAATAACTTCATCTTATCCTAAATACACATCCAAACACACAGACACGCTCACACACTCCCATACTATAATTGTTTTATTTTTATACTCTTTATTTCTTTTCTTTTCTAGTTATTTACATTTTTTACATACATACATATAATCACGTCTCTTTCTCGTAGCGGTAGGCAGAGACCACTTCTTTCCACTTGCTACGATCCTTACATACTTGTTTCGCTTCGTCCACTTTCATTATTCCCTTCATACATGCCCTTCGGTTTAGGGTACTCTTGACCTGGCCTTTTTTCAAGACGTCCCTGATCTGGTCTCGAAACGTCCGCCTAGGTCTACCCCTTCCAACACTTCCATTCACACTCGCCTTATACACTTTTTTCGTCAATCGTTCTTCATTCATTCTCTCAACATGGCCAAACCATCTCAGCATACCTTTCTCAATTTTTGTCACTACATCTTCTTTCAGAGCACAACGTTTCCTTATCTCACTATTTCTTATCCTGTCACTCAGTTTAACTCCTATCATACTTCCTAACGTTCTCATCTCAACTGCATTTATTCTGCTTTCATGTTTCTTCTGCCATACATTTACATTTTTTAATACAATTATATATAATTTTATAAAATATGTTTATTAAAGAAAATATTTAATTTTATAAAACGATGAAAAAAGACGTAAACGATTTAAAAACGAAAGAAAAGAAATTATTTTTATTATTATTTTTAATGTTGATGGTTAATTTCGTAATATTATCAGTCTTCCTTTTCCTGCCCTTATCCCAAACTATGTAGGGGGGGGGGGGGGCACAACATGTTCTCTTCTTCCACTCTCCTATATTAGCCGTCATCTGAACATTCACACCTTTTTAACCATATCATCTTATACACAATCCATCCATCTTTATTTCTCTATATAAAAAATTTGATTATATTAAATATATGTTTCTTAATTTATTTACTACTTAATATAAACCGGTTTCCAAAATACAGGGTGTGCCTAGTTTTGTGCCTTTCATTTGTAACTGTTCATGAAAATTACATTTGATTTGATTTATCTTTTTATATACTATATATTTGCTAGATTTTTTTATTGCTGTAGGACAGCAGACATATTAATGGCCCGCTTAGAATTATGGGTGCTTGCAACGCCAGTGGCATCGTGAACACACTGCCGTCCCATAAGGGTACAGGAACTTGGGTAAAACATTAGGTGGTTGCCATTCAGACGGGCTTGGGGCCCTACCACGTAACTAGGGTGAGTTGTTTTGTCGCCTTTTATGACAGGCGGACACCGGCCGCAGAGGTCAGTATGCTTTCTCCGCCCCTACTCGGATAAAACAATGGTGGGTGCAACCACCCGTGGTCGTTAAATATGCCATAATAACCTTGTGTTTCGGCACAAGGTCACGGTAACTACTTTAGTAAGTAGGATAGGATAATATAATAGTTTATATTATCTTATCTGCTGATCTAGAGCAATATAAAAGTTACTTCTTTATTATAGAAATAAAAATGTGCCTCCGACAGGGTTATCAGTTAAAGTATAAAACATCCTATTTCATATAAATAAGAAAATGGTTGAATTGAAATTCGGATAGAGATTTGAAAGATAAAACCTCCCAAATTCAATATGAGAATCTACAACTGCCAACGTAAACGTATTTAATAATGGTAAAAAAAAATTATAATAGCCAAAGTTGTTAACTTAACTTACCTTGTTAAGATATATTTATTTGCTTTAACATGTTGTGTTACAATAGGTACTAATTACAACAAGTTTACAATAGGTACAATAATCACATATTTTTTTAATTATACATGGAGATTTTGCATCAACAAGTAGACATGTTATGCCACAAACAGCATGCAAAACAATTTAAATGACTACTGCTTCCCTATAGTAAAGAGTAAAAATAAAATTTCGATACCTATAAATTAATGAAAACACACGTCATCAAGTCATGATGATAATAAGTCAAAAAAAAATTAGTATACCTATTTTTAAATCATATTAATGTTATACATGTCAAGACTAATATTACTATGTAATTAAATTAAATCCGATTCTAATATTGTTGTAAACATATAATAGGTGACTTTAGAATATTTTGAGCAACTGGTACACGAAGACCCAGGAGAGCGCATAGGAGACGAAACCCGAAACGTCGGGGCAAACCGGAGAAGATGCCCTGGCCTGGACCGCGCGATGGGTGGCCCATTTCGTCCGTGGGCCCTGGCGATAGACGATAGAACAGCGAGCGAGTCGGATGTCGACAATCTTTTTGCCTAGTATATTGCATATTTTATATAAGATTCAGAAAAGTATTAAATATATTGTAACAATTGACATATCGCTATCCAGTACCAAAGTGAGCAGGAGAACGTTTAAGTTTTGGGTACTAGATGACTTATACTTGTGTGAGATGGAAATGAAAGCTGTAACTTCCACAAGCATTCCGACGCAAAAGTCACGGATGTTGTGAAAAAGTTATTTTCATTACTACTCAATAGAAATAATAAAAAAATATCTAATGATTGTAATGAATCGATAAAAATTGGGCGGCAAAAGACACATTTGAAACCATTTCTCACTATACATTGTTTAATTAACCATTACGCGTATTTTGTGCTTTAACACGCAGACGTAAAGGCTATTAGGATATTTATGAAGCAAAGACATAAAGATGAAGTGTTTAAAAAAGAAAAGCATATGTGTATTATAAAGATGTAAAGTCACTGGATGTGTTAGAGTTTTTAATGCTGGACATTTAACAGTAAGTTAATCTTTCTTTCAGGGGCAGAGAAATAATACTAACCTCTGCGGCGGCCTGTCGTAAAAGGCGACAAAACAATCCACCCTAGCTACGTGATAGGGCCCCAAGCCCGTTTGTATGGCGACCACATTTGGTCTTAAGTATGTCGCCATAATAACCTTGTATTGTGTTCCGGCATGAAAGATCCAAGTTCCTAGTTATACCCTTATAGGACAGGACAGGTGTATTCGCGGTGCCACTGGCGTTGCAAACACCCATAGGCGACGGTAAAAAAGTTATCGTCCTCTATAGATGTTTGTGACGCCAGGGACATCGCTACACGTAATACGCTCGTCCGCGGACAGACATGAACGTAAGAAACACTAAAAATGCTTGTTGTATTTGTCATTATTATTATTTTTTAATATTATCATTTGTTACAAATGTTAAAAAAAATCTTTTTTATATAATATATATTTATTTTAATCAATAGACCCGTCTTCAACTTTGAACAGAAGTTTGTAAGTGTCGTAGAAAACGAACTTTTTGATTAAAAAAAAACATGTAATTCCTGGTTATACACCAGTATTATAATTTTGTATCGGGACGCAAAATTTGTATAGATAAAAAAACATTCTACGTACGAGCAGATTTTATGTTCTCTACTGAGGAACTTTTTTATTTTTTTTTATTGCTGAGGAATAGCAGATGGGCTGACTGCCCACTTAATAGTTAGCAGTTACCGTCGCCTATGAATATTTCCAACGCTAGGGGCACTGCGAACACGTTGCTGTCTCATAGGGGTATAAGAACCCGGGTCACCAATGCCGGAATACAACACAAGGTGGTATACCTATGTCGTGTAGCAATAATGTATGTCCAAATGCCTTTCGATATAATGACAAAAATAAATATTACTCGTTCGATTTGACGTACATTGTCATCTACAAGTCAAAAATTTTTATTGCTTTAATTATGTAAATAAGTATATTTCTATATTTATTACAAGTATAAAATGTACGAACTACTTAAGCATTTAATTGAGCTGCCAACCTACACCTATAAGTATGGGTATTCAGTGTGGTTGTTATCCAGGCGGGCTTGGGGCCCTATCACGTAGCTAGGGTTGCTTTGTTGCCTTATAGACAGGCCTGCCCCGGCTGCAGGAGTTAGTTACTTTTACTCCGCTCCTGCACGGAGGAAAAAAGGACTTTATCCAAAAATTAAAAAAATATGAAATTAGGAAACGTTTTATTTTATCAATATCTGCAAATTAAAGAACAATTATAGTATATTCAACATATTATAATTGTAAGTGGGAAATGTATGGATTATGTGACAAGAACTGTAAAAAAAATTATTATACCGTGGCCTCTGACCATACTAAAACTTTTATTAGATATAAATGAATACATTAAACATCCGAGCACATATGTCAAGCCGCTTCCAGTTTTTAAGCACGCATGTTAATCCATAAAGGATTGGAAACTATCCCATTAGCTCCTGTTATTCCCGACTTAATCCGGCCACGGCGCGGTCGCGTTCCCGACGCAAGTGTCACAGTGACAATTGGCGCCATTTTTGTGACAGTGACTTATAATTGTGATAACAGGTGAATATTTTTTATCAAACCAAATCTTATAAATCTTCTTCGTTAAATATATCGCTATATATAAAAATAGGTTGTTTTTCGTGTATCTAGTAAGCAAAATAGTTAAACCTTTTATTATGATCCTTTATAGAGATAATGTTGAAATAAGTTTAAGTATGAATATGGTTCTTACGCGCGTAATTTCTTAAATAAATAACTGATCAGGGTAAAAGGACAAGCCCAAGAAGTATAGTCCATATGTTTATGAACTCAAAAGCAGTGAAAAAGCCGGTTGTTAGAAGTTTGTGCTGAAGGAATTATTAAGTTTATATCATTAAATCTGGATGTAAATAAAATATTTAATATCTGGAGTTCACTTTTAGATGTTTAAATCCCTGGTATTAACTCCATTATTTTACTATATTATATAAGCAACTTTCATCATTTGCTTGAATGCGTCTACTGCCTTAGCCTTATTACTTCTTTCTTCTACTGTTGCTAGTATAATACAACTTACTATCTTCCTCTAAATTATTATTAATTTAATGGTGTTTATTGAGTTTATATTAATATTTATGTTACTTACTTATTACTACTATACTAGAAACATTTATTTCTTTTTCAATATATATTTTAGTACATTGTTATTATTAATTATATATATATATATATATATATATATATATATATATATATATATATATATATATATATATATATATATATATATATATATATATATATATATATATATATATATATATATATATTCTACCGTGACTTCATTTTTGGAATTAGAGGAAGATCAGAATTAATCAGTATAGACTAACATACATGCTGAGCTGTATGTTCGTAAAAAGGATCTCTTTTTACGAACATACACTTATTTTATTAATTACTTTTTGTATTTCTGTTTTATTTGTTTAATAAATATTTTTTCTATTCTATTCTAAAAGTTTTTTTTTTCCAATTTTTGTGTGTGTGGGTGTTGTACTAAAATAAACTTATTTCTTTATAAAGCACTTATAATAAGTAAGACCTAAACCCTCGAACTAACGAATTTCTCAAAGAGAATATATAAAAAAACAGATAATATATAATCTATACCAATATATAATCTGTATCCCTATGGGAGAGTGCGTATCCTCGGTGCCATAGCGTCGCAAACATCTATAGGCGGCGACAACTGCTTTATTAAGTGTAACGTCAGCCTGTCTGCTGTTTTTCAGCAATAAAAAATACTATAAGGCAATATATCTGGTAGATCAGTGGAATTATACTCGGAGACCAAACCAGAGGTCCCGGCTTCGAATCTTACGAAGCCACCGTTTAGTTTTTCCCACGTATTGTGCGTAATTGCCAACCGACGGCGAAGGAAAACCCCGCGGAACCTGCATACCTAAATCACCGGTATATGTAAACCGCTTTGGACAAGCGTGGTGGGATTACTGTCCGTTCCTTCTAGAAGGAGGCGCGAGCCAAGCGGTGGGATGTTAGCCCATAACTCGCTCACAAATTAGCCCTATGATGAACGAAGTAATAAATAAAATTGGATTTTAACCGCGTTAAAAGGACTACCAGGGATACATACTTTATTATTAACTAATGTATATTATTTATTTGTTTATATTAAATTGTAGTTTTGTACGTAGTTTTTTATATATGATTTTGTATATATCATTAGTATACATTTATGCGGTAAGCTGCAATTTACTTTATGATATATGTTTGTTTCATATATTATGTTACCTTTCATATATTATTACCTGAGAAAATATGGGTATGTATGTATGGATATGAGAAGGGACCACGTTACCAGAAGAATGATGAGCTTGAAAGTAGATGGGTTTAAGGGCTCGGGTAGATCTAAAAAGCGATGGAAATAATGTATGGTGCATGAGGGTTTGTGAAGTGACAGATGATGAATGCCAGGATAGAATAAGATGGAAGAAAAGGACACACTGTGCCGACTCTGAATGATTGGACAGAACAAAACAGATTTTACAAATATTGATATCAGCAAATGGCCCACCTGATAGTCACTGTTGCCTATGTAAGTTTACAATACCAGAGACACTTCTAACGCATAAATTCTCTTATAGGCCGTGTAAGGCTACTGAACTATAGCAATTAATTTCATTATTATTATAGATGCACATTGTTCTCATTTACAATATTAGTTGCAATAAATCTCTGTTATCGCGGTCAATAATTTTCCAAGCAACATTGTTGCAACGGAGAATTTATATGTGATTTTTTATCATTAATTACAGTACATTAACATAATAAACATTTCTTTTATCAGAAGCCGAATTGGAATAACAGAATATATTAAATATTAATAATACTAGTTTTTATTGAAATAAAAATAACCAACAAATTCCGTGGCTTTATTTCGTACGCCTTTTGCGCTTCTGAACGCCGTTCTCGTTTCGAGTCTGAGTGTTTCTGTATATTAAATTATTTAAAAAATAAATGTATAGCAGTTGAATAGTACCCATAACACAATCTCTTTACTGTTTACTTCGGGATTAGGAGGCGCAGTACAAAATGTCACAGCATATTTATTTACTTAAATATTCAAACAGAGGCGTGTAGTTGTAAAACCCACTAAAATGGTTTTTGAAAAAAATGACGATGTGTAGTTAGAAAACACTCTAAACTATTTACATAGCTATCAACTTTTTATTCCACAAATGTCTCTATATTCTATATATTCCAATATTATATTCAACTATTTACTTTGCGTTTTGAATCAAATCCTAATAAATTAGCATGGGTTTAGTTTGATTTACGTGTTTCGAGAGTTATAGCGGGTTTTGCAACTGCACGCCTCTATAAATTAAATGTTTATATTACTTAACCAATGACAAATACCTAACGCCTATATAAATGAATTTTATACATTAATTGTAACCTTCAAACAAAAAATATCGTGTATAAAAAGGTGACTTTAAAAAATAAGCGTTTAATTTTATGTTTTTTTATTGCTGTAGGACAGCAGACATGCTGACGGCCCGCTTAGAATTTAGCAGTTATCGTCCCCTATGGGTATTTGCCACGCCATTGGCATCGTGAACACGCTGCTGTCCAATAAGAAATACACGCTGCTGTACAGGAACTTAGGTCACTAATTCCGGAACACAACACAAAGTGGTCGCCAACCAGACGGGCTTGGGGTCCTACCATGTAGGAAAGTGGAAAGTCTGTGTATTATGTTTTAATAAATAAATAAATATTTTGTAACAATTCACACAGCGTCATCTAGTCCCAAACTAAGTAGCACTTGTGTTATGGGCCCTAGACAACTGATATACTACTTATATACTTTTTTTTTGTAAATAAATACATATTATACATAAACACCCAGACGCGAGACGGGAATCGAACCCGTGACCTCCGCGAGCGTACCAACGTGCGTTATCCGTTACGCCACCGAGGTCGTAATATATGGACAGTAATTATATTATTATATATTATTATTTGGGAAATTAATTAATTAACTTCTTCACAATAAATTCTAAATACTTATATTGATAATTTATATTAATTAAAATCGTTATTTAAAAATTCCATTATATTACAATAAAATTTCCCAATTAGGAATAATTTTAATTTTATTTTAAAATTTGACAAGTCAAGATTAAAAAAGATACCTATTCAAGAGATCTAATAAATCCAGGCAGCAGATGAGAACGTGCAAATTCCTTAAAAGATTAATAAACCGCAAAAAAATCTCAATCTCCACTTCCTAATAATAAACACGTGTTAAAACACGAAAAAAAAGAAACTAAATTAACTTTATATTTCGCAGATCCACTGGCCACGCGTGATGTTCAACAGAGAAAGTTTATTTTTATAATAATAGCGAATACCATATGTGCAGAAACTGGTGTACAAACACCACATGTCATTACACCAGTACCTCTCATAGAGATTAGTGAACTTTAATAGGTAAATGACCTAAGAAATATGGCGGAATATGACATCATACCGTGTTACGACGAGGATGAATTGTTTCAAGAAAAAACAGACTCTGTAACAGACCTACACGCTTATTATATGTCTCAATTCACTCTGGAATTAGAGAATAGTAGAAGTAAAAAAGATAATTTTAAATATGGAGTTGAAGAAAGCTTTGATTTTGAAGTCATAGATAACTGGACTAATAATACAGTTGATACTGACTTTGAAATGATCGACAAAGTTATCGACAGTAACATAAATGAACAGAATATAAAAGAAGTATTATTAGATCTGGATAGCATTGATTTTGACGAAAGTAACAAAGCAGACTATAAACAAAATTATGAGACAAATGATTATATAGACGATGAATCGTTAATTGATGAACTTTGTCGAGAAGATAACGAATCTTGCCGTCTATCTCCCGATGGGCTTGGTGAAGAGTATCTTCAAAATGCTGATAAAAACTCATTACCATCAATCGAAACAGTTTTTTCAAAAAGATGTTTAAACTACAACATCAAGGAGAACCCAATACAAGATGATACACTACTAAACAATGGAGTAATAAGTAGCATAGAACATTATAGTTATCCAAATAATATTTTACAAAACTTGGAATGCGATAAAAGATACGTATTACCAGATACACCCACAAGTTGTACCGAGTTTAATTTCGATAGGAATGAAAGGAAAATATCAGTTTCTGAATCTATAGACAGCGATCTACACAGCGCTAGTTATTATGATGAAAATTCTGAGACATTTGACGAGGACGAGCTGTTTGTTAATTTAGATGATTTTGGACTTACATTTGAAGGAGAGAATGATGTTACAGTTAATATTGATACGAGAAATAATCAGAACAGCTTCAGAAAAGTTGAAAAGGAACGAAACCAAGGTAAATTAATCATATTAATAGATGTGCGTTTGAAGTTTGTATTTGCTGTGAATAAATTCAATTTATTTCGTTCTTAATGTGTTGTAATAAACGACAGAATGAGAACTTCTTTTGCTAGTCCACACGCAGCAAAAGTTCTCTGTAAAAAAACAAAATTTGTCTTCGTAACTTATATTTGCATGAGAAAAGTATCACAAAATAATTTACAGATTTCCTTATTGCCTAAATAGCTGTTGTAACAGCTTGTTAATTGAAATTTTCTATAATGTGAAATTAATTTCAGGTGAAAGGACGTGTTTATGGGAACAATGTTATGAGAGATATCCGAATCAAAATTTATTGGTTGAACACATTGAGAGGGCTCATGTTAATATTTACAAAGGTAATCTTTATACATATTCAACGCATAAACTTAATCATTTAAATAAATTTTTCCTTTTTTTATACGTCTATACATAGATTATAGTTGATTTCCAGTGAGATTTGTGTCATTGTGTTCTCTTTTATTTTCTTTTAGGTGATGAATTCAGTTGTTTGTGGAAGGACTGCGCCCGCGCACGGCGGCCTTTCAACGCGCGATACAAGCTGCTCATTCATATGCGCGTACATTCAGGCCACAAGCCCAATAGATGTCATGTAAGTTTTTATAACCTTTTTGTGTCATATTTCAAACATACAAGTTGTGTTCCAAGTTGATGGTTAGTCATGTACTACGAAACTGCCAAATAATAAGGAAAATTATAGAAATGAAAGTAAATAGAGACAGGAGAAGAGGTAGACCAAATAGAAGATGGATGGATAGCGTAAAAGATGATAAGGTAAAAAAAGGTGTGAATGTTGAGATGACGACTAAGGAAGAGGGTGGAAAAAGATAATATATTGTGCCGACTCTATATAATGTGGGATAAGAACAGGAAGAAGTGGTACTCCAACTTTATCATAAAAAGCGGCACCTGGTGGTATCATTTAAAAAAGCAAATTATAATAATACCCTAAATATTGGAAGTGCTCTGATTAGTTTTCCACCTAAGAGGTTCTGGACTGTCCTCATGCCTATGGACGTGTGATATGACGAAGATGAAATGTCTCTACTTGCCTCTTAAACAAGAAACAATGATTATCATATCTAAACATTTGGATTTTATGGGAACACATTCAGTAATACAAATGTTACTTAAATCAACTACTTGAGTACTGCCTTATTGCGTAGACGGTAACCGCCCGTCACCATCACTCTAAAACATCCAGATGAATTCAACTTCGTTTATTCTACAGCATCCGGGATGTGGTAAAGCCTTCTCCCGATTAGAGAACCTCAAAATCCACGTCCGCTCTCATACTGGGGAACGACCGTACGCATGTCCAGCTCCTCATTGCAGAAAGGCTTTCTCTAACTCTTCGGATAGAGCTAAGCATCAGAGAACTCATTTTAATGCAGTAAGTAACCTTAAATATTATTGCGTTCTACTCTATTAGTATCTTATCTTCCATCGACTCTTGTATGATTTGCATATCAAGTATATGACGTCATGGCTGATTAAGGATCTACTGAGGCTACGCAGACGTTGTGGTCGCTTATATTTCTGGGATCAATTCCATAAAGGACTTAATATTTATATAATGTAAATTGTATTTTCCAAGTTTTGGCCTTTATTTTGTGACATGTATGTCAAGATCCTTTCTTTAAGGGTAAAATAAAGTTATTTTATATTCCCGGGCCTTACTTTGGATTCTAGAGTGCCGATATAGTAAATCTTCCTTACTTGAAACTTTTTATTAAAATAAAGAAGATGTACGAGGCACAACTGCTTTCACATGTCAGAACGCCTTCGGGGTCACGGTTCGATTCCTGTCCAGAGTCAGGGTATTTAAAATATATATTTTTTACTAAAGTATACGGGTATAATATATAACACAAGTAAGTTTACTTTGGGACTAGATGTCGCTGTGTCAATCTGTATAAATAAAATGATGGTCTGCAGTTGTATGCGCATCACGGCAAAACTACTGGATAGATTTCAATTAAATTAGCTATGTTTTATTTCTTGGAAACTTGCCCCTTATAAAAAATATTGAGATATCTTCATATAAGTTATTAAAGTTTTAAGAAACAACCTTTTTTTCTGCCGCGGAGAAGTGGGGTAAGCGGTTTAGCGCGCATGCGTACCAAGTCTTCTCATATTTTTTCGATTTAGTTTTTTCTGATAATTGACCAGTGAAGCGGATGGGATCGGCTAGTCATAGTGTATTTATTCTATTAATATAAACAAAAATATCTTAAAAATACACTTATTCAAACTTTTTTGTTACAGCGTCCGTACGCTTGTGGCGCTGTTGGCTGCGGAAAGCGCTACACGGACCCATCATCTCTTCGTAAACACGTCAAATCCCACCCACATATAGCCAACGTACCCAGGACTTGCATTCCACCTCCAAGACCTATTCGAAGACCAGAGCACGAGCAGATGGTGCCTAGTTCTCCAGCGAAACTGGCGACATTGCGGTGTATTAGAGATAAATTGACTGTACCACGCTTGCAAAGGTTGTAAGGAGAATGGTGGTATTCTATGATGTAAATTTTACATTATTAATGTCAAAATGATTAGTCAGTTTTTAGGCTCCTAGTTAGTCAAAAGATTTGGTCACAAACGGTCCCGCCGATATATATCAATTATTTTTGCCTTTACTAAATTACTATGTTAATAATTATACTTAAGTTTAAATAGAGTGGTCTTATTTTAAAAGCATATAATACTGCTCCAAGGTCTTCATGTTTCTTTCTAAGTCCGTTAATCATGAAGATCAATGGACCAGAAAAATCAATATCTGTATTGTTCTTAGAAGAATAGACTTCAAGACCATCCTGAAGTCTGTCCTTCTTGACATTTTTTTAAGAATATTTCTCTACTCTTCGCGAAACCTACAACATGAATATTGTAACCTGTGTCAGTATTGAGCCCACAGACGTTCTTGTATAAGGCGGGATGGACTATACTACTTTGTATTCGTAACGTTTTGCTTGGTTTTGAATCACGTAGATCCACTTTAACTTAACGGACTATGATCGGCAAACTAAAGACTTTTTGTTATCCGCAAAAATAGAATAACTACTAACCAAGACCCTGGACTGACATATAGAAATATTGTTGACAGACCCGGCTATTACTAACGTGTAAAAATTTCATGACATTCTGACTGTTAATTTAGAGGTTACAGTCGTTTTAGTAATCGTTGTTTAATTAACTTAGAATAATGAAAAGAGAGTTTTTTTTACATTGTTTGTAAAACATAATAAACAGCTCACTTAGTATATGTAATATTCGTAAGTTACGATTCAAGTTTTTTACAGTTTGATTAATTAACTGAAGCTCAATGGAAGACTGATCGGATCAATTGGCTCAATTAAGATAGATTTTTATTTTATTTTTTTATTATATTTTTGTATATTGTGTTAGACACAATAAAATTAGTATATAATGTTCGTTTACAGTTGATACAAATGACTTCACTTGCTGCGTAATATTTGTAAGGATAAGAGGTGTAAGATGGCCCACCGAGATCTTCATTTAGCCAACCAATGCAGCCTGCTGCATAAAGAAGTAGCCTGATGGAGACTTCTTTCAGGGTTGCAGCAATCGCTCCTGAAAGAATCAAATCCATTCCATTTTTTTTTCTTTTGCTGTATTAAAATATTAAAATACAAAAATAAATATTATCATAGATGCATCTGAACACGCAAACAATGCGCACTCTTTTCTACAATTGACACAACGCCATCTAGTTTCAAAGGAAGCGGCAGCGCGCTTGTGTTATGGATTCTAGACGGCTGATTCTTACACTTTTCTATTGTAAATAAATTCGTACCCAAGCGTTCCGAGGTGTGAAAGCCACGGAGGTTGTTGTACAATATTTTTGTATATATAAATAACAGCTTCGACCAAAGACTATTATTTAAGCTCAATAAAAAGCTTTATTTTTACTATTTTATTATACTAATAAATACAGATTTGCATTAATGACGCGAAATTCGATCAAAACAGTTACTTTTGTCTAAAATCAAGTGTTTTGACTTCATTGCTTAAATTTTGTTATCCTATTTGTCGCCATAATAACCTTGTTTTGTGTCCCGGCTTAAGCGAGGTGTCAAATTATCCCACGCGGACAGTAGCGTGTTAGCGGTGCCATTGGCATTGCAAACGTCTACAGGCGATGGTAACTGTTTGCTATTAACTGGGCCGTCGGCCTGTCTGCTGTTCTGAAGCAATGAAATTTTCACTTAGATGTGTTACTACATACTCATTTTATTTTGCATTATATATAGGTATATTTCTATACGTCATATTATTATCGTCGTTGCCAAATCAATATCGGCTATGTGCGAAAAGTGAAATGAGATATGGTGTAAAAACATTCTCATCTAAAATTTTATAAGAAACAATTTATTTTAAAGTGATTTATATTAATGTAATGATTAGAATCATATAGCAGTTTTAAAATGTTGATAACTCCCAAAAGTGCACATAGCAGATATTGGTTTGACAACGACGTTGTATGAGTAAAAAGGATATATATATATAATTTTTATATTTAATTATTATAATATATTAATAATTTTTTACTAGCTTTATCTGCTGCAAGACATTTTTTAATATGCTTCATACACCTATATTTGCTCAATTAGTTAAAATATTTTTGTATTATTTATTTTATAAGACTTAAAAAGTGTAAGTTTTACATTATATATTGCTCAGGTAAAATTATTTTTATTTTTTTAATAGACTTTTTATACAAAGATTAGTTAATGTAATTAATGCTGAAATTCATTTTTAGTTTATAAGTTAATTTTAGTTTTATTTATACATTTGTCGAGTGTTGATTATTATTATTAAATGGGAAATATATTTTTTAGGATTTAATGGCCTTGGTTCTAGACTGTGACGTCTAATTAATTTAAATAAATATTAATTCCATAACATTCCACATGACGTTTGTTCACATTATTGTTTTTCCTCCGCGAATTAGAAGCTTATATATATGAATACGCGCTATACGCACTTTCCATGGTTTTCTTTATGGAAACATCTCTTTATTAATGAATTTGGGTTACATGCAAATCTTTCGCTGCAATCCTCCTTCGAAATCAGCTCTTGAATTGTACAATCCTCTTAGCTAGAAAGCACCAGGACATCTCTAAGTCACGTCTATCTAGATTGTCTACATTGTGACTACACATCTGCATCTCTAGGTTGCTACAGCCCATAGTCCCCTCGGGCATCCCCTAGAAGGAATGGAAAGTATACCCTCCACGCTTGTCCACAACCGATAATATCGGTATGCACGATGATTTCCTTCACCGTCGGTACATGGAAATTATTCTACTACATGCACATTAGGCGATAAAAACTGTCTAAGCGTTGCATGACATCGCGGGATTCGAGCCTGGGACCTCTAATTGGTCTCAGGGTCTAATTTGTTTATAGTCTACTCTGAACTACCTTTAGACCTATATCAAAGTTAAACCTGTCATTAATCACTTGACAAATGTGTAAATAATAAATGTTGCATGCTTTCCAAAGAATCTCGTGTTAGGTTATCCCATTTGAGATCTCTTTTTGCTCATTTTTTTTTATCTTTGAAGATGTAACATCTTCAAAGTATTTTTCATAGATTTATGGCAGCTGCTGCCGTTAATTTTTATGACTTTAACAAAAAGTAGAATAAAGACACTGAAATATAATGGATTTTTTATTATTTTTTAAGCGCCAATCCTTGTATCCTTCTCTATATCTTAAATAATATTATATATTATCCTTTATGGATTTACAATATTATTTAATATATAGTATTATTATAAATCCATGCCGCCTCCGCCGAGCCCCGGTAGGAGGGGTAGACCTAAAAAGTGCTGGCTTGACGTCGTAAAAGGTGATATGCGTGCCAATGAGCTCACTACCAGGGATGCTGAAGACCGTGCGAAGTGAAGTAGAAAAAGTCGGAGCGGACCCTGGGCACCGAAACGGAAGTTTGGGTTGCAACCGGGATACTACGCTGAGATGATGATGATGATTATAAATCCTTTAATAACCACCGTAGCGTAACGGCTAACGAAGTGCAGTACGCTTCCGGAAGCCACAGGTTCGATTATAATATGTATTTATTATCAAAAGAAAAGTACATATTTTTTTTAATGCTGTAGGACAGCAGACAGGCTGACGGCCCGCTTAAAATTTAGCAGTTACCGTCGCCTATGGGTGTTTGCAACGCTAGTGGTATCGCGAACACGCTGCTGTCCCATAAGGGTATAGGAACTTGGGTCACTAATGCCGGAACGCAACACAAGGTTATTATGGCGGCATACTTAAGACCAAAGTTGATTGCCATCCAGACGGGCTTGAGGCCTTACCACGTAGCTAGGGTGGGTTGTTTTGTCGGCTTTTACGACAGGCTGACTCCGGCCACAAAGGTTAGCATTCTTTCTCCGCCCCTGCACGGATAATCATCACGGACAATGTAGTATATTATTTATCTAGTACCCATAACACAAGTGCTATACTACTTATTTTGTAACTAGATGACGCTGAGTGAATTGTGCGAGTATATTTATTTATTAGTGTTAATACTGTTTTGCTAACGTGGGGAACAAATGCTACCTCTGTCGGCTCCCCATACCAAAGTATTTGATTTCGTAGTGTATTATAAGTCTTACTACATGGAATGCTGAGATATCGAGAAGAAAATTCAGAAAGCGGAATCCGGCTCGACTTTAGTATAGCAATCGGGATAGAACGTATAAATAAAAAAAAAACACTAATTTCATTCTACTCTTATCTCACATTATACGGTGTCAGCACAACTTGTTCTTTCCTTCCGATCTCCTCTACTAGCTGTCATTTCATCAATCACACTCTTGTTCGTCATATTTTTTATGCAATCCATATTTTCTACTCCTGTATTCATACAATCTCATTTCTAGTATATTCCTTACACATGTTGTGTCGTCATACATGTTATGACATTCTTTCTTTCGCATTATTAGTAATAGACAACAAAAAATATCTGAGGTTGAATCATATGAAAGTCTTCTCGTCGACCACCTCCCGGTGCTTGAAGACGATAGTCTTCGAACAATGCATCCTACCAGTGAAGACCTACAGAGTCGAGACATAACTCGCAAAATATGCCTGCTAAACTGGCAGTGCCACGTCTGTCGCAAGATCAATAAGCGCTAGAGCAAACGAATCCTGGGGTAAAGACCAAGTCTAGGCAATAGTTTAGGACATTCCCCAGCTCGATGAAAAGCAAGGAAGGCCTACGCCCTGCAGTGGATAATAAACGGCTGACGAATCACAGAATACCTAGTATTAAATACCCAGAGTAAATACAGGATTTGAAAACAGAACAAGGTAGGATGAGTTGGAGTAACTCGACCAAAATTTTTGACAATTTCGAGTATTTTACATAGCCTGAATCTGATGGTTAGATTTCTAACTCGGGTGTACTGTTGTATTGTTAAAAGGCGAAATTTCTTCAACCCTCTCTGGGTCATAGACCTTCTGTGACAATGTTTTTTTATTGCCCTCGACATAAGAACAACGCACTGATTAGATATACGCCTGTAATTACAGATTGACTTGGAAACAATATACATAAAATATTGTCTCGAGTATAAAAATAAGTCAGGCAACATTGTGGTTATCAGACCTGCGGGGTCAGGGGTCGTATTATAGGGTATATAAAGTACAGATGCTCCATGAGGTGAGCAGAAGTCTTCTTCTCCCTTACGAACGACGCACGGCTCAGTAACTATAATGAAATTATTAGTCTTGGCGGCCCTTGTTGGTAAGCTTTATTTTTAATTCTTTACTCATAATGTTTTTTTAATATTCCGGCAGTTGTATCTTTGTGTATTTTGTACTCTTTGGTAAACTTTATTGATTTTTTGATTAGTGATTTTTTCTTAATTAATTAACCTTATGATCGTCTCACCGTGGTCATGAGCACAGGACCACGGTGAAGACTATTATCCGCAGACTTGGTGTACGATCAATATAAAATATATTTTTTTGGCAATATTATATCTTCTATTCTACTTAATGGTGTTAAATTAAGCAGCTCGCGAACGTCAAGCTAGATATATGTATTATTCAGGTGTATTTATTCAGCGACTGAATCTCGCCTCACGAGAAAATAATGAGAATAAATTCGAATAATTCCGAGCTGTATTTATTGACTGACAAAACCTATGTTTTATTTTTAATTATTTTAGTAGTAAATGGGCTAATGATGACCACGTTTTTAAAAATGCTATTGCGAAAAATTCGTTAAAATTTCTAGACTGTTAAAGGAAACTGTTTAATACACATTGAACAAGCTAATAAAAGCGAACAAATAATAGGTATTCTTTGTAATTGTTTGTATTATAAAATTTCGGCTAAGAAGAGGATAATATTTTTGTCTTTATATTTCTTTTTAGCTGTATACTTTAAGGCCTATTAATTAAATCTTCATAATGCTGGTGAAATTTAATTAATTTCCGATAATATTGCATTAAAACTAAATGTTGAATTTGTTACTCCCAACGAAATCGGGAGTAGCAGTATTAGCCACGTCCGGTGGCCCAGGCACTAGGCGACGGGACAACAGGTGTAGTGGGCAAGCCCGAAGAGTCCCACATACCTGTGTGGCTGGGGGGACACTATAAAATTCGAGAAAATATTAACCTAAAGTGAATTTACTTTATTACATTATTGACATTATTAGCTAGCTTTTTTTTTAATTTTTTTATGCTAAAGCGTTCGAGAGAATGTTCGAGATTATTCGTTTGACTGAATTATAAAATAAGTAATATTTGTTATATGTAAATCTTAAATAAGATGTATTTGCTCGTAGATAACCTTTTGGGGACTAATTTATGATAGTAATTTAGTAATTTCAAATTAAATAATAAAGATTATTAGTATTGACTACCTCCGTAGCGTAACCGGCTAACGCGTTAACTCGTCAGCTCCATCGCTCTTGCGACAAACGCGACTAATTCACTTACTAACTTCAGCTTGCGTACTTTGCGAGCTATGTCAGTCACTCTGATTCTCTTACGGATGTCCTTAAGAGAGCCATCGGATGTTGTCCATAAGAGAGACCCCTAACAGCTCGCGCCATACCCGCTGAGCGACTAGAAAGCATTGCTCAAATCCATTCTTAATATTATAAATTTGAAAGTAACTCTGTGTTTTCAAGCCTAAGCCGCTAAACCAATTTTGATGAATTTGATGAAAACGGTATAGAGATAGATTGAACCTTGGAGAAGGACATTTTTATTAAATTACCTAGTAACCGATAAAAACTAGTCTTCAAGAACTGTGTACAATTGTTTATATTATCAGAAATTATGTTATTTATTGACATAAATAAATCGGTATAAAATACTTTTTATTTAACTAAAAAAAATATGGATGTATCACCAACGCGAATTTAATAAAAAAATGATAATATGAATGTGTTAAAATAATCCCTCGACAACGACAAATTTCATTAATTAGATTTTTTTAATTAATTTTATTTAGACTCATTAGACTTGGAATCATTACCTACTTAAGTACTGGTTGGTTCTCACGAAAATCTTAGAGGCTCCTACGTCTGAGGTGACAAGGGGAGTTATTTCACTAAATGAAATTAGTTGAATAGAGGTTCTGATATAACCATGTCGAATATATAGACGGAGAAAAACAAAACGGTATAGATATACCATAAATAAAAATGAAAGTCTTAATCCAAAAATCTCGGTATGCAAATTTCTCTCGATGCTGTCCTTCACCGTCGGTTTGAGACAAGTTTTATTACGCACATTAAGAGAAAAAATCTATCTAATCGGTATATGCTAGGAATTCAGGGCTGCAATCTCCACCAGATAAAAAACTTATTCCTCACATCACACAGAACTTTATCAAATTTTAAAAGAAAGCTTAAATCGGTGGTAAGAATTAAAAAATATTTATCTCGAGTAAAACCGCAGGCAATCCCTTCTTAATAATATTTTATAAGAAATGAAAGTATGAGCACTTAAACTCTACAATAACTTTCTTGTAAATCAGCAATCGGATAATTATAAAATAATATTAATACTGTTTAAATGAATATAAACAATAAACTATGTTAAAAAAACGAAATGTATATGTAAATTTATCGTTTTCTTCATATCATTGGCAAAGTATTATTTTTTTTCTCTCTTATCGCAAATGATAACTTTGAAAACAATGTATGCGATAAATGCGTTATCAGTTGAATGCATTTTATTTCATAATATTTAATAATTAAGATAACTTTTGTTTATTTAAACAATATTCAGATTATTTTTTATAGTTTTATTTCAATATCAAAATAATCATTGTATTTTGTCCATAACAGTAGTTCAGTGGCAGGGGTGTAAGGGGCCCTACCAACATCTTCGGGGCCCAAGTCAACCTCACCTGCAAGTCGGCGCACCCTGCTGAATAACGGACGAGGCTCTGACGACGGCTTTCCTTTTGGGGTTGGGGGGTCAGACGGCAGTCGCCCCCGTAAAAGCCAAAATCAGCCAAATCATAATGGAGAGACTAGAAATGCGAGATCGTGTAAGGGCTAGGGCGCCGCCGCATAACGGCGCGCAAGAGCTTCGCCCGGCTCTTGTGAGAAATGGACAAGGGCTACCGTGTCATGGGCGGGCACGGCTAACGACGTTAGCCCCAACTCACGCAGCCCAAACATCTCGAAAGATCCGCTTCGCAACATGGAACATAGGCACGCTAACCGGACGCGCGAGAGAGTTGGCCGATGTGCTCTCCAGGCGGAGGGTGGCCGTGGCGTTCCTGCAGGAGACTCGGTGGAAGGCCAGCAGATCCCGGTTCATTGGGAATGGCTACAAGCTGATCTACACAGGTGCACCTGGTGGGGAGAATGGGGTTGCCATAGTGCTCTCGGAGGAGTTCCAGAACGACATTTTGGAAGTGAAACGTCATAGCGATCGGCTTATGGTCGTTAGGGTACTTATCGATGGGGTAGTTACCCACTTGATAAGTGCCTATGCGCCACAGGCCGGTTGTGACGACGCCGATAAAATAGCGTTTTGGAATTTACTTGGAGAAGTGCTCCGTGGAATCCCATTATCACAGGGGATCGTTTTGGGTGGTGATCTGAACGGTCATGTGGGTGATGAATGTGGGGAATTTGAGCGTGTTCACGGGGGATTTGGGTACGGTAGCCGCAACGCGGAAGGGGAAGACATCCTCAGTACGTGTGCGGCTGCCGACCTTGCCATCGTGAACACGTATTTCAAAAAGAGACCCGAGCATCTCATCACCTACAAGAGCGGGAGGAATGCTACCCAAATCGACTTCCTACTCACTAGGAGACACCACATCAGCAAAGTGGCCAACTGCAAGGTCATACCCGGTGAGAGTCTCACTGCACAACATCGCCTTCTTGTCATGGACCTCTGCGCTAAGCCTAAAGACTCGCATACTGAGCGCGTTCAGCGCCGAATCAGGTGGTGGCTGCTCGATGAAGTCACGTCCCAGGAGTTCGCCTTAGCCGTCGGTGACAAGTGCGCCGGCGGTATGGGCGAACCAGTTCAGGCTTACTGGGACAAGATTCAGGCGGCTATCCTTGGGTCGGCGAAGGAGGTGCTTGGGGTGTCTAAGGGCGGTCGCAAGTGTGACAAGGAGACATGGTGGTGGAACGACACAGTCCAGAGGGAGACTAGAGCGAAGAAAGCCCTCTTTAAGAAGTGGCAAGCGTCCAGATCTCTTGAAGATCGCGACGCATACCGGGTGGCAAAGCGCGCCACTAAGAGAGCTGTTGCCAGAGCCAGACGAGACAACTTACAACCACTTTACGACAAGTTGGAATCGTCTGAGGGGCAGAAGCTCATCTATAAGTTGGCGCGCTCCAGGGTCAAAGCGGCACAGGACATTTCCAAGTGCCGCTGTGTAAAGGACCCTGTGGGCAACCTGCTATGCGAGGACCTCGCGGTGAAGGAGAGATGGCGCTCGTATTTCCACGAGCTGCTGAACATGCAGCATAAAGGGGTGCAGCCGCCAGATCTTCCTCCGAATCAAGGACTAGTGCCACTGGTAACGCCTGCAGAGGTCCAGAATTGTCTTCGCCGCATGAAGAATCGGAAAGCTGTTGGATCCGATGGAGTCCCCATCGAAGCCTGGAAGGCGATGGGCTCTCGTGGTGTGGGCGTCTTAACCGACCTCTTCAACCAGATACTCCTCACCAGTACGATCCCGAGCCAATGGAGACTGAGTATCATTACTCCAGTCTTCAAGGGCAAGGGGTCGGTCCAGAAGTGCGGTAGTTACCGAGGGGTTAAGGTCATGTCCCACACCATGAAGCTCTTCGAGAGGGTTATCGACTCTCGGATTCAACAGGAGTGCACTATCTCGGAATGTCAATATGGGTTTCGCCCTGGTCACGGGACAATGGACCCTGTTTTTGCCCTAAGGACTGTCGCGGAGAAATACAGGGCGAAGAATACGCCTCTGCATTGCCTGTTTCTCGACTTGCAGAAGGCCTTCGACTGTATTCCTCGCGCGATAATCTGGTGGGCATTGCGGTCCAAAGGGATTCCAGAGGCCTATATTGACATCATCCGAGACATGTACCGTGACTCCGATTCCGTAGTTCGGACCGCTGTTGGCGACACAAAACCTTTCCCCATCACCGTCGGAGTACACCAGGGATCCGTCCTTAGTCCGTTTCTGTTTAGCGTGGTATTAGACGTATTGTCAAACAGCATCAGAAACTCACATGAGCAGCCCCCGTGGCTGCTCATGTATGCTGACGATATCGCGCTGGCAGATTCGGACAGGGGTAGGTTGGTGCGACGTGTGAAGGCGTGGAAGGAGTCGCTTGAGAACGGTGGTCTGAAGCTCAATGTGGCGAAGACCGAGTACTTGGCCTGTAACTCCACAGATCCCACACCCGTACGCATAGACGGCAACACGGTCGAGCGCATGGACCAAGTGAAATACCTGGGATCTGTGTTCCATGCGTCTGGTGACATCGATTGTGACGTCAAGGCACGCATTGCTGCCGCGTGGGCCAAATGGCGTGAGGTAACTGGTGTCATTTGTGACCCCAAGATGCCGGTAAAGTTGAAGGGACAGGTCTATAAAACCATCATTAGGCCTGTCCTTTTATACGGCTGTGAAGCGTGGCCGGTGTTAGAGCGACACAAGCAAGAGCTGCGTGTCACGGAGATGAATATGCTGCGGTGGATGTGTGGAGTGACGCGGAAGGACCGCGTTAGGAACTCCCGCATTCGCGGCAGTCTTCATGTCCGTGACATTGCGGACAAATTACAAGAGTGTCGGCTACGTTGGTACGGCCACGTTTTACGGCAACCGGATGCTTACGTGGGTAACAAATGTCTGGCCATGCCGCCTCCGCCGGGCCCCGGCAGGAGGGGTAGACCCAAAAAGTGCTGGCTTGACGTCGTAAAGGGTGATATGCGTGCCAATGGGCTCACTACCAGGGATGCTGAAGACCGTGCGAAGTGGAGAAGAAAAAGTCGGAAAGCGGACCCCGGGCGCCGAAGCGAGAGTTTGGGCTGCAACCGGGATAGAACGCAAAGATGATGATGATGATGAGTAGTTCAGTGGCAACGAAAGTGGTCGTATCTATGATTTCACTTCGATTCCCACTGAGAACAAAATATCGACGCTTGAAAGGTAACCTTTACTAAGCAACATTGATTGAACTTTCCAAGAATGTGATTTGTCGTTCAAATATGTAGAAAAAAAAATATCTCACCTAATTGTTGAATTTAAATCTTTCTCAGAAAATAAATAACCATCCAATCCAACAATTGAGTTATATTTTTTCCAAATATTTAAACTTCAAATCGCTTAGTAAAAATTGCCTTTCAAGCGTCGATATAGATATACCTATCTGTCAAATTAATTGTTTAAATTAAATTAGTTAAAAGTCCCCTTACTGCTATAATAAAAAACATTCTCCTTTCAACAATTTTTTTTATAGCTGAGATCAGCAGGTAAACATCTCACCCGATAGTAGGTCACCGTCGCTTATAGATGTTTGTAATACCAGAAGCATTGCAAACGTGCTGCTGATATCGAAGAAGAACTGGAACCTGGTTTACTAGTGCCGGAATACAACTATAACTAGCTAGGGTTGTTTTATTGTCTTTACGACAGGCCGCACCTGCCACATGGATCAGCATTCTTACCCCGCCCCTGCACGGAGAACAAATGAAGTATATTTCTCGTTTTTTTAAAAAGGTCAAAACTAAATTTAACCACATCTATCGTCATATGCCTCTTTGGTCAGAAAAAATATCTGAACAAACAGTAAACCTTCGACTTCTAAATAAGTTAAAATGAAACTAAAATCAATGCTATTTTACAGCCGCCGTCGCCTCCAGCAAGCTTGGAGCTTGGAGCGATACCCAAGCGCAGAGTCAGTCACCGTGGCAGGTCGGAAAGCTATACCACTATGACGTAGAATCCCATACCCTTGCACGACTTGAAGAAGGCCCGAGCACCGGCAGCGCCTTCAAAGCCCGTTTTCTAGTCCGCGTCAAGGCCCCGGGACAACTTTACGCCAAATTGGAAGAGCCTCAACATGCTCTAGTGCAACATCAGTTACCAAATGATCTGGAAGAGCATCTGCTACCTTCCGACTTGAGTTACCAACCGGTCCAACAGTTGGAAAGGCCCTTTGAAATAAAAGTAGAAGGAGGTCGAATCCTCTCCCTCATTTTACCTTCTTCTCTGCCCTTGTCCTATAAAAACCTTCTTAAGGGTCTCGTCGGGGCCCTGCAGGTAGATATTTCAACCCACCGCAATATCCACAGCAACAAAGACTTCTATGATAAGGGAACCCACCAAGGGCTTTTCAGAAAAATGGAGACTGACGTCACCGGTGACTGTGAGACTTTGTACTCTGTGGCCCCTGTGGCCTCTGAATGGCGTCGCGAACTCCCGCTGTTCGCCTCCGAGGAAGACCCAATTGAAATCACGAAATCGAAGAACTACGGGCATTGCTACCACCGTGTGGCATACCATTTCGGAGTGCCTCAGGGCGCTGAATGGACTGGTAGTGCTCACGACCACAATGAAGATCAGTTTATCAGAACTTCCATGGTATCTCGTATCTTGGCTGCTAAATCTGGACAAATTTACAAATCAGAGATTACTACCACTGTACACGTTCATCCTCATTTATATGGCAAGCTGAGAGCTCAAGTTCACAGTAATATTGTTTTTAATCTTACATCTGTTCAGCCAGATCAGGGACAGGACTGGAAGTTGTCTGAGGATAAACGCGTCGTCGAGACTCTCTTATATGCTGTCTCTCGTAACCAAATCGCCGTCCACGATCAATCATCAAGCTCGTCCTCTTCCGAGTCTCACGAGCACATTCATATCCTACCAGTACAGCCTAAACTTAACCGGTCTCAACGATCGGTTCTAAGGCATAGTAATAGAAAACACAGTCATGAACATTCTGGATCAAGCAGCTCATCGCACTCGAGTTCTTCATCTCAAGATTCATCCTCAGCGTATAGAAATGATGAGGTACCAAGTAACAACGAACCAGCGTACACTGCTTTGTATTTCATCCAACAGGCTCAAACCGATAGTAAACAAAGCCCGATGAATGCGCAAAAAGTTCTTCAAGATATCGCCCAACAACTCCAAAATCCTAACAATATGCCTAAAGCGGACTTTTTGAGCAAATTCAACATTCTCGTCCGAATTATTGCTAGTATGAGTACTGAACAATTGGCGCAGACCAGTCGCAGCATTGAAGTCGGCAAATCATCAAACAATAGTGTCAAGGCCAATATGTGGATGATCTTCCGCGATGCTGTCACACAGGCCGGTACGTTACCCGCTTTCCAACAGATTAAGAGCTGGATAACGAGTAAGAAAATTGAAGGAGAAGAGGCAGCACAAGTAGTTGCAACTTTGTCCAGCACAATTCGTTATCCGACGAAGGATGTCATAGTTCAATTTTTCAATCTTGCTCAAAGCCCTGAGGTTAAGGTGCAGGAAGAGCTACACTTTTCAGCTCTGTTATCTGTAACGAAATTGATCAATATGGCCCACGTTGACAATGCTACCGCTCATTCGTTCTACCCAACACATATGTTTGGGCGTCTAATTAACAAACATGACAATTTCGTTCTACAAACCATTTTACCTCAACTTGCTGCTGAATTAAAGGAAGCAATACAGCAGTCAAATAGCCGCAAAGCTCAGATTTATATCAAGGCGATCAGTAACTTAGGACACCGTGAGATTCTCAAAGTATTCGCTCCTTATTGGGAAGGCGAAATAAAAACCACTACCTACCTTCGCTCTAAGATGGTTGCAGGTCTGTACCCGTTAGCTCTCCAAAAGGATAAGTACGCTCGTGCCGTCCTATACAGCATTTTGAGTAATACCGCTGAGCCTTATGAAGTCAGAGTCGCTGCTATCCACAACATGTTGTTAGCTGAGCCCAATACAGCCATGTTGCACGCTATGGTTGAAATGACCCACAGTGACCCAAGCTTACAAGTGCGTGCTGTCTTGAAATCCTCTATCCTCTCTTCTGCTGATCTGAAGCATCCTCGATGGTGGCATGAGTAAGTTCCTTTTGACTTCGTGCATTAAAATCTTGAGATATAATATATAGTAGCTATATTACCAATTCGTCAAATATTTGCAGGTCCCAATCAGCTAAAGCGGTCAAATGGATGGTGACCAAAGAAGATTATGGATACCAATACTCGCAGACGCGGTTGGTCGATGGATATGAAAGAGATGATCTTGGAGTCTTTGGTATTTGGTCTAGCATCGGTAGCGAAGATAGCATTCTTCCTAAGCAATGGAAAATGACGTTGAAGACAAACAACGGCGGCCGCAACAAGAGACAATCGGTGAAAATTTATTTCTCTTTTATTTATTAAAATAATTTTAAATTAATTAGGCATTCCAAGTTAGCCCTATGGTATCGTGAAAGTTAGAATAAAGCTTACTAGTTGAAGTGATATTCATTATATCCTATGGGAATATAGGATATGAAAACATTATTAAGTTTTTGATTTAAATGTCAAAATGCGCGTAGCAGTATTACCTACAGTAACTAATTGCCCTTGGTAAGATGTAACAAATTAGAATGCAATCTATTCCGTCATTAATAATTTATTTTGTTAAAGGAAAACAAATACCGACTTATAAATTTTAAACTCTCCAGATTGCGGCTACCTCCACCAGCGTGAAAGATTTCATTGAAATCTTCGCGGACAGCTTATTAGGCCCACATTCTAAATCTCAAAACACTCACAAATATTCTGCAGACAAGGTTTCTGAAATGCTCAACATTAAGCGCGAGAGCAGAGACCCACTGGAAGCCGACTTCTACATAGACCTCATGAACCAGGAGAGGTACTATACTTATGGTGAAGAAGACATCAAGCAGCTGCCTCGCACTCTTAAGGATTATCTAGAAAAGGTCAAGAATGGCGTAGACCAACATTACACAAAAGTTATTAACGACGCACAAGTATCGATCATGTTCCCCTTATCTTCGGGTATGCCGTTCGTTTACAAATACAAGGAACCCACTCTAATCCATATGCAGGGTAAGCTTAAAGGACAAGTAGATTTACCTTCCCAAGAGAAGAAAGAACTCCATTCAATGCTGACCAAAGAAATGCAGTTCACGTATGCCAGGAATATCGACGGCAGCGCCGGGTTCATTGATGCTCTGTCTGAACAATACCCTCAAGTTGGAATTGTATCTAAAATCCAAGTTCACCTTCCCCTGAAAGTGGAACTGCAGATCCAACCTAAATCAGTACAAGTGAAGCTTGAACCGCTGAACCCTGACCAAGATAGCACTATTGTCCACTACAGCATCTGGCCGTTCGTTGCTAACCAGAAGAAAGATTCCTTGATACCCATATCCCAAGATCCCAATACTAAGCTCATTGAGCGGCCTCAGAAGACTGTTTCAGTTGATTCCAAGTTTGGTCAAACTATGGGAACTATTTTCCTCATACAAGGCTACTCTTACTCCAATGACTATTTAGATATAAAACAGATGTTCAAGTATTCTGATCTTCTCTCTAATGTTGCTGCTGTCTTCGACCAAAGAGATGTTGCTTTGACTCACTTCAATCTCAGATATCTAGGAAAGCAATGTCAGAACAAGGGTGTCACATTGACTGCTGTTTATGGTAAGTTTATATTATGATTACACGCTTTTAATGGGATATAGTTAGTCAAAAATGTAGTATTGAAAATATTTGCTTCGGATCATATATCTTTAACTCTTCTGGGACAGCAAACAATCAACAAGTCGGCGCATTTGATAGTCCGATGCCTGAAGTACCGTTAACTCGCTGCCGTGCGCGTATAAAGCAACTGGAACCTGGGTCCCTTATGCTGGAACACAACAAAAGGTTATCACGGCGACATATATAGTCCAAGCAGGGATTGCCATACGCTATGATGATGATGACGGTGGCATATTAAGAGAGGTGTTTGCCATCCAAACGGGTTTGGAGACCTACATCCTAGTTAGGGTTGTTTTGTCGCATTTTATGACAAGCTACCCCCGGCCGCAGGGATCAATATTCTTAATTCGCCCCCGCGCAGAAAATTTGCTCTCATACGAATATCATAAATGTGAAAGTAACTCTGTCTATCTGTCTGTTGCTTTTTCACGCCTAAAGCAATTCCATTGGACCTTGAAGAAGGACATAGGCTACTTTTTTTAATGTATATGGCAGAACATCATTTGTCGGGTCAGCTAGTAGATCATAAAGACTTTCGATTCACGTAGCAATTATGAGGCTGATTTTAAAATTAAGCTAATTCTAATAAAAAAATAGTTTAATCGAAACTAAATCGTTGCGGGTGTCTGACATGGAGATTATAACATAACTAAATAGCCTGTGGAAGTTCATATACTCTACCAAAGACAAGCGTAGATAATTGGATGTTTCTTGTAGAGAATTCAGTCCCCTAATTTTCTATTGATATTACTTAGAATTCGGACCGCTGTTGGCGACACAAAACCTTTCCCCATCACCGTCGGTGTGCACCAAGGATCCATCCTTAGTCCGTTTCTGTTTAGCGTGGTATTAGACGTATTGTCAGACAGCATCAGAAATTCACATGAGCAGCCCCCGTGGCTGCTCATGTATGATGATGATATCGCGCTAACAGATTCGGACAGGGGTAGGCTGGTGCGACGTGTGAAGGCATGGAAAGAGTCGCTTGAGAACGGTGGTCTGAAGCTCAATGTGGCGAAGACCGAGTACTTGGCCTGTAACTCCACAGATCCCACAACCGTACGCATAGACGGCAACTCGGTCGAGCGCACGGACCGAGTGAAATACCTGGGATCTATGTTTCATGCATCCGGTGACATCGATTGTGACGTCAAGGCACGCATTGCTGCCGCGTGGGCCAAATGGCGTGAGGTGACTGGTGTCATTTGTGACCTCAAGATGCCGGTAAAGTTGAAGGGACAGGTCTATAAGATCATCATTAGGCCTGTCCTTTTATACGGCTGTGAAGCGTGGCCGGTGTTAGAGCAACACAAGTAGGAGCTGCGTGTTACGGAGATGAATATGTTGCGGTGGATGTGTGGAGTGACGCGGAAGGACCGCGTTAGGAACTCCCGCATTCGCGGCAGTCTTCATGTCCGTGACATTGCGGATAAATTGCAAGAGTCTCGGCTCCGTTGGTACGGCCACGTTTTACGGCAACCGGATGCTTACGTGCGTAACAAATGTCTGACCATGCCACCTCCGCCAGGCCCCGGCACGAGGGGTAGACCCAAAAAGTGCTGGCTTGACGTCGTAAAGGGTGATATGCGTGCCAATGGGCTCACTACCAGGGATGCTGAAGACCGTGCGAAGTGGAGAAGAAAAAGTCGGAAAGCGGACCCCGGGCGCCGAAGCGAGAGTTTGGGCTGCAACCGAGAATTAACGCAGAGAGATGATGATGATTACTCAGAATTATTAGCATGTATACATTATACATTATATGAATTTGATAACTAAACTTAATACATTACAGACGAATATTACAATCAGAAACAAAGCGGTCAGGTCGGACCAGTTAGTAGCCAGAAAGACATGAGTCCCAACAGTCCATCACGTCGTGAAGAACTTGCTAAACGAGTCGCCGCTGGTATCACCATCGCCAAATCTCAGGTCATCGACATGAGCGCTAGTTTTGAGGGTCAAGTAAAGGCTAACTACATAGTTACTGCGGCATATGCAGAAAGCCCAGTAGACAGAAAGATTCAGTATGCCTTCGTCGCTGGCCAAGACACCGCTGAAGGGCAAGATCAAATCAACGGTGTTGGAAATATAGAAAAGCCTGCAGTTAATACCTTGAACTTCCTCCAGGCCCTCACTAAAGATTTGAAGAGTACATTCGATACTGAGATTAAGTATGGCCAGAACAGTGAACTTCGTGTACAGGGAGAGCTTAGCCGCACAACCAAGTACGCTGAGGAACTTAAGAGACAACCCTATGCAAAGAAATGTACTGAAGAGATCGCTCAAAGCAATTATTACCAACCTGATTGCCAAGAAGCTCTCCTTTTGGCCAATGCTCCAAATCACATGAAGCTGTCCATTACATACAAGGAGCTCAGTCCTGTTTACTTGGCTCGTATGCGTCGCTTCTTCAACTGGTTGGAATACAATAATTACTGGCGTACAGAGCTGCTTCCTCTTGAAACCACTCCTGAGGATAAGATTGAAATAGAGGCTGAGGTTTCCTACGTGAACAACTCTCTCGATGCCTTGATGGGTTCTAAGTATGGAAGCTTACGCATGAGGAACATTGAGATACCCGAATCGATGGCTGAGTATATGGTGGTTGATACTGAGCCTTTTACGTTATTTGAACGTGTTGCCAACTACTACACCAACGAACAATATCAACGTGAGTATTCTGTTACTTTTAATGTTGTGTCCATCCGTGTTCCGTTTCTTTGAAATAAGAGTAGTTATCTCGATCATCTCTCTAAATATTCGATAATAAATATATTCTCTTTGTTTTCTTACTAGCAGCAGGAACCATCATGTTCCCGATTCGGATTTGAGAGATCAAACCTATAAAAATTAAATATCATCATATTTTTGGAATTTCATTTTAGCGCAAGTAATGTACAGCGCCATCTAGTCCCAAAGTAAGCAGAGTGCAGCAGCAGAGTGCTTATGTTATGCAACTTTTAAATTATTTTTTTCTATGCATAAAATTTTTACAAACATCCAAGTGCAGGACGAGAATTAAACCAGTGACCCTTGCTAGCGTTCTGGCATACAAAAGCTCTATCAGTGAATTGAAGGTACTGAAATTACTTTGATTATAGCACACTGCACCATCGATCCCAAGAAGATCACTACATTCAGCAATCGCCAATATGACTATGAGCTCTCTTCCTCATGGCACGTAATCCTGGAAGACCACACTCAAGAATGGGGTAACTGGTATGAGATCGCCATTTTGGCCAGAAAAGCTAGCCCAGACAAACAAGAGGTCTACATTTCCTATAAGTAAGTATTTCATTTTAGTCATGTAACTCATCTTTTTCCAAGTAGTTTCGTCGCTTGCCTTCGAGGATTGACTCTGAAATAACCCACTTTTTTATTGCTGGGGGACAGAATATAGGCTGACGGCCGCCTTAATCGTCTATAGATGTTTGCGACGATAGGGGCACCGCGAACACCTGCTGTCTTACTAATGCCGAAACACAACACAAGGTTATTATGGCGGCATATTTAGAACCAGAAGTGGTTGCCCTCCAGACATGCATGGGGCCCTAGCAAGGCGTTGTTTTGTCGCTTTTACGACAGACTGTCCCTAGCAGGGGTACTGACCCCTGCTAGGGACAGTCTGTCCGCTTCTGCGTGGAAAAACAAACATACCGATATTCACATTCGATTTAAAATTTCTCTTTCGATTTAAAATTCGATTTAAAATCATCTTAGCAATGAATTCCGGTTGCAGCCCAAACTCTCGCTTCGGCGCCCGGTGTCCGCTTTCCGACAATTTCTTCTCCACTTCGCACGATTTTCGGCATCTCTGGTCCATTGGCACGCATATCAACCTCTACGACGTCAAGCCAGCACTTTTTGGGTCTACCCCTCCTGCCGGGGCTCGGCGGTGGCGGCATGGCCAGACATTTGTTCCCCACATAAGTAGCCGGTTGCCGTAAAACGTGGCCATACCAGCGAAGGCGACACTTCTGCAATTTATCCGCAATGTCACGGACAAGAAGGCTGCCGCGAATGCGAGAGTTCCTAACGCGGTCCTCCCGCGTTACTCCACACATCCACCGCAGCATATTCATCTCTGTGACTCGCAGTGCCTGCTTGTGTCAGTCCAGCACCGGCCACGCTTCATATCCGTATAAAAGGACAGGCCTAATGATGGTCTTATAGACCTGTCCCTTCAATTTTGGGGTCACAAATGACACCAGTCATCTCCCGCCATTTGGCTCACGCAGCAGCAATGCATGCCTTAATGTCGGAGTCAATTCACCAGACGCGTGAAATACAGATCCCAGGTATTTCACCTGTTCTGTACGCCTGACTGTGTCCGCCTATGCGCACAGGTGTAGGATCTGTGGAGTCGCAAGCCAAGTACTCGGTCTTCACCACGTTAAGTTTCAGACCGCCGTTCTTAAGCGATTCCTTCCACGCCTTCATACGTCCCACCAATCTACCCCTGTTAATATATTGATATATCAAATAGAGTAAATAGGTGACTAAACATCGAATCAAGCCAATACATCCTACGACAAATATCGAGAAAATTCAAAAAATCGATACAAATATCCCAACTCTATTACCCAAGGAAGGAGACGTTCTTTGGGTCAGATTAAGTTAATTATAACGAATGTGGATTAACAGTTTAAGCCTAACTTATATTATAGATCCGAATCCGGTAAGGACTTGGAAGTCGAAATCAAGCCATCGCCTTCAGGCCAGAAACACCTAGTCGAAGTTAAGACTAATGCTAATATGATATCCGAAGGAGACCTGGTCACTTACTGGGATGATGTCAAAGAAACGCCTCTGCTAGAGTACTTCACCCAACAAGATGGTTTGCTGGTGCTGAAGATTCAGGAGGACAGGGTCCGCATTCTATACGACGGTCAGAGATTGATTGTCTCGGCTGATAACAACCGCCAGAGTACTAGAGGAATCTGTGGAAGGATGACCGGTGATCCTCGTGATGATTATCTCACTCCTCATGGTTTGGTCAACAGACCCGATCTTTACGCTGCATCTTACAGTCTGAGCGATGAGAACGGAGACCCTAAGACCCAACAATTGAAATCTGAAGCCCAGAAACAGGCGTATAAGCCCGAAAACTTCTACACTTCGATCCTACATTCTGATCAGCAATGGATGCAGGCGATGCAGTATAGTCAGGCTCAGGAATGGGGTTCGGAGAGCGTCTACAGATCGCGATGCTACGACAAACAACGCGGACCGTGTGTAGTGAAGCAGCAGGTTCAATACTACGAAAACCACGGTGAGATTTGCGTGAGCACCACTCCTCTGCCGGCTTGTCAGTCCCATTGTCGTGGTCAGGAGTACAGGGTCCAGGCTGCGATGGTGACCTGTGGCTCCAAACTTGACCACCAGTTCCAGTTGTACAGAAATCAGATCCAACAGGGCCAGAACCCCACGGTTACTGGTGTACCACATACCAAGCAGTTTAAAGTACCCTCTGTGTGTGTTGATTAAATAACTTGGCTGTATAGGAAAATGCTTTAATTTATGTATTTTATTATTAACAATGTTTGGTTGTATTGTATATTTCCGTGAAATTTATTATGTCTATGTAATGTTTATGTATGTCATGTGATTATGATGTCTTTTTTGTACATATTTATTTAGTATTATTACGATATTTGTAGATTTAATGCGCATTTAAAAAAGTATAAAAAAAGATCCATAAATAACGTAATAAAAGTTTAATGTTAAAAAATTCACTCGAACTTTTATTTAATTTTACTCTTTTCTGAGGCGAGACCATGTAGTTAACTATTCCGCGTGCCTCCGTTTATTTGGAATCGACAAATATGTCACATCCATACAAGGGGGAGACCGCGTGCCGGCCTGGGCCTTGGTATCGACAGGCCAGATGTCCGTCGGTCCTGGGACTAGGCGATAAGAGAACAGTGGGGTTTCTATTGGGAAGTTGGGTATCTACCCAACATACTCATATTTATATATCATGTGGAACTCTTTTCACATAATGCATATTTTCTCAAGGTCAGGGGATTCACAATTATTCTAATCCTCGGGGAAAAAAATATGGTCAAAAACAACTAAACTAGCGACATTTGCCTCGGAGCTGTAGGAGTTTTTTCAAATTCAAATTCATTTATTTGCGAAATATGGATTATAAAAATCAATGACAAAATATAATATAATAAGTACGCCATATTCAGCCCTTCGGTATGCAACAATATATATGTATCTGGGTGTACATTCATCATTATATTACAATCATTTCATTACTTATAATCAAGTTAAATGAAACATTTGAAATAAATATCTATTAAACAATTATACAGTATGTCTATGTTATTTATTTAATAATATATTATATAACAAAGGTCAAAAATATTTAAAATTTATCAATTAAATAATCTTTAATATTATAATATACCTTGTCAAATAAAAATCATTTCCGTCTACATTTAAATTTTGGATGTCAATTAAAAATTTTGGCAGATGGCTATAGAGCCTAGGAGCCATACTTTCACCTTTTAAGGCAGATTAGCTTACTGGGCAGCATATTTTATGTGCTTGTCGCTTAATATTAAATTTATTAAATTAATGAATAAATACGTATTATTTATATTGAAAAAAAAATGCATACCTTCATGTATATGTTAAATAATTTAAAATTATTTCCAAATTAAGCAATCAGCAGATGAAAGAAAATGGCAATGATTGTTCAAGAATATTGATGACGATTGCCAAATCTGCTTTAGACTAGGGTTGCCAACCGTCCTGTTTTCCCAGGATATGTCCTAGTTTTTGTGGTGTCCTGGGATGTCCTGGATAGTTTTTAAGTAGCATCCTGTTTTTTTATATTCAAATAAGTACTTATTATTAAATAATATTTGTTGTTGTTATACTCTCCGTGCAGAGGCGGAGTAAGAATAACCTCTGTGGCTGGGGTCGACCTATCGTAAAAGGCGACATAACCACTCTGGCTACCTAGGGTCACAAGCCCCTCTGGATGGCTACTATCCTTGGTTTATAATTATGCCGCCATAATAATCTTGTGTATGTCTATGGGACAGCAGCGTGTTCGCGGTGCCCCTAGCGTCGCAAACATACATAGACGATAGTAACTGCATAAACTACGATTTAATATAAGTATTGCAACTATATTACTGCGTCCTGTTTTTAAACTAAATTGTCCTGGTTTTTTCAACATCATATCCTAGTTTTTTAAATTTGGGGTTGGCAACCCTACTTTAGACAAATAATGTTATTTCCTTCTAAGGTCATCAATAGATATTTTCATGTCCTTCTAACAATATTTTTTCGTTTTCTCACATAGGCTATTAATAGCCCTATTTATTTATAAATAAATACGAAAAATATTAGTGCCGAAAGATTATTACACAAGGGATTCGAGTAATATAGAATAAATTTGCCAAATTATTATTAAAAAAATAACGAAAAACACACACCTTTATGATTTAATTTATTTGACTTTAAGAGATAGCGCTGTATGATTCGCGGCGTGATTTGATAACTATTCCAATTCAAAATGGCTGTTAAGTTTAGTTAACAAAACCTTGATATTTCAATATTGTCAGTTAATAGCGTGCATCTATATTTAAATTATATAACGAAATTAGCAAAGTAATTAAATTAAACAAACTTCCCATTGGTAGGTGTAAGAAAGTTTTGAGTGATTATTTGTATGAGCTGAATTATCAAGAGTCAGAAGAGATTATCAAAGTAATTATTGAAATATAATATTACATTTTACTTATATATAAACTTACATACATTATATTCACATACAATCATTGTTTCAGTTAATATATGTATCTATATTTTTCTTTCCCTTCTTCTTTCATTAATATTTTATTTTAAATTATTATTTATTTTTACTACTATATCTCATTTAACTACTATGTATTATTTAATTATTAATATAATGGTAATTATTATATATTAGTACTTATTTTAAAAATACTGGCCCACTGAGATACAGTATTCACTAGTTCAGGGGCCAGTGTGATGTTCTCTAAGTCAAATTAGTTGTTGTACATGAACTGCTGTGATATGTATCTTTTATATTTAAAATTTGTATGTCATGTATAAATAATTAAATAAATAAATAAATAAATCTTAGCTATGGAGGTTAGAAGTAAGAAGATCATTATATAATAAGGTCTATCATTTGGAGAAGAAGTCGAAAGTATCCAGTAGTACGCTTTAAATTGTAGTTCAAAAATCAGAATGGCGCTAGTGCGCCTTCAGTGATATGAAAGTACGAGTAGCTGTTGTAGACGAATTGAAATGCTGACTAAAAAAAATTAATATGTTTGGCGACTAGAGTACTTAGTGTCAGTAAAGTATTGAAAACCTCAACTTTTTGTGAAGCTCAAAATTATTTGGTAAATATAACCTAAAAATTTACACTACACTCCTGATAGGTAAACTAATTTAACATATGTAAATATTTTCGCCTGAAATTATTAATAGAGCAATTGTAAACAAATAAAAAACCTACGCAAAATATGGAGTCGTTGTTGTTAAAACATAATATTTGTGAAACAATATTAATTTTCCATCGTATAATACAAGTTACTTGAATTACACTTTGAAGTAAAATTGTTGTAGTTATTTTAGATCATCGTTATGATTTTTACTTTGAAGTACGGGGTTCATTATTGTGTAGCATATGCACGATGCTAATTGTTTTTACAGGGATGAGCGTCATAAAGTCGATATTTTAATCTGTTTATCACTCGTATTACTTAATACTTATTCTAGTTTTCATTGTACATAGATTTAGCTGGTGAACAATAAAGAGTTTTCATTTCAATACTTCACTTGATCGAGTAGATCTTTCTAGTAATATCTATTTTGTATGTCCGTAGATCTATCTCAGCATATTGTAACATCCTGTTAGTTCCCCACTTCGAAGTCAGAAACCTTGTGTCGGGTCTTGGTATTAACCAAAATGCATTTTTCTTTATTCTTTATTCATAAATTATTACAATCTAATGTAGAAAAGATTAATAAGTAATTTAATTCTAACTTAAAATTACTAATAATATTTTAAACTAAGAATGTGTCCAATAACACTTTTCTTATTGTCTCTATTTAAGAGAAGACACGTTGGTCATGTGTTTTTCATTTTTAATGTAACTTAAACACTGCACTACACTTTGTCACTACAGTTCTATAACACTAACTCAAAAGGTTTGATCCTTTTGAGTCTTCTAACTATGTCCGTGTTGTCGAGGAGCTGGATGGCCTCGGCATTGA
The DNA here is from genome assembly GCA_963693495.1 of Malacosoma neustria. Classification (NCBI taxonomy): domain Eukaryota; kingdom Metazoa; phylum Arthropoda; class Insecta; order Lepidoptera; family Lasiocampidae; genus Malacosoma; species Malacosoma neustria. The sequence continues at coordinate 10,235,895 of OY856395.1, read as the reverse complement.
CGTGGTCGTGAAGTCGTTGTTCGTGAGCTTCTGCATATTTTTTTATTATACTAGCAACGAAGTCCATATTCAGGTCCCGATGGAGGTCGTCCGGTTTTATGTACCACGGTGCGTTTACGATTCCTTTAAGTACTTTATTCTGGAAGCGCTGGATAATAATATTTATGTTAGTTGGTCTTGCACAACCCCATAACTGTATCCCATATGTCCATACAGGCATAAGGATTTGCTTGTATAAAATTATCTTGTTTGGCACTCATCATCATCGTCATCATCCTTGCGTTAAGTCCCGGTTGCAGCCCAAACTCTCGCTTCGGCGCCCGGGGTCCGCTTTCCGACTTTTTCTTCTTCACTTCGCACGGTCTTCAGCATCCCTGGTAGTGAGCCCATTGGCACGCATATCGCCCTTTACGACGTCAAGCCAGCACTTTTTGGGTCTACCCCTCCTGCCAGGGTCCGGCGGAGGCGGCATGGCCAGACATTTGTTACCCACGTAAGCACCCGGTTGCCGTAAAACGTGGCCGTACCAACGGAGCCGACACTCTTGTAATTTATCCGCAATGTCACGGACATGAAGACCGCCGCGAATGCGGGAGTTCCTAACGCGGTCCTTCCGCGTCACTCCACACATCCACCGCAGCATATTCATCTCCGTGAACGCAGCTCTTGGTTGTGTCGCTCCAGCACCGGCCACGCTTCACATCCGTATAAAAGGTCAAGCCTAATGATGGTCTTATAGACCTATCCCTTCAGTTTAACCGGTATTTTAGGGTCACAGATGACACCATTCACCTCACGTCATTTGGCCCACGCGGCAGCAATGCGTGCCTTATCCCCCAGCTAATATTTAAGCAAAAAGGTATTGCCTAGAAACTAGACTCCAATTAAAAACAAACATTCTAAGTTGACCTGAACTGTAAATATATGACCTATACATAATAAAGCGCTTGCTAGATAGATAAACTGCACTCGTTAGATATGAATTAATATGTAGAATCAGCACTAAATCAAGCAACAATGTGACTGACTATCAGTGATTTGGGGTCTAGGGTTATATTTAAACACGAATAGAGGGGTATATAAGAGTGAGATTGGATATGAGATAGGCAGAAGTGTTCTTTCTACCCAACGGGCTATCAGACGCTGCCGAAAAGACGGAGGTATCATGAAGTTGTTGGTTTTGGCAGCCTTTGTTGGTAAGTCTTTGTTGAAATCAATACATAGGATGTATTTTTTATTACTTTATATGTTACCTACTGATGTTATTCTTCTTTCCCTTCTTCTTTCATTAATATTTTATTTTAAATTATTATTTATTTTTACTACTATATCTCATTTAACTACTTTATATAATTTAATTATTAATATAATGGTAATTATTATATATTAGTACTTATGTTAAAAATACTGGCCCACTGAGATACAGTATTCACTAGTTCAGGGGCCAGTGTGATTTTCTCGAGTCAAATTAGTTGTTGTACATGAACTGCTGTGATATGCATCTTTTATTTTTAAAATTTGTATGTCATGTATAAATAATTAAATAAATAAATAAATAGGGTGGGCTGGTTATCTGCTAAACTCTAGCTATAATTTTTTTTATAAATAAATTTATAGTGGAAATGCACCGCGTACCATATAAATGTTGATGGTAAATGATGGATGAGTTTAGGGCTTGGGCACGTTGAGTAGACATTGTTAGAAATTAGGGTGTGTCATTTACTTTTGTCCCTATTGGTGACTATAGTTTTTACATTGCATAAAAATAGTCAGTTATACACAATTTCCGACAGTAGGCTATTTAAATTTAGCCGCTTCTGATTGATCAGAACGTGGTGAAATCAATAACATACGAATTTTAAAATTTTCATAAGTTTTTTCAATAAATTTTAATACATATTTTTTCGGCATAAAAGGAGGATTTTCAGAAATTTGATTTGATACTTTAATTAGAAAATCGATATTACATGTTCATTGAATTGTGTAAATAGATTTTACAAAATAATATATTCAGATACATAGAGATATAATGAAGAAAATATGAAAAATTACTATATTTACAGCTATTGCAATACTTCAAGAAATATATTTTATAAAGCATTTAGACATTATTCATGTAAAGACGTTGGAGTATTACTGTACAGAACTGAAAATATTTAAATTTTTCTAAAATATTTAGGAACGAAATTTTTTTCTATGTGTATAAATATTTTTTTACCAAATAAAAAAAAATGGGCTAAATTTTCCGCCTAAGCCTACAACCTTAGCCTGCTGGTAAATCCGCCCCTGAATAAGTGAATTTCAAATAATATCAATTTAATTATTATTCTCCTATTTTACAATATTAGAACAAGTTGATTACGAGAAACTTTCTCAAAACGCTTTTTTTCTCCGTGCAGGGTCGGAGTAAGAATACTAACCCCTGCGCCTGGGATCAGCCTGTCGTAAAAGGCGCCCATAAAACCACCATAAAACAATAGCTACGTGATAGGGTCACAATCTCGTCTGGATGGCAACCACACTGGGTTTATAAGTATGCCGCCATAATAACCTTGTGTTGTGTTCCGGCATTAGTGACCCAGGTTCCTGTACCATGCGTCTTGCATTTCCACCTCCCAAAAAAAAAGGTTATATATTATGTTTTTTTCTTATAACCACCGAAGAAATTTCATTTCATTTCGAAATTCTATTTATAAACTCCCGATTCGAAAAATGTTAACACACTTAATTTTTGGATTGAAATGATTATTTATATTCTGTTGCATCACCATTGAGTTATCTTTTATTTCTAAATATTTGAACTTCTGTTACGACAACCTGACGGTCGTCGACAAATATAGAAAGGAAATTAAACAATTTTAAATGAAATACAAGTTTATTAATAATGTAAAGTACTGATGATTAACAAATTAGAGTTCGGTTTACAATTATAACCGGGGCGTGGGTACAAGCACTAAGAGGTTTATATTGAGCGTTAAACTAAGGGTGTGGAGTGACTTAGCTTAGGCCTCGTCCTGCGCATGGAGGGTCATCAACGTCCTTTCCTTTTACGAGGCCTGACGTGACCTGCCGTTGGAAGTGGTCTGCAGCTCCAGCCCGTACTGAGGGTGGCCGCCTCGAGACCGCTGCGAAGGATGGCAGCTACGGGTTGTTGTTCTGAAGAACCCGTTCTGGGGCGTCTGCTTTCAGCCCTTACGGTGGACCCTCTCTTCTGAAATGCGTCGAAGATGTTTCTGTAGCGCGAAAGACCCGGCACCCTGACACCCTGGACGACCAGGAGTGGTGTCGGTATCCTTCGCGATACATTATTAAAACGCGAAAGTGGAGTGGTGATAGCTTATGACCGGTCTTTATAATAACAAGCAAAATACGGAATGAAAATTAAATAATTTAAAAAAAATATAAAAATGAAAATTGTCCAACCAGGAATCAAACTAACTACTATTACTCGGACTATCACCATTCCACTACGCCATAAACACAAAGAAAAGTTTACATAAAGATCTAAACAGAGATAGGTAGTTTCAGCATATAAAAAAAATTAACATACGAATCGTCGGTTTCCAAAAGAAAATCCGTTTTAATACGGTATTACAAAATAATTTACATTTACAGGTTACAAGATCTAACCAGCGACATTAATTTTTATAAACATATTTTTATACATATATATATATATATATATATATATATATATATATATATATATATATATATATATATATATATATATATATATATATATATATATATATATATAAGATTTATGACGATACGTCGGTGGCAACAACATTAAAAGCTTATTACAACTACATTAGGTTCACAAGTAAAAAACAGATTTAAAACAATAACGCGGCAAGCACATTCGCCTAACACCAAATAATAAGGTTATGATTTACACCCACATGTCACGTCCCGGTTGCGTTCTGTTAATATTAACTTGCAATATTTAAATATAAAAAAAAAAGAATTTTATTTTGGATTAATTTTTAGGCACAAAACTAGGCAATAGCGACCGGCTAATGGACTTAATTTTATGAGCTCACCTGAGGGTTATGCACTAAAACTTTATATTACAATTTTATAACATTTTTAAAACACGCGCACGTTAAAAAAAAGTTAGTTGTTGAAGGACGACTACTCGTAGCTCTTCTAGTGTCCGAATCTTCGCGTCCATCGCGGCTTCGCCTTTTTATACTGGCCTTCAGGACACCGCCCACTTTTTCGAAGATTCTAGATTTGGGTTCTAATGGGTGTGGCATGGAAAAGTACTGAGTAGCGCCTGACCTTTGACCCGCTACTCGTTTAGACAGTGAAAGAGCTATAGGCCAGAGGGGTAAAGAATTATTCGTGACGTAAGCCCCGACGACTCTTGGTTCCTGTCGTTCGTTCATTTGTAGTATTTTCGATGACCGCTACCCGATTGAATGATTCGCGTTCATTCATCTTTTTATTTATCAATGGACGCTATTCAACTGAACGATTTCTCGAAGATTCTTCCCAGCCGTCGTTTAATTCTTAACTACCTACCTTTAAGGTGCGCGATCGAAATTATTATCTGGTTTGTTTACATTAAAATACCCTCAAGATTAAATATTATATATTGTTGAGATTAATTAGAAATTTTTATTAAGTATTTAGGGAATAAATATTATATAAAGAAGATTAAATATTCTACACTTGTTACAACGTAACACTTCACATCACTTTCCTGGAAAGTTCACTCAATGTCGTGAAGTAAAGGTTACCTTTTAAGCGTTGATATATTTTTTTATATGTTTTGTTCACCGTAGGAATGAAACAGACACGACCGTACCAGCCCTCTTCCGTAATCGCTAAGCCAAATGTATCGTCAATTTTAGTAATAAAACGTAATTTTGATAACAACTTAAATATATTTGCATTTTTATAGCTAGAGTTCAGCAGACAGGCAAACAGCCCATCCGTCACCTTATAGACGTTTGCAACACCAAAAGCATTGCCAACGCTCTGCCGGCCTCGATCTATAACGCCTTTTTTTAAAAACCCATTCCAAATCCGACGATCCTAAGATGAAAATATTCTTGAGAACCGTTTTAAATTTTTTATAAATTTAAATTTTTTTATATATTTTTACAGGCGCCGTCGTATCCAGCAAGCTTGGAAATGATAGCCAACTGGAGAGTCACTCACCGTGGCAAGTCGGAAAGCTATACTACTATGACGTAACATCGCACACTCTCGCACGACTCAACGAGGGCCTAAGCACAGGAAGCGCCTTCAAAGCCCGCTTCTTAATCCGCGTCAAGACTCCAGGATATCTTTACGCCAAGTTGGAACTGCCTCAACATGCTCAAGTGCAACATCAGCTACCAGATGATCTGCAAGAGCATCTGCTACCTTCCGACTTGAGTTACCAACCCGTTCAACAGTTGGAGAAGCCATTTGAAATAAAACTCGATGGTGGTCGCGTCCTATCCCTCAGTTTTCCATCTTCTCTACCTTTATGCTATGAGAACCTTATTAAGGGTCTTGTAGGAGCCCTACAGGTAGATCTGTCAACCTACCGCGTTATTCACAGCTCTAATAACTTCTTCGATAAAGAAACTTATCAAGGACTCTTCAGAAAAATGGAGACTGACGTCACCGGTGACTGTGAGACTTTGTACTCCGTGGCCCCTGTGGCCTCTGAATGGCGTCGCGAACTCCCGCTCTTTGCCTCCGAGGAAAATCCAATTGAAATCACGAAATCGAAGAACTACGGTCATTGCTACCACCGCGTGGCGTACCATTTCGGAGTGCCTCAGGGCGCGGATTGGACTGGTACTGCTCATCGCAGCAATGAAGATCAGTTTGTCAGAAGGTCTACAGTATCTCGTATCCTGGCTGCTAAATCCGGACAAATTTACAAATCAGAGACTACTAGCACTGTACACGTTCATCCGTATATGTATGGTAAACAGAAGGCTCAGGTTCACTGCATTATTCGCTTGGAACTGACATCCGTCCAACCTGACCAGGAACCAGAATGGCAGTTGCCCGAAAACAAACACGTTGCTGAGACTCTCTTATATGCTATCTCACAAAAGCAAATCGCCATCCACGACCAATCTTCAACATCTTCTTCTTCGGAATCTCACGAACATATTCACATCCTACCTGAACAGCCAAAAAACAGGGCTCAGCGATCGGTACTAGGTCATAGAAGTGGGAATCATAGCCACGAACACTCCCGATCAAGCAGCTCATCACACTCTCACTCAAGTTCTTTTCAAGACTCATCGTCAGCATACCAGAATGATGAGATACCAAGTAATAGCGAACCAGCATATGCCTCTATGTACATGAACCATCAGTCCCATGCTGAAAAGAAGAAAAGCCCCATGAACGCACAAAAAATTCTACAAGACATCTCTCAACAACTCCAAAACCCGAACAATATGCCCAGAGCTGACTTTTTAAGCAAATTCAATATTCTAGTCCGTGTTATTGCCAGCATGAGTTCTGAACAAATGACACAGATGAGTCGCAGTATCGAGGTCGGTAAGTCATCGAGCAACAGCGTCAAGGCTAATATGTGGATGATCTACCGTGATGCTGTCGTGCAAGCTGGATCACTACCCGCTTTCCAACAGATCAAGAGCTGGATCTATAGCAAAAAGATAGAGGGAGAAGAAGCCGCACAAGTTGTTGCAACTTTAGCCAATACACTCCGTTACCCCACTAAAGATATCATGCTTCAGTTCTTTAGACTTGCTAGAAGCCCTGAAGTTAAAGAACAAGAACAACTTTATTATACAGCATTGTATGCGGCTACTAAATTAATCAATATGGCTCAAGTAAACAATGATACTGCCCACTCTTTCTATCCTACGCATATGTATGGTCGTCTTTCACATAAACACGATAACTTTGTTCTTGAAGAGATTTTGCCCCCACTCGCAGCTGATTTAAAAGAAGCCATTCAACAAGAAAATAGCCGAAAAGCTCAAGTGTATATTAAATCAATTGGCAATTTAGGACATCGAGAGATCCTCACAGTCTTTGCTCCTTACTTGGACGGTCAAATGAATGCTACTACATACCTTCGCACTAAAATGGTTAACGATCTGTACTTGCTGGCTTGTCAGAAGGATAAACACGCTCGTTCCGTTCTTTACAGTATTTTGAGGAACATAGCTGAACCTTATGAAGTCAGAGTGGCCGCTATCAATAACATTTTAATGTCTCATCCTACCGCTAACATGTGGCAAGTTATGGCCCAAATGACTCACAACGACCCAAGTCTGGAGGTACGTGCTTCGCTAAAATCTGCTATATTTGCTACGGCTGATCTAACGCACCCACGTTATTGGCATGAGTAAGTTCTTCTACTTATATTATTTAAATAAATTGTAATTTTCGGTGGAAATTAATTTTAAAATTAATTTTAAAATTAATTTCAGATCGCAATCAGCTAAAGCAGTCAAATGGATGCTAAATAAAGAAAATTTTGGCTATCAACAGTCAAGGAAGCAAATGGTCGATGGATATGACGTAGAAGACGATCTAGGAGTATTCGGAGCCGTGGATCGAATCGGCAGTGAAGATAGCTTACTCCCTAAAAACTGGAAAATAACTTTGAGAAGCAATCAAGGCGGTTGGAACAAGAGACGAGCGGTACTGAACCCTTTCTACGGTGCTAGAATATAATAATTATGTATTTTCTACTTCCGTTTTATGAAAATGTTTAATTATTACAGATTGGTGCTTCTTTCTCCAGTGTAAAGGAGTTCCTTGAAACCTTCAGGGAAACCTTATTCGCCCCATACTCAAAATCCGAAAAACCACATAAATATTCTGCGGATAAGATTTCTGAATGGCTCAACATTACGCGAGAACCCAAAGAGCCATTAGAAGCCGCTTTCTACGTAAACCTCATGAGCCAGGAGAGGTACTATACTTTCGGTGAAGAAGACGTCAAGCAATTACCCCAAGCTTTTAAAGCGTACATGGACCAGGTACAGAAGGGTGTAGAACAACATTACACAAAGGTTATCAATGATGGACAAGTATCCATCATGTTCCCCATATCTTCGGGTATGCCATTCGTTTACAAATACAAGGAACCTACTCTAGTCCATATCCAGAGTCAGCTTAAAGGAAATGTGAATTTCCCATCCCAAGAGAAGACCGAATTCCAGTCAAAGTTGTATAAAGAAATTAAATTTATATATGCCAGGAATATTGACGGCAGCGTCGGGTTCATAGATGCTATCTCTGAACAATATCCAAAGGTTGGCATTGTAACCAAATTCCAAGTTCATATTCCTCTTAAATTTGAGATGCAAGTTAAACCAAAAGTAGTTGAAGTAAAGGTTGAACCTCTTCGTCCCGACCAAGATACCACCATTGTGCACTACAGTGTCTGGCCTTATGTTGCTCATCAGAAAAGGGATTCTTTGGTTGCTGTCTCTCAAGATCCTACCACTAAGGTCATTGAGCGGCCTAGAAAGTCTGTGTCTATTGACTCTAAGTTTGGTCAAACTACGAGTACAGTCTTCCAAATTCAAGGCTACTCACACTCTTCGGATTATACAGACATCAGTCAAATATTAAATCGCCGCAACCTACTATCTACTATTGCTGCTGCTTTTAACCAAAGAGATGTTGCTATGACTCACTACAACCTGAAATATCTTGGAAAACAATCTAAATCAAAAGCAGTGACTTTGACGGCTGTTTATGGTAATTTTTTTAACTATTTTGTTTAAAAATGTTAGAACGATACTAATTGCAAGTCTAATTATGAATAAAGCTAATTAAATCTTTGAAAAAAATTAACTTAAATATTATTTTGCAGATGCCTATTATAATCAAAAACAAAGTGGAGAAGTGGAACCAGCAGTTAACCAAGGAGACGTGAGCCCCAACAGTCAATCTCGTCGTGAAGATCTCGCTAAACGCGTCGCTTCTGGTATTAACACTGCTAGATCTTATGTTATTGATTTAAGTGCCAGCTTTGAAGGTCCAGTAAAGGCTGACTACGTCCTCACTGGTGCTTATGGACACAGTCCAGTTGACAGAAAGATACAGTATGCTTTCTTTGCGGGTAGAGACATAGCCCAAGGACAGGATCAAATCAACGTCGTCGGATACGTACAAAGACCTGAAATCGACAGCGTAAATTTCCTCCAAGCGCTCAGTAAAGATCTCAAAACAAAATTTGAAACTGGAATCAAATATGGCCGAAATAGCGAACTTCTCTTCCAGGGAGAGCTCGACCGCTCCAAGAGATACGCTGAGGAACTCAAAAAGCAGCCCTATGCAAAGAAATGCACTGAAGAGATCGCGCAAGGCAATTATTACCAACCTGCTTGTCAGAAAACTCTTATTATGGCTAATGCTCCTAATCATGTAAAGATAACCAGCATATTCAAGAACCCCTCTGCAACCGTTAAAGCTAATGTACGCAGGTTCTTCGATATGTTGGAATATCTGAATTATTGGCACTTAGAGCGACTTCCTCTTAGGACAACGCCTGAAGGCAAGACTGACTTAGATCTTGAAGCTTCCTACATCGACAATTCCTTTGAAGCCACGTTGGGTACTAAATATGGAAGTGTGCATATGAAGAACGTCCCGATACCCAGATGGATGCCTTATGCCGTAGCTTATGACATTGACGCCTATACACCATTTGAGCGCGCAGCCAACTACTATTCGAACGGCCAATATCAGCGTAAGTTGTCTAAAAAGCATTATAATACGTTATCTTTTCATGCTACCTGTCGGTGGGTGTATAAACTAAATTCCGCCATATCTATTTTATATTGCCTAGTGCCGAAACGATGCAAAATGGGTATAGGTAAATAAATAATGGTCCAGTGACAGTGAATTCAAAGAGGGCCGTCAGCCTGTCTGCTGTCCTACAGCAACAAAAAATATTTTTATTTTTTAAATTTATATAAAACATAAACACCCAGGCGAGACGGGTATCGAAACCGTGACCTACGCAAGCGTACCGAAGTATGTTATCCGCTACGCCACAGGGGTCGTCAAAGTATAACTCTAGTTAGAATAAGTCGTGTTAATATTGCATTAGTTACTTTATGTTTTTGTCGCAAAGCAATGACCAAAAGTCGATCTTACGACCCCCTCACAATGGCATTAGGTGTAAACCAGAGTTTTTAGCAGATATGCCGCTGCAACCACCCTGGCTATTCTATGCTAGCCAGCTGAGTGGTCGCAGCAAAGTGAAGGCCATACCCACGTCGGCTTTCCGCCGGAGTTCTAGTGCGAGACTTTTAAGGTGCAGTTATCCCCGGGCAATAAAAACAATTATGTTTTATAGCTCATTGCACTGTTGATACCAAGGCGATCAAAACCTTCAGTAACCGCCAATACGACTACGAACTCTCCTCCTCATGGCACGTTTTGATGCAAGACCAGATGCAGGAGCGGGGTAACTGGGATGAGATCGTTGTTTTGGCCAGGAAACCTAGCCAAAACCAACAAGTGGTCTACATTTCATACAAGTGAGATCCTTTTAATTTTTAAAATTGAATCTAGTATATATTTGATAAGGTATTTGTGGTTTGCGGGACCAGCAAGAAGCGCCTCTCCATATTGTTCCGTAAAACTGTATATTATTTATGGTGACAAATGAATTTCTCCTGTAATCTCGAACACTGTAAAATGAGAAGAATGACAGCCGAGACCAGAAAACCCACCACCAAACTTAATCATATCTATTGACTTTTTGGGGCCGGGAGAGTCAAGAATGTTTATCCATTTAAAATGTAATCTGTGAGAATTTTTAATAGTACCTGGATGACCGAGCTTTGCTCGGTATTTTTCAGCTTCGTGAAGTTATATTGTTTATAAGCGTTTTTTTCCAAGATAGTTTAGGCATTTTTAAGTGAACACGTGCATTAAGAAGACACAAATAATATAAATAAACAATTGATTTTCTTAGTCTAACCTCAAAGCACACACTCATTGACTTCGTGTTACTTAACAACGCCATCTGCTGGAATGCAATTTAAAAAAAATAGTATTATTATTCGCCGATAGATGTCAGGAAGAGCAATTTTTCAGTTTAAATTGGGACTACTCAGACGCCACCTTTTTATTATTTTTCTTCCAATAAAAAAAGCGAATAAAATGACATTTTCTAGAAATGATTCCTAGCTAGATCGATTTATCGCCCCTGAAACCCCCCGTATACTAAATTTCATGAAAATTGTTGGAGCCGATTCCGAGATTCCAATTATATATATATATATATATATATATATATATATATATATATATATATATATATATATATATATATATGCAATGTATTCACATATACAAACTTTAAAATTTCAGATCTAAATCCGGAAAGGACTTGGAAGTGGAAATCCAGCCAGCGACTGAAAGTCAGCAATACCACGTCGAAGTGAGGACCAACGCCAAAAAGATATCCGATGGCGACTTAACAACATACTGGGACGATATTGAAGAACTACCCCTATTTGAATATTACACCCAGCAAGATGGCGTATTGGTGCTGAAGATTCGTGAAGACAAAGTTCGGGCTTTATACGACAGTCAGAGATTCATTATTTTTGCCGATGACCACCGCAATAGTGCTTGGGGTATCTGTGGAAGGATGACCGGAGACCCCCGTGATGATTACCTCACTCCTCAAGGTTTGGTTGACAAGCCTGAATACTACGCTGCATCCTACACCCTAAGCGATGAGAACGCAGACCCTATTACTCAGCGGATTAAGTCTGAAACTCAGAAACATGCGTACAAGCCTGAACACTTCTACACTTCAGTCTTAGGATCTGATCAGCAGTGGACGCAGACAATGGCTCAGAGTCAGCCTGAAGAATGGGATTCGGAGACTATTTACAGGTCGCAGAGTTACGATAAGCGACTCGGACCTTGCGTAATGAAGCAGCAAGTCCAGTTCTACGAAAACTATGAAGAGATTTGCGTGAGCACCACTCCTCTGCCGGCTTGCCAGCCCCATTGCCGTGGACAGGAGTACAGGATCCAGAAAGTGCAAGTGGCCTGTGGTTCCAAGCTTGACCAGCAGTTACAGTCGTATAAAAACCAGATCCAACAGGGCCAGAACCCCACGGTTACTGGTGTACCGCACGACAAGCAATTTAAAGTACCCACTGTATGTGTTGCTTAAATAACTTGGCTATGGAAATGATATGAAAATATGTAATTATATTATATATGTATTGTATTATAAATATTCGTATATATGTATTTTACGAATTTTTTTTGTTTAAATATAGTTAATGTATTGAACGTAATTTTATTTATGAATATTTATGTATATAGACATTTATTTAGTATAATTAGACAATAGAATAGATGTAACGAGCATATAAAAAATGTAAAAAAAAAATGATGATATTAATAAAGTAAAATATTTTTTTCACATGAAATTTTATTTTTCACATGAAATATTTTTTTAGTTCAATTTTTATTATTAAAACACGATACTATTTCAAAATTACTTTAGTAGAGGTGTTCAATAAAAAGTGATAATGATTCTGTATACCGCAATTATCTTTTATTAAATGTTATTTTAGTTTTCGACGTGGGGTGTAAGGGATGTACCAACATCTTCGGGGCCCAAGTCAACCTCACCTGCAAGTCGGCGCACCCTGCTGAATAACGGACGAGGCCCTGACGACGGCTATCCTTTTGGGGTTGGGGTGTTAGACGGCAGTCACCCTCGTAGAAACCAAAATTAGCCAAATCAAAATGGAAAGATTAAGATTACGGGATACTAAGGGCTAGGACGCCGCCGCATAATGGCGCGCAAGAGCTTCGCCCGGCTCTTGTGAGAAGTGGACAAGGGCTACCGTATCATGGGCGTCCCGGGCGCCGAAGCGAGAGTTTGGGTTGCAACCGGGATTCAACGCTAAGATGATGTATTGAAAAATCATTAAAATAAGCGGAAACCTGCCAAATTAACGATAAGTCGGTTAAATAGTTAACACCGATAGAAAGTATTTATGAATAACATTGTGGTATGGATATTAGGATAGGATAACGATATTCGGCAACGGTTATCAATATTGATAATAAGACTGAATATCGATTACATATCCGTTAAAAGAAATAGCCAATGACGCACATGTATAGTGCACAGTCACATGAACATGCATATTTGCATATCCTCAAATTAAATTTATCTATTGTCTTAAAAGAAAATCCGATCCAATCAAATGTCACTACTCTTAGGTAAGACAATTCCGCACCTACCAGAACGGATCACCATCGCAAAGAGTAAAACAATCGCACAAAAGTAAGGGTTTATTCAGAGACGCACATGACATTAAAAGTTATTTTAAGTTATATCATTTACAATTATTTATATATAAAGAATGGCAATAGAGAGGGCTATGCTCGGAGTTTCCCTGCGAGATCGAATCAGAAATGAGGAGATTCGCAGGAGAACCAAAGTCACCGACATAGCCCGGATGATTGCAAAACTGAAGTGGCAGTGGGCTGGGCACATAGCTCGAAGGACTGATGGCCGTTGGGGCAGAAAAGTCCTCGAATGGCGACCGCGTACTGGAAGACGCAATGTTGGTAGGCCCCCCCACAAGAAAGATCGATGACCTGGTCAAGATCGCCGGAATAGGTTGGATGAGGGCAGCGCAGGACCGATCATCGTGGAGATCTTTGGGGGAGGCCTTTGTCCAGCAGTAGGCATCTTCCGGCTGAAATGATGATGATATCTAAAGAAACTATACCGCGTTCTAATATAGTGCAACGCTATCTATTATCTAGGTATTAGGGTTAAAACTCTCAAACAATCATGGAGAAATCCAATGGCGTGAGCCTTGATCGTGAGATTCGCCTTCAATGTGTTTTGCTCCTATAACAGAAATAGGAACCAAAATATTGTTTCACGTATAAAATCAATCTAGTTAGAAAGCATTGATTAAATCGTGGAATGAGTAAATATTGCGATTATAAAAAATCTGATTGTCTGATATTTACGGCAACACATTCGTTAGGGGCCGTCCATTAATCACGTGATGTTTTTTTGGCATTTTTTAACTCCCCCTCCCCCTTAGTGATCCATGGTGAGGTTTAAGACTAACCCCCCCCCCTATATCACGTGTATTTTTTAGTACCTACAAAGGGTCTTAATTTTATGTATCATCTAATTTTATTATAGAAAATTAAAGACTACAATAATAACGTTTAAAGGTATACAGAGGTTGCAGGTTGTTTTTGACTGACATAAAAATAATAAAAGAAATGCAAAACGTTTTTATACTAATACATGAACAATGAACATAATTTAATGTACAGTATCCTCGGACCACGGGTTAGCAAGACTTTCTTCAACACCAATAACTGGATGAGCATCTTGCAAGTTAGTTGTTGGCACAGTGCTAAATTCGATTTTGTACGCGTTTGCCGAAAAAATAAATACACGTGATATATTATTACCCCCCCCCCTCCCCTTGTTATATTTCGTGATTTTTTATGGACCCCTCCCCCCCCCCCCCTTCGAACCTCATGTGATTAATGGACAGCCCCTTAGATTAATTTTTCGACCGGTTCCAGTCCGCCGTTACAATATTTGAATGTCAATATTTAATAAGGCGCTGAGTAATATTATTTAACGGTGTCTATAGAGATGGTAAAGATTATGTTCGAATGTTTTTCATTTGTAAACTAATATTAAGAATATATTATTTATAATCTTCATTTTTATGGGCTTCGTTTAGCTTTTAAGACCGGGATGCATTGATCTGGGACGGTGGGACTTCGTAGTATGATATTAAAACTTTCACCATCATTTCAAGGAGGATAGTTTGTCTTAGCTTTCAAAATAAGGAGGCAAGATCTTACCTACCTTTTTTTGTTTTATCTGAGTGACTTGAAATGTATTTTTTTTCTCTCCAAATATTTTTTTCTCTCAAAATACATTAAAAAAATGCTCCCTTAATTAATTGATTCATCAATTGCGACGCCAAGGCAAACATTGCTGCCGTGTGGGCCAAATGGCTTGAAGTGAAGAACTGGAGTCATTTGTGACCCCAAGATGCCCGTAAAGTTGAAGGGACATGCCTATAAGACCATCATTAGGTCTGCCTTTTATATGGCTGTGAAACAATGCAGGTGGACACAAGCAAGAACTGCGTGTCACAAAGATGAATAGGAGATACTGTTTTTTAGTTTTTTGGGGTTGGCTTTGGCAATACTGCTTTACAGTCCGCGTAGTGCTGTCATTAGTGTCATTGAATGTGTCAGCTGTTTTTGTAATTTGTACATTAAATTTTGGATTTTTTGTGATATTAGTTATAAAAGCTTAATAATTAAGTAATGTTAATATAGGTAGTATTAAAGATCAATACAATAATATTTTGTGAGTTCTCAGTGAAAATGTTATGTTTTACCGTACACATGTACATTAATTCGTGATAAAGATACCATGCAGTTAAGTAAGTGACCAGCTTTTTTTACACATAGTTTATTCATTATAAGTTTAAAAAAGAACACTTGTGAAAACGTATTTCAGTCAGCAATTGTGACATATATTTGTTATGCCAATGCAGCGTTTGATAGCACAACTTAAATAGTTCATCACTATTTTATTCTACTGTTTTTTTCTTTGTTTTTATTGAATTAGTAGCAATGCCTGCGACTTTGTATGATTTAACTTTTGTAAAACAACTCATTTAATAAGTCCTTGTGTCGATGTAAGTAGGAGCTAGCTTGACACATAAATAAATGTGCAGTGGCACTGAATGTCTGCAATACGTAGGCATTCGCAGCCTTTATATATTTAGAATTGCAAATAAACAGCAGAATGTAGTGTCATTAGGTTCACTGGATTATTGATTAAATTAGTAATGAACTCAAACTAGAATGATAAGAACATACAACAGCAATTTTTTTAATACTACAGCTTAGTATTATGTACTTTCTATTTTTAGTGAGGACCACTCATAAACAAAACTAAGCAATTTTAATTAACTATAATTATTAATACTTAACCTATAAATTTCATGAAAATAGCTTTAGTAATATTACTACTATACTATAGTAAATTATGAATATACCTATCCCTTGATTTACACTGAAGATAGATCCCCACAAAAAAATCTGAATTTACCATGTAAAACTGTGTAATACGAAACATTAAATACCAATATGTGCTCACTTCAGTCACTTGTCAAAATTTAAATACTTACCTATTTAACTAGAAATTAGGAACAAAAAAATCAAAGAAATTTTTAAGAAACTGAATATGCAAATGCTTAATTTCGGGTGTTTTAAAATGAGCTTTGTGTTTGTGCTTGTATATATATCCCTAAATGTATGTTATATTTCACAATATGGGTAGCTCCCCGTTATTGCCATCAGTGGTGAAATAATTTTAAACATTATTTTCCTAGGTGTTGATACAAAAACTTTATTTTATTGCTACAGCAAGCAGTTACCATCGCCTATCAATGTTTACAAAGCTAGGGGCACTGTGAGCAGGCTGCTTTCCCATAGGGGTACAGGAACCTGGGTCACTAATACCATACTTAACACATTGTTGGCAACTTACTGAAAATTTATCTCATGTCACTGGCAATTATTTCCTTATTGGATATGTAAGTAAAATAATAAATTTAAACATTAATAAGTTTTATTTAATATTTAGAATAACAATAAAGCCATAGTCACTCACCTCACTCATAGTCAGAGCATCACAAAGTTCAATAGATGCACCAGGAATATTTGAATAATTCTGTAGTAAGTAGGTGTAATATCATGTTCATTCCATTGTTCCCTCCGTTTCTTCCTCCAGTTCGTCGTCACTATCAGATTCTATTATATTTCTTTTTTGATATTTTGGTGGTCCAATATCAGAGCCACTGTCTGCTGATACAGTGTAATTTTCAAGTATACCACAATTTGATTCACAATCACTCGGACAATCAGATAAAGCATCTGTGTAAATTCATTGAAAGAATCTTCATTACGTTCCATCATCATTTTTGTAAAATTATTTATAAAATATTTACAATAAAAGATTGGCAGTACTTATAAGTGAGACATAGCTCGTGTATTACTGAACAACAATTGCACTGTATGGTTGGAAACAGAGAAAACAATGGTTTGTCACGTTTAAAATAGTAATTAGAAGTATCAAAGTTCCTATTATGGAATTCAGAAAAAAATTAGTTACTTCATATTTTAACTTTTCTTATATTCTTCCCTTGAAATGAGACTGACGCTGGTCTTCTTTTGGTGTGTGGTCATACAGCAACTCATCGTATAAAATATATATGTTCCCTTATAGAGTATTTACCCACATCTATTTTTTTGTGGTCCTCTAGGGCAGTGGTTCGCAAACTAGGAGTCGCGACCCCTGTGGGGGCAGCCAGAAGATTGTTGGGAGTCGCCAATTTTTAAAGTTTTCGATTAGATTCAAAGTTTTTTCCTGAAAACAATCTTGGTTTGATTCATGATTCATTTTCTTACGGCAGTTCAAGTATTGAAGTCAATGAGAAAGAGCAACTGATAGATTTGATTGTAATGGTACTCTTCTAAATCAATTTAAGACTCGTAAAAATGTTTGGTTATCCGTGACAAAGTAACATCCCGTTTTAAGCAAGAATGCCATCAGAGGTTTAATACAATTTGCATCAACATATTTATGTGAAACTGGATTTAGCAAATTAGTTGCAGTAAAATCTAAATACCGCTCGCATTTCAACCCTGAAGATTATAATATGCGACTTGCAATTACCAACTCGTAGCCGCCACGCCACGTCTCATCAAGTCAATTTTACTGATTTTTTTATATTATTTAAAAAGTATTTTCCTATAATTTTAATAAAATTAATATGTGTTAGACATAATTATGTTTTTATTTAATGAAAACGAAAGAAATGCGCGAAGTATAGATCATATTGGAAAATTTTTCTGTACTGAAGGGGGCGTTGACGAAAAAAGTTTGCGCAGCACTGCTCTAGGGCACAGATAAAGAGAATACCTACCTACCATAAATTGTTCACCAGCTCTTTGACCATTCGGCTAACACTGTAGCTGTACTAGCACCACACTCTGGCGGATTTCTTAACTATAATTTATAGCGTACAGCTGGACTCTTTCCACTGCTCCCACATAGAACATGATTCACCTAACCCCTACCTTCCATATTTGTCTCAAGATGGAAATTATATGGAACGGCAATGATACAAAAAGGCTCTCAGAGGACCTCTATGATAATACTTAGCATACCTTGGGTTTGAATTGTAAAATGTGAATGCAGCTATGATCAAAGGCACGAATATGATAGAATCCACGTGTTCTTTTTAGTAAAGGTAAAATACTTTGTTTTTAAAATGATTTGAGGTCTTGTCACAAATCAAATATGTGATAATTATTAGTGATGTTGCGTCAGCCATGCGTAAGTGCCGCGCCTCCGCACGTCGCTCTCTCATTGGCGCAGCGCACCCGACCTCCATCACGTATGCGCACGCGCACCGGTACAAGATGTCAGGTTTATAGTCGTAAAACTTACCTTTTACTAACTTACCGTCGTGTCTTATTATGCTTTCGAGACTGAATGCGATCCCTCAAGATACTTGTACGCCTTACAAGGTGTTCGTTCTGTCCGATGGGAATATACACCCAAATTCATCAATCGAGCAAAGGAAATTTTTTTTTTAAATACAATTATGATTTTATTACGTTAATATTATGTATGTAATGTAGATAAAAAGCCATTCGTCTATTTTCAATCCTCTCAATTATTATTAAGCAGTGGAGCAGCTCCATACTGTCCTAAAACACCTCTTTTAGGGAACTTCTCGTATTTTTCTTCATAAACGTTAATTTAAAGGGTTACCTTTAAATTAATGTGGTAAAGGTTACCATCGGTGGTCGGTTACAATTGGTGTGTTGTTAGTATGTCCCGTGTGATGGAGCAGTAAAAAGTTTTCGGCCTTTTTTAAAACTTTAAATTACTTTGAAACGAGTAATGATGCCTTTCTTGTTGATGATTTCTTGTAAATCTGCTCTTCTTTGTCAATATTTTTGTAAGTAATCGGTCTCCGAAAGAATCTTTAAAATCATTAATTATATACAGTAGTTGTGTCATTATCTTATATTTGTGTGATTTTATAAAGAGTAGACTATTATTTCTGCATTGATCGAGGTTAATTTATTCGCATTAATAATTACACAGATTATGCATCTGAATCACACTAATATTTTCGATGGCGATATCAAATCAGAATTTATAAATGATGCAATGTCCTTGTTACAATGTTATGGTTTGGGATCAAAAATGTTGTTGTTTGGAATCGGAGTGGTCACAGTATGGGTAAAATAAAAGGACGGGTTATTTTTAAAGGGTTAGATATATTTCTTCATTGCTGAGGAACAGCAGACAGGCTGACGGCCCACAACAGTAAGCAGTTACTGTCGCCTATCGATGTTTGCGACGCTAAGAGCACCGCGAATACGCTGCTGTCCCATAGGGCTACAGGAACCTGGGTCACTAATGCCGGAACACAAAACAAGGTTTTTATGGCGGAGTACTTATATACCAAGGGTGGTTGCTATCCAGACAGGCCTGGGGTCCAACCACGTAGTTGTAGGTTGTTTTGTCGTAGTATTCTGACTCCGCCCCTGTATGGGGAAAAAATGGCGAAAGAATGTTTGACATAACGACTAACAGTGGAGAATGGAAGGGGAGAACATGTTGTGCCGACTCCATATAATATGGGATAAGAGCAAAAATAATGATGTCAAACCATTATAAATATGTTTTCAGGTTATTGGCGAAACATACCTGTCGATAAAATTATAAATGTAAATGATGGTCTCATGTATGATGATGTTTGTTGATTTAGGTGTAAATTGTTTAATATTTCATTGAATTACCCTTATGTTATACGTAGGTATATTTTATTTTATATACATAGTCATAAAGAAAATGTTAAGAAATTAAATACTGAACCATACATGGTTTGTGTTAGTTATTTTATATCATATTTTATGCGTGCAGGGGCGGAGAAAGCGTACTGACCTCTGCGGCCGGTCGGCCTGTCGTAAAAGGCGACAAAACAACCCAACCTAGCCACGTGGTAGGACCCCAAGCCCGTCTGGATGGCGACCACCTTTAGTCTTAAATATGCCGCCAACTGACACACAGCCATAACTTTGTGTTGTTAATGACCCAAGTTCCTGTACCCTTACGGGACAGCAGCGTGTTTGCAATGCCACTGGCGTTGCAAACACTCGTAGGCGACGGTAACTGCTAAATTCTAAGTGGCCCGTCAGCCTGTCCGCTGTCCTAAAGTAAAATATATCGTATCGTAGACTTCCTACCGCAGTAAATATGGAATTTTCTAAACTAGGCGTTGGTAATACCACCTTTTTTATGAGGTGGAATATGCTTGATGCACACCCCGTCGCTTGGGGGCTGGCGACGAGGTAGTGCGGGAATTCCATGCAATGCGCCCGTATTGCATGGCACAAGAGGGACGCCCGTCGCTGGTGTACCCACTAAAAACCACGCCGGTGGTCAACTTGTACCCGGTGCTCGAGCGGGCTGAGTGGGCGTCCTGTATCGGTCGAGGTATGTGTGTGTGAGATATGCCCTGCCGCATCTAAACTTGGACCCCTAATATTGAAACATCGATATTACCATTTGCAATTAGCCAAATTGTTTGCTTGTCTGAACTCTTATAATAAAACCATTCTGAATGAAATAAAGTTAATTACCCGTACGATCCTAAATACCACTGATAAAGGATGTGTGTCACGTCCTTCAAATAACTGTGTCGTCAGTAACAGTGGCTGGAATTTGTATTTTGATAAATTTAAATAAAGTCTTTTGCCATTTAAAAGCTGCTTTTGAAATGTTAGTTGTAGATCCCGGATATTTAAACTTGTTTCATAATTATACTAATTTATAAAAAAAAAGTTAATAAAATATATAGAAAATTTTAGGAGATACATTTTATTGTGTTTTTAAAAGGTTTTTATTCCGGTTACTTGTTAGCTTTCATGTCGAAGGCAAATTTAGTGTCGCAGAGGCAACTTCAGCATTATAAAACAAAGTTTAATAAGAAAAGGTTGTGAGTAAATTCTACCCCTCTCTTAGTCCAATATAAAACCGAATGATATCCTTTGATATTCCCAAGTTAAAAACATAGGCTCTTTAATCTCATCACTGACTGATTTGCTTCTGTGTCAATTGTATTTGTTTCACGTAGGCTATTTAAACATTGACTTCTGTAGACGTCATCGTGACTTGTAGTAACCTCTCGATATTTGACGCAATAATACATATTAGCATCTATTTTGGACCGTATTTCTTTTACATTAAGTTTCTAATTAAATATCTGTCATTTCCTTAATCGGAATTGTACTGAAAAATCTTATTATGATTGATGATAACGAAAGACCTAGGTGTACAAGCCATTTGTTTTCATTGAAAGAACTGCGCAATAATATATTTTCCTTGACGTGTGATTTTTAATCATTTTGTTATTCTTTTTAAAATTTCCACTTTTGTTGAGGCGAAGTTCTTTAATTTGCTGACTGTATTTGTATAGCGGATATTGGGAGGTCTTTTTGCTTAGGAAAACAATACTTCTGTCTGGGTTTTTTTGTATAGAACACGCTAACATGACTAGGAGACCATAGCCGATTCTTCTTCCTCCTGCCCTTATCCCACATTATGTGGGGTCGGCACAATATAATATGTAATAGTAGTAATGTAATAGTAGTGGCTTAGTTTTTACAACCGGCCCCCTGCCTGACGTTAACCCCTTTTTGGGGAAAAATCTGTCATCTTTTTTATTTAAACAGACCATAACCAATTGGCACTCCGAACTTAGAGATGTGATTTAAGTGAGAGAAAATTACGTTTTTTTTATTGCTGTGAAAAGCAGACCGGCTGTTGGCACACTTAGTTGTGAGCCTATAAATGTGTACGACGTCAAGAGCAACACTAACATGCTGCCCTTCACGTAGGGGAACTGGAACCTTGGTCACTTATGCAGGAATACAATATAAGGTTATTATGGCGGAACACTTTCCGAGGGTGGTTGCATATAGACGGGCTTGGAAAACAAACCAACCTCCAACCGTAAAGTCAGTATACCTACTCATCACCTGCACGGTGTGAAATATAATTCGGAAATAAGATTTAATATTTATGAATCAAAAAACTAGTCATGCACGTCGTCAGTGAAACTACGACTTAAGCATTCTAATTGCGTTTGGAACGTTATCTCGTTGGTTGGACATTATCACGTTAGACGTATCGTATACGTATCACAGCCGTTTTTGCCAAAAATCAACAGTGTACATAAATTTATCACACAAATACGAGGTCAACAGCGATGAAAACAAACGCGCTTAAAATTCGTTCGTATTTTCAATAGAGAACAATATCAGTAAAAGTTGAGAAAATATTAAATTTAAAACATAAAATCTTATCATGGTGTAACGGCTAATGCACGTCGGAACGTCTGCTGAGATCATGGGCTTGATTCCCGTCCCAAGTCTTGGTGTAAAGGGTCTTGGTGAAAAGTATATGTAATGTCTCGTATAAGTGTATGTAGTGTTTCAGTTGTCTATTACTCAAAGAACAAGCGCTCTGCTTCTTGGGACTAGATGGTGCTGTCTGAATTGCCACAGTATATTTATTTGCGTCGGTGCTCTTTCTAAACTCTTCCGTTCAATGATGAATTTCTATTCTGGGGTAGCTTTGGGGTTTTCTGTACGATGGTTTTTGTTGCCCAGGGGACAATGGTGTCAGTCCAGAGTATTGGTGGTCTTCCTCTGCTTTTTTTCCATTAACATAACCTGTAATGAGAAAATTTTCCACACTGTCTGCATCTCGTGTTACTAAGTGTTTAGTGTATCTAAAAACTTAAGGACTTTTTGCCTATAAATTTCAGAAAGTCAAGTCGTTATAAGTATGTAGTACGTCTAAGTTCTCTTAGAATTTACTTTGTCCGGCGATCTGTTCACTATATATGAAACAACCTTAGCTGGCACCATATTTCAAAAGCTTTAAAATTAAAATATCCTACAATAGTTAACTTTGAAGAGAAATAAAGAAAAATTTATTGGTGACAAATAATGAAGAATACAAAAAATACACTTATAAAAAAATAGAGAACATTTATTCGTCAATATTCTTCGCTCTTCTATCAATAAGGTTAGCATTCAGCGTTATGCCGTGTTGATACATTGGGATTTGCTTGCGGGAGTCGACCACCACACTCCCCTCCCGCCAACGCAGGCCACCCCGGCGGCGCCGGAGGGCAAGTAATGACCACCGGCCGCCGTAAAAAGCGGCCGCGGGTGGCCCCTCGGGGGAGGATCCGCCGTCCGCACTATTGCCGCGAGGGAGAGGGCCGCCTGCTGTTCTGCGGCCCCCCTCAACTGTTGATTCAGAAGAGCGCCGGGGGACGAAATCCTGACCCCTGGCGCCAACAATTTAGAAGGGGCCCGCCTTAAGACTAAGGGCGGGCTGGCGCCGGCCCGGGCCACGAGATCGGCAGGCCATATATCCGTGGGCCCAGGCGTAGGCGATAGGAGAACAGTGGGGTTTTTAGTGGGTAGTCGGATGGTCGAACATCTTTCCCGGAGTCCCACATATCACTCGGTCCCCCCGGGCCGAGGGAACCCGTCAAGAGAGGTTTTTCCCCGAGACCAAAAAAAAAATTGGGATTTGCTTGATGCTTGACTGCGATTTCTCCGCATAAGACCTGGGAACCGCAGTTTATTCTGTATGCTGTTGCGGCCGTCGCTGGCTATCACATCTTGGCCAACAGCACCAACGCGGCTGCTGTAGTGTTAGAACGGTGAAGTCGACATAACCACATATTTTTTTGGGAGAAAAAATATTGTGGAGATATTAGTTTCAGAGTTACATAACGTAATCAAAATAATTTATGATTACACTTGGCACATAAAATGCACATGTCACCTAGATCGATCGTTTTGTACACATCGGCAATTCCCCAACCGGCACTCGAACGTAAACACCTTGATTAATGAGCGTGTAAACATTTGTTCTAGACTCTTTAGCAGGCTTTATGATTCTTGGGTTTCTTTTGAGTGTCAATGGACAATTTTTATTTACTCCTGTGATTTATAAAGATTTGTGCTCGAAATCTTGCGATTAAGATGTTCGCCTTCATTTATTTATTGCCAAGTAAGTCCAACTGAAGTAAGCATTTATCATCGCCTATAGATGTTTCCGACGCCAGTGGCTTCGCCAACATGATGCCGGCCAAATTTAATTACGTCCTTTATAAAATACTTATGTCGCAGTACAATGAAAATATCTGACACCCTTCCACAGCCTCACTGTGCGCAAAACTATAGCCCGGATGAAAGCCCAGCCGATAAAATTCTGTTATTATTATTTACTTACTCACGCTAAGTTAACTGTATTTAAGAATGTTTCTAAAACTGTAGATAAAACTTGAATTTTATATTCAATGTCCAATGTGTTAAAGACAATATACAAAATGAGGCGTCTAATTTTACTAATAACTATATTTAGCGTAGTTTACCTTAAAATTTTGCGATACCAGGCAGTAGATTTTTTTTTACTTATAGCAGGTTTTTGCCACTGTTAATAGTTTATTGGGGGACAAATCTAACAAAAAGGATTTAAAAACAAAAGCAGTTCAATGTAATCATCAAAACTGGAAAAAAAATTAAAATGCTGACAGGTCGGAGAATATGGCGTATTTTTCTATTTAAAAAAAATTGTTTAATGAATGATGTCTGGTAGGATGTTAAATTGTTTTTAATTGTATTGACGTGGTTGGAACTAAAGGTGTGTAACTCAGGATAGATAAACTCAAAAGATATATATCCCAAGTGAAGAGTTACTTTATCTCTATATCTCTTGTACTCAAACTGTATCTTTATATCTTTATCTTTACAGTACATATTTCGGTACATTTCATAACATATCTCAATTCACACTGAGTAGATCGAGAAGAAACGAGACAGAATGATTAGCCGGATGCAACGCGTATTTTTTATAATAGAATGAGTTCGAATATAGTAGCAAGCCAATATAAATCGTATTGCTATGATGTTATCGTTTAATTTTGTTTGAATATACGTGTATATCAAACACATGTATTAAAATATTGTTTTAATACTTTACTCTGTTTAGTTTTGAGCAGCTTCAGCTTAGCAAAGCATCTTGTTTTTTGCAATAGATAAATAATTGTAATTGTTTCGTATATTCTTAAAATTTGTATTTAGTTTACGGTATTAGTTACGCCAGCCTAGTTTTAAAAGATTAATAAAAATACATTTATTAGACTTATTCGGACTTTTGTAACTAGGTTGAAGGTCCTAAGCCTAACGAGTATGAAGGAAAATCAGACCGCTGTTTCAGTTTTAATATTTAAATTAAAAAAGGAGTTAATATCACTAACTCATCTTGTCTGCAATTGATATTATTCACGGTAAAATAAAGAGTTAAAGATATAAAACAATGATATATCCAAAAGATATATATCTTTCTTTTTACTTCTTCTTGGTGAGTTATTTTGCCCATGACTAGTTGGAACAATCGTTCTTTAAAATTACATCTTGCATCCGAATTTCCGAATATTTATCGGTATTATATTGATAGGTTTTTAAAGGTTTAAAAAATACCACTCAGACAGCGACAACACCCCACTCTCCCCCTTGCGGGGAAGCGAACGATCATCGATGGCTGATGGTGAACCACCATCGCCCTTCTCACGCTCAGGGTGCCGCGCCACGTCTCCTCATCGTGGCTTACTGGGACTCACATATTGTGATAGTCTCGGGAAGAGCTTACTATAGAAATGATCCTATGAAGTAAGGTCTTAATCGATGATGTTCGCTTGAAACATGCCAATAACCGGCGCAGAGACTCGTTAGCGCGATTTAGGAGATCGACGAAATTGTACAGCGACATCTATTGACGTATTTGTGATAACAATCCACCGCGTGATTTACGAAAGCTGCAAACGCGTACGTATTATTGACCTTGTGCATTTATGAAGATAGTATCTCTGATTTCGTTTGCGTGCTTTTAGGTAGCGCTAGCCATTATATTAAAAAAATATACAATGATAATAAGTAGTCTTTAGATACTCACGAGAACTCTATGAACTATAAATTTTAAAATAAATCAAGGTTAAGCGTTTGTTACGATGAATTTTTATCATTTCATTTTTAGTTTGCTCAGTATTTGTTTTGATTCGGTATATGGATGAAATATTTTATTGATATTACGGTTAAAGGGATTTTTGGTAATTTGAATTTGGAAGTTTTTCTATTATAATTCATGTCACAGATTTCTTTAGAAGTTAGGTTTATTTAAAACCATTCTTGAATTGAAGAGGATTGCGTAATATTTGCAATAATAGTGATTTGTCACAGTTATTGCTCTACTTATTTAGTATAGAGCTAACGTCGACAGCTTGTGCAACCTTTTCTTTTTAAGAATATTTATGACGTATGAATTGTATGTGATTATAGATTGAATAGCGTGAAACAGACGATGACGGCGTGAATAAAATAATTACGAAGAATTAATCAGAAGGGTTTAGCAGAATCGTGGGCTTATGGACTTTGGTTTAACATTTGGTGAAACTGATGAATAAGCCATTTATAGATGTGGCTGGCTATGCCACTGTGTGTGTATGTGTGCTGCTGTGTGTGTGCTGAAGTAACAACTTACTATTCGGCTTTTCAAAACACATTAAGGGACAAATTTTTCAAAATCGATGTTTTGTATTTTATTTTAAAGTGGAATCTGGTGAGTATGATGCAAAACATATTTTTAAAGAATTTTTTGTCAGTTACTGTAAATTGGGAAGCCGTCCTGTACCTGTATAATTCTGTTCTCTGCTTAACAAAGTGGCCTTTGTGGCTCTATTGCCTAATCGCAGCCTGAAGTCTTGGAATTACCGGTAATGTCAGTTCCTTCTAGGGTAATAGCAGTGCGACGAGTTATTATAATTTACTAGCTGACTCGGCAAACGTTGTTCAGTCATATAAAGTAAAAAAAGAATACATTTTGAATACGATTTGCGTAAAATCTTACTGAGCGTTAACATCGCAAAGTGAGTAACCATGATAAATTACAAGTCTCTCGGGTTAATAGTATTAGAGATCTCGTAATGAGTGGTATTTCTCTAATCTACGAGTATTATATTAATATGTGAAGTGAGAACTTTGTACCCCTTTTTACGAAAATTGCGTTCACGGAGGAGTATGAAATTTGGCACAGTTGATGTTTATATGGAGGAGAAGTGCAGAAAGCAATTTATTTGTCTAAAATGCATTAGAAATACATTAAATTAATTAAAATAAACATTATACACACTATTGCTCGAATTATTAAGCTTAATTTCATCATAAATTAACATTTAAATTAATATCTATATTTTATCCGTGCAGGGGCGGAGAAAGATTACTGACCTCTGTGGCCAGGGTCGGCTTGTCGTAAAAGGCGACAAAACAACCCACTCTATCTACATGGTAGGGCTCCAAGTCCGTCTAGATGGCGACCACCTCTGGTCTTAAGTATGCCGTCATAATAACCTTGTGTTCCGGCATTAGTGACCCAAGTTCTGTGTACCCTTATGGGATAGCAGCGTGTTCGCGATGCCACTGGCGTTGCAAACACTCATAGGCGACGGTAACTGCTAAATTCTAAGCGGGCCGTCAGCGTATCTGCTGTCACACAGCATTAAAAAAATATTATTATATTTTATATTACTTTTAGCGCACCACCTGTAGCAAAACCCTCTTGAATATATTCCGACGTTAAGGTTGTCTGGAAGAGATCGCTTCTTAGCTAGAAGGCCACCTATTGTGCCCTTTTAGTTATAAGTTTAATATTAAGTTGCTTTGTAAATATTGTTTTGGTGGACAATAAAGAATCTATCGATATATGTCTACCTTTTTATCGATCTGTGTACATACAAAGATGGGGTATAAGTAACGATAAAATGAAGCAATTCACATTGAATAGGTTCAACAAGTTATCCCTCAGGGTACTCAGTGTACAATATTAAATTCAAATATTAAGTTATATAATACATAATGTCAAAAAGAGGATATTTTAAATTTAGATAATAATAAATATATAATTTCATTGTTTGAATTATTATAATGTAATAATTAATTATTACAATTTTTCATCGAAATATTCATTTATCCATATATATTTATATATATGTCATTGTAATAAAATTTCTAAATTAATAAATTTTAAGATGATTTTAAAATATTCGATTGCAGGTGTCTATTAGTCCGTCGAGAGTATGATTATAAATTCATAAAGCTATACGAACCTGTATAATTCTGCTCCCTGTTTAACGTAATGTGGGCCGATTTGAAGTCTGGAAATTATAGACATGGGAATACTGTCAGTTCTCTCCAGGAGAACGTACGATTTGATGTTATTATAATTTACTAGCTGACTCGGCAAACGTTGTTCAGTTATACTATAAACTTCTTCTTCTTCCTGCTCTAATCCTACATTTAAAGGGGTCGACATAACAGTCATTTAAACTTAAAAAATGCAGGATCAAGAGCATTCGAACGCTGGAAATACGAAATTCCTATTTAGAAGCCCTAGTGACGTAGTTGTCGAATGTGAAATTGAAAAGTGCCACCCTGCACACCCAAACCGATACTCGGATGTTGTTTACTCAAGAAGAAAACAATAAAAGTGTCGCTTGAGGATATATTACATGATTGACAACGAAATTTCATTTCCTACTTTCAATGTGAAATGAGAAATATAATTTACATAAAAAGGCTGACAGATTTTTCCCCAAAAAGGGGTAACATCAGGCAGGCGGCCGGTTGTAAAAACTAAGCCACAACTATTACAACATGTAACACGTTGTGCCGACCCCATATAATGTGGGACAAGGGCAGGAGGAAGAAGAAGAAGACAGTTTGGGTAGGATTTCCGTAAAATCCGTTCTTAGTGAACATCTACATCGCGAAATGAGAACTGTGATGAATCTAGAATCAATCGGCTGTATAGTTTTAGAGATCTCGTATTATGCCGTATTTTGCTATATATTATATAGAAGATGTAGGTATTATACCGATCATATCAAATGTGGGTGTGTCTAGTGAATGGTACGGTAAACAATATGGCCTTGGAAATTGGAATATTTTAATATGTATTATTGATAAGGAAATAAATTGGGCATTCATCAGCTTCTTTTACTTTTGATATAAAACTGTGACAATAATTACAATTCTTTATATGGCTTCTTTCAGTCGTTTTATTATGAAACTTTCACTTTAGAGCTTTTTTCTGGAATATTCTTCCATGACACTTACTTTTCATGAGAGTGTGATCGACGTAAGGATGTGGCTAAATTATTATTTTTCAGAGCCGATGGGCATTCTAGGATCCCCCTTTGCTAATTGCTTGCTAGCAAAGTCCATTGTTTGCCTTTTACGAACCATGTAGCTAAATTGATGTATGGTGTATATGCGCTTGTGTGTGTGTGCATTTTCAGAATACAAGTTTAAAAATCAAATAGAGGGACTAAATAGATAATTTTGTGTATAATCATCGTGATTCATCATCGTGTGTGCACAAACGAAATACGCGAATTTTTCCTGTTTGGAACATTCCAGCAATGTTCTTAATGCCTCATCATTTTAGCAAACTCGTTTCAAAGTTTAATATTTAGCAGTTTGGTATTAACTGATTTATTCATTATTGAAGTGAAAACTTATTTAGCGGCGTTGTACACTTTTTTGTGATGTGTAAAAATTTAAACTCGCGTCAGGTCACGTGACCTGATCGAAAATTCGTAAGACGGAGTTTTGCTCTAGTAATACCAACCTTATTAATAATGACTTAAGGTTTATTTTATAATGTAAATTTTAAATGATTGCATTGCATTACTTATACATATCTATTTGAATTGCGACTTTATTACAATGAAATACAGTTGAGTTTTTGTAGTGAAAACTTCTTTAGGCGCGTTGAACACTTTGGGTGAACAATTTTTTGGTTGTAAAGAAGTGTTAATGACCAATTTAAACTTTAATCCTTGATCATAAACACTTTATAAACCGAAAATAATAATCTAATAGCTCGACGATACAATTCAGAAGTTACTTAGTTTTCACTACTATCGGTAGTCCCCAAAGACTGCCCGCATGTTTTTTTTTTTAATTTTACACTTGAGTAAATGTATCTTTATGTAATGACATATTAAGTAGTATTTTTTTTTTATTTACTATTTATATTTTTCTTATACAAGAAAAATATAAACGTAAGGCCGGCGATTGACATTTTTATTAAATTCTCGTAATGTCTTGAATGGAAAGTCTGATTTTAATAATTGAAAAGTAATCTACATGTATTAAACAGTCTTGAAAAATTGTCTAAGCAAAGCCTGTTATCGTTGGACTTAATCTCGTGCCCTCGAGGTCTGCGAGTGTATACCTGGCTACGTATCCACTATTTTATATACGAGTGTTGTTCTTAAAATATTTCTAAAGGAACTAAAGTTTTTAGAGGTCTAGCTTTGTTTCCGAATTGTGTCAGCCAGTGTCACAACAATTGTACGCCATTATCTGTTGCAATGCATTTCCAGCGAGACACGCGAGGCCAACTGCTTTCTAAAGCCAGTGTCCATGTCATATGCGAAAGCGGGATAATAGTTAATATAATCGATAATGATATTATCTACTGGCTAAGGTAGATGAAGTTTTAAATTATTTAGTTTTAATATATTACGCTATTATCCAGAATGATAGTGAGATAGGCCGATATGTGAAAAACAGAGTGAATGCAGAATGGATGAAATGGCGACAGGTCTCAGAAACAATTTGGGATCCACAAGTGCCGTTTAATCCGTAATAAGGCCTGTCGTATTGTATGGATCAGATTGCTAGGCCACAGAGGGGAGGGACGAAAGGGTGTTGCAGCAGAGACGCGAATATTGAGATTGATGAGTTTAATTACAAAAATGTATAAAAATAGAAATGAGTATATTAGAGGAAATGTGAAAGTAGCGCCAGTGATTGAGAAGCTGAAAAGTAATAGGTTAGTTTGGTATGGTCATATAATGCGAAGAGAGGAGCGTCGTGTAACAAGGAGGATGCTAGAAAAGATGGATGGATCGTGTATAAGATGATATGATTAAAAAGGTGTGAATGTTCAGATGACGGCTAATAGAGGAGAGTGGAAGGAGATAACATGTTGTGCCCCCCCCCCCCCCCCACATAGTTTGGGATAAGGGCAGGAAGAAGGAGATATTTCGCTATTAAAAACGTGCATTCATCCAATGCTGTTTAAATACAAACGGATTTATACAGGGCAGTTGCTGTGTGCCTTGTCGTCCTTCGGTGGCACGTATATTTTTAAAAATGCATAAAATGGTGTCTGAAGGAGTGATTACGGTTCCACCGTACAAGGGAAGTACGCCAGTCTTATTTCAATTATTATATTTAAAGTAGTGTCCGACCGAAACTGGTTTTCCGGCTGAAACCGAAACCGAATATTCGGCCGTGGGATCAGTTTCGGCCGAAACCGAAACCGAAACTCACGTGGTCAAGTATAGAATTCCTTAAAATACTGAAATTTGGTGCATTTTACCCATTATTATTTAAAATTACGGGATGAAATGGAAACACAGTATATTAATTTTGTAATCATTTATTTATTATAATATAAAAAAATGTTAATAATATTTTTATTATTTTTTCAAATTAAGTTCTCATAGCAAAATGTTTATCACTAATTGTTACTGTTTCATTAAATACTAAGTATTGGTATTTTGAAATGTTATTAATTAATACTTTGGTTTGTATTTGTACTTAGTAGAAGAATCATCAATCTCTTTTAAGTACTTATACCTCTTATATAAAAATAATAATTACTAAAATTATTATTACACTCTTAGTTCCAGTCTCAACAAAGATAATCAAATCGCACATTTAGCATTAACAAAGATACCTAGATCACAATTAGTAGGACAGTCATACTTACATTTATTTAGTGTAGTAAATGTAAGTAACTCACTACTAAACTACAGTAAACATTTAGATTGAAAGCAGTCATAAAATCAAATAAAAAAAAACTTCTAAATATCTTATATTAAGGGGTTACTTTTTTGGTTTTTCGTATTATTAATATTCATAATTAAAGTCTTATATTGTATGCCAAGAAAAGCAGTTTGTCTACGTTTCCGCCACGTAAATTATTGTGACGATACGAGTATATTTGGCCAGCAGCACTGAACAGCTGTTCACTCGGGACACTGGTAGGTGGAGCTGAAAGGTATTTTAAAACTGCACTTCTCAATATAGGATATTGACTGCTGTTCCAATAACTGTATATGTCAGCATTGCGGTGTAATAATGGCTCCGACAGGTAAGACTGAGTCTTGCGTCGGGCGATAACGCACTGACTAAGTTGTGTTGCTACTTCCGAAATCGGTCGGATACTAATTTAAAAGTAGAAGTATTAGTAGTTTTAACTATTCGATGGTATGTTTATTGACTCTAATACGATTGCATTTATTCATTTTTATTTACAGACATCGCGTCTGACTGATTTGAATCTCGAAAACCGTTAAAACATTAATCAATTTAAAAAAAACTGATAGTTTTAGCGTTTCAAACTTCTGAAATTAAAATTATTCTTCAAAGTTCTAGTTTTTACACCTCTGTGCTGTAAAGCGTAAACGTAAGTTCATCGTGAACTCTTATGAAATAATTATAATGAGGAAATGGATTGGAATTAAGGAAACTGGAACCTAGGGCATGCCGAAACAACACAAGGTTATTACTGCGGCACATTTAGAGATTAGGAGAGGTTGTAATCAAGAAGCCCTACCAGCTGCGATTGATTTGTCGCCTTTTACGGCAGACCGCCTCCAGCCACAGGGGTCGGTAGTTCGTCCTTGCACGGAAAAAATTAAAAAGGTCTGATACGTATCTGACTGACCAGACGTAAGACTGTATATTTTCTATACTTGCTTCCTTATTACATACTGACCTAAAATAATTATTAGTCATAATACGTGTTAAATCTAAAATTTTATAGACGAAGTAATATTTTGCATGAAACAAGCATTTTTGCACGTGTAACAAAGAGTTTTATTTATTACTAGCTGACCCGAAAAATGTTCTGCCATATAAATAAAAAAGCCTAAGCCTTAGAATAATTACACATCTAAGGCCTAAGCCTATGTAAGGCTACAAGGTCCAATCTATGTTTATACCGAAATTCATCAAAATTGGTTCAGCGGCTTAGGCACGAAAGCGTAACAAACAAACACACTTACACATTTATAACGTTGTATTGTATGAATTACAAAAATCGCTATCGCTTAGCCATGATAGTGATTCTTCCTTGAAAACCGTGCGCTTGAGTCGATGACGCCACAGAGGCGCGATTGTATCGACCAATCAGAGTGCACCATTCCAGGGGCTTGGCGCGGAATTGTCATGGCCGCCATTTGTCTGTGTTTGTGTTTCTTAGAATGCACTGATAAACAACGTTTATTGGGTGACCTAGTATTTAATTTTATTTAAATATAACAAAAACTTCTACACTCATATCCGTGAAGAAATCGCAGGAGTGTCGCCTTCGTTAAACGCTAACAATAAATAAAAACGTTTGACATTTATAATAGATTGATATGTTTATTTAGAATGTTATCAAATCGGTAACATTAAAAATCAGTTAAATTCTAGATTATTCTACCAAGCGTTACATCACCATATAAAATTTCTGTAATGTGATATTAATGATTACGTGATTGATTGGTTTTTTATTTTTTAACCTTAGCACTTAAAAAGTTTGTAAGTTTTATTGCATTATATTTATAGACGAAGTAATATTATGTCCATATGTATTTCTGAAAATCGCCAAAAGCTCAAGTGGTTGCCAATCTCGCTTCGCCGGAATGCTCACATTCTCCATTTACTGTATATAATACTGTTTATTCCTTCTTCCCCTACTTACCTTAGGATTGATTTAAATTTCTTCATACAACTCATTCCCGCTCTTTACGCTTTATAGAAAACTTGTAGACCCCTGTACACTATTCGACATTATGTTTCAATTTCTTTGCAGTACAGGCAGTCCAAATTTGGAACTCTCTCCCTCTGGGTATATTAGAAAAGCAAAATCACTTTCCATTTTTAAAAACTTGTTTAATGACCATTACCTAAAGTCATACATACATACATACATATAATCACGCCTCTTTCCCGCAGGGTTAGGCAGATACCACTTCTTTCCACTTGCTACGAGATCCTTACATACTTGTTTAAGTGGTTTTGCTTCGTCCACTTTCATTATTCCCTTCATACATGCTCTTCGGTTTAGGGTACTCTTGACCTGGTCTTTTAATAATAATAATAACAGATAATATTTACTGATCTTGATTTTTATCTCTGTTGTGGAATTACTGCCTTGTACAATAATTACTTTTAATATTTCTGATAGATTGTCTGCAAGAAATTGCTATTTAGTGATAAGACCGCCGTTTGTTCACTTTGTTGTACTATAACTTTTTTAGAATATATTTTTTTTTTCTGAAAAATTGTGGGGTGGAAAACAAAGAATTATCTATCTATATTCATTAGAAGACCTCCGTGGTGTAATGCCTGGTGCTAATTATTCAACTCCAGTTCCGGGTCCGGGTTTGTGTTTATCATATATATTTTTCGTCCACCTGCTGGCGTAACGGCTAACGCACGTCGGTACACTTGCGGAGGTCACGGGTTCGATTCCCATCCAGCGTCTGGGTGTTTATGTATAATATTTATTTACAAAATAAAAAGTAAATATGTAGTATATTGGTTGTCTAGTACCTATAACACAAGTGCTATGCTACTTAGTTTGGGACTAGAGGGCGTTATGTGAAACGTCCCAATAGAATAGCGCACAACTACCTACTTAGTTCCAAGATTATTAAACGATTTACCAACAAATATAAGAGATAATATAACCCAAAAAAATATTAAAGCCTCACTTAAAAAATACTTTTTAGAGAAATTGTAATCTAAATTTACTCAGTCATTTGAATTTAAGTTTCGATGGCATTGTACAAACCTTAGTGGTTTTTTGTGCTGTTATTTTATTAAGCCAATGTAATAACTTTGAATTTGATAAATAAATTAAAAAAAAAGTTTTTTATTTATTATTATTATTTATCGATAATACAATATATATTGGGTGTACAAATTTGCTTTTGCCGTTTTTCAATAGATATCTGTAGCAGTAGGTTCTGGTCGAAATAAGCCAGTCAGAAACGCCACACAGTAAGCATGTCAACATAACCGTAACTCAACATTAGTGGAATTCTGTTTGCATCATAAATTTGTTCTCGATTGAAAATGTCAGTAATTAAGCCCAATTCTCGTCATTTGCGAGAAGTTTTGCTATTCTGTTTTCATTCGAGGAAAAGTGCGGCTGAAGCTCATCCAATGCCATGCATATAAATATAATGTTATATATAACAAGATCAGTTGTTTATTTCTCGCATGTACATGCACGTGTTGGTTAAGACAATTATAATAATCCTCTCTTGGCAACCCTATTCTTACGGACTCCTCAAGTACTAGGTCTTAAAATCTTTAGTAGTCGTATAGATAGACAGGAATACTTTTTTTTATTATTTCTGAAGACTAGTAGACAGGTTGACAGCTTACTCTAGTAAGCAGTTACCGCGAACACGCTGCTGTCCGCATAAGGGTACAGGAACCGTAGTTACCAATGCCGGAACACAATACAAGGTTATAATGACGACATAACTATAGACCAAGGGTGGTTTCCATCCTGACGGGCTTGGGACCTTACCACGTAGCCAGGTTTTTATGTCGCCTTTTACGACAGTCTGGTCCCGGCCGTAGAGGTTAGTATTTTTACTCCGCCCCTGCACGGAGAATTGTTTGTGGAGGTCTGACCCTATAATTTATTTGACCATCTCTGTTTTTTGAAGTGAAAACTTCTTTAGCGACGTTGTGCACTTTTTTGTGATGGGTAAGAAATGTTAGTGCCCCCGCGCATTAGGCGACCAGGTCGCTGCGGCCAGTTGAGTTTTTTTAAAGTGTAACTTTGAGTACTTTATGGGTGATCAATTTTTGGTTTGTAAAGAAGTGTTAATGACCAATTCAAACTTTAATGCTTGATCATAAACACTTCTTTATAAACCGAAAATAATAATCTAATAGCTCGACGATACAATACACAAATTACTTAGTTTTCACTTCTATCGGCAGTCCCCAAAGACTGCTCCGCATGCTTTTTTTTAGCTCAGAAAGGCCCTTACTTCCTTTGACTCCCGTGCGGGGCCCCAAGTCGTGTGGGAGTCGCAATTACGTTCCATACTACCCATAATTTCGAGGGTGCCAAAAACTTCCCGCAGACTCCATTGCTCAAGTTTAGGTTGTCAAGAAATGGCGACTACCGAAATTTAAAACGCGGTGGTTCGCAATGGCTGCCGGGGGCAGTTCACGAATCCAGCTTCATTTTCCACATATGGCTTACCCTCGCCAAGAGATGACCTTCTGACCTCTATAATAGCCAAATACTCACATCTACTATCTCTTTTTCCTGCTTGATCAAAAAACGCGTACAAAATCTTTTAAGCGTTCTTATCCGTGCAGGGGCATAGAAAGAATACGGACTTCTGCGCCCGGTTTCGACCTGTCGTAAAAGGCGACAAAACAACCTACCCTAGCTACGGTGTAGGGCCCCAAGCCCGTCTGGATGGCGACCACCTTTGGTCTTAAGTATACCGCTATAAGAACTTTGTGTTGTGTTCCGGCATTAGTGAACCAAGTCCCTTTAACCTTATGGGACAGCAGCGTGTTCGCGCTGCCAGTAACTGGTAAATTCTAAGCCGTCTGGCTGGGCCGTCAGCCTGTCTGCTGTGATACAGCAATAAAAAGAAATCAAAAGTTAGTATACTTTGCAGTAGGTATATTTCTTGCTTCAAATGAAATCTTAACGCTTGTGATAAGTAATTACAACTCTATGGCCTTAGTAATAGAGTTCATTTTCAGTCGAGTTGTCTTCACCGTGATGCTTAAATCACTACGAAAATAGAATAAGCAGTATCTTTCCAAAGTGATCTAATTATTGTTCAAAACATCGTGTGGCTGGCAATTAGAAGGACTGTTAATTTCCTATGTTTTTCATGTGCGTTATTATCGTGAGTTTAGTGTTAAATCCCGGTTGCAACCTTTAACTTCCACTTCGGTCTCCGCATACTACAGCGCCGAGAACACCTCGCCCGCCTGCACCTTCTTCAGTATCTTCTGGTTATGGAACGGGTGGTTGTGTGCCGCTATGTCATTAAATGGGTCACGATGGGTTAAATCAGTGTCTGGAGCCTCATGTAGTTTTTATCGACGTTCTTAGCATCAGAAAATCTTGAAAAATTTACACAAATTATACATAAAGGTATATTTTTTATAAATTTCTTAATTTATAAACCGTGTAATATCGTAGTTGACACACTCAGATCCGAGTAGTCATCACGGAATGTTTTTTTTATTGCTTAGGACCAGTTGCCCGGGGTCTACTAAATTCTTTTCTTGTACATGGCCGTCTGACCTTCCAACCTCAAAAAGAAAACCGAATCGTGTCCTCCCCTCTGTTTAGTTCTGAGGATTTGTTTAGAATGGTGCGTCATCGTTTTCTACCACCACACTACCCACTATCGGCTGGGCGTTCATCCCCATCTCCTGGAGCCACTAGTGAACTGTACGGAACGGTTCTCAAGGACGTTCGTGTTACGTACTCTCCAGATTTGGAATGAGCGTCCGACTGAGGTTTTACCGACAGTGCGTTCGCAATGCCAATGTAATGGTGTTGCAAACGTCGTTAAGCGACGTTGACTGTCTGTTATCGGGTTTGTTTGTCTACTAACTACCAGTTAAAACATTGTCTCTAAATTGTTACATAAAATTTTATTTTACATTTTCATTGCTGTAATAAAATATATAAATATCAGCCAAAGATAAAGCGTGACTTTTTCGAACGAGATAAAACGTGTATTCATGGAGACAGTAATACAATGTTGCAATGCAGAAAATTTTCTGCAATTGATGTTATTATATGTCTTTTGACGATTTTGCGATGCGACTAGCGCACGTCGCAACGGCTGCTGATACGATTCCCGTCCCAAGTCTGTCTATGTAACATGAATTTCATCATCAACTTAGCGATAAATCCCGTTTGCAACCCAAACTCCTGCGCCTGGGGTCCGCTTTCCGACCTTCTTTCTCCACTTCGCATGATCAGCATGCCTGGTAGTGAGATTGATACGGGTAATACTTTTTACGTCAAGCCAACACTTTTTAGACCTCCCCTTCCTATGTATTTATTGACAAAAAAGTATATAATTGAAAAATCTGTTATGTCGTACGCACAACACAAGCGCTCCGCTGTTTTGCGGATTAGATGGCGCTGTGTGAATAGACACAATATATTTAACAATTATTGTGAAGATATTTGACTGTATGGTGAAAATTGTGATTTTAAATTTCATAATACATAATTTAGTACAAGAATGTTCCTTTGGTTTATTCGGCTGCCTAATTTCAAAATACAATAACTGACAAAAATAAAAAAAAAAATCAAGGAACCAATAAAACATATTTTCCTTTAGTCGCACTAAAAGAAAAATACTAGAAAATCGATTTTGAAGAATTTTTCCTTGTTTTAAAATTGGGCAGCCTTGTAAATATTATTGACCTTGTAGAGGCTGAAGACAAACAAATTGTTTATGTCGGTTTGGCAACCGTCTCCGTGATACATTACTTTGTATTAGCTCGTAAATAAATTATGTAAAAATGACGGATATGCCAAATTATACGTCAAAAAGATAGTCACAATATTACCGCATATCATACTTACATTCTAGATGTTTCTTTAAAATCTCCTTAAGGCGGAATAAGAATATCCCTGCGGATGGGGTCGGCCTGTAAAAGTCAAGAAAAGAACCCTAACTAGGACCACCTACCTACCAAGGTAGGATTCTAAATATGCCGTCATAATAACCTTGTCTTGTTCCGACATATGTGACCAGGTTCCAGTACGTCTTTGCGGACAGCGTGTTAGCCGTGCCCCTGGCGTCGCAAACACCCATAGGCGTCGGTATCTCCTCTATAGCATTTTTTCTATATTTAACCTGAGTTGAAAATCCACTGGTCAATTGGAAAACATATCTACCAGAATGGATGGTGGGAGTGGCGATGAAATATTTAACTCGCCTATAATGTACATGTTATAATGCAGTCGGTGAAAGAAAACGTGAAGAAATTTTGATGTATGTCTCTTCAATATGCCTTGGACAATACATATATCCTTCCAGACCGTTTTGGAGAACACCGATCTCAGATCGTTGGGGATGTTAGAGATATTACATGAATAATGTAAACAGCGCCTCTAACGGCGCCTTAAAAAACTAATTTGCATACGAAATATGTAAATGTTATATTTTAACCAGTTTTGGGTTTTACACGGGTGAATTTCATCCTCAATACTGAAAGGATTACCTTGTTTTGTTTATGAGGGGATATTTCCTGCCAACTAAGACTGACTTCGGCCTAATATGTTTTTTATTTTTATAGCTGGCGTTCAGCAGAGAGGCAAACGGCCCACCCTACCAGGTGGCCACCGTCTCCTATGGACGTTTGCAACACCAGAGGCATTACCAACGTACAGCCGGCCTTTATCCCACATTATATGGGGTTGGCACATGTTCCCTCCTTCCGCTCTTCTCTGTTAGCTGTCATCTCAACATATGCCGCCATAATAACCTTGTGTTCTGTTCCAGTCTTAGTGACCTAGGTTCCTGTACCCCTATGAGACAGAGCGTGTTCGAGCTGCCCCTAGCGTCGCAAACATCCATAGGTGACGGTAACTGCTTATTAATTAGGCCGTCAGCCTCTGCTGTTCCCCAGTAATAAAAAAAATGCTCACTCTATTTCAGTCCACGATTTTTTACGCACTCATTCGCACCTACATACATGCTTTCATCTATTTTCAGTCACTACGGTATTAATTATAAAACCAATTACACGATACAATCGCGTACACGCTGTCGCATGTCGTCGGCAACCGGTGCATACGCAACTATCGTAAGACACAATTCGGCCAATCAGAACCCGTCAATCTGCGCAAAGAATGAACGACGTATTCGATTTGTTTTCACGTCTTGATGTAGGTGGCCAATTCAAATATATTTTAATTGTTTTTTGTATTGCTTTCTGTTTTTTAAAGTTTTTTTTATTAATCTTGCTAATACCCTTTTGTGAAATATAAAGCCTATTTTACAAGGTCTGCACAGAAATAGTTTCCTCACTAAGAATATGGCAATATAAGGAATCCAATATAATATTATAAATATGAAAGTAACTGTCTGTCGGTCACGTTTTCACGCCTAAACTGCTTAAATGATTTTAAGAGAAACTAATGGGGTTAAATGCCATAAGATCTACTATGATCTTAGTTAAGGTCCGCACTAAATTTTGTCGACTTCAATAATTTATTGGATAAAGAAGTAGTAGCAGATATTGTAAATAAAATTAATCTCCTCGTTGTATTAACTTTTCCTTTGTTTTCTTTTATATATATTTGTGTGTATCATTTTTTATTAATAAAATATTTTCTTTCTCCATATTAAAAGTAAAAAAATTTCATGAAACAGGGCTTATCTACTTAGATGATAATCACCGTTATTTTCAAACAAATAAATTAAATCAAAGATATTATATAAATCGCAAATAAACAACTTTGTAATGATTGATATATGTGAGTATCAAATAAAGGTTTGTTTTGTTACCAAACATACACATTTGTTCATTTTAATATATCATCAATAATTATTCTTTCATCGTCTGAACTGGTCGAGATCATCATTGGCTATAATTAACCAAGTGACCATTTTACCTAAAAGTCACAATTATGTGGCATAAAGTACCGAAAAGTGGCTTAAATACCGTTGTTATTGTTTTAATTGCGCATTTTTTGGTTTACATTTGTAGTTTAAAAAAATTATTCACTATCCTGTAAAGCAAACAAGTAATTTTTTGAAGCTAAAAAAATTTCAAGTGGTCATTCCATTTGAAATTTAAAAAAAAACGTTTTAACAATGCGTGAGAGAATCTCTCTACGCGACCGTTCTGAAGGGTTAAAAATACAATGTTACGTAACGCGTAGTTCAAACACCCCTTCCCGCCCCTGTAACGCATCGTAATGTTTTACAAGATAAGAATTCGTTACGTACTACTTGAACGCTCCCTAATTTGGGAGAAGGATAGGAAGAAGAGGTTGAAGAAAAAAATTTATTCTGTTCTGACGGCTATAATTTTTTTGTCTTTTTTATTCTATCATATTCTCCTAGTATATAAACCGATGTCCATAACGATGACCATGCAAACTGATGTCTTTTTGTGCTTCATAGACTACGAAAAGGCATTTGACCGAGTTAAACATCATCAACTTTTTAGCCTTTTATGTGACATTGGTCTTGATGGTAAGGACGTCAGAATCATCCGCAACCTGTAAGAGAAGCAGGTGGCTACGATAAGGGTCGAAAATGAGGAAACCGACCAAGTTGAGATCTGTCGTGGGGTCCGGCAGGGGTGTATCTTATCTCCGTTGCTTTTTAATGTCTACTTAGAGGCTGTGATGTCAAAAGCTCTTGAAAACCTTGAAGTGGGAATAGGAATCAACGGCAGCGTCGTTAACAACTTGCGTTATGCAGACGACACTATCCTTATTGCAGCATCAGAAGCCGATTTGCAAGCAATTGTGAATAAGGTTAATGAGTACAGCGAGGAAGCCAGTTTGTCGATAAACATAAGCAAGACCAAGTTCATGGTAGTCTCAAGAAACCCGGAATTGAGTTCAAGCGTATCTGGAGCTGGGAAACAACTAGAGCGGGTACGACAGTACAAGTATTTGGGGGCTTGGGTAAATGAAGCATGGGAATCTGATCAAGAAATCAAGACCCGGATAGGAATTGCTCGAGCCTCTTTTAATAAAATGAGGAAAGTTCTTTGCTGTCGTCAACTGAATATAAAGCTCCGAGTCAGGCTACTCATGTGCTATATCTGGCCTATCGTCATGTATGGTTGCGAAACGTGGACCCTGAAAGAGGACACTACAGGACGATGTGGTGTTACCGTCGTATGTTACGCCTTAGTTGGACCCAGAGGGTCAGGAACGAAACCGGGTTTCAGCGCTTTCATATGTCCCGGAAAATGTTACCTTCTATCAAAAAACGCAAGATAGAATATCTCGGCCACGTGCTCAGGAACAATAGATACATGCTGCTGCAGTTGATAATGATGGGCAAAGTGGACGGAAAGAGACGTGCTGGGCGAAGAAAGTCATGGCTCCGGAATATCCGGGAGTGGACCGGTATTGCCTCCGTCGAACAGCTGTTCCGGCTAGCTGCTGATAGAGATGAATACAGGAAGCTAACGGCCAACCTTCAGAATTGAAGAGGCACTGGAAGAAGAAGAAGATATAAACCGAGGTGCATTGGCTTTCGCACGTTAAAACGCCTGCGGGTTCAATTTCCGTCCCGAGTTTGTGTTTATGCATAATATGTGTTTATTTGCAAAAGAAAAGTATATCAGTTGTCTAGTATCCATAACACAAGCGCTCTGCTTACATTGAGACTCGATTAGTTTGTCAATTGTCTTAGTATATTTATTTCTTTAACTCTTACACTACTATCACAGGTAGTGTAAAACTGATATTTCGATAAAGTTCATTTGTCGAGAAACAAATATCAAACAAAAGTTATTATCCTCAAGGAAAAATATAGCTTAATTAACTTGACTTATACTCGTACATATTTTTAATCGGATTGTTCTATTATATTTGCATTTACAAGTCGTAAAATTTTTTAGTACTCAAATCGTAATATTTCATCATCATCATCTTAGCGATGAATCCCGGTTGCAGCCCAAACTCTCGCTTCGGTGCCTGGGGTCCGCTTTCTAACTTTTTCTTCTCCACTTCGCACGATCTTCGGCATCTCTGGTGGTCAGTCCATTGGCACGCATATCAACCCCTACGACGTCAAGCCAGCACTTTTTGGGTCTACCCCTCCTGCCGGGGCCCGGCGGTGGCGGCATGGCCAGACATTTATTCCCTACATACTAGGCATGCCTTTTAAGTTCTGTCGTTTCCATATTTTCCGGCAATTTTGAATTTGGAACTGCTCTATATTCGAATATGTATAAATCGTAATATTTGTTCTAACATAATATAATAAAACTTCATCTCTACTACACCTCAGAAACGATAATTCTCAAGAAGACTTATAAATAAATTTTTACGTCGATGTATTTTAATGACATTTTTTTCTGCGTTATGAGAAAATAGGTGAAATATGTAATTTTGTGAATCTGTCTAAAATATTTAACTCAATAGTTCCTTGGTAGAGGTCACGGGCTTAATTTACATAAACCTCCAAAGACTATTTTGTCACCTAATGTGCATTGTATAACACAACTAGCTGAGCCGGCAAACATTGTTTGCCCATATAATAAAAAAAAAAATACATTTGAATAGGATTTCCGTAAAATACGTTCTAAGCGAGCGTCTACGTCGCAAAATGAGTGACTATGATAAATTTCAAGTCAATCGTGTGTATAGTTTTAGAGATCTCGTGATGAGTAGTATTTCACTTATATATTTCTACCATATAAATTAAAAAAAAAAATACATTTCAATAGTATTTCCGTAAAATACGTTCTAAGCGAGCGTCTACGTCGCAATATGAGTGACTATGATAAATTTCAAGTCAATAGTGTTTAAGGTTTTAGAGTTTTCGTGATGAGGGGTTCGCTTATATACATATAAATAATATTACTGCGTAACAATAGCAAAAGAAAATATCTTGATGAAACCTGGACATTGAGATTGGAAAAGCGTGACGGTATACTGTCTGTTCTCTCTAAGGAAAAAAAGAAAGAACGTTATGAAATATAGAAAGAAATATGTTTTTCTTATAACAATAAACACACATACACAATA
The DNA here is from genome assembly GCA_963693495.1 of Malacosoma neustria. Lineage (NCBI taxonomy): Eukaryota > Metazoa > Arthropoda > Insecta > Lepidoptera > Lasiocampidae > Malacosoma > Malacosoma neustria. The sequence continues at coordinate 10,191,845 of OY856395.1, read as the reverse complement.
ATTTAGTAGTTAACGTCGCCTATGGGTGCTAGCAACGCCAGCGGCATCACGAACATGCTGCTGTCCCATAAGGGTACAGGAAATTGGGTCACTAATGCCGGAACACAACACAAAGTTATTATGGCGGCATACTCAAGACCAAAGGTGGTCGCCATCCAGACGGGCTTGGGGCCCTACTACGTAGATAGGGCGGGTTGTTTTGTCGCCTTTTACGACAGGTCGACCCCGGCCGAAGAGGCCAGATTCTTTCTCCGCTTCTGCACGGAAAAAACCTACTTTCAAAACAAACTAAAACAGAAATACAAAGAATAATTAAATAAAAGAAGTGAATGTCCTAAAAAAGGGTAAAGCTTAGCATGTATGTTAGTCAATACTGACTAACGCTGATCTTCCGCTAAACCCAAAAGTGAAGGCACTACAGAACACTACCAAATTCAAGCATAATAATAATTAATTAATAATAATAGACACTGAAAAAGAAATAAATAGCTTTTATTATTATTTATATAGTATGTATTGTGTTGTTTAAATTTTAAAACCACATTAATCTTTACATGATTAATCTTTGGTCTTAATTTTGACATCTAGTCGCTAGGTGACGCAACAGATTGCAAAAACGGTTGAAGCAAATCTGAGCGGACATCGCAGGTAAACCAGGTAAGCTATAGCGTCATTGAAGATATAAACCATACATGTAAACGTCATTTTCATCAGGAATGCGTGTGCCGCTTCATACAATTCAACGAAACGAACATTACATTAGTAATAAGCCAGACGTTGAGCTTGCCGCACGTTTCGCAGTGTCGATTACCATTCACGTATTTCTTCTACATTGACTACAGCTGTGTTATTGTGTTGTGAATTGTGCTATATATTATATATAAATATATTTATCGGGTGAGTTAAAAGTACATTCACTTATCGATACATTTAAACTAACCGTGATCTTGATAAGAATGTTCGTCCAGAAATAATTTTGGCACACCATGTTACCCTTGATGTTTCACGATGATCACTTTTTCATAATTGTCCAAGTGAAATTTTAGTGATTTAATATTTTACATTTTAGTCGTTGTTTAATCTTTTTCCACAATCTAGATCGACTACGGATGCAGGATATACATTCTCGACCTTGTAAAGGTCTTTTGTCTTTCATTTAAATCGTTGCTAAAATATGCTATTTACTTCAAATGATAGCAGAGTCATTGTGATGATATGATTGTGTTGACAGACAGCTTTATTACACCATTGTCGCACTTGCTTTGTCAGTAACCTATAATTTTCGCTGTATCACACAACCAATCTTTGTTAGTAATCGTAATAAACACTGACTTAATTTTTACGTGAGTTAAGTAAGATTTCGTAAAGTGAATACAAAAATCATTTGATTGTTTGAAACCTGGTAAATGTTTTAGGCGTGTTTCTTCTTCTTCTGAAAGTGCCACTCCATTACTGCAGATTAGCCGTTACCTCTGAAAATTTCTCCCTGTCTTGAGCCATCCGGAATAGTTGTTCTGCGCTGCTGATTCCCGTCCACTCCCTAATGTTCCGCAACCATGATTTCTTCCGCCTTCCAGTGCGCCGTTTTCCCTGTACTTTGCCCATCATTATTAATTGAAGCAGCTGATATCTGCCATGGCGCAACACGTGCCCCAGATATTCGATTTTGCGCTTTTTGACGGTGTGCAATAATTTTCGGGTCATACCAGCACGCTGAAGCACCTTCTCGTTGCTGACTTTCTGGGTTCAGCTTATACGTGTATATAGGCGTGTTTAAATTATGTTAATATCTAATGCCTCAAATATTAGTGTCTCATATCTGTAATAATTTGTAGTAGTTATTATAGTGGCGTAATGAGACATGAAGGAAGAAATCATATATATGCCTCGTGGTGCCGATTATGATACATTTTGCATCAAGTGGACTCTTGTCTCTTCTAAATTAGATTTTGAATCAGAGAAGTTAATAGGATCTTTTTACTCCATATATATAAACTCAATACAACTAATTACGATAGCTTTAAAACTATACATCCGATTGACTTGAAATTTAGCATAGTCACTCATATCGCGATGTAGACCATTTTTAGGGAAATCCTATCCACAATGTATTTTTTTATTCCTGAGGAACATCAGACAGGCTGACGGTCCATTTAATAGTAAGCAACTGCTAACGCTTCGGGCATTGATTTTGCCAATGACGATGGTAACTACCATCGTCAGTTACGTTCTTACAATAGGGGCACCGCGGACACGGAGCCGTCTTATAGGGATACAGGATCCCGGGTTACTAATGCCGGAACACAGGGTCGTTATGGCGGTTTACGACAGGCCGATCCCGGCCGCAGAGGTTAGTATTCTAATTCCGCCCCTGCACTGAGGCAGAGGCGGAGTAAGAATTTAATTTATACGCCAGGTCTGCTAGTATTGTAACATCTTCTCTAATAGATAAAATTCTCGTGTCACAGTTTTCGTTGCCATACTCCTCCGAAACGGCTTGACCGATTTTGATGAATTTTTTTGTGCTTATCCGGTATCTATGAGAATCGGCCAACATCTATTTTTCATCCCCCTAAATGTTAGGGGTGACCCACCCCCAAATATTTTTTTTTTTTGACATTTTATTATTTATATGGCAGAACAACGTTTGCCGGGTCAGCTAGTATATTATAAGAGTTTACATGATATGTGCAAAATGTCAATGTCAATTCCGTGTTTGCTTAGATATTAATCGTTTATCACGGTTTATGTATATGTTTATCTACGAGATTAGTTAGTTATTCGAAATCGTTAATGTGAATTTCTTTTTCACGTTGATTTTATTTTTATTTATATACTAAGTATCATTATAAAATCTGTTTATAGTTAATCAAATATATTTTATACTGGCTACTAGGTCTTCAAAATAATTTCAGCTTAATTAATTTATTCCTAATGTCACTTGATTTTCCACGACATTGGCAAAATCAATGCCCGAAGCGTTGGACCCATAAAAATAATAAGAATAGAATAATCTAAATCATAATTTCAAAATAACATATCCAAAAGATTAATCGCGCGTATTTTGAAAATATCGTTCATTAAAGTTCGGGGTGTAGATAAAACTTCTAGAAGGCACTAAATGGCTTAATTTTTTATTCTAGTAACTCCTGTCTTACCCCAATCTTGAAAGGCCTTCTATAAACTAGCAAAATAAACAACTTTAATCCACGACCATCTAGATAAATGATGATAGCCTTCACTTAAAATTACTTATATTTATGGTTGGGATTATAAGGCCTTTAAGATTTAAATAATACATGTGATTTAACTAACATTTCCCCCAATACCCAATCAAGTTTTTAGGGTTATCAATTATTAGTACGATCGCCTGCATTATAGGTGATGTGAAGATATTTTTTAAGATTATCGAAGACAGATAGAGGTTATTAGAAGTTATAAATGCAATGTCAGATTATTGTTGGAAAACACCTATGATTTTATGTTATTATTGTTTCTTTTCCCAGTCTAAGTTCTGGTTTTAGTTATAATGATTTTCGCTTATAGTAATTATATGTTGAACTTGAAATTATTTGTTTTTTGCTTTGTGTTACGGTTGTATTAATAAAAGTGCATGTCCATTTTTGTTTGTCATTTGATAGCTGCATTGGAAGAAAAAAAGTAACGTAAATAAAAAGTTAAAAAAAAAAACGGTAGCAAGCACCTTTCCTTAGTCTTTGGAAAGGTGCCTAACTCAGCAATGCAAGACACAGCCTCTATTTAGCTTTTCGTAAAGTCGAGAGGCTGTCTGTCTCGACGACCGAACAGAAATACTGGACACCATTTGGGCTTAGCAGCCCCGCCGAGCAGGATCGTCCAACCTGTGATAGCGTGCTCGAAGCGACAGCTCTTGCGAGATACGTCCTCAGTTCGACCGCTGCATATTGATAATATAAGAGAGCCGGTAAGGCTAGAAATCGAAATAGGCCGATCCTGATCAATCGTAATACCGTTTCATAATGTGTTATGGGAGTGAAGAAATGGCGAAACGAACAGTTAGATATTTACTTATTTGTTGTGGGATCGATCAATTAAACGCGTAGTTGAGAATCGAACTGTTTTTATTGAGTAACTACCTACAGATATATTAATAAATATTATTCGTACACCACACCTCCCTCTTTAAATATAAAGTAAATTAATACAAATTTAATGTCATGAATCAGGCTATTAATTTTCAAACGAAAAACAAAGAACATAATAATAAATAAAAACATAAACCATTCATACAATTTTTCAAATAGAATAATGACAATAAAAAAAATAAAGTTTAACTAAATTTGTATTTTCCCTTAAATCTAGCAGCACGATTAAATCTAGACGTGGACTCGTCTGTGGTAATGGTAACCGGCTTAGGACTAATATTCTGTGTAACATAACCAGGACTGGAAACACTATCACTCTGAGTTTCCTCAACTGTGGGAACTACATTAGCCGAAAGTTCTACATCCTTTTGGACGTTCAGCTCACTTTCATGATTTACATTTTCTAAGTTGCTAGCCAACGAATGCCTCATGCCGGATGACGATCGACTAATTGGAAGCAGCTGATCTATGTTCCGTTTCCATTCAAGCCCATCAGCAACACGTAACTTATAAGCCAGTGGAGTTTCCCTGGTTATTACTGTGGCTGGTGCCCATTTCTCAGTCTTAGCCCGATAATCTCGAGCCAAGACCTCATCTCCCGGTTGTAAATGTCGTTCAACGCCGGGCCGAGCGCGCCCTGCACGCTCTTGCGCAAGCTCCACGGACCGCTGAACTTCATAAGATGGTTTCAAAATATCAAGTCTTCCCCTTAACCGCCTACCTAGCATAGCTACTGCAGGAGCCACTCCTGTAGTAGCGTGTTCGCAATTTCGATATTGAAATAAAAATTGGGCAAGTGCTGTGTCAATATCGACGCCTTCGTGAACAGCCTTTTTCATTGCTCTTTTAACAAGCTTCACTGCATTTTCAGCGGCCCCGTTTCCGGCGGGCTTGTAAGGACTGGTAATTGTATGAGCTATTAAATTCTTTCTAATGTAATTTGAAAATTCTAAAGAGCTGAACGGGGGACCCCCGTCACTGATTATCTGCGACGGCAGACCGAAACGAGCAAAAAGTTCTCTTAACTTTGTTATCGTATTAATTGCATTTGTACCGGACATTTTCTGAACTTCAATCCATTTAGTATATGCGTCTACAGTTACCAAATAATGTTTCCCTTGAAATTCCCCAAAATCAATATTAATTCTCTGCCAAGGACGTGTAGGGAAAGCCCACGGATGCAACTGAGCCCGCGGGGGAGCGTCGCGTTGCTGTCGACAAGCACTGCAATCCCTACATAAAGCTTCGATCTCAAAATCGAGCTGAGGCCAATAAACATAACTGCGAGATAAACTTTTCATTTTAACTACGCCTAAATGTCCCTCATGTAATTCGTGAAGTACTTGCTTTCTTAATGCCTCCGGTATTATAACCCTATGGTTGTATAAAATACATCCCTTTTCGATGGCTAGACCATCCTTTCTATAAAAATAAGGCTTTTCCTTGTCCGTTGCCGGTTTAAATGGCCAACCGTTGATAATATAATTATAAATATTTTTTAAAGTGTTATCAGATTGAGTTCTTGAAGCCACGTCCCTGCAACAGATAGGGAAAGCCTCTTCGACATAATTAACATAAGAAACAAAATCCCGGGCGCTGTCTACCTTACGCTCGTATGGCAAAGGCAATCGCGATAATGCGTCCACGTTACAATTATCTTTTGATTTGACAAACTCGATGTCAAAATCGTAGGCCGCCAGTTTAGTGGCGTACCTTAGCAAGCGACTTGCCACCGTTTGCGGCAAGCCATTTTTAGGTCCAAAAATGAATGTCAAAGGTTTATGGTCTGTCTTAATTATAAAATGACGACCATATAGATACTGATGGTGTTTAATTACACCGCTGACTATAGCCAGCGCTTCTTTATCGAGCTGGCTGTAAGCGCGTTCAGCCGAATTAAGTGTACGCGACGCGAAACAAATAGGCCATTCGTCGCCGTTCGGATACCTGTGCGACAACACGCTGCCGATGCCATAAGAGCTACTATCCACCGATAGAACAAGCGGTAAATCTGGATTGTAATGGACCAACACTTCACTGCTAGATATAGCTTCTTTAACTAATTGAAAACTTTTTCTACATTTAGCCGACCAAAACCAAGCCGAGTCCTTACGCAGTAAATTGTGTAAAGGGTAAAGAGTCGTACTTAAACATGAAATGAATTTAGCATAATAATTAATCATGCCCAGAAAAGATTTGAGTTGCGTCACGTCCTTGGGCTCTGGCGCTTCAACTATTGCTTTAATTTTGTTTGGATCAGGCCGCAGGCCGTGTCTATCAATCACAAAACCTACATATGTAATACTATCTTGCAAAAATACGCATTTTTCCAACTTGATCCTAAGACCGACCCGACGCAAGCGATCAAACAACGCTCTAAGGTTAGCTATATGCTCTGATCGTGTGGGCCCCGTGCATGCTATGTCGTCCTGGAAAACGGCAACACCTTTGAGTCCTTTGACTGTTTCCTCCATGAATTTTTGAAATTTTTCTGGAATACAACTTAAGCCGAAAGGTGTGCGGTTATACACGAATGTACCTAAATGAGTAGTTATAGCTGTGAATGCCTGAGAATCATCGTCGAGATAAAGTTGTTGATATGCATGCGTCAAGTCAATCTTGGAGTACTGCTGACCTCCGCTCAAAGCGGCAAAAAGTTCCTCAATCCGAGGAAGTGGGTAAGGGTCGCGGACTAATTTTGGATTAATTGTAATCTTATAATCTCCACAAATTCTAATTTCGCCGTTTTTTTTAATGACTGGCACTATCGGAGTACCGAAGTCTGAATAGTCCACTTTACGAATCGTACCCTCTGCCTCGAGTCTCTCTAACTCCTGTTCAACCGGCTTGCGTAAAGCTAAAGGCAATGACCGGGCCTTGACAAATACTGGATTACTGTCGGTCAATCTTAAAGAAATTTTTTTCGTACATGTACCAAGCCCGATGGCGAACACAGTGGGAAAATCTTTCTGTAATTCTTGAATTAAACATTGTGTATCGTTAATATTTAAAATAAGTTCATTTATTTGAATATCATTTATTTTAAGTTTTCTTAACCAAGACCTGCCCAATAAAGGCGGCCCGCCATTTTTAATTACAAAAAGCTTAAGATTACCAGCTGTGTGTTCGCCGATCGTTACATTTACAAATATAAATCCCACAGGTTCTATCGGGCTTCCAACATAAGAATAAAGAGAAATATTATAATCGTTAATTTGAAATTTAGGAAAATATTTCTTATAATCATTAAAACTTATTGCTGATAATTTACTTCCAGTATCCAATTCGAACAATACCTCTCTGTCGTTCACCCGTGCTGAAACCATGTAAGGTTTGTCATTTAAGCCCCGCACTCTTAAACTATATACTTCAGAGTCCGATTCCACAACGCTGTTAGTTACGAAATTATGTAATGGCCGTTGTATTGAAGAAAATCGTGGATTCGGCCCGTTAAATGAACCTTTTGTATTATTATTACACTTAACTTTAAGATGACCTTTTAAGCCGCACAAATCACATGTATAATTTTTAAAACGACACGATTCCGGACGATGATCTCTGCCACACCTCCAACAAGCGTGCGCGTATTGTGATGTCGATGGCTGCGAAAAACTCGTACTCCGATCGGGAACCCTGCTGGCAGACGGCCGCGGCAAGCGCAGCGTGCGCGGCGCCGCCGCCGCTCCGCTCACTCGGTGCAAGGCGCCGCGCGGCTCGCAAGGCGCGGAGGTGGACCCAAGGCCCGCACAGCTCGCCCGAGCGTGCCGCCCGGCAGCCTCCAATGCTAACGCCAGTTCAACCGCTCTCTTGTATGTGATCTTCGGTTCCGCAAACAGTCGAGATCTCATCTCGTCACTAGCCAGCCCTGACACGAACTGATCTCGCAAATTCTCTTCTAGATTCGTATTGAAATTACAAGTACTGGCGAGGTGTTTTAATACTTGTAAATATTCACTCAATGATTCACCCGTATTCTGACGCCTTTGTCTAAAAACATGGCGTTCCGCTATTTCCGAACGTTTCGGTTCAAGATGATCGCCGACGATTTTTACCAATTCACTGAAACTTTTACTTTCCGGTGTGTTAGGAGCACACAGGTCGCACATCAAATCATAAGTCGCGCCCCCGACGAGCGTCACTAAAGTAGCCACATGCAAATCCGTTTTGATTTCGTTTAACGCCATGAATTGTTCCACGCGACGTATGTATGCCAACCATTTTTTACACGATAAATCAAACTGTTCGACCTTTCCAATTGGCATTTTAATAATTTATCACTTAACACACTAAATTAAATTGTTATTATTGCGAATCCTCGTCGCCAGTTAGATATTTACTTATTTGTTGTGGGATCGATCAATTAAACGCGTAGTTGAGAATCGAACTGTTTTTATTGAGTAACTACCTACAGATATATTAATAAATATTATTCGTACACCACACGAACTACCGTCAGAGTATTTGGCGCTGATGATACATCTCGTCATAGAAATAAAAAAAATCTCAACTAATTGTTAAGAAATATTACTAACCAGCTGACCGCATCGTAGTTCTGCCGTATAAAAAACAACAACTTAATTACGTTCACCCCTATTTCACTACCTTTAGGTTTCATTTTCGCAACAAAAAGTAGCCTATATCCTTCTCCAAGGTCCAATCTATCTCTGTACCGAAATTCATCAAAATCGGTTCATCGATTTAGGTGTGAAAAGGTAACAGAAAGTTACTTTCACACTTATTAGTATGGATAAATAATACAGCTTATTTAGGTCTTGGGTCCTGTAGCCTTGTTTATTTTTCGTTTTATATATTCGTTTACGTCAAAGCATTGGAAAATTATTAAGTGCTATATAATGCACATGTGTTTTGACCGACGTAAGTCGAACAAAAAACTGGTTACATAATTTTATCTACACGTCAATCCACATCGTGTTACATTCCTGTTTTCGTCTATTTATGTTTTAGTAATCGTAAAAATCGTAATATTATATTAATTTTATAGGACATATACTATCGACAACTGTTGGAATATGTCTTAGAGACTGCATCGTGGCCAATTTAATACTTCTTCACTTCTCTTCCTATTACAACGCTGGGTCTTCTCCCCTTCATCAGGGGTAGGTTGGGGCTTCGAGGCTGACCTCTACCCCGGCGTGAACTCGGCCGACGTGGAGTTGGCCACCGGATCACACACACCTATGTGACCAGGGAGGCATCACGGCGGCCCGATTATGGTTTCATCTTTGGCCTAGATGGCCAATCTGAAATCATAAATCACACTGATTAGTTTGGGCACCTGTGGCCTCAGTGACCCCGGCGGGGGTGTGTGCCTCTGGGTGTGGCTGTAAACTTATCGCTTCGTCTTCCTGGTCCAACGAGTGTGTCACTAAGCCTCTGGGAGTCGATCGCCAGGGCCCTGGGTGGTCTGGTAGTTGGGAGTGCAGCGTCATGCCATGAAGGTGTTTTTTTTATTGCTGATGAACAGCAGACAGGCTGACGGCCTACTTAGTAGTAAGCAGTTACCATCACCTATGGCTCTGTGGCGCTAGAGGCACTGCGAACACGCTGCTGTCGCTTAGGGCCATACAACGTAGCTAGAGTTGTTTTGTCGCCTTTTACGACAGGCCGACCCCGGAAAGAAAACCCAGAAAATATTGGGCACTATTTATGGACATGAACAATGGACCTTTCCCAGCGTAGTTTTAATGACCTTCTGAAATTAATACGATCTCAATCGTTCTACATTTAGGCATAGTTATGTACATACAAATCTTCTTTCTGCCATTTTCCTATATGTGTGCCCTATATGGGGTCGGCACAACATGTCCTCTCGCTCCATTCTAGTGGATGAAAGTCGTCGTTTCAACATTCACACCTTGTCTAGCCATATCATCTTTTATTACAATCCATCCATCTTTTCTTTGAACTACCCCTTTTTTATCCACTCACTGCAGTAATTATACATAATATATTTTCAGTAAAATATGTTAGGTTCGTTGAACTATTGCACCGAGACTGCGTTTATTTGTACAGACAAAACATGTTTTTGTATTAGATTCCTGTATTACTTTTTATCGAAAAATACCGAATTTCTTAGTCATATAATTCTAATATCGGTATAATTTGTCTCTTATTTAATTGAAATTTATTTTATAAACCTGTGATGTATATAGAAATAATATGAGATTTTCATATTCTACGTTTTTATATGTTGATCAAAATTATAAATATCTGATTTAGGAGATTCTTCACGATCAGTGACAAAAGTCAATCTGACATGGGAGGAGCATAAGCCTCAAGATGACGACCTGACGACTGGGTTTCTAGTCGAAGTGCACTGCTTACTATTCACGCTGCTGCTGATCATACCATCGACTTAACCATGCCAGCTTCTCCCGGAACTCCACAGAATAAAAAAGAAGACTTAAACTAAATACAGATATCACCGCGTTATTCTGTGGACTTCCAACGTGTCCGAAACGGTTTCTTCGGGCTAAAAACAAAAGAAATAAATAAATATATTGGGATATTTCACACAACGTTATCTATTCCCAAAGTAAATAGCATAACACTTGTGTTATGGGTATTGAACAACTATTATAATACATATTATATAGGTACTTTTGTTTTCTGTTAATAAATGTATAAGTATACAACAAAAACACTATCCGTGCAGGGGCGGAAGAAGAACACTGACTTCTGCGGCTGGGGTCGGCCTGTCGTAAAAGGCGACAAAACAACCCACCCTAAGTACGTGGTAGGACCCCAAGACCATCTGGATAGTGATCACCTTTTGTCATAAGTGTGCTGCCTTAGTAACCTTGTATTGTGTTCCGGCATTAGTGACCCATGTTCCTGTACCCTTATAGCACAGCAGCGTGTTCGCGATGCCACTGGCGTTGCAAACACCCATAGGCGACGGTAACTGCTAAATTCTAAGTGGTCCGTCAGTATGTTGTTCTACAGCAATAAAAATAACCACTCAGACGTTGGCCGGAAATCTAACCCGTGACCTCCGTAAGCGTACCGTCGTGCGTTAGCCGTTACGCCAGGTCGTCAAAGTGGCATATCTAGCTAGTATAGTGGCATATCTAATGAAGTTTACGTCATTTGTCCTCGGGTCAATTGACCTGACGGGCTTGTTAATTGACAATTTAATACCTTGGGTTTAATGTCAAGATGTCACGAGAGATTTGGTCAGAATTCATCATCAAGATGCTGTTTTTATAGACTGGATAGATAGATTTCTTTATTTGCGAACTTTATTATTTTTGGCAGTCACGTACATTATTGACCATATTTTGGAATAATGTGTTATACCATTATTTTATATATATTTTTCGTACTATGGCTCAGTTGTGTCAACATTAACATTAATTCTTTAACACAATTGTGTTATGTTAACACGTGGATCAATAAGTCCCGGGACTAACTAAGAAAAATATTTTTTTTTTGTGAAAACTCGACTTTATTTATCAACATAGTCCTACTTCCTATGTTATTAAAACATAGATCTTAGGAAATTAATTTTTAGTCCAAATCTTGACATTTTAACCCTCTAATCGCGGGCATATTTTCTTGAAACGTGAATTGTACGCGGTTTACGCGTTTGACAAATTTCTAAAAAAAATTCTGGGTATTATAAAATTAAAAATATAAAGCATGATTTATAATTATAATAATTAATTATAATCATACTTAATCCTAAACTGCATTCGTCACACCAAGTTTTAGTTTTTTTTCTTATTTTTTTTTTTACCATCTTTACCATGCAAGATTGCAATAGAAGTTCTTCGTCATCAGTCTTTCGACAATTTCAAAATTCGAGAAAGGATATTTAATATATAAATAACCTAACTAATACTGAAAAATAATTATAAACAATCAATAAAAATAATTATAGTACAATCTTCTACATGGGTAAATATATTTTAAACATGCTTTTTTATTGCTGTAGGACAGCAGACAGCCTAACGGCCTGCTTAGAATTTAGCAGTTCCCAGTATTCCCACCGCCAATTGGTGTGTGCAATGCCAGTGGCATCGCGAACACGCTGTTGTCCCATAAGGGTACAGGAACTTAGGTCTCTAATGCCGGAACATAACACAAGGTTATTATGGCGGCATACTTAAGACCAAAGGTGGTCGCCATCCAGCCTTGCAGCGGCAGCAACAGCAGCGTGTTTGCGATGCCACAAACTATTGTGAAAATAGTTACAAGTTTTCACGGAAACTTGAGGGACAGTTATGAGCTAACTTCATCATGTTATTTTTCGGATGGCGATGTGCGCGCGCATCGTTTAAATTTTACTTTCACAATTTTTTTCAAACACATCAGAACAGGTCTATTATGGGGGAAGTTTTGATTCGAAATTGAAGCTGATGTTTTCAGATAAAGTGCATGGATTCGTATCCACTGGCCTTCGCGCATTATAATTGCGGATACAACTGTTTGCATCGATCTACGCGCGTAGGAAATAACAGCACACCAATAAACCTGTCAATCTTAATATATTCAGTAGGTAATTTTAATTTTACCACTAATCTGTACGAGGGTCTAGAATATAATTTATTTTTTATTTTTGTATAATAGCAGACACATCCCCTTGGTGACCATCGGTAGTATATGATAGTATATCCAAACCGACACTCGGATGTTGTTTACTCAAGAAGAAACCAATAAAAGTGTCGCTTGAGGATATATTAGATGATTGACAACGAAATTTCGTGTCCTACTTTCAATGTGAAACAAGAAAAATATTTTAAATGAAAAGGTTGACAGAATTTTTTCCCAAAAAGGGGTTAACGTCAGGCAGGCGGCCGGTTGTAAAAACTAAGCCACAACTATTACAACATGTAACATGTTGTGCCGACCCCATATAATGTGGGATAAGGGCAGGAGGAAGAAGTAGTAATTCATAAATACGGTTTACAATCATCTTTTATTTAAAGAAAGTTTAAAAAAGTAACTTGGCTTATATTTGTCTTCATTTTAGACGCCAAAAGTGCATGCATACCTATATTTGCAATTAAAAACACAATCATATTTGACAGTAGTCCGAAAAGCGCGAGATTTCCTTTGGAAGATGTTGACTTACGTCGCGTAACACTGACCCTACCCCCTTCCCCTCCTCTCTGTGACCAGGCGTGGTATTTTGAAGACCTAATATGCATATTAATTGGAAAAAATCATGAGGAAACCTGCATACCGAAAAACTTAACTGCGATCACATACTATCAGACATTCTAGACACGCTTGGACTTCGGAGAGACTGCGTGTCTTTGCGTACTCTATCTACCGTCTGTACAACAAGGAGTGTTTTGGATAGCCATTTAGAATGGTGCCCTTATCGTCTTTCTACTACCGCACTGCCCGCCATCGTCTGGGTGTTCATCCCTATTTCTTGGAGCCTCTTTCTTGTACGAAACGGTTCTCAATAACGTTCATGTTGCGTACTCTCAGGATCTGGAATGAGCTTCCGGCTGAGGTTATCTCAGCGCGTTACGAGATGGGGTTCTTCAAAAAGGCGTTATAAAATTTCTTCGAGACCGGTAGCGCGTTGGTAATGCCTCTGGTGCTGCAAACGTCCATAGGCGACGGTGACCACCTGCCAGGGTGGCCGTCTGCCTGTCTCCTGAACTCTAGCTATAAAAAAAAAATTGATTTCACAGGTACGTGGAACCCGTCTTTGATAAGCGTGCCGTGTATAATGTTTGTTGCTTTTAATCTTTTTTTATGTAGACTCATTATTGTCTTCACGCGAAACGCATATGGTATAAATATCACCAACATGATGTGAGTGATATTTGTTTCATTTATGTTTAAAATTAATACGATTAATATTATTTCTCTATGATTTTTTTTTAATTTGGAATTTTTCCTCCGTTTCAAAATAAATTTTACTATCTTAGAGAATGTTAATTTTATTATTGTTGAATCTGTTCGCTAATTTTCATTTGAACCAGTTTGAATTACAAAAAAAAAAAAATAACAGCCGATTGTCATTCACTGTTGGACCTAGACCTTAATTTTGCCACATCGTCCGTGCCTTTCCCACGACGACCTCCGTGACGTAGCGGTTAACGCACTTCGGTGTGCTTGCGAAGGTCATTGGGTCGATTCCCGCCTCGCTTCTGGGTGTTTATGTATAATTTGTATTTTTTTTATCGCTGTGGGACAGCAGACAGGCTAACTGTCCGCTTGTAATTTAACAGTTTCTGTCGCCTATGGGTGTTTGCAACGCCAGTGGCATCACGAACACGTTGCTAGCCCATAAGAGTACAGGAACTTGGGTCTCTAGCCGGAACACAACACAAAGTTATTATGAGAGCATACTTAAGTCCAAAGGTGGTCGCCATCCAGACGGGCTTGGGGTCCTACCACGTGTCTGGGTGGGTTGTTTTGTCGCCTTTTACGACAGGCCGACCCCGGCCGCAGAGGTCTGTATTCTTTCTCCGCCACTGCACGGATAGAATTTACAAAAATAGTATATATACGTAATTTATCAGTTGTCCAGTACCCATATAACACAAATGCTATGCTACTTACATTGATTAAATGGCGCTGTGTGTATTGTGCCAGTATATTTATTTAACTCGTCACATAATAAATTCCTTTCTAAACCTAATAAATAATATCGCCGCCGATTCTTAATAAGTATCCATGTAATTGTAATCGGACTTCAAATCAACGTTCATGTTAAATGTTACAAAAGAAAAATTCCAATAAGTCACCATGGCGCGCGCACAATGTCACGGTGTGGTTCATTCGTGAAAGGTCATTGACATATTATATCGCTGTAAACTATATACGTATGTATAATTATATTACCAAAACGGGGTTAACCTATAAGGTATTAATCTGGCTTGAATCTACATTTATCCATAGCTTATCATTTTTTTATTAAGTAACAACTTATATCCAACTGTTTCTCTCGGGCTTCCTTCTAGACGGAACGGACTATATTGGCGCTTTCACATACCGAGAATAATCATGTTTCTTTTACCGTTGTGGTAATTATCTTTACTAATATTATAAACGTGAAAGTTTGTATGGATGTTTATTACTCTTTCACGCAAAACTACTAAATGGATTTTAATGAAACTACAATAATATAGCTTATACATCAGAATAACACATAAGCTATAATTTATAAAGATATTGTGTGAATTGTTCAAAATAAAACGATAAGTTACATGTAAGTAGAAAAAAATTCTGCCATCTGCGAGCTATTCTGGCGTGCGCTGCAAAAAGCGTTAGAGATGAGTTAACTGCTGAACCAATTTTGATGAATTTCGGTATGGTCATAGATTGGACATTGGAGATGGACATAGGCTATATTTTTTAAAATTCATATGGCAGAAGAACGTTTGCCTGGTTAACTAGTTATGTTGTAATATGCATATTATGAGAGGAAAACTGCCTAATCATGCCATCGTGGGATTCAAACCCGGGACACTACAAGGTTGGTGTCCGGGTACGATACCTCTTGGCTACCACATACCATCATGAAAGTGTTACATGTATAAAATCTTTTTAATTCCCTAACTTTTATTGCTATGCACTCTATGTATAAATAATGTATTCTGACGGAAATATAAACTGCACTAAAGGTCAGTCAAACAAAATATTTTATTCAAATTAAAATATAATTTACATGGTCCAATTCAAATAAATTTAAATAGATCGTATTTTCAACTAATATAGGTAAATAAGACGAAATGTGAACATTTTTATCCGTACAGGGGCGGAGAAAGAATACTGACCTCTGCGGCCGGGGTCGGCCTGCTAACCCAAGCTACGTGGTAGGGCCCCAAGCCTGTCTGGATGGTGACCACTTTTGGTCTTAAGTATGCTGTCGTAATAACTTTGTGTTATGTTCCGGCATTAATGACCCAAGTTCCTGTACCCTTATGATACAGCAGCGTGTTCGCGATGTCACTGGCGTGCAAACACTCGTAGGCGACGGTAACTGCTAAATTTTAAGTGGGCTGTCAGCCTGTCTGCTGTACTACAACAAAAAATATATGATTAATATACTCTCTGCTCTATTCCACACTACGCGGAGTTACACATCGAAGGAAATTGCACGTGTGATTGACATAGGTGAGCGCCAGGAGTCAATCTCACCTCTTGGTGTACACCAAAGAAGCGAGCCAAAAAGCGAGCTGTATATACTGTCATGATATTTATCAGTCTACAGAGACAATAAGCGATAGTAGGCGCGTAAAATTCCACATACCCTAAAATTCACTCCGCTATAGACAGGAAAACTGACAAAAAGAGTTTTTCCTCCAAAATTTGGTCACTCTTATGTTAGTTGTCATTCCCTACATTTGCCTTAGGCATCATAAACGATAATTAAATAATTATTGTTCTTCCTGAATCACAGGTTAATAATACGAGTAGGAATGTACAAATTGGGGAGTAAAACAGTAATTGATTGAGGACAAATAAAAATTTCCCATCTATTCGTAGTTTTATTAGTTCATTAATTCCCATACACAATTCTCTGATAAGAGCAAGAAAATTGACATTGATTGAAAATATTGATGACAGGCCTGGCTCATTACACAAGTGGTCTGTTATGATCCTACTATATCTGCGATCGCTAAGAACGAAATATCTGATGAAAAAAATGTTTTCTTGTTTGGGTGTCTTTCCGTCAATTGTATGTGAAAAAGTCTTACGATACAGGTCTATACTTAATGCAGGGAAATCGTTACAAAAAATCCATATTTTCTCTCTGCATTATTGACAGATGATATTATTTTAAATAAAAAAATATACTACTGTGTCAAGAATTTGCATCAGTTTAAATCCAAGGCTAGAACATTCCACTTTCATAGAGCAAGGTTACAGATAAATTTGTACCTCTGCATTGTCTATGAGGTCATTTACTGTTATACGTAGCCGAGTTTCTTATTTAAGTAATATGTCATGTTCATTAAGCCAGTCTAAAAAAATGAGGTATTCTTTCTTTGTAAACATAATTTCATTAGGTTCGCTGAAGGAGTTCTTTTTTGAGTAATAGTTATCAAAATATTAGGAACTATTTCTTTCCTGAGTACGAGAGACTTACATGAGTTGCTTTTTTTCCTAGAAGACCCCATTATTAGTCCCCTATTGAAATTATTCTAGGTTCTTTGTACTCAATTGTCTAAACCCTTAGTTCCCAAAGTAGTCCAGGTTCCCCAGGGTCCACGGGAGACTCGACGGGGGTCTGGGTTGGCCTGATATGAAATGGGGGATTACAATTCGTAAGCGGGGCTCCACGAAAATTTATGACATCCACTCACAGCACAATCAATTAATTCGGGGTTGGAACTCAGCAGCAATGCAAATTTCCATAGTAAGATCTAATTTTCACATTTTTTGTCGAGTTTTGGGAATATGGTAGAAATGTAGTTGCAGGGGGTCCATCGAAACCCTCTAAATTTTGAAAGTGGTCTATAACAAAAAAAGTCTAAGAACCTCGTCTAAACATAAATATTATTGAAATAAAAAAATCCGTTTAAATTCAAATTTGGAGCACGCGTTCATATTTTAATTTTTGCCTAAACCTCTATAAAAAATCCATGAATTCATAGATTCCTGATCAGACAAAGGTCTGAACCAAAGAGAGTTTGTGATGAAACGTCAATATGTACTATACGAATAAGAACATATCAACATTAGTGACACGTTTGCAACAAATTATTCTATATATAAACTTCTACAGACTACATGTAGTTCATAACAATGATTGCCGTCATCCGGGTTCACCAGCAGCAAACGTGTGAGATTGCACAAGGGGGAACTTGCTAGCAATTTCGCGAAACGACCTTGTGAATTAGTCTTCGGTTCAGTCACCTAGAACCCTTGTTTTGATGTCTAGACTAACTTTGAATGATATCACTGAATATGCAGTAAATGCAAATGTAAAACCAGCTATAATCAAAAATGAATTAAATATTGGTCAGAGGGAATATGTTTTTTATTTCTAGAATTCGAGATTTTCCAGATACAGTATTAAAATAATTATGAATGGGCAGAGAAATGTAGATAATTAAATCCAATTTTATCCAATATTTGGCAAATTTCCCTGGCACTTGGCAAGGAATTTTCCGTGACGAACACTCGTTTGTTAAGCTATTTGCGACTGAGGTGAGCATTTGAGGTTTTTGATTGTACTCCAGTGAGCTATGAGGTAAAAGTTTTATTACTCAGCAAGATCAAAATATTAATTAGGATATCGTGTTTCCAAATATCTACTATGCAAATTAATGTTGCTACTTCTGCATGCTAAGGCACGAGAATTCGATACAGTATTTCAGGGTTCCACTAATAGCTTAATATACTGAACTTTGAATCCAACCAAGATTCATTGCTAAGATTCTAATGATTCTCTAACAGTTAATCTATATTCAGCATTAGCACCTATAGTTATGGAATCTGTTTTTGGTCACGCTTTGTTTAAGGCATTTCAGTATGTGTGGCATAATTCGAATTTATCCTGACAAAGGTGTAAAATTAAGAAGTGTGGCTAGATAAATAACGACTATTTCAATCATAATTCATTATATCTATCATCATCATCATTATTAGCTTTCATTATATCTCTGATATGTGGTAATTTTGATTTTTTTTGGAAAATATTGCTTCCATACAAAAGATCATTAACTAAATTAAAAGTGATTTGATTTAGACATTTCAGGAATTTCAGATTAATGTTCATTAAATATCTTATTTTAGAAACATTTGTAGTCATTTGAAGTAAATTTGGCACATCGATTACTGCACAAGATTTGGCAGTCACGTAGGTCGACGACATTGAGAAGGTCATACCAAAATTACTATATTTAGTGAAAGTGAAAGAATTTGTCTTGATGATCTTCAGAATTTGATAAAGTGATAATTATTAGTGGTACAGGACGCAGAAGGATCTCTGGTTATGATCCATACTAATATTATAAATGTGAAAATAACTCTGTCTGTTACGTTTTCACGCCTAAACCGCTGAACCAATTTTGATGAATTTCGGTATAAATGGTACCTTGTAGACCTTTTACATCAGAATACATTTGGGAATTAACTGAATTCTCATTATATTTATTTATCCATTTATGATTTCCTAGCCCAGATGTTTATTTCTGACCAAATTCACACAGCCACGCACTACTGATTCATCTGTTAAAAAGTGGGATCATATGAGAAAGCACGTGCACGTGGCAGGGATCCAACTTTCTTTATCGCCAGTCACACCCCCGAAATGGTGACGTAAAATGATATTATTAAACTTCCTTCTCCACCTGATCCACTAATTACAGAAGAGATCTATCATCGAAACATCAAGTTTTACTTGTTTTAAATTTATCTTGTTCACAATGTATTTCAAATTTTATCACGTCTTTGCTCAAGAGAAGTTAATTTCAAGAAACGTAGATACCCTTTGCGTATAAATGGCCACAAGTGTGATTTCTCTAGGCCCTGGTTTATTAATTATATTATCATTATAGTCAAAATCTGGTATACGCTTGAAGTGTCTATGGCTTAGTTATAATCTAAGACTGGATAAAACATCTGTATTTATCTCTTGATAAATATTTATTACATACCTACACATCATTAGCGTTAAATGTCATGTGTGTTGCAAATTATGACTTTAGCAACGCACTTACTTATTCCCTTGGTTTGTGAATTTCTGGACTTTCTAAAAATTCACCAGTCAATTCAGTTTGAGATTAAATATGTTGAAAATAACGAGACCAAAATTAGTATTTAGTCAAATCTGGTCAAAGTAGAAATATTTTATAAAGATCTTATGGTTAAATAATGACTTGTCTGTTATTAATACGTTCCCGTTACGTGAAATGGAATTTGTAGCCAACAACAGCCTTTGAAGAGGTGTGTCAATGCGTATTTTCAACGCACGTGCATTAACGCACGTCTTCCGTTGTAATACTCATATGCGCCTGCATCGCATAGGCGGCTCATGTAGCCAATACTGAACGCATGTAACGTGTGAATGCCTTATTTCTGTAGTAAACATGTTTGTTCGATGTATAATTGAGTCATTTCAAATGTGTTGTTTCAGTGCACTTCTAGGAATCTGGTGATAAAACAGTTCTGAATTATTTTCTCCACCATGTATAAACAAATTGCAGACCAAGATAAACCAATCTATGGAATCGTAAAAAGTCATGATATACTGTCTGTTAGTTCAACGACAGGTAAAGAAGCTCGCCGTTCCATTTCCTATCATGATTGGGAAGTTTTTTTTTTATAATTCACACAGCGCCATCTTGTCCCAAACTAAGTAGCATAGCGCTTGTGTCAAGAGTACTAGACAACTGATATACTACTTATATATTTTTTTGTAAATAAATATATATATTATACATAAATACCCAGACGCTGGTCGGGAATCTAACCCATGATCTCGGCAAGCGTACCTAAGTTCGTTATCCGTTTAAGAGGTTTAGACAACAGTTCGTCATATATGTAAATAGTAATCCCTTTTTCATCTTTTTTGTAAGTTTGGTCAAGAAATGCAAACGTCATCCATAGGCGCCGATGTGGAAAGGCATCCTCGGGCTTTGTTCTATGACTTCAATCATAAGCGTGCCTCAGTTTCTGATGTGATCTCAGATGCAACCAGGAGGACAGTAACAGTAATAATGATCAATGAAATGGTGATTTACTGTCGACTGACAAAATAAGTACTCGAAAATATTTACTCACCCACATTTGACATTAATACTAGCTGTGAATCTAAACCATTCAGGAGTTCAGTCTCACATTACGCCTAGAAGAATTATATTTATAAAGATAATAGACGTATTTAAATAATCTCTCACAATCTTATGTTTATTGTAGCTAACTTTTTCAAGGTTTCTGTCTCTATTTTGCGCACAATAATAAAAAGAATATTAATTTGTATTTAAATTATATTTTTATCGCGTCATACCCGATTTATGCTTAAGTAGATAATATACAAAATTTAAATTTAGTTTGGTCTTTAATCACACAACGCCATCTAGTCCCAAACTAAGTTGCATAGCACTTATGATATGGGTACTAGACAACTGATGTTACATGTATACTTTTTTTGTAAACAAATACATGTCATATATAAACATCCAGACGCTGGACTGGAATCTAACCCGTGACCTCCGCAAGCGTACCAACGTGCGTTAGCTATTACGCCAGGGGGTCGTCAAATAAATAGTCGTTTAGATACCGCAGTATGTGGTTCGGATGCCGATAACATCGGCTTCCTTCCAGGCGGAGGGAAAGGAACAGTTTTCTATGGCGGCATTGAAGATGCCCACCAGAATCATCAACAGATGTATCGGGAGTAGCTTGAGCAGCCGGTTGGGGATATCGTCGGCTCCGGGAGATTTCCGGGGCTTGAGGTCTTTGATAAGGTCCTGTACCTCTTTTACCGTGACCGGTTCGAGTGAGTCTTCCGCGGGGAGGGAGGCTCTACGTTCAACCTCGGCGTCCACCTCGCGCAGGTGGACCGGGTCGACGTGCGCAGTGTTGGGGGAGCATTGCTCCCTGAGGCTCTCGGCGAGACACTCAGCCTTTTCCTCATCGTCAAACGCGACGCTGTTGTCGGGTCTTTCGAGAGGCGGCATGGTCTAGAGGGATTCCGTTCTCAGCGACCTCGCCAAGCTCCAGTATGCCTGGTGCGTTGGGGAGATCTCCGAGAACAGGCCCTCCCAGCGTTGGTTCCTGAGCTCCTGAATGCGGGCTTTCACTTCCCGATGAAGTGAATGAAAGGCGACTCGGTTTTCTTCTGAAGGGAAGCTATCGTAGGCTCGGGCGGCGGCTCTATTCCTCCTCAGCAGCTCCCTCGCGTCCGTCGGGAATGCCAATCGGCCGTCCCCGCAGGGGACTTGCCGAGTGGACTCCCGAACGACGGTTTGGAGGTGGCCGGTGAGGGCTTTGAAGCTGATAGCTGGTCCATATTAGAGACGAGTAACTTTGGATAGGGCACTGGCATGAGCTGGGATCTAAGTTACAGAAGGAGGAACTTACATAATTCGGAATAAAAGCTTCATGTTATAATGTGGTAATAAATATAGAACAACCGAGCTATTTCATTTAATAAGATCTGCATAACTAATTTTATGATCGAAGGGAAAATTTTAGAACGTGCAAGACGTATACGGAACAAATGAGTGCTTCCTTTAGTTGATTTATGAGTCAATTGACTCTCATAGCGACAATTGGAAAATTACCTGCCGACTGACCTTGGCATCACGGCAATACGTTGAAAAAGTATTGCATTCTAGATGTTTTTCAATTTGTAGACCACAGTAAATTGGCAGAAAGTGAGAAGAAACAAAATGGTAATAAATCATTTTTTTTAAAAGATCTGAAATTGTTACTTCGTAAACGAAGGTAGGTACGTTGTTCAGCAATATCACAATCCAGAAATCTGACCAAATCTATTTCTTATCCAAAGTGGCGAAAAGAAAAATTGTGGCTTAATTAATTTGTGGTTTTCACAAAGATCATGAAAGTTCGTGGATTCTTACGATACTGTAGAATCGGGATTAGGGCTTGCTCTTTTTATTAGCAACTAAATGATCATGCTAATGTCGTTTAATTTTTGACTAATATTCATATCTAAAATCGTCATATTGTTTCTTACTTATGTTATATCTATATACTTCTTCCTGTCTTTATTCTATTCTCTCCTTCTACTCTCCTTTACTAATCGTCTAAGCATTCTTACCGTTTTCGCTATATCATTTTTGTATTTCCTTTGCTCTACCTTTCGCATTATATAGCCATACTATGCTAGTCATTTACTCTTCGGTTATAGTATATCTTTAAGAATGAAGACGTATTTTTATGAAGAAACGACTAAGTCTACTGAAAAAGAACTGTTGCAAGCCACTACTTCGTCACTACAAGAGAATCTAACTTCACTTCATGTCTTATAATCAATACAGAAGAACTTGTATACAACTTTTAACCGGTAGCTTTGTTTGTAATTATTATATTATCCGTAAATGTTGCCTTAACTTTGATATTCATATTAAGTTTGGTGTCATTTTTTACGCAGTAATTCACAATAATATAACCTTCTCTTCAAAAGGCATTTAATTAATTTATTTATTAAATTACTCCTAATTTACATTGTTTCACAAGTTCGAATGGTTGATTTAAATAACGTCTGTTACAGTTACATTATCTTAAAACTTAAAGCTTCTAATTTAGAAACATTATTATAAATATCTCGTTACATCGGAATTAATTAAAAAAAAATCAACTTTTATTTCAAGAATTTAGTACCTTACACAAAGATTTAGTATCTAAAGCAACCCCTAAAATCTATCTAATCAGATGACCTCCCTGGTATAACGAACTTCGCACGTCGGAACACCTGATAATCATGGCATCGTTTCCCGTCTCGATTCTAAGTTTTCATTAATAATATGTATTTATTAATAAAACTCTTCTTCTTCCTGCCCTTATTCCATACTATGTGGGGTCCGCACGACATGTTCTCTCTTTTCACTCTCCTCTACTAGCCGTCATCTGAACATTCACACCATTTCTAACCATATCATCTTATACACAATTCATCCATATTTTCTTTGGTCTACATTTCCTCTTGTATCCCATCCACTCTCATTTCTAGCATGCTCCTTGTTACATGACGATCTTCTCTTCGTATTATATGGCTATACTACTTTATTAACAAAAGTATACCTTAAGTAAAAGTATCAATCGTCTAGTAAGATAAGTGCTCTGCTGCTTACTTTGGTTCTAATGTCGCTGTAGGTATTGTATCTATTATATTTAATCAGGTCATTGCTATATCTGTCAACAGCACTGAAGGGATTACTTAAAGGTTTTTAAATAAACATATCTCCTTTGTAATGCTATCTCCAACCAGACCTCATTCTGTCTCATATATCCAAATCACTCAAACTCTACCTTTAAATTTCACAAAATAACAAGGCATTTTAAATCCTATTCCCGAAGCATAAGTGTAGCAATTTTGCAAATGAGCATCCTGCCAGAGATTCGCAATGAGCCGGTAATTGAGACGATTGGATAAATTGTTACGTACTTGTTATATTACCTACGTACTCATTGGGTTACGGAGGTAATATCACTCTGGCTTTTACCGGCTGCAAATATTCTGGGACGTTGTCGGAGGATATAGTTATATATACTCTGTAACCGTTTCGTTATTGGTTTCCTGTTTATGTGGATGATTGTCGAGACGCGGGTCTTCACTCCGTTCGTTTGTTCCATCGCCCATCAGTCCTACGACCGACGTGACCGACCCACTGCCACTTTGCATATGCGAGCCAGCTATGTCGGTCGCTGGTTAACTTCCATTCTCATTTCTATCATTTTCCTTGTTATATGGCATACATAACGTGACCAGTTTTTTTTTTCGTGTCAAAGCGGGACGCCTACGGAATTTCGTATATATATATAAATAAATACATATATAGGGTACGTCAGTGTAAAATGTATATTTAAGTGCAAAATAAAAATTATGGTTTAAAAAATGACCTGAAATCATTTATTATGGTATCTTACCCTCACTGACATCTTAATTCTTACACCAACTTGCCCTAAAAATAATATTTATAAATAATTTCGCAACAAAAAACTACTTTGCTACAGCAAAATTAGAGTTACTTTAGTATGTATTTTAGCGTCTGCGCTGCGCTGCCGTCTTTCGCGATATTAATGTAGGCAAGTAATTAAGTAGGTATATAGGTTTATTCGTAAAAGCGGGACATTTTTGTTCTCGTTGGGGACACCGGGACGGACAGCCTGAAAGCGGGACAATCCCGCCCAAAGCGGGACGTATGGTTACGTTAGGCATACATCCCTTCACATTACATGGCCTAACCACGCTAGTCTATTACTTTAAAGTTTAATAACTTTGCCAGTATCGAAGTTATGTTAAAAAGTATTAAGTAATATCATTTGACACTATTATAGTAACAGCGTGATTATTCATTTCGCAGAATTTCACGGCGCTTGCACATTGACGTCAACGTTGAAAGCCATGTTCAGCAAAAATGTTTATTATTAGAATAAAGCATTAATCATGTCAATCAAGACCCACTGCACTCAAATTAAAAAATTTATAATTATTTTATGCACGTTAGAATATTTGTATATTACATCTCTTGTTGTTAGAAACTTGGGTAATTTATATGTTCTGCCAGGATCTGTATCAATTTCTACGGCCTCATTGGTAAGGTACTAGTGTAGCGTGACGTTTACGGCTGAAGGGAGGTATTCAAAATATCACACTTGGTCACAGGAATCAATATAATACGTAGTAAACTCTTAAAAAATATAATGGACGATCACCAAAAGGAGGGAGTATGACTACGTTCCATAACGTGTCTCATTTGTTGTTTTTCTGTAATGTCACAAACATACCGAACACTCAATCTATCTATATTTTCATACTTTATTTGTTACTTAGTAACTGGTTGTAACAATTTGTAACTAAAGGTAGCACTTTGGCGCCTAAATTCTAACTGTTAGTCTGATTATCTTGTGTTCATTTTCACTTTTTAACAAACGAAGGAAAGACGCTAATCAAATCTTAAAGCCTTAAGGCTTCAGTTTAAAATCTTTGAGATGGAACTTGATTGTGTCTTGAACAATTATTTATCACTTTCTTCAGCATAATAGATATCAATGTCTGGTAATTCCGTCGAGTTTTTCATTTACTCTGTCGTCGTTCGACGTTGCCACACTTCGAGTATTGTGTCTATGTATTATGTACACTAGTTGAACGGATTGTCGGTGTGGGTTAAGTCAAAAGCTTATATCAAATTATTTATTTATATGAAACATTCACAAATTACATATGTACATATATTGACACTTTCGTTACGTATATCAATACAGTTGCATACGAAATTTTATGATACTTGTGCTGTATAGTGATTATTTTATATTATTTGTTCTTTTATAGGATATTATATATATTATTTTTTAAATATTCATTTAAAATGTTTATGTACTCTCTCAGTTCAGATGCCTACAGCCTCAGCCACCTCACGCACTTTCATTCTCCGATCGTCTTTTATCCATGATTTCTGGCGTGATGACCTCTTTTGGGCGACCTGAACATACGGTGTCACTTGTGCTGGTACGACCACAACGGAACTCAGTAAACCACTTCTTAACCATTGAAATTGATGGTGCAGAGTTCTCATAGTATTTATTAAGTCTGTCCTTGGTTTCAGTGATGGTTTTTTACGCAAAAAATAATCCTTAATCAACACACGAAATTCCCTTTTTTCATTTTTGTTAAAATTCACGAGGTTGTCTGCTTTTAATGGCTGTTAAACACAAACTAAATAACGCAGTTTGCTCAAAAGTTTACAGTAGTCTATTAAAAGATGGTGGTTGACGGCAGCCGTGCATTTGAAGTTGCACGGGAAATTGAAAAAATCACGGAGTTATCAAACAGCCCCCGTAAATCAGTTGTATTATCCATAACACAAGCACGTTACTGCTTTGAGAGTAGATGACACTATTGTAACAATAGACTTTGTGAATTGTAACAATAGATTTGTTAATTTACTTTACTGTGATAATATGTAAATTATTTTATATTATTTAAATAATACACCTTTAAGATAAAAACGTTGACAAAAATCTCCAGAACTATTTCACAGCTTATGAATTTGTCGGCAGAATAGTTTGAAGTATAATATATGGGTTTATTTAAAAACCGCGCAGCGCGTGTTACTTGTACCAAAGACCCGGACAATGCCGCTATCAACCATGCTTGTTGTCGTTCGATTTATTATAATTTGCGTGGTCGCTCCACATTTAGTCACTTGACAACAGTTACTCGTTGTTCCCTATTCCTCCCGTGGTAAGCTAGCAGCTCTTAATAATTTTACTTATTATTCTATTAATTCGATGCCTCAGTGGTGAGAGTTTTTGAACGTCCGAACGCCTCTGAGGGTCTTGGGTTCGATTGCGGTCCCGTGTTAAATAGTATATCAATTGTCTAATACCTATAACACAAGCCCTCTACTGCTTACTTTACGTCTAGGTGGCGCTGTCTTTCATTCTCAGGTGCTTGTTGTTTGAAACTACTAAACTAATAAAAGGTTATTTTACCACTAATAGTAAAAGTTTATTTTTATAACATTTTTATGGCTATAACAGCACACAGGCTAACAGCTCAGTAAGTAGTTGCTGCTGCTTATAGATGTTTGCGGAGCCAGGGACTCACAACGTACTGCCGAAAGCGTAGATATGCCTCAGCTGGAAGCCCATTCCCAACATCACTGTCCACAAAATGAACGTCGTGGAGAACTTATATTAACATTAATATTTTTATTAGCATAGAACACAGTTAAATGTATATAATACAATTTTACTTCTAATATAATGTAATGACATGATGAAGATGAACTTAATCTAAGAACAAGCTATTTTATGTACCACGTTATACGGAATTAAATTTCATTTAAACCCTTTCCTGCACGGCCGTTATTTTTTTTTTGTATATATTTTTGCGATCTGTTTCATTATTAACATTCAGCAACTAGTTAAGCATGTTTAGTGTCTTGGAGGGCGGTCTGTCCAGTGACATTTGCCCTTTATTGCAAGCGGTGAAGCTTATGAAGGTAGGTCTATCTTACAAGTCATTAGGTGACTTTCTTTTCAGCCTTTTGAACGCTGTATCGATATTCATCAGTCCCGATGCTAATACATTTGGATGGTGGTTTAGTCTAATTCTGTAGGATCTCATCATGTGTTTTATTTCTTCTTGAACTGTCCTAACTCCAAGGTCATGATGTAATTGTTGGTTGGTAATAAACCAAGGTGAATCTGTGATTATCCTAAGCATCTTTGATTGAAACCGCTGTAGGATTTCTATATTTGAGTTGGACGCAGTCCCCCACAGTTGAACTCCGTAAGTCCAAATTGGTTTGAGTATGCACTTGTATTAGTAGCTTATTTTCTAGTGACAATTGTGACTTCCTATTGAACAACCGATGTTTATAAGCTGGTTTATTTTTAATTTTTTTTTTTTTTGTTACAGGACTGGACGCAGGCACGCGAGTGCCTCCCATCGAGTGCCATAAACCGTCGCCATAACCCCCAAAATGACGAGTCGCCCATTCAGAAGTAAACCGTTTAAAATCCTCAACACTTTTCTTAACACGTAATTGGACATTATAAAAGAAATTAAAACGTTAAGTGATATTTAGTTGTTCCTAATTTATTTTTTTATATATTTTTAAGTGTTATAAGTGGAACAATGGAGGTGTTGTGTTTTTTGACGTTGATTACATTGTGCCTCGCGGCGGACAGGACGAGTTTGCCGCCAACTTGTTCGAGGTGAGTTATTGTTATTATAATTTAAGCACATTTTTTTTTTATTTAGAGAAAAACCGATCTCTACTAGATTACATTTAGTAGGATGTCACATATAACGTATGCTATTCAGGTATGGAGACTAGAAGTAAGGAGAAGTCATATAAGGGAGAACTTGAAACAGTGTTCATTTTTTTATTGCTGTAGGACAGCAGACAGGCTGACGGCCCGCTTAGAATTTAACAGTTACCGTCGCCTATGGGTGTTTGCAACGCCAGTGGCATCGCGTACACGCTGTTGTCCCATAAGATTACAGGAACTTGGGTCACTAATGTCGGAACACAACACAAGGTTATTATGGCGGCAGACTTAAGACCAAAGGTGGTCGCCATCCAGACGGGCTTGAGGCCCTACCACATAGCTAAGTTGGGTTGTTTTTTCGCCTTTTACGACAGGCCAACCCCGGCCGCAGAAGTTAGTATTCTTTCTCCGCCCCTGCACGGATAAAAATACATGTTCAGCTGTACGGTGTAAAGCATTGGAGCCACAGATAAAAGAGAAGAAACAGCATAACCATAGCATGTAAGTGTTAAAATATTTAGCAGTAGGTGTTAAATTATTCATACCATTCTTTGCAGCCCTACAATAGTTAATGCATGTACACACGGAAGCACGCTCTCGTTGCGGCCTTGCACGGCACCTGCCATGCGCCCGCGCATGTGTCTTGGGAATGGCGGAATATGTAACATTTGTGTACATTAGCGCAATTCACTTGAGAGCTTCATTAATTAAAAATAGGAAGTCTATTATCTAATTAATAATTCAAACGGTCACAATATATTATATACATATACATATTTGCTGACTATACACATCGCGTTTAACGCAAACGAGATTATACCGTTGTAAAAATAAATAAATATTCCTATATTGTGACAATTCATACAGCGCCCTCTAGTTCTAAGTTAACCAGCATAGCGTTTGTATTTTAGATATTAATCAAATGATATATAAGGTTGTACGGAAAGTAGTTTCGATTTCCCCGACAAAGTAATTTTTTTTCACGCCCAACTTCACAGTTAAGCCACATCATCTTCATTTAGTGAAAAAGACTGATTGATTCCACGCAGTAGTTTGTGGTTGGTGCTCTTTCAAATATGGAGAGTGAAAGCAGCTTTTTTAGCATATTTTACTTTTTTACTACCGAAAAGGTAAAATGCTGTTCAAGCAAGAAAAAATTAACCAATGTGTATGGAGAAGAAGTATTAAGAAGGGCAGGAGGAAGAACTGCGTGTCACGGAGATGAATATGCTGCGGTGGATGTGTGGAGTGACGTGAAAGGATCGCGTTAGGAACTCCCGCATTCGCGGCAGTCTTCATGTCCGTGACATTGCGGATAAATTACAAGAGTGTCGGCTCCGTTGGTACGGCCACGTTTTACGGCAACCGGATGCTTACGTGGGTGACAAATGTCTGGCCATGCCGCCTCCGCCGGGCCCCGGCAGGAGAAAAAATTAACCAATGTGTATGGAGAAGAAGTATTAAGAAGGGCAGGAGGAAGAACTGCGTGTCACGGAGATGAATATGCTGCGGTGGATGTGTGGAGTGACGTGAAAGGACCGCGTTAGGAACTCCCGCATTCGCGGTAGTCTTCATGTCCGTGATATTGCGGATAAATTACAAGAGTGTCGGCTCCGTTGGTACGGCCACGTTGTACGGCAACTGGATGCTTACGTGGGTGACAAATGTCTGGCCATGCCGCCTCCGCCGGGCCCCGGCAGGAGGGGTAGACCCTAAAAGTGCTGGCTTGACGTCGTAAGGGGTGATATGCGTGCCAATGGGCTCACTACCAGGGATGCTGAAGACAGTGCGAAGTGGAGAAGAAAAAGTCGGAAAGCCGACCCCTGGCGCCGAAGCGAGAGTTTGGGCTGCAACTGGGATACAACGCAAAGATGATGATGATGGAGAAGAAGTATTGATAGCACGCAAGGCCAAAACTGGTTTTCAAATTTTCGATCTAGCAATTTTGATGTTGATGATGCTCCACGTTCTGGAAGGCCAGTTGAAGCTGATAAAGACACGATAAAGGCATTAGTTGGTGTAAACCTGCGAATAACAACTCGTGAGATCTCTGGGAGGTTGCATTTATCGAATTCAACCGTTCATGGCCACTTGAAAGGCCTAGGTTTAATATCAAAACGCGACATATGGGTTGCTCATATTCTCACGGAGAGAAATCTATGTCTCCGCGTTGACGTCTGAGATTTGCTTCTTAAATGCCAAGAAAATTATCAATTTTTGAAGCGCATCATCACTGGGGATGAAAAATGGGTCATATATAATGTCAAACGTAAAAGATTATAGAGTAAAAATGACGAACCGGCTCAAATCACATCAAAAGCCAATATTCATCACAAAAAGGTGATGCTATGTTTAGTTCCCACCAAAGTACCGGTAAAAGTTAAAAAAAACGATTCCTTTGAAATCCCTTTCAAAGGAATCGTTTTTTTTTTTACTTTTACCGGACAACACAACCATCAATTCTTAAGTATACTTTCATCAGCTGGAATGAATGATTCAAACAGAAAAGGCCAATATTGATCAACAGAAAAGGTGTAGGTGTTCCACCAAGTTAATGCGAGACCTCCTACAAGTATGGTAACCAAAAGTTCCAAAAGCTTTTACAGCTTGAATGTGATGTACTGCCATACTGACCATATTCTCCAGATCTGGCACCTTCGGACTATTATTTGTTCCGGTATCTACAATTTTTTTTAGACCTTCACTTCAAATGAGGAGATCTGAAAACACCTTTCTAGCGAATACCAAAAAATTTATGAGCGTGGAATCATGCTACTGCCAGAAAGATGGCAAATGGTATTGGACCAGAATAGACAATATATAATTAAATTAAATATTTATAACCTGTACAAAAAAGTCTTTTATTTTCGCGAAAAAGAAACGAAATCACTCTCTTAGCAACCCAATACATACATACATAACACCAAGCGGAAATTAAATATGTGGACCTCTGCAGGCGTTGCGACTAAAAAAAGCTGTTGCTCCACTAAGGTCGTCAAACATGATGTCGTGTTCAAATACAAAAAAAAATCATTTTATATATGAATTATGAATGTACAATCTTGATTGGCTGAAATCGTTTATGTAAAATATTTGAAACTAAATTTACTTCCTCACAACACCGCTAGGAGCACTGTCTTATATTTTTAATAAATAGTCGTATATTAGTTTTTTCTTTATATATCAATTAATACACGAAATAATAATTAATATCCACAAATACCTTACTATTTTTCCCGTATGCGGACAATAGCGTGTTCGCGGTGCCCCTGGCATCGCAATCATCCTTAGGCGACGGTAACTGCTTACTATAAGTGGGCGTTCAGTCTGTCTGCGGTTCCTCAGCAATAAAAAAAAACTATGAAGTCTCTATAATACTACTACAAATGAATCAAATGTATGAATAAGTCTCTATAATACTCCTACAAATGAATAAAATGTATGAATAAGTCTCTATAATACTCCTACAAATGAATAAAATGTATGAATAATATAGTTAATGCATAATTTCAGTGAAATATATTGCCATGGAAAACTACTGGACACGGTGCAGATGGCTGGCCTGTACAAAGATTCCAAAACCTTCGTCGACATGAAGATTAAGTTATCACCAAACATTACTTTGGAGCATTTCTACGAGATGATGAACAGGTATGCTGGTGATTTCGTTTCTTCGCCTCCAATACTAACTTTGTCGCCAAATGATTACAGGTTATATAACAGGTGGGCTAAAAAGTTCGTAGGCTGACACATAGATGGCGTTACTACAATCCATATGATTTTTTTGTTTGTACTAATTTTTCCCACTATATTCGCTGTATCACCCTTGAATGAAATGTTGAAAAATAAAATCGAATTATATACCTAAAAAATGTTTTACTATGTTAACTCATGAACTTTTCAACTCACCTATTATTTATTGAGGTAATTCGTTTTAAAAGAGCATTTTTTTCAATATTTTTTTTGTAAAAATTTTGTATGTTAATACCATTTCATGGTATTATGCCGCCCAAAGATAGGTTTTCCTCAGAATTAAATGCTCTACAATTATCCCTTAATTAAATTACCTATGTCTGTCTTCTTCTTCCTGCCCTTATCACAACTATGTGGGGTCGGTAAAACATATTCTCTCCTTCCACTCTCCTCTGTTAGCTGTCATCTCTACATTCACACCCTTTTAAATCATATCATCTTTTACGCAATCCATCCATCTTTTCTTTGGTCTACATCTCCTCTTGTATCCATCTACCTTCATTTCTAGCATCCTCCTTGTTACACGACGCTCCTCTCTTCACATTATATGGCCATACCAGGCTAACCTATTACTTCTCAGCTTCTCAATCTATGCCTGTCATTCTCATTTTTTTCTGTAGTTTTTTTTATTGCTGTAGGACAGCAGACAGGCTGACGGCCTTAAAATTTAGCAGTTACCGTCGCCTATGGGTGTTTGCAACGCCAGTGGCATCGCGAACACGCTGCTGTCCCATAATGGAACTTGGGTCACTTATGCCGGAACATAACACAAGGTTATTATGGCGGCATACTTAAGACCAAAGGTGATCGCCAGATGGCGATCACCTTTGGTCTTAAGTAGCATGGCCCCAAGCCCATCTAGATAGACGGGCTTGGGGCCCTACCACATAGCTAGCTAGGGTGGGTTGTTTTGTCGCCTTTTACGACAGGCCGACCCCGGCCGCACAGGTTAGTTAGTATTCTTTCTCCGCTCCTGCACGGATAAAAACGTAGCTTTTATCGTTTACGAGATAATGGCTGATTTCATGAAAAGATCAGGTGACGTGAATCGCACTACCTCGCCAATGTGAGTTACGGTTTCGCCGCAATAAGGAGTCTGAATTAAAATTAAGAGCTCTTTGAACAGGATCGTTTTCTCAATATATAGAATTATATTTTTCTGCGGCTGCGAAAAAAATTGTCATTCAAAACGAATCACACCTAATATTCATACAAAGCATTTTTTATTGTCTTACTGGTTCTGGTGACCGAGAAGAAAAGGAAGCCTCTGACCTGGTTTTTTTCGTTAGCTGAAGATATATGTTACATGTCTTTTACTAGCACACAGATAGAAAATTAGTACTAACCGTGCTATCCGTGCAGGGGCGGAGAAAGAATACTAACCACTGCGGCTGGGGTCGGCCTGTCGTAAAAGGCGACAAAACAACCCACCCTAGCTACGTGGTAGGGCCTCAAGCCCGTCTGGATGGCGACCACCTTTGGTCTTAAGTATGCCGCCATAATAACCTTGTGTTGTGTTCCGGCATTAGTGACCAAAGTTCCTGTACCTTTATGGGACAGTAGCGTGTTCGCGATGCCACTGGCATTGCAAACACCCATAGGCGTCGGTAACTGCTAAATTCTAAGCGGGCCGTCAGCCTGTCTGCTGTCCTACAGCATTAAAAAAAACTAACAAACTGAATCTACTTTAGCCTCGTTGTATAACCGGTAGACTTATCATTAGTTTTTATTTATTGCTGAGGAGACAGACAGGCTGAGGGGCCTGTTAGGCCACTTAATAGTAAACAATTACCGTCGCCTATGGATGTTCGCGAACATGTCGCTGTCCTATAGGGATACAGAAACCTGGGTCACTAATGCCGGAAAACAACACAACGTTATTTAGTTATTATTGCGCCATACTTAAGACCAATAGTGCTGTTATCCAGACGGGCTAGGGGCCCTACCACATATATTAGCTTGGTTTGTTTTGTCGCCTCTTACGACAGACTGACTTCGACCGCTGCGGTTAGTATTCTTAATCCGCCCCTGCACGGAGAATGTTTGGATTCTATCTCATTCTCTCACAGGCTAAATCCTATTTATTAATGTTTGTCCCTTTTTGGTGCCGCTTTTTCGTTTCATCGAATTTTCAAATCACATAGGTGCTGAAATAGTTTCACTTCAAAGAGATGCGATTTAAAACAATATTATTCCATTTTCAGAACAAATGCTCTACCAACGAAGGCGGATATCCAAGCGTTTGTTAACGAGAATTTCGACCCTGAAGGATCGGAGTTCGAAGAATGGAAGCCGGTTGACTGGAAAGACAATCCTGGTAAGCATGTCTCACAGCGCGTTGTTGCTTTAGGACTAGATGACGCTGTCTGAATTCTTCTTCTTCCTAGCCTTATCCGAAACTGTGAGATCGGCAGAACATACTCACTTTCACTGCTTCTCTATTAGTCGACATCTCAACATTCACACCGTTGCTATATCATCTTTTACACAATTCATCTATTTCTTTGATCTAACTCTCATTTTGTATTTTACTCTCATTTTTTTTATTGCTGTAGGACAGTCAGATAGGCTGACGACCCGCTTAGAATTTAGCAGTCGCCCATGGGTGTTTACAACGCCAGTGGCATCGCGAACACGCTGCTGTCCCATAAGAGTACAAGAACTTGGGTCACTTATGCCGGAACACAACACAAGGTTATTATGGCGGCATATTTAAGAACAAAGGTGGTCGCCATCCAGGCGGGTTTGAGGCCCTACCACGTAGCTAGGGTGGGCTGTTTTGTCGCCTTTTACGACAGGCCGACCCCGTCCGCAGAAAATTTCTAGCATTTTCCTTGTTATAAGACATTCTTCTCTTCGTATTATATGACCATACCGGGTTAGTCTATAACTTTTCACCTTATCAATCACAACTACTTCCTCTAATATATTCATTTCCATTTTTATCAATTAATGTCATCCATCCATCTCAACATTCCCAAGTCCGCAATAACCTTTCTTTCTTCCCCTTTGTGGCCTAGCATTTCGATCCATACAATATGGCTAAACTTTTGGATTGAAAGACATAAAAATAAGTTAATAACAACTATACATCCCATAAAATCCTTACATCCAGCAAAAGTATATTTGGTATGGCACCAATTTTTTTTAATAAATTACCCAATAGTTTTAAAAATCTTGACATGTCAAATTTTAAAAGAAAATTAAATTATTCTTAATTGAGAAATGTTATTATACTATGTATAATTGAATTTTTAAATGACTATTTTAATTAATAAAAATTAACAATACCTATATATAAGTTTTTAGAATTTATTGTGAAGAAGTTAATTAATTAATTTCCCAAATAATAATATACATTTGAATGCCTAAGGGAAAAATGCACTGGGAACAATTTGTAAATTGACATCATGTAACTAGCTACATTTTAACAAATAAATATTATGATATCTCCTCTTCTAGTTCCTATTCAACTAAAACTAATAGCTAATGAATAGTTAGGCACCTTTAAATAACATTCACAGCTTTGCCCCATGAAGTGTTCAGTAACATCAACTCCTTTATTGTCTTTTTTGAGTTCTTGTAATTATTACTTATAAATTTTACCTTTAAGTCTGAACGGAACTGTCTAGATTACGCACTGTTTGAATTGTCCCAGTATATCTACTTTTGTGCTTTTCCAGCATTTCTTCAACGGATCAAAGACCCACTCCTGCTGCAATGGGCGTCTGAATTGAACCGGCTGTGGCTGCAACTCGGCAGGAAGGTGAAAGACGATGTCAAACATAATCAGGATCTGTACTCTATCATATACGTTGATAATCCTGTAATCGTGCCAGGTGGGAAATGTTTTAGAACCTTGAGATCTGCTCTTGGAAAAAAATGTATTTACAAGAATAAAAAAAAAACTTTTTGGTAGCGATTATTTACAGTATGATGTATCTTATTGCAGGTGGTCGTTTCAGAGAGTTCTACTACTGGGATTCGTATTGGATAATCAAGGGCCTGCTTCTGTCGGAGATGAGGTACACAGCTAAAGGGATGGTCTCCAATTTTCTTCAAATAGTTGATAGAATTGGGTTTATACCAAACGGTGGAAGAATATACTATCGTATGAGGTGAGTCGATACATTCATATCTTGGAATAAATTATTGCACTACATTATTTGACGTCCTCCGGACGAAAAAATATTGACCACTGCGGCCGGGGTCGGCCTGTCGTAAAAGGCGAGCACTAAAGTTTAAATTGGTCATTAACACTTCTTTACAAAACAAAAATTGTTCACCCAAAAAGTGCTCAACGCTCCTAAAGAAGTTTTCACTTCAAAAACTCAACTGTATTTCATTGTAATAAAGTCGCTATTCCAATAGATATGTTATGTAATGCAATGCAATCATTTAAAAGTTACATTGTAAAATAAAATCTAAGTCATTATTAATAACCTTGGTATTACTAGAGCAAAACTCCGTCTTACGAATTTTCGATCAGGACACGTGACCTGACGCGAGTTTAACATTTTTTACCCATCACAAAAAGTGCACAACGCCGCTAAAGAAGTTTTCACTTCAAAAATCTGTTTTTTGTAATACATGTTAAATTTCCAACATTACAGGTCACAACCACCGCTTCTAATCCCTATGATGCAGCTAATAATGGAAGATATGTACGACTTGGAGTTCTTGAGGGAACACATTCACACCCTGGACCGGGAATTTGATTTCTGGATGACCAACCACACGGTTGAAATAGATCATAACGGAAAAAAGTAAGATTTAACATATTATATTTTTTTTGTATAATAATGTGTTTCCGTAAGTCATCCATTATTTTTGAGTTATCTTGTCTGAAGATTTTTGGACAATTCTTGATATATTTATGTGAACATGGAAAAAATTACGTCAGACATATGGTGTTCGTCCGTTCAACGTAATAATATAATATATTTTTATAGATATACGCTGGCAAGGTATAACGATCAGTCACAAGGCCCAAGACCAGAGAGTTACAGAGAGGACGTGCATGTCGCTAGGTAAGTTAGTAATCTCAATAGTTAATTAAAAATTCTCTATCCGTGCAGGGGTGGAGAAAGAATACTAACCTCTGCAGCCGGGGTTGGCCTGTCGTAAAAGGCGACAAAATAACCCACCCTAGCTATGTGGTAGGGCCTCAAGCCCGTCTGGATGGCGACCACCTTTGGTCTTAAGTATGCCACCATAATAACACCCATAGGCGACGGTAACTGCTAAATTCTAAGCGAGCAGTCAGCCTGTCTACTGTCCTACAGCAAAAAAATGTTTCCTTGAGACGAAATCCCTCTTTATTGAGAAAATACCGTAATTGACAAGTGGTCCAGAGTCGGGGGGATCGGGGCGGTATGTGGGACTTCCGGATTGATGGTCGAAATCAGACTACCCACTAAAGCCGCCCGCCGAAAGCGTGGCCCAGACTGGCGACGATATCCGTGTCCCGACGTCGGTTAACGGAGCGCCTCGGAGTCACGAGCCCCCGCCCCGAGTCTGGGTCTTTTTGTTAACCCATTTTTCGGGGAAAATCTGTTATACCTTTTGTTTAAATTATTTTTCTCGTTTAACATTAAAAGTAAGTATAGTGTGAATTGTTTCACTATATTTCTTATTATTTTTACTATTTAACAAGCGTTTAGGGGTGCAAGGATTCCACCAATTTAGTTATCGTTTGTTAGTTGGTGTCTTAAGTAAGGCGGGCCATAGACACGACACTAGCATAATATAATTCTAGTACATATTGTTTTAAGGCCTATTTTTATTATATTTTATTTTTTATCTTACATATTATAATCATACACATCCGTAGGTATGCTAATATTCTTCATTATATAAACTTTATTTTATAATAATTTGTAAATTATATATGTATTTTATCCGTGCAGGGGCGGAGAAAGAATACTAACCTCTGTTGTCGGGGTCGGCCTGTCGTAAAAGGCGACAAAACAACCCACCCTAGCTACGTGGTAGGGCCTCAAGCCCGTCTGGATGGCGACCACCTTTGGTCTTAAGTATGCCGCCATAATAACCTTGCGTTGTTTTCCGGTATTAGTGACCCAAGTTCCTGTACCCTTATGGGACAGCAGCGAGTTCGCGATGCCACTGGCGTTGCAAACACCTATAGACGACGGTAACTGCTAAATTCTAAGCGGGCTGTCAGCCTGTCTGCTGTCCTACGCAATAAAAAGAATGTATTATAACTTTTAATAAATTGTTTAGTTTGCCGTGACTTCGCTCTAGGTTCAAGCGGAAGATCAGCGTTGGTCTAACAGATCGATATTTTGCTGAGCTTGATCCAATTTTTAGGACTTATATAGATATATATCTTGTCTTGTTACTTAGTGGTAGTTTTTATCTTTGTATGTGTTAACGTGTTTGTTCCACTTGTGTATGTTTGTCCTAAAAATGAACTTGTTTTCTTTCTTTCTTTCTTTAAGTAAATATAAGAGCGTTTGTTTTATATCTAGTATATTTAGTACAGATTACATAAGCATCTAGACTAGGGAATCGAATCCACGGTCTCAGCAGGTTGTGCGAATCCTTTGCGCCTTGTAGGTACTTGTGTACAAAAATATATTTTTAGTAGTAAAGCACGTTTTACGTTATGCGCTTTGAATGTTGGTTTTGAATAAAAACTTGTATTGAATGAATTTATAATTTGAACAGACATTTTGATACAAATGAGAAGAAGGAAGAACTGTATGCAGAGTTGAAAGCAGCCGCTGAGTCCGGATGGGATTTCTCCTCAAGATGGTTCATACTCAATGACACCAATAAAGGTAATATTTCTACCAGCTTCCCATTTAAAAGTTCGTGTACAAGCTCGCTTGCCTAAGTCATCAATTTTACCTTAGGACGTATGGTTCTAGGACTAGGTCGGCCTGTCGTAAAAGCTGACAAAACAATCCACCCTAGCTACGTAGTAGAGCCTCAAAGCCCGTCTAGATCGCGACCACTTTTGGTCTTAAGTATGCCGCCATAACAACCTTGTGCTGTGTTCCGGCATTAGTGACCCAAGTTCCTGTACCCTTATGGGACAGCAGCGTGTTCGCGATGCCACTGTCGTTGCAAACACCCATAGGCGACGGTAACTGCTAAACTCTAAGCGGGCTACATGTGTGCGTGTACATGTGTGCGTGTACATGTGTGTGTGTGTACATGTGCATGCGTGCGTGCGTGTGTGTGTACATGTGTGTGTGTGTGTGTGTACATGTGTGTGTACATGTGTGTGTGTACATGTGTGTGTGTGTACATGTGTGTGTGTGTACATGTGTGTGTGTACATGTGTGTGTGTACGTGTGTGTGTGTGTGTGTGTGTACATGTGTGTGTGTACATGTGTGTGTGTGTGTGTGTGTGTACATGTTTGTGTGTGTACATGTGTGTGTGTGTGTACATGTGTGTGTGTGTACATGTGTGTGTGTACATGTGTGTGTGTGTACATGTGTGTGTGTGTGTGTGTGTGTGTGTGTGTGTGTGTGTACATGTGTGTGTGTGTGTACATGTGTGTGTGTGTGTGTACATGTGTGTGTGTGTACATGTGTGTGTGTGTACATGTGTGTGTGTGTGTACATGTGTGTGTGTGTACATGTGTGTGTGTGTGTGTGTGTGTGTACATGTGTGTGTGTGTGTGTGTGTACATGTGTGTGTACATGTGTGTGTGTGTGTACATGTGTGTGTGTGTGTGTGTACATGTGTGTGTGTGTACATGTGTGTGTGTACATGTGTGTGTGTACGTGTGTGTGTGTGTGTGTGTGTGTACATGTGTGTGTGTACATGTGTGTGTGTGTGTGTACATGTTTGTGTGTGTACATGTGTGTGTGTGTACATGTGTGTGTGTGTACATGTGTGTGTGTGTGTACATGTGTGTG
Organism: Malacosoma neustria; assembly: GCA_963693495.1. NCBI lineage: Eukaryota > Metazoa > Arthropoda > Insecta > Lepidoptera > Lasiocampidae > Malacosoma > Malacosoma neustria. The sequence continues at coordinate 10,151,664 of OY856395.1, read as the reverse complement.
TGTGTGTGTGTGTGTGTGTGTGTGTACATGTGTGTGTGTGTGTGTACATGTGTGTGTGTGTGTGTACATGTGTGTGTGTGTACATGTGTGTGTGTGTGTGTGTGTGTACATGTGTGTGTGTGTGTGTACATGTGTGTGTGTGTGTGTGTACATGTGTGTGTGTGTGTGTACATGTGTGTGTGTGTACATGTGTGTGTGTACATGTGTGTGTGTGTGTACATGTGTGTGTGTACATGTGTGTGTGTGTACATGTGTGTGTGTGTGTACATGTGTGTGTGTGTACATGTGTGTGTGTACATGTGTGTGTGTGTGTGTGTACATGTGTGTGTGTGTGTGTGTACATGTGTGTGTGTGTGTGTGTGTGTGTGTACATGTGTGTGTACATGTGTGTGTACATGTGTGTGTGTGTACATGTGTGTGTGTGTGTACATGTGTGTGTGTGTACATGTGTGTGTGTACATGTGTGTGTGTACATGTGTGTGTGTGTGTGTGTGTGTGTGTGTACATGTGTGAGTGTACATGTGTGTGTGTGTGTACATGTGTGTGTGTACATGTGTGTGTGTGTGTGTACATGTGTGTGTGTGTACATCTGTGTGTGTGTACATGTGTGTGTGTACATGTGTGTGTGTGTGTACATGTGTGTGTGTGTGTGTACATGTGTGTGTGTGTGTACATGTGTGTGTGTACATGGTGTGTGTGTGTGTGTGTGTGTACATGTGTGTGTGTGTGTACATGTGTGTGTGTGTACATGTGTGTGTGTACATGTGTGTGTGTACATGTGTGTGTGTACATGTGTGTGTGTGTGTACATGTGTGTGTGTGTGTACATGTGTGTGTGTACATGTGTGTGTGTGTGTGTACATGTGTGTGTGTGTGTACATGTGTGTGTGTGTACATGTGTGTGTGTACATGTTTGTGTGTGTGTGTACATGTGTGTGTGTGTGTACATGTGTGTGTATGTGTACATGTGTGTGTGCGTGTACATGTGTGTGTGTGTACATGTGTGTGTGTGTGTGTGTGTGTACATGTGTGTGTGTACATGTGTGTGTGTACATGTGTGTGTGTGTACATGTGTGTGTGTGTACATGTGTGTGTGTTTACACGTGTGTGTGTGTACATGTGTGTGTGTGTACATGTGTGTGTGTACTTGTGTGTGTGTGTGTACACGTGTGTGTGTGTACGTGTGTGTGTACACGTTTGTGTGTGTGTGTGTACATGTGTGTGTGTGTACATGTGTGTGTGTGTACATGTGTGTGTGTGTGTACATGAGTGTGTGTACATGAGTGTGTGTACATGAGTGTGTGTACATGTGTGTGTGTACATGTGTGTGTACATGTGTGTGTGTGTACATGTGTGTGTGTACATGTGTGTGTACATGTGTGTGTGTACATGTGTGTGTGTGTATACATGTGTGTGTGTGTACATGTTTGTGTGTGTGTGTACATGTGTGTGTGTACATGTGTGTGTGTGTGTACATGTGTGTGTGTACATGTGTGTGTGTGTACATATGTGTGTGTGTACATGTGTGTGTGTGTACATGTGTGTGTGTGTACATGTGTGTGTGTGTACATGTGTGTGTGTGTACATGTGTGTGTGTGTGTACATGTGTGTGTGTGTACATGAGTGTGTGTACATGAGTGTGTGTACATGAGTGTGTGTACATGAGTGTGTGTACATGTGTGTGTGTACATGTGTGTGTACATGTGTGTGTGTGTACATGTGTGTGTGTACATGTGTGTGTACATGTGTGTGTGTACATGTGTGTGTGTGTGTACATGTTTGTGTGTGTGTGTACATGTGTGTGTGTACATGTGTGTGTGTGTACATATGTGTGTGTGTACATGTGTGTGTGTACATGTGTGTGTGTACATGTGTGTGTGTGTGTGTGTGTACATGTTTGTGTGTGTACATGTGTGTGTGTGTGTACATGTGTGTGTGTGTACATGTGTGTGTGTACATGTGTGTGTGTGTACATGTGTGTGTGTGTGTGTGTGTGTGTGTGTGTGTGTACATGTGTGTGTGTGTGTACATGTGTGTGTGTGTGTACATGTGTGTGTGTGTGTACATGTGTGTGTGTGTACATGTGTGTGTGTGTACATGTGTGTGTGTGTACATGTGTGTGTGTGTGTGTGTGTACATGTGTGTGTGTGTGTGTGTGTACATGTGTGTGTACATGTGTGTGTGTGTGTGTACATGTGTGTGTGTGTGTGTACATGTGTGTGTGTGTGTACATGTGTGTGTGTACATGTGTGTGTGTACGTGTGTGTGTGTGTGTGTGTGTGTGTGTGTGTACATGTGTGTGTGTACATGTGTGTGTGTGTGTACATGTTTGTGTGTGTACATGTGTGTGTGTGTACATGTGTGTGTGTGTACATGTGTGTGTGTGTGTACATGTGTGTGTGTGTGTGTGTGTGTGTGTGTGTGTACATGTGTGTGTGTGTGTACATGTGTGTGTGTGTACATGTGTGTGTGTGTACATGTGTGTGTGTGTGTACATGTGTGTGTGTGTGTACATGTGTGTGTGTGTGTGTACATGTGTGTGTGTGTGTACATGTGTGTGTGTGTACATGTGTGTGTGTGTACATGTGTGTGTGTGTACATGTGTGTGTGTGTGTACATGTGTGTGTGTGTGTACATGTGTGTGTGTGTACATGTGTGTGTGTACATGTGTGTGTGTGTGTACATGTGTGTGTGTGTGTGTGTACATGTGTGTGTGTGTGTGTACATGTGTGTGTGTGTGTGTGTGTGTACATGTGTGTGTACATGTGTGTGTACATGTGTGTGTGTGTACATGTGTGTGTGTGTGTACATGTGTGTGTGTGTACATGTGTGTGTGTACATGTGTGTGTGTACATGTGTGTGTGTGTGTGTGTGTGTGTGTGTGTACATGTGTGAGTGTACATGTGTGTGTGTGTGTACATGTGTGTGTGTGTGTGTACATGTGTGTGTGTGTACATCTGTGTGTGTGTACATGTGTGTGTGTACATGTGTGTGTGTGTGTACATGTGTGTGTGTGTACATGTGTGTGTGTACATGTGTGTGTGTACATGGTGTGTGTGTGTGTGTGTGTACATGTGTGTGTGTGTGTACATGTGTGTGTGTGTGTACATGTGTGTGTGTACATGTGTGTGTGTACATGTGTGTGTGTACATGTGTGTGTGTGTACATGTGTGTGTGTGTACATGTGTGTGTGTGTGTGTACATGTGTGTGTGTGTACATGTGTGTGTGTACATGTTTGTGTGTGTGTGTACATGTGTGTGTGTGTGTGTACATGTGTGTGTATGTGTACATGTGTGTGTGCGTGTACATGTGTGTGTGTGTACATGTGTGTGTGTGTGTGTGTGTGTGTACATGTGTGTGTGTACATGTGTGTGTGTACATGTGTGTGTGTGTACATGTGTGTGTGTGTACATGTGTGTGTGTGTGTGTACATGTGTGTGTGTGTGTGTACATGTGTGTGTGTACATGTGTGTGTGTGTACATGTGTGTGTGTGTGTACATGTGTGTGTGTACATGTGTGTGTGTGTGTATACATGTGTGTGTGTGTACATGTTTGTGTGTGTGTGTGTACATGTGTGTGTGTACATGTGTGTGTGTGTGTACATATGTGTGTGTGTGTACATGTGTGTGTATATGTGTGTGTGTGTGTGTGTGTGTGTGTGTACATGTGTGTTTGTGTACATGTGTGTGTGTGTACATGTGTGTGTGTACATGTGTGTGTGTGTACATGTGTGTGTGTGTACATGTGTGTGTGTGTGTACATGTGTGTGTGTGTGTGTGTGTGTGTACATGTGTGTGTGTGCGTACATGTGTGTGTGTGTGTACATGTGTATGTGTGTGTGTGTGTGTGTACATGTGTGTGTGTGTGTGTGTGTGTGTACATGTGTGTGTGTGTGTGTACATGTGTGTGTGTACATGTGTGTGTGTGTGTACATGTGTGTGTGTGTACATGTGTGTGTGTGTGTGTGTACATGTGTGTGTGTGTACATGTGTGTGTGTGTACATGTGTGTGTGTGTACATGTGTGTGTACATGTGTGTGTGTGTGTGTGTACATGTGTGTGTGTGTACATGTGTGTGTGTGTGTGTACATGTGTGTGTGTGTGTGTGTATATGTGTGTGTACATGTGTGTGTGTGTGTACATGTGTGTGTGTGTACATGTGTGTGTGTACATTTGTGTGTGTGTGTGTGTGTACATTTGTGTGTGTGTGTGTGTGTACATGTGTGTGTGTGTGTACGTGTGTGTGTGTGTACACGTGTGTGTGTGTACGTGTGTGTGTGTGTACACGTGTGTGTGTGTGTGTACGTGTGTGTGTGTGTGTACACGTGTGTGTGTGTACATGTGTGTGTGTACATGTGTGTGTGTGTACATGTGTGTGTGTGTACATCTGTGTGTGTGTATACATGTGTGTGTGTGTGTGTGTGTATATGTGTGTGTGTACATGTGTGTGTGTGTGTACATGTGTGTGTGTGTGTACATGTGTGTGTGTGTGCATGTGTGTGTGTACATGTGTGTGTGTACATGTGTGTGTGAGTGTACATGTGTGTGTGTACATGTGTGTGTGTGTACATGTGTGTGTGTGTGTGTGTGTGTGTACATTTGTGTGTGTGTGTACATGTGTGTGTTTGTACATGTGTGTGTGTGCATTGTGTGTGTGTGTGTGTGTGTACATGTTTGTGTGTGTACATGTGTGTGTGTGTACATGTGTGTGTGTGTACATGTGTGTGTACATGTGTGTGTGTGTGTACATGTGTGTGTGTGTACATGTGTGTTTGTACATGTGTGTGTGTGTGTACATGTGTGTGTGTGTACATGTGTGTGTGTGTACATGTGTGTGTGTGTACATGTGTGTGTGTGTGTGTACATGTGTGTGTGTGTGTGTGTGTGTACATGTGTGTGTGTGCGTACATGTGTGTGTGTGTGTACATGTGTATGTGTGTGTGTGTGTGTGTACATGTGTGTGTGTGTGTGTGTGTACATGTGTGTGTGTGTGTGTACATGTGTGTGTGTGTACATGTGTGTGTGTGTGTACATGTGTGTGTGTGTACATGTGTGTGTGTGTGTGTACATGTGTGTGTGTGTACATGTGTGTGTGTGTACATGTGTGTGTGTGTACATGTGTGTGTGTGTACATGTGTGTGTACATGTGTGTGTGTGTGTGTGTACATGTGTGTGTATACATGTGTGTGTGTGTGTGTGTATATGTGTGTGTACATGTGTGTGTGTGTGTACATGTGTGTGTGTGTACATGTGTGTGTGTACATTTGTGTGTGTGTGTGTGTGTACATTTGTGTGTGTGTGTGTGTGTGTGTACATGTGTGTGTGTGTGTACGTGTGTGTGTGTGTACACGTGTGTGTGTGTACGTGTGTGTGTGTGTACACGTGTGTGTGTGTGTGTACGTGTGTGTGTGTGTGTACACGTGTGTGTGTGTACATGTGTGTGTGTACATGTGTGTGTGTGTACATGTGTGTGTGTGTACATCTGTGTGTGTGTATACATCTGTGTGTGTGTATACATGTGTGTGTGTGTGTGTGTGTATATGTGTGTGTGTACATGTGTGTGTGTGTGTACATGTGTGTGTGTGTGCATGTGTGTGTGTACATGTGTGTGTGTACATGTGTGTGTGAGTGTACATGTGTGTGTGTACATGTGTGTGTGTACATGTGTGTGTACATGTGTGTGTGTGTGTGTACATGTGTGTGTGTGTACATGTGTGTTTGTACATGTGTGTGTGTGTGTGTACGTGTGTGTGTACATATTTGTGTGTGTATATGTGTGTGTGTGTGTGTGTGTACATGTGTGTTTGTGTACATGTGTGTGTGTGTGTACATGTGTGTGTGTGTGTGTGTTTGTGTGTGTACATGTGTGTGTGTGTGTACATGTGTGTGTGTGTGCGTACATGTGTGTGTGTGTGTGTGTACATGTGTGTGTGTGTGTGTGTACATGTGTGTGTGTGTACATGTTTGTGTGTGTGTGTACATGTGTGTGTGTGTGTACATGTGTGTGTGTGTGTACATGTGTGTGTGTGTGTGTGTGTGTACATGTGTGTGTGTGTACATGTGTGTGTACATGTGTGTGTGTGTGTACATGTGTGTGTGTGTACATGTGTGTGTGTACATGTGTGTGTGTGTGTGTGTTCGTGTGTGTGTGTGTGTTCGTGTGTGTGTGTGTGTACATGTGTGTGTGTGTGTACATGTGTGTGTGTGTGTACATGTGTGTGTGTACATGTGTGAGTGTGTACATGTGTGTGTGTGTGTGTGTACATGTGTGTGTGTGTGTGTGTGTGTGTGTACATGTGTGTGTGTGTGTGTACATGTGTGTGTGTGTGTACATGTGTGTGTGTACACGTGTGTGTGTGTACGTGTGTGTGTGTGTGTGCACGTGTGTGTGTACACGTTTGTGTGTGTGTACATGTGTGTGTGTGTACATGTGTGTGTGTACATGTGTGTGTGTACATGTGTGTGTGTACATGTGTGTGTGTACATGTGTGTGTGTGTGTACATCTGTGTGTGTGTACATGTGTGTGTATGTGTGTACATGTGTGTGTGTGTGTGTACATGTGTGTGTGTGTGTACATGTGTGTGTGTGTGTACATGTGTGTGTGTGTGTACATGTGTGTGTGTGTGTACATCTGTGTGTGTGTACATGTGTGTGTATGTGTGTACATGTGTGTGTGTGTGTGTACATGTGTGTGTGTGTACATGTGTGTGTGTACATGTGTGTGTGTGTGTGTACATGTGTGTGTGTGTGTGTGTGTGTACATGTGTGTGTGTGTACATGTGTGTGTGTGTACATGTGTGTGTGTGTGTGTTTGTAGGGGTGGGAGCACGCACGTGCGTTTATGTTCGTGTGTAAGGATTTGGAATTGTATAGTATATTACAAAAAGGGGTCATAGAATATATTTTTGAGCATTATTCATTTTAGAGTGTAGTAAGAGTAACCTCTTAGTAAATTAAAGAGTGAGACGAACTCATCCCAACTAACTATTTTTTATAGTTGGAATTCAGCAGACAGGTAAACGGTCCACACGGTAACAGGTGGCCACCGTCGCCTATGGACGTTTGCAACACCAGAAGTATTGCCTCTATGAAATTCTATAACGCCTTTTTTGAACAATCCCATATCGTACTGTGATGGGAAAACCTTATCCGGAAATTCATTCCAAATCCGGAGAGTACGCAAGATGAACGTTCTTGAGAAACGTTTCGTACAAGAGAGAACAGGTGCCAGGAAATGTGGATGGGGATTAACAGACTTGTTAATTAGTCATTTTTTTTAGGAAACCTGACAAATCTAAAGACCAGATCAATTATACCGGTGGATCTGAATGCTATAATGTGCTGGAACGCGGAACTGATGACCCAATTCCACACGCAACTGAATAATCTAGACAAAGCGGATTATTATAGGAAAAAGCACGCCGAGTTCATGAACGCTGTCGATCAGGTAATATCGCTTGAAGCAAATTTTGATGGTCGAACAAAGAGTATAAAGTTTTTTGAAGATGACAAAGCAGCCATGTTCAATTTTTTTTATTGCTGTTGGACTGCAGACAGGCTGACGACCCACTTAGTAGTTAGCAGTTACCGTCGCCTATGGATGTTTGCGACACAGGGGTACAGGAACCTGAGTCACTAATGCCGGAAAACAATACAAGGTTATTATGGCGGATTACTTATTATATATAAGGGGTGGTTGCCATCGAGATGGGCTTGGGGCCCTACCACGTAGCTAGGGTTGTTTTGTCGCCTTTTACGACAACCCAACCCCGGCCTGCAAGGAGAGAATTTATATTACGATGGGACAGCAGACAGGCTGATGGCCCAGTTAATAGAAACAATTACGGTTGCATATAGATGTTTGCGACACCAGGACCACCTTGGCGTAGGGGAACTGGAATCTGGGTCATTTATGCCGGAACACAACAAGGTTATTATGGCGACATATTTAGAAATATATACAGCCTTTTATACGGCTGTGAAGCGTGGCCGGTGTTAGAGCGACACAAGCAAGAACCGCGTGTCACGGAGATGAATATGCTGCGGTGGATGTGTGGAGTGACGTGGAAGAACCGCGTTAGGAACTCCCGAATTCGCGGCAGCCTTCATGTCCGTGACATTGCGGATAAATTGCAGGAGTGTCGGCTCCGATGGTACCGCCGGGCCCCGGCAGGAGGGGTAGACCCAAAAAGTGCTGGCTTGACGTCGTAAGGGGTGATATGTGTGCCAATGGGCTCACTACCAGGGATGCTGAAGACCGTGCGAAGTGGAGAAGAAAAAGTCGGAAAGCGGACCCCGGGCGCCGAAGCGAGAGTTTGGGCTGCAACCGGGATTCATCGCTGAGATGATGATGATGATTTAGAAATAAGACATGATTGGCATACAGTCAAGCCGCAGGGTTCAGCATAAAAATAACTCTGCACGGAGATTTAGACCTTGAGGTTTGATTGAATTTTACCAGCTATCTGATGCATCTTGCTAAATTTAAATGAAGCTCTGTTCCAGGGTTTTTCTGCCTCATTTATCACGAAAAGGAATCAACCGCCAGAGTCTCATAACTGATACTGTTTATTTAACACTTTACCTGCATACAAAATATATTAATTAATATATATTTTTGTATTTTCAGATACTATGGCACGAAGATGTAGGTGCCTGGTTAGATTACAGCCTGGAATCGAACCGGAGACGAGACTACTTCTACCCGTCGAACGTGTCGCCATTGTGGACCGGGTGCTACGATAAATCCCGAAGAGATTATTATGTTAATCGGATTATTAATTATTTGGATAAAGTTAAGGTATGTTGTAACGAAGCACGTGGTAGATAAGTTCGATTCCCGTATAATGCATATAATAATAACACAAGTGTCACGTACTGACCGGTGGGGGAAAACTTCGTGGTGCATATGCAGTTTGTCTTATCTTCTTTTTATTGCTTTGTGGTAGCACAGGCAGGCTGCCGCCCAGTGGTGTACCGAAGGGGGGGGGGGGTCATGCCCCGGGCGCCAACTTGTCCGCAAAATAAAAAATTGCTGGATTATTTTTATTTTATGTAATTGATTTCTGGAAAATGTATTTTATGTAATTTAGTGCTAGTCTAATATATAAAATTCTCGTGTCACAGTTTTCGTTGCCATACTCCTCCGAAGCGGCTTGACCGATTTTGATGAAATTTTTTGTGCTTATCCGGTATCTATGAGAATCGGCCAACATCTATTTTTCATCCCCCTAAATGTTAGGGGTGACCCACCCCCAAAATTTTTTTTTTAATTTTTTGACATTTTATTATTTATATGGCAGAACAACGTTTGCCGGGTCAGCTAGTGTAATATAAATGTTAATTCGTAAATAAAAAGGAACTTTAATAGTCTAAATCAAACTGTAATAATATACTCATCATAGAAGTGGCACGTCTTTTCTAATTTCTTTCTTCTTTGAACTAAATCTAGATGATTATACATTTCAAAATCTAGTCTTGTTTTCTCAACTGCACTTTTGTCTCAAATTTAAAGCCTAGCTTGAGCGTATGACTTTATTTAATTATTAATTTGCGAGTATATTTTACATATAATATTATACCATATAATCACGCCTCTTTCCCGTAGGGGTAGACAGAGACCACTTCTTTCCACTTGCTACGATCCTTACGTACTTGTTTCGCTTCGTCCACTTTCATTATTCCCTTCATACATGCCCTTCGGTTTAGGGTACTCTAGATCTGGCCTTTTTTCAAGACGTCCCTGATCTGGTCTCGAAACGTCCGCCTACGTGTAGACCTAGGCGGACGTCCAACACTTCCATTCACACTCGCCTTATACACTTTTTTCGTCAATCGTTCTTCATTCATTCCCTCGACATGGCCAAACCATCTCAGCATACCTTTCTCAATTTTTGGTGAGTGGAGGAGGTTGTTGATGTTTTTGGTGATGCTGGATAAAGTGGAGAAGGTTATATAGTTGTTATAATATTATATAGTTTTCTAATTGGGGTAAAAAGGTATTGTGCCCCGGGCGCCAGTTAAGCTCGCTACGCCACTGCTGCCGTCTAGCCACTTTGGATAAACATGTCTGTCTGGGAGGCCCCAGCCTAGCAGGGGTCATTACGGACTATCACTTTTTACCACTAACATAAAAAAAAAAATTTATAGGTTGATATATACGATGGTGGTATACCCACAACATTTGAACATTCTGGCGAGCAGTGGGACTACCCCAACGCGTGGCCACCCCTCCAGTACATAGTTGTGATGGGTTTGGCTAACACCGGTCACCCCGAGGCCATGAGGTTCGCCCAAGAAATGGCCACAAAATGGGTCAGATCCAACTTCGAAGTGTGGAAACAAAAGACCGCTATGCTGGAGAAGGTAATTTAGACTATATTTCATATTTTGTATTTATTTGCAAAAATATATTATTTATTAGATTTTTTGATATAATTTTTGGTCTTTTCTAAAAGAGTTGATTCCGTTTATTCTTGTTATATTGCAAAATTTCACGTTGTGTTAACTGAAATAACATCAGTGCAAGTTTTTTTTTTTTTATTACAGGCTGATGGCCCACTTAGAATTGAGCAGTTACCGTCGCCTATACGTGTTTGCAACTCCAGTGGCATAGTGAACAAGCTGCTGTCCCATAAAGGAACTTGCGTCACTAATGCCGCAACACAACACAAAAGTTATTATAACGGTAAATTTAAGGCCAAAGGTGGTCACCATCTAGATGGGCTTGGGGCCCTACCAAGTAGCAGAGTTTTAGCGTGGTTGCTTTTTCATGGCCAGTAAAGTAGATAGTCTTTCTCTTTCTTTCTTCTATATTGCATTCGTTATTACATCCCGGTCATTATTCAGTTCTGCTATCCTTACAAATATAGCAAATTGGTTTGATCCTTCGAGCCGGATCTTTTAAACATGATCGTTAAATAAGCGTGTAAGCTTTGCGTAGATCCTTAGCTCTGTGATTAAACTTACTAGCATACCTCTGACTTAAATTTTTCGGAAGTAATCGTGACGTCACTATATTAAGTAAATAGAACAGTCCTAGCACGAATATTTCGATACTATCGTATAGTTAACGTAACAATTCATTACGTATGAAAACTTGAACTGCGTTCGATGGGCGTTATCAAAACTAAACTTCGGAGCACGAACTCAACGTGCGACTATCAAATAGTTTAGCTACACGAATGTTCTATTGAAATCTGTAGCAAGAATATTTCTTGACGTTCGCTATCGTATAGTCTACTACGATTACGTGACGAAAACTTGTTTCTTATATTTTCATATATTTTTTTAAAGTACGATGCTACAATATTCGGAGGATTCGGCGGGGGTGGTGAATATGTCCTTCAAACCGGCTTCGGTTGGACCAATGGAGTCGTGATGGCCCTCTTAAATAGATATGGTGGTAAGTGTTTTAAGCCTTTTTGTTTATTGCTTAAAGTGTTATTTGGTGTGGCATATATTTGTTAAAAATAGGATGGGTTGGAAATTAACGAGTGGATTTAAAAAAATGTCATAAATATGCATTGGAATTTGCTTTTAGGGTATATTGATGTGATTTGATTATTTAGTGTTGGAAAAAGAAACAATGAATGGATTTGAATTGAATATATGGAATTTCATAATACAGCCGTTTATCATAAAAGAACGAGTTGGATATATCTGTAATAATAATATCACAGTCACTCTTTGGGGAAACCGAAGGTTTTGTGTGTGCAATTATGGACGAGGTTATTAAGACGAACAACTACCGGAAGTACATACTAAAAGACGGCACGATCGACACGTGTAGAGCCTGTCACTGTCCTAGTGAGTCGATTAGGCGTGTTACTTCTGGTTGTTCTCGTCTTGCTAACTCTGAGTATTTGCACAGACACAACTTAGTGGCCAGAATCATCCATCAGCAACTTGCCCTTCGATACAAGCTTATATCTTCAGAGGTGCCCTATTATAAATACATGCCTGAGCCAGTTCTTGATAGTGGCCATATCACGCTCTACTGGGATCGATCTATTATCACAGACAGGACTATTGTTGCCAATAAGCCTGATATTGTGATAATAGATCGATCTGCGAAACATACGATGATCATTGATATTATAGTGTCCCACATGATGGTAACCTCGTGAAAGCAGAAACTGACAAGATTACAAAATATTTAGATCTCGCTCACGAGGTTGCCGCCATGTGGCGCATGTAATCAACGAGCATCGTACCGATAGTGGTGTCAGTGAACGGGCTTATAGCGAAGAGCTTCGATAAACACCTAGAGAGGCTTTCGCTAGGTAAATGGGTGAAGGGTCGGATACAGAAGGCGGTGCTCCTAAACACGGCACGCATAGTGAGGAGATTCCTGTCTCTGGAGCCCTAACCACCGGTAGCTTGGGCCCTTGGTCTCGCTCCCAGCGACGGACAGTTTTTTTATATTTTTTAATTTAATTTATTTGTAAGTATCGTTTTATAAAATAAAGTATTTTTTAATATTAATATTTTATAAAATGATATGTAATTATATTGAAAAATGTAAATAACTAGAAAAGAAAATAAATAAAGAGAATAATAATAATATTTTGTATGATAGTGATAATCAACTGGTCACATCATTTATTTGTGTCTAAATACTAATAAGTATTATGGGCCTTTTATTTTATTTTTAATTCGATAATGTCGATGTTTATAAAGTTAGGATTCTTTTTTAAAAATGAGTAAAAGTCACCAAGTTACTTATGAACCTATAGTATTCCTGGCCTAGAACTATTCTATATCTAGTATATATATATAAATATTTATAATATCAAATATACATTTAATGATAATAATTTGCGCTTTAACAAATATTTTGTTTTTGTTCACCTCATTCATTCAATCACCATGGAAGTTGGTAAAGTGGGTATGTCATTCTATCATTTTTATATGTGTCGTTATTAATTCAGCCATATTATATCTTATTGTTATTTATAATGTATTTTCGCTTAATATTATTACATATTGTATTGCCGTTATATAATTATTTATTGCTGTAAGACAGCAGACACGCTGATAGTCCACTTAGAATTTAACAGTAACCATCGCCTATGGGAGTTTGAAATGCCGGGGCATCGCGAAGACGCTGCTGTCCGCTTAGCGGTACTTACTGCACATAGGCCGGAACACAACATAAAGTTATTATAGCAGCATATTTAAGAAAAGGATGGTTGCCATCCAGACGGGCTTGGAGCCCTACCACCTAGCTTGGGTTGTTTATTCGCCTTTTACGACAGGCCGATCCCGGCCACAGAGGTAAGTATTATTTCTCCACCCTTGCACGAATATTCGTACGCACTTATGTATATTCGTCCCACGTTTTTTATTATTTTTTTATTTGTGCATGCTGCCGGTGGTCGTATTCTAGATTAATATGGGTTTTGTATTATAACTGGGTAAATGGTATTTAACAATAAAGCATGTAATATTTTTAATACATATAGTAATGTACTATATTGTTTTGCACTTTGTATCTATTCGTAGATTTTTCAATTTAATAGTTATTTATTTTTTATATGCTCATTAAAAAAACATCTATTTTCCAACGAAAAACTTTTAAAATATGACAGATATTTGTTATATTTTTGAAAAATATTAAAAAAATTATGGCGGGTATTATTCAAAATGTAGAAATATGTACTGCCTATTAAGGGACATGATTTCATTTGTTATATATAAATATAGGAATGCCTATTTTTTTTATAATTAAACGTACACAATTTTAAATGTAAGTTTATTCAAATGGATAAATAATAAAATTATGATATCTAAAATTCACAATATTGAATGTAATATACAAGGATACAAAGCCCATAAGTATCTAGATGTGGCCACCGAGCGCACTCCGCGCTGACGGTGCTGCCCCTTTGACAGATAAGTTGTCGGCAGCCGAGGCGTTCGGGACGGCGGTGGAGTCCGGCGCTGTGTACGGAGCAGGAGTTGGCGCCGGGGGTGTGGCTACCACTTTGTTAGTGGTGTTAGCCTCGCTTGCAGCCGGGACTTTAGGGTGAGGTGAGTGCCAGCGCCCTCTTTTAATAATGACAGCCTATAGCGTCCCACTGCAGGGCTTGGGTCTCACCATGTTTGAATGTATGGACAGTATACCCGCCATGCTTGTTCAAGACGGCTTGGCGGGTTACAGATATTGGCGATCTCAATATGCAGGTTTCCTCGCGATGTTTTCCTTTACCGTTGGTACATGGCAATTATGCACATTAGGCGAACATAACTCCCGTGGGGTTCGAACCCGGTACCTTGAGATTGGTCTCCGAGCTACTAGGTTAGGTACCTTCCACCAGCGCCTTCAGGTATAGTTGTTACCAGTGCTCTCTTTTATCGTAATAATTTTCATTAGTGTAGATTATTAGGGATTTATTAAGTTATATCTATGAGTTCAATGACTCGTATGAACCTAGTCGGTTGTAAGTGGGACAAAAGCTTTCTGTCTCTAATAATGAAGTAATTCTTCTTTCGGGCATTGTAAGTTATGTAAAATAGTTTTAGTAGTTTATTGCCTAGTGAAAAAAAAACGGAACTCGAAGTACACCATATTGTATTTCCCCCATTTACCTATCTTAATATGCTGATTTGAAGTAGAAACTGCTCTAAGAGAATATAATTCGGAACCTCATTCAAAAATCTAATAAAAAAAATTATCATTTTTTTTATCAGCTCACAAATAAACTTGATTGTAATAATAACATTTTCAGTACAAAAATCTATGATGCAACGAGCCAAAGATAGGGCTCTGTAGCAAGCCTTGGGAGAGGCTATGTCCAGCAGTGGAATTGGATAGGCTGATGATACAAAAATCAAATCAGTTTATTATAAAAGTGCGCTCTCGCGGGTCGAGCCATGTCACCTGGGGTCGTTGCCCCAGAGTCTATGCTGGGGTAAAGAGTACCAACACGAGACCCCAAACCTCCCCAAGAAAATGGTATGGGAAAGAAGACCCATTCTGTATATAATTAACGTTGAAAAATCTGAATTATTATATAAAGCAGACATTTAAATGCTTTTTTTTTTGTTTCAGATATTACTTTAATAGTGGACTATTTTGTCTTCGAGAGGCCCATAAAAGTAAGACCATTCCATATTCACTATATCCGTGTTTAAGTACAAATGTTAAATATTAGTTAATGGAGTTTGTTTTTAAAATATTCTATAATGGACCAACATTTTGTTAATATGTAATTTTATTAGATTTTTTAAAATGTAGTTAAATTTCGCAGCACAGCTAATTTGCTTCTGGCCAAATTATGCCTAGTTGCTATGGGAATTAAAATTAAATATTTTTTTAAACTAATTCACTTGGAAGTATTAAACGCATTACTGTTTTAATTAAAAACAAAGATTGTATTTCAAAATACAAGATTAATTCCACGTGTATTTTATGTGTCTAACATACTTTGAAAATATTTATATGTTTTCGAAAGTACTGTTTACAAAACACATTTTAAAAAATATTTGTATTTAATTTTTTCGATATTTATAGTACAAATAATTATTATTGTATAAACAAATAGGTAGAAATTGTGCTTTTGTGTATAAATAAAAATGTGATATTGAGTAATTGTCAGTATTTTTAATTGTATAGGGAGTTTTTTTCGTGAAAATATATATGTTTAGTAATAGTAACGCTAAAATATGTTTATGGTTAATATATAAAAAATCGTTTTAAAAAATATTAAATATATTTAAGTGATATTGATTATTTATTAAATAATAATTTAGTATAACAACATGAAAATAACAATTATGCGTTTAAAAATTTACATAGCATCGCCATCTATCGGATCCATTTTTAATTCAAACCATCGATGTACATACACAATCTGTATATTTTAAATGATTATTGAATTTATTCATACATATAAACAAAACAAATTTTCATCAATATAAAGAGTGCGCGTGGTACGCGTGGTTTTCAAAAAATGCGATATATGACGAGTTGACAATGCAATGGTGTTGTAAACATCTTTAAGTGACGGAAACCTGCTTTAGATGAAGTCTTAAGAAAGAGGCGTTAATAATTTATATAGGTCTTAGATAATGTCGAATAAAAGAAATTCGTATTCCCATTGTTCACCAATCAGATCATATACTCATTTTATTGTCATCCTAGTTTTAAATTCTTGAAAAACAATCCTTATCTTCTATATAAATAAAATGATAGAGGTCTGCAGTTGTGCGTGCATCACGGCATAATTACTAGATAGATTTCAATTAAATTTCCTAAGTTATTTCTTAGAGCTAAAAATAATTATTGCGATCATCATTTAATATTAAGTTATTAAAGTTTTAAGAAACAACTATTTTTATTAGCGCAGCTGTTCACTGATGTGATTTTTGTATTTCGTTGCGGAGAAGTGGAGCAAGCGGTGTAGCGCGCATGCGTACGAAAACTTGTCCTATTTTTTCGATTTACTTTTTTCTGTTATTGGACTAGCGAAGTGGGCGGGGACGGCTAGTTTTGATATGAAAAGAAACTTTAAAACTTACATAAAAGTGAAGAAGAAAATATGTTTGAGTAATTTTATTACATTCGACGTATTCACGATTTTATAATTTTTCTCCGTGCGGGGGTGGAGTAAGAATAATAACCTCTGTGGCCAGGGTCGGCCTGTCGTAAAAGGCTACAAAACAACCCACCCTAGCTACGTGGTAGGGCCCCAAGCCCGTCTGGATGGCGACCACCTTTGGTCTTAAGTATGCCGCCATATTAACCTTGTGTTGTGTTCCGACATTAGTGACCCAAGTTCCTGTACTCTTATGGGACAGCAGCGTGTTCGCGATGCCACTGGCGTTGCAAACACCCATAGGCGATGGTAATTGCTAAATTCTAAGCGGGCCGTCAGTCTGTCTGCTGTCCTACAGCAATAAAAAAAAACATCTTGAGGGAAACCTGCATACTGAAATCATTATATGTAACCCGCTAATCCATCTCGGACACGCGGGTACAGTGTCCGTTTTCCGTAAGTGTTTCTCTGCTATCTGACGCCCGCGGGGCAGGGTTTCGCATGCGCTTTCACTGTAATTACTCCGAGAACTACAAACTTATTTTTTTAACCCGTAAACTACACTGGGGTATATTTTTTATTTGGACTCGGAAAAAACTCTCTATTGACGGATTCTCCAGGCTCGGGGTAACCGAGGGATATGTGGGATTTCGGCAAAGATGTATGGCCATCTGACTACCCACTAAAAAACCCCGCAGTTCTCCTATCCTCTATGTCCGGGCCTACGGATATGTGGCCTGCTGATCTCGTGTCCCAGGCCAGCGCCTCTTCTATGTGTTTGGCGCCAGGTGTCAGGATTTCGTTCCTCCGGTGCTCTCCTCTGGCACCTCAAGGAGTTGAGGGAGGGGAGTCACGGAACAGCACGCGGCCCTCACCCGCGACAATGGTGCGGACGGCGGATTCTCCCCCGAGGGGCCGTCCGCTGCCGCATACTCGGCGGCCAGAGGTCGTTGAACGGGAGTATATATGTACCCCAAGGTTTTTTATATTAGTAGTTGAAGGGTCAAGAATCATAAAAGATTACATGGGGGCATAGAAGACAAGAATGTTGCAAGAATAAATCCACGTGTACAAAATACACGTGACTGCATAGTCTATAATTATTTAGTTCCGCAAGCGTACAAATTGCTGCGCGTCAAAGCGTTCTTTAAATACGTGCGGACCTATGTAAAACGAATAATTAATTATTTTTTGCTATCTCTATTTTTTATTTTTATTTTTAACTACCTTAACACATTGATTACCATTTCAAATAAAAAAATCCATAGAAACTGTTAATTTTTTTATTGCTGTAGGACAGCAGACAGGCTGGCCGCTTAGAATTTCGCAGTTACCGTCGCCTATGGATGTTTGCAACGTCAGTGGCATCGTGAACACGCTGCTGTCGCATAAGGGTACAGGAACTTGGTTCACTAATACCGGAACACAACACAAGGTTATTATGGCGGCATACTTAAGACCAAAGGTGGTCGCCATCCAGACTGGCTTGGGGCCCTACTACGTAGCTAGGGTGGACTGTTTTGTCGCCTTTACGACAGGCCGACCCAGGCCGCAGGGGTTAGTATTCTTTCTCCGCCTCTGCACGGATGCTGCATTTCGCGGATGATGCGCTATGCTAAATTTCAAGTCAGTCGGGTGTATAGTTTAGAGATCTCGTGATGTGGTACTACGCTTATAATCAAAAGATGCACGATGAAGCATGTTGGGATAAAATGGAAGAAAAATACATATTGTGCCGACCCCAAATAACTTTTGACTTGTGCAACGGTTTTTGCTTATCACAACGCCCGCGGGCGTCTCGGGTTTGCCTCCTTCCTGAGTCTTGATCTTTATACCTAGTCAGGTCATAAATTCTGTCACATGTTTAATGTAAAATAATTGTAACAAGTTTATTCATTATGTAACCATTCATATACCAAAATGAACTTAACAAAACATAGATTCTTATGACATTAAAGTTTATTCAAAATGACCTCCGTGATTTTGAATACAGGCCTTCAATCTGCGCGGCCAGTCGTCTATCGCAGCACGAACGAGGTCCATGTCAATATCGGCGGCTGCCTTAATCAAGGATGTCTTGAGTGACTCCAAATTGGGATGAGGCTTTGAGCACGCCTTTTCCTCCAAGTGTTGCCATATCTTGTAATCTAACGGATTCAAATCTGGACTGGACGAGGGCCAGTCTTCGTGCCGGATGAAGTCGATTTCACGCGCCGCCAGCCAGTCTTGTGTGCTCTTCGCTCTATGAGCTGGCGCCGAATCTTGTTGGAATACCCAGTGCCTGTTATTGAACATGGTATGAGAAACAGGTTCCACAAGGTTCGTCAGGACTGTATTTTGATACACAACAGCATTCGTTTTTACACCTTTCTCACAAAAATGTACCTCTGTTAAGCCCCAATAAGAAACTCCCAACCATACCATGAGCGAGGATGGAAAATGACCTCGTTGGACACGCGGAATACGGTTGCTCGCTTCTTCACTACTGTGTGCGTACACCTTATCATTTTGTTTGTTGTAGCTCTCTTCTACGGTAAACATTTTTTCATCCGAAAAAAGAATATCCCGATATTTTTTTCCCGCGTACCGCTTCAACAAAGCGCGGCATCTCTTCAGTCTCAGGTCCATTAGACGAGCATTCAAACGACGTCCTGTTTTTCTTCGATATGCCCGAAGCCCTAAGTCTTCATTTAACACCCTTTTCACCGTGGTTCTGCTTAACCCCATCTGAAGGGCCAACAGTTTCTGCTTACGTTTGGGATTTCTTTGAATTCGTGCCTTCACAGCTTTTATCACTGCTGGAGTCCTAACAGACCGAGGGCGACCACTTCTTGACCTGTCATCTACACTAGAGTCTTCATTGTATCGTTTGATGGTACGATAAACGAATCTTTTGGTTATATTCAAATTTTTCAGTATGTTAAAAATTTGAATTGGCGCGTAACTGCAACGATGCAACACAATAACTGCAACACGGTCTTCTTTAAGCGTCCACTCCATATTTAAAAATGAGTAAAATTCGAAAAAGTATACATTTTTATTTTCATGAACAATTCGAAATGCGAATTTAATAAACTTTTTTGTGGCCAGCATTCTAAAAGAAAAGTTTTTACTGTGTGACAATACTTATGACCTGACTAGGTATATTCTTCTGTGCGAATGTGTGTGTGTCTGGACTCCTACTAAACGGCTGGACTGTTTTTGATAATTTTTTGTGTTTGCAACTGAATTAGATTTACAATTCCGTCCATTAAAAAAAAGTAGCCTATGTCCTTTTTAAAGGTCCAATCTATGACTATACCGAAATTCATCAAAGTTGGTTCAGCGATTTCGGTGTGAAAGCTTAACAAACGTCGGGTTGTCTTTAAGCGATAAGGTCGCCCATTGTCATACAGCATTATATTTTTGTATATTTTAAGTCAGTTTTAAGTATCTGTATGCAATAAAGAGTTTTTCTTTCATTTATTCATTCAAACAAACATCATCAACATCACTTTCGCATTTATAATATTAGTTAGGATTATTCGGATTTAAGCCGTCTGTCGGGTTCGCTAGTATTTATATATAATATGTATTTAATAACAAAAGAAAAGTATATATGTAGTAGTCAGTTTTCAAGCGTTTTGCTTTTTCGGAACTATTTTTTTTTTATTGCTGTAGAACAGCAGACAGGCTGACAGCCCGCTTAGAATTTAGCAGTTACCGTCGCCTATGGGTGTTTGCAACGCCAGTGGCATCGCGAACACGCTGCTGTCCCATACGGGTACAGGAACTTGGGTCACTAATGCCGGAACTAGATGGCTCTGTGTCAATTATCTCAGTATTGTATGTCGCCTTCTACGACTTGCTAGGAATGTGAAGAGGTAGCCCTGTTCTTGTCTGGATTAAATGTACAGATAACCGCCGAGTGCCTTTTAGACGTAATCGGTTATATGCTCTATAGTGTCTCTTAATTCTCGGATAACATCAGTTAATCGTCCAATTCACACGTATCAAAGTGGAATTGGACTTGAATTGTTACGCATAGTCTTATATCTGGTTACTTCCATATTTTGTCGGTTTATACTAGACCAAACTACTTTGGGTCGCTTGAATAATAATACAGTAGAAGTTCGATAAGTCGAAAACCTAACACGAAAAAGTGATCCCTTCTCTTCAACTCCCTAAACCTCCGTTGCTCGCATTCTGAATCCTCTATAAATCAAATTAATTAGTGAGTCCTTATAAGCAAATTCAGCACTTGTTTTCCCTCTATAACTCGAATGAATACTGGACCTTTGTATCTCGAACTTTACAACTCCATTTTTCGAAAATCTACTTTAAGAATATAACGATAATGTACAGCATTGTTTTTTTAACTAGGATTTTTATTTATTTCACCTCTCGAACTTTTTCCGTGCAGGGGTGGA
Organism: Malacosoma neustria; assembly: GCA_963693495.1. Classification (NCBI taxonomy): domain Eukaryota; kingdom Metazoa; phylum Arthropoda; class Insecta; order Lepidoptera; family Lasiocampidae; genus Malacosoma; species Malacosoma neustria. The sequence continues at coordinate 10,130,713 of OY856395.1, read as the reverse complement.
GTATGAATACTAACCCCTGCGGTCGGGTTCGGCCAGTCGTAAAAGACAAAACCCACCCTAGCTACATGGTAGGGCCCCAAGCCCATCTGGATGGCAACCACCCTTGGTCTTAAGTATGCCGCCATAATAATCTTGTATTGTGTTCCGGTATAGGCGCCCCTAGTGTCGCAAACATCTATAGGCGACGGTAACTGCTTATTATTAAGTGAGTCGTCTGCCTGTCTGCTGTTCCTCAACAATAAAAAAAATAACATCATCATCCCAGCGTTGTATCCCAGTTGTAATCCAAACTTTCGTTTCGGTGTCCGGGGTCCGCTTTCCGATTTTTTCTACTCCACTTCGCACGGTCTTGAGCATCCCTGGTAGTGAGCTCATTGGCACGCATATCACCCCTTACGACGTCAAGTCAGCACTTTTTGGGTCTAACTCTCCTGCCAGGGCCCGACGAAGGCGGCATGGCCAGACATTTGTTTCCCATGTAAGCATCCGGTTGCCGTAAAACGTGGCCGTACCAGCGGAGCTGACACTCCTGCAATTTAGCCGCAATATCACGGACATGAAGACTGCCGCAAACGCGGGAGTCCTAACGCGGTCCTTCCGTGTTACTTCACACATCCACCGCAGCATATTCATCACCGTGACACGCAGTTCTTGCTTGTGTCGCTCTTACACCAGCCTTGCTTCACAGCCGTAAAAAGCACAGACCTATTGACCTGTCCCTTCAACTTTGCTGGCATATTGGGGTCACAAATAACACCAGTCACCTCGCGCCATTTGGCCCACGTGGCAGCAATGCGTGCCTTGACGTCGCAATCGATATCACCAGACGCGTAAAACACAGATCCCAGGTATTTTACCTGATACATGCTCTCGACCATTTTGCCGCCTATGCGCACGTACTCGGTCTTCGCCACTACAATAAAAAAAAATGAGAAAATTGGAATAAATCTAGACCTCTACAAGTAGAATGTTTCCTTACAATATTCACTTAAGTTGATAGCCACCATAAGTCAAAAACTAACGCGAAGTTTTTGGCGTCTGCCCTCAAGTTCAACTTACAGAGGTTACTGTTACATAATACCCATGTGGGTACATACCCACGCATACCAGACCCTGCTTAGCCAGCAATACTATGCAATGTTTATGCACAAAGATCCTAAAACAACAGCTTCTAACATATATCCCGACATTATCCTTTGCGTAGGTCGAATAAAGCCAACAGTGAATCAGCTCAATTTATTCGAATAGTCATATCATTGACTAATCTCAAAGTGTGGGTAGTAGATTCGTAAATAACCGAGAGATCGGAAGTTAACACGTTGAGGGTAGTCATGACATAGGCGCGAAAGTATGAAACCAATAGTGACGCGGCAAGCAAGAACGCAGACGGCTGCTGATAAACGCTCTCTCTCACACTACGGCTTGCCTATAGCGCTACTCACTCGCATCTATACATAATTTGTTAGATCACCTGGCAGGTAGAAAGTCCCGCCAAAATGATCTGTCTTTTTGAGAATCTTAATTTTTTACTTATAATTAATACCCTATTAAAATTTCAAGTTGCCTCAAATATATTTTATATATTTTATTGCAAAATATTTTTGCACGCGTCTGGCAATGTTAAAACCCCGACTAAATCGTCTGGAATTATTTTTATTATTCTTTAAACATATAAAACTTTCATATTGCCTCTAACATATTTTTGGAAAAAAAAATTAATAAGTTTTAAAACTTTAGGGTTTGATTTAGCCCCGCTACTCACCAGTCAGGTCTGCAGCTCTGAGTTGGAATATAATAGGAGAGGTATGTGACAAGTTTTCAGCTTGCCTCAAATACCTACCCAAAAATGGGTGCCAGCTCTCTTACTATAGTAAACCCGCCACGCTTGTCCAAGGCGGATTGGCGGATTACACATACCGGTGATCTTGGTATGCAGGTTTTCTCACTACCACTGTCGGTATATGGCAATTATTCTATAATATGCCCATTAAGTGAGAAAAGCTGAACTAGATTTCGAACCTAGGACTTCTCGATTGGTTTCCGAGTCTAATATCACTGAGCTAACAGGTAACTCGACTACCATTTATGTAATCTACCTTATCGAATATTATTGGAAAAAAAAACTATTTCTCTGGATTCATTTTTTAAATTTGAAATGGCAGTTTTTAAACTTATTTTCTATTTTTCAATTATTCCGTTATAAAAGCAGTTTGAAATCTAGTTTACCTTGGTTTGCGCTTGGCTCCGACCTCGTGCCCCCATGTCGTGATAAGTCTCACCCGCCAAGGTCCCGCGCGATATGTCCCACATCCTTTGCAATTCCAACTAACTACCGGTATTATTATGTCGAGTGGAAGAACTGCAGGACACTTAAATGTTTCACGGAAGTCTGTATACTCGTCTAATTGAACTGACTTATAAACCTGATTTATGCTCGAAAGACCTGGATATATTTTTTCTGACTAACGGAAAACCGGATAATATGGATACCTGGCCAAATTATCGTTATTTTTGTATGGAGATGACGATGTCGCTGCTGTTGCGTATTATCATGTCCAAGAGTTAGTATACGTTAGAGATTTTTTTTTATATCTGGAGTTCAGCTGACGGGCAAACGGCCCATCCGATAGCTGGTAATAGTCCATCCTCCTTCTGGCAAAAAAGCCTAATTTCTTATCCACCTATGGTTACCTGGTAAATATTGCTTTAATTAATTAAGAACAGCATACAGGCAGACGGCCCACTGCTGTTCGCTTATGGCTATTAGAACCTAGGTCACTATTACCGGAACACGACACAAAGTTATTATGGCGGCATACTTATCGACCAGGAATGTATGTCATCCAGACAGGCTTCGGGCTCTACCACCTAGCTAGGGTTTAGTAGTTTTTTACGACAGGCCAACCCCGCCTATGGATGATGAAAAGAGTAGCAGAATAAGATTAAAATATTTTTCAATTTATACCTTCTAGAATGAAGTCTCAAATCGTCTATCATTAAATATAGATTTGCTTATCTTTTCACGTAAGATACTGTGGCTGACTTCAGGTTATATGTGATGCTGGCTGGTTTCAAAATGGAGTAAAAAAATAAAATGAATGAATAACATGTCACGTCATTATCTCTTAATGGTTATGTGAAACGGAACTTTAACAATACAAATTGAATTATACATTTGTATACAGTATTTTTTAACTTTTGTTACACGAGTATCGCATACTGCCCTTGGTGTAATAGTTATGCACAATCGTGTTCAGAAATTTATGAATTTAATTTCAATATAATATTATAATCTGTAAACTTTCATCGTTATTAGTTGAAATTTTATTGCTGTAGCATGGATAGATTTGTCTAAATGAATATCTTGTTAGCTAGCAGAAGGAGTAGACGAAGGATCTTTTTTATTGTTTCCAGCCAGCTACGTTGACACCACAACGTGGTCTTACTAGCGCTATACTGCGGTACTTCCACTGCGAGATTTTAACCTCGAGTTGTTTAATTTCAAATTTAAATTTCAAATTTAAATTAGACGTTACAATCCGTCAAAATTATCAAAATTCTATTAATTATGATATAAAATTTACAAAAGAAAAAGAAGTAAAATCTAAATCAAAATGGCGTGCTTTTACCCCGAAGACTGCGAGCAATTTGCAGTATGTTAGTGGCCCCTTGTCCAACAAAGTGCTGTGAAGATCCACCTATGTACTATCCCTGCTAGCCACGATATCCTTCGCCGAAGGTTATGATTGTTGTGAAAAGAAGCCACGAGTTTCAAGGCCTCTAACTTGCCAACAGGAAGCTTGCTGTGAGCCACCACCAAAATATATGAAAATGGACGCATTGTGCGCAAGCTGCCTGTGTCTGAATTCAAGCGTAACCGAATGCAGGACCATGAGCATTCGAAGACGCTCGGCACTGCGAATTTCCTAGAATCCCTCGTGCCAAATGTGGATTATGCACGGACCCCGTAAAAGTCGGCGACCCGGCAAAAGCGCCATCCCGCACACCCAAACTGACACTCAGATGTTGTTTACCCAAGAAGAATCCAATGAAAGTGTCGCTTGCCGATATATTAGGTTATTGACAACGAAATTTCGTGTTCTACTTTCAATGTGAAACGAGAAAAATAATTTAAATAAAAAGGATGACAGATTTTTCCCCAAAAAGAGGTTAACGTCAGGCAGGCGGCCGGTTGTAAAAACTAAGCCACAATTATTACAACATGTAACATGTTGTGCCGACCCCATATAATGTAGGATAAGGGCAGGAGGAAGAAGAAGACATACTGTACCAAAATATTATTAAATGATTTATAAATAGTTTCAACTGGTCTGGATGTATGTCAATTGACATCGTCAGGTCCTTTTCTACTTCTTGGAACTGAGCCAACATGTCTTTATATTTTACTATGCGAGCCGTCATCTCAACATTCACACGTTATGTGTTAAATGTTTTTAAAGACCTCTATAGACCTCTCCAAGTATAGTCTTCTTATTTGTACCCTTATCCCACATTATACGAGGTCGGCACCACAAGTTCTCTCTTTCTCTCTCTGCAAAGTGTACTTGATAATTGAACAGTGTTGAATCAGTCTGTTAATGCGGAATTTCTTTTGTCGAGTATAAATTACAACTCGTGCGCAATCAAGAGTTACTCAATGTTATTGCATTCTGTATATTATAATTTAGAAAATTACAGTTTGTCGCTTTGCTTGACCACCGTATGATCGAACCTAGTTTAAAAAATTAATTTACGTCTTTCAATATATCCAGCCTTTTTGTTAAGGCCTTTAAAAAACAGTTGTAAAAGAGTACATTTTTTGAATATTCTACATATTTTCATATACATCATCATCATCTAAGCGTTGTATCTCGGTTGCAACCTAAACTTCCGTTTCGGTGCCCGGGGTCCGTTTTCCGACTTTTTCTACTCCACTTCGCACGGTCTTCAGCATCCCTGGTAGTGAGCCCATTGGCAAGCAAATGACCCTTTATGATGTCAAGCCAGCACTTCTTCTTCTTCTTTCTTCTTCTTTAAATTAAGATGAACGTAATAAAGTTCTGTTTTTTTAAATTTATATGACAGTACAACGTTTGCCGGATCAGCTAGTATGTAATAAGACTATAGATAAAATCTTCGGTCGCAAACAAGAAATCGCCTGAACCATGAAATAAAACGCCAAACCGATGAATTATTTATTTAAGAAATTACTCAAACACATTTAAATTTACATAGCCCAAATATTTGTCATCAAAATTATTACTCGACATATTCCAAGAAATGATCACGTTTAAAGTTTTACCCTGATCTAGATGGTTCCGAAGTCCAAGACACGTTGATGAGCATCTCAAGGCTGTCTACGCCTATTTGTATCATAGCACTACTTAATTACTATTATTTAGCTTTTAGCTTATTACTACTTAGCTTTAAAAAATTAATTTAGCCGTCTGGTCTTAGCTACAAATAATTATTCTTGTATGTCTATCCGTTTATCTTTTTTGTCGTGGAAATGCATCACCTGTATCACTGCTTTGGGGTTCGCGGTGGCGTAGTGTGAGACTTGTCCAATGCGTTCACATATATGTATACCTACTAAACCGATGTTCTACTGTACGACGGCCAAGTGAGTTTACCCTAGATCAGTGGTTGGCAACCTTGTCAACCAAAAGAGCCAATTTTTTTATTGCTGTAGGACAGCAGACAGGCTGACGGCCCGCTTGAAATTTAGCAGTACCCTCGCCTATGGATGTTTGCAACGCCAGTGGCATAGCGAAAATGCTGCTGTCCCATAAAGGCACAGGCACTTAGATCACTAATGCCAGAATACAACACAAGGTTATTATGGCGATATACTTAAGACCAAAGCTGGTCGCCATCCAGACGGGCTTGGGGCCCTACCACGTAGCTAGAGTTGTTTTATCGCCTTTTACGACAGGCCGACCCCGGCCACAGAGGTCTGTATTCTTTCTCCGCCCCTGCATGGATGCCCCTCATATTAGTAAGATACTCCTACAGCATCAAAAAAAAACCTCCTTGTCTCTAAACATACCGTCATAATAACCTTATGCTGTGTATTGGCATAAGTAACCCAGAATCCAGTTCCCCTACATGGACGGAAACGGTGACCCTGGCGTTGCGAACGTCAGCCTGTCTGCAGTTCCATACCAATAAAAAAAACTCTGAAATCTTCACATACAACATTGCAAGAAAAAAGTATGCTTGAAGGAAGAGTTTAACCATAGACAACATAGTTAATTCAAATGTTACTTACTACCAGTTCTCATTTTCTAAATATTATTAAAAATACGTATCGAATTGAGAACTCCTTCCCTTTTGTCGGTTGAAAAATTACGCCGGTTATTTCTGAAAATAAAATTAAAATGCGTTATTAACTAAATATATAGGTCTACTCTACGCCATGTTTTCCCGACCGGAATTTCCTTTATAACATATTTCCTTTACAGCCTGTACTTTAGTCGTCCTTGTCCTTTCTAAGGAAAATAAGTATCTTACTTACCTTTTAGTTTAGATTACCACTTTTCTAACATTTGAGCTTCGAATGGTTTTTTTTTATTGCGTAGGACAGCAGATAGGCTGACAGCCCGCTTAGAATTTAGCAGTTACCGTCGCCTATAGGTGTTTGTAACGCCAGTGGCATCGCAAACACGCTGCTGTCCCATAAGGGTACAGGAACTTGGGTCACTAATGCCGGAACACAACACAAGGTTATTATGGCGGCATACTAAAGACCAAAGGTGGTCGCCATCCAGACGGGCTTGAGGCCCTACCACGTAGCTCTTTCTCCGCCCCTGTACGGTTAAAAGTAATGCAAATTATAATTAGCCTACTTGAATTTTATTGGTGCCCCTAGATATAGACGATATCTGCTTACTATTACGTGAGCCGTCAGCCTGTCTCCTGTTCCACAGAAATAAAAAAAAAACGAAATTGCAAATCGTAGTTAATTATTATAAATTTTAAATTACCTTTCATTTCATACAAAACCTTGAGAATACATTATTATTCGTTTAATTACTCTTTGAGTCTCTCTTAATAATGTTTATATCTTTTTATGTGTGCAATCTTAATTATTTATTTAAATAAAGTATATTTAATTTTTAATTATATAGTATTTATTATTCGATGACACAGCCGTGGCTGCGTAATTGACCTTAAACGGTCGTCGGTTTGATTCGCGTACGAACAAAATAGTTATAAATATAATAAACAAAAAAAATTATATATATATATATATATATATATATATATATATATATATATATATATTTGTTGTAAATATACTGTGACAAATCACACGATATCATCTAGTCCCTAAGTAAGAAGCAGAGTGTTTGTGTTATGGATACTAGACAACTGATATACTACTCATTTACTTTCACTTATAAATATATACATACATAAATATGTATTAATAAAATCCACCCTAATATTAACGTTAAATTTCGATTGCAAACTTCCTTTGGTGTCCCGATTGCGCTTTCCAATTTTATGTTCTCCACTTCGCATGATCTTCGGTGTCTTTACTATTACTAGACATTTAGTCCGCGCATAAGTTTCTAATCGATATTTTAATCTCTCTCGCTCTCTTCAAGTGCCTCTCCATCACTGAAGGTTGGCAGTCAGCTCCTTGAATCTCCTCTTGTCAAGCGCCAATCTGAACAGTTGCTCAACGGTTTTAATTCCTGTCCACTCACTGTTATTACGGAGCCAAGACATCTTACGTCTACCTGGTTTTCGTTTTCCGGGCACATTCCCCATCATGATGGTCTGCAGAAGGGAATACCGATCATGCCGTAGCACATGTCCGAGGTAGGCAATCTTTCTCTGTTTGACTGTCCGGACAAGTTGTAGGTTTTTCCCCATACGAAACGATATTTTAATGAAATCCATCAATATCATAAAAATAAGGTCATAATTTCAAACATAGAAAGGAAAAATTAAAAGATCATGAATTTAAAGCATCTTTTAATTCTAATTACCCGTTGAAAAATTATTAAACTAATGTAGATACTAAATTTGACTAAAGCCTTTTACAAACACAAAAGAGGCCTTCAAATAAAATAGATAACATCTATTATTTGCACCAAATATTATAATTAACACTATTTTAAGTATATGACTTTGAATAAAATTTATCTTTAAATTTTGCTTACCTGAAAATAATTTCGCACTATGATAATATTTGCTTGAAATAATTATCTTTATTGTTAATACTTATAGTAAATATTTATTTTTAAATATAAAATCATTAAAACGTCCATCCCAGCAGACTGCCAATAACAGACTGAAACGTATACATTCGCGAGACACGGTTGCGTACGCGCATAATTATATTCTCCTTCAACCATAAAATACTAAACCGAAGTAAACTTTTATACTTTGCGCTCTCGAACGTGTTCCAATATTTATTCATCGTCCCGTAATCTCGGTAAAATTCGTACAGGGATTCCACACTGTCTATGCAAAAACGTTTCGCATGACTAGACATGTCTAATGCTGCCTCCTCGTACTCGACCGAATAGACCCAAGGTATTTGACACCGTCTGAAGCGAAGAAGAATGAGGAAAAAAGCGAGCCTCAGGCAGTTTATTTATTTATTTAAATCAGGTCAAACATTGTAAGATCCATAGATTTTTACATACATTTAGCGGACCCTGGGCACCGAAGCGGAAGTTTGGGTAGCAACCGGAATTCAAAGCTAAGATGATGTTACAATGCATGAAAGTTAGAAAATAAAACCAACGTGAACGTGAACCACCATAAATATCGAAAAAGCAATTTCACTTATCAATTATTTCTTACATTGTCCACTTCTTAGTATTTCACAGTCTTTAATATCATATTGTTGCTAGTTTTCCTACCCCGTCGACAGATGTCTCCCCTCCTGCCATTACTTGCCAATAACCAAAATTAATTGTCTACTTAAATATTTATAACAGAAACGGAAACAATTCCCCTGGATTCCTTGCAAGATATTAAATCTATAGCAAAGTATGATATTATAATATTAACTTAAAAATATAAATATAAAATTATTTGGACAATAATTATTATATTGGTTCTATTAATATTTTGTATTAATTTTCGTTATTACGTTTTTACATTCCGCTTAGTTTATGTTGAGAAAACGTACATTTAGGTTTTTTTTAATGACATTATAAATTTAAGAAATGTCAATACCAGCATGATACTATTTACATACATTTGAATCTAACAAATGTATATATGAATAATTTTGACATAAAAATTTTCTGACTAAGTCGTAGTTGATAGTTAAACCGAGAGTAGTATTATGAACTACATACACAGCTTAACCTCTAAACACCCCAGTATTTTGTGTTTTAGATGTTCATGCAGGCTTTTTAATTTAAAAAAACGTATTATCAAAACCCTGAATTGAAGTGCAGGTGCAGCTATTAGATGGGATTTAGATAATTAGTCTATGCTTATTGGAGACGTATTTATATTCTTTTTCATTTAACTGGAACTGTAGTTTATAAATTTTATTAATACGCTTTTAGCTAATACGCTCCTTTGAGCTCAATTTTGACTCACTTTAAAAGGTCAGATTTTATTTAAACGTTGTAGACTTATCAGGGATCGATTACAATACAATAATTCAATAAAATTATATCATTATCTTGATTAGGAACACCAGGATTTAAAAAATGATGACGAATTATATATTATAAATAAGTAAAATAGCCTTTATTGCTGTTTTTTTCCTTACATACTTACTAAAACCTTAATTGATTTAATCAATTCTAACTTGTTAACAGCTTGTCTGTCGACAAAGGCTCTCTTGCTAAACGGGTCCACACGGGTCTTTTGGCTTGTATTTTTATATGATTGTATTACGCCCGATTATATTTTTGAAGTAAATTTGTTTTAAAATCAAGAGGAAGTAGAAGTAAAATTTACACTATTGTTTGGCTTTACGGTTCCAAACTAGCCATAGTCTGTATTTTGGACATCATATATATGTTACGCACATTTAAATTCAGATTTGATATAAATGACGACCCATCCATACGTGACCCGTCAGGGTTTTAGGTCTTCAAAATACCACGCTTGGTCAATATCCTGCAAAGGAAATCTTGTGCATTTTCGAAATATACTTAAATAAAACGAGTCACGTTTAGCACTATATGAAGGCAAATAAATAAAAGAACAGTTGAGATTTTAACATTGTTATTTTTAATATTATTGCGCCACAATTGTATTATTTGCATAATTATTTACTTTTAACCTTAAAATATAAAAATGAATTTAGGTTTATAACCGCAAACATTTTATGACATTGTATTATTCGAATTGAATTCTTGGAACGAGTATCACTATGGCGTGATTATTTGTCATGAACGGGTGTATGTGACCCATCAACACAGATCGATACAAACTTATTATACCCAAATAGTGGGAAAATCCTTTCATTAATTATTTTGAGAGTAGAATGGGCTACTCGTCACAAAAACGGTCATGAGTAGAAAAGTTAACATAGACTCTATGCTTTAGGAATAGATGGCGCTATGTGTATTATTACAGCATATTTATTTTATCTGAATAATTCTTTCGATACAGGTTTTTATATAATGCCTTAAAAACCTTTTATATACTTAAACACAATCAAGGCTGCCTGCCATACAACCTATTGTGCCTTGTAAATTTAATTACTTGTGGAATGACGTCATTCTTTTGTTGAATATTTTTTAAACTAAAACACGTAACAAAAAGTTTTGTATTAATATATGATTTTATGTAACCTTAGCGAATTGCTCTAATAAATCGACAATCAGTTATTATCCGTGCAGGGGCGGAGAAAGAATACTAACTTCTACGGCCGGGGTTGGGCTGTCGTAAAAGACGACAAAACAACCCGCCCTTAGCTACGTGGTAGTGCCTCAAGCCCGTCTGGATGGCGTCATAATAACCTTGTGTTGTGTTCCCGCATTAGTGACCCCAAGTTCCTGTACCCTTATGAGACAGCAGCATGTTCGCGATGCCACTGGCGTTGCAAACACCCACAGGCGACGGTAACTGCTAAATTCTAAGCGGGCCGTTAGCCTGTCTGCTATCCTACAGTAATAAAAAAATCAAATTAGTAAGAGGCACTAGTATATGTATATAGATCAGATAACTAGGGAGAATGTGTTTCTAATTGCTGAGGAATAGCAGACAGGTTTGCAACGCTAAGGGCACTGTGAACACGCTAGCGTCCGTGTAGGGAACTGGAACCTGGATCACTAATGCTAATCCCTATAGATCAGAGGTGGTTGCCATACAGGCGAGCTTGCGGCCCTACAACCTGGGATTGTTTTGTCGCCTTTTACGACAGACTGACCCCGGCCTTAGGGTTATATTCTTACTCTACTCCTGAAAAGAGTTGGAGAAGGCATTTACGAGGCATATGATCACCCCATATCGTTCCTAGTAAAAGAAAATAGAAGACATAAGATGATACCCTGAATAGTTCAAAAGTATAGTCTCGTCCGTTGTTTAGGATACAGTTGTCTGGTTTAGGTTGATTTAGGTTTCGAAGACCTCCTAGCAGAGTAATGTCAATAGGCGATCCTGCGAAGCCCCCTCTAAGGCCAAGAGTGACGACCGGGGTTTTTAGTGGGTAGGACCGGCGGCCTTGGCCCCCGGTCCGCCCGAGGGGAGTAGGCAGCCCCCTCGGGAGGTAATCCCACATACCCCACCGGCCGGTGGAAACTGTAACAGGTTTCCTCGGTATAAAAAAAAAGGTTTCGAAGACCTCAGGTGGATTTCTACACCTAAAATCTAGGTACAACTATTTATACTTGTCTATAAAATAAGGCTGTCCAATCACTTTAGAATGGCAATCGCTCCTGTAAAAAACGCTTTGTTATTTTTTTATTTTGTCATCAAAAATAACAATTAACAATAGACAACGCAAAAAGCGCGTTCAAGTTTTTTCATTTGACTATTGTACTGTGTAGTACTGGACATTAGATCTCAGTCCAAAGTATATCTATCGGCTAATGCACGTCGGTACGCTTGCGAGGTCACGGGTTCGATTCCCGTCCCGCGACTTGGTATTTATGTGTAGTCTAGTATCCATAAAACAAATGCTATGCTACTTTGGGACTAGATGATGTTGTGTGAATTGTTTCAATATATTTATTTATATCCAAACGGAATCAAGTATGATATTTATCGTGGAAAATACTTCCCAATATTTCCATTACAAACACGTACATGTGTTGAGCAAATGTCTGAAGTAAACAAATGTATGATCCCATTGTAGTCATTATCTCGTATATTTATGCAGGTGACATTAATATCTCTAAGTGCTCTTTATCTCTTGTATTAATAGAAAATTTAAAATGGTTTGCTTATATGAGGGCGTTTATACAGTGACTGACAAATCCGTCCAAATTTTTTTTACGCACTAAACATCATTTAAGGAACCCATTTTTCCAAAAAAAAATTGTATGTAAAATTTTCACCATAAAATATTTCATATAGGATCATTAATTCAATCGTACAGAATAATCATATGGTGCAAACAGCGTACGTTAACCTGTTATTACCTGTCTCTGTCACACCCGCGTAAATGAGTAGTGCGTATTCGCTCGCCCGGTTCAGTGCCGCCGTCCTCGGCCTTTTACTAGGTCAGGTGGAGAGGCCATTGACACTCTAGCGCCGTATTATGTAAATTGTGAGTTCTTTGAATGACTTTGTGATGCTGATTACTCAACATTTTTGCACTATGTGATACAAAACTAAAATACATGTTTCTCATAACTTTTACTAAAGATCTTCTGTGTGAATTTGGACGGGTTTGTCAAAGTCAAAGTAATGGTACTATATAAAATTAAAATCAATATAAACTAAAATGCGATTACTTTTCTAATTACTTCAAATCGATGTATCCAGATCCTCCTTCTTTCACTATCCTCTTTTAGCTGATACCTGATGATAGTATTTATCATTTCACCACCAAATCCGTTTCTCCGTGCAGGGGCAGAGAAAGAATACTGACCTCTGCGGCCGGGGTCGGCCTGTCGTAAAAGGCGACAAAACAACCCTAGTTACGTGGTGAGGACCCAAGCCCGTCTGGATGGTAACCACCTTTGGTCTTAAGTATGCCACCATAATAACCTTGTGTTGTGTTCCGACATAAGTGACCTAGGCTCCTGTGCCCATGTGGGCGTGTCGCGGTGCCTCTGGCTTCGCAAACATTCATAGGCGACGGTAACTGCTTACTAAGTGGCCCGTCAGCCTATCTGCTGTTGCTCAGTAAAAAAATATATCATTTTACGCAATCCCTCCTATATACATACATTCTCATTTTTAGCATTTTCCTTGACACATGGCGTACCCGTTATATGGTCATAAAGGCGGCTCCCCATTAGTGCCGTGAATTCACGGCGCAAGTAGTGACCTCCACATTCACGGGATGCTCACTATCGTTCGTAACCCGCCGCGAAATGGACGTAGAATCTGCTGCTGCAATAACTTTGTTTGCTGTCATTTTCAGAATGGTAATGCTCTAAAAAGAGAATTTCAGTTTCATTATTCCAAACGTTCACGCTCGACTTCATTTTACGTGCGTACACGTCCGTACGCCTTTTGTAGTCCGGAGTAAACTGGCACGGGGCCGTGAATGTGGATATATACGCGTGAACGCCGCGCGAAGGGGGCGCGAACCCTTTGTCGCGGGACAAAATACCGACTCTGATCGGGGAACAGGCGTGAACGCGCGTGAACCACGCGAAATCCATCCACATTCACGTTCACGCCCGTTTACGGAGCTTCACGGCACTAATGTGGAGCCGCAGTAACAGTCCGTTACTTTTGTCAATCGCTTATCTACACACATCAAAAAAGTCTAAGCAACATGTACTAATTTAAATTTTAGGATGGTGGATGAGCCGCTGTATGAATTAACTTCCTGAATGCACCTGAGCCTTTCAGTATTTCCGGACCGACGGTACACTCGCACCCTTCTTGTATCAGGCCTAAACCCGAATCGCGATTCATCGGAAAACATAATTTTATCCCATTGTTCCTGGATCCATGTTCTGCGTTCTCTACACCATTCATTTCGACGAGCGCGATTCCCGTGACATATCGGTGGGCACCTAATTGGGTGTCGAGTTCGTAGGGCGTACTCATGCAGTCGATTTCGCACAGTTTGGGGACTTACATCAACACCACTTGAATTTTTTAGCCTCAAACTTATCTCTCGGGTGGTTAACATCGGCTGGCGTCTTGCAGTCAGTTGTATGTACCGGTCTTGCCGAGTGGTTGTACTCCTTTTACGGCCTGGATGCTGTTCAGCGGGTTCCCTTGTATTGTAGCGCTGCCAAAGACAACAAATAACACTTCTATGAATGCCAAAATGCTGAGATACCTGAGATTGATTACTTCCCGCTTGCAACATCCCTACAGCTCTTTGCATTTCATTTGCCGTCAAATGACGTCGCTCCATGACGTAAAGAATATCTAACAATTCAATTTTGTCGCTAACTTTATTTAAATGGTTGGTAAAATTATAAAATCAAGACTAAATGTAGCAATAAAAACGCACTTAAATTCAAACAAATTCCCTTTCATTTAATTTTATGAAAAAAACAAAACATAATCGAATTTTTTTTTACAACCAGCCAGTATGCCATCAATAACAAAAAAGTTTACATACCTACGCACTTTGAGTGAGTAAGAAGAATGAATTAGTATAAATGGTAAATTTGTAATATCACGCATGTTGCTTAGACTTTTTTGATGTGTATATTTTCGCAACTTAACACATCCATCTTAACATTAGCATCTTCGCAGTATGGTACATCCTACTATCTTTCCCTTTATTATTATGTGTAATAGGAAAATGTTTTGACATTAGATTATTTAAATTTTACGCCTGCTATCAAAAATGTTTGATGTATGGGGTGTAAAGGGCCCCCCCGAGACATTCAGATTCTAAGTTAATCTCGCCGGGTTTTTCTTTTTGAGGCATGGCTAAGATGGAAGTGGTCCGTGTAAGAATCAAATGTAGATCTATTTTATTTTTTCTATGAATTTTTATATACTCGTAGTAACCGATGTTTTTAAAATAGGAACTTTGATTATGATCCTTAAACTTTTTTATTTATTGTATCGCATATTGTGTACCTATACCATTTATTATTTATGGGCCTTTAGATTATACTTTTATATACCTACATTATTTCGTGCTAGTCTCGCATTTCTGTGAGCTGGTAAATCTCAAAATACCGGCTGAATTACCGCCATATTTGAAAATTTTAAGGCATTTACTATAGATGTTTGCGACGCTAGGGACACCACAAACACGCCGTTCCATAATAGGGACACAGGAACCTATTTCACTAATGCCGCAACACAACACAGGATTATTATGGCGGCATACTTATACACAAAGGGTGGTTACCATCCAGACGGGCATGGGGCCCTATCACGTAGCTAGGGTTATTTTGTCGCCTCTTACAACAGACCGACCTCGGCCTCGGCTGCAGGTATTAACACAATACGTGTATTCTCACTCCGCCACCGCATGGAGAGAAATTGCCGTGAGCTAGTAACTCTCAAAATACTGGCTAAAATATTGCCATTTTTGAAAATTTTGCAATTTTATTTTTTATTTTTATTTTATTGATGCACAAAACAAATTACAACCAAAGAAATTATAAGATTAGATATTCAACATAACAATCTGGATTGCAATTCAAAACAGGTGCATACAGAAAAATTGTAACAACAAATGCCTAAAAACCTTGTGTGTATATATTGACACACACATAACACACATGCACTGACACATACTCACACACAAAGCACGCATACACACACACACACATATAAATTACTATCTAATTAAATCTAATGTATCATTAACTGGTCAAATATAAATTATTTAAGAATATGTTTTACTAATTTACAATATTTAAAAAAACTATTTTCAAATATATCAAGATCAGTGTTGTTACTTGCCAATTCATTATAATATCGTGCCATTCTAACAATGGGATTAAAGTATGAGATGTTGTTTTTGTGAACTTCAAGTGCAAAAAGATTAGTGCAATGTGATCTACGCGCAATATATCTGGTATTAAAAGATAATTATAATTATAATATGTTTCTTTTTTATATTATTTACAGGCTCATGATGTACAAGAAGAGTAAAGAGCACACAGCTCTGGCGTTCGGCGAAGACTTCAAATTGCTGTCTTCGAGGAAACCGTACACAGAATTGAGGAGTTTGAACGGGAACTCACACCAAAGGCAACGGTGAAGCGGAAACCAAAGTAATAGCTAATTGGAGATCAGATCTTCGCGGATAATTAGCCATATAGCGCGTCGTTTCAAACGATCTTTCTGTTTTCTAGTATTCTTTATCATAAACTCATACTTTATTAAGTAGAAATTGTGTAGCTGAGTACTGAGTAGCTCAGTGGTATTACATTAAGACCATTCTAGAGGTTCTGGATTCGAATCCCACGGTGGAGTGCACCAACGGTGAAAGAATCACTGGTATACTGTCTGTTTCCATTAGGGGGAGGAGGGGGAGGCCTGGGCCCAGCAGTGGGTGGCTAGAAATTGAGTAATACCTTATAGACGGAACGAAGGATATACTAACCAAGCTTGTCCTAGGCGATAATCTCGGTGTACTGATTTCAAGTGATTCCATTTCCGTCTTTTTCTTCTCCACTTTGCACGTTCTTCGGCACCCTTTCAATATGAAGTAGCCACGAATAGCCAGGGAATCGAACCCTATATGTTGCGACTCGAGTATGATAATTTAATGGTTTAACTTTATTGTTGTAGGACAACAGACATGATGTCTGACAGCCTACTTAGAATTTAGCAGTTACCGTCGCCTATGGGTGTTTGCAACGCCAATGGCATCGCAAACACGCTGCTGCACTTGATGATTTTTGTCATGTATATATAAAAAAAATACTAGTAAATATTTTAGCAGTAACCTTACTAAGTACGTGATAGAAATGTTACCGTTTGGAGCCCAAATTAGGTTACAGGTTCGAAACCTACGATGGCATGCACAGCTTAAGCAGTTGTTCTGTCTAAGTTGCATATTATACTTTCTATGTAACGAAGGTGAAAGAAAACGTAAGGAAATTTCAGCCAAACTATCTTCTAATTATTTATCAGCTAAGTACCGTACGTATACGTAGCGAATAGATCTTATTCATTTCTACTTAATAAAGTGTGATTGAATATTTTTGATAGTTGATATTATTTTATGCATCATAAATAATATATTTTTTTCACATAGTATTTGACATTTAATAGGTCTCAGTTATTTTCAATTTTGTTTAGTTACTCAAAATGATGCATCGTACAAATCATGTTAGCTTAAAGAAGTTTAAGGCGTCTGTATAATACCAGTTCTATGCGTGCTGTGAAAAAGTTGTATATATCTGTATCTATTATTGTATTGTAATAGTTTATATCATTTTAGTCAACTCAAAACTACGGTTTTATTCAAATTCATAGATAGATAATCCTCATACAAAATCTTATGTTTGAGTAAAAAATATCAAAAAATTAGACCAATTAGTACATTTTTTAGTATTCTGCTTTATGTAATTAGTAAAAGTATTATGAAATGCTACTAGATAGACTTTTAAAGAAACACATGAAATGTGTAACAGTGAAATTTTACAGCTGCAAGTATTATCTCAAGTTATTTTGTTAAAATATTCTAATATTTACTTAACCCTTTCATTACCAGCGCCGGATATATCCCGCTCCCACTGGACGCCCCGTGTGTACCAGCGCCGAATTTATTTATCATCAATTTGACGATACGTATGTATCAACGCCGAATTTACACTGTATCACGACTTATATTGTATTAATTCCCCCGAGAGCGCAATTAATTTAGTTATTGAATGTACACATTTTGCGACGCACTTCAGTAGCGTCACTTCGGCGGAACGGACTGCGGTAAAGAAAGGGTTACACATCTTCTTTTAATGTCAATGAGTGACTACATAGAAATGTATGTAAATGAAAAATAAAGAAATCATATTGAAATGAGAGTAGATGGATACAAGAGTAGAGGTAGACCAAAAAAAGAGTAGAAGGAGAGGACATGTTGTGCCGACCTCGTATAATGTAGGATAAGGGCAGAAAGAAGAAGAAAAGAAATGACTCTGACATATGTGCAAAGTAACGTTACCGCATCATTGGCATTAATACTTCAATGATCTGTCAAATAATGAAATTAAAAACTGTTCTATACACAGGACTCTGTACTCATAAACGCTCATATATACGAAACAGAGGATACCAGTAAACATATGCTTGTAGTAAAAAAGAAACATAAGCCAGATGCTCAGACCTTAATGGTCTACTCATGGTAGAAGAATGCAACCAAAAAACTTGTCACATATTATGTACAGGTGTGGTCATAAATCCAATAGCATTCAATGATCGTATTCGATTGCAGGTATTGCAGTTAAATGATCATTATATCGTACTCTTTCTGATTAGGTAATGATGAAAGAGTGTGATATACGAGTTTGTATATCTATGCATAATGTTTTTTTGTAAAACATCGTAGGTGTGTACTTTGAAATTGCTATTGGACTTATGACGACGACTGTACGTATAAGAGACTATTTTTTTAATCAAAGTATCAACATCATTTAAGCGCTGTAAGTTTCACTTAATGTTCGCTCAATATGAATTTTTCGTCTGTGAAGCAATATATGTATACTGTTTCTTAATGTACTGAAATAATATTTTCTAACTATATGGACTGTTATATTATCATTGAATGATGGAAATATATTTAGATATATCATACGTACACTGTGTTTTCACAAAGTATATGAGCAAAAAAATCCAGGAACATGCCCGAAGCAGAGATTGCAGTGACGAAATATATCGTCATAGTCGTAAAATAGTGACGGATCTGACATATATTAAACTTTACAGGGCAGTCATTTGAAAAATACTCGTACACAAGCGTCATTTTACTATGAGCGCCAATAAATCCCTCATTTTTCCGACTGATTCATTTGAAATCCATAATACGTATTATTTTTTACTAGCTGACCCGGCAAACGTTGTTCTGCCATATAAAAAAATAAAATGTCAAAAAATTAAAAAAAAATTTTGGGGTGGACTACCCCTAACATTTAGCGGGATGAAAAATAGATGTTGGCCGATTCTCATAGATACCGGATAAGCACAAAAAATTTCATCAAAATTGGTCAAGCCGTTTCGGAGGAGTATGGCAACGAAAACTGTGACACGAGAATTTTATATATTAGATTTAATGTAGCAATAATATTTCGACTATGTAGTATCCAAGTATGGTAAAAAGTGAAATTCGTATATTTTTTTCAAAACCGACATTATTCCACGATCATGACGATATTACTCAACTTATTTTTTACCGTGTATCGAATAAAAATATCGTATCAATAGATAAGTTTCCGATATTCGGTAATATATTTGCAATGCTGCCTGATAGTTTTATTATCCGGTATCCGACCGCATAGCAACTAGATTATTGCTTCAAAAAATTTTGACCTTATTTTGTAAATGATAAATATGAAAATATAAAAACGTAAGTTTGTTACCTCATAAATGTCGCAGTAAACGGAGACTTAGAACTCTCTGTATACTTCGAGTATTTCCTGTATTTTATGTATTGAACTATGTAAATTGAAAATAGTATTTTAGATAATTTTATTAATAGGTATTATTTTAAAAAAAAGTATTATTAGAAATTTAGTTTTACGTAGTTTTAAGTAGTGACATTTTAAATTGTTTCCTAATAATTTTATCATTTTTTATTTTATATTTAGCAAATTTTTATGTATATATGAGTTATTGCATTTAATATTTCTTCAGTGAAAATGTTATTTCAGTACTGTTCTATTTAAACTCAAGAATATGAATGTATAAAAGCTTTTTAAGTGTGTAATATATATAGTAAAAAAATATATATTTTTTATTATTTTAAATACGCTGACAGCCATGAATCCAAACTGATACGATTAAATTATTTTTGGATGAATTTAATAAATAGTATAGTCAATTTTAAACATTCTTAGTATCGATGATTCGAGGTTTGTTTATGTGGTTTGGATTAATTGCTCTCGAATGTGGAAAGGGGTAAGTGACATGCTAAGTCCTCGAGCTGGATCATTCATGTTTCTCCTAGATGGGACAGATGATTTTTCCTTCCGCTTCATGAGTGATTTTCCGTCGCCTTGTTTGCGTTTTCCTTCATAATTCCATTCTAGGGCTTGCCAAGATGCGTGTTTGGAATCCCTGTTATGGGTGTGGCCTATCCAATACCATTTTGGACTGCTGGTTGATCTTTCACTTTAGTATTTTTATAAGTGCTTATTTAAAATTATATCGGGTCAATTAATGATGTGTATTACGCGAAGGCGTCGTCTTAAATAATCGAGCTAAGTAAAGTGTAACATACCTGATGAGATAGCTTTAAATAGTGGTGTCCATATTTCACAAGTCGGGATGTTTTTTTATCTACTTCATAATTTATTCAAAAGCTACATGTTTTGCCTATTGACATACTGCTTTTAAATGTAAAGAGGTTTTATAATAAGATTAAACAAAATAATTATTAATTACTACGAGTATTTTGACTATTTATTTTTTTTTATTTTTTTTATAAAATTAACGACGTCTATCCGGTAACGGATTTTGCACTAAAAGTATATTAATATATTAGATGTCTAGTATCCTCATAAGCGCTCTTCTGCCTAGTTTGGAAATAGATGCGACTTAGAAACTGTATAAATTGTAATTTATTTAAAATAGCTAAAAATAATACTTTAAGGCAATAACCGGTTTAGGCATCACCGATCTAAAACTTGCAAAATGACGCCCTCTGTTGAGCACTGTCATAGGCTAAAATCATTTGCATCTATATTGAAACTGGGCTTATTTGTCTCGAAATAATCATTACAAGTAAAAGATGCAAATGTCACCAGAAGTTCGTTCAGGGTTAAAATGGATGCATCCCCTGACTTTGAGGACTTGGGCCCCTAGAAGTTTAGTGAAGTTTACGCCCTTTGTTGAAATATTAAAATTCGAATGTGTATATTATTTTAATAGCTGAGTTCGGCTGACCGCTAAACAGCCAGAGATTGCCTGGAACCTGGTTGACTAGTGCCGGAAGACAACCAGTCATAATGGCGGCATGTTTTGAAAGAATAGTTTCCATTTAGTCAGGCTTAGAGCCCTAATACTCAGCTAATCTGTAGAGTTTTGTTGCCTTTTACGACAGGCCACACCCAGCCGCTGGGCCAGTATTCCGCTGCTGCATGGAGAACATATTTTTGCAAGCATGACACTTCTCTCATATTGATAAACTCAGATAAATTAGTAACTCTCATTTTAATATGGATCTAACGGAAATGAGTAAATCTATAAAAACGATTACATCTGAAGTTGGCTTTGGGAAATATGCTGCTATATTCACATCGATTTCACAATTACTTTTTTTTTGCTGTAGGACAGCAGACAGGCTATGTGTGTTTGCAACGCCAGTGGCATCGCGAATACGCTGCTGTCCCATAAGGGTACAGGAACTTGGGTCACTAATGCCGGAACACAACACAAGGTTATTATGGCTGCATACTTAAGACCAAAGGTGGTCGCTATCCAGATGGACTTGGGGCCCTACTACGTAACTAGGGTGGGTTGTTTTGTCGCCTTTTACAACAGGCTGACCCCAGCCGCAGAGGTTAGTATTCTTTCTCCGCCTCAGCACGGATAAAATAAATCGTGGCTCCACGGGTAACGCACGTCGGGCAGCTGCAGAGGTGACGGGTTCGATTCCCGTCCCGAGTATGGGTGTTTATGTATGATATGTATTTATTTGCAAAATGTATATGTATTTATTTACAAAATATACGTATATATGTATATCAAGTGTCTTGTACCCATAACACAGACACTTTGCTGCCCACTTTGTTACTAGGTGGCGCTATATGAACTACAACGGTATATCTACTTATATTATTTAATTACTTCCAAAATCTTAACCTTGCGCTCCGTTGGCTCGGCTACGGAGCCAACTGGCAAGGCAAATAAAAATATCCGGAGCGCCAAGGGATAATTTTCCAGATTTACTCATTTTCACGAGCTTAAAGCTCCCATTGTGATAATAAAATGAGAGGCATCATTTCGTATGAGCTTATAAGATAAGGGTGCTGGACACCTTAGGAATATCATATTTATCAACATGTAAATAATTTAGTTAACATGACATTATTATTGTTATTATATTTAATTGTGTATAACATGTAATAAATGTATTATAAATCATTCTTTGTATTTCATTATTTTCCAATTTTCTTATATTTTGACAATACCTTATATATATATATATATATATATATATATATATATATATATATATATATATATATATATATATATATATATATATATATTGAATTGAAACTCCCTTAGCACCGTTGTGATTTAATACCTCGATGAAAATAAAAAGCGACACCAAAATGAAACAAATATTCATATATAGGACTAGCGGCCCGCCTCGGCTTTTCATGGGTATTTAACAAAAATTTCAATATTAAAAATTATAATACACACACATAAACCCTTATTTGCGTAAGGTTACTAAAAAAAGAAAATTATAAAGAAAGTATAATTATATTATTATTTTAATGTATCTTTTTTATTATTAATTTATTTATTTTTTAACAACTATTACATTTTTTTTCCAAATTTTTCTAAAAAAACCCCTTTGACGCCTACATTGCATAAGGTGCTGCCTAGCTAGCCGAACAGGGTGAGGGGCTACCAGGCAACATTTTTCTAATACTTACATTTTTAAACTCGTGATATATTTTGAATGGAATGTTCGAATTGAATAATTCAAAAAGTTATTTAAAGGTACTGAAGCATTCTTGAATATGTAGTAAATTAAATCTTTCCTCGTTATAATATTAGTATAGATGTGAGAAAAGGAGATAGAATACAAGTATAGGATGTTTCCTATAAACTTCGTATTCTCTTTGTTCGGGCTTTTGTATTATGTGTGGTCTTCGTTTCTCAAATTTTACATCTGCTGTGTGTGAATTGGCACACACTTTACGTAAAAAAGAAGCACCAAAATTATATTTTTATAAACAAAAATTTATCTTACATCAGCAGCGAGTCCTTGCGGTTCCAAACTACTGGTGGTCAAGGCAGCAGAGTAAGGAACCTTCTCACATGCCGTATCCAAGAGCTGTCTTCTGTATTGTTCTTATTATTATGGAAAATAATATAATTACAGCCCATAACACCCCGTTTCTGTGCTCGCTTGTACAAGATGATGCCAATATGAAAGTTTTCTCATCGATGTTTTTCTTCACCGTCTTAATAATAACATGCATATTGTAGGTTAGAAACAGCTTAAGTGGTGCATACCATCGTGGGTTTGAATCCTCTAAGTTGATCTCCAATTATGACACCACTTGACTACTACCTATCTCGTTCTGGGCTAGTTCCAAATATTCTCTCCCGTTAAAAAAAAATCGACATTTGATGTGTCTGTGATTTAGAAGCCTTTTTATTTGGAGGGACTAACAGAATTCCTAGTATTGTTATATTTAGTAAATATGGTGGTAGGGCCCCGTCTGGTTGGCAACCACTCCGTGTCTATAAGTATGCCGCCATAATAACTTTGTGATAGAATAGTAATAATATAGAACAGAAATAGAAATCTTCAAAATATATATATATATATATATATATATATATATATATATATATATATATATATATATATATATATATATATATATATATATATATATATATATATATATATATATATAAATAGAAGAATTCTTTTAATCTTTAAATAAATAAATATTTTTTGACAATTTACACACCACAATCTAGTCCCAAACTAAGTAGCATAGCACTTGTGTTATGGGTACTAGACAACTGATATACTACTTTATACACTTTTTTGTAAATAAATACAAACAAACACCCAGACGCGAGACGGGAATTGAACCCGTGACCTCCGCAAGCATACCGAAGTGCGTTATCCGTTACGCCACAGAGGTTGTCAATACATTGTTATTAAATAAATTTGTTAAATAATAAAGAGTTTATATACCTTGACAATGTTAATATTTTGTTTGTTTTATTAATGGTAACTAAGCGCGAGAGAAAGAAAAAGGAATATACGGTTTTTAACAAAGATTCAGACCTCAAAAGAGGAATATGATGCGGTAAAACTTACAACAATAGATTACCGACAGATTTAAATTTACTTAAAGTCGTTTGGGAATGTTTTTGCAAACTGACGATGGTTTGATACCCGTATATTTTTACTTATAACTAATGATTTAATTCACAACTCATATATTTTTATATCTGCTTTTGCAGAGAAGCTGATGGCTCACTTAATACTAAGCTGTAAGCAGTTACCGTCGCGTATGGATGTTTGCGACCTTAGCAGCACCGCTGACACGCTGTCCCATAAGGGTACAGGCACTTGGGTCACTAATAACGGATTACAATACAAAGTTATTGTGGCGGCATACTTATAGACCAAGAGTGTCTTTATTTAAAATTAGTTAATAAACAAGCAGAAATCGTCAATGTTTAATAATAGATAGATAACACTTTATTGTAAACCAAATAATATACAAAACCAATGAAAATTACTTACACAATCAATATCTACTTGATTTACAATTGGCGGCCTTATCGCTACAGAGCGATCTCTTCCAGGCAACCCGGGCTATAGGACATTATTCCTTTTATATTGATGTAGAAGGGAGGTATGGCAATAAATAATAATATGATCTGTAAACGTAAGCAAAATCCTCAAGTTTTAGGAATTTCTTTTTACAGTTAAAACTATTATGAAACACAAAACATGCATTTGAACATTGTAAAATGCTCAAGAGCATAATCTCATATTACACGAAGCGCCATTTAAAGATGAACAGACAAAATATAGCATGCATTTTAGTTGTGTGCGAACGAAACGTTAATTGTTTCTAAATTGTGTTTAAATGTTTAAAATGCAACTTATTTTGTTTTTAATCCAAATAACATTAATAAATTGTTATTTTAATATAAGTGACACAACAAACAAAATAAAAACAATATTAACTAAATATAACAGATTTCCACGGTCAAGTTTAAGAGATTATGATATTTTTTTACAAAAAACATTAAATTTTTTTGATAAAACTGAAAGGTATGGGGAGTTCTTGAAATACATAAATGTGAGTTCCTGTAATAACAGAAATATCGATGCAAAAAGCCACGTGCTAAATGGTTTGTTGTTGGAAGACGATTTGCCAGAACATCACTGGCATGAATATAAGGTAATTTATATATTTATAACATACATCCTTTAGTAGTGAAAAATAAACTTAATATCTACCCCACTTATTAGTTTTACGCAGTGACAAGTTAGTCTTAGTCTTAATTTGATGATAACCACGTGCTCATTTGCCGGTCGTATTATGGCGGCCAATTATCAAATCTAACCTCGTCGTGTTTAGGGTTCTCGTTAAATCAAAATCATTCGAAATTCAAATGAAATTTTGTTCATGTCACCGCTAGGCACGCTGTTTATTATACAAATATGTTAAAAAAAGCTTTTATTGAAGTTTTTTAAATCATTGTATAAGTACTATTTATTGCTTTTAAAAACATTTTATTTAATTGGATCAATTCAGAAGCAATGGTCGATTCAATGGATCGACTCAAAATATTTAGCCGTCAATACAGAATGAAGTTAGACTTATTAATATAGAAGTAAGGAGTAAGATTGCGTGGGATGGAATGGGTATTTCTGTAAATACTTTGAAAATATGAACAAATTGGCGGTGTGACAAGAATAATAGTGGGTTATTACGTCCTTACAAAAGAAACACTAGTATAAGTTTTTCGAGGTTGAAAGAGTCAGATGGCCACGTCTATTGTCTTTTACCTCTTTTACCAAGAGTGACAAGGAAGGGAGAGATCTAAACAATTTTTTTATTGTTGTAGTAGACAGGCTGACGGCTCACTTAGAATTTAGCAGTTACCGTCGCTTATGTGTGTTTATAACGCCAGTGCCATCGCGAACACATTGTTGTCCCATAAGGGTACAGGAACTTGGGTCACTAGCCGGAACACAACACAAAGTTATTATGGGGGCATACTTAAGACCAAAAGAGGTTGTCATCCAGACGAGCTTGGGGCCCTACCACGTAGCTAGAATGGGTTGTTTTGTCGCCTTTTACGACGAGCCGATCCCGGCCGCAGAGGTATTATTTCTCCGCCCCTGCGCGGATAAAACAGAAATTTTGACCTATACAATACTCAACACAAAGTTAAACCTTTAGATGCTACTAAAGAAATTTCTTCTCTTTCGTTGCGCTCTTGTCAGAGCGGTCGTGGTCATCATTTTTCAGTCACACGCCTGACAATCCGTCTCCATTCCTCCCGGACAGCTGCTTTTCGGGAGCACACGTGTACTGGGACGTCCACTGCAGCCTTTACTAGGTCCGTCCATCTCATAGGCGATCTGCCGCGAGGTCTTGTTCCTTCTATTTTCCCTTGGACAACCAGACGTTCGATGGAGACATCGTCACGCCTAGTCACGTGACCAAAGAAAGTGAGAATTCAAGCCTGTACGATGGAAGATAGACGCTATTTAATGCCGAGTTCTTCTAGAATGGACTAAAGAAATGGAGAAGGTGATAACAATGTTCTTCAAGAGATGAAAAACCTCTTAGCAATTAATTTCAGAATGTCCATAAAAAACTATATCCAACTGCTCACAACGAGATGTCAGCACATAGAAAATGGCGGGAAAACTTGCGCAGAGTTGCCAAACACAATCGTGACTATTTAGCCGGTGTTCACAGCTATTCGCTACATCTTAACCATCTTGGTGATATGGTAAGGTTGTTTTTTTTTTCATATTTAGATTCTTATTATTCAAGAACTACCTATCTTTTTTAATAAAAAAATACATACTAAAATGAAGCACGCTGTATATACTAGGGCCGCTGCTCTAAACCGGTTTGCTACTAGCGGTGCGAAGAATATGTACGGCAAGCGCACAACTACCTACTTAGTTCCAAGATTATTAAACGAATTACCAAGAAATGTAAGAGATAATATAACCCCAAAAAAATATTAAAACCTCAATTAATTAAAAAATAATTTTTAAGGTTGTCTGGAAGAAATCGCTTCTTAGCGATAAGGCCGCCTATTGTGCACTAGTTATAAGTTTAATATTAAGTTACTTTGCATGTATATAATCTTTGGTGGACAATAAAGAATAATCTATCTATCTATCTAATTTTTAGAGAATTTATAACCTAATTTTAATTATTCATTTGAACATGCGTAGACTTAAGTTTCGATGGCATTGTAGAAAATTTAGTGGTTTTTGTGCTGTTATTTTTATTAAGCCATGATGCTATGATGTGTTATATTATTAAGATATAATGTGGGTACTTGTAGATAAATATATGTAAATTATTAGCTCCAGACCAATAAATGTGATTCAGAGAAGATGTGGGGGCATTCTGTAAAAATAAATTAATTTCAAATACGTTAGAAGCTACTTTTACGGTACTTAATCTGGTTGTAAAGATTGTCTGCATTCTTATGACTACTAGGAATGCCGAATACAGTGCGAACTGAAGAAGATAATCCGAAAATCGTTAAGAATATGTATGATCTGGTCTTTATATATTGAAAACGACTTCAGTCATTTTTGTTATACCTCACCCATAACTTGATTTAGTTTGGTAGACAATGAGGTTTTATTGTGGGTTATTATTCATTAAATAATAATTAATAAATATTACCTATGCTATACGCGTAAGTGAGAAAAACTGCCTAAGGTGTGCATGCCTTTTTTGTTTAAGGTGGAAAATGCTTAATCGCCGCCTGGGGACTCGTGGCAGGGTAATGTGGGAATCCCGTGCAATGCGCCCGTACGCCCCCCATAGTTGGTAAAGAGCACGCATGTCGATGGGTTACCCACTAAAAACCACCCCAGTGTTCCTCTCCAGAGCCTGGGAAGGGAGGATATGCTTTCGCATGCGCCTCCCACCTGGGCGAGCTGAGCCAGTGATATTGACTTTGGCCGACCTCTCTTGTGTCGGCCGGGGTATGTGTGTCTTACTCCGGCTGCCTCTGGACTCTCACAGAGGTGAGAGAGGCAGGCCGCGTGGCCGGGGAGCGGTCATGCTTGATCACCTGAGCGACTGGGTAGTTCCGTATTATTAATTATAATAAATTAATTGCAGGATGCCAGCCAATATATAAGAGAAGCTTTGAAACTTTTACACATAAATCCATTGTTCAATCCGGCTGAAGATAAAAGAAAAACGGCATACCAGAAAAGCCTGGAGTGTAAAATACCGAAACGAGTAAGTAGTCCATGATTGTACGATGTTCAGTCCTTGCCTAGATTTAGGTTTGGTGACTACTTTAGTGTGAAGTTGAAGGTCGTTGTCGTTGTGGCAAGAACTGGCACCGCTGGTTGCGCCCAGGACAGATTTGGACCGTGGAAGTCATGGGGTTGGTGGAGCTTTAATGCCAGTGTAAAAATAATTAATGTTTAATCCAAATGTTCTTTAAACATTTAATTTTATCCAGATTACTACAGTAGCCTTACAGTAGCCTAAAGGCGTTAAAGGCAATGAAAGTTATTTAAATACATATTATTCTATTTATATCTATTATAGATATTTATATAGTGATGACATACGGAACGCAGACGTGGTCGCTAACTATGGGCCTTATGAGAAAGCTCATGGTCGCTCAGAGGGCAATGGAGAGGGCTATGCTCGGAGTTTCCCTGCGAGATCGAATCAGAAATGAGGAGATTCGCAGGAGAACCAAAGTAACCGACATAGCCTGGATGATTGCAAAACTGAAGTGGCAGAGGGCTGGGCACATAGCTCGAAGGACTGATGGCCGTTGGGGCAGAAAAGTCCTTGAATGGCGACCGCGTACCGGAAGACGCAATGTTGGTAAGCCCCCCACAAGATGGACCGATGATCTGGTCAAGATCGCCGGAATAGGTTGGATGAGGGCAGCGCAGGACCGATCATCGTGGAGATCTTTGGGGGAGGCCTTTGTCCAGCAGTGGGCGTCTTCCGGCTGAAATGATGATGATGATGATAGATATTTATAATCTATTATAGATAGATTGGAGAGCAAAAGGCTACAAGCCCAAGTTGGAAGAGCAACGGCGCTGCGGTGCTTGCTACGCCTTCGCGATAACTCACGCTCTTCAAGCGCAGTTATACATAAAACACGGTGATTGGCGTGAACTCAGGTATATTTTAGAAAATAAAATAACTTATGAAATTATATAAACAATACCAGCCCTCAAAGTCCCACTGCCGAGTCCAGGTCTCTTACTAGAGGGTTTAGAGGACGAGTCGATCCCCTAATTATTAGTTGAAGTGTTGGTGCAGTTGGACGCGGAGTCTCGGCAGGCCACTGGTAACGTTGTCAATGGTATTCTACTCCGCCGATGTGGATTACGCTCAATGAAATACACCACTATACTTGTATATCTTATATATCGTCGGCTTATTGCAAGAAGTCATTATGTGACATTTCATTATTTTGGGAAAACAGCGTTTTAGTCGGAATTAGTTAGTGGTTATGTTGATTAGCCAAAGACGTAACGGCTAAAATTGACCAGCAGGAAATTAGTGTTTTTGCATTTTGTAGAATATGTAAAAATGAGCCCATTATAGATAAAAATGTATTTAGTGATTTTTGCAGTTAATGAGTTCTTGCAATAAGCCGACGATATGGAATTTTATTTTAGAAAAAACACAATGATGGACACGTTATTAATTGACAAAATTGTGAGATGTTGATGACGCGGAGTCTCAAGGTAGAAGGGCGAATGAATGAATGTGTTGTGCGGCCTGAGGGGTCGCTACAAGGGAATGGACAGTATATCTAACACGGTTGTCCAAGGTGGATGGTCAGGTAATACAGATGATCAGGAATACAGGTTTCCTTGCAATGTTTTCTGTCAGCGTCCGGTACTTTTACAACATATAATAACATGCACAGGTAAGAAAAACTATTCGAACCCCTGTGCTTTCGATTGGTCTCTGAATGTAATATTCCTTAACTGCCTTTGAAATTTGGATGATATAAATTATCCTAAAAATGCCACAATAGTGGCCTCTAAGCTGGTAGAAATAATCAGCAGTTCTTCCGTTTGGGCCTAATTATCCCGGAGACTGCGGAACCCTTCTTTACTAATCCACCATTTTATTGCTGTGGAAAAAGAGACAGGCTATTGACCCACTTAACAGTAAGTAGTT
The DNA here is from genome assembly GCA_963693495.1 of Malacosoma neustria. NCBI lineage: Eukaryota > Metazoa > Arthropoda > Insecta > Lepidoptera > Lasiocampidae > Malacosoma > Malacosoma neustria. The sequence continues at coordinate 10,100,351 of OY856395.1, read as the reverse complement.
ACCGTCGCATATGTAAATTTTCCATCCCAGAGGCACCGCTAACGCGCTGCCTTACATGTAGGAAATTGGTTTCTGGGTCACTTGTACCAGAACACAATAGCGGCTTATTTAGAAATTAAGATTGGTTGCCATCCAGACGGACCTAGAGTCTAGCAACCTAGCTAGGGTTTTGTGGCCTTTTACGACAGGTTACCCCCGACCGCAGGGATCAGTATTGTTACTCTGCTCCTGCAGAGAGAAAAGAAAACAATGTCATATAAAAGTACTTAGCAGAACAGAAATCTTTATTTCAAAGTGGTTTTATACATTCCAGTTCTCAACAAATCGTAGATTGTAGTGTTAGAGACGGCAATATGGGCTGCGATGGTGGATCCCTCAAAGCAGCTTTGAAATATGTATCGAGAGAAGGTCTCATCAGGGAAAACCACTACCCATATGTAGGAAAGGTATTTTAAGATCTCAAAGTTTATTAACCTTATTTTAAAACGTTAAACAATTGTATTGTCCTGGTCAGAAATAAGTACATCAAACTACATTCTTAGGGATCCGTAATAGGTGACAATTGAACTAATCCTGTTAGTTCACGAATACGTATTTGTATAGCCTTTTTATTTTCTCTCTTTTCTTACATCTCTATTTCCTTGTTTTCGTGACAACACGTGTCAATTGTTAAAATATCAGACCATACACGAGTATATTGACAAAATTTCCATATTTTTTATTTTATTTATTTTATTTTAATTGGAAAACAAACAGTAATCTAGCTAAAAACTAAAACTTAGTATAAATCTAAAGGATATATTGTCTATATACAGATAAAAGATGTCTGCTTTTAAAATAATGAAATTATAAGACTGTAGATTGGAGTAATAATAAATAAAGAAATTAAAAGTGCGTATTATTAATGTGAAGTGGACTTTCCGGAGAAATAACATCATCAACTTTAGTTAAATGCCAATTTAAAGTTTTAACAAAACACTCGTCTTTATTAACAGATTTTTATATAGTCCTTGTTAGGTGTATTTACAAACTTGTTACATTTATTTACAAACTTAACTGACAAAAACGGACCTGCCGACCAGGACAAACTATTTGCACGTATATTTTGACCGTCAGGCGCGGCTGTATTAACCCAGTAGTTTCCCGTAGTCATTAAGGACGATTAGCGATAGAGTTTTTTATTCTTCTGGAAAATCAGAGAGGCTGACGGCCCACTTAATAGTAAACAGTTACCGTTGCCTATGGATGTTAACTGGAACCTTGATCACTTAGTCATTCAATATAATATGTCCTCAGAGAAGTAGCTGCAAATACAAAAAGGATTTAGTGAAAGTGAAGCCTCGTAGATGGGCTACCTTACACCCTGGTGATGAAGCTGCTATTGAGAGGATTTTGGCCACCGTTGGACCTATAGCCGTTGGAGTCAACGCATCGCCTTACACATTTCAGCTGTACAGGTATAAAATAAAATAAATAAATAAAATAATTAATATACTGAGACTCTTTACACGACACTATTTTATTTATTAACCTTTAGCATATAATGTACAAGGCGGGCTTAATGCCTAGAGGCATTCTCTGCCAGTCTATCCTGGGGTGATGCAGAGATAGTTTCATGGTAGGTGCACAATTGAATTGGAATTCGTTAATCAAACAAGATTACATAAAAGCCATATGCTACACATACTTACATACACATACATATTATTTTGTCCCAAAGTAAATAAAATAGCATGAGTTATGGGTACTAGACAACTGGTATACCAGTTAAATACTTATAATACCAGTTAAATAATATATTTAAAAAAATATATATTTTACACAAACACCCAGACGCAGAAGGGCAATCAAACCCGGGACATCGGCAGGCGTTTCGTCGTGAGTTAGCCATTACGTCACGGAGGTAATTTTTTTACATAATTCTCGTTCTGTCTGTCGTACAGATTACTAGGCCGACCACCCGACTTTAAGTAGTTTTTATTTATTGCTCAAGAACAGCAGACAGGCTGACGGCCCACTTAATTGTAAACACTTACTGTCGCCTATGAATGTTTGTGACTCTAGGGGCACCGCGAACACGCTTCTGTCGTTTAGGGATACTAGAACCTGGGTCACTAGTGCTGGAGCTCAACACAAGGTTATTATAGCGGCATACATATAGACTAAGGGTTGTTGATATCCAGATGGGCTTGGGGCCCTACTACGAAGCTAGGCTGACCCCGGCCGCAGGGGTTGGTATTCTTACTCCGCCCCTGCACGAGCAATTGCTTAGCATCAGTTAATATTCATAATTGCCTATATCTGTCAGCAATTGCAACTTCAGGAAATACGCCAAAGAGACTAATTTCGAAACAGAGAAGTTAAAAAAACAAGCAGACCAGGAAAATTTTGAGAAACAATGGCTAATCACCACATGTTAAAGAGAGTTTCCCTAAACTCTTTCGGGTAGACTCTCTCTCAGGAACTGTACATTTATTTACATTCTTCTCTGTGCCCTCGACTCTAGAAATGCTAAAATGACAATAAATATTTCAAGTATAAATTTTCAGAAGTGGAATCTATGATGACCCATTCTGCACCTCCTGGGAGCTGAACCATGCAATGCTCCTCGTTGGATATACTCCTGAATACTGGATTTTGATGAACTGGTGGGGCGAGAATTGGGGGGAACAGGGGTATATGAGGTAATTCATTTATCTTTTTTTAAACGTTTCTTCGTTTCAGTTGTAATAAGACAAATGTAACTGGTTACAAAATCTTCGCAAAATATAGCAGCTTGACTCGGAACTTCGCTCGGATAGACACAAACAATACATACCATAGAGTATTACTTTATAGTTTCAAGGACAGAGACATGTTAGGACAGGACAGGACATGTGACCCGACTCGGCACGTCTCGCGGCCATTGTTTCTGAAAGAATTTTTTTATTTTATTTAGGACAACATTAAAAAAAACATTGTAAAGTCTTAAAATTGGTTCTATATCAGCATAATGCTGATTTTTGTACGAACATAATTACCTATACTAAACATGTAATATATATATGTATGTTTAAGAATCTAATCGCAATATATATGTAGCCCTATAAAAACTTCAATTGCCATTATTTTGAAATTATTATTAAAAACATGAACAATCATGAACAGGAAAAAGCTTCCATATCTTTATTATCTACTAGCTGTGCCCGCGACTCCGTCCGCGTGGAATAGTGACTTTAGGCAAAATTTATTGGATATATCTTAGGGTTTATTTTGGATTACAAACCCTATAAACTCTAAAATAGAAATAAATGAAATATGCAAACAGTCAGTATTATCGAATGCAACTGTTACGCCATGCGCCTCCGTAATACGTACGTTCGAACCTACAAAGTCCAGCCTAAGCTAAATCCTATTTCATATGATTGATGACATAAATCTGAGGTCAACTTAAATTGGAATATAAAATTTCCGAAACTTCTAATTTGTAACAGAAACTATTTTTGTTTTCTAAAATAAAAATAGCCTAAGTTACTCCTTGATCTATCTGCTAGTGAAAGTCCCGTCAAAATCGGTGCAGCCATTTCAGAGATTAGCCGGAACAAACAGACAGACATACAGACAGACAAATATTGTAAAAAAATGTTGTTTTGGTATATGTACCGTTTATACGTCCGAATGCACTTAGTAAAAAGCGGTTATTTTAATATTACAAACATACCCTCCAATTTTATTTATTTGTATAGATGTATAGATTTGTATTGATAAACTTCAACGACATAGCGTTCCAGAAGGACGAAGGAGCATAAGCGTTTATTAAACCACTATCGTTTACGTGCGTGTGTGCGAGTATGTATTTATGCCTTGGATAAAAATAATTTTAACACCATGCATGTTGACGGCCCACTTAATAGTAATGCAGTTACCGTCATCTATGAATAGTAGCGTATTGCAGCTAGCACGCTGTCTCCGCGTAGCCCTACCTAGCTAGGGTGGTTTTGTCGCTTTTTAAGACAGCCCACCCCCTGCCGCAGAGTTCAGTATTCTACTCCGCTCCTGCACTGAGAGAAACCGGATTAAACAAACGTGCTAAAAAGAGAACGAAGAAATGTGTTACTTGGAACATAATAATACTTTTAACTACGAGTATATACATTATACTTATATTTTTGTTTCATAATGTACATTTATGTTTCAGAATTCGTCGCGGTCAGAACAGATGTGGAATATCGAACATGCCTACATACGTAGAACTTTAAATAATTGTGACGTAAAATCACAGCTGTAAATATATTATTCCCAATATTGCCATGTTTTATTTTAAAAGAACGTTTTGCTGACAGTAGCAGAGCTTTTACAAACATGCAATTGGTTATATGACGTTCTATCAATAGATTGATTTGTGAAAATATTTGTAAGACAGAATGAACAAACGAACATGGCCTGTGTCTATAGTAATAAAAAATATGTATATTAAAAAATAAATATTTTTTTATTCTTTTTATTTTATTAACTTTGAAATGAATTTGTAATAACTTATTACAAGATAAATATATGTATTTTCTTCTTCGTTCTTCCCTTATTCCACGTATATGGGGTCGGCACGATATGTTCTCTCCTATGGTTGAGTGTGTTCTTCAGCCTAGTGAAGGATACGTACGGTGCATTGCACGGGGAGTCCCACATAACCCGGCCGCCAGTTCCCACGCGGCGGCGTGTTTCAGGCATTTCCACTAGTCAAAAGTATGTTTTCTCCTTACACTCTCTCTATAAGCCGTCATCTAAACATTCCATCCATCCATCTCTTCTTTGATCTATCTCTCTTCTTGTATACATCCACTCTCATTTCTATCATTTCCTTAGTTATAAAGCTAGATATGTTTTTTGTGTATTACAAAAAACACGCGGGCTGCCATCTTGTAATGTCAAATTACACTAACGTTTTGTCGTATATTTTTCAAAACAGTTTCTAATCATACATACGCCGCCTGATTTAATAATTTAGTTTATGAGAAAAATTGGAAAATGAAGGTATTTTCAAGAACTGTGAATAATTTACGAGTTATTCATTTGCCTTGCCTTGGTGAGGATCAAGGCCCCCATTTTAACTGAACTAATAAAGAAGTTTAATTTCTTGAAATGTAAAAATGTCCGGATACTAGTGCAGATAGGTAATAAACAAATTAATTAATAATAATAATAACAGTTCATAACATCCCACGCCTGGGCTTGGGCTACGTTCTAGAAGTAAACAGGTATAAAGCAAACAGAAAAAAACAGTACATAGAAATAAGACAAATAAAGAAAACTAAATGAAAATATAAAAGAGCCACAGGGAAAAAATATCTATACACGCCAGGGCAATATATATATATATATATATATATATATATATATATATATATATATATATATATATATATATATATATATATATATACAGGGTGACTTTAACAAACCCGTCCACATTTTCTTTACGCACTAAACATCATTTAAGGAACCCATTTTTGCGAAACAAATTGTATGTCAAATTTTCACCATAAAATATTTCATAAAGGATCATTAATTCAATCGTACAGAATAATCATATGGTGCAAACAGCGTACGTTAACCTGTTATTATCTGTCTCTGTCACACCCGCGTAAATGAGTAGTGCGTATTCGCTCGCCCGGTGCAATGCCGCCGTCCTCGGCCTTTCACTAGGTCAGATGGAGAGGTCATTGACACTCTAGCGCCGTATTATGTAAATTGCGAGTTCTTTGAATGACTTTATGATGCTGATTACTCAACATTTTTGTACTATGTGATACAAAACTAAAATACATGTTTCTCATAACTTTTACTAAAGATTCTTCTGTGTGAATTTGGACGGGTTTGTCAAAGTCATCCTGTATATATATATATATATATATATATATATATATATATATATATATATATATATATATATATATATATATATACATGCCAGAAAATAAGGTTTCTAAAAATGTATGAAAAAGCAACCCGAAACCTAAAAAAAGAACATTACTTAGAATAAATAGACAAAATATAAAAAATGAATACCTTATATGTATTCATAAAAATGGATACTAGTAGATTAGTATTCAGGGGAATTTCAAAAGTGGCGCTACTGATTGAGAAGCTGAAAAGTAATAGACTAAGCTAGTATGGTCATATAATACGAAGAGAAGAACGTCACGTAACAAAGAAAATGCTAGAAATGAGAAAAGATGGCTATAAAAAATAGACCAAAGAAAAGATGGATGAATTGTGTAAAAACGATATGGCAAAAAAGGTGTGAATGGTGAGATGGCGACTAATAGAGAAGAGTGGAATAAGAGGACATGTTGTGCCGACCCCATATATTTTGGGATAAGGTCAGGAAGAAGAAGATGCATTCAGAAATAAAACTTATTCTTCAGTTACATTATTTTTATAAATCAAAACGATTATCATAAAACCAAATAAATGTCATATTACAAATATAATAGTAAAAATAACTCTTGTTGAAGACGGTACGTACACCGATGATTTTGATATGCAGGTTTCCTGGTGTGCATTAAATATTCAATCTTATAAACTATTGTAATTAATCGATCACTAAAAGAAAAGTGACCTACCTTATATTTAAAACAATCCCTCATTTCTATGCAAATTATGAGATTATCAGTCTGAGTGCCCAAATGGGCCTTTTGCGTTATTGATACGGTCCATTTGGCTGCTAATTTGGCCGGCGGAGGCCATAGATTGTCGTGCGGAACAGATGCCCTTAGATAATTAGGATCGACGCATACTAAACGCAAAGTTAACACAATTTATTTTTTCAATTTCCTCGAACTAGGATTAGCAATTGATTTAGTTAAATAAATGTGAGGGGAAAAGAAGATATACTATCATATCCATATAAATAAAATGATAGAGGTCTGCAGTTGTGCGCGCTTCACGGCAAAACTACTGGATAGATTTCAATTAAATTTTCTAAATTTTTTTTCTTAGACATTAACACTCTTAACTAAAAAAAAGTTATTGCGTTATCTTCATTTAATATAAAGATATTAAAGTTTTAATAAACAAGTGTGTTTTCTTGCCGCGGAGAAGTGAGGTAAGCGGTATAGCGCGTACGAAGACTTCTCATATTTTTTCGATTTACTTTTTTCTGTTATTTGACAAGCGAAGCGAGCGGGGGCAGGCTGACGGCCCACTTAGAATTTAGCAGCTACCGTTGCATATGGGTGTTAGCAGTGCCAGTGGCATTGTGAACACACTGTTGTCCCATAAAGGTACGGGAAGTTGGGTCACTAATGCCGGAACACAACACAAGGTTATTATGGCGGTATACTTAAGACCAAAGGTGGTCACCATCCAGACGGGCTTCAGGCCCTACCACGTAGATAGGGTGAGTTGTTTTGTCGCCTTTTACGACAGGCCGACCCCGGCCGCAGTTGTTAATTTCTCCGCCCTTGCACGGATATATAAAACTAGTTGAAATTATACAATTGCAATGTCACCAATTAAGAGAATAGAACATTATAGCTATAGAATTATTGCAAATTTTTTCCAAATTTTTCTAATCTTACATTTAAAACCTTCGTTTTGAAACTCATGGTCGGCAGTAACATAAAACGTTTTTACGTATATTTTATTTTTCTGTGCAATAACGTGGTATTACCATTCTTTACCCAAAGTGGCAAAAGAAAATAGATAGCATAGCACCAGTTGACAGTGATAACAGTGGCGCCTGTTGTCTAAATAGGAGCAGGAGTAATTCGCCCAGTCAGCTTTCGACACCTTAAGAACGAGACAGATCCGTTCAAAGCGTTGGCTGAAACCACACTATCCAATATTACTAAAACGCTTCTTAATTTTCTTTCAGTACACGTTTACCCTTAAAGCTGATTAAGCCCATTTATTTATCGGGAGCAGTCGTTGGGCATCAATCTAGGTAAAATTAATTTTTGCCTAAAAGTGATTTAAAATTTAGACATATGATGAATAGATCGATTTATTAAAAACGTTAGTACCTTTATATTAAAACTTTTTCAAGAACTCGTAAATATAATCCCATGTTCTTAGAGATATTTCCTTCACTAAATTTCAACTAATTTCTAGTCTTTTTGAAGTCATTATCTACATTTTCTTTCACTGCCGAAAAAGCTGTTCTGTTTTTTTCCGCGAGAAATCACTCGTTCACAATTTTTGCAAAGAACAGTTTGCAGTGTTTACTAAAAAAACAAGCAGTGATTTTTGAAATACAGTTGAATGACCTATAAACCCAGACTAGAACAAACTTACGGTATCGCACCTACAGACACGTTCCGGATCACTTACGTATCTACGACTAGCCATCTCGTCATTTACTTGTACTTTTGTCATAGCTATATATTTCTACCACCAAATTGTTATATAAAATTATTCTTGTAGTTGTTGTAGTTCAGATAATGTTGTGCTTTGAAATTTGCGCGATTTTAAATACTAAATTTTCTTAATAATCGATGATTATTTTAAATCAACTAGGAAACTGAATAAGTCGGTGCTAAGGGCATTGGGAACCATGACCACAAGAACAGAAATAAACCGTTAAAACAAGTCGTTTCCAAATCATATCAATCATCGCAAATATCGTCAAAGTTGGTGAAAAGTTTGAAATGGAAGTAGTTAACACTCAAGCCCGATTTAAAAATTCACTGCAGCGAACTTTTAACTACTGAAAAGTTAATTAATGCGCCAACGAGAACAAATAAAACACACTTGATCAAATGAACGAGTGGAATGAATGAACGAACGAAAGCGTGAACGGAAAGTGACTCGCGAACAGATAAATCGCATTTGTGCCATCCTGACCGCTTTCTCAACTGTACTCTCAATTAGGTTTATTGGTTGGTTTAAGTCAAAGAAAATTAGCAAATACTTTTATATATAAAATTCTCGTGTCACAATGTTCGTTCCCGTACTCCTCCGAAACGGCTGGACCGATTTATATGAAATTTTGTGTGCATATAGGGTAAGTCTGAGAATCGGCCAAAATTTTTTGACATTTTATTATTTATATGGCAGAACAACGTTTGCCGGGTCAGCTAGTATCTGTATATATAAAAGAAAAATTAGGTTCCTTTGACGCATCATCACAACAAATGTACTTAACAAATCGGGATGAGACTGCGACTCCTCGACGCGGAATTTTTCGTAGATAGTTCTAGGCTTACTTTTTGGATTCTATTTGCCTTTCTCATTTTTTAGACTTTCTTTTTACTGTTATTCGCTTAGTGAAGCGGGTGAAAACGGCTAGTATTTATATAAAATAATTAAAGTATAAATGGTTTTGGACCTTGTCGTTTACTTTTGACTGTAACAAAAAAATTGTGCTCAGGTTGTGTTGGTGCTTTTGCATTTGGTGTTCTTGACCAGAGGCACACGTTTGCTTTTTAACCCCAAAACAAAAACCGAAAGGTATTTTTCCCTTGTTGCCTGTGTACTGAAGGTGTATTTGATTTGTCATATTTACGACGCCATATAAACGAGTTAAAGTCATTTTTTCTCGTTTGCTGGTACCACACGAAAACTAATAGTTAATTAATGAACAATTTCTATTTTCTTATCTTTTTTGAGTATTTATTTATTACAAAGTTACAACAACAGCAAGGTATACGATCAGTTATATTGAGTAAAAAATGTCACGAAAATTCTAAAATCAAAATGACGTGCAGCTTTGTACCGTGGCTCATTCATGCTTCCGCTTCCTTCTCAAATGTTATAAAATGTTAAAAATATTTTAACGAAAAATGACATAACTGATCATTCATTTGTTTCATTCAGTAGTCTCCCGCTTAAATACAATCACTTGTCCCCGATGTAAGCTCAAATGAGCGCGGGAAAATAGTTTCCCATTCGCCGCGAACAGATGGAGGAAACTCCTATAAATGAATTAAGATTTTAACTCAGCATAGCACAGTTTATTAATCAGTACGTTCAGGTTTTCAGGTTTAACTTTTTAAACGAATGTTGTCTGTAGTTTACTAGCTGTGTGATTTTAGCAAAATGTCCCATTTTGCTTGCTATTAGTTTTATCGTTGTCAGCCAATTATTATCCACCGCTAGACGTAGGCGTCCTACACTACGACTGCCGACACGTCTCCACTCGTTTACCCCATCGTTCATCGGTCCTGCGACATACGTGAAAAGGTATTGTTGTGAGGGTGTTGACCTGAATTTAGAATATTGAAGAAATTGTTCTTAGCTATACCCTAATTTGTTTAATAAAATCTGTAACAGTGTTTGATTATATGGCCTGGTATTTTCTTATTCTCTTATTTATTGCACCAGAAATGAAAATTTAAGTACAAAATTACATTTTATGGCTTGGATTCGTTACTGTTATGTCAAACGTAATCATTAAACGAGTGTGCTAACAACCGCGTTTCATTACGTACTATACACAAAGGTAACAGTGGCGAAGCGGCAATACCCACAAGTAAAACAAATGTCTCATTTCGGTATATTTTCGAATTATGACCACAATATTTACTGAATATTATTCATCAGTCTTGCAAAACATATATGGGCCAACTAAATCAGTGGTTTATCGCTAACAATGTAGACAAAGATATGAAGAAGAGGGCCGTGCTTCTTATGTACAAACTCGCGGCAGACCTGGAGCTACAAGTGCGATACGAAGAAATAGTCCAACTGGACAATCACTTCATCCAAAAGAGAAAAGGATTGGGAGATCGAAACAAACATTCTAAAACTAAAAATACTTAATACTAACAGCCCATAACGTACATAAGGGTACAGGAACTTGGGTCAATAATGCCGGAACAAAACACAAAGTTATTATGGCGGCATACTTAAGACCAAAGGAGGTCGCCATCCAGACGGGCTTGGGGTTCTACCATGTAGCTAGGGTGGGTTGTTTTGTCATCTTTTACGACAGGCCGACCCCGGCCGCAGAGGTAAGTATTCTCTCTCCGCCCCTGCACGGATAGTGTGGCTATTATGCTATAACATACATGTTAGGCGAGAAAAACTGCCTAAGCCGTGCATGTCATCGTGAGAATCGAATCTGGGACCTGTAGCTCGGTCTCCTACTGTAATTACCATTGAGCCTGTGAGCCACCAGGCAACCAGGCAACAAAAACCATTGAGTTACCAGGCAACTTTTTACTTTCTGTTTCTTTACTTTAACTACTTACCTACTTACTTTTAGTATTTTGTGGTAAACAAAGATTTTTAGATTGCTTAGAAAATTTAAAAACAACTGGTTCATTTATCAAAATTAAAACTCTAAAAGTTAACTGAAAATTGGAACTCCACGTAAGGAAATTATTCCCACCGGAAGCAACAGGATTCGTTTAAAATTTCACGAGGCGGAAGTTGCGTCAATATCCGGAAGCATTTCCGGCGCCGCCGGCATTTGGCGTAGAGTTCAATTATTCCATCACGACTATATCAAGGCTTTGATCAAGTAAACTGTACGTTAACATTTCATGTCAAAAATCCACTTTACAGATTGTTTTTGCTATCTCCTAGGTTTTCTTTTTTGTATACCGTGGAAAACTGTTACAGCTTCCACCAGCCTCCGGGGGGAAAGACGGTAGGGAGTGTTTTTTTCTTTTTTACCTCCGAACGGTACCTGCTTTCCTCGGGCGGACCGGGAGTAGAAGGCCGCTGACCCTACCCGCTAAAAACCCCGGTCGTTACTCTAAGCTTTAGTGGGGGCTTCCTAGGATCGCCGTTTTGACATTGCTCTGCTAAGCCGTCTCCTAGGTTCCCTATACCATTTGGCAATGGTGATGTTCCAGTCGGAAAAGCTGCTAAAGAAATATCCATCGAAGCATTTCAGTCAATTTGGTTATCTTCTCTGACACTTCTCTATTGTGGTCAGTTTAAATAAATAACAGCCCATAACAACGCACTGTTAAACTCCGGCCTTATCAAATATAAGTAAGTATAGTAGCAGTAAAAAATATAAGTATATAAATATCGTGAGGAAACATGCATTTGGAATAATAATTCCTTCATTGAAAAACTGTCTAAGCGGTACGTACCATCGCCATGCAGCTGTTGGACCTTACTTCACAGGATGCGCGTCCCCGAACACGCTGCACGACTGCTCCCACGGGGTTGGAATGCCTTTGCCATTCGTAGTCGCTGTTGAGTCGTCAACAGCCTTTAACACCAAAAAGGCTTTGGCCTTCCACTGTGATACCAGGCGGTACCTATCTTACGTTACCGGCCAGTTATCTGGGAAAGAAATTGACATGCTAATTCCATCTGCTCCCGACAAGGTAAGTAATCCTGGGTCGTAAATTATACGCCTTAAGTTAAGTTGTACCGTAGTAAAAAAAAGTAAAGTAAGAATAAGTAAAATACATGTAAATTCAACATACTCGTATGCACAAAAACACACTAACAAACACACACGACATACACTCGCTCACACACACAAAAAGTCATTGAAATTATTTATTTTTTCGCCTTAATTAATATTAGCTCTACGTTAGAGAGACGAGGGCCAGGAGTTCCATATCACAGGTTTAATCTAGTTTCGGCTCCTGTTTTCCCACTCTATCTAATAAATAATTATATACATTTTTTATTTATGGTAATATTATTTATGGAGAGAAATAAATAAATATGCAACCGTTAACTCTACGACGACTTCCGTGGCGCAACGGCAAACGTACGTCAGTACGCCTGTGGAGGTAACGGGTTCAATTTCTGTACCACGTCTGGATATTTATATATTTACAAAAATAAAGTATATATGTAATATATCAGTTGTCTAGTACATGTAACACAAGTGCTGTGCTTACTTTGAAGCTAGACGGTGCTGTGTAAAATGTCACAATATATTTATTTAATGTTATAATGGAATTTCATAAAAGAAATTTCGATCAATGTTGAAAGAAAGGTTTTCATTTATTATTATTTGGTAGATTAGGATGTTCGGGCATTACTAGCAAAAACTTGAGTGTCACGCCACCTCGGCACCTGTCCTCCCAGGCCCTCAGACTGATAAATGAGCCTTTGAAGTTCGAAAAAATAACATCAGTTATCTTCGCTTTTCACGGTTCGTCCAGAAACCACCTGTCACGCTAAAACAATTATTTTTATTATTACAACTATGTTATTGCAATAAGGGCATGATGTATTATATCATTTATATCTTTAAAGACAAATAAATAAATATATCCGGACAATACACACAGCACCATTTAGTCCTAAAGTAAGTATCATAGCACTTGTGTTATGGATAGTAAGTAACTGATAAACTTTTTTTTGTGCAAATAAATACATATTTTACATAAACAAAACCTCGGGACGGAAGTTGAACCCGCAGGCGTTCCAGCGAAAGCCATTGCGCCACGGGTTGTAAAATAGGAGAATATGATAGAATTAAAAAAATCTTTTTCTTCAACCTCTTCTCCTTTCTACCCTTATCCCACATTACATGGGATCCGGACAACATGTTCTCTCTTTCCACTCTCTTCTGTTGCCGTCATCTCAATATTCACACACTTTTCCACCATACCATCTTTGACGCAGTCTATCCTCCATCCATCTTTTCTTTGGTCTACCAAATAACGACAAATGTAGATAGATAACTCTTTATTTATCCCTTTACATCATTTGATTTCAATGAGTATCTTAGACGATATCCCAGTTTTAAAATAACATCACTGCAGAATAATGATCAAAACCGGAGGAAGCGCCGTGGCTACAGTTAGCTCTACGACGATACCATCCCAAAGTAACTATTCCACGCGGACGAAGTGGCGGGCAAAAGTTAGTCTATAATAAAAGCCTTATTTATTTATTTTTGCTTTGAATAAACCGAAAAACTACTGACCTGTTTTCTTTTTACAAATAGAAATCTCCCTCGGCGAGCAAAATAAAATTATACAATTTCCATTCATATCAGAAATATGTTGTTTTCAAGTGAGTGTTTTTTTAGTGGATTGAATTCACAGATCGAATTAAGCGTTACACAAATTACAGCCGTAATGTTCAAAGGAATTTTCATAAAACTTTCAGTATAAAAAACAAACTTAAAGGAATCTTAAGTAATAAAAAAGTTACTTCTAAAATAAATTAGAGAGCATTTCTATGAAAGAAGGAAAGACACATTAACATAATAAAATGTTTAAATTGAATAGGTCTTCTAATGAGTATATTAGGAGAAATTTGAAAGTAGCTAGTGATTGGGAAGCTGAAAAGTAATAGGTTTGTGGGCGTTTTATGAGTCTTTACACAACATTATAAAACAATAAACTAAAGAAGACAGAAATTAAACTAAGGAATTACTAAAAGATGCACTGTATTGTCAAGAATTGAAAATAAAATACTTCGGAAAATAAAAATAAATACATTAAAAATAAAATACACATCTAAAACGCAAGGCTACAAGCGGAGCTCTCCAATTTTTTTTAAGTGTAAACTTTTATAGCGGCGTTGTGCACTTTTTGTGATGGGTAAAAATGTTAAACTCGCATCAGGACACGTGACCTGATCGAAAATTCGTAAGACGGAGGGAGTTTTGCTCCAGTGATACCAACCTTATTAATAATGACTTAAGGTTTATTTTATAATGTAACTTCATATTATTGATAATATAAATCTGAGGTCAACTTATATTGGAATAACAACCTACAAAGTCCAGCCTAAGCTAAACTCTATTTCATATGATTGATGATATAAATCTGAAGTCAACTTAAATTGGAATAACAACCTACAGTGTCCAGCCTAAGCTAAACACTATTTCTTTTTTTTTTTTTTTATTGCTATAGAACAGCAGACAGGCTGACGGCCCGCTTAGGATTTAGCAGTTACCGTCGCCTATAGGTGTATGCAACGCCAGTGGCATCGCGAATACGCTGCTGTCCCATAAAGGTACAGGAACTTGAGTCACTAATGCTGGAACACAACACAAGGTTATTATGGCGGCATACTTAAGACCAAAGGTGGTCGCCATCCAGACGGGCTTGAGGCCCTACCACGTAGCTAGGGTGGGCTGTTTTGTCGCCTTTTACGACAGGCCGACCCCGGCCACAGAGGTTAGTATTCTTTCTCCGCCCCTGCACGGATAAAATTTCATATGATTGATGAAAATCTGAGGTCACCTTGAATTAAAAATTTCCGAAAATGATAATTTTTAACTAAAACTATTTCTGAAGTGAAAACTTCTTTAGCGGTGTTGTGCAATTTTTTGTGATGGGTAAAAAATGTTAAACTCGCATCAGGATCCGTGACCTGATCGAAAATTCGTAAGACGGAGGGAGTTTTGCTCCAATAATACCAACCTCACTAATAATGTAAGGTTTATTTTATAATGTAACTTTTAAATGATTGCATTGCATTACTTATACATATCTATTCGAATTTCGACTTTATTACAATGAAATACAGTTGAGTTTTTGAAGTGAAAACTTCTTTAGGCTCGTTGTGCACTTTTTGGGTGAACAATTTTTGGTTTGTAAAGAAGTGTTAGTGACCAATTTAAACTTTAATCCTTGATCATAAACACTTCTTTAAAAACCGAAAATAATAATCTAATAGCTCGATGATAAAATACACAAGTTACTTTCTTACTTTCACTTTTATCGGCAGTCTCCAAAGGCTGTCCTGCATGTTTTTTCTTCTAATCGTGAAGAGAGAAATGTGTTTGTTTTTATTTTCCCAAGTATTATTTTTTTGTAGTGATAACTTCTTATGGGAGTTTAACTTCTTATAGGTAAACCGCTTTGTTACGTAACGTGTTACGGCGCCAGTCTATCTAGCTTCCCTTTTTCTTACGCATAGGGCAGCGGTAGGCAGGCTCCTCCTCTCTCACTCTAACCCACAGCGCTAGATCTATTCGAATTGCGACTTTATTCCAATGAAATACAGTTGACTTTTTTCTTTATAAAGAATCTACATTAGAGAATAATTTAATTTAATTTAATTTGAAACCGTTTTTGGAATAATTGGAAATTTTAGTTATTTTTGAATTGTTTTTGGTTTTATTAATAAATAACCTTTCCTTACATTATCATATTAATATATATAAATTTTAAGTAATAACCTAAGCTTTTCTCAAGTTAAACAATTTCAATATTAAATAGTTCAACTTTGATTAGTTTAAGTTATCGCTTCTGTCAGGCGTCCCGAGACGCACACGTTTTTTTATTTTTCTTAAGGCTTTATTTTTTTCCCTTAACGTCTTTTATTTCATTCTTTTTTAACGCTTAGTTTCTCAGCTTTATACAATAAAGCTTCGCTTCTTTCGGGCATCCCTAGACGGCACTGTTATTTTTTTGTAACCTTTAAGTAATATAAATATGAAAATAATTTAAATCCTGCAATTTTTGCATGATAAGATTTATTGCATTCATATATAGTGTTATATGTACAAAGTTTTAACATAAAATTATGGAATCATGCACAAAGTATTATTATCTGTATGTTCATCAGAAGTACATTCAGTTATTTGTAAACCACTATTCTCATTCTTATATTGTACGAAAGTAACCATTGGTCGATGGTAACTAAAATTAGATACAAAAGTTTTTGATTGATTTTTTTCAATAAATCTAGTAAATACTGCATCTATAGTTGTTGTTTTAGTTGTCGAACAGTTTGGGTCATTATTCATCCTTAAATTAAATTTTTCTGAAAGGATATCAACTATCGGCTTAGATTTTTCATCTTTAAAAATGCAATTCAAATCTCCATCTAAAATAATTAGCATAGTATGTTCATTACTTCCCGTAAATTTTGTTCCATATTCTGGATAAATCATTAGTGATCTTGCAATGAAATTTATAATATTTTTAACGCTATATCCAGGATTGACTTCACAATAATTGTTGTGCGTCTATTTAATAGTATAGTACTATTTCTCCTTCTAATCGACACAGCTGCTAAGATTCGATGCATCTCTATCTGCTGCACTTTATTTTTTTATTAACATTATTTTTATATTATAACATTATTTTTTTCCAAATACATCTTCAGCGAATCCTAACCAAACTATTAATTTCATTATTTTCATCGTATTCAATGTATACTAATTTACCCATAGAACCATTCGATAAACAGTCGTTACCGTCTATGTTTGTTGTAATCATGTAATACTTATTAATAACGAAAACAATTTCATAAGGTGAAGGCCACGCATACTGAGGTGAGGAGTCAGCTGCCGCGTGCGCGCCGCAGCTCGTGTCACGGTACTAAATCTGTCGATTTTGTGTAACGGTAAAATCTGACGCTTAGCATGGATAGACAAGCCCCGCAGCGAGCGCCTTATACGAGCTGCCCGAACGTTCGTATAGAAACTTCGCTTTAACAAAAGAATAGAAAGTACAGAAACGGATAGAAATT
Source organism: Malacosoma neustria (assembly GCA_963693495.1). Taxonomy (NCBI): domain Eukaryota; kingdom Metazoa; phylum Arthropoda; class Insecta; order Lepidoptera; family Lasiocampidae; genus Malacosoma; species Malacosoma neustria. Next base: position 10,083,011 of record OY856395.1, on the reverse strand, counting down.
ACGTCACAATAACATAATATGATCTACGATAAATTTAATGGCGTTTGCGGTTGTCGGTTATATGGCGGATGCGCAGTCGATTGCATGGCAGACTCGCTGCTTTCCGTCTTGGCGTTCGGTTAACGACTGCTGGCGCGAGCGATTTCGTATGAGCTCCTCCAGACAGCAGGCTGGCGTCCACGCCTCACAGTATTTTCCCAACAAGATGACAAGCGGAGTGAACCGATGCGCGCCACAGGTTAGCCTGGTATGGCCATATAATGCGAAGAGAGGCGTCTTGTAACAAGGATGATGCTAAAAATGAGAGTGGATGGATACAAGAAGAGAGGTAGACCAAAGAATAGATGGATGGATTGTGTAAAGGATGATATAGTTAGAAAAGGTGTAAATGTTAAGATGACGGCTAAGAGAAGAGAGTGAAAGGAGAGATCATATTGGCCTCCCCCCCATAGTTTGGGATAAGGGCAGGAAGAAGAAATTGGATGGGTCTTCCACTGGAAGAATTGATGATGTAAAGATAACAAATAAAAAAAAGACCGTTATCATAATGTTTAATTTGCAGAAACACACAGACGGAACACAGTTCAATTTTACAATTATTTATTTTATCCTTTCTAAATTACAAATTCATTTAATTACCAATTTTTGAATTAATAACTATTAAATTGTAATATTACAATTTAATACAATTTAATTTCATATTTGTGCACCTACGAAGGTATATGGCATAATGGTGGTATTATTATTATAAAATCTTAAGGGACCATCTCTTAAAGAAATAAATTTTCATTTCAAAGTGAATAGAGAATCATGATTTTCGTCTCCACTATATGGTTTGGGAATTAAAACTAAAAACATACAAAAGTAAACTAAAAGCAGAATGTAAAATAAAACGCTATTTAATATGTTAGCTGACGTTTCGCGGTTATTTTGAATTCTACAATCCCATAGCAAAAAATGCTTTGCTCGACTTAATAAAATAAAATAATTCAATTTATCTAATGGAACTAATTTTATTCCCCTCTTATATAAAGAGTTTAAAAATATAGAAAATGTTATACAGGCAATAGTTATAATAATCGAACCTCTATAAAATAATAGCAATGTGGGTGGTTCGTAACTGTGTTTCGGTATTAATACTCCAAGATGATTGAGAAAAACCAAATGATTTAAGAGGCTGAAAAAGGCTAACCCAGATCTTATTGTTCCAACTTTTAAAAACATTGAACACATTGTCAAGGTAGTTAAAATATATGCTGGGAACACTAACATGGCGATAAGAGTTTCTGCTTTGCGCTCCAATACGAATATTAATTTCAATTGCACATCTGTATCATTAGAATTCACTTTAATTTGTTCATAATCCTTTATAGACCACTCTCCACTTTCAGGCGTCCTGTCTAAAGCCCTTTTACTGAATTCCAAATTAACTTCTTTCTTCGATTCAAATAAATTACCAAAATAAACTTCACATCTTTGGACATCATATGGCCAATCCTTAATTTTCGTGTTACAATTCACGGCGTCTTGGTAGGTACTATAGTATACACAATCTCCGTTATTTGATACAATTAGCGGCGATAATGGGTTAACTACACTAAATGCATTACCCCAATCTATTACTGTTGTGCTCGGTGTCCAAAAACGGAATGCATCGAGAGTTACTCTCAGTAAATTGTCATATTCTTTTGGATCCCATTTGAGTCTGTGATCATTATACTGGAATTTAACTGTAGATTCTATCTGTAATAATTCTTCTGTACTGTCAAAATGAATACCGTCGAAAATGAATTGTACACTGACATTCACTGGACTACATGGAGAGAAATAACCTGCGTTAGCAATTAGATTTTTTGTTAATCTTTCTTCTGCTATTTTTTCTTCATTTTTATTATCAATGACACATTCATCACCAAACACTATTGTTATTGCAATTAGTATGAAAATGATATATGCCGCCATGGTTGCCTGCAAACTAAATTTGCAACATGGCTTACGATTGTTCCTGAGTAATTCAATATTTCCAACGCCCACTCAGATAAGGTATTTGACCTAGTATTAACGCTCATAATTTAGTCGCATTTTTCACGACAGATGCTCAATAGAATATGTTTATTTCAGATTTTTAAGAGATCTGCCTGTATGGTTACGATCAATAAAAATAATAGAATATCTACTCCTCCTATAGTGTTGTATAAAGGAACAAGCGAAGCAGGAAAAAGACCAAAGCCCTGTCGGCTTGAGGCTCACAGTAGTCCGCACGCTCCTCTCACCTCTGTGGAAAACCGGAGGCAGCTGGGATAAGTCATACAGCGGCCGGCCTAAGTCTCTATACTCTGCCTAGCCTGCCTATAAAACACATAAATATATAAGTAATATAAATATTATAAAAAAAATTATTATGATAAATAAATTTTATTACAAATTAAATAGTAGAAATAGTAGTAGTAGAAAAAAATATAAATAAGGGACAACAAAAAACATTTTGAATGTGCTTTTGATAGTCAAAAGTGACATTTAACTAAGAATGTAGAAGAAGTCGTAGGCTCAGAACTACGAAGCGAAAGCCCAACTTGTCTTAAGAGATAACTTAGGACATAACTTATACAATATAACTTGATAACTATCCACCCTGTCAACAACGGAGAAACTACGAGGGAGATCAGCTGATCAGATGTAAGTAATTTAATAGCAATATTTACTGTTTTAGCGTCTGCTTTCGACTAAACATTTCTCTAAATTTTAAAACATAAATTTCGATAAACCTCCTTTACCCGGGTTGATAATGTTTCATAAAAATTTAAAATTCATATAGTCTGTCAGTGCTAGCGTAATATTTTATAAATAAAGTATAATTTCATCATACCGAAAACATTCTTAACACAATGGAATAAAATACTTTTTGCAAATGTAAATAACTTTGCGTGAGATGTGAATTTATTTGCAATTTTATTGACACTCGACAGAAAGTTATTAATCTAGTTTGACAATATTCATATTATTTTAAAATTCATCATACTTAAATGTCAAAGTAATCTTAAGTATATTTACATTTTTTACATGAATCTGATATTATCGAGATCATAAAATAAATTGAAAGAACATTTGTAATGTTCTTTTTTACTGCATATTTGTTTTCTGAGTGCAGAAAAGTAGGTTATTTTTAACAATGATGATAGGTTATCCGTGCAGGAGCGGAGAAATAATACTAGCCTCTGCAGCCGGAGTGTCGTAAAAGGCGACTAAACAACCCACGCTAGCTACGTGGTAGGGTCTCAAGCCCGTCTGGATGGCGACCACCTTTGGTCTTAAGTATGCCGCCATAATGACCTTGTGTTGTGTTCCGGCATTAGTGACCCAAGTTCCTGTACCCTTATGGGACAGCAGCGTGTTCACGGTGCCACTGGCGTTGCAAACACTCATAGGCGACGGTAACTGCTAAATTCTAAGCGGGCCGTCAGCATGTCTGCTGTCCTATAGCATTTAAAAAAATACTGTCACCGTTGTGCACACCACAGCCAGTTTTAGTAGTACAAAAGTAACAATTTTGAACTACATACTTTTAAATTTTAAAATATATAACCTATATGTAAAGATACAGTCTAGTTTTAAAAAAGCCTTTGCCAACACTATTAAAAAAAGGTTCATTAACAAACATTTTAATTGAATTAATTAACGAGAATATAATAAGAACGAGAGTTTTTTCACCCATCTCGAACTTGACAGTCTTCAAGCATCTAATATTGCAATTATTTTTTAACGCCTCTCCTTGCTTTTATAGCATTTCTATTGGTTACTTGGGACGTATTTTTTACATTATTTAACCAACTCGATCTTTAAAGTTAAATGATACTACATTTAGTAAATCATTATTTACTCTGAATTTAGATTTTATATAACAATGTAAAGAAAATAGTGATCGGTAGTTATTTTCAATATTTTTCACTTGAAGTTGGCGTTATAAGAAATATTTTTTTATAATATCTGAAAAGTCTAAAATAACGAAAACATTTTCAGAGCGTTTTTATACAAATAAGCTAACCTTAAAATTTTAACAGCGAAGTTAAGAGAGCAGTAGACAGCGTAAAATTTGACATACAAATTTTTAAACTCAGAAATTAGCGCTGACCTTGGTTCTTCTTTGCGTTTCAGTTCAGACATCTGACAAATTCATGTATAAAGGGTAGTTAAAATCTCAGCTCCTGATTATTATTATCTACGCTTACTTTCGATGAGGTGAATGGTTAAAGCGAGGGTGTGACGACAGTAGTATCGCGTCAGCTTTTCTAAACGCGCGGGACCTCCCTGAAGACCACTCTCTGCGAAATGCGTAATTGGTTTCAGTTACTACCTACTAACTCCTATTGGCCGTACTATAACATTGTGTGTTTGGTGTCTAGTTTAGGGACATTTGTGAGCGGACCTAACTGCACTGCAAGGTATCACATATCTCTAATCACCGCTCAACTCCCCCATCTCTCTCATACAGTCCACTGCTTTCGAGCTTTCCCTCTATTGTACGGTGCACTCTCGGTCCATGACTGACATCGTACAGAAGTATTATTTACACCTTACTTAGTTTAGTTTTAATCCAAATATATTAAATTTAATAAATTTATTAAATTATGGATACTTTATCGACTTTGAAATCTTATGACGATTCATAACGTCGCTTTAAACGTGAAAATTTAAATTTATGTGGAGCCAAACGATTTGTAAGCTGACAAATAGCGCAAACTGCTATTCACGTAGAGCGTTTAAAAATAAGGATTACATTCACGCACTGTGGCATATAAACGCAGCGTTTGTTTAATAACTTTTTCATTCTTAGAATCTTTTTTACTTTAGTAATCTATTCTAGTTATATCTTTAATGTGCAAAACTGGGAAGGTATATTCCCTAACCGAATACAAGCACTAGTTGCTACAGTTAGCAAAGAATCGGAATCCTTTTTAGGGTGTTAATTAACATTTGCAGATTGTATGTAACCTGTTATTATTTTCCTTAGACTTTAAATAAATATTTTTTCTTTCTTTCTGAAATCATTATAAAATATTCTACTGTAAATAGACAAAGAACTATTTATTACTTAAAATACATCTATAATAAAACTAAAAACTAAAACTACTCAATAAAACTAGACAGTAATAACAAGTAATAATAACACAGTAAAACAAAATACGGCCTTGTCGTTTAAAGTGATATATGTATACCTTTAATTTCATTTATTATACATAGTATTTTTACTATTTATATGTATACTATTTATATAACTCGATTTAAAGAAATATTAAACGTAAACACATTGATTATTAATAGTATTACTAGTTTACAGTGAAATAATAAAGACTTTTCCGGTTCTTCAAGATAAAAAAGCGACATTACAAAAAGTACAGTCAGTTTCGCCTTAAATTTAAAATGAAACCAGGATGAAATGCTTAGGCGAAGACTAAATTCTTAGTTAACTAAATTAATTTTCCAGTAAAAACTAAGATACCTAACAAGCGCGCTTCTCAAGAAAGCGAGCGTAGTAGAAAGCACCTTAGTGCGTGGCCTAAACGCTCTCAAGGAGCTCCGCAGAATAATGGCGGATCATTAATTACGGGCTGAGGAAAAACATCCCTCCGGGCAGGTGAGAGGAGGGAAATATGTTCGCGATAGATAGCAGGGAGTTATTGCTCGGTGGCCGCTGTTATGTTCCCAGGAGATAAGGTTATTTAGGGCTTCGTTTGCCACTTAATAATTTCCGATGATGGAAGTTTTCACGCGATCATTGTTGTTATTTTATTAAATTGGGTTTTATTGTATGTTGCCACGAACACTTGAATAATTTATGCCATTTTTAACCAGATTTATGCCAGATTTAGAGGAAAGCGGAAGAGAGGGAGACCAAGAAGGACATTTATGGAGCAAGTAAAGAAGAGACTGGATGTCATGTCGTATTAAGAAGTCAAGGAAAAGGCGCTTTTAAATAAATGATGATGATGATGATTTAACTGAAAACACTTTCACTATAATTAAAATTGTAACTTTAAAATCCCCAAAACTGCATTTTCACAACACACAACATTTTTCACCATTCATTATAGAGCTGAATAAGTTTTTACGAATCGTAATTAAGGCTTTTAAACAAAGTGGAGGTTGGTAATGGCTTTCGAAATCTGGAAAGCTTTCGGGCCCCTTAGCCCAATTACGAATTCCTTACCCACATCCCAGTATTCATGTTGAATCCATGAATAAGTACGGAATTTAAAACAAGGTTCTCCATGCAGGGTCGGAGTAAAAATACTAACCTCTTCGGCCGGGATCGGCCTATCGTAACAGGCGACAAAACAGCCCTAGCTTCGCAGTAGGCCTCAAGCCCATCTGGATGGTAACCACCCTTTGTCCATAACTATGCTACCATAATAACCTTGTGTTTCGGCAATAATAACCCAGGTTCCAGTTCCATTACGAGGACTAGAGTGCGTTAGCGGTGCCTATAGCGTCGCAAACATACATAGGCGAAGTAACTGGTTACTATTAAGTAGGCCTGTTTTGGGCCTCTCTGCTGTTCTTCAGCAGTTTAAAAAACAAAGATAGTGGAACGTGGCTACTCGGGAAGGCATGGCGCATCACAAGGGTAATCAAAAACGTCACCAGGATGCCATTAATCGGTATACCAGCGACGCACATGAGAGCAAACCTTATGCTGCTATGCAAAGCAAACCTTACCTAACCTTTCCTCAATCGAGAATAACTACTTAATTGTAAGTCTGCATGTACCTTCCACAATCCCTCGGAATTAGAATATGCAAAATAAGCAAAGTCCTCCCAAAATCAAGGTAAAAATCCTAAACAAATAGCCCTTAACGGAATCAAACCGGATATAACGAGTATCGATACATTTTATCTTCGAGCACTTTGGGAATGGAGTAACTAATCTGGTTCAAAATAATCTTTAAACTTACTTCACAACTCTTCTCTTTTTCTCCGTACAAGGATTAAAAATTGGCACTTACGGCAGGGGTGGTCTGTTATAAAAGGCGAAAAACTACCCTAGCTTTGTGGTAGATCCTCAAACACGTCTGGAAGGTAACCACCCCCATTCTCTAAATATGGTGCCATAATAACCTTGAGTTCTGTTTCTGCATAGATGACCAGGTTCCAATTCCTCTACGTAGACGGCGGCACTGCTTTTTTTTCTTATACATTTTTTAATTTTTTATAATATTCTCACATATATTATTTTTCATAAAAACTACACACATACTAATATTATAAATGTGAAAATGAGTTTCTTTGTCGCGTTATCACGTCTAAACTGCTGAACCAATTTTGAAGAAAGTCGGTATAGACATAGATTGATTTATATGGTATAACAACGTTTGCCGGGTCAGCTAATATTATATAATTCGTGTCATTTCTATTACTCATGCTTATAGTCCGAGTAAATCACGGTTGCATTCCAAGCCTATTCCGAAAGTCGTGGAGCATTGTGTGATTTCAATAGGCAAAATGGTTAGTAATGCGTTTGATGTATACATGGGTTGTGGCCTTCTGACACAAGTTAGAAATATTAAGCTGATAAAGTTTCATCTCTCAAGTTTATTCTTCCTTCTGCCCTTATCCCACATTATATGGGGTCGGCACAACGTGTTGTAATACTTGTGGCTTACTTTTTACAACCGGTCGCCTGCCTGACGTTAACCCCTTTCTGGAGAAAAATCTGTAAAAAATTATTTTATCTTCTTTCAACTTGGCAAAAAGAGTATGACATGCACCATATTCTTCCCTTTCCAATAATATAGACGCACCCACAATGACCTTTTACATTTCTCTTTTTCTTTCTTCTTGTGCAAATAGCGGCCCAACGCGCCATCGGTCGTAGACACTACTGCGTCTGAATAGGGCGTTGACGGTCGAGGATCAGGGTATGAGAGGGGCACAGCTGATGTAGGACGTGCGCGTCTTAGGCTGTTATTGCTGTTTTCTTTTAAATAATATATTAATAATCTTATGTATTTTCACACGTATACAGATTAACAAACTGGCATAATAATATGTGTGTGCTCCGCCAAAATCCAGCGCAACCGTCCCTTAGACGTGTATGCTACCTTCTTATAGGTAAAACCGACCCAGCAGTAGGAGTATGCTAAATTAACAGCGCCTTCTCCTGATCCTCAGGAACATACTTCGGCATCTACGCACTCAGATGGTAAAGTGCCTTTGTTCATACTTTTCCAACTTGCCGCAAGATAAATAAAAATTCGAGGACTTAATCACATCTTCCAAAACGATTCGATCTCCTTCATACATTAACAAAAAGGATATATAAACGGCAAATAATAAACAATTTAAATGACTAAAAATAACACATAAAAGGTATTGCCGCTAATAATTATAACTTAAATAATTATCATATCAAATTATTATAATTTAATATAAGTAGTAGGGATTTAAGAGTTCTGGCTCACGAGCCACAACTCTTTAAAATTTAAAATTTGGGGGTCATGAGGTCGTCGCGGCCTAAAAAAAAAAAAAAAAAAAAAAAGTTTGGTGTCAAAATGGGGGTTTTTGGGCACGCCCGATCGATCTGTGCTATCCGTTTTTTAATATCTCTTCAATTTACTGAGATAGCTTTTTAAAAATAGACCTTATCTTATTCATTGTCTTTGACATTACACTTACTGATTATTTGTTATTGTTCCCTAATCGCCCTCGCTGGATGTTTGAAATAACTCACCCATGACTCGAAAGATTATTCACATATTTTAGTAGATTTTTTAAAACCGGGATATTAACGTTTTTGTTTTCCTAGGTTACCAACATAGGTTAGATAATATCTATATATTTGGATAGGTATTTATACACATTCTCTGTTCTTAATATTTATTTAAAACAAGATTTGAACAATTCATATACTAGTACATCATTACATAGTGTGAGCTTCGAACAGGTTTATAAAATCCACCATGCTAAAACCACAAAACTTATAGTACAAATACACCAAGCAGTACGCGCCGCAAACTGAAGTTCAATCATTTTGTATTCTTTTACAATTGAAATCCCATAGCCTACAATTCCTGTTCAGAAAAGTTCTGTAGGCCCTTGCAGGCAACCGACCAAATGAATTGAAATATGATTTTTTGATGACTTTTTTTTTAAAGTGAAAACTTCTCTAGCATCATTGTGATCTGAATCTTAGTGAAACCGAAAAATTCACATAATTTTTTTTTTGTTTCGCTAATACCAACCTTATTAATAATAGTTTATTATTTTATTTTATTGCATAAGGCTTATTTTATAATGTAATTTTTAAATGATTGCATTGCATTACTTATACACATCTATTCGCATTGCGACTTTATTAAAATGAAATACAGTTGAGTGTTTTTGCTCCACTAATACCAACCTTATGAATAATAGCTTAAGGCTTATTCTATAGAGTAATTTTTAAATGATTGTATTGTATTACTCATATATCTATTTGAATTGCCACTTTATTACAATGAGATACAGTTGAGTTTTTTTTTCTCTCTTTATATGGAAACTACTTTGAGGAATGATTTGATTTAATATAGTTTTGAAAGTTTTTTGGAAAAGTTTGAAATTTGTAAACTTTAACACTGATAATTTCACCTCAAAGTTCGAGCGATTTGTAGCTCTAAGTTGCATAACTCCATAGGCTTTTACTATTCTGTTTATGTTTTTTATTACATTAAGGTTTACATTTTCCAGGGTTTCACTTCTATCATGTGTAAAGTGCACACGTGTTATTGTGTATATAATGTTAGTGGTGTCACTTAATGGCCCCAGCGGAAGATCAGCGCTGGTAAATTCCATCAGCAAATGCTGAGCTGGGACCAATTTGGGACAAATATATAGTATATAATTATAAATTGTAAATAATAACTTTGAGTCCTAAATAAATACATTTTCTTTCTTTCTTTCTTTAAATATTGTCCAATGCTGTTTTCATCTATGTGTATAGCGACCCAATGAGACCCTGGTTGTGTACTTATATCCAAATTGCTCACTAGAAACGTGGGCGCTTCCATATAAACTGGTAGGTTGTTCACAGCATATACGTTGTTTCGTAAAGCTGGGTGAATTTTATATAAACATTCCTGAATTTCGAGTGTGTTCATATTTTTTTATAAAAGTAAATGCATGCTATTTGATTAATATTACTGTTACGAATGCCAAAGATGATAATGTGTAGGTACTTATTAGGTAAAGGATATAGTAAATACAAAGCCATAAACTTCATTGACAAATTTATTGATATTTTGCATAAGCTTAATATAGAATACATGTACTTAGCTACTATAGTCAACGATTACATTGCGGTTCTTATCTATTTCAATTACATTATCGAACTCAGCGTAAACAATACAGTTAATAGTTTGAGAAAGCGAAGATTCGAAACGAACTTCTAGTCTCACACTACCATTTCTTATTAGATTCCAATGACTTGAGTTAGCTGATAAATCAGGAGATAAGTCAAATGCTAGGAGGCAATAACCCTTAGCATAGATATCCCATTACAGCCACTATGGAAGTGAACGGATGAACAAAATGATACATTCTATCGTACGTATAGTCAGTAAAGAGGGTAATAAATAAGTAAACATTTCTGATATGAAACATTTATTATATTTCAACCATTTTCTTAAAATACATTAACATTTCAGACATGCATAAGTGAAACTTAAATAATAATGAATCTTAACATTATATATTTAACTCACATTATTAAACTATTTCATATTTAAATTATAACTTTAATACAAATACATTCTTTACTTAAATATTATCTTAAGTTATACATATAAACACCATTAAAACTATTTGTATTGAAGTGATTAGTGGACACTGTTTACATATTCATTTGTTATCCTAACTTATAATGCCCCCAAGCTAATGTGTTAACATTATTAGGTAAAATGAACCTTTTGGAATCATTACAAGATAAACATACTTTATTGATTTGTTGTGTCATTATTGTGTGTTTAAGTGATCTAAATCTATACATAGTTTGATAATGAATATTTCTTTCAAACAGACATGATTTGTAATTTTCCATTGTCATCCTTTTCGTGACACTTTTATTGACACCTTTGGCTTTTGCTGTTAATTTATTTTCTGTTAGAATTGCATACATTTTTGATCTTAACCCTACAAATTCTTTTACAATTTTTCCATTATTTTCATCTTTAAAAAAACCTAACTTCTTTTTATTTATTAGAGGGTAACCAAAAGCATTATTGGGGGGATAATCGGAAGTATCAAACCGTGAAGTCAGATCAGATTTAATATCTTGATAGAAATCATTTGTACAAATCTGATATATTAAGCTATCGGTATCGGTATATAGTAATTTCGTCATAGTGTAAATCATACATTAATGTTTAATCATAGTGAAAATCATACATTAATGTTTTAGAAATATCTAATATAGAAAAACCTAAATAAATAGGTTTATCATAGCAAACTTTTGTTTTATGCAACTGTACTGCAACCAAGTTTTCTGAAAAAACTGAGAGGCTGTTGAATTCAGTGTAAGGTATCTGTCATTATTTACACATACGGAAAATGCTAACTGTAGGTAGATACGAATAAACCAGTTGATTCGCAGACTTGGTCTTGTTTTATTGCTCGCCTCCGTAATTAATATTAAATACACAACTGGCGACGAGAAAAATAACTAAAACGCGTGTTTATAGTTTTATTAAAGTATATAAATAACAACATGCCGATCGGAAAAATTGAACAATTCGAACTTAGTAGTAAAAAGTGGGCGGCGTATGTCCGCCGTGTTGAACAGTTCATTACGTTGAACGAAATTAAACCTAGCTTACAAGTAGCTACGTTGGTGACGTTAGTTGGAGAGGCCACATATGATCTTATGTGTGATTTGTGTGCGCCTGACCATCCCGAGGCGAAGAATTTTGATGAATTAGTGAAGATAGTCGGCGATCATCTCGAACCTAAGCGTTCTGAAATTGCAGAACGACATGTTTTCCGTCAGAGAAGACAAGGATTGAATGAAAATTTAAGTGAATACTTGCAATCGCTTAAACATTTAGCCAGTACGTGCAATTTTAATGTAACGCTGGAAGAAAATTTACGAGACCAATTTGTATCGGGCTTGGCAAGTGAGGACATGAGGTCCCGACTTTTCGCCGAACCGACATTGACATACAAGAGGGCAGTGGAGTTGGCTTTAGCACTGGAGGCGGCTGGGCGGCACGCGCAGACGAGCGGGGAAACGACTTTACGGCTCGACAACGCGGCCGGCCCCAGCGAGCCTATACATCGGGTAACCGCGCGGTCTGGCAACAGCCGCTCTCTCGGCGGGCGTTCGCCCGTTTACGACAACAACTCGTCTGCGGGGTCTGCACGACCGTGTTGGCGATGCGGCCGCGACCACAGGCCGGATTCATGCCGTTTCAAAAATTATTCTTGTGATGTGTGTGGTTTTAAAGGGCATATTAAAGTGATGTGTAAAAATATGAAAAATAGTAAGTTGCAAACAAAACATAATCGTAAACAAAACTACATATTAAATAGCAACAGTGTAGAAGACTTTAACAGCGAAAATGATATATTAAACTTGAATGTATCTTATCAAAACGGAAAACCCTTTTTAGTTGAAGTTATTGTTAATGGGAAAATAGTTTTTTTTGAGCTTGATACGGGTAGCAAATTATCAGTGATTAGTTGGGAATTTTATAAAAAGAATTTCGGTAATCTGTCATTAATGCCTAATAATTTATCTTTGTTTTCTTATGTAGGGACTGTTATAGAACCTGTTGGTTTTATTAATGTGAATGTTACCATCGGGAATCGTAATGCCCAAAACATAAAATTGTACGTTATTAAAAAGGGCGGACCACCTTTGCTTGGTAGGTCTTGGTTAAGGAAATTAAATATAAATAAAATCACTGTAAATGAATGTTTGTATAATATTAATGAGATAGATACTGTTGTAGAAAAATTAAAATTGGAATATCCCACTGTGTTTGCGCCCGGCTTAGGAACTTGTACAAAGAAAATTTCTTTGAAATTAATTGATTCCAATCCAGTTTTTTTTAAAGCTAGACCTTTGCCTTTAGCACTTAGAAATCCTGTTGAATTAGAGTTAAAGCGTTTAGAGGCGGAGGGCACCATCCGCAGGGTTGATTATTCTGATTATGGCTCACCAATCATACCTGTGATTAAAAAAAATGGTGATATTCGCATTTGCGGCGATTATAAAGTAACAATTAATCGTAAATTGGTCCGTGAGCCGTACCCTTTACCTAGGATTGAAGAATTGTTTGCGGCGTTAAGTGGTGGCGAACATTTTTCAAAAATCGATCTCACTAATGCGTATCAACAGCTTTGGCTTGAGGACGACTCGCAGGCGTGTACGGCTATCACCACGCACATAGGTACCTATGTTTATAGGCGCACTCCTTTCGGCCTGACGTGTATACCGGAGAAGTTCCAAAAATTTATGGAAGAAACGTTAAGGGGGTTAAAGGGAGTTGCTGTTTTTATGGACGATATCGCAGTAACCGGTCCTGATAGGTATACTCATATTTGTAACTTAAAGGCTCTTTTTAAACGTTTAAGTGAGGTTGGTTTGAGAATTAAGTTTGAAAAATGTAAATTTATGCAAGATAATATTACTTACTTAGGTTTTATTATTGACAAAAATGGGTTACATCCAGATCCAAATAAAGTGAAGGCAATAGTGGAGGCCCCGGCACCGCGGGACGTAAGTCAGTTGAGGTCATTTTTAGGACTCATTAATTATTACGCTAAATTTATTCCGAACTTAAGTACTGTGCTTTATCCATTACATGATTTGTTAAAGAAAGATAAAAATTGGAACTGGTCCGAAAAATGTAACGAAGCTTTTCAGAAAGTTAAAAATTATGTTGCTAGTAGTGATGTTTTGGTTCATTATACGCCGGACTTGCCTTTAGTTCTAGCCGTTGACAGCAGCTCGTATGGCGTTGGCAGTGTGCTGTCTCATAGATACCCTAATGGGGAAGATCGACCGATTTGTTTTGCTTCGCGAACACTGAATTCGGCCGAGCGTTCTTACAGTCAAATTGACAAAGAGGCCCTCGCAATCATTACTGGAGTAGTTAAACACCACCAGTATTTGTATGGTCGGCACTTTATCATTAAGACCGATCATAAGCCACTTACGTTTATTTTCGGTTCCAAATACCAAATACGTCTGGCCGCGTATGATTTCGATGTAGAATTCGTAAAGTCAAATGCCAATGGCAATGCGGACGCTTTTTCACGACTGCCATTGCCTTATGAACCAGTTGATCAATCAGGGTTCAATTTAATTTCTTAAATTAATTTCGTAGAAGAGTCATTTCCCATAAGTGCGCAAGAGGTAGCGTCAATGACGCAAACAGATGATGTTTTGAAAAACGTTTTCAAATACATCTTAAATGGCTGGCCTTCATCAGTTGCTGAGAATGAGAGGCCATATTATAACAGAAGAGATCACCTTTCTATTGAAAAGGGATGTATCCTTTACTGTCACAGGATTGTCGTACCGATAAAATTAAGGAATCGGGTTTTGAGTGAGTTACATGAAGGGCATTTAGGGATAGTCAAAATGAAAAACTTGTCCCGTAATTATGTGTATTGGCCTCAAATTGATCATGATTTAGAAGTATTATGTCGTGAGTGTAGCGCTTGTAGGCAACAGAGAGATGCTCCACCGCATTCTTTGTTACATCCTTGGGTCTTCCCAGCTCGCCCTTGGCAGCGTTTGCACATTGATTTCGCTGAGTTTCTAGGTAAACATTATTTAGTCACTGTAGATGCCCATAGTAAGTGGATTGAGGTTCAAAAGTTGACCACCACTACTGCCAGCTCAACCATTAATAAGTTACGGGAACTATTTGCTCGATTTGGTTTGCCATCACAAGTAGTTAGTGATGGTGGTCCACCTTTTGGATCTCGTGAATTTGCAGATTTTATGTCTAAAAATTTTATTACTCACACGATTACTAGTCCTTATAGGCCCGCAGGCAACGGAGCCGCGGAAAACGCGGTAAAATCTGTTAAGCGAGCGATGAAAAAATCGGTACACGAAGGAGTCGACTTAGAAACAGCCATTTCTAAGTTTCTCTTTCAATATCGTAATTGCGAACACGCCACGACTGGCGTCGCGCCCGCCGTGGCCATCTTTGGTAGACGATTACGCGGAAGGTTAGATATTTTTAAGCCCAGTGCCGAAAAGAATGTTGAGAAGTTAGGTGAATGTTTAGGACCTTTGTGTCCCGGTGCTGAGCGTCACGTGAATATTGGAGATCCTGTCTTGGCTCGTGATTATCGTAATCGCCCAGATAAGTGGGCACCAGCTAATGTTGTTGCTAGAGAATCACCTCTTACGTACCGGGTTAAATTATCAGATGGGCAGGAGTGGAACCGGCATATAGACCAGATAATTCCTGACAAAGCCACACGAGCAAGCTTCAGTCATTCGTTGATTAACACCAATCATGATCAGACTGCGACAGAGACAAATCAAGAGCCAATATCAGATAAATCGCCGCAACCCTCTGATGTTGTTTTAAATGATAAACATGATAGTCCAAAATCAACCTTGAATTCTGAGTGCGGAGACAAAGACGATTTAAAACCAAAACGTCTTCGTCGTAAATGTATTTTTCGTGGAAAATATGTGTTTTAATTGAATAATAGATACTTCTTCTTTTTTTTTTCTATGGTTGAATGTAATTAATGTTAGCTACATTCACTACAAAAAATGTTTATATTGTTTAAACATTCTTTTTTAATGTTTAAGTATTTTTTTTTTCTTTTATATTGTTGTTTTAAAGGGGGAGATGTAAGGTATCTGTCATTATTTACACATACGGAAAATGCTAACTGTAGGTAGATACGAATAAACCAGTTGATTCGCAGACTTGGTCTTGTTTTATTGCTCGCCTCCGTAATTAATATTAAATACACAACTTTGCACAAAGTCTTGCAATAAGATCTCGAGCACCTAAAATTTTACCACGATTTTCCCAATGTGTTAGCAATTTGACGTTTACTCTTTTTTCGACATTTTCCATAGTTTTCCCGAATACCGAATTATTCATGAGTTTATAAAAATCTTTTTCAAAATCTGATTTTGCTTTTGTTCTGAGCTCAGTATTTAGATCAATGTATTTTTTTAACCATGGACTTTGTCGAAACTTTAATATTCTATGTATTTTTGTAACTTTTAACCCCATTTTTATACACTGTTTAAGGTTTCTGTAATGAATTTTATATTTTTCTTTACTCTTTAAATTAGGTATTAGTTTATTTTCTTTTGATTCTCCTACTGGTATATTTTCTGGACATAATGGCAAGTCCGAATGCAAATCATGTAACTCCTCTGGATAGTTCAAATCGACTTCTAAAATAAACCCATATTCTGAAGTGTCAGGGACATTATAATTCGTTTCCGGACTAACCCATTTAAAACCACCTTCAGGAAGGTACTGAGACATGGCCCAACCATAAAGATTATTAGCATCAAAGTAAACTAAGTACGATGAGGGTTTATTTTTATCAAAGTCATCTAAATGTTTATTATTAGCTTTTGCATATCTATGGCTACACTGCGATACGCCACCTCTAATGCCTGCCTTAATGAAGGCAATTTGATCAAAGTTAGTAAGTAATTCCAATTTAATTTTTGTTGCTTTTAGCATTGCATCCCAACTTAAGCCTGGTGCTGTGTAATAGTGAGAAGGATCTAAACCATAAGTTTTAAGACAAAGGTCACGGAAATTTTCAAAAACGTCAGTCAGCAATAGGACATCAGTTTTAAGATATAAATTCGAATAATCTAACATATTCTGACAACCAAAGTGTTGCCACACATCTTGGGCACGATTATAATCCTCATCGGAAATGTTACTATCAGTTAGTGAACTATAAAATTTATCTTGGCTAGGGAGATTGGTTATATTTAGACAATCATAAGAAGTCATGAACTCATATGGATAAACACCTTTCTTACGAAGACGATCAAAGTCGTCTTTTTTAGGAAAGTTTTTATGTAGTTCATGAAATTCTTCATCTTCTAAGTTTTTAGCCAACTGATCTAGGCTACATGCTAAAAATTTGAAAGTATCTACAAATCTCAAAGTAATTTTTTTATTATTTATTGTTAAGTGTTTTGAGAATGAAATATATTTTTCTTTGTTTTGTGGAATTATATCAATCTCTCCCTCATCAAAATTGAGAACATGAACGATGAAGTGAGCATCGTAATTACTTAAATATGTAGAAAGATCGGAATATAAGAAGGAGTAATGAACTTTTTTCTACATACTTCATGTACACTATCGTTTTGTAAATCAAAATCTAAAACTTCTTCTTCATCATTCAAGTCAGTCTCACAAATATAACAAGTTTTTGAATCTAAATTTGACTGTGGTTTTGGAGCTTTTTGAAAATTTTCGTCATTGCATATTATTCCTAAATCATCTTTTAGACGATTTAAAAATACTTGTGTACAGTTTGGACCGCTGTATGTCTCAAACTTTGATATTTTATTATCGTATGAGCATTTGATATAATATCCAAAAGTATAAACCTCGTGTTTTTGAACATTTATGGTATATGATTTTGTATAATCATTAGCACACGTATGTATGGGCTTTAAAAACGCTTCAAAGTCAGCGTATATAACAAATGGAATTTTAATCTTTTTTTGAAACTTATCAAACTTTATTTCATCATTAGATATTGGTTGATTGAACCAATTTTTTAGCTTTTTTTCACTGCTAGGTAAATTTGTGGTGATGTGAGTGCAATCATGCTTTTGATGACTTGACAATTTGACTTTAGTAGGAAACCGCAACAAACAACCATCACATATGTTTATAGCACCATTTGTATTTGATATTTGTTTGCTTACTAATCGAGATAAGTTTTTAATGTAGCAATAATGACCATTTGTTCCATTTTGTATATATAATAGATTGATGTGTTTGCTTTTGCGACATTTTGTAAAATAAATTGGACCGACGATGGAATTTTTGTTAGTTTTTTGATCAAATTCTAATGTAAAAATATTTATACTTATATTATTTAGTGTTTCTATTTTAGAAATGTCTTTCAATTTGACGGGGAAGGAAACACCTTTAAAGTTTAGTTTATTTGAATGCATTATATACGAAGAAGTTCGCTCCGAGTTTTTATTCACTGGAAATATTGCGGAGAGTAATGCCCATTTACAACAAAGATTATCATAATTTTTTACGTTTATAACAGCTTTTTTAACTTTGATATCTTTTGGTAAATCAATATATGATGTTCCACGTAGAGGACTGAATTTGTTTAGGTTTATTTCTATGAAATTAATTTTTTTAAGGCTCCATCCACTATCTTTCTTTTCAAATGTACTTATTTTATTTGACAAAGTGTCACGTAAGGATAACATGAATATATCTAAATCATCCGCCTGAGATATAATAAAATTGTATGTTTGGAAATCAAATGAATTAGTTAGATCTTTGGTTTCTTGAACGAAATCGGCGTTCAATACAAAGTTTACCTTGACGGTAGGATGTTGTTTAAATACTTCATGAATTATGAAAAATATGTCCTTTTTGATTGAATCTAGAAACAATTCAGGCGTTTGAAAAAATAAACCAGATTGATCTTTACTTATAACTTTGTAAGATATAATACGTTTTCCGAAAGCCGATTCTATGACAGATATAATAATAATAATCATTTATTTCAGACATTTTTTTTTTTTTTATCCATAAGTTATTAGTGGGTTAGTTATTTAATAAAATTCTTAACAGTAAGTTAGAATTGTTAGTAGGCGATTCTAAATTAATCAACACTATATTTTCCCCGTTACAATAGCTATCCAATGCTTCTGAATAGCACAATCGTAGCGGGCTGAAATCATTTTAAGAATGCTGTTGGCGCTGCCACGCAATCGCAGTAGCATTGAGGCAGTAGATATGTTATCTCGACTACCATAAGATTTTAAAATATTATTCTTATGTTTTGTGCTTCTAGTATGATGAATTAAATATCTTCTGTTAACTAAGATATTACATATATCACAATGTACCTTATCCGAACTAGTTGAAGCTCCTTCGTATCGTGTTATCTTTGCATCGCTGTTGGAGTTATCTGATTACATGCCTCTTTTAAACACTCCTTGTCCCATCTGTACTGAGTGAGACGATGACTGACTGTAAAGAGAAATAATTATATTTAATTGTGTACAGCATAGGAGCACGAAATATAATTCGTGTATTTTTACGTGAATTAATGTATTTGACTCAGGTATACTTACATTGAATTAGCTTCAGCCATAGAACATATTTCATAGAGATCGTTGTCATATTCGGCATTGAATAAACTTTCATAAGTAACACAAGTTTCGTACAGGTCTTGATCGTATTGAGAATCGAACAGATCCGTTTTTTCGAGGTCTTCACACATGTGTATTGTGTCCGTATTGTCACGTGTATCGGAGTCCTCTGTTACAAAGAAAGCACTAACACACTCACGTTCCATTTTTTCATTCAATTAACAAGCACAATGCACATTGTATTTGTATATGGTGGTCACTTTTGGGTAATCTTACTATATATGTTCCAGATCCAGTGAAATCTATTATTTATTACTATTAATTACTTATTAACACAAATGACCTAATAAGTAAAATGAATCAGTAAACAGTGTGTTATTTATTACCACTATTGTTATAATTAAATTGTTTACATGATTCACTCATAGAAATTTCTTTTGTGATAGTAAATGCTGTCTTCTTTATGCTTTCAAAGTGTTTATTTTTGTCATCTGCATAGTATTTGATCCTTATAGCAGCATGTTTCCAATGTTCGCTGCTAGGTATTTTTGCTATTGTTTTCAATTCATATACTTCAATTTTTATTAAATGGGTTGAAGTTGATGCATCTTCTCTATTAGTTGATAAATATGCAACACCACCGTTTGCTTGAGCACGGGACACAGTCGAACACTGCTTTTTCTTTTTATTTTTTGAAAAATCAAAAAACATATCTAAGTTTTCGTCCTCTTCTCTTTTCCGTTTTTGTGTAGGGGATTTTTTAGTAATAGTCATATGGTTGCTCTCATCGTCTGATAGTGTTTCGAAATAATAATTTTTAAATGTATTTTCTTCAAATAGGTTCTGAAACACAATGAAAACAATAGTTATAATAAATATTTGATTTCTAGAAAGGTTTTATCTTGTGAAAGTCGATTTAATAATTATCATGTACAATCAAACTTAAAGTATGTAATATAAATCTTACCTCCATTACAATTCCCAAGTAATTTGTTTAACACCGTTGTCAGATGTGAATACCACTGAACTAAGAAGATTTTTACTAATCATTTACTTTGACTTCGACGTTATATAGTGGAGATAACAATGGATAGTGGAAGGAACAATGAATAATATTTTCGAGTCACCGGTGAGTTATTTAAAACATCCAGCGATAGCGATTGTGGAACAATAACAGTACGCTGAGTTCGATAATGTAATTGAAATAGATAAGAACCGCAATGTAATCGTTGACTATAGTAGCTAAGTACATGTATTCTATATTAAGCTTATGCAAAATATCAATAAATTTGTCAATGAAGTTTATGGCTTTGTATTTACTATATCCTTTACCTAATAAGTACCTACACATTATCATCTTTGGCATTCGTAACAGTAATATTAATCAAATAGCATGCATTTACTTTTATAAAAAAATATGAACACACTCGAAATTCAGGAATGTTTATATAAAATTCACCCAGCTTTACGAAACAACGTATATGCTGTGAACAACCTACCAGTTTATATGGAAGCGCCCACGTTTCTAGTGAGCAATTTGGATATAAGTACACAACCAGGGTCTCATTGGGTCGCTATACACATAGATGAAAACAGCATTGGACAATATTTAAAGAAAGAAAGAAAGAAAATGTATTTATTTAGGACTCAAAGTTATTATTTACAATTTATAATTATATACTATATATTTGTCCCAAATTGGTCCCAGCTCAGCATTTGCTGATGGAATTTACCAGCGCTGATCTTCCGCTGGGGCCATTAAGTGACACCACTAACATTATATACACAATAACACGTGTGCACTTTACACATGATAGAAGTGAAACCCTGGAAAATGTAAACCTTAATGTAATAAAAAACATAAACAGAATAGTAAAAGCCTATGGAGTTATGCAACTTAGAGCTACAAATCGCTCGAACTTTGAGGTGAAATTATCAGTGTTAAAGTTTACAAATTTCAAACTTTTCCAAAAAACTTTCAAAACTATATTAAATCAAATCATTCCTCAAAGTAGTTTCCATATAAAGAGAGAAAAAAAAACTCAACTGTATCTCATTGTAATAAAGTGGCAATTCAAATAGATATATGAGTAATACAATGCAATCATTTAAAAATTACTCTATAGAATAAGCCTTAAGCTATTATTCATAAGGTTGGTATTAGTGGAGCAAAAACACTCAACTGTATTTCATTTTAATAAAGTCGCAATGCGAATAGATGTGTATAAGTAATGCAATGCAATCATTTAAAAATTACATTATAAAATAAGCCTTATGCAATAAAATAAAATAATAAACTATTATTAATAAGGTTGGTATTAGCGAAACAAAAAAAAAATTATGTGAATTTTTCGGTTTCACTAAGATTCAGATCACAATGATGCTAGAGAAGTTTTCACTTAAAAAAAAATCATCAAAAAATCATATTTCAATTCATTTGGTCGGTTGCCTGCAAGGGCCTACAGAACTTTTCTGAACAGGAATTGTAGGCTATGGGATTTCAATTGTAAAAGAATACAAAATGATTGGACTTCAGTTTGCGGCGCGTACTGCTTGGTGTATTTGTACTATAAGTTTTGTGGTTTTAGCATGGTGGATTTTATAAACCTGTTCGAAGCTCAGGATACACTATGTAATGATGTACTAGTATATGAATTGTTCAAATCTTGTTTTAAATAAATATTAAGAACAGAGAATGTGTATAAATACCTATCCAAATATATAGATATTATCTAACCTATGTTGGTAACCTAGGAAAACAAAAACGTTAATATCCCGGTTTTAAAAAATCTACTAAAATATGTGAATAATCTTTCGAGTCATGGGTGAGTTATTTCAAACATCCAGCGAGGGCGATTAGGGAACAATAACAAATAATCAGTAAGTGTAATGTCAAAGACAATGAATAAGATAAGGTCTATTTTTAAAAAGCTATCTCAGTAAATTGAAGAGATATTAAAAAACGGATAGCACAGATCGATCGGGCGTGCCCAAAAACCCCCATTTTGACACCAAACTTTTTTTTTTTTTTTTTTTAGGCCGCGACGACCTCATGACCCCCAAATTTTAAATTTTAAAGAGTTGTGGCTCGTGAGCCAGAACTCTTAAATCCCTACTACTAATATATAATCTATATAAAAACCGAAGAGCTTGCAGCTACCTCGGGCAAAGAATTAGTCTAGCTATTCAAAGGGGGAACGCTGCCAGTATCTTCGGAGCCTTGCCTAAAGCGACTCCTTTTAATAATATATTTTAGTTATTTTATTATATTTTATATTTTATATAGTAGTGTGTGGTGTCGCACCAGAATAGCACCACCCCATCTCCTCCCTTGGGTGTCGTAAGAGACGACTAAGGGATAGAAAGAACGGAGGATGGGCAGCAGCATCTTTCCGTGAGAGCATCACCAACTGCGAATACTGCGATCGCCAACCCGCCTGCCAAGCGTGGCGATTATGGCAAAACCCCCCCCTAAAATGACAGATACACACAGGCCCCGGCCCCTAGTCCCCGGCGGCCCCGTTCGTGGTGGTCACGGTAGCAGCCACATAAGCGACGGGGCAGGGGGTGCGAAGAATCCCCGGGTTCGGATTCGCTACCAAGAACGACGACCTTTGGCCCTGGCAACATACAATGTCAAGACACTGCGGACCAACGAGAAGTTGGAGGAACTGGAGGAAGTTTTGAGCAGACTGCGATGGGATGTTGTGGGGTTATCTGAAGTCCGAAGACAGGGAGAGGACTCAATAATCCTAAATTCCGGAAATCTGCTCTACTTCCGGGAGGGCGACCAACTGTCCCAAGGTGGTGTCGGGTTTCTCGTTCACAAGTCTCTTGTGAACAACGTTACTGAGGTGGGGAGTGTTTCGACTAGGGTAGCGTACCTAATACTCAAAATTACCAAACGGTATTCGTTGAAGGTCATTCAGGTTTACGCTCCGACTTCGACACATCCTGACGAAGAGGTGGAAGCCATGTATGAGGACATCTCAACAGCCATCCACACTTCTAAAACCCACTTTAACGTTGTCATGGGAGACTTCAACGCAAAGTTGGGGAAACGTAGCGGCGATGAGTTGAGAGTGGGGCAATTTGGGTTCGGAAATCGGAACACCCGAGGCCAGATGCTGGCCGACTTCATGGAGAAGGAGGACCTGTATATGATGAACTCCTTCTTCATGAAGCCAGAACAACGCAAATGGACTTGGATTAGTCCCGATGGTGCCACCAAAAATGAGATTGACTTCATTATGTCGACCAAAAGACAGATATTCAATGATGTCTCTGTGATCAATTCGGTGAAAACTGGGAGTGATCACCGCTTAGTAAGAGGCACATTGAATATCAATCCAAAATTGGAGAGGTCTCGACTGGTGAAGTCTACGCTCCGACCTGCACCCATACAGATCCAAAACCCGGTAAACTTTCAACTCGAATTGCAAAACCGCTTCGAATGCCTCGGTGACTGCGTTGACGTGGACGAGTATAATAACAGGTTCGTGGAAGCTGTTCAAACGGCCGGGTCTAAATTCTTCAAGGCCAGCCGTTCAAAAAGAACCGGAAAAATCTCAGATTCTACTCTCAAATTGATGGATGTGAGACGTCAAATGACCCTTCAGTCCCCGGACGATGCTTCCCAGTATAGGCAGCTAAATAGACAGATCTCCAAGTCCTTGACTCGCGATATCCGCCGCCATAACACAGACTGTGTAAAGGCGGCTATAGAGCGTAACAAGGGCTCTAAAGTATTCGCACGAGAATTGTCTATTGGGCAGAGCCAACTGACGAAGCTGAAGACCGACGACGGCAGGGTCGTTTCGTCTAAACCCGAACTTTTGAGGGAAGTCGAGAAGTTCTACGGACAGCTATACACGACCACACGGGCACCTGTTAACAACAAGGCTAAAGACCCAAGAGCCAAATTAACCCGACACTACACCGTAGATATCCCAGACGTCAGTCTGTACGAGATTAGTGTGGCCCTTAAACAGCTTAAAAACAACAAGGCGCCGGGTGATGATGGAATTACAGCCGAGCTTCTGAGAGCTGGTGGTACTCCTGTGCTTAAAATCCTCCAGAAGCTATTTAATTCCGTCATCCTCGATGGCAAAACGCCGCAGGCCTGGCACGGAAGTATAGTGGTGCTGTTCTTCAAAAAGGGCGACAAAACCCTTTTGAAGAACTTTAGACCGATATCACTTCTGAGCCATGTTTACAAGCTGTTTTCAAGGGTCATCACGAATCGTCTCGCGCGCAGATTTGACGACTTCCAGCCTCCCGAACAAGCCGGATTCCGAAAAGGTTTTAGCACCATAGACCACATACATACGCTGCGGCAGGTTATACAGAAGACGGAGGAGTATAACCAGCCACTATGCTTGGCGTTCGTGGACTATGAGAAAGCCTTTGATTCGATCGAGACCTGGGCGGTGCTTCAGTCTCTCCAGAGGTGCCACATTGATTATCGATACATCAAAGCGTTGAAGTGTTTGTATGAAAACGCCACCATGTCAGTCCGTCTCCAGGATCAGAACTCGAAGCCTATCCGACTGCAGCGGGGAGTCAGACAAGGCGATGTCATATCGCCGATGCTGTTCACTGCTGCGTTGGAAGATGTCTTCAAGCTTCTGGACTGGAACGGACTGGGCATCAACATTAACGGTGAGTACATCACTCACCTTAGATTCGCAGATGATATCGTAATCATGGCTGAAACCATGGAAGACTTAAGCCATATGCTTGATGGCCTCAATACAGCTTCCCAAGGAGTAGGTCTCAAAATGAACATGGACAAGACGAAGATCATGTCTAATGTCCATGTCGCACCTACCCCCGTAACAGTTGGGAACTGTACTTTCGAAATTGTTGACGAATACGTCTACTTGGGTCAAACGATCCAGTTAGGCAGGTCCAATTTCGCGAAAGAGGTCACTCGTCGAATCCAACTCGGATGGGCAGCGTTCGGGAAGTTCCGTAAAATCTTTTCGTCCCAAATACCGCAGTGTCTCAAGACGAAGGTTTTTAACCAATGTGTGTTGCCAGTGATGACATACGGAACGCAGACGTGGTCGCTAACTATGGGCCTTATGAGAAAGCTCATGGTCGCTCAGAGAGCAATGGAGAGGGCTATGCTCGGAGTTTCCCTGCGAGATCGAATCAGAAATGAGGAGATTCGCAGGAGAACCAAAGTAACCGACATAGCCCGGATGATTGCAAAACTGAAGTGGCAGTGGGCTGGGCACATAGCTCGAAGGACTGATGGCCGTTGGGGCAGAAAAGTCCTCGAATGGCGACCGCGTACCGGAAGACGCAGTGTTGGTAGGCCCCCCACAAGATGGACCGATGATCTGGTCAAGATCGCCGGGATAGGTTGGATGAGGGCAGCGCAGGACCGATCATCGTGGAGATCTTTGGGGGAGGCCTTTGTCCAGCAGTGGGCGTCTTCCGGCTGAAATGATGATTATATTTTTTAAGGTTTTTAGTTTTATATAGGTTATAAATTAACAGAATAACAATCATGGCGTCTCCAATTAGTTATACTCCAACCGCCTGCATTCTATACAATAAAAAGCGGAACTTTCGGCGCACAAGCGGAAAAATCCGGTTAGAACTCGTATTAAAACCACCTGTGCCAGACACCCGGCCTGTTTGATTTCGAGATAAAGCGACACGTTGTTTCCGCTTTTTCCGGGCAAAGTTTTTAATTGGAAATTATCCCGGTGTCGGAAAAGTTTGGTTTTGTTTGAAGTGTTGTTGCGTTTTTTAAATATTAAAAAAAATAAAGTTGGTATCTTGTTTGCTGAGGTTGACAGGTTGATTTATTTACGAGGTCTTTGTTTTTAATTTAAATAAATACTTTTTTAACGTAATTGGCCTCATGGCTCCGGCAAAGTTTAAGAATTCCCCATCATTTTCTCCATGCAGAGGCGGAGTAAGTATACTAACCTCTGCGGCTGGGGTCGGCCTGTTGCAAAAGGCGACAAAACAACCCTCCCTAGCTACTTGGTAAGGCTCCAAGCTCGTCTGGATGGCGACCACTGTTTGTCTTAAGTATGCCACCATGATATCCTTGAGTTCTGTTGTTGGCATAGGTGACCCAAGTTCCAATTCACCTATGCGGACAGCAGCGTGTTCACGGTGCCCCTAGCATCGAAAACATCCATAGCCTGCAGTAATTGCTTGCTATTGAATGGACTAGTGAGTTGTTCACAGACAGATAAAAAAGAACCATTATTAGGGGAATTTTTACAGGAGTGACTCTCATAACTCCCCAATTTTGAGAACAGTACCCTAATATTAAATTGATTAAACTGTTTTAAAATTAAGTACTGTGATAATGCGTATGCAAATTATATTACATGATGGGCGTTACTCACAAGTCCTAAAGGCAAAATGTGTTAAATAATGAAAAATGGATACCAGGTAGCTCACTCGGAGACCAATCTAAAGTGGGTTCTAATCCTTAGCTTAGGCAGTTTTTTGTGCCTAATATGCATGTTAAAGTAAAATTGCCATGGACCGACGGTAAAGGAAAATATCGTGAGCAAACCCGGCAATCCACCTTCGACGAATGGTATAATGTCCGTTACCTTTAAGGTAGAGGCCCAGGCCTATAAAGCACTTTTTATTAACATCAAATTGATTCATCATAATAATTTTACATTTACACTTTGATGCTCGGAGTCTGCTTTCCGATTTTATCTTCTCTAGATTCCATGGTCTTCGTAATTCCTTAGTAATGAGACATGAGAGTCATGACACATCCTTTAGGACGTTACGCCAGCACTTTTATATCATTTAAATGATAAAATGATTAAACATTTAAATCTAATCCGATGATCTAATAATAATAAATAATTAATAAAATTCGAATGACTAGGAGGGAAAACATGATTTATTGTGAAATTAAAGACAATAAATGATTAAATAATTTTCACCAGATGAATTTCGTCAACTGACAGTTTTACAGAGAAATTGAGTGAAAGTGAAAAACGGTACGCAGTAGTGTCATGCGCATTCAAAACTTAACTTTATCATGTTTTATGAATGGGAGATAACTTTAAACAATATAAATATAAAATTTCTCTGATGTAATAAAAAATCGAGAGCATGAACGAAAATATTCATATTCATTTATTCATTAGCACGATACACGGTATTGGAGGTGTTATTATGGTATAGTTCATCGTGTCTCGCCAATAATTGGCATGCTAATATTAAACATATACTCGTAAAGTAACATTAGATATACTTATACAAAACAATACAATATTAATATTAAACACATTAAATTAACATTATTTTTATTGGAATTATAAATACATTTCTCTATACAATAAAGTTTCATTTAATTAATAAATTATGTCATCTCTTACATTATATCGCGGAGAAAGAATACTAACCTCTGCGGCCGGGGTCGGCCTGTCGTAAAAGCCGACAAAACAACCCACCCTAGCTACGTGGTAGGGCCTCAAGCCCGTCTGGATGGCGACCACCTTCGGTCTTAAGTATGCCGCCATAATAACCTTGTGTTGTGTTCCGGCATTAGTGACCCAAGTTCCTGTACCCTTATGGGACAGCAGCGTGTTCGTGATGCCACTGGCGTTGCAAACACCGATAGGCGACGGTAACTGCTAAATTCTAAGCGGGCCGTCAGCCTGTCTGCTGTCCTACAGCAATAAGAAAAAATCCATAAAGGGTTAGTGGGTTAGTTACAACTGACTTAAACATTAAGTTAGTCACTTAAGTAGTAGTTAGTATTGTTAGTCACTTTAGATTTATAATTTTCCTATTTCTACTCGTATCCAGTGGTGCTCAATGGGCGGCAGGCATACACTTCTTCAAATTTTGTAAATAATTCAGGGTGGTATCTAACAAACTTACAGGCCTCGAGAATGTAAAGAGAAGGGAGAGTCAAAATGTGGTCTCAAGTTGCGAGTGAAAATACACCAACACTAATGCCCTGATACATGTTTTTGTGCAATGAATACTTTACTCACATACACAATTTTTCCCCATACTATGAGTTCGTATATTAAAAAACCATAGCAATCTCACTTAAGCTATTTTACATTTAGGCCGTGATATAAAGTTACTGATTATCTCCGGCATTATTAATAAATTTTCAGTGTGTTTTTAACAATGATACTGTTAATATTAATAATTATTCCCATTAACTACGTAACTAGTAAAACATGTGCGTTAAACCACACTTCGGTAGACGTAAATTGGGAAGAGAAACTTCATAAATACCTACAGTGTCCAACGTATAACTACGTACCGCCCTCCAACGTCACCAATGTCTCCCTTCAGATTAAAATAATCTCATTTTACTTCAACAACAAGGAAGAGGTGTTCAGCATGTACTACTGGGCACGCATGTCATGGAACGACGACAGATTGAAATGGGATCCGAAACAGTTCGGAAATATTTCAAGGACAGTGAGAAGGAGCCCCAGGATCTGGACACCAGGATTGAAGTTGATACACAGTGCTGTTCCAGACGATTTGGAGACATTCTATTACACGTCGTGTGGTATACAAAACACTGGACGAATACTGTGCATCCCACGAGTACATGATGCAGTGATTTGTAAGACGAAGCTCAAGGATTGGCCATACGACGTACAGAAATGTGTAGTAGAGTTTGGAGCCTGGCAGAGGGCGGAAACTAAGGTACGATTCAACTTAACAGACAATCTACGAATGATAACTTCTAAAATAGATGGACAATGGTTATTAGAAGACTACCTACAACTGAAACTGGAGGGCTATGAGACACAAATACGTTTAACATTCATTCTTAAACGACAATCATTGTCTTTAGCGGCTATTGTGATATCTCCCGCATTAATTTTAACATTACTAACAATAACTACACTATTTCTCGATGCGAGAGCAAATATTAGGTTAGGCTTAACGATGTTCAGTCTAGCAAATCATTTATTATTTCTGACAGTATTGCAAGAAACGATTCCAGGACACAGAGTCGATTATCCTAGCTTGCTAGCTTATTACAAAGCCTCTTTAGTTCTAACTGTTTTATTAATATTACTGACGCAATTTTTAAAAGTTTTATGTAATAAAGAGGATAAAAATGATGACGTAAGAACTGTTATAAATTTTATTTTGGCCTGTCGAATTAGACGAGCCGTCTTGTGGTGGGAATATGAAGATAAGACAAAAGTTTGGACAGATTTTGCAAGTTTTGTAAACAGTGTTTGTTTGTACGTGATTATTATTATATATTTCTTTATGTACTTAGTGTTAATACCAAAACCTGCCACGGAGTAAATGTTTCTTGCTAAATAAAATATAGTATGTCTTCTTCTTCCTGTCCTTATCCCAAACTATGTGGGGTCGGCACAACATGTTCTTTCTTATTCCACTCTCTTCTATTAGTCGTCATCTGAAAATTCCCACCTTTCTCCCCATATCATCTTTTACACAATCCATTCTATCTTTTCTTTGGTCTACCTCTCCTCTTATATCCATACTTTCCATACATTCTTATTTCTAGCATTTCCCTTTTTAAATAATCAAATATAATATGCAATTATTGAATATTTTATTAATTATAAAGATCCTACCGTCTAACAGAAATATTTTTCTTAAATCTGGATTAAAATTCATAATATAACAATCACAATTGGCTACATTCCAGAATTAACCTAAATCTATACAAATAAATAAAATTTAAGTGTCTGTTTGTAATATTAAAATAACCGTTTTTCACTACGAGTAAGTTTTGGACTATACACGGTGCATAAACATTTTTTACAATTTTTGTCTGTCTGTCTGTTTGTTCCGGCTAATCTTTGAAATGGCTGGACCGATTTTGACGGGACTTTCAATGGCAGATAGCTGATGTAAGAAGGAGTAATTTAGGCTACTTTGATTTTAGAAAAACAAAACAGTTTTAGTTAATGTTGATTTATATACATTTATATTGGCAACACTGATTAACCTCTTCCAATTAAGATGGCGAAAGCATAGTTGCGTTTTACTTGTGTGATAAAGCTAATATTATAGAATAAAGTATAAAACCATGAACGGGCCTAATTATTTTAAAATGGTAGCAGAACAATGGTTTAATGGTTTAGTGGTTTATAGAATAAATGTGATAGAAACAAGAAGAAAAAAATGGCGTCAAAAAATAGTGATATAAATATTCCAATTTTCGATGGCACAGATTACAGTAATTGGAAAATACGGATAATTAAGTTTCTACAGTTCAAAAAGTGCAAGGATGTAGTAATGAGAGCGAAAATTGAAACCAACAAAGATGAATGGGACGATAGAGATATACAAGCAACAAACTATATTTACAGTGCTATAACAAACAAGCAGTTGGAATATATAAGTGAATTAAATACAGCATACGAAATAATACAGAAATTTGATGAGATGTACCTAAAGAAATCAACGGCGTTGCAAATAGTATGTCGACATAACCTCGAAAGTATCAAATTGAAAAATTATTCTGAAGTGTCTTTATTTTTCGATGACTTTGAAAAAGCTGTAAATGAGTTGAAACAAGCCGGTGCAACGGTATCAGAAACAGAAAAACTAAACTACATGTTAAAAGCACTACCAGTGAGTTACAACTACATAGGTGATTTAATAGATGTCTTACCAGAGGGTGAAAGGACAGTGGACTATTTAAAAAGCAAAATAAAATTGAAAAGTACAGGAAATATGAGTGAAATGTCAGAAGACACATCAAATGTTTTTAAAGCAGATACTAACCGATCATATAATTGTTTTGGTTGTGGTAAACCTGGTCACCTAAGAAGAGATTGTAAGGCAGAAAATGTAAACCGTGGTCGAGGACATGGTCTTTCAAATTATAGAGGAAATAGTATACAAAATTATAGAGGAAATAGTTTACCAAGTTATAGAGGACATAGTTTGCCAAGACGAGGACGTGGTTCATACAATAACAGAGGACAAGGTTCAAGAAATTACTACCATAATAATCAAGGGAGTCAAGGTAACAGTTATCATATTACTATTGCAAACAATACATACACAACGCAAGAGAATGATAAGCCAAAGGGTCAAATAAATTGGTTACTAGATAGTGGATGTACTGACCACATTATTAACACTGATAAATACTTCAATACTTATGAGATATTGGACAAACCTATTAAAGTCAAAATTGGTGACGGAACAATATTAGAAGCTTATTTCTTAGTCTATGGACAAAAATCTGAAGTCACACTGAAAAATGTTTTCTTTGTAAAAGAAATGAAAGCAAATTTATTAAGTTATTCGAAAATTACTGATAATTGTTCAATCGTCTCAAAAGGGAAATTTGCAAAAATTTACAGTGAATATAGAAAGATTATAGCAATTGCAATTAAGGATGAAAGACTGTATAAGATGAAAAGTTACATGTGTGAAGAAATATTGAAAGCAAATATTAGTAAAATAAATATGACTGTAAAGGAAAAACTACATCGTACTCTGGGCCATATTAACTTTAAAAAATTGGATTTAATGTGTAAAAATGAATCATTAGAAGGATTACCTAAAGAGATTGAATATGAATATTTAAAGTGTGCAATATGTATTGAAAATAAAATGCATAATTTACCATTTGCTAATAATCGAAGAAAAGCAAAAGAGATACTAAAGATTGTTCATACAGATTTAAATGGGCCACATCAGACTACAGGATATAATGGAGAAAATTTTTTTTTTTAGTTTTATTGATGACTACAGCAAATTAGTCAAAGTTTATTGTATCAGATCAAAGGATGAGGTATATGATTACTTGGTGCAGTATGTTAATGAAGTACAGAACTTGACAGGGAAAATGATAAAGGAACTGCGATGTGACAATGGGAAGGAATATATGAATGCAAGAGTTTTTCAGTTTGCAAAAGAGAAAGGAATAGTGATAAAACCCTGTCCAGCATATGTTCATCAATTAAATGGAACAGCAGAGAGATATAATCGTACGTTGATGGATATGGGTAGATGTCTTTTATCAGAAGCAAAGGTAGAAAGAAGATTTTGGCCTGAGGCAACTAAAACAGCTGCATATCTTAAAAACAGAACCTTAACTAATACTATTAAGAGGAAAACCCCGTATGAAATATTTTTTAAAAGGAAGCCATCTATGCAAAATCTAAAATTATATGGAAGTAGAGTTTTTGTAAGAATTCCTGAAGAACGAAGAAGGTCTAAATGGGATAAGAAAGCAGAAGCTGGAATTTTGCTTGGTTATACTGATATTGGATACAGAGTGTTAATTAACAACAGAGTTATTATTGCTAGAAATTGTGATATAATCGAGGAAGATGTTAAATTATGTGGTTTTAAAGATGAGGAAGAAAATAGTGAATATAAAATAAAAGAAAAGGAAAAGGAAGATAAAAGGATCCAAGAGGAAAGAAATATGTTAAAATACTCAGAAAATGATAAAGAGAATGTAGGAGAAAGTGAAGATGAGAATCTAAATAGAAGATTAAGAAAACAAATCAAACCTCCACTTCGTTTTGATGAAGAATTTGGTTATTATTGCATATACTGTAACTACTGTGATGCGTCAGCTCCAATTGATTTTCAGGAGGCGATTACATGTGATGAGGCAATGAAATGGAAAGGAGCAATGAATATTGAGATGGAAAGTTTAATAAAAAATAATACCTGGACTCTAGTTGACAGACCCTCCAAGGAAAAAAAGGTAATTGATGTGAAATGGGTGTTTAAAAGGAAGAGTGAAAATGAATACAAAGCAAGGTTAGTAGTAAGAGGTTTTCAGCAAACTAATTGTATTGATGATACTTACTCACCTGTTGCTAAAATGCCTACACTTAAGCTACTATTATCTTATTGTTGTCAAAATAATTTAGCTATTCATCAAATGGATGTTGAAACAGCATTTCTAAATGGTAGAGTATTATCTGAAGTTTATATAAAGCAACCAATCGGTTATGAAAATGGAACTGATAAAGTTTATAAATTAAATAAATCATTGTATGGTCTAAAAGAAAGCCCCAGGGCATGGTATGAATGTTTTAATGATTTTTTGATTAATTTTGGTTATCGCAGGAGTAAATATGACTATTGTTTATATGTTAGAAAAGAGAACAGCTTAATTCTTTATATTCTTTTATTTGTGGATGATTTATTAATTTGTTGTGAAAATGTAGAAGTTATTGGTAATATAAAAACTAAATTGTCTGAAAGGTTTAAAATGAAAGATATTGGTAAAGTACAAAATTATATTGGTATTGAGATTGAATATATGTATAATCAAAACAATGTCTTAACTTTGAGTCAGAAATCTTATATTGAGTCTTTAGCTAAAAGGTATAATATTGAGAATGCAAAAATGTATAAGACTCCTATGGAAATAAATTTAAAATTGGAACAATCTGATATTAATGAGGATATAAAATATAGAAATTTGGTGCTCTTTTGTATATTAGTTCAGGTACTAGACCTGATATATCTTACAGTGTAAATTACTTAAGTAGATTTCAAAACTGTTATAATGAGACACATTTTAAGTATGCATTGAGAATTTTAAAGTATTTGTATTTGACAATAGATCTTAAATTAACATATTGTAATAATAGTAACGCTGATATTCTAGATTGTTTTGTGGATGCTGATTGGGCAGGAGATATTTTAGATAGGAAATCTACTACAGGATTTGTCATTAGATGGTTTGGAAATATTATTTACTGGAAATCAAAGAAACAAAGTAGTGTAACAAAGTCCTCAACATTTGCTGAATATGTAGCTTTATCAGAAGCAGTAACAGAGTTAAATTTTCTTATGTGTCTAATGGATGATGTATTCAATAAAGTTTGTAAACCAGTTAAAATTTATGAAGATAATTCAGGAGCCGTAGCTATTTCTAAATATGGAAACTTTACTAAGAATTCTAAGCATATTGAAGTTCACTATCATTTTATACATGAAAATGTTAAGCTAGGAAATATTGAAGTTGTAAAAATAGAGTCAGAAAATAATATTGCAGATATATTTACAAAAGCTTTGGGAAATATTAAATTCATAAAATTTAGAGAAATGTTAAATTTGAAATAAAATAATGATTGTTGTAACAGTGTTTTACAATATAAATGTAAGGAGGCGTGTTGATTTATACACATTTATATTGGCAACACTGATTAACCTCTTCCAATTAAGATGGCGAAAGCATAGTTGCGTTTTACTTGTGTGATAAAGCTAATATTATAGAATAAAGTATAAAACCATGAACGGGCCTAATTATTTTAACAGTTAAAAATTATCATTTTCGGAAATTTGTATATCCAATTTAAGTTGACCTCAGATTTATATCATCTATCATATGAAATAGGGGGTTTAGCTTAATCTTGCTGGCTGGACTTTGTAGGTTGTATTTCTAATTTAGGTTGACCTCAGATTTATATCATCAATCATATCAAATAGGGTTTAGCTTAGGCTGGACTTTGTAGGTTCGAACGCACGTATTTCGGAGGCGCATGGCGTAACAGTTGCATTCGATATTTCTTTCTTTCTTTCTTTCTTTCATTAATTTATTTATGTTGTAGGGTTTGTAATCTAAAATAAACCATGAGATATATCCAAAAACGCGGACGGAGTCGCGGGCACAGCTAGGTACTAATAAATTCCTGGTTTGCAACGTCTCAGGGGAATGAATCACACTTAAGACTTGTATGGTATTTACAGTGTCACCGGCAGTGCCGGATTAACCCGTGCGATAGTGGGCCCCGCATATTTAAACCCACCCATCTCTGCCTGAGTACCTAATATACAAAAACAAACAAAACGCATAGACGGCAAATAAACGATTGAGGTATTGAGTATCGAATTTTTTTTCCATTTTAATTACTTAAGAACCCCTAGCAGATCAAGGGCTCCAAAGGCAAATAGAATTTGCTACGGACCCCGCACTTG
This sequence comes from Malacosoma neustria, assembly GCA_963693495.1. Taxonomy (NCBI): domain Eukaryota; kingdom Metazoa; phylum Arthropoda; class Insecta; order Lepidoptera; family Lasiocampidae; genus Malacosoma; species Malacosoma neustria. The sequence goes on along the minus strand of OY856395.1, from coordinate 10,047,742 downwards.
CTTAATCCAACACTGGTGACCAATAGTATTATATCAATACCAGCGGGTCTAGCCAGGATTCTAACACGTTTTTTAGACTTACATTAGCGATAAAATATCAACGTGTATTGCTACTCGCGAGACAATAATCTTGGAGGCCATTTTGAACTTGAAATCGACTGCAAAATCTTCCATTATTATTTTTTATTACTCTGAAGCAGATAGGCTGACAGCCTTATAGCAAGCATTTACGATCGCCTATGGATGTTTGCGATGCCAGAAACACCACCAACACGCTATCATTCGCGTAGGGGACAGACTTCATGCAAGGGCGGAATATGAATACTAACCTCTGCGGGTCGGCCTATCGTAAAAGGCGACAAAACAACCCTAGCTATGTGGTCGGGCCCCAAGCCCGTCTGGACAGCAATCAACCTTGGTCTATGAGTATGCCGCCATAATAACCTTGTGTTGTGTTCCGGTATTAATGTCCCAAGGTCCTGTGCCCGTTTAGGACAGCAGCGTGTTTGATGCCCCTAGCCATAAATATCCATAGGTGACAGTAACTGCTAACTATTAAATGGGCTGTCAGCTTGTGTACTGTTATTCAGCAATAAAAAAGGGGGAACTGAAACCGAGGTCACTTAGAACATGAGGTTATTATGATGATATATTTAGACTAGGAAAACAAAGAAAACTTAAAAGTAATAGACTAGCGTGGTTTGGCCATGTAATGCGCAGGGAAGAATGCCACATAACAAGGAAAAAAACTGTGTGTGTCAGCTCCGACGCACAACTGGAGATTACTACTTAAGTACACGATTGTCTAAACATACGCAAAAAGAGTTTATTTAACTGAAAAAAGTTTAATACCATATGAAAGGGTAAATTAACAAATTAATGAAAATAATATACATATATAAAAAGCTTTAAAACAGTTTTAAGTTCAACCTAATTACAACTATGGCACCTAGTAATAAAGTCACAAATCTCCAAAACATTATCTAATACTTAAGATCATTCGTCATATAAAATGAGCAAAGCAATAAATTACTCTTCTTACTTACAAATGAAAAGACATAATATGTTAAACAACATTTAATGTGAAATCAACCTTAAATTGTAACAAATAAAGTAATTTTTGCCTTGAGAGATAAATCGTTTTGTTTTGTTTAGTGTGTTCCGATGCACGCGCACCAAAAACGTAACGAGGTCATTCATTAGTAGATTTTACTCTCACATTTTTCTCACACCGGGCGCCTTTTGTATTAAAATCAATTCTTAGGGAGTAAACTCCAATGATAGAAATGAGAGTGCATGGGTACAAGAGTAGAGGTAGACCAAAAAAAGATGGATTGCGTAAAAGATGATATGGCAAAAAGGGTGTGAGTGTTGGAATGACGGCTAACAAAGGACAGTGGAAGGAGAGAACATGCTGTGCCGACCCCATGCAATGTGGGATAAGGGCAGGAAGGAAGAAGATATTTAGGACTAAGAATAATTGCCATGCAAACGGGTTTGGAGCCATCTTGCTATGATTATTTTTGTTGACATTTTCGCCGCTGCTGTATTGAAAATTTACGTTGTACATACCGCTGGTCTTGTTAATTAAAAAATATTTTAGTAACCTTCAAGTGGAATGTATTTTAGCTGCCAGTTTATTACTAAAGCTCTATGAAGTACTTTATTCCTCACATAAATCTAAGCAAAATGTGTTAAGCATAATAAATAATAGCGAACCATTGTACTAAGATTCTTTTTTGTTAGAAATATTAGTTAAGGAAAACCGTACTGTAACAAGATTTCGCTTGTAATGGATTTCATGAACACACAATGGGCATTATATTGAAATAGATATTATTAGATAATGTATACCTTATTATCTATATTAATATTATAAATAGAAATTGTTTGTTTGTTGTTCGGAAAAATCTGAGACTGCTAAATAGATGATAATTTTAGACTAGAGATCTCAGGTTATCACTAACAGAACCTATAGACGTTATCCTGTACACATGAATTAAAGGCAGGAGATATATATATATATATATATATATATATATATATATATATATATATATATATATATATATATATATATATATATATATATATATATATATTTTTTTTTTTTTTTTTATTGCGTAGGACAGCAGACATGCTGACAGCCCGCTTAGAATTTAGCAGTTACCGTCGCCTATAGGTGTTTGCAACGCCAGTGGCATCGCAATCACGCTGCTGTCCCATAAGGGTACAGGAACTTGGGTCACTAATAACACAACACAAGGTTATTATGGCGGCATACTTAAGACCAAAGGTGGTCGCCATCCAGACAGGCTTGAGGCCCTTATATATATATATATATACTAGCTGTGCCCGCGACTCCGTCCGCGTGGAATAGTGACCTTCTCACTAAGGGGTATGAAAAATAGATGTTGGCCGATTCTCAGACCTACTCAATATGCTCACAAAATTTCATGAGAATCGGTCAAGCCGTTTCGGAGGAGTACGGGAACGAACATTGTGACACGAGAATTTTGCGTGCGTGCGTGCGTGCTGTAACTGTGCCAAATTTCATTCTCCTCCATCCGCGCAATTTTTGTAAAAAGCCGTACAATGTTTTCGCTTCACGTATTATAATATACTGACGGACTCATAAACTGCATCAAAATTCAGGATTACTTTGAAATGATTTTTTTTAATAAGTATGCAAACTTTTTAGATTAAATTATATAAATATGGAGAGACTGGCTCTTAATCTAAAAAACAAAGGAAAATTTAAAAATAGAACTGCAGTAAAACAAATGAATATAGCCGGGAAAAGAAAGTTTACTCGTAGTATCAGATTTGTGTGTTATTTATAGCAAAGTTTTAAATTGATTCTCATTGATTTTTTATTCTTTTGTCAATTGAATTATTGTTACCAGCAGAATTGTTGGGTTAATATTTTTAACTCATCGAGAGTTTTTGAACCATAATATGGATACTTCGTCCGAACAAGCGGCTCAAATTGTAGCAATGGTGCGGGAGGACTTGGATCAACGAACGATTGGTGGAAATTTTAATTTAAACCAGTCTACGGTTTCTAGAATATACAGAAGGTTTGTGGAGACAGGTTCTTACAGAAGGAGACGTACAGGCAGGACTCGAGTAACCACCGGTCGTGATGACCGATTTATTGTTACAACATCCCTGCGAAATCATTTCCTCACGTCAGTTAACATCAAAACAGAGCTTAATGAAGTGCGTGGAGTAAACGTGAGTGCACGAACAATAAGAAGTGGAAGCGGATATAACCCCTTTTAGACCAGCAAATGGTCCAAAGTTGTCTGTAGGTCACAGACAAGCTCGCTTAAGATTTGCGCGTGATCACCTGAATTGGACAGAAGAGCAATGGGCCTCCGTATTGTTCACGGACGAGTGTAGGACATATTTATATGGTGCAGATGGTCGCAAAAGAGTCTATCGTCGACGTGGGGAGCGATATGCTCAAAGTTGCATTGAGGAGCGTGTTCCTTTTGGAGGCGGTTCGTGTATGGTCTGGGGTGGCATATCGATGAACGGGCGAACAGAACTTGTGTTCATAGACATGGTCCGTCAAAACGGTAATAGAGGAGGTTTGACTGCACATGGCTACTTAACAGAGATCTTAGAAGATCACGTGGTGCCTTACATGGGATTCATAGGCGAAAATTTTACTTTAATGCAGGATAATGCCCGGCCGCACGCTGCTGCACAAGTTCGACAATATTGCGAGAAGGTTGGGATACGTACAATGAATTGGTCAGCACGCAGCCCGGATCTTAATCCCATTGAGCATGTTTGGGACAATTTAAAAAGAGCTGTATATGCGAGTAACCCTTTGCCCACGACAGTGGCAGCACTAAGAACAGCACTTTCAGAAGAATGGGACAATATTCCGCAAGATCTTTTAATAACCCTAATAAAATCTATGCGGAACCGATTAGAATCCGTAATAAGGGCACGTGGAGGTAATACACCTTATTAAAACATAAATAAACCCTTGCATAAAGTTTGTGTCTATTGTTAAAACCAATTTTTTAATTAAACCAATTTTCTTGAAATTTCTGTTTTTTCTTCAAAAAAGTCTAAGGTCCTTTCCAGTAAACAAACTTAAACTTAAGGATATGACCCTACGATGTTTTAAAGTTCACGAACCAATCTAGAGGTTTCAATTTAAATCTTTATAGAAAGTTTGCATACTTGGTTAAAATATTTATTTCAAAGTCGTCTGTTACTTTGATGCAGTTTAGGAGTCCGTCAGTGTATATAGATTTGAGAAACTACTATGAATTTATTCACGAGTTTTCACGAAAACTTGAGAGACAATTATAATATAACTTCATCATGTCGCATCGTAAAAATTTTACTCTCATATTTTTTCCAAACGCGCCAAACGATAACTTTAATTTAATTACAAAATTAATGAAGAGAATACTAATTCGATTAGTGAAATGAAATTGGGCATTTTGTATGCGAAAGACATAATACAATACAAATAACACTGCCCGAAGGCAGACTTTATGAGTAAACGGAATGGAAGCGTTATTAAAGCTTTGTTTAAACAACATAATTCCTTTTCAACATCGTATTACACATATCAAAGCCAAAGTTAATTGGAATTGGGATGATAATCTTGCTTTGAACTAAGGAAAACAATATGAGTTGTTGAAATACAATTCATCTATTTAACTGACCGATGAACTGAAAGTTAGGTTTTTATTAACAGTAGTTAGGTAGTCAAAATTGCTGCCAACTGAATAGTGTTGTATATAGTAGTGTGTGTGATAGGTGCGGGATGCACTGGTGGGCATTTAATTTTAAATTTTGTAGTCAACCGAATTCTCACCCTTTGTTGGAGATTTACTAATATTGATACCGTTTGAACGCATTGCTCCTAATATTGTAACAGGAGCTTCGTTTATTTATATTTTATTCACCACACCTCTTTTAAGTTTAATTTAAGCGGCAAAAAGTAGCCTATGTCCTTCTCCAAGGTCCAATCTATCTCTTCAACGAAATTCATTAAAATTGCTTTAGCAGTTTAGCCGTGAAAACATAACAGACAGAGTTGCTTTTACATTTATAATATTAGTATGGATGAAAGACTCGCTACGATATGACTGTAATTTTAATTGTAGCGAGTAGTAGGGTTTTTCTCGAAGAGAAAGGCAATGGAACTAAGCCATACAGCCAGATCTTAAGTTTTTAATTGTAGCGAGAGAGTTCTTAACGTCTATTACAATTATGGCTTGGACACCTTGGTGTTGCTACCTAACAAATACGAGTATGAACTCTTATCTGTACCGAATATTTAGCTTTAGAGATCGCACATTCACATTTAACCCAGGTCAAAAAAGCTTCATAAACTTACTGTTTTTTTCACTAACAAGGATCATCATCATCATCTCTGCGTTAATTCCCGGTTGCAGCCCAAACTCTCGCTTCGGCGCCCGGGGTCCGCTTTCCGACTTTTTCTTCTCCACTTCGCACGGTCTTCAGCATCCCTGGTAGTGAGCCCATTGGCACGCATATCACCCTTTACGACGTCAAGCCAGCACTTTTTGGGTCTACCCCTCCTGCCGGGGCCCGGCGGAGGCGGCATGGCCAGACATTTGTTACCCACGTAAGCATCCGGTTGCCGCAAAACGTGGCCGTACCACCGGAGCCGACACTCTTGCAATTTATCCGCAATGTCACGGACATGAAGACTGCCGCGAATGCGGGAGTTCCTAACGCGGTCCTTCCGCGTCACTCCACACATCCACCGCAGCATATTCATCTCCACGACACGCAGCTCCTGCTTGTGTCGCTCTAACACCGGCCACGCTTCACAGCCGTATAAAAGGACAGGCCTAATGATGGTTTTATAGACCTGTCCCTTCAACTTTACCGGCATCTTGGGGTCACAAATGACACCAGTCACCTCACGCCATTTGGCCCACGCGGCAGCAATGCGTGCCTTGACGTCACAATCGATGTCACCGGATGCATGAAACACAGATCCCAAGTATTTCACTCGGTCCGTGCGCTCGACCGTGTTGCCGTCTATGCGTACGGGTGTGGGATCTGTGGAGTTACAGGCCAAGTACTCGGTCTTCGCCACGTTGAGCTTCAGACCACCGTTCTCAAGCGACTCCTTCCACGCCTTCACACGTCGCACCAGCCTACCCCTGTCCGAATCTGTCAGCGCGATATCATCAGCATACATGAGCAGCCACGGGGGTTGTTCATGTGAATTTCTGATGCTGTCTGACAATACGTCTAATACCACGCTAAACAGAAACGGACTAAGGACGGATCCTTGGTGCACCCCGACGGTGATGGGGAAAGGTTTTGTATCGCCAACAGCGGTCCGAACTACGGAATCGGAGTCACGGTACATGTCTCGAATGATGTCAATATAGGCCTCTGGAATCCCTTTGGACCGCAATGCCCACCAGATTATCGCCCGAGGAATACAGTCGAAGGCCTTCTGCAAGTCGAGAAACAGGCAATGCAGAGGCGTATTCTTCGCCCTGTATTTCTCCGCGACAGTCCTTAGGGCAAAAACAGGGTCCATTGTCCCGTGACCAGGGCGAAACCCATATTGACATTCCGAGACAGTGCACTCCTGTCGAATCCGAGAGTCGATAACCCTTTCGAAGAGCTTCATGGTGTGGGACATGACCTTGATTCCTCGGTAACTACCGCACTCCTGCACCGACCCCTTGCCTTTAAAGACTGGAGTAATGATACTCAGTCTCCATTGGCTCGGGATCGTACCGGTGAGGAGTGTCCGGTTAAACAGGTCGGTTAAGATGCCCACACCACGAGAGCCCATTGCCTTCCAGGCTTCGATGGGGACTCCATCGGATCCAACAGCTTTCCGATTCTTCATGCGGCGGAGACAATTCTGGACTTCTGCAGGCGTTATCAGTGGGACTAGTCCTTGATTCGGAGGAAGATCTGGCGGCTGCACCTCTTTGTGCTGCGTGTTCAGCAGCTCGTGGAAATACGAGCGCCATCTCTCCTTCACCGCGAGGTCCTCGCATAGCAGGTTGCCCATAGGGTCTTTTACACAGCGGCACTTGGAAATGTCCTGTGCCGCTTTGACCCTGGAGCGCGCCAACTTATAGATGAGCTTCTGCCCCTCAGACGATTCCAACTTATCGTAAAGTGGTTGTAAGTGGTCTCGTCTGGCTCTGGCAACAGCTCTTTTAGTGGCGCGCTTAGCTACCCGGTATGCGTCGCGATCTTCAGGAGATCTGGACGCTTGCCACTTCTTAAAGAGGGCTTTCTTCGCTCTAGTCTCCCTCTGGACTGTGTCGTTCCACCACCATGTCTCCTTATCACACTTGCGACCACCCTTAGACACCCCAAGCACCCCCTTCGCCGACCCAAGGATAGCCGCCTGAATCTTGTCCCAGTAAGCCTGAACTGGTTCGCCCATACTACCGGCGCACTTGTCACCGACGGCTAAGGCGAACTCCTGGGACGTGACTTCATCAAGCAGCCACCACCTGATTCGGCGCTGTACGCGCTCGGTATGCGTGTCTTTAGGCTTAGCGCAGAGGTCCATGACTAGAAGACGATGTTGTGCAGTGAGACTCTCACCGGGTATGACCTTGCAGTTGGCCACTTTGCTGATGTGGTGTCTCCTAGTGAGTAGGAAGTCGATTTGGGTAGCATTCCTCCCGCTCCTGTAGGTGATGAGATGCTCGGGTCTCTTTTTGAAATACGTGTTCACGATAGCAAGGTCGGCAGCCGCACACGCATTGAGGATGTCCTCCCCTTCTGCGTTGCGACTACCGTACCCAAATCCACCGTGAACACGCTCAAATTCCCCACATTCATCACCCACATGACCGTTCAGATCACCCCCCAAAACGATCCCCTGTGATAATGGGATTCCACGGAGCACTTTTCCGAGTAGATTCCAAAACGCTATTTTATCGGTGTCGTCACAACCGGCCTGTGGCGCATAGGCACTTATCAAGTGGGTAACTACCCCATCGATAAGCACCCTAACGACCATAAGCCGGTCGCTATGACGTTTCACTTCCAAAATGTCGTTCTGGAACTCCTCCGAGAGCACTATGGCAACCCCATTCTCCCCACCAGGTGCACCTGTGTAGATCAGCTTGTAGCCATTCCCAATGAACCGGGATCTGCTGGCCTTCCACCGAGTCTCCTGCAGGAACGCCACGGCCACCCTCCGCCTGGAGAGCACATCGGCCAACTCTCTCGCGCGTCCGGTTAGCGTGCCTATGTTCCACGTTGCGAAGCGGATCTTTCGAGATGTTTGGGCTGCGTGAGTTGGGGCTAGCGTCGTTAGCCGTGCCCGCCCATGACACGGTAGCCCTTGTCCACTTCTCACAAGAGCCGGGCGAAGCTCTTGCGCGCCGTTATGCGGCGGCGCCCTAGCCCTTAGCCGATCTCGTAATCTTTCTCTGTCCATGTTGATTTGGCAGATTTGGCTTTTACGGGGGCGACTACCGTCTGACCCCCCAACCCCAAAAGGAAAGCCGTCGTCAGAGCCTCGTCCGTTATTCAGCAGGGTGCGCCGACTTGCAGGTGAGGTTGACTTGGGCCCCGAAGATGTTGGTAGGGCCCCTTACACCCCAACTAACTTTTCACTAACGAGGATGTCGGCCCATTAACCATCGGGATGCGAAGGGGACTGCAAGCGAGCCGACACCAATCAGGGTCGCGGCCAGACAAACCTCCTCAGGAACCCGTGCTCACAGCGAATTAAGAAACACTAAAGTGATTTAGTGAGTATACCAGTGACGTTCCCTAAACAAGGGACAGGAAGTACAGGGGCACATCGCACGGGGTCCCATAATATCCCGCCTTAAGAAGTGAGATATGTTTTGCAGAAAAGAAAATGGCTTATCGATCTTTAAATCAATAATTGGGTTCTTCACTAGGATATATAGGTTCTACCAGTTGTTAGGGGTCTCAAAATTTTACCTTACACATTGATTATAAAAAAGGAGTGACGTAGAGTAGTATGGGTCAAATGGGTGATTTTGTTACAAAAACAAGTAGTTTTGATAATAAGGAAACGTATATTGTTACTGTTTTCATAGTTAAATAATCGGAAGACTAAACACGGCTTATTACAGTACACGACTCGTACATACCAAAAAAATATATCAATTCCTGGCAGGCATTATTAAACTTGTTCCAAGATTACGTAAGCAGGAATAAAATCCGAATTCGTATCGGGAGGAGCTCCTCGGGCTCTTAATACGACAAGTCTAATTTAAACTTTTCTGGGCACCGTCGAGAGTTGACAGAAAAATTTATTAACTTCAACTCATCATCCGAACTTGTTTTAACGTTATACGAAAGTAATTACTGTTGTTTTTGGAGGACACGGCTAAATGGAATTTCGTCGAATTCTGTATGAATTTACGGTATAGGAAGTTAGCGAACAAGTCTATCCGACTGTCACTATTTGAATATTATATAATAAACAATATCTTTATTATCTAAACAAATAAATAAAATTGGAGTGTTTGTTTGTAATATTAAAATAACCGCTTTTTACTAAGTGCATTCGGACGTATACACGGTACATACCAAAACAACATTTTTTACAATTTTTGTCTGTCTGTTTGTTCCAGCTAATCTCTGAAATGGCTTCACCGATTTTGACGGGACTTTCACTGGCAGATAGCTGATGTAACAAGGAGTAACTTAGGCTGTTTTATTTTAGAAAAAAAATTTTTTGTTAAAAATAATCAGTTTCGGAAATTTTTATTCCAATTTAAGTTGACCTCAGATTTATATTATCAATCATATGAAATAGGGTTCAGCTTAGGCTGGATTTAAGGTTTTATTTCTAATTTAAGTTGACCTCAGATTTATATTATCAATCTTATGAAATAGGGTTTAGCTTAGGCTGGATTTGTAGGTTCGAACGCACGTATTCCGAGGGCGCATGGCGTAACAGTTGCATTCGATAACACTGACTGTTTGCATATTTCATTTATTTATATTTAAGGGTTTATAGGGTTTGTAATCCAAAATAAACCGTAAGATTTATCCAAAAAATGCTGCCCAAAGTCACTATTCCACGCGGACGGAGTCGCGGGCACAGCTAGTGATTGAATGAATTGTATCAAAATAATTTGTTACAAAATAAATAAATAAAAATGAATAAATAAACCTTTACCATTATATATATTTCATATTTATATCATATATTTCCTGTTTGTTTTTTTAGCAATAATTTAATTTTATTAAATAATAGATGTAAGAAGTACTCGGTAGCTCAGTGGTATTACACAGGGAGACGGTGGACTATTCTAAAGGTCCCAGGTCCGAATCTCCCAGTGGTATGCACCACTTAGGCAGTTTTTCTCGTCTAATGTGCATAGGTGAAGAAAAACATTGTGAAGAACTTGCATACCTAAATCACCGATATGTGTTGGACAAGCGTGTCGGGTATAATGTCCGTTCCTGAGGCCGGAGACCAGCAGCAGGACGTTATGGGCTGATATTATACATATATACATCTATGTCCATAGAAAATATAAGATGGCGGCACGGCGTAGTGAAGTGCTGTAATTGTAGTGATGTATTTACAAACTTAGTAATATACTCAAGTTTTTTGGACACAAAGTAAGACTAGATGCAGTGCATATGTCACCAATGTCCTGGACACACTAATGTGTTCCTGTGTAATTGCAGGAATAGGAACCACCTTACAAAGTATGATAAGGCAGGTTCATAAAAGGGTAAATGGGAGAAAGATTACACTAAGACATTTACCTTCTTGTCTCTGTCTTAAGGCGACTGGCGGTCTTCGAGACGCAACGGTTTTCGTATATCGAAACGCTTGCGGGGATCCCGGGTTTAACACCCGTCGTGAGTCTAGATATTAATGTATATGTATTTATATACAAAAGAAAACAATGTAGGTAGTACATTACTTTCTTAGTACCCATTACACAAGTGCTTTGCTACTCATTTTGGGACTAAATCGGGTTGTGTGAGTTGCCTCATTATATTTATTTGTTAGGGAGGTCACGGCGTAATAGATTTTCTTGTGGCTCTCTTAGTTCAGTAAAAGTCCAGAGGACTACCGACATCTATAAACGCATTAGTTTAAGCATATGACTCTTATTTAACTCAAGCGCAAGAGCGAATCTTGGACGTATACCTTTCGGTAGTAACCAGTCTGAAACGTTGATAAAACTAACTCTTCTTTATTCTTCTCTAAGTCTACAATAGGTCGTGATTAGTATTTTCATGATAAAAATTATCTCCAAGTTATAAAGCGTCGAACATAAAGCGGCTATTAATATAAACAATCCCAATTTTATAATCTGGAAATAATTCCTTCAGGAATAATTTTTCACGTCGCAAATTGTTCACAGAGGGTTTGTTTGCAATGAATTTGATTTATCTGATTTCGTTTGAATCGGTAAATTATTTTACAGAGTTGTTAATTTAATTTAACTTTGGAAACTGGAATTGTATTTGTTTTATGATAGCAAAGTATTATGAATATTAATTTGCTATTATTTTTCAATAGGCGCTATTAAATATAATTTATGAATTATGTAGAGAGAAAATATGACAAATAATGCATGAACAAAACCATTTTCCACTCGATATATAAATGATGACCTCTCCAATATTATATACGTTAATATAATTCTATGAAGTGCGAAAAGCCAAGCGTTCAATTTGTGGGCCTAAGTTTAATTTGACAACAATACTCGATTGAAACCTATATCGGATCCACGGTAAAGGAGCTGCGGTGGGATTTAGTTGATTGTCCTGTTTTATGCGTTCAAATTTTTCAGATTTAGTGAATATACAACGCGATCATAAATTTTTTAAAGTTTGATTTCAATATAACTAGCAAACGGCACACTCAATTAATGGAAATCACCGTCGCCTGTGGATATTTGCTCACCAGAAGCATTGCCGATGCGCTGTCAGCCACAAAGATGTTACGCCTTTAAAAAAAACATGTACTGCGATGGGAAATCCTGAGCTCAATCCCAATCCATAAAGTAACATGGACGTATTGGAAAACCGCTTCGTACGAGAAAGAACGTCTTTCAGGAAATAGGGATGAACGCCCAGCCGATGGTGGGCAGTGTGGTACTCGTAGAAAGACTACGAAGGCAGCAGTCTTACTTAATTTTGTCAGTAATTTGTATTAATCTGGTTAAACATCTGCGATAACTATTCCAAATATGTTTTTTTTTGTAAACATTTTCTTATCTAGCATTTATTTAAAAATGTATTTATAATTTGATATGAAAAATACATTTTATCAGATAATCGGTTCACTTTTGTGCAAATAAATAAACAGATGAAATCTACCGAGACGGACGAAGTGACAGGATATTATATTTCCATCCATAAATAAAATGGCTTTCTGTTTCATTTTGAAATACGAAACCAAGACGAGGTTTTCCTTCATTTCACGAGATATTTCTGAGTTCTTTTTATAATACGGCTTCAAACTTGTTTAAAGTAAGAAAAAGCAGAGGTCAAAAATACTTTACAAAGTCTAGTTAGGAAATATTTTAGTCGACAGTTTTAGCATATATCTCCTATCAATTATTATTAGTCATTAGTGTGGGAATTAATGTAAGATGACGTCAGTTCTTAGTAATTAATTTTTAATATACTGTTAATTATTACTGAGGAATAACAGATAGGCTGACGACCCACTTAATAGTAAGCAGTGACCGTGGTCTATGAAAGTTTGCGACGACAGGAGCACCGCGAACACGCTGCTGCCGTAGGTGTACAGGAACCTACGTCACTAATGCTGGAACACAACTCAACGTTATTATGGCGGCATATTTATAGACCAAGGGTGGTTGCCATCCAGGCGTGCTTGGGGTCCTACCACGTAGCTAGGGTTGTTGTGTCGCTTTTTACGACACACCGACCCTGGCCGCAGATGTTAGTATTCTTACTCCGCCCCTATACGGAGAAAGGAGTAATATAATATCGAGATAGATTTAAACTCGAATCGTGCCCAACAACACTTTCCACTCATGTATCTATTTGATCAAGAAAAATAAGATTCAGGGAAGGGAATCTATGAAGGTTTTTTATTTTTATGAGACAAGAAAGCCGTCGCCTATGATTGTTAGCGGCGCCAAAGATACCACTAACATGTGGCCATCCGCGTAGGGGAACTGGAACCTGGTCATTTATACCGGAACATTAGGTTCTTATGGAGGTGCGTGGGAAAAGGACGCTGGAGATGGTAATGGCCTCTTACGATCGGAGGTTATGTTATTCTGGTACGGTGAGGCCTGTGCCTACTACGGGCTAACGCTATGCGATGTGGCGGTAGTCAGTTCGCGCCATTTTCCAGCACCCTATATACAAGCGAACGGAGCCTGGGGGTAGTTTTTTAGTGGGTAGGCGACACTGCTCCTGCAAGTTTCACACAAGCCTGTCATGGCCCCCATTTCCACCTCAAGAGCAAACCAGAGGTGGTTGCCATCCAAACGGGCTTGGAGCTTTACTACCTAGCTAGAGTTGTTTTGTCGCCTTTTAAATCAGACCGTCCTCGACTGTACGGGTTAATATTCTTATTACATTCCATTTGAAACCCATGGATGCAATCGGAAGAAGGCACGTAAGAATTCCGTTATAAATCTTTCATTACTTGTAATTTTTCTCAACAAAACGAAGTTATATGTAGACGTAGTCACAATATAATTCTATTGAGGTTAGCAAAAACTTGGTTTCTTTTTTTAATTATTATCTGGAACACACCGGTGTTCAACCAAGGGCACTGATCCTTCATTAATAAACTCAAGTAAGTGTGAAAGATATCCGACCGGTAACGAAAGTTGTAATGAACAGGAAATTCCAAACATGGTCGTATTGTCATAGATACTACATTTTATATAGAAAATTATGAAGCCTTTTGGGAAGTTAGGGGCCAATATTTATTTGTTAACCGAATTATGAATAATAACAGCACATAACGTCCGACTGCTGGGTTGGCTTTCTGCTAGAGGGAACGAACCGTAAACCCGCTACGCTTGTAGTTGTGATATCGTCATATTTACGATGTTTTTCTTCATCGGTACGTGGGAATTGTTATAATATGCACATTACCTGATAGCTCAGTGGTATTAAACTCGGAGACCAATCCAAAGGTCCCGGGTTCGAACCCCTCGCATATGATAGCATAATTGCCATGTACCGACTGTGAAGGAAAACATCGTGAGAGAAAGCTGCATACCGAAATCGCCGGTACGATATATTGGGACATTTCACACAACGCCATCTAGTCCCAAACTAAGTTGCATAGCACTTGTGTTATGGGTACTAGACAACTGATATCCACAAAAAAGATTAAAACAGGTTTAACTAAATTTGGCTTCGACTGGAACCGTTGAAATTTTATATCCTAACCTTGAGGCTAATAATTAAGGAGAGTTTTGAATAAGGCTTGTCCGTTGATTAAGAGAGTACAGCGACTAGTAGGTAGGATTTCACCTTTATATATATATATATATATATATATATATATATATATATATATATATATATATATACGTATTAAACACGAACACCCAGACGCAAGACTGGATCGAACCCATGACCTTGACTAGCGTACCGACGTGCGTTAGCTGTTACGCCAGGAGGTTGTCAATCCGCCTTGGTCAAGCGTGGCGGGTACTGTCCATTCCCTCTACAGGGAGACACGAAATATGCCCAGTTCTAGTGTATACTCCAAGTGTCATATTATTTGGTTACGTCTTAACTTACTGTATATTTTTCTAGTATTGTTTTTGGTAGAAGCACAAGGAGTCTGTGCCTATATTTAGAAATAATTAACTCTACGCTTATTTGGATTTTTTTCCATAAATTTTCTATCATAGAAAGAGCAAGGTGAGGTAACATGCATATATTCAAGGTAGAATAGTGGCGGATAATATGTCAAGAATACTAACCCTATGGCCGGGGAGCTTGTATAGGGACGAAGACACTCTAGCTAGGTGGTAAGGCTCCAATTCACCTGGATGAAAACCATTCCTGATTTCTAAATACACCACCGTAATTGCGGGTCACAACAAGGTTTTGTTGTGTCCCGCCATACCTACCTGTTCCCTGCAGGCACGGCAGCATGTTAGCGGTGCCCCTGGCATTGCAAACATCCATAAACGACGGTAACTGCTTTAGTAATTAAGTGGGCCTGAATCCTATCTGCTGTTTCACGGCAGTAAAAAGTGGGATAAAACATTACCATATTATCATGAAGGAAACCCATGAAACTCCAATACAATTTGAGTTAACCAATAACACCTTTGCGATGCCTGCGATCCCTTTGGGTAAACATTCAAGTCCATTTCAGTTCAGTATAATATCGTCAACTTCGAATATTGCTTTGGAAGTTTTAATAGGTTCTTAAGGAATATATTTACAACTAGCTGTTAGCTGCGAGTATAAGTTCAGTAAAAGCTAACAACCGTAGGTACTCGTGTACGGTCGAAGCACTGTCACTAAACAGAAATCAGCTATGCACCTTAACGGAGGCGTTAATCGGCATTCCTGCCTAAATTATCCGTGCAGGGGCGGAGAAAGAATACTAACCTCTGCGGCCGGGGTCGGCCTGTCGTAAAAGGCGACAAAACAACCCACCCTAGCTACGTGGTAGGGCCTCAAGCCCGTCTGGATGGCGACCACCTTTGGTCTTAAGTATGCCGCCATAATAACCTTGTGTTGTGTTCCAGCATTAGTGACCCAAGTTCCTGTACCCTTATGGGACAGCAGCGTGTTCGCGATGCCACTGGCGTTGCAAACACCCATAGGCGACGGTAACTGCTAAATTCTAAGCGGGCCGTTAGCCTATCTGCTGTTCTACAAAAATAAAAAAAAATAAAAATAAGCACCTCAACGCCGTTAAGGTTAGGGATAGCGAAGGCTGCAGATTCTGTAATCAGATTACTCATTTTAGCATTTGCTGGAACCGGATGAAGTACGAGCAGCTCCTGTCAAAAAACTGTTTCGCTACATTAGCGAGGCAGGCTTTGCTAATGAGCTATAGCATATTTGTGGCGATCACAATAGCTTACTAAAATGGACGCAGTGATACTAGGTTGAATAAAACTAGCAAAGCCACCTTTCGAAATAATAATGTTAAATAGCTGAGAGTTTGTGTTAATTTTTCCTGATATAAATAATCCACATTATAATCTAGATGTGTTAAATTTGTTTTGTGTTGTACGTTCTGGCGTTAATCAGAGTTTGTCTGATGAATATGTCTTTTAAATTAAATCCAAAAATCATGTATTTGTGTTCCGAATAATCATTTGGATAATAGATTCTGGCCTGTTATAATATTCAAATCGTCCTAATATTAAGTTCTTGATTATAATCTCGTTACAAATTATAAAACTTTATCTGAACTTTATATTTCACTATTCTAAGCGATTCTTCTTCTTCTATCTTTGTTCGCTCTAAATTAATTATATAAAACAAAAAGTCCCAAACAGAATCGGGTGCATTCTGTAAATATTAATTAAAAAAGAAAAAAAAATGGGTTCCACGAGGAAAAGCTTGTGGATATTAAATATACTACTGCCTTATTCAGAAAAGTTGATAGTGAAAAAGAAGTCTGTTTAAGCATTATACAAACACCTTTCTATAGTTTTGAGACTAACGACCTATCTGATAAACTTCATCATTGTCATCACTCTTAATCAAATTCTGGACTTCGCCTCTCAATGTTAACCGTTGAGGATAATCGCTTCGCTGAATTAAAATATGAGCTTACTTTACCCATTTCTCGGTTTTCAACTGTACTTTACATATCTTAACTGTGGAATTTGTTGGCATGTTTAACTTTCTTCTTAACTCTAAGATGACTAAATTTTATGAAAAGTCATTATTATTATGTAAAAAATAAATTCACTGTCCTAACTTTTGAATTCAATATGTATTATACTATTGATCTACTTTCCATCCAGATAGTCTTTCCATCTCTGTAATATTCTAACTAATTTTCCACTACTGAGCGTAGGCCTCCCCAAGTTTTGCCACCGATCCTAGTTCTTTGCTTTTTCTATCCAACCTTGACCAGCAAACATTGAAGCAATATCAGATATAAATTCGTAACCAGCCGCCCCCTTCCAAACCCCAACAGGAGGTCACCCAAAATGTGCTGGCTTAACATAGTAATGGGTGATATTCTTGCCAAATACTACCAGGGATGCCGAAGATCATGCATAATGGAGAAAAAGTCGTAAACCGGACCCCAGGCGCCAAAGTACGAGTTTGGGCTGCATCCAGGAATCAACATTAAGATGATGATCAAGTACACATAACTTCATAAACCTTGTAAAAATTTGCCGCGTAGGTGACCTCATTAATGACCTCACGGTAGACCTGAGTTTCAAACTTATTTGTAATGTGCTTATTTGATGTAGTAGCCCATCTTTACCGAGCATTTCTCTATAACAGTTGACCAGAGCTGTAGACAAAACTTTCAGGTTTCTAGATAATCATAAATTTGTTGAAAATGTGGGTGAATTTGCAAAATGAAAAAAAAAAACAAAAGTATCCACTACTAATCCTGTTTATTCATAATAACTATCAATAAAAAAGAATCAGTTTACTACTAAATTGTTATAAGAACCTCTTCAAATAACAATAAAGTTTATTAAAGCATTGTAGGCAATTTATTTCACCACAATTCTTACAGTACCTAATGACTTTCTTAGTTTTGTTTCAAGCTACTTTTGTTCCATATGTTCTCACATTTTCTTTATAACTGAGACACATAAACATCTTAATTTAACAACAAGTCTCTTTTATTAACAATTCATGTTTCATCTTTTTAGCTCTTCTGCTGTTCACAATTCTCTTTATCGACTCTTGAATCCACAAGGTAATCCACTGAGGCCTGAATTGCTACATTATTAGATTTTGTTCTTTATACATATTCCACATATGTACCAACATCTAAAACAAGCTTAACACCCGGCTTCTTATACCACTTCAGTTTAGCTTAATGGTGATGAATACTGATATTGATATATGATAGAAAGCGTTAACGTGTGGCTGTTATCTTTCCCTTCGAGAAGACGAATACCCCGTTGATTTTTCATAGCTATGATTTCCCCTGTTAGAACTTTTTCTCTTACCATATGCTTTTATTCTGAAATGTAATATTTAGAATTTAAAACAATAGGTGTATGACAGAATAGAAAATATGTCTTGTTTAGAATAATAATATTGACACTTGAAAAGCAATCTTTACTAAGGGACATTGAGTGAACTTTCCAGGAAAGTGATTTGAAGTTCAAATATTTAGATATAATTTATTATAATTCACCTAATTGTTGAATTGAAATGATCCAACAGGAAGTAAATAATAATTCAATCCAACAATTAAGTGAATTATAATATTTGTTTTCTAAATATTTAAACTTCAAATCACTTTGCTGGAAAGTTCGCACAGTGTCGCTTAGTAAAGGTTGCCTTTCAAGCGTTGTACGTTTGTCTAAAATAATAAAATGTGTTATTTTCAGTGAAGTTATTGTAATATTATTTTAATATCCTGTTTTTACAGTTTGACCTATACGGTACCTCAATAACAAAGTCACTTGTACCAAATAGGTCACATATGACCTCACAAGTCTTTTAAACTTGCATCTGTTTCATCAAATCTCACATTACTTGTTCTCAAATTTCTTTGTTTCCAATTTGGATATAAAATTCTATCCATGCAGGGGCTGCGGCCGGGGCAGGCCTGTCGTACAAGGTGACAAAACAACCCACCCTAGCTATGTGGTGGGCCTCAAGCCCGTCTGGATAGCGATCACCTTCAGTCTTAAATATGCCACCATAATAACCTTGTATTGTGTTCCGGCATTAGTGACCCAAGTTCCTGTACCCTTTTGGGACTGGAGTGTGTTCGTGATACCACTGGCGTTGCAAGCACCACTAGGCAATAGTAACTGCTAAATTCTAAGCGAGCCATCAGCCTGTTTGCTGTCCTACAGCAATAAAAAAAATTCTAAATATTAATCCATTCCTATTTCTATTGCTTTTACCTTCCTGAGGTATAGTTGTCATCCAACCTTTAGCACCAAAAACTCACAACTTCTCTAACATTAAATTCTTTATTAATATTTCTGCAGGCAATCTGTTTATTACTATTATTTGCAGTATATGTAATAACATACTGCACATAATATTCCCCCATATTAAAAAATTATGGGAGGATCTTATAAAAATAAGATTACTTTTACTTAACATATATTCTTTATTATATTAAAAAAACAATTGTTAATTCTTTCTGCAATTGCATTTTGCTATATTTTCATAACTAATTCTATTTTGTTTCATTTCAATTAGAGAGATTACTTTCCTTTTAATATTACCGATATTCTGCTTTACATCTTTCTTCCAGATTTTCTAAATCTTTCTCTTTTCTTCTAATAAAAATCTTACACAAAACAACCAGTGGATATCATCACCGAAAATTAGATATCTTGCTTCAGAACATATACTTTAGATTCTAATGTAAATATAATTATTAAAAAATAGAAGCATTTAGGTATTGTAATTTTTAAGATCTGAGGAACTGCTATAAATACTTTTGGAAAAGGTACACTCACTCAGTACACTGTTTCCATTACGTAGAATCCTATCAAAGAGATTGATTTGATTCAATGATTGGAAAAATAATAAAACACTCATTTATTTTCTTCTTGCTATTTAGCCCGACATCGACAAACAGAAAAAGCTATCAAGGCTGTCACTGTCAGAATTACAAATTTCAAAATGTACCTAAATTATTTAAATGCAACCACTGCTATCTTGGTTCCAAAGGTATTAAAACTGTGCCGTACGAAGCATTCGTTTTAAGTTTTCTAATTTTAAAACTAAATATAACTCTTATTACCATGTACTCTTAATACCCCACATTATGAAGATAAATACAGCTATATCTTTCGCGTCTTTTTTATTATTTTGGTCGTACAATATTTTGTAATTATTTTCCGTTTAACAACTTTTTTGTCATGATGTACATCCAAACTTATTTTTTATGCGACAGTATTTTTTAGTTTTTAGACTTATAAAATAATTTATTGACTATACATGTGGCTCATCTTTAGAAACTAATAGAGTGGAGAATATTTATATATAATAATTATAAGCTTGGATAGTGCTCAATTTAGTTCTGGATTTGTATTATAGATTATTTATATTTACATAGCGAGCTTATGTGTTAGATTTAACATTAAAAATATATGACTTTTAGAAAGTAACTGTCAGCTTAATTTGTAGTAGAATTATTTATAACAATTAACAATACTTATTTTAAAAAAAAAATTAGTGCATGCGCGTGCGCGCGCGCATGTTTGTGTGTACTTATGTTGGCACGTAAGAAGTTATACTTCCCTATCGTAAAAGAACAAAAATAGCTAAAGAATGATTAATAAATTAAATAAAAAGAATACATACCGAAAATTAATGTCTCTAATCTATAAATTCATTTAGATAGTTTTTTAAGATAAAAATAATTTTTATAACAAATTTTTGCAATGGCCTATCATTCACCTCATAATAATCACTTAAATACACATGAATATTTACAATAATTTTGGAGTTTTCATGGAAACCTGAGTGACAATTATTAGCTAATTTCATCATGTCGCATTGTAAAAGTTTTACTCGCATAATTTGTTCTAATCGCGCCAAAAGAAATAGTTTAACTTTAGATAATTTACTATAAAAATGTGTTCGTAAATGGACTATTTTGTTCCGAATTAAAATCTTAAAAATAAATGTCTTACAGTATAAATAACAGACTTGTTAAGAAATTTCGGTTTCCCCCCAATGATAAATTTCTTATGCTCAACAAAATTAGAATCTCGTTACGTAATATACATATTTTGGCACGTCAATGTCGTTACTGTCAATTTTGTCAAAATAACTGTACCACGCAAAATTTTTAAGATATTTGTTTGACAAATTTATTAAAAGTAGAGAATCAATATTAGTATGAACTGGCGTATTTAAAAAAACTGCAATTTAATATAGTGTATATTTGAACCATAAAATGAGATGTCTTTAGTTATCATTTCAAGTTATCATTAATTCTAATATAAAATTGTCACAAATCAAAGTACGTGTTGCTTTATGTTTTTATAGATAAATTTATGTAATCAAAATAAAAACTTAAGCGTGACAACAAACCTACTACATATTTAGTTGTTGCTGGTATTTCTATTCGTCTCACATCGATCCAGTTAGTTTAGATAATATGTATAAGTAGAAATAATTATTAAAGTATTTATTTCGAATCAATATGGTTTTATAAATATTTAATTTCACATTATCAACATTTTATTGCAATTTATTAAAATATTCAATTTCATATAAAAAATATTGTATTATAATAAAAGTAACAAAACTAAGTTTCTAATGTCAAAAGCTCTCGAAAGCTCATTTTATTATGAATGTAGTAGCTCCCTCTGTTGAATGTAACCTAAAACTCCGCGTTGGCGGAAGATGGCCGTCGCGTGTTGAGTGTGGCTCTGAGTGTTTACGCCGATTATTAAAGTTTTTTTTCTCTTAAATCGTATTAATTAACTTAAAACTGAGTTAATAAGTGTATAACATCTATTTGCAAGTGTTATTAGAGAGTTTAAAAGTGATTTTAAGTATATTTTCACTCAAAAAGTGCGCCGACTAGTGTATGTGTTGTGAAGTAACAAGTTTTAGTTTGAGTCAGTGTTTTTAGGAATGTTGTGAATCCAACTGGATTGTGTCTTCTATAAACGGAGCTTGGGCTGAGATTGCTGCGTTTCACTTTCAAGGTCAGTTTTGTTATCAAAAGTTTTACAGAAACTTTTAAAGGTTTGTTTACATTGTGAAACTCATTGCGCATGTACGCAAAAGTTTCTTTAGTTTATTACATTGAAGTTTATAATACCAATTTAACTTGGTTAGGACGGGAATATGATGTTTATAAATTTAATCGTAGAAGTTGTTACATATTAAATGTGGTTATTCAATTACACATTGTCATGTTAGAATTATTACATGTATTTATATTTTTTATTTTAGATAATTATAATATAAGCTTCTATGTGTTGTTTAATTTAGTTTATTTCGTATATACATATGTAGGTATGATCTTTATTCATCGAATTGTTATTCTTTTCAAGGTCACTGAACTGGCTTAAATTCCGGTACCACAAAGCCATAACGCGCTATCATAATAGGCACAGCCATAACGTGCTATCATAAAAAACAATCAATAAGTTCAATGTCAAGTATTAAAAATGTGCATCGGATATATTTTAGCGGGTAGGCAGGTTTCATTATTCTTTATAATATTTATGAAATTTTTATTATCCAGCTAAAATGAGTAAAATTTGTTTATTGTAGACATAATGAATACTAGTTAGTGGTCGGTGGGCACGTAATGGTAAACATTCGACCAATAATATTAATTTCTTCATATTAGTTTGATCACAGACTTTACTTAAACAAAAGAGTTATGTGTTATGTTTTTCTTGACAAATTTAATTATGTATTAAATAAATACATACATACATACTTACATACATAATATAATCACGCCTCTTTCCCGTAGGGGTAGGCAGAGACCACTTCTTTCCACTTGCTACGATACTCGATTGCTTCGTCCACTTTCATTATTCCCTTCATACATGCCCTTCGGTTTAGGGTACTCTTGACCTGGCCTTTTTTCAATACGTCCCTGATCTGGTCTCGAAACGTCCGCCTAGGTCTACCCCTTCCAACACTTCTATTCACACTCGCCTTATACACTTTTTTCGTCAATCGTTCTTCATTCATTCTCTCGACATGGCCAAACCATCTCAGCATACCTTTCTCAATTTTTGTCACTACATCTTCTTTCAGACCACAACGTTTCCTTATCTTACTATTTCTTAAATAAATAAATATGTAATTATATATCTTACTCCATATAAAATTTAATTGTGCTAAATTTCATACTGCGCAATTTTCGTTAGTAGT
Organism: Malacosoma neustria; assembly: GCA_963693495.1. NCBI lineage: Eukaryota > Metazoa > Arthropoda > Insecta > Lepidoptera > Lasiocampidae > Malacosoma > Malacosoma neustria. The sequence continues at coordinate 10,024,732 of OY856395.1, read as the reverse complement.
TGCTTCGCGTATTCTTCTTTCTTCCTCCTGCCCTTATCCCACATTATATAGGGTCGGCACAACATGTTACATTTTGTAATAGTTGTGGCTTAGTTTTTACAACCGGCCGCCTGCATGACTAACTGTTTTTTGGGGGAAAATCTGTTATCCTTTTTATTTAAATTATTTTTCTCGTTTCACATTGAAAGTAGGACACAAAATTTCGTTGTCAATCATCTATCCTCAAGCGACACTTTTATTGGTTTCTTCTTGAGTAAACAACACCCGAGTGTCGGTTTGGGTGTGCAGGGTGTCACTATTGCCGGGTCGTCGACTTTTACGGGGTCCGTGCATAATTCACATCCGACAACTACGTCACAAGGGCTTCTAAATAGGAAATCTCAAAAAAATCTAAAAAATTAGGGATCCTTACTAAAACTCCAATGTAACTCAAGGTGTAAAAAAATTACCTAAAATATTATTTACATCGCGTGCGCTACGAAAACTGTTATGTAAAGATAGAATAAAATAATGTACTACGACTTTGCAGAATACACCATAATTGTTCTTTTATTTTAAAATTTTTATTATTAAAATGCCGCCGCTAGAAAAGGCTCTTTATTTGTATCTTGGTATTAATCCTTATAAAAATAAATTACTTCTCAAGATTACTTCAATACCTTTATATAATTTTTTGAATTACCTATTCAATTCGGACAGTCCATTCGAAAGTTAACACGAGTTTAAAAATGTAAGAATTAGAAAAAACGTTTCACAATTTCGTGACGCGAATTTACGTTTCATCTGTAAAAATTATACACTCATGCGCGCATAGAAGTTTCACTTCAAAAATACTATTTAACAGCTAAAGTACGTAATAATAATACACAATTCCTATTAAATAATATATAGTCCGAACGTATGCGATGATTTCAACAGTAAAAAGCCAAAACAAACATCATCGTTACTTTAAAATTAATATTTCCAATAATTAAGCATTTTGGCGAAAGTTTGCAAACCAGTTTGCAAACCATGTTCAATTAAGTGGAATCCAGGTAAAATATACAGAAAATGCTTAATTTGGGATATTTACTGATATTTACAATGACCGAATAATACGATACACATGATATATTATAGTGATAGGAATATGTGTTTTGTCTACCAATTTTCACTTGCGACTACCAGTTTTCTCTTTGGACGCGAAGTCCCCGGTTAGTTAAAATATAAATCTTCGCGCCGAGGCCCGTGCGTGACTCTTTCTTATACCAGTATAGTTACCATATAAATATAATGAAATAGACCACCTTGTCATGACCCAGTCTTCGCAAAACAATTAGGTACATTCTTTTTCACATTCATTTAAAGACCTTGCGATGCTTCCACATAAGATTTTCATTCCGTCACGGCCACTACTGGATATCACTAATTGATGATTAATAATTAGTTACCTTAGTTGGCTTCATCCTGAAGTACCTGGCAGTTTTCACGGGATACAAAAGACTTCTTAAAAAAGTCTTGATAAAACCGACGTCAAACAGGCTGACAACCCATTTAGAATTTAGCAGTTACCGTCGCCTGTGGATGTTTGCAACGCCAGTGGCATCGCGAACACGCTGCAGTCATAAGGATACAGGAACTTGGGTCACTAATGCCGGAACACAACACAAAATTATTATGGCGGCATACTTTAGACGAAAGGTGGTCGCCATCCAGATGGGATTGAGGCTTACCACGTAGCTAGGGTGGATTGTTTTGTCGCCTTTTAATACATGCCGACCCCGGTCGCAGAAGTCAGTATTCTTTCCTGCACGGATAAAATCACTAATATATGAATAAATTAATTTGAAAGTTAAAATTATTGTGCACATTAAGTCCTTTCGTATAATGTACATATTATGGTATCATTACAGTATAAATCATCATAGTAATAATTGTGTGTTTTATGTTCTAACAGTATTACTATTGATTAAAAACTAGATACCTTTTAAGAATGTTTTTAGACTTCCCAGATTTTTTTAAATCTATCGGTAAGTAGGTATTGTTTATATTTGTCAAGGCGGTTAATACTTTACAATTATTGTCTTTAAGTGAATTTCATTATTTTTTATATAACTAAATTATATATATATATATATATATATATATATATATATATATATATATATATATATATATATATATATATATATATATATACATATATATATATCATTATAGTAATAATTCTGTCCGTGTAGGGACGGAGCAAGAATACTAACCCCTGCGGCCGGGATCGGCCTGTCGTAAAAGGCCACAAAATAACACTAGTTGCGTGGTAGGGCCTCAACCCCGTCTGGTCTATAAGTGTAGTAACCGTGTGTTGTGTTCCGGAATTAGACCCAGTTTCCTGTACCCTTATCTAACAGCAGCATGTTGGCGGTGACCCTAGCGTCGAAAACATGTATAGGCGACGGTAACTGCTTACTATTAAGTTTGCCATCAGCCTGTCTGCTGTTTCTCAGAAATAAAAAAAATTATATAATAATAATTGTTACAATTGATAGAAAATTATTCTGTACTAATGAATGAGTTGCATAATAATAATTATTATGCGAACGACTCAATTCCCATTATGTCACATCACTATCGGTTGTGTTCGTATACATTCCTGTTCGTTTCATCACGAGCTATGTATGTCATTCGATGATTCGATATTTGACTTCAATTAACGGCATGTATTGAATGAAGTGTCTATGATTTAAGCCAGTGGTCGGCAACCCGCGGCTCTTTGACTGCTTTGAATTGTTTAGTTCAGGCACGGAATATTACTTATCTATAATTATTTTCGTAATAATGTCTGCTCTGCGTAGCCCGTCTGGGTGGCAACCACCCTTGGTCTATAAGTATGCCGCAATAATAACCTTGTGATGTGTTTCGGCATTAATGCCCCAAGTTCCTATACTCTTATCCGCTATATCGGGACAACAGCGTGTTCGCGATGCCACTGGCGTTGCAAACACCTATAGGCGACGGTAACTGCTAAATTCTCAGCGGGCTGTCAGCCTGTCTGCTGTCCTACGCAATAAAAGAAAGGGGTTTTGATTCCTGTGTTCGCTGTTCAGATTTACTACTATGTTAATATACCTGCCTTCTAAACGTAATCAATACTAACGAATCGACGTCTTTTTATCTCGGCGTCTAAAATCACGAGCTCAATTGTATAAATTATTGCATGAGGAAATCCTCGTACAGTAAACAGAAATATGCAACAACGGAATTGATTAATTTGTATACCAAACTTGAAGAAGACCGCGGATGAACTTTCCTTTTAGTTTCTTTCCAATCAATTCTCTCTCCCGACCAACTTGAAGAATTCATTGAATATTGAATTGTTAATTAAACTTTGTTTTGTCGTATAATGGGATAATTTTGTTTGTTTCGAATTTAAAGTATTTAAGAGTTTCTATTTTTTTATTGCTGTAGGACAGCAGATAGACTGACAGCCCGCTTAGAATTTAGCAGTTACCGTCGCCTATGCGTGTTTACAACGTCAGCGGCATCGCGAATACGCTGCTGTCCCATAAGAGTACAGGAACTTGGGTCACTAATGTTGGAACACAACACAAGATTATTATGGCGGCATACTTAAGACCGAAGGTGGTCGCCATCCAGACGGGCTTAAGACCCTACCACGTAGCTAGGGTGGGTTCTTTTGTCGCCTTTTACGACAGGCCGACCCCGGCCGCAGAGGTTAGTATTCTTTCTCCGCCCCTGCACGGACAAAAATTATATACGGATAGATATTTTAAATGTCGTTTGCATTAATTTCTTGTATCGCGATTTAACCTGCTATGTGGTAGTCAAGGGTATCAGGGATCAACTTGGAGGTTCGAAACCCACGACGGGAAATGCTTCTTCTTAAATTGGTGGCTCGCGTTGGGTTAGTATGAGAATTCCGTGCAATACACATGATCTCAGTGCACACGGGTGTTCATACATTTGACAAGGATTTTCTTCTCCGTGCAGGGGCGGAGTAAGAGTCTTGACTCATGCGGCCGAGGGGCTGCCTGTCGTAAGAGGAGACAAAACAACTCCAAGCCCACCTGTATGACAACCACCCCTGCCTTTAAACCAGCCGCAATAATAACCTTGTGTACGGTCCCGAAAAAGTGATTCAGGTATACGCCGGACGGCAGCGTGTTAGCGGTTTCACTGGCGTCGCAAACATGCATAGGCGACCGTAACTGCTCACTATTAAACGGGCCATCAGCCTGTTTGCTGTTCTACAGCAATAGAAAAAGAGAAACATAATACCTATTATAAGAATTAGGTTATTTAAAAACCAAAGATGCCATTGTAAAATATCAGCTATATTAAAACGCTCAGAACATTACCCATTAATTGGCTTTTAAAATCGAAACAATGATAGCTCATTGTATCAGTACTCACTCAACCGTCACGCCACACCATTCATCCGATGCATTTCATTATAGCTTGTATGTAATTATTATTCATAATTGAAGCCAACATTGTCCTTTGTGTATTTATTCAATAAAACCGCAAATGTGGCTTTGTATCTTTAATGGATACTGAGATACTATGACCACTAAAGAATGAAGAGAGAAAAACAAACTATATAATTTATTTTTATCGAACAACGCTCTTATTTACTCTTGGAATGTACTAGTATGAAAAATGTTTTAAGGGGAACGCGTTTCTGCTTTTCGTTGCAATTTTGTAAGGACAGGGGATCCTGGCCTCCAATTTGATTTTGTGTGAAGGCAGATTTCTTCTTCGGAGGGCTTCTTGGTAGTCGTGTACTAATTGATTCCAGGATTCTATTAATCCATGTTTTATTAGAGCAAAGTGTGCTTATTATATAAACAAAAATAGAGTATAAAAAGATGCTAACAAAATTAGATAAATAAATGTTAACGAGACAACACGTGTGTGATCGAGATAGGAGATGTGTTATTGCGCGCGCCCTTTTAGAAAAGCGCAGTGCTGCTAAACATGATTAAAGCATTTCAAGAAATTTCTAACCTATCCTACTGTTTTAAGGCAGTCCTTCAGTCTTTGAGAACTGGCATGTGGCATGCACAAACTATTGATAGGCATGTGACGATACGAGAACAAACAATTTTCTTAAATGGATATCGAACTCACAGAGCAACTGTGGATTATTGAAGTACAAATTTTTTTTTTGTTCCCATTTTGCTATCTGCAATCGGCTACATAGCCATAATCAGATTGTTTCCATGTCCACATTGATTATAGGTGGCACTCCTGTAAGTGGCACCATTATAGTGTAATACTAGGTTTATGTTCTTCGATCCAGGTTTAGTATCTGCCATCTTTTGAGGCGATATACGTTTTCACTTGGGTTCAGTAGGCTTCTGGCTAGTTCGTTTGTGTGGTGTTGCAATCTGTCCTTATATTTTTCGCTATACTCTCTGATTACTTCTCGAACTGTGGGCATTTCCAGGTATTCATGAATTTCTGTGTTTCTAACAAACCAGTGTGCATTTGAAATTGTTCTCAGGGAAAGGTTTTGCAATCTCTGTAGTATCTCAACATTCGAGTTGCTCGCCGAGCCCCACAGCTCTATACCATATGTCCAAATTGGTTTTATAATGGTTTTATAAACCAGTAGTTTGTTACTCAGAGATAATGGCGATTGACGCCCCAGTAACCAGTTGAATGATTGAAATTGTATATTTGCTTCCTTTTTCTTTGCTTTAATATGGTTAGCAAAGGTCAATCTTCTATCTAAGTGTAAACCTAGATATTTTACACTGTTCTGACTTGGCAGAACCTTGTTCTCCATATACACGGGTGGACATTCCTCTTTTCGAAGGGTGAATGTTACATGCGTTGATTTGGTAACACTGAGCTTAATTCTCCATTTCCGTAACCAATCATCTACTTTGGAGAGTTGCACTTGCAATTTTGATGATGCTGTACAAGGGTCTTTATCGCTTGCCAGACATGCTGTGTCGTCTGCGTACGTCGCAGTTAAAACTTCTTTTGTTTCAGGTAAATCTGCCGTGTATATGGAGTACAACACCGGGCCAAGGACCGATCCCTGTGGTACTGAAGCCGTGATATCATACAATTTTGAGTAGTCATCTCCATATTTTACTTGAAATTTTCTTTGATATAGGTAGGCCTTTAAGATCATGAAGAATGAATTTGGTAGAAGGGTCTTTATTTTATACAATAGTCCTTTGTGCCAGACTCTGTCGAAAGCCTGTTGTATGTCTAAAAATACTGCTGAACAGTATTCTTTTTTTTCTAGAGATGTAGTAGTACAAATGAATAAGAAGTACAAATGAATCGTTACAAATACTCGTATTTAAGAAAAACATATATTATCATGAACATCAAATGTCTCTGTTAAAGTAAAACGGAATTTAAAATACGCAACAGATATTTCTATACAGATATGTGCCTTTTTATCATTATCCGTGCGTAGGTCATTTATATTCCAGCTCGAAACTTCATAATTTACATACATAAATAATGTAATAAATATTAATAAATCACGCGTCCGCGTTTGTCCGTTGATTGGCACTTTTTATGCGACACTGACAGTCGACAGTTGTTTTACTTTTAAATAAGGTATCCATGCCCGTCTGGGGATTATGTGAAAAGGTAAATAATGCATTAGAAAGACAAATGAGAGATTGTTTGCCTTAATATTATTTGATTTTATATATTTAGCCGTTTATTTTAAACAATAATTCAGTTTGTTGAAAAAACGAAGAAGAGAGTTCTTTTTTATAAGTAAGTGAAACTAAAATATTTTTTACGTATAATATTACTTCCAGCTGAGGTTTTTCAATCGCACTACGACTGCATAACATAAAGTTACTACACGGACGGCGGCAACGTGTAAGTGGTATCCCTAGCGTCGCCAACAACTTGCGACGATAACTGCTTACCACTAAGTGGGGTGCCAGCCTGTCTGCTGTTCCGTACTAATAAAAAACCTACTACTAATATTTTTATAATACGTGTTCTTTGTTATTAGCATCATATTAATATTTCTTATCAGTCTGTGTCAGTTGAAAGTAGTAACTAGATCCCAAAGTACTAGAGTAGCAGCGATTACAGGCGAGTTATGGAATAATAACTCTTTTGCTACCTGAGAGGCCAATTTAGGCCACTATTCAGTTTCCTCTTAGTATGTTGACTCAGATACAGTGCATGTTTGGTAGAATTCATGGTTAGTTTCAACCACATGGATTCGTTCGGAGTAGTATTCAGAGTGAGAATACTGACCCCTTCGTCTGGGGGCAGTTTGTCGTGAACGACTACAAGATAATCATAGATGGTAGGATTCCAAGCCTGACTGGATGTAACCTGCTGGTTTTAAAACATGCCGCTGTAATGGCCTTCAGTTGTGTTCACTAGTAATCCAGGTTCCAGTTCCTCTTCGTGGCTGGCATCGCGTTGGCAATGACTCTTGTGTTGTTCACCGTCGCTGTAACACCATGGTCGCCTTTGTTGTGCGTTGTTTTCTCACCTTTTATGACAGGCTGACCCCGGCCGCAGGGGTTAGTATTCCTACTCGGCTCCTGCACTAAGAACTTATTTTACAGAAATACTATCCAAAATGTGATTTTCATCAATAATTTAAATGGCTGAATAATGTTTGCTGGGTCAACTTACTAAAATTCACGAAAATACTTTTCTTACTTGTGAAGTGTTATCATAAAATTACTTAACATATTAACCGAGGGCTTAGCCGACTCGAAAGGGGAGACACTTAATTACATAATTGCCTAATATAATTTTTATAGCCATGAGAGCTTTATGCCTGTACTACGTTATTTTACGGCTTTATAACGGCTCGTTACGATGTGAGGTGTCAGTGTTCTGTTCGGAGGTTAATTGTTTTATATTGCCTCGATTTTTTTTTATTCTTCATGCCGGCGTTTCGTCCTGATTACATTTTTGGAATCCAATACGTTTTTGGATAGTGTAATTTTATCGTAGCGTGTCTTTGTTGGTCCTTTACTCGTCCTTTTCTGGGCTCTATTTCTATACCAATCTAGAAGTCATGCATATTTTACTGGCGAAGACTTCATTTTTATGCAGGACAATGCCAGGGCTCATATCGCAGGCATTGTAAATGAACAGTTCATAGAACACCTATGGGATGAGTTGATGAGACGAGTCAGACCGAGAGATCCTGCTCCGGAGACGCTTGACCAGCTTAAAACAGCTATGCAATAAGAGTGGGATAACAGCCCACAACACAATATTGTGACGCTTATTAGTTCCATGAGGAACTGCATGGAAGCAGGTATAAGAACCCAGGGAGAAAATACGAGACACTGAATAAACCTTTTTAACATTTTTTACTGTTTTAAATCTTTTTGCTTTAATAATTTCTTAAAGGATAAAAATATACTAGTTAAACAAAACACAATAGCTAAATAATTTTAATTTTAAACATTAATATTCATTAAATGATACCTTATAATGTCCACAATTAACTGGCATTACTTATATTTTTGGTTAAATGTAGAAAAAAAAACTCATTCAAAACCAGGCTTAAGGGGTATTTATATTTTTTTGTTGAGAAGTGTTTATGATAACCCCCGTGGCAAACGTTTTTCGCATGTCGAAAATATGCGCTTCAAGATTTCCATATGAAAATACAAAAAGGGTAAAACCTAGTGTCAGAAAATACTTTGCTAATGCATTCAAGTTCTTCATGAAAAATCCAATACACTTGAAGTCTCCGTGACTAGACGGCAAAACAAGAACGTACGTCGGACGCAACGTGAAGATGTGTTGACAGGCCTCCGTCGTCTCACTGATGAAGAAAAATTGGTTTTACTCACTTATTTTATAGCCTGGAATCCGTGATGTAGTGGTGTCGCCACTTATTTGTGAAGTGGCTCTTCGATATTTTTCCTTTTTCAGTACATTTGTTTTGACTTTTAGACGATAAACTTGGTGCACTTATTGAAAAGGTTAGACATATTTATATTATGAACTTCGTAGCAAATGGAGATGGAGATTTTTTCTTTATTGTCAAATGAAAATGTTTTAAATATTTTGTTGTAAACATTACTAGATTACCAGAGATCTATAAATATAAAAAATAGGGTTCCGGATGGAACTGCGACTATTTAACGCGGAATTTTTCGTAGATGGTTTTAGGCTTACTTTCTGTTTGGATTTAATTGATCATTACTTATGTTTTTTCGAGTTTTTTAGATTTCGAGCGATTAGTAATTTTTAATAATGGATGTATGCGAAGCTAGAAGCACCGCAAACACGCTATTGTCCCATAGAGGTATAGGAACAAAAGGCACTAATGACGGAACACAACACGGTTATTATGGCCATATACTTATACCAAGGGTGGTTGTTATTCAGACGGGTTTGAGCCGCTACCATGTAGCTAGGGTTGTTTTTTCGCCTTAAACGACAGGTCAACCCTGGCCGCAGTAGTTAGTAGTAGGGTAGTAGTAGTGGTATTCTTAATCTGCCCCTACACGGAGAATATATAAAAACAAAAGAAGATGGTATCCTGCGAAGCTGCGTTTCGACATTAAAATATTTAAAGTTTCGTTCAGGAACAGAAATATTTAGACTAAATTTAATGTTCTCCATTGTTAAATTGTTCCGTGTGGCAGATATTTATTGATTCTTTCTCATCAGTTAAAACAAAATGTGACTCTATTTTTTTTATCCATTTAAGTAAATTTTTGCGTCACGAAAAAAATACTAAATTTCTTTTTTTTTGTCTTTTTTTGTTGATGAAAATGATCAACGAACAAAATCGCCAGAGGTTTGCCATTGTAATCTGTAGTATACTTGTTATTTTATTTATTTTAATAATTGATAGATGAACAAATAATAAAAAGCCTTAATTAATAAAATCAACGCTTTGAAGTTTGGCTTAATTCTATAATACTATTACTAAAGTGAATATTCTTATAGTATTTCTCAGAATAATATTTAACAATAAAATAATGGTTGCGGTCGAGTCTAGACTCAGGTTAAATAGTAGAATTACATTTCAGAACTCGGTAAATGATGCTAAGCTTTATTAAATATCTCATATAAGAAGAACATATATATCTTGGAGCCTCTTCTTTCTTGTACGAAACGGTTCCCAAGAACTTCGTTGCGTACTCTCAGGATCTGAAATGAGCTTCCGGCTGAGGTTTTCTCAGCGCGGTACGATATAGGGCTCTTAAAAAAAGACGTTATAAAATTTCTTCGAGGCTGGCAGCATGTTGGCAATGACTCTGGTGTTGCAAACGTCCATAGGTGACGGTGACCACCTGCTAGGATGGACCGTTAGCCTGTCTGCTGATCCCTAGCTATTAAAAAATACCTATTGGTACAGAAAATAGGATGAGACAAATCCTGGCAAGAAAAAAGAATATGATTACGTTGTCGCTTTCTCAGGAAGTCCTAAAAGGCGACTAACTGATTGCTCTTTTTGAAAAAAAAGCAAATTGTACCAGATCTGTCCAACGTTTTATTGGCCTCTCTTGGTCACTGAGTGGTATCGACCCAAAACCGCTGTAACGTTGTCTTTCCCGTGTGATTATTCTAAACCGAGATCCAAAGTGGGCCGAGATCCAAAGTGTAGGCTTTGGATGAAACCAGGATTAAGAACTTGGATGATGATAGTAATTAAAGTATATAGTATACAATTTGGCACCTAATTTGAAGCGCAATCTATAGGTAACGGATTCGATTTCCATCGTGACATCGTCGTTAGCCGTCCGTTGTCCTTAAAACTTTAATAACTATATTAAATAAAGATAAGGGCCAAGTGTCTAAGAAATAAAACTTAAAAAATTTAATTGAAATCTATCCAGTAGTTTTTTTATTGCTGTAGGACAGTAGACAGGCTGACGGCTCGCTTAGAATTTAGCAGTTACCGTCGTCTATGGGTGTTTGTAACGCCAGTGGCATCGCGAACACCCTGCTGTTTCATAAGGGTACATGATCTTGGGTCACTAATGCTGGAACTCAACACAAAGTTATTATGACGACATACTTAAGACCGAAGTGGTTGCCATCCAAACGTGGTGGGTTGTTTTGTCGCCTTTTACGAAAGGCCGACCCCAGCCGCAGAGGTCAGTATTCTTTCTCCGGCAAAACAGTTTTGCCGTAATGTGCGCATAATATAATTATTATCATTTCATAATATATTTAATCTAAACTATTGTTTAGACACGCAAAATTCGTAAGTCCTATTACAAAACAATAAACTAATCAAATAAATAAGGTATACTCAAAGCTAACAATTTGAGGTTCGAATCAGTGAAGGCATTATTCGATTAACAACGCTAAAGTGCGTGAGAAAGAGCCCATTCACTAAGCCAACTAATTGTTTAATTGTCGTTTAATCGCGATTTGTAACGAACCCTGATTGCTTTGACGCTGATCTACCCGGTACAGCGTGTACGAGACAATTTTTACACGTTTTGTCAAAGTATATGACCAGATTTGTCTATGAAAGTCTAAGTCAAGAGTCAAGTCTATGAAAGCCGATTTTCGGCCCACAGTGTACCGGCTCGATTCCGTGAGCGCTAAAATTATACGCTCGAAATATTTTATTTACGAATATCCCACACCATATTATACTTACTCTTGTTCGATTTTTTTTATTCTGTCCCAGTTTTACTTTTGTCTTTTACGATACACTGAAAAGAAAAAAAGACTAGCTATCCCTCGCTTACAAGTTAGCAGGAGAAGTAATCTAACAGTCACCTTTTATGACTATCATGGAATAATATGGCGTCCTTCTATTTTTCTCACGGACTGGCCATAATTAGAACTATTTATTAATCATACATTATATAAGTCGGGAGCAGCTTATCACTTATCTAGGCTTGTATAGGGTCGGAAGCAGTCTATTTTTTTTTATTTGCAATCTCATGTTTATTTTATCATGAAAACACAAGTTGTAACTGGCTACAATACTTTTACTCGTTCTCGATCAAAGATAGCTTGGCTGCTCCCTTATCAAATAGCGTATCAATTGGCGTATTACCCAACGTTTTGGAGACAACAAAACGTCTGTGATTGAAACAACCTGTTTTTTTAATCTAATGGATTGTTAGGTTAATCTCAATCACTTTCAAAATAAAGTTAGGTACAACAATAATATATTTTAAACATGTAGATTTATTATACGTCTATGCCGATTGTATATAGCTTTCAGCTATTTACAATCAACTACAAGTGCCCTTGGTGCTATGCCGCCATAATAACCTTGTGTTGTGTTCCGGCATTAGTGACCCTAGTTCCTGTACCCTTATGGGACAGCAGCATGTTCGCGATGCCACTGATGTTGTAAACATCCATAGGCGACGGTAACTGCTAAAATCTAAGCGGGCCGTCAGCCTGTCTGCTGTCCTACAGCAATAAAAAAAGTGAGTTTGCTTGTATGTTACGCGTTCACACCTAAACCGTTGAACCAACTTTGATGAATTTCGGTATAGTCATAGATTGGACCTTGGAGAAGGACATAGGCTACTTTTTTTAAAATTCATATGGCAGAACAACGTTTGTCGGGTCAACTAGTATTTAATAATTAATAACGTCTTATCTGTCTATACCTGATAGTTCAATGGTATTACGCATCGCTTAGGCAGTTTTTCTTGCCTAATGTGTATATTATAGAATAACTACCATGTGCCGACGGTGAAGGAAACCTGCATACCGAAAACTGCCTTAGACAAACCTGGTGGGTATCCGTCCCCTCTAGGGGGAGGCCCAAGCCCAGCAGTGGGTACGCTATAGCGTAATAATAATAACAGCCTATAGGCTGTTATTATTATTATAATAACGACTTAGCATAGTTAAGCGCTCATTATCAAACTTTGTTATAACCGTTAGATATTCTCGCGAGTTTCATACTCGTGAATGAGATTTTGTAGTTTACAGAAACTTAAGTGCCGGAAACATGTGTTAGTTCGAACTTAAGCTATGAGTTTTGCTTAACAATTTGACATGAATAACTTAGATCACTTCATATCTTGATTTATATAACATAAATAAATAACATGATGAACCGCGTTATATTAAAAATTTTATGATGTAAAGCTAGCATTGGTTCTAACCAACGCTATTCTTTTCAACTCTGGCGATTCTCTTGCCGTGTGTCCGCTATGTCATGGATGTCATGGTTCATATCACTTCCAATATACCAAATATATTTTTTACTTATAATATTTGGATTTCCTTACGGCTTGTGATTCGACTTATAATTTGAAAACACAAACTGCTCTAAAACATTTAAATATTGTGAGGATCAAGCCAGCCCCTTGGAATATCTTACTTGGCATTGGGCTGAAGCCGTAGAGAGGAAGGCAAATCTCCAGTATATACTGCTGAAGTGGTCTTTCGAATGGACTATACTGTGGTATTGCAAATTATCCTAAGGAAATTATAGGAGAGTGGGGACAAAACTTCTGTCTATAATTGAATACTCAAAGTCTGAGTGGGTTGACAAAATGTCGTCCAGTTCAACCCAAATAAATCACAGTCCTTCACGCAAAATTTGCAGATAATCCAACTGTATTCATCATCATCATCATCTTTGCGTTGTATCCCGGTTGCAGCCCAAACTCTCGCTTCGGCGCCCTGGGTCCGCTTTGATAATCCAACTGTATTAACACGCTTTTATTAGCGCTGCACTGCGATGGAGTGTTTTGAAATGTACGTCTAAAATCCCTACTGTATGAGCGGCTGGCAGGATTCCTCCTGGTTTCACAAACATCTATTGAGCGACGATAATAGCTTATTATTGGTCTGTTCCATATCTATAAAAAAATCATAATTACAAGCACCACTAATGTAACAAATGCACCAGCTTGTTGTGTTATTAATTAAAATTAATAAAAAATTCTGTATTAAAATCAGTTTTGTAAAATAAAAGAAATAAAATTTAATATTTATATATAATTCTTATGTGCGTATGTCACTCAACTCCTAACGGCTGGACCGATTTTGTTGAAATTTTTTGTGTGTGTTAAAGTGAATTCGAGAATGGTTTAGATTCGCAATTGGACCCGGTAGGTGGCACTGCGATCGAGTTCTGGGATTTTTATTTTATCAAAACATAATATCAAAATTTCAAACAGTTTATTTTCTTTTTATTCGACCAGTGAAGCGGGCGGGAACGTGTAGTATAATTTATAATAATAAAATATCAGAAGTGAAATTATGCAGGATTCATTTTCTCCCTTACCTAACAATAATTCATAATAATGCAACATTAAGAATTTTCATAATACCCCAAAATGGCGTGTGCAATAAGTATAATATGCAACGCCTATGTTTGCTGTTTTCAACTACAGGGGTCCCATTCGTAGAGCTTAGGAATGTATAACAATTTGTAAATTAGTCTTTATTTGTTTAGCTAAAAGGTCGAAAATTGCCGGTTTACGAGAGAAAGTAAAAATAGGGTTGACTCAAATGTATTTATAATATTGATGTTTATGTAAAAGTTACCCTCGTAAATTGGACCAGCAATACTGATTTTTAAGTTCTTTTTTAGATTGGTAGAGAATTTTCGACATTCAGTGATTCCAGACCAATACTACCTATAGTAGTTACTAGCAACCATATTAATATTGTTTACCGAATAGGACTCCAATCCACATATTATAAGACAACTTAAACTCCCTGCATGATCAATTTATCATTCATGTTATTATTTTCGTTCTAGTTCCTAAATAAAAAGACCAGCTTGGATATTTTTATGTTACTTCATTGCAAACTTGCTCCCGATATTTATATTTTAGGCTAAAAAAGTTTTTTTTAAGCTCACAGCGCCATATATAGTCTCAACACAAGTCTCTTGTGTCATGGGTATTGGACAATTGATATGTTACATAAGTAAAGTATATAAATACTTGCCTTTTGCAAATAAATACATTTTATATAAACACTCAGAATTAAAGCGAAAATCGAAACCGTGATCCCCATGCGAACAGGCGTTCCCACATTCGAAAACTGTTGCGTCACGTAAAATGCTGTAATAACATACTTTTCTGACTCGTCGGTGACATATTCAATATGTTATCTTTTCCTTCGTGCAGCCGGGGTCGGCCTGTCGTAATAGGCGACAAAATAACAACAACTGGCTAGGTGGTAGGGCCCCAAGTCCATTTGGATGGCAACTACCCCTAGTCTATAAATATACCACCATAATAATCTTCTGCTGTTCCTCAGCAATCAAAAAAAACAATATCGGATAGAGAAACCCTATATACACGAGATTTAACGCTACAAGGATCATATTGCATCGAGTTTGAAAATTAAATTCACGCAAATTGCATTGTTGACAACCCTATTTACCACCCTAGATTTATGTTGCTTATTATATCGTACGCGCGTAAAATGAACACATATGAAGAGAAAAATGCAATTTGCCCCTTTATTTCCCTATACATAAAAACTATTTGAGATTTGAAATCGGTAGCGGCTCTTTATGCGACCTAAAAAGGGTTCCGTATGTCGTTTAGGTCGTAAATTGCGAGTTTAGGGTATTGCTACTCTATGGAGATATGCTAAGCTATGTATATAGCTTAGCATATCTTCTGATTATTACAGTATTGTAATAATCAGAACAGAAATCAACAAGTCGTATGCGCATTATGAAAGCTTTTTTTAAATAATAAGTTTTGCTGAAGAAGTGTTGTGGCGGTGACATTGAAGGATCTATCAGTGAATAAAAAAGTTGAATATTAACTCAAACTCAATTGCTAAGAACCTGTTTGGTGTAATTAAACCTTTTTATTAATATTTATAAACGACTTCTGCAAAAGAATAGTGGTGGATACAAAAGGAGATAGATAAAGGAAAAGATGCGGATTGCGTAAAAAATATATATTATGAAAAAAGGCGTTAATGGTGGGATGATGCCTGTCACAGCAGCGTGGAAAGAGAAAACATGTTATGACGACCCTACATAACATAGACAGGAAGAAGAAAAGACTTGTATTTCTTTGAGTATTATATATATATATATACCTAGTCAGGTCATAAATTCTGTCACACGTTTAATGTAAAATAATTGTAACAAGTTTATTAATTATGTAACCATTCGTATACCAAAATGAACTTAACAAAACATAGATTCTTATGACATTAAAGTTTATTCAAAATGACCTCCGTGATTTTGAATACAAGCCTTCAATCTGCGCGGCCAGTTGTCTATCGCAGCACGAACGAGGTCCATGTCAATATCGGCGGCTGCCTTAATCAAGGATGTCTTGAGTGACTCCAAATTGGGATGAGGCTTTGAGCACGCCTTTTCCTCCAAGTGTTGCCATATCTTGTAATCTAACGGATTCAAATCTGGACTGGAGGAGGGCCAGTCTTCGTGCCGGATGAAGTCGATTTCACGCGCCGCCAGCCAGTCTTGTGTGCTCTTCGCTCTATGAGCTGGCGCCGAATCTTGTTGGAATACCCAGTGCCTGTTATTGAACATGGTATGAGAAACAGGTTCCACAAGGTTCGTCAGGACTGTATTTTGATACACAACAGCATTCGTTTTTACACCTTTCTCACAAAAATATACCTCTGTTAAGCCCCAATAAGAAACTCCCAACCATACCATGAGCGAGGATGGAAAATGACCTCGTTGGACACACGGAATACGGTTGCTCGCTTCTTCACTACTGTGTGCGTACACCTTATCATTTTGTTTGTTGTAGCTCTCTTCTACGGTAAACATTTTTTCATCCGAAAAAAGAATTTCCCGATATTTTTTTCCCGCGTACCGCTTCAACAAAGCGCGGCATCTCTTCAGTCTCAGGTCCATTAGACGAGCATACGAACGATGTCCTGTTTTTCTTCGATATGCCCGAAGCCCTAAGTCTTCATTTAACACCCTTTTCACCGTGGTTCTGCTTAACCCCATCTGAAGGGCCAACAGTTTCTGCTTATGTTTGGGATTTCTTTGAATTCGTGCCTTCACAGCTTTTATCACTGCTGGAGTCCTAACAGACCGAGGGTGACCACTTCTTGACCTGTCATCTACACTAGAGTCTTCATTGTATCGTTTGATGGTACGATAAATGAATCTTTTGGCTATATTCAAATTTTTCAGTATGTTAAAAATTTGAATTGGCGCGTAACCGCAACGATGCAACACAATAACTGCAACACGGTCTTCTTTAAGCGTCCACTCCATATTTAAAAAATGAGTAAAATTCTAAAAGTATACATTTTTATTTTCATGAACAATTCGAGATTCGAATTCAATAAACTTTTTTGTGGCCAGCATTCTAAAAGAAAAATTTTTACTGTGTGACAATACTTATGACCTGACTAGGTATAATCAATATAAAGGTTTTTTAAAATCTGACTACTCTAAAAAGTTATGCGTGGTCATACATAAACAAAAGAAAAAAAAAATATACGCGTCGAATTGAGAACCTCCTCCGTTTTTTTTTCGTCGTTTAATAAATGGCACACCATTGCCTTAGACAAAAGTCAACACAGAAATATTTAAAAATGTTTCTTATATTTCTAAGTGCAACAAAATTTTATTACAATTCTAAAATACAGTGAAGATTTTCCTTTTCATCTAAGGATAATAAACAGCTACAGGAAGTCTTTTTAGCCTCATTGATTTATGAAAATCAATATTACAAATGTTATTTATTAAATTCAGATTATTCTTCAGTATTTTGGATGTTTGAATATTTATTTAGGTACTGGTTCTGCATATTCGGAGATTTTGTACCAATAATGAATATATGTGTTACTTGAAAGCGAAAATACAAATCTATATTCTTATAGGTACTTGTATATTTTGTGGTTTATCTATCAAAAGATCAGCCGCTGCAATCAAAAAGTGACCTAAATTATCTAGTAATACGTTACAAAATTGTCCATCTTGCCTCATTACGGTACTCCTGGCCTGTGACCCCAGATAGTTGAGATTAACGGAGCCCCTCGATGGCAGATAAAGGGCGTAATACTACCGATAGCATCGGTATTTAAGATTTAAAGTATAAGCACATCCGTTGCTTCGGTCACTCAAAATGGGCTTATCTACGTATATAACAAGGAAGGATAACCTAAGTTGAACTGTAAAGCTGTTTTAGTAAAATTATCTGAGAGAAAGTTAGAATTGTAATTATTGTGGCAAATAAAAGTAAATTTTTCTTTTTATTGCTGTAGAACAGCAGACAGGCTGACGGCCCGCTTAGGATTTGGCAGTTACCGTCGCCCATAGGTGTATGCAACGCCAGTGGCATCGCGAACACGTTGCTGCTCCATAAGAGTACAGGAACTTGGGTTACTAATGCCGGAACACAACACAAGGTTATTATGGCGGCATACTTAAGACCAAAGGATGTCGCTATCCAGACGGTTTGAGGCCCTACCACGTAGCTAGGGTGGGTTCTTTTGTCGCCTTTTACGATAGGCCGACCCCGGCCACAGAGGTTAGTATTCTTTCTCCGCCCCTGCACAGATAAGTACAATTTTCAGTGTAAATAAATATAGTAAATTTCTATTTAACGTAAAATTCCTTAAAACGTAGAAATTGCTAAGATTTGTTTGGTTTACATTGTTACTCTTGTATTGAACCCACTATATTTCAAGATATAAATAAAATATGTATTACGAAATATTGGCAAGATTGGTATGTAAATTTATTTCCCTTAATGTAGTTAATTTTTTTTATTAATATTAATTATAATTTTTCTAGTCTTTTTTTTGTTGCCGTGGACAGCAGACAGGCTGACGACCCACTTAATAGTAAGAAGTTTCCGTTGCCTATGGATGTACGCGACGATAATGCCGCGAACACGCAGCTCTCCCATAGGGGTACAGGAACCTGGGTCACTTATGCCGGAATACAACACAAGGTCATTATGGCGACATACTTAAGACAGGGTGGTTCCATCCAGATGGGCTTAGAGCCCGACCACGTAGGTAGGATTGTCTGTATCGCCTTTTATGACAGGCCGACCGTGGCCGCAGGGGTTAGTATTCTTACGCCGCCCTTGTACGAAGTAGGAAACATAGCTTCCATATGTATTCGCATGAATAATCTCCTAAATTCCAGTATTACATATAGAATAGAAACTAATGACTGAAATAATTATTATAATTACATAGCTACTACGTGAACTATATTAGTTACCTTGCAAATATGTACAAAGCTTCCAAACTGCATTTCCATCAGTAATTATCTCCACAAAAGCACACCCGTAGCTTAAAACCCGAACAAATTAAAAATGTATTTCCCGGAGTGCCTTGGTAACTGTAAAAAGCACAACGGAAGATAAAAGGAGGGAACTTCGTAACTGGGTAGTTCATTAGACAAGCCATTAAGTCCATTCTCGGGGAGACCCTTTCGAGTGGGGGTTGGGGGAACTTGGACGCGCAAAAAATGCATTGTCGATTGAAACTTTCAAGTTCTTCGGTGATTACACTTTTGAGAGTTTCCAGATTAGTTTTGTTTTGAGATTGTGTATAATATAGCCACTTCGGATTAATATTCATTTGGTTTTTGTGACGTTTATTGTTGCCAGTTAGCTTTGACGCTCGAACAGCTGTCAATGCTGTCTCTGTATAGAGGAAATAATCTTCTTTTATAAAAGGAAAATGGGGTTCATTTCTCTTTCATTGTCGACGCTTGTCAATTATGCATATTAGGCGAGAACAGCCCAAGCGTGCCATCGTAGGATTCAAACCTCTAGATCCGAGTTTATTACCACACAGGTATCACGTATCTCCATGTATATAAAATAATAAATATTTCGTTCCAGCTTTACGGTTCCTTTAGTTTGAACGCGCCATTAGCAAACATATACATGTTTTTAGTTTTTTAACACTCATTTGAGACATCCGTCTCGAATAGTTGAATAATGGCCGTGGCCCATTAAAATACTCCCATTGGTTGTCCCTTAACTAAATATAGCGATGACTGTTCCTACGAGTAGACAGCTGTCTGTTTTTTTGTATCTTTCTGTTATTTATAATGTTTTGTGATAATTTTAAGGGCTGGGATATTGATTGTTCGGGTGGGCGTTTTTAATACATTGATATTACAATATTTTTATGAGATAGGCATACAGGTAAACGGCTCACGTGATCACCATCGCCTATAGAAGTTTGCAGCACCAGACGCATTGCCAGCGGGCTGCCAGCCTCGAAGGGGAACTGTAATGCCGAGGGATGGTTGCCCTTCAGTCGAGCTTGGAGCCATACCACCTAGTATGTAGACTCACTTAAAATATGAAAAGACCTTAAAATTTTATTATATAGTTATATTTTGTTGTTTTCTTGTGGTTCCTATTAAAGTAGTTGTCAAAGAAAATACCCGCGCAAACAGGTTGGGAACAATATCTTATAATATATAAAATTCTCGTGTCACAATGTTCGTTCCTGTACTCCTCCGAAACGGCTTGACCGATTCTCATGAAATTTTGTGAGCATATTGAGTAGGTCTGAGAATCGGCCAACATCTGTTTTTTATACCCCTTAGTGATAGACGTTTATAAGCGAGGGAGAGTATACTGCTGGACACACGGTGTCCGTCATGGCTTTGACGTGTTAAAAACTCACTGATCTTTAACATCCAGTAATCCAAACATTGACATATTTCGGAGAACGATATCATTCGTATGTCTAACTGTATACAAACAAGTATTGAATGTAATTATTTACATTAGATATTGTGGTTCGGAGAATTGTCAGAATTGTAAACTATGGCCAAACAAATACGACGCCATGATTGCTTTTGATAAGCAAACCCTAATAGCTTGTGAGTCCAGATAAAATATTATTTATACGGCAGTAATATATTGTCTGGAGGTACCTGGTAGCCCAGTGGTATTTCATTCGGAGACCATTCTAGAAATCCCGGGTTCGAATCTCATGGTGGCATGTACCTCTTAAGCAGTTTTCCTCGCCTAGTGTGTATATTATAGTTTTATGAACCGGTGGTGGATGATTTAAAAAAATTTTGGATTACAAACTATGTTAACCCTAACATATAAATAAATGAAATATGTAAACAGTCAGTGTTATCGAATGCAACTGTTACGCCATGTAAGTAGTTTTTGTTAAACATGATAAGTTTCAGAAATTTTATTTCCAATTTAAGTTGACCTCAGATTTATATCATCAATCATATGATATAGGATTCAGCTTAGGCTGGCCAGTGTAGGTTGAATTTCCAATTTAAGTTAAGCTCAGATTTTTGTCATCAATCATATGAAATAGGGCTTAGCTTAGGCTGGACTTTGTAGGTTCGAACCTACGTATTCCGGAGGCGCATGGCGTAACAGTTGCATTCGATAATACTGACTGCATATTTCATTTTATATTTTAGGGTTTATAGGGTTTGTAATCCAAAATAAACTATAAGATATTCCAAAAAATTCTGCCCACAGTCACTATTCCACGCGGACAGAGTCGCGGGCACAGCTAGTTAGTACATATAATATAAATTATTTATTATAATATATCTTAGTTTGGCTTCTTAAAACGTTATATTTTTGAACGTTATTCACAGGAATATATTTGCTCTAATAAATCTAAAAAATATAAAGTGTATGGGCAAATAGAGTTTTCGATGTTTTTGATCGATAATATCATGGTGAATTATCGACTGAATATATTTTTCTTCAGTACTGAAAACCAGCGATGGGTCAGATAATTTTAACACAACACCGTACTTAGTGGTCCGCATTATTTGGTAGATACAATTGTAATTTTATGTGCGTTGTAAAATGCATGGCAATATCTAACAAAATGCACATTAGGTTTAAAAAAACTTTTTAAGTGGTGCATGCCATTGTGGGATTTGAACCCAGGACCTCTAGATTGATCTCACAGTGTAGTGGTATTATAACTACTATTTACCTTATCTTATATTTAGTTTCAATACATAAGTCAATAAGTACTTGAATTCTATCACGCCAATCCAAAACATTATCTTAATCATTATTTAAATTTTAATTGACGTTTTAGTATTTGACAGCGTTATTATCTCCACGTCGTGTATACCACGACACGTCAGGACACCTGTCAAATATGTTATGCAACAAATCCATTAGCCGTAGCACTTCTCTGGATTGTGTACAATGTTACCAGTGTTTAAAAAGCGCTGTAAAATAGTGATACCTTGATTCCGGTATCTTCTTCTTCCCACCCTTATCCCAAACTATGTGGAGTCGGCATAACATGTTCTGTCCTTCCACTCTCCTGTGTTACCCGTTATCTCAACATTATCACCCTTTTTCGTCATATCATCTTTTACACAATCTATCCATCTTTTCTTTGGTTTACCTCCTTTTGTATCTATTCATTCTCATTTCTAGCTCCTCCTTGTTACATGACGCTCCTCTCTTCGCATTATATGGCCATACCAGGCTAACCTCTTGCTTTTTAGTTTCTCAATTACTGGCGCTATTTTCAAACTTTCTCTAGTACACTCATTTCTATTTTTATACATTTTTGTAATTAAACTCATCAATCTCAATATTCGCGTCTCTGCTGCATGCAATAACCTTTCATCCTTCCCCTTTGTGCTCTGCCCAGCATTGCGATCCATACAATATGACAGTTCTTATTACGGTATATGAAGCATTTAATACGAAGATGCTAATACGTAGTGTTATTTAAATTAATATTTTGGGACAATTCACACAACACCATCTAGCCCTAAAGTAGCATAGCACGTGTTATCGGTACGAGACAACTAATATACTACTCTTAAGGATCAGAAGCTTGTTTAATTTTAAAAGAAAATTCAAAACGACCTAGATAATTATTAACTATGTAATTATTAATGAAATTAAACGATAAATCACAAAATCACGAAGCACGAAAACAACTACGAGTAGAGTTCATAAGACACTTCCGTCGCATCCGAGCCCTCGAGCAAGAAGGGTGACGGGTGAGTCATGGTAGCAAGCCGCGCCGCTTACGCAACGTCGTCCTTTATCTGCTACATATATGTACCTATATCTTTTTTTGTAAATAAATAAATATTATACACCCAGACGCGTAACAGGAATTCAATCCGTGATCTCCGCAAGTTTATTCGACTATACATTTTATCGTGTTATTAAGTGGTGAAATAATCATTTTAGCTTATTATAAGATGCAATTAGTGTGCTCTGGGTGTATAGACCAATTGTATATTGTATAAAAAGCCTAATGAATTTTAGTGCTGTGATCTGTCTATAAAAATATTGTACCTTGCATATTTATAAATGTATCTTTTAGGTTAAATGAAAAGCTGGTTGGGCTTTTTAGTGATCCCAATTGGCGGACATTTTAATCTAGACATTTAGACGTTATAAACTATAACAGAACAATATTTTTGCAATGGATGTGTGATCCCTACGACATACATATATTGAGAAATACCTATGTCGTAGGTATATAGTACGGGTTACTATTATTAGTTCACAGATAGTATAGTTAAGGAAGGCATGTTTGGCGTCTTTAGATAGATAAAAGGATAGTTAGATCAGAGTCAGTGGTCGACCCTTTAAAATTCCAATTTCGCCACATCACAATTTGACAAAGTGACAAATATGTCGATACCCAATTTCAACCAATTGTTGGTAGCATAAATGAGTTATGCCGTACATTGTAGTTTGCTTTGTGTGTGTCTCAATAAATCTTGCAAAAGTTCGTAAGTAGTTCTTTTGCAATTGAGCAGGAAGTAGCTCGGGCTTCGAAGTGTGCTAGTTACCAATTAAAGAATAAATAAATATAAATACATATTGACAATTCACTCAGCGTCATCTAGTCCTGAAGTAAGTAGTACTTGTATTATGGGTACTATACAACTAATATACTACATAAATACTCTTGTAAATAAATATATATTATACATACATAACACCCAGACGCGGGACGGGGATCGAACTCGTGACCTTCGCAAGCATAGTCGACCAACAGTAATATAGTAATTATATTTCAATTTTTATTAAATACTAAAATATAATTTTTATTCTGGCAACACTAATATCTAATGTCATTTGAGTTATTATCGAAGTATAATCCGATTATAGACCGGACAGATGTATTAGCTCCCGCCCGTGGTTGCTAGGTGCTACCGGGTATGTAATTTTTAATTCTCTTTATGAGAGGTATTTAAATTGCTGCTATGATACTGAGATCACCGTCATCCAAGCGAGTAATCTCGTGAGCATCAATAGCAATAAAAAAAGCAAATCCCGGGAGTACACAAAGCTAGCAACTCTTGCAAAATTCTGGCCTTTCTTTTTGCGTCGATACCTTCTCTTGATGAATCTGTGATAGATTATTAATAGGCATTTTATAAATGAAAATAGATTTTTTTTTTAATGCTGTAGGACAGCAGACAGGCTGACGGCCCGCTTAGAAGAAGATTTATTAACAAGGATTAAAATGTTACGTGACTCAGCACACACTTTTAGGTACAGGGACATACAAGAGAGAGAGAGAGAGAGAGAGTGACAGATCTATCTGTCAAAAAATGGCAAGATTAAAAACAATTTTTTTAACATTAGTGCTGCGTTTGTTTCCAACACTTTTTCTTATCCGTGCAGAGGCGGAGCAAGAATACAGACTTCTGTGGCCAGAGTCGGCCTGTCGTAAAAGGCGACAAAACAACCCACCCTAGCTACGTGGTAGGGCTCCAAGCCCGTCTGCACGACGACCACTTTTGGTCTTAAGTATGCCGCCATAATAACTTTGTGTTGTGTTCCGGCATTAGTGACCCAAGTTCCTGTACAAACCTACCTATAGGCGACGGTAACTGCTAAATTCTAAGTGGACCGTCAGCCAGCCTGTCTGCTGTCCTACAGCAATAAAAAATAAATAAAAAACACTTCTTTGGAGAGGTTGTGTACAGAGGTCTTCTCTACATGATGCTGGTACAGTGTGCTGTGATTATCACAATTTTTAAACACTTCACTTTTTTAGGGGCGCGTATAAGATTCGCGTCGCGGCCGTTAGTGAAAAAAAAAAACTAGTGCTGACGGTAGTTTTTATGATATATCCGAATATATTTTAAAGTAGGGTACATAATTGTATTATATTTTATTTTAATACTAGCTTAGTTAAACAAAATTTCAACACCCAGCTAACATTGTTCTATCATGTAAATAAAAAAGTAGTCTATGTCATAGGTTTAATCTATACCGAAAGTCATCAAAATTGGTTCAACGGTTAAGGCGTGAAAACGTAATAGACAGACAGAGTTATTTTCACATTTACGAGTATAATGTTAGTTTGGATGTATATTTGTTTTGTTTTGGGCTTGGCACATCTTCTACATCAACAAAAGTAAACGAAATAGGAGTGGTTCAATTGGTATTATTACCTGAAGGATATCTTATGTAAGAACTTCATTGTTTGGCAGGTTTAACTTGAAGTCCTAAGGGGCTTAGTGGGGTCCTTAATACCCCAGTACGTATACGAAGTGTAATAAATGAAACAAAATATTAAATTGAAACGCGCTTTCAAGTGTGTTAAAGTTGATCTTAGGTGTTAAATTAGTTTTATGGTTTCCGTCTCCTAAATACGAAAGAGAAATTCATTTGGAAACTTTACCCTCGTTTTCGTTTCAGATTTAAATTTAATTACGTTTAAAGAATACTGAAGATTTAGGACGGATGATTATTTGAACAGATTATCCGTGCAGGGGCGGAGAAAGAATACTGACCTTTGCGGCCGGGGTCGGCCTGTCGTAAAAGGTGACAAAACAACCCACCCTAGCTACGTGGTAGGGCCCCAAGCCCGTCTGGATGGCGACCAGCATTGGTCTAAGTATGCCGCCATGATAATTTTGTGTTGTGTTCCAGCATTAGTGACCCAAGTTCCTTTACTCTTATAAGACAGCAGCGTATTCGCGATGCCACTGGTGTTACAAACACCCATAGACGACGGTAACTGCTAAATTCTAAGCGGGTCGTCAGCCTGTCTACAGCAATAAAAAAATTAAAAAGTAAATTATTTCATTTAATTTGTATCCAATTAAATTATCAAAACTCTTTGTTTTTGAAGCCATTCGCTACAAAACCATCGCTACTGATCCAACAACTTCCCTGGACCATACTCTTGCATAATTCGGTTACATATTTCAACTTCACATCAATCAATATTAAACGTAAGCCCATCTTTATGTTAATCTATGAAATCCTCACATAACGTTGTAGCTGTATTAAGTCGGGCTTATTTTAATAAAGTATACTCTTGTCTCTCTAAATGGGATACTCTTATTTAATAAGAATGTAATTTATATTTATTGTTTATGATATAAAAGAATTAATGACGATTTTTTAAATAAACAGTTGTGTAATAATTACATTCCACTGTTGTACGTAAGCCTCGTTTGTCTCGGGCAAGGGCTCTAATAGCCAGTAATTTTGGATATCAAAGTCATTTCTTTATTTATTTACTATCGCTTGTTATGGTTACATATAATTCCAAAGCGCATAACAAGATAATCAACTACATACAAAATAATAAGATGGAAAACGAATAAAATGTAAACTCTATATAGCGAACTCAACTTAACTCAATTTAACGAAAAACTTCTTAAAACGTACAAATTTCTAAGGTTTGTTTGATTGTTACTCTTGTATTGACCTCACTATATCCTAAGATATGACTGAAATACCAAAAAATAAAATTAAAATACTGGTATAGTACAACAAAAATAACTGATTATAAAATTATTAATATTTTTTTTCCACTTAATTCGGTCAAAATTAAAAGGTACTTATTCGTAAAAGTATATTGTTTATTCCACTCTCCGTTTAACGAAAACTCTTTATAACGCAACAAAATACCCGGACGCTTCAATTTCGTTATACAGAGTTCACATTGTATATTACTATTCATATAAAACATTTCCACTGCAAGATACTGAGAATAAGGGCTTGAGTAATCTTAATGTGCTCGTAGTGGGAGCGAAGCAATTAGTTTTGGTTCTAACTAAAGAGGTGCCAATAAAGACGCGTGCGCAGCCGCCGCGCTTGATCGCGAACACATAATGAGCAACGTCAAAACGCGCTTGGATAGTCGTAAGCGTAGACGCTTGCTCATAAGAATTTCAAGAAGCTTGTAACAAGTAAACAGAATATAAATTCATACGAGCTTCAAATCTAAGTCTCCAAGTGTAAATGAGCCATTAGAAACGGTCCTAACAAACCGTAATATCCTCAAATATATGCGTAGTGAAGTCTGATAATATCGCCCGATAAGTGGGCGGTGAGTGTTCCTTAATATCATCGAACCAACATTATCACACATATATTGCTGGGTATGATTCCGCTTAACCCAGCATTTTAGAGGCATTATGCTAATAGATACGTCGTGGGAATCGCGTATCAACATTTTCTGATTATTAGAGCGTTGGAACACTGTGATTTTTATTCGACCTCAAATGTACTAAGCTTGTTTTAGTGCTTCCCCTTTAGGATTTTAAAATACAATATATATATATATATATATATATATATATATATATATATATATATATATATATATATATATATAAACGAAGTACCACTCATCACGAGATCTATAAAACTGTACATCTGAATGGCATAAAATTTGGAATAGTTACTCATTTCGCGATGTACACAGTCACTAACTTTTATCCGTGCAGGGGCGGAGAAAGAATACTAACCTCTGTGGCCGGGACCGGCCTGTCGTAAAAGGCGACAAAACAACCCACCCTAGTTACGTGGTAGGGCCCCAAGCCCGTTTGGATGGCGATCACCTTTGGTCCTAAGTATGCCGCCATAATAACCTTGTGTTGTGTTCCGGCATTAGTGACCCAAGTTCCTGTACTCTTATGGGACAATAGCGTGTTCGCGATACCACTGGCGTTGCAAACATCCATAGGCGACGGTAACTGCTAAATTCTAAACGGGCCGTCAGCCTGTTTGCTGTCCTACAGCAATTTTAAAAAAATCAGATTTTTTTATCCTTACGGGCGAACAATGTTTGCTGGGTCAGCTAGTCATTCCATAAAACTTCTTTAATATATTATGCAAGTACATAATTTTATTTTTATTACATATCTAGTCCTCAAAGAAAAATCTCTCAATAAAGTTCATTCGATGTACCGAATAATTGCAATATGTTTGACATTTAAAAAAAGCATCCCTTATTTATACCACTTCCGTGAAATAATGGATTGATTAAAAATTTTACATTCGTATTTTTTTGTAAATAAATGCAACTATAAGGGGGTTCGTATTCTTATTCTATCCCTCCACGGTGAAATTATTATTAAATACTCTTTAAATAGCTAACGATAAAATTCACATTGTTCGTCCACTCCATATCCACGTTAAAACCATAGTAGTGGTGTTTGCTCCGCTTTGACGCTATCTCAAAGGCCATCTATGCTAGAAAAATGTAATATAATTACCCCAGTACAATGAAAGATCAGTAGGTCAATTTGGATATTTAAAATCAATATCTAAAGATATAACGCAAGCGTACGAATGAGAGCTTTTGTACTTAATATTAAGTGAAATATTTGCTGTTTGAAATTTACTTTTTTACGACCTCTTGGCGTAACGGCTAACGCACTTCAGTACGCTTACGGAGATCACGGATTCTATTCCCGTGCAGCGTCTAGGTGTTTATGTATATAATATGTATTTATTTTTACTTTATTCGTGCAAAGGCGGAGAAAGAATATTAACCTCTGCGGCCTGTCATAAAAGGCGACAAAACAATCCACTCTAGCTACGTGGTAGGGCGCCAAGTCCGCC
The DNA here is from genome assembly GCA_963693495.1 of Malacosoma neustria. Taxonomy (NCBI): domain Eukaryota; kingdom Metazoa; phylum Arthropoda; class Insecta; order Lepidoptera; family Lasiocampidae; genus Malacosoma; species Malacosoma neustria. The sequence goes on along the minus strand of OY856395.1, from coordinate 9,996,014 downwards.
TGGATGGCGACCACCTTGGGTATTAAGTATGCCGCCATAATAACCTTGAGTTGTGTTCCGGCATTATTGACCCAGTTATCTGTACCCTTATGGGACAGCAGCGCTGATTTCGCGATGCCACTGGCGTTGCAACACCCATGGACGACGGTAGCTGCTAAATTCTAAGTGGTCCGTTAGTCTGTCTGGTGTCCTACAACAATAAAAAAATGGAAGTTTAAATTAAAAATATAATAAAAATATGGTGCATGTTTTTGTCGCAGATAATAAATACAATTTCATATTAGAAAGAAAGAAGTAGATATTAGTTTGTTTAAACATGACTCAACAGTGATAGGATACTGATACTCGTATCTCTGATCATCTCTCTTAAGTAACATAGACTAAATAATAAATATCGCATAATTTTTATTCATTAAAACAATTCTCTAAAATCTTAATGAAATATGCAAATAGTGGTCCATAAATTAGCAAAATTAAGTAAAAAAGACACAAAGAGATGTGAAAATTAAATTAATGAAAGCGTTCTTGGTAAAAAGAGCCCGTAATATAATTGTTGAGGCGAACGCGGAGTGCTGCGTCTTTATTCAATTAAAACACAATAAAATTATGCGTCAAACACATTTTGTGAACTTTGGCGGAGGGTAGTTTTTCTGGATGGTTTTTCATTGAAAACATATTACTTTTACATCATTTATTCAATGTATAATTGTATATATTTGTTAATTAATGTAATATGTTGATAATTAAAGGTTGCCTATTCAAGATGGCCCAAATCAATACTATTTACTAACGAATAGACTTGCTAAAGTAAAATGGGCTCTAGTGCAGCCATTTTTTTCAGGTTTTAGGTGTATGTTATACAGCGAGCCTCTCGTGGAAGCTAGAAAATATCATATCATTTAGTAACATGCTGATTGTAACCAGCGGCTGAGTAGGGGTAAGCCGGCGCCAGTCTGCGCCCTTATATTTACAAAGATTCTATTTTTCCATGGCCCACACACAGGCGATAGGAAACCAGCGTAGTTTTTTTTATTGAGTTGGTTCAAAGAGTGCAAAAAGCAGAAAGTCACTGATCTTTGATGAGCTTAAGAGCACGCATAGATTTTGGGTTAAAATGATGATGAATGTTGAAATAAGTTAATAGTAAGATAAAATAATAGTAAGATAAAGAATTAAAAACATTAGTACCACATAGTATAAACTATAGTAACATCTACGTCTCATTATATGTATTGCCTTTGCCTTCAGTATTTTGAATGATCCATGACTATTTGATCGGGTATTGTGTGAACTGTTTAGTGAATAAGTCAACTCTAGCACACTCCATTAAAAAATATTCAAAAGTTTTGCTTGGTGATAAGTCTCTAAATCCGTCTGAACCACCCCTGGTTTCTAAGTATGCCACCACAATAACCTTACGTTGTGATCCGGCATAAGTGATTGAGGTTGGCAGCGTGTTAGCGATGCCCCTGTCGCAAACATCCATAGCGGACAGTAACTACTTGCTATTAAGTGGGCCGTCAGCCTATCTCTTGTTCCACACCAATAAAAAGGTGCTTATTGTTCACTGCGTGGAAATTGCGACTGGTCTTAAAATTAATTTTATTACATATGTAACTTGTTTTTAAAACGCAAATCTTGAAACTAAGTTACCTATATGTAAAATTTAGTTATTGTGTACTAGTAACTACTAATCCGGGTTTAACTACTTCATTAATGATATAACCTCATTAGCCGCGTTTTGCATAATCATATCCACTCAATAACGAGGACATGACAGCGACTTATGCTCATTTATTCCGCATTTACGATACATTATCAGTACGCTAGTCATGGGTGAAACAGTATCTTGTTCTCTCTAGATTTATATCACTCTGGTCAAATCACTAGTTACAACCCTGTGACTCAGATGATGATTGATAAATAATTTTACCTGAACATCACTTTAGTCTTAGAGTCTTTCTTCTTTTCGGTTTTGTAATGTAGGTAGCATATTTATATTAAGAAAATGTTCTTACATACATACATACATATAATCACGCCTCTTTCCCGTAGGGGTAGGCAGAGACCACTTCTTTCCACTTGCTACGATCCTTACATACTTATTTCGCTTCGTCCACTTTCATTATTCCCTTCATACATGCCCTTCGGTTAAGGGTACTCTTGACCTGGCCTTTTTTCAAGACGTCCCTGATCTGGTCTCGAAACGTCCGCCTAGGTCTACCCCTTCCAACACTTCCATTCACACTCGCCTTATACACTTTTTTCGTCAATCGTTCTTCATTCATTCTCTCAACATGGCCAAACCATCTCAGCATACCTTTCTCAATTTTTGTCACTACATCTTCTTTCAGACCACAACGTTTCCTTATCTCACCATTTCTTATCCTGTCACTCAGTTTAACTCCTATCATACTTCTTAACGCTCTCATCTCAACTGCATTTATTCTGCTTTCATGTTACTTCTGCCATACCCAACTTTCACTTCCGTACATGAGTGTCGGAACCAACACCCCCTCATGCACAGCCAGACGAGCCTTGTTAGACACCTTCCGACTGTTCATAAAGGAGTGCAAAGCTCCATTCACCATGTTTCCTGCATTCACTCTTCTTTCAATATCACTCTCACACAAAATGTTCTACCTACAAAATACAGGTAGATATCATGTCTGACGTGTTTGCAATGTGTTGTGTATTATTTCAAATAAATATTCAACATTTATCAGGTTCTTTAGCGTATTAGCACATGGTAATAACTTAGATTATCTGAAGTACAGAGTTAATGACTTTACCGAATGATATATAGGTATTAAGCCATCGAAAGTGAATGAGAACAACACAAATCAAAACCAATAAGCTAATAGTTTTCACTTAGACATGAGCATCTCAATTCCATTGTATACCGATTTTATAACACGGCATTATTTGACTATTAAGAATGTAATAACGCACTGTAGTTTTAGTTCCCTTACGCGAATCGGTGTCTTCAGCGTCGTAAACATCCATAGGCGACGGTAACCGCTTATACTATTAAGTAGGTCGTCAGCCTGTTTACTGTTTTAGAGCAATAAAATGCATTAGATCGCAGTCCTGTTTTCAAACACAGCTTGAGCTGTGATTTTTGAGCTACGTATTAAAAATAAAAGTGTGAATGAGTGCCCTATATTCGGTCATAATTTTAATAATAAACTGCCATAAAGTTACTACGAAACCGTGTCTGTTGTTGCCATGTTTTATGTGTGGAACTTATGCGCCGGGACTCTGCAGGTGTTTTAAGAAGTTATTGCTTGGCTTTATGGAGGTATGATATGTTGGTGATGACTGTTCATTAAACAAGTCTTAAACCATCTTTATTATCGTAGTGAAAGCGAAGGGAAGGATGCTATTTGACAAGGAAAAATCAAACGAAAAGATGAATTGCGTAAAAGGTGATATGGCGAAAGTGGGAATGTTAAGATGACGGCTAGAGTAAAGGAGAATAAATATATTGGCACAATTCACACAGCGCCACCTAGTGAAAAATACCCAGACGCGAGACGGGAAACGAACCCATGACCTCCGCAAGCGTACCGAAGTGTGTTATATGCTACGCCACGAAGATCGTCAAGAATGGAAGAAGAGAACATGTGCCGAGCGGAAATAAAGAGGGAGGGAGGGCAGGAAGAAGTAGATACTTTATTTATGGCTAGGGACACATAAACTATGTTAAGACACTGACAGTTCTGTCCATATGTAAGAATAGGATTGTAACAACAACCCATAACGTCACAGTGATAATCTCGGGCCTGTCCCTAGATGGAGCGGACTGTATACCCGCTTGTCCAAGAATTGGTTATATAAATATACTGATGGTCTCAGTACCCAGAGTTCCTTGCATTGTTTTTCTTATGTTGTTACTTGGAAAGTATGGTCTGATATCCACATTAGCCTAGAAAAACTGTCTAAACGGTGCATGCTATCGTTGGATTCAAACCTTAGATTTCTAGATTAGTTTTCAAGTGTATCAGCTAGCACATTTAAACGCTATAAGAATAGGAAAAATATTGGCCAATTTTATGAGCAAATTTAAACAGTAAGTTGTTATTACGTCTCCCTGAATCTGTAATAGTCGGAAAGTCATGTAAAATACTCGACACCGTTAAAATAATTCCGTAATTAAAGTGAGAATTTCGTAATCCGCGACTTAATGTCTTGAACGCGTCTTGAGTGGATCTGCGAACGTGATAGCGTGACGTGTCACGTCGCGAGCACATACGTGACAGCGTGACACGTTTTGGACGTGACAAGAATATCTGTCTTAGCATAGGTTAGATTTGTTAATGTTTATTCATAGTTGCTCGACCTTCGTTTCGGGAAGCCATTGTTCGTCTATGTCCGTTGTCTGACTCAGTAAGAAATTCTGATTTGGTCATTCAGTTTACTTGGGAGTCGAGTGGTATCGCATTCAGAGATTAAGCTCGAGTTCGCTAGTTTGAATCGACAGTGTTTCTCGCCGAATGCCATCTCGCCACGTACCGACCTAAAGAAAAGCATCGTCAGGAAACCTGCATAGCGAGATGCGTGTAACCCGCCAAGCTTGAAAGGTATACTATCCCTTCTTTGTAGAACGTGGGTCGAGCCTAGTAGTGTGATGCCCTATAGCAACATAGTTAATATGCAGATTTCAATAAAAAAATTGTATTTTTTTATTAAAAAAATACAAACTAAAATGAAGCACGCTGTATATGTATACTCGGGCCGCTGCTCAAAAACGGTTTGCTACTAGTGGCGCGAAGAATATGTACGGCAAGCGCACAACTACCTACTTAGTTGCAAGATTATTAAACGATTTACCAACAAATATAAGAGATAATATAACCCAAAAAAATATTAAAGCCTCACTTAAAAAATACTTTTTAGAGAAATTGTAATCTAAATTTACTCAGTCATTTGAACGTGCGTAGACTTAAGTTTCGATGGCATTGTACAAACCTTAGTGGTTTTTTGTGCTGTTATTTTATTAAGCCAATGTAATAACTGTGAATTTGATAATAAATAAAAAAAAATACGAAATCAGATTTTTTTCTGTGCAGGGACCGAGTAAGAATACTAAGGGGGCTTGTCGTAAAAGGTGAAAAACAACCAAAACCACCAAAACAACTAGGGCCCTAATCCCGTCTGGATGGCAACCATCCTTGGCCTATGAGTATGCCGCCACAATAACCTTATGTTGTATTCCGGCATTAATGACCCGAGTTCCTGTACCCATATGGGACAGCTGCGTGTTCGCGGTGCCCCTAGCTTCACAGACATCCATAGGCAACGGTAACTGCTTACTATTAAGTGGGCCGTCAGCTTACCTGGTGTTACTCAGCAATAAAAAAACATGTGGGGGCTGTCTTTAAGGAATGCCAATAGAAGTGAAAATTAAGTAACTTGTGAATTGTATCGTCGAGCTATTAGATTACTATTTTCGAATTATTTTTGGTTCATAAAGAAGTGTTTATGATCAAGGATTAAAGTTTAAATTGGTCACTAACACTTCTTTACAAACCAAAAATTGTTCACCCAATAAAGTCGCAATTCGAATAGATATCTATAAGTAATGCAATGCAATCATTTAAAAATTATATTATAGAATAAACCTTAAGCCATTATTAATAAGGTTGGTATTACTGGAGCGAAAATAGCTCATGGAAAGCGTTCGGTGACGATGACGCGAGTTCCATGATTTTTGTTCACCCAAAAAGTGCTCAACGCGCCTAAAGAAGGTTTCACTTCAAAAAACGAAAGATAATGTCGCATGGAAATCAGCACATCGACGTTATCGGTGGAATATAATAATAATAAAAATATATTGTTATGATAAAGGTCGATAGGAGCTTTTCACTTTGTATTTTGAGATACGTAGCTATAAACCCTTCACGGAGCATGGCTCTACGTCTCGAGTTAACTAAATCACAGTGGCATCTTAACACGGCCCTCTGATAGTGTAGAGGCACTGGACATGTCTGGTGAGGCGTAATTGGAGTGCCTCCACTTGTCATAGAGCACTGCCAGGTTAGTAGTTTATTGTGTGAGACGGAAAGCGACGTATCTGCAACATCGCTTAGAAACAGTAATAATCCAGACTAGAAAAGAAAAATATACATTTATTAGGGCTATAAGTACCCGTAAGTACAAGTTCAGCTATTTATAAATGTGATAAACTCTGTATGTTACGTTTTCACGCCTATACCGCTTAACTAATTTTAATCAATTTTGGTATAGAGACAGTTTGGACCTTGGAGAAGGACGTTTGCGGGATCGGCTAGGTCTAGATCGGTTCTACAATTGAGTTAACTTATACAAGATTCCAATTATTTAAATAAAATATTGATTTTGTCTCACTGATATATTTTAGAAACAGTAATATAGTAGATTTCGAGGTAATATAAATAAAATATGAAATTACCCTCATAGTGTTAATAATAATAGCCCATAAACGTAGGTACACCCGCCAGGCTTATCCAAGGCGGATTGGGGGGTACCCATACAAGTGATGTCGGTATGCAAGTTTCCTCGCGAAGTTTTCCATGCACATTAGACAAGAAAAACTGCCTAAATGGTGCATGCAACGTTGCGCCCCCATCTCTTGGTTAGGAGATGCAATTCCTGGTTTACTAACTAAAACCACACCAATGTTTCTTCGTTCATCTTGAATACGTTCGATTGCGATCTAGCAAAAGATAAACTGACAGATGCAATGGGCACTGAAATATTAACTTCTAGAATGTGAGATAAGATACCGTTCTTATTTTATTTCAGAAGCAATCTGTAGCACAATATCGCCTGCAAATTTGACACCGCGCTTTCTCGTAAAGATAAAAACAACCCCAGTTAGGTGGTAAGGCTTCAAGTTCGGCTGAATGGCAACTATCCCTGGTCTCTAAGTATACAGCCATAATAACCTGGTGTTGTGTTCGGCATAAATGGCACAGGTGCCAATTTGCATACACAGACGGCAGCGTAAGCAGCAGCGTGTTGCTGTGCCTCTAAATCAAACAGAACAGAAATTATATATAGAAAAGTGACTAACAAAAGTTGGTATGATTTTTAAAATAAAAATGCACTAATATTTAATTTTGACTTCATTCGGTATTGAAACAATTTGAAAACTAGTAAAGCTATACAAAGTAAAAACAGAATATCAAGTTACTTATCAGATCAATACAAGTTCATTCCATTTCTTAATTAAATCGAGTTACAGAGTACTAGTAAATAGAGCGGGAACGCTAAGGCTGCTTGAATGCAAAGAACTAAAAAGGATTGCCTTCGTGCGGAAAGCTATTTGTTTACGACCACTGATTTATAGCTTATTTCCTAGATGGTGCAATCATATAGTGCGCCTTTATTACTTTCCTTGATATATTTTGTAATATGTAGTGAATTATGAAGTCTTTTTACCACGCTTTTATTAACTTAACCTGTATGTATCTATGTAATGGGATTTTGGAACTCGATTTTTACCCACTTTGAACGATCAAAAAAATCAAAATTTTGCACACTTATCAAGACGTGATGACAATACACAAACTTAATAATTTTGTCCCATAGTCCTTATCAGGATCATCAGGATCAACGTTTTGTTTTTGTTTTGATGGGAAATTGACAACAAATATTTATTTGTTGTCAATTCTATAGTACAGTTCAATTATTATAATATAGTCAATCAAACTAAAAAGTAAAAAATAAATCTTAACGTAAGAGAAAATTTATGTCACTGTTCTGAAAGCTTTACTACTTGCTAGGGCCGCCATAATAACTTTGTGTTGTGTTCCGGTATTAGTGACCCAAGTTCCTGTACTCTTATGGGACAGCAGCGTGTTTGCGATGCCACTGGCGTTGCAAACACCCATTAAAGTTTCACAGCATAAGATATGAGAAAACTAGCTTGACGTCAAATCAAATCAAAATCATTTATCTACTTAAAACATAGTTACATATGTATGTATATATAATAATAAAAGTGAACATTATGTTTTACCGTTTCGGTATGCAAACATACATAATTATATATAATTATATAATTTTTATGTCATTTCAGAAGATAGTGTGGGTAATCGACCCTGCGAATCCACACACAACGCTGAGGGTGGTGAACGGGTTTTAGTTCGTATGCCGTTGCGACAGGCGCTGGCCATCACATCCCGGCCATTAAGTTTTGTTGAAGTACTTCCACTGTAAAATAATTTATTTGACCGATAAAGAGTACATACTTATAAATGAATGTAGAGTTAAAAAACGGATAAAATTGGAAATTAATATATCAGAGGAAGTTTTAAAATAGCGCCAGTCTATGAAAAGCTGAAATGTAATAGGCTAGCCTGCTATGGCCATATACTGCGAAGAGAAGAATATCATGTAAAAAGAAAAATGCTAGAAATGAGAGTGGATGGATACAAAGTAGACCAAAGAAAAGATTGATGGATTGTGTAAAATGATATGTGTGCTCATCATCATCATCTAAGCGTAGTATCTCGGTTGCAACCTAAACTTCCGTTTCGGTGCCCGGGGTCCGCTTTCTGACTCTTTCTACTCCACTTCGCACGGTCTTCAGCATCCCTGGTAGTGAGCCCATTGGCATGCATATCACCCTTTACGACGTCAAGCCAACACTTTTTGGGTCTCCTGTACGGTCACCCTCCTGCCGGGGTCCGGCGGAGTCGGCCATGCCGACGTAATTCGGATGATTACGTTTCCCATGTAATCATCTGGTTGCCGTAAAACGTGGCCGTACCAACGGAGCCGACATTCCTACAATTTATCAGCAATGTCACGGACATGAAGACTGCCGCGAATGCGGATGTTCCTAACGCGGTCCTTCCGCGTCACTCCACACATCCACCGCAGCATATTCATCTCAGTGACACGCAGTTCTTGATTGTGTCGCTCTAACACCGGCCACGCTTCACAGCCGTATAAAAGGACAGGCTTAAGGATGAAAATGATATATGGCAAAAATGTGTAAATATTAAGATGACTACTAATAAGCGAGAGTGCAAGAAGAGAATATTGTGCTGAACCCATATAGTTTGGCATAAGGGCAGGAGGAAGAAGAAGTTCGTTTTAAATTCCGGCACACTTCTCTGATTAAAGAGGCACAAAAAGGGATGATATGATGTGGTTGAGTTACCTTTTTAAAGGCGACCTCCAAACACCCCAACTCAGAGAGAGAAACTAAACTATGCTCTTTTTTTGTTGCCTTTGAAGGGGTAGCCTACTTTTTGAGGCATAATTGTGCATCAACGCTTCTGGGCTCGCGGCGTGGTAATGTGAAATTCTCCTGCAATGAGCCAGTGCTCCCCCTTAGTGAGCGACGTGTGTCCCCTTGGGACACCCGTCGCTGGTGTACCAAACAAAACTACTCCAGTGTTCTTCTACTGCTCGATGCTCGGGTGGAGGGTTATGGTATCGCATGCGCCTCCGGTTTGGGCTGTTTGGGAAAATAACCACAACCAGCCAGCCAGCCAACACAAGGCCAATCATTATCTAATTATACTTTTAAAAAATTGTATATATGTACAGTCACATTTTTTATTATATTTAATTAGACCGGCCCGAACGGAAATCACTTTCAAAAACTATATAATAGTAAAATAACTCCAAAACATTTATTTAACATACTTAAATGTTGGTGTATTTACGAAAATCAATAAAGCACAACGGTTAACGCCTCTCAATTGAAGCATTTGTTAAAACAAACATTCAAAAGGCAAAGATAACAAATTCTTAAGTCGACACACGGTCACTCGGCGCGTGATGCGATCCGGCGTGGACACGCGACGCCGAGTGTCGCGTGCGATATCCTAGGGTTGTGTGTACTTTTTTAAAATAACTTTTTCACACTTGTTTTCTCAGTCTTCATTTTTAAACCTAGAAATTACTAAATTATTACAAGGTAATTTTAGCTTTATCGTGTAACAATATATTGACACAATAACATAAATAAATAAGCTGGGACAATACACAAAGCGCCATCTAGTCCCAAAATAAGTAGCATAGCTCTTGTGTTATGGGTACTAGATAACTAATATACTATATATATATATATATATATATATATATATATATATATATATATATATATATATATATATATATATATATATATATACTTTTTATTTTACAAATAAATACGTTTTATACATAAACACTCAGACGCGAGACGGGAATCGAACCCGTGACCTCCGCAAAAGTACCGAAGTGCGTTAAAATTATAACTAGGTTTTACTGTATGTTGTCATTCTCACTCTATAAGAGTCTAACTAATAAATTTCCTTTCTTTAATTTAATTCTCACGTCTCATTTCTTTTTCTAACTTTGCTATCTTTCACTTTAAAGTCGACAATACCATAGCGTTGAAAATCCTATGTTTCTGGTGTATTTTTTAGTCTTTGTTTCAATATAAAGTATTTTTCAATAATCCATCTGCATTAGCGTATTTATTAGCTTATCTTTATAAAAAATATCTTTGCCAATATCCAAAAAATATATTTACAAGAAATACGAACGTAAATTTTTTAATTAATCAGTAAATACCTTCAACCTGATTGAAAAATTGATAAAATCTTGTATTTTTACATCGTTAACGATTTCGTGAATTAATAACACAATAAATCGACAACCCTCTTCCGATTAAACAATTTTATTTACATTTGCGTTGTACGAAGTAATTAAACGTCGGCTGAGTTTTGAACACGCGACAATTTTGAAGTTTTTAACATGTTTTGTTAAACTGATACGTTGCGGGATTTTTAATTACATTGCTTTTTCATTGTTTTTATATACTTTTCGGTGTATTTATTTCCTTTGGTATATTTTTTGCGTGTGATTTGTATTTTGAATTCGTTTCTTGACGTAGACTTTGGAATATGCAAATTTTATTTTTCTTTTGTGTCTTCGGTCTCAAAATTAATGTCTTTTCAAATTTAGAGATTTAGCTATTTACATACAAAAGCCAGCATGGATATGTTCTAAATGCATTCCATAAATGAAATCGTAGCCACTACATTGTTCTTTCGCGATTGGTTCAGTGGCGACGTAATATGACGTGGTACTGTCATATTTAAGGAGTGTCATTCGGCTCTGGGTACACGTGTCCGTAGATTGCAAGTTTGTTAAAATACCCTACACGAGAGGTTTTTTAAGCACATAAATATATGAATTAAATAAAAATATTAGAATTGTATGACTTTTTTGATAATGTATTCACTAGGTCGTCCCCTGGTAAGATCGGGCGAGGACCTGCGCAAAGTGGCTGGCTGAAAATACCAAGCAAGCCAAAGATCGGGCTAAATGATGTAACTTCGGAGATACTATGTCCAGCAGTAGATTTTAGTAGGCTGATGATTCACTAATTCAGCGCCAATGTAATCTAGATCTAAACAACTATTGCTTACGTGTATCAATTATGTACGTTTAAATTATGGTTATTTTTATATAAATACAATTTTAACTTTGAAAGGAAAAACCACGGGCAGTGTTTTTATTTTTTGTAAATATTTAATTAATAATGTACTTAAACTTAAGAAAAGCGCAACCCTATTAGAGGTGCGAAACGTACGTGTCACGGAGATCGCTCATTGGCGCGTCTAAATTGATTCGCGTCTCGCCGGAAAGCGTCTCGCCCCATCTCATACTTCATTCATTCGCAATTATACGCTAAACGTGTTATTTGATATGGAAATATGATTTGACGTTGGGAAAGCTTGGGATATTTTGAGATATCCTTTTTTAATAGTAACGACTGAGAGGAAGTTGTGTTTACCGGTTGTTATTCTTTATGATCATTTTGAAGTGATCCCGCATTAAGAAGTATTTCATTCATATATCTCTCTTTCTTTATAAGTTTTCTTTTTAAAGCTCTCGTTCTGATGTTAAGTATGGTCAAAGGTTAACTTTAGCTATATCTATAAAAGGCAATTGGCGACAATTGGTTGATAACAAATCTAATTTAATCTATTTCTTGTAAAATGTCAAATTAATTCGTCATCCGTATACTTCTGTGATTCTTTTCCTAGTAGTATATTCAAGAAAATAGATGAATATGGAAAAATTTGTTTTACCGGAGAAACTGCTTTTTGCCCTTCCAACTCTAATACAAAAGCCGAAAGGTGAGATCTCCCTTTGCTGCTTGTAAACTAGCTAAAGTAGTAATTGAATAATCGCCTTTTATGACTCACTTAGTATGGATATCCCTGTTCTTATTTCCGATCGGTACTGGCAGTGAGCATCGCATACAAACTGCAAGAGTATTATTGCCTACGTTGGTATAACCACGAACCGGTAACTAACGTGGGGAACAAATTTCTAGCCATCATTCTCAGCCAGGCTCCGGCAGAAGAGGTAGACCCAGAATGTACATAAAGGATGATACGTGCCAATGGACTGACTACCAGTGATACAAAACACCGTGTAAAGAAAAAGTGGTAAAGTGGGCCCCGGCCACTGAAGCAAAAGTTTGGGTTGCGACCGGGATTTAACGCTAAGAATGATGATGACGACACTGTCAGGAATTTATATATAGGCCAGTAAAATAAAATAAAAATGTTTATCGTCTATGTGTTACTAAAACGATCCTATTGTAATGAAAGGTAAAATATTCGTGCTTCTATCAAACTTTTTTACGTTACGTAGCGTTAGAACTTATGTAGGACACAGCTAATATACATAAAAACTTACGTATATCTGTGAAATATATTAATCTCTACCCTCTCTAACAATTCACTGAAACAATCCCTTTGGAGTTATAAGTTCTTGAATATATATAAAATTCAGCTCATAAACAAACATACGCCACAACACACCAGCGAAACTGTATGATCTGAGAACTCGAGTAATAAATAATAAATTTTAACCTCATCCGTGTGTTTTCATCAAACATTCATAAAGGTTTCCAGTCTTGTGTTCATACGTTTTATGCCTTGATACCAGTTAATGCTATACTTTTTATAAATAAATAAATATGGTCGTTGTCAAACCCACGTCTGCTATGTGCAAAGAGTTAAACTGAGATACGGAGCAAAAAGGAGAATCAAAATGATAAAATCTTATAAAAGTGCACATAGCACAGATACTGGTTTGACAACGATAATATACTGTGACAATTGTAAAATAAGCAGCAACGCCTTTGTGTTATGGATAATAAACTACTGATACACTTGTATAGATAAATATATATATAATAAGTACTATATATAAACATTCATACTCAGGTTATAGGAATGTAATTATATAGATATGGGCCAGTTTCCTTTCTATATAAATATCCAAGTTATACGTGCCGGGGCGGGGTAAACATACCAGCGGCTGGGTGTGGTGGTAAATAGCGACAAAACAGCCCTACCTAGATGGAAGGGCTCCAAGTTCGTCTGGATGACAACCATCCCTAGATCTCTAAATAATAACCCTGTGTTCCGGAATAAGTGACCGCAAGATTCCAGATAGTTTCAAACATCCATTGGCGACGGTAACTATTAAGAGGATATCTTACTATTTATTAAGAGTACCGTCAGCCTGTCTGCTGTTGTGCAAAAACAAAATAATACATCTATAGAATGATATTATAAAAAGTTTATTTTGAAAATATATTAAACTTATGATTAATATAATTTGCCATTTTGTGGAAACGATACGATAGGCACATCAGTTGATTGAGCTGTTAAGATGGCTGGCTGAGATAAATTTAATCGCTCTATTTGCAGAATGCCACGCGATCGTATTTGCAAGCATACAATTGATATATCCATTTCGATGAAACCAATCACTACGAATAAGACTTTTTTGATACATATATCGATATTATCTTAGAAAAGTTATATTAGTTATTTTTACGAGACGATGTAAAAAGAGTATTTATTTTGATGAGATAATAAGCCGTTAATTATAATTACAAATTAGTTATTAAATATACTGTTTAAAATAGTCAAACTTTAATTAAAAAGTTGTATAATTTTTTATCCGTGCAGGGGCGGAGAAGGAATACTGCCCTCTGTCGCCGGGATCGGCCTGTCGTAAAGGCGACAAAACAACCAACCCTAGCTACGTGGTAGGCCCCCGAGCCTGTTTGGATGGCGACCACCTTTGGTCTTAAGTATGTCATCATAATAACTTTGTGTTCTACGCCTTATCAGGCTACCAAAGTGTTCATAAAAACACAACAATTACTGGTTAACACGGTCGGCACATGTCATCCACTTGAACCATATCTACATGAAGTCAACTACCATGTCACACCAGAACTTTTGGTTCTATTCCTCCTATGGGGGCATAGTGGTGGCGACATCGCTTGTCTACATATTTAAAAAATGTATTCAACCATGAACTCTCACTTGAGTTTGATTTATTCTCAGTTCCATTACGCAGTCAGTCTATCATCCGCTCGTCTAGCGTTGTAAACACAACGATGAAGTAACTCAATACGATCCAATAATAAACTTAAAACTGCCTTAAATCAATCGTCACCTTTCAACAAATAAACGGAGCGGTTCTTAAGAATTTACTTTACACCCTCACCGACACTAAAACGAGCGTAAAATCGTTTATAAAACTGTCGTGCGGCTTTTACGGGAGTCTGACACATTGGTTGCTCACCGCGATACGTAAAGGCGGGGTGCGGTCGCGTAAATTGATTTTTGGTTCTTTAATCATCATTATTTCTTAGTAATTGTCTCTCTCTCCGAGAAGTAAGAATATTAACCTCTGCGGCTAGAGTCGGCTTGTGCAAAAGGCGACAAAACAACGTTACACTATGTGGTAGGGTCCAAGCCCGTCTGAATGGCCCACCTTTGGTCTTAAATATGCCGCCATAATAACCTTGTGTTGCGTTCCAGCATTAGTGACCCAAGTTCCTGTACCCTTATGGGACAGCAGCATGTTCGCGATATCACTGGTGTTGCAAACACCCATAGGCGATGGTAATGTGAAATTCTAAGCGGGCCGTCAGCCTATCTGCTGTCCTATAGCAATAAAAAAATTGCACCAAAGTAAGAAGCGGAAAAGTTGTACTATGGGTATATAACCCAAAAAATATGCCTTAGGTCTCTTATATACGCATACTAGGCATAGAGGCAAAGGGAGAGGTAGATTGAAGAATTTTTTGGAGATACAACTATAGAAGACCGGAATCTGGAATTCTGAAATCAACGGTAACAATAACCGGAAAGTATTAAGATGTTCAATTTCACTGAATAACCGTGATATTTAGTTTTATGAATCGTATATGAAAAAACGCGGAAAATAATGAAAAATATTACACGAATTTGTTAATAGAAATTGACGGCCAAAAGCATAACGGGGTGGGGTTGAAAGTGGGAATTTAATTTGCTAGAAAGGTTCAAATTCCGTAAATGGAACATTTAATCAAGGGTTAATGAGGGGACTATATCCACCAGAACCCTTCGTTTTAGTGATGGACACTGTCTACACGAATTTTCGGCTGCGTCATTAGTAGGACAAAAAAAACGACCAATAAAATAAATAGTATGTTAGATTAATTTAGTTCTTTTTTGTATAATATTTAATGATTTTGGTTTTTATGTCTGTTGTGCACCGCCTTGTACAACTACTTTAAATATTTCTGGTAGGTTGTCTGGAAGAAATCGCTATTTAGTGATAAGACCGCCGTTTGTTCACTATGTTGTACTATTACTTTTTTCTATCTTATTTTTTTCTGTAAATTTGTATGGTGGACAATAAATAATTCTATCTATCTTCGATTTTTAAACTTAGTATTCATTTTCAATAAAATGCTTGTAGTGTTATTCAACTCATATATTTATAGCCCTCCCTAGGCCTAAAGGAAAATATAAATTTTGATGTAATTTTCCTTTCAAAGCTATTTCTAGATATTTCTCAGTTACTTTCTCCGTGCAGGGGCGAAGTAAGAAGACTGACCCTACTCCCGGGAGCGGCCTGGTGTGGCGACAAAACAAGCCTATCTAGGTGGTAGAGATTTTATTCTGCCATAATAACCTTGTGTTGTATTCCGGCATTAGTGATCCAGGTTCTAGCTGTGCTACGTGAATGTCAACGTGCTGGAGGTGCTCATAACATTCATAGGCGACGTTAACTGCTTACTATTAAGTGGGCTATCAGCCTGTCTGTTGATCCACAGCAATGAAAAAAGTTACCTTCTAGTCACCGATTTTCATATGGTGGAAGGATATACTGATTTATGTTTTGTAGCACATAAGCGGATTGAAGTGTTGGATGCGGTTTAATTCTACTTAACTTGAGCTAGATTCTCAGCTATGATTGATTTAGATAAGGCACCTAAGCGTACCTATAATTTTATTAACTGTTTTATTAATTATTATTTTAGTTTTTAATCGAATTTAAACTTCATAAGATAACGTGTATATTAAATATGATTCTCGCGTTTAGGATAAATTTTTTTTATACATATATCACATTGTAATCAATAAACAAGCAGCATGTACGATATGTTTTGAAGTTGGATGTGAAGCATGGCCGGTGTTAGAGCGACACAAGCAAGAACTGCGTGTCACGGAGATGAATATGCTGCGGTGAATGTGTGGAGTAACGCGGCCCTTCCGCAACTCCCACAAGGAACTCCCGCATTCGCGGCAATCTTCATGTCCGTGATATTGCGGTTAAATTGCAGGAGTGTCGACTCTGTTGGTGCGTCCACGTTTTACGGCAACGACCATGAGAGCCAAGTCCGTGCGAAGTGGAGTAGAAAAAGTCGGAAAGCGGACCCCGGGCACAGAAACGGAAGTTTAGGGTGCAATCGGGATACAGCGTTGGGATGATGATGATGATGTGCGATATGTTTTGAAGACGCTGATAATCCTGATAAGTATATATGTATGTCTGACAGCAGACTTATATGATTTTTATAGTAAAAACTGTATTACTTACGGTACCGAATAATCTTACAATGCCTTCGATATAATAAAAGCTTTTCATTTTTTTTATTAATAAATTATATGCTCTATTTTAATATAATTATTGCACTTATTTTAATATCAAAATCAATTCGCTAATATTTAATACTTAATTTCGCGTTTAGTAGATACTTGTAACCGAGCCATTTGCGGATAAGTGTTTATGCCGATCGTTCATTGTTAAGTCTAAGTAATTTAGTGTCGCAATCTTAATGTGGTGTTTTGACTAATGGAATCGGCCCTTGATTTCGGAACTGAATTATTTCATCGTAAATTTAGCACATCACTAAACTTCAATGTTTTGAATACTAACCTTTTTACTGCTTACTTCGAAGTATGGTAGATGTAATGATGAGTCGTAAACCCTTTACTAATTTGAATATATTTTATTATGATTTCTTTTTAAGTTTTTAGGGTTTTAGATGGAATTTATAGTCGTGTCCTCAAAAAGTGTTTCTCCTTCCATATCTATTTAAAATAAACAACTTTGTATTTTCTTTTTGTAATTTGCGGATCTTGGTATGCAAGGCGGTGGAGCGGTGAGTAAGACATCAAAAAAGCTTCTGATGCAAGGTTGTAAAGTAGAATCAATCAAACGGCTTTCATCTAATTAAAAATCAAATTTAATATAACTTCGAATTTCTTGTATTATCTAGCCACGAAAAAGATTTGAATTAATAAGCACTGACGTAAACGACCCGCTCTATTTTCGTTCTGTGAAAATAGTAGGTTACGAATACCGACCACCCGGATCCAAAAGAAGTTTATTTTATACTTATAAAATAATTATTATCGCATTTTATCAAACATAGTATACCTACCAATCAAGAATTGCTTAAAAATGAACACTGAACGGCCTCAAAAGACCACTGACATAGTCGCTGTTTTGTTGCCATGCATAAAAATTGTGCATCATTAATCGACACCACACAATATGACTCATAACATTTTCAAAAACAAATTACATTTTAAGACATTAATCACAGAAGTCCATTCAAAACCACAAGTAAATTAACCGAGCTTCCGCCTGCGTACAAAAAACTTTAATTCCTTTGAAATAAAACTAAACAATGGGTAAAGTCTAGTTTACATTGAGCGAAGAGCTCGCCTGTGTTGGGTATATTGTTCCATAATAAAATCAATCTAGACATATGTATTGTATGTCCAATTGTGGTTGACAGCCAGCACATATAGAAATAAAGAAAGAAAGAAAATATGTTTATTTTATGGAACTATTTTACAACGAGTTTATAAAATGCATCAATTGTACATCCACCAAATTAGGTCGACCACTCAACATGGTGCTGTGTCGGTATTAACTGACCCGGCGCTGGTTTTCAGAGCCGACCTATTCAGGCCTATGAGGCTAATTATATGAGCGATATTTACATAAATATATCAAAAGTATCTATAAAAATAAAATGATAGAGTTAGCAGTTGTGCGCGCATCACGGCAAAACTACTGTTGATTTCAATTAAATTTGTTAAGTTTTATTTTTTAGACACTTGGCCCTTGTCAAAAAAAAAAGAAAAGAAATATTGCGATGTCTTCATCTATACAAATAAATAAAATTGGAGGGTCTGTTTGTAATATTAAAATAACCGCTTTTTACTAAATGCATTCGGACGTATACACGGTACATATACCTAAACAACATTTTTTACAATTTTTGTCTGTCCGTCTGTTTGTTCCGGCTAATCTCTGAAATGGCTGCACCGATTTTGACGAGTTCATTGGCAGATAACTGATGTAACAAGGAGTAACTTAGGCTATTTTTATTAAAAAAAAATAGTTTTTGTTAAAATTATAAGTTTCGGAAATTTATAAATCCAATTTAAGTTGACCTCAGATTTATATTATCAATCATTTGAATTAGGGTTCAGCTTAGGCTGGACTTAGTAGGTTGAATTTCCCATATAAGTTGACCTCATATATTCAAAAAATGCTGCCCAAAGTCACTATTCCATGCGGACGGAGTCGCGGGCACAGCTAGTTTAATATAAATTTATTAAAGTGGGACAAGTGGTGTAGCGTGCATGCGTACGAAAACTTCTCATATTTTTTCCATTTATTTTTTGTTATTCGATCAGAGAATCGGGCGGAAACGGCTAGTATTAAATAATTCTGTGTCCGTTTGAACCTTTGGGAGATAGGAATCTCCTTTTGACTGTAAGTAGACACTATTATATTACGTCATTTATTACAAGAAACGTTACAGAAGACCACTCTTGCCTTCTGTACGTTTCTTTCTCCAAAAATGTTTTTCTTAGTGCACGGGCGGAGTAAGAATACTAACCTCTGTGGCCGGAGTCGGTCTGTTGTAAAAGTGACAAAACAACCCTAGCTATGTGGTAGAGCTACAAGCCCGTCTAGGTGGCTATCACCTTTGGTCTGTATGTATGCCGCCATAATAACCTTGTATTGTGTTCCGTGACCCTGGTTCCTGTACCCCTATGGGACAGCAGCGTGTTCGTGGTGCTCCTAGCACCGCAAACACCCAAGGGTTACTGCTTACAATTAAAAGGGCTGTCAACCTGTCTCCCGTTCCTCAGCAATAAAAAAAACATGCGGGGCAGTCTTTGGGGACTGCCGATAGAAGTGAAAACTAAGTAACTTGTGAATTGTATCGTCTAGCTATTAGATTATTATTTTCGATTTATAAATAAGTATTTATGATCAAGGATTAAAGTTTAAATTGGTCTTCACAAACCAACCACTTCTTTAGAAACCAAAAATTGTTCACACAAAAAGTGCTCAATGCGCCTAAAGAAGATTTCACTTCAAAAAAACTCAACTGTATTTCATTGTAATAAAGTCCCAATTCGAATAGATCATCATCATCATCTCAGCGTTCATCCCGGTTGCAACCCAAACTTCCGCTTCGGTGCCCGGGGTCCGCTTTCCGACTTTTTCTACTCCACTTCGCACGGTCTTCAGCATCCCTGGTAGTGAGCCCATTAGCACGCATGTCACCCCTTACGACGTCAAGCCAGCACTTTTTGGGTCTACCCCTCCTGCCGGGGCCCGGCGGAGGCGGCATGGCCAGACATTTGTTTCCCACGTAATCATCCGGTTGCCGCAAAACGTGGCCGTACCAACGGAGCCGACACTCCTGCAATTTATCCGCAATGTCACGGACATGAAGACTGCCGCGAATGCGGGAGTTCCTAACGCGGTCCTTCCGCGTCACTCCACACATCCACCGCAGCATATTCATCTCCGTGACACGCAGTTCTTGCTTGTGTCTCTCTAACACCGGCCACGCTTCACAGCCGTATAAAAGGACAGGCCTAATGATGGTCTTATAGACCTGTCCCTTCAATTTTACCGGCATCTTGGGGTCACAAATGACACCAGTCACCTCACGCCATTTGGCCCACGCGGCAGCAATGCGTGCCTTGACGTCGTAATCGATGTCACCAGACGCATGAAATACAGATCCCAAGTATTTTACTCGGTCCGTGCGCTCGACCGTGTCACCGCCTATGCGTACGGGTGTGGGATCTGTGGAGTTACAGGCCAAGTACTCGGTCTTCGCCACATTGAGCTTCAGACCACCGTTCTCAAGCGACTCCTTCCACGCCTTCACGCGTTGCACCAGCCTACCCCTGTCTGAATCTGTCAGCGCGATATCATCAGCATACATGAGCAACCACGGGGGCTGCTCATGTGAGTTTCTGATGCTGTCTGACAATACGTCTAATACCACGCTGAACAGAAACGGACTAAGGACGGATCCTTGGTGCACCCCAACGGTGATGGGGAAAGGTTTTGTGTCGCCAACAGCGGTCCGAACTACGGAATCGGAGTCATGGTACATGTCTTGGATGATGTCAATATAGGCCTCTGGAACCCTTTTTAATCGCAATGCCCACCAGATTATCGCACGAGGAATACAGTCGAAGGCCTTCTGCAAGTCCAGAAACAGGCAGTGCAGAGGCGTATTCTTCGTCCTGTATTTCTCCGCGACAGTCCTTAGGGCAAAAACTGGGTCCATGGTCCCATGTCCAGGGCGAAACCCATACTGACACCCCGAGACAGTGCACTCCTGCCGAATCCGAGAGTCGATAACCCTCTCGAAGAGCTTCATGGTGTGGGACATGACCTTTATTCCACGGTAGTTACCGCACTCCTGCACCGATCCCTTGCCTTTGAAGACTGGAGTAATGATACTCAGCCTCCATTGGTTCGGGATCGTACCGGTGAGGAGTGTCCGGTTGAAAAGGTTGGTTAAGATGCCCACACCACGAGAGCCCATCGCCTTCCAGGCTTCGATGGGGACTCCATCGGCTCCGACAGCTTTCCGATTTTCCATGCGGCGAAGACAATTCTGGACTTCTGCAGGCGTTACCGGTGGCACTAGTCCTTGATTTGGAGGAAGATCTGGCGGCTGCACCTCTTTATGCTGCTTGTTCAGCAGCTCGTGGAAATACGAGCGCCATCTCTCCTTCACCGCGAGGTCCTCGCATAACAGGTTGCCCCCGGGGTCTTTTACACAGCGGCACTTGGAAATATCCTGTGCCGCTTTGACCCTGGAACGCGCCAACTTATATATGAGCTTCTGCCCCTCAGACGATTCCAACTTATCGTAAAGTGGTTGTAAGTGGTCTCGTCTGGCTCTGGCTACAGCTTTCTTGGTGGTGCGCTTGGCAGCTCTGTATGCGTCGCGATCTTCAGGAGATCTGGACGCTTGCCACTTCTTAAAGAGGGCTTTTTTCGCCCTGGTCTCCCTCTGGACTGAGTCATTCCACCACCAAGTCTCCTTGTCACATTTGCGTCCACCCTTAGACTCGCCAAGCACCTTCCTCGCCGACCCAAGGATAGCCGCCTGAATCCTGTCCCAGTAAGCTTGAACCGGTTCGCCCTCACCACCGACGCACTTGTC
This sequence comes from Malacosoma neustria, assembly GCA_963693495.1. NCBI lineage: Eukaryota > Metazoa > Arthropoda > Insecta > Lepidoptera > Lasiocampidae > Malacosoma > Malacosoma neustria. The sequence goes on along the minus strand of OY856395.1, from coordinate 9,974,200 downwards.
GCCGATGGCAGAGGCGAACTCCTGGGACTTGACTTCATCAAGCAGCCACCACCTGATTCGGCGTTGAAGGCGATCTACACGTTTGCCTTTGGGCTTCACGCAGAGGTCCATGACAAGAAGACGGTGTTGTGCAGTGAGACTCTCACCGGGTATGACCTTGCAGTTGGCTACATTGCTGATGTGGTGTCTCCTAGTGAGTAGGAAGTCGATTTGGGTAGCATTCCTCCCGCTCTTGTAGGTGATGAGATGCTCGGGTCTCTTTTTGAAATACGTGTTCACGATGGCAAGGTCGGCAGCCGCACACGTATTGAGGATGTCCTCCCCTTCCACATTGCGGCTACCATACCCAAATCCACCGTGAACACGCTCAAATTCCCCACATTCATCACCCACATGACCGTTTAGATCACCGCCCAAAACGATCCCATGTGACAATGGAATCCCACGAAGCACTTCTCCGAGTAGGTTCCAGAACGCTATCTTGTCGGCGTCACTACAACCGGCCTGTGGCGCGTAGGCGCTTATCAAGTGGGTAACTACCCCACCAACAAGCACCCTCACAACCATAAGCCGATCGCTACAGCGCTTCACCTCCAAAATGTCGTCCTGGAGCTCCTCCGAGAGCACTATGGCGACCCCATTTTCCCCACCAGATGCACCCGTGTAGATCAGCTTGTAGCCATTCCCAATGAACCGGGATCTGCTGGCCTTCCACCGAGTCTCCTGCAGGAACGCCACGGCCACCCTCCGCCTGGAGAGTACATCGGCCAATTCCCTCGCGCGTCCGGTTAGCGTGCCAATGTTCCATGTTGCGAAGCGGAGTTTCGATTGGGCTAACGTCTTTAGCCGTGCTCGCCCACGGCACGGCAGCCCTTGTCCACTTGTCACAGAAGTCGGGCGAAGCTTCTGCGCGTCGTTTTGCGGCGACGCCCTATCCATGACTGGACCTTTCCTTGTTCTGACCATTGTAATTATTGGCTGGTTTTGGTTTTTACGGGAGCGACTGCCGTCCGACCTCCCAACCCCAAGAGGAAAAACCGAGATGTGCACTTCCTTGCCGCATGTAGGCTGGCGAAGGAGTAGTCCATCCGTCGCCTTTTACGACTCCCCTGGAATGACCTGGGGTGACCCTATTCTTTTCACTGGCCGGGGTCACACGGCCCGTGAAAAGAATAGACGCGAGTTTAACATTTTTACCCATCACAAAAAGGGCACAACCCCGCTAAAGAAGTTTTCACTTTAAAAAAAATATTTGTAAATAGAATTATATTATTCAAAGTTTGCCAGTTTCAAACAAAAAAAAAAAAACGCTGACAAGGGATACGGTGAAACATCTCCTGCGATGTTTTCTTAATACACAGCTAGTGAGTTACTAGCGCTACACCATCATCATGACAAGAATTAGATTAGACCCGGAGCTATTAGTGTCGTGTACCAGCTAGATTCGACCGAATACATTACTACGTGGTCGGGCTTATGCAATACAATATTATTTTGAATACAAATATAAATAAATCTTTACATAAATTCTTAAAATTCTATTTGATTCAATATTTTAGCGAACTTAGCGGCTGCTTTTTATTATTAAAATTACTCATTGTTTTTATTACTGTCGACGTATTTGATAACTCATTCAAAACCTTTTTGAGGACTGATAATATTGAGTTTCATTGTGAAAAAATAGAATTACTTTAATGTACTCTCAACAAAAAATACTTTAAAAGGATTTGGGTTAAGAAATTTATGCTAACTTAGCTACAATTATGCCGTCTTACTATTTACCAAAGCTAATCAGAAAGGAACAGTGGAGAAGTAACCCTTGGAAGACTGATTTAATCATTTAATTGAAAAATAATATATAAAAAGTAATTCTCTAATATTTCTATGCCGAGAATCTTGGTATAATATATAATAAAAAATAATAAAAATTAGATAGTGTAGGTTTTGCTAATAAAATATAATCTTGGGCAGAGACTTGTCTATTGCAAAGCAGGTTGCATTTGCAGCAGTACAGATAACTATAATACAAAGTGAGTGAACAAATAAAATTTTCAATTTGAATTTGAAAGTTGACTTGATCCCTAAAGATATTGCTGAGGGTAAAGATCATCATCATTTATCACCGTCGATGTTTTCGGGAATATAACGTAGAACTTTGTGTACTATAATTACTCGCTTTAAAACTTGTGCAATACGACATAATCGCATCCGTGTCCGTATTATACATTTTTCACGGTGGCAGCCACACGAAATAAGTAATGCTAACCACACTCCACTGTGTTACTTTGACTCCAGGCAGTATATACAGAAAATTAGCTAATTTCATTCTATTACTGAGTAAAAGTGTAATATTTATATACAAAAACTTAATTTGTAAAAAATTTGTAAAAAATTTGTAAATTAGTCGAAATGCTATTAATGATCTAAATGAACTTGTGCTGCTTATATTTTTTGATTATGTGCAGTTTATAATATTTAAGATGTAAGGAGACCCACTGTAGCGTAACAACGGATGAGGATTTGGATCTACGTTTTCTATCTCGGGCTGTGTAGTTAGATAACGGCCACCCTTGTGAAAACCAAAATATCCGAAATAGCCGAATTTATGAAATAATATAGATTATTAAAGCAGGCACTACAAAAGTACAGCTCCTGAAATTAATAGGTTGTCTGGAAGAAATCGCTTTGAGTGATAACACCGCCTATTGTTTAGCATTATTGCATATGCATATGTATTTAGTATTATTTTCCTTAGATGATAAGTTGTTGAGCAATAAAGAGTTATCTATCTACAATTATATGTGAATATAAATTTTAATAAAATCGAAATAATCGTTGTGGCAATCGTCTGAGTATTTAAATCGATTGTAAAGTCAGCAGTTCTCAAACTATCTTCATAACTATTCTCATACATTAGGATAACATGAACCCAACCCATTTATAGGATGGATCGTAAAACCTAAACGATAAACTTTGAAAAAACATTTCCATACGCGTGATCGACAATAAAGCTGCATTAGCTGTCGATCTGTTTCGATATAGGTATTTTTATATTGTTGATTACGCACAATTTGTGCTTTTAACTAATGTCAATTATTTTGAATTGATACTCTGAGGTATCTCAATCCTAGAACTTTACTTTCGAGTTGGTTAACTCTATCTACAGATGATGATTAAGTTCTAGAAATGACATTGAATAAACTAAAAACTAACAACTATATACAATACTAAAAAAAACAAACGCATTGAGAAATATTTATAATATAAAAAATATCTTGAGAGAACACAGCCGCGATGTTCTCTTTTTGTAATTCCGTCGAAAGCGCATTATCGGGTCACGTTAGTACACCGGAGAGAAGATCCAAATGTATCTGGCTGGTGAAAATTGAACTGAGAACAGGGGTATCTCACATACGATGCCATCTTCCGATGTGCGAAGTTTTTTTAGGAAGCATACATTCTTGACAGGAAATCCTTTATTTAAGAGTAATTTAATAGTTTGAATTAATTTTGATAAAGCTTTAACGGGACTTCATAGTATATTCACTATTGTTTATTTTTGCCTTAGACACAATGTATGCAATAGTAACTATTTCATTAATATATCGAACCGATTGTAACGGTTTCTTCGATATTTGGACAGAAATTGGGTTTCGACAAGAGTACATTTAGTTTCATTTGGTAACTGAGTCGATGGCTTCTTTCATATCCACTTATTTCCCATTGGCACCGTCTATTTGCGCTTGTCTATTATCAACCCGTTCGCCTGTCTCCATGCCTCCAAAAGAGTAAATCTAGATACGAAAACCCACAATCATGCAACATAAAAGCAACAAAATCATCTAACGGGCCCGTATCTTAACATCGATCAGCGTTCTCGAATGTTTAACTTTTTGCTGACTGCTCCGAAGTTATCTACGAATATCATCTTTTTGTTAATGAACGCTGACCGGTAATCTATATATAATTGCTTCACATGTCTCGCGTGTAATTACAACTGTATATAGTTTTCGACCATATTTTATGGTCTGATGAATTTCGGCACAAGTGTTGTGCGGTAGCGGATACTGCTTTGCAATCTTAAAGATGCATCTATTAAAAAAGAAACTATATTCATCACTATCACACAATTCATTTTCATCATCATATATTTCGAAAATGGTTAAATCTTCTTCTTGCCCTTATCGCAAGTTACTCCTATATGGGGTTGTACGGCATGTTCTCTCCCTCCACACTTCTCTGTTAACCGTTATCGCATTTACACCCTTTTCAACCATATCGTCTTTTATCTAAACCATCCATCTTTTCTTTACTCTATCCCTCCCTGTGTATGTAATCTCACTTCTTTATAGCATTTTTCTTATTATATGGCATTATTACCTACACATTACATGGCCTAGTTTGTTACTTCTTTGTTTTTCAATCTCTGGTGCTACTTTCTGAATCCGCTGATATTCACAAGTTTTATTACGAGTACGACATAGTTGAATACATAGTAATTAAACTTAGATAAATAATTTAACGATGACATAGTTAAGACTCGGAGCACAACTATCTAGAAGATGATAACTATCATTAATTAGTTTAAAACATTAATACGCGTCCTTGATAGTTCTTTGATTTCTCATGATTTTGATAGCAAATATTTTTTGCTTACAGTTGACACGACATTCCGTCTGCTATCACTTATGACTTAAATACCCTATAAGAGGCGGTGCTGATTTCATAAAGAGGCGTGTAGCATAGCGCGTTTTTTGATTAGATTCTAACAAATTAGTTTCTTTTATTAATTTCTTATAAAAATCAAATCTCACGGCTTTAGATTGGAAGCCGGCGTTGTAATAGAATAACTGATTCATGTGGAAATATTACACTGTTATTAGATGTATTAAAAATAACTTTTATGAGTAGAAAACTTATCTATTACTACAACTATTTATCTTGCAAGCGTTTCATATCACACTTACGTTGTTGGAAGCTATCGTGCCTTGCCATCCAACGGGCTTGGAGCCCTACCACTTAGCTAGAGTGGGTTATTTTTTTTGGCATTTTACGACAGGCGGAACCCGGCTGCAGAGGTAAGTATTCTTTCTCTGCCCCTGTACGGATAGAAGTCAGTTTTTATTGAATAAACCTAGTAATAAGTTTTTAAAAAACTTAGGGGTTTTTTGTTGCGAGATTTTGTTTTATTTACTGATATTTCGGCAACAATAGCGTTCTTCACTAACTCCGTAAGGACCAAAGAAAATAGTTTATTTTGAAAATTAAAAAAGTTTAAGATCTGTTTTATACAGTGATTTTAGCCTCCTGCACACTTTATGATAAACCTGCCAAGATCAGGAGACAGAATGTATGTTTTAATAATGTAATTTTTGTTTCAGGTATTGCTTGAAAATTCGTCAGATAGTCACCACATCGTATCGATAAAGGTTTATGATTTCTTAAGTAATTTAACCATAAAAAACAGTTTCGTACATGTAAAAAATTTCTTTTTATATTTCCAAAAATATAATATCCTTATCTCACTAAAAATAGTGTCCATCCAAAGGTTGCATGGAAGAGATTACTTTCAGGAATAAGGCCACTTTAATAAGAGGTACAATTGCCTTGATATAATTTTGAGGAAATTGTAAGGTGTAATTATAACCGTCTGAAGAATTATAAAATCTAATAATTAAATACAACAATATTAAAGTACACACCTGAAACGGAGTTACCAGTGTTCTCTTTTTAAGATTGACGAATCCCCTTGACTCGAGGGTATATTAGGTATATATAGGGACTCCGAGAAAGATGGTGGACATTCGACTAAAACCCTCCCTTTTCTCCTATCGTGGCTCAGGCCAGTACCGGCTTAGTCCTTGCGTCAGGGCGTGCTTGCCCTCATCTTTGTTCAGTAGTATATTCCCTTGCGTAATGAAATCGTAAATTATTAACTTAAGTGAATTTTATCATAGTTTTTACGGAATTCTATATTTTGTTTAGACTTCACTTATCTATATCTATACTACTATTATAAAGAGGAAAGATTTGATTGTTTGTTTGTTTGTTTGTTTGCTTTGAATAGGCTCCGAAACTACTGACCCGATTTAAAAAATTCTTTCATTGTTGAGAAGCTACACTATCCCCGGGTGACATAGGCTATATTATATTTTCAAAAAAAATAGGGATCCTTACTAAAACTCCAATAATGTAACCCAAAGTGTAAAAAAAATACCTAAAATATTATTTAAATCGCGTGCGTTGCGAAAACTATTGATGATAGAATAAAATAATGTACTACAACTTTGCAGAACACATCATTATTTACAAAAAGTGTCGCGACAGCATATGTCTAACTATTATAGTTATGCCACAATAAGTGTTCTTTTATTTTAAAAATTTAATTGAAATGCCGCCCCTAGAAAAGACTCTTTATTTGGATCTTGGTATTAATCCTTATCAAAATAAATTACTTCATATTCAAAACTGTTTCAATACCTTTATGAATTATTCAATTCGGATATTTCATTCGAAAGATATCACGAGTTTAAAAATGTAAGTATTAGAAAAATGTTGCGTGGTAGCCGCTCACCCTGTTCGGCTAGCTTGGCAGTACCTTATGCAATGTAGGCGTGCGTCACTGGGGTTTTTACAAAAATTAGAATACTTATTAAAAAATAACGAAAAATAAATAAAAAGTAATAACAAAAAAAATCATTAAAATAAAAGCTCATAGAAATAATAATATTCAAACTTTCTTTATAATTTTATTTTTTTAGTAACCTGACGCAAATAAAAGGGTTTGTTGCCCTCAGGGGCGCTCCTCTGTCCGAGGAGTGCACGGGTGTGCGTACCCGAGGTGCCCGAGCATCCGTCGCTTCACTCCCCTCTCCGTTCGAGGCGACAGAGTCCTACCTTTCTTTCCGTCTACCTCTTACATCCTTTCCAACTTAGCTCTCTGTTCGTGGCGTGGTCCCCGGTGGGATGATTGCGAATACTGATTGGGGTGCCGGGTTCTACCCTGGGACCTGATTTGGTAGTCGAAACCATGCCTATTTCGACTGCGCCTGCACAGAGTGTTCCCGGGGCGGGAATTGCATCCTCGCTGTCGGTTGGTCTTGCTGGGCCGGCTACGACGTCAGGCGACTCTGTTTTTTCTGGAGTGTCGTCTGGTAGTCGTACCCACGCCTGACTAGCACGCGACGGGGATGCGAGTCCCGTCCGGAATTGGCCGCGGACCTGTCACTCCCGGCCCTGGTTCTGTCCATGGTCGGGGGCGATCCTGGATGGACGGCCATCGCCTCCTTTTGCGAGGCAGTAGTGTCTGCAAGGGAGGCGGCGGAACGGGAGCGGGAGTCCGCCACCGCACTCCCCTCCCGCCAACGTAGGCCGCGTCGTCGGCGCCGGAGGGCGGGCAACGATCTCCGGCCGCCGTAGAAAACGTAAAAAAGCGGCGGCGGGCGGCCCCTCGGGGGAGGATCTGCCGCCCGCACTATTGCCGCGAGGGAGAAGGCCGCGTGCTGTTCCACAGCCCCCCTCAACTCCTAGAGTTGTTACAAGAGAGCGCCGGGGGGACGAAACCCTGACCACCTGGCGCCAGCACTTTAGAAGGGGCCCGCTTTAAGACAAAGCGTGGGCCGGCGCCGGCCCGGGCCACGAGATCGGCAGGCCATATATCCGTGGGCCCGGGCGTAGACGATAGGAGAACAGCGGGGTTTTTTAGTGGGTCGAACATCTTTTCCGGAGTCCCTTATATCCCTCTGTCCCCCCGGGCTGGGATAACCCGTCAAGAGAGGTTTTTCCCCGAGACCGAAAAAAAATAGAAGGGTTTAATTTTTAATTTTTTGTTAAATACCCGTGCGAAGCTGGGACGGGCTGCTAGTGTGTAATAAAGTGTATTTGAAATAAATAAATATATCAGCATAGAATTTCTATTTCCTGTATTAAAGATACGACATTATGAACAATTTGCGCATTGAATGTATGCTTTTAGTTCAGATCGGATAAACCTGTAAACTTGATTGAGAGCACATTAACTTCGACATGCCCCGAGATCACCAACGAATATTGATGCACTATATGGATTTTGGGATGATAGCTCTAATAGCTATCGCAAATCCATACTAATATTATAAAGGTGATAGTAACTCTGTCTGTTACGTTTTCACGCCTAAACCGCTGAGCCAATTTTTTATAAAAAATAAAGGTAGATTGTACCTTGGAGAAGGACATAGGTTATTTTTTTTTTATTTATATGACAGAATAACCTTTGTCGGGTCAGCTAGCAATATAACCCGTAGGGTAACCAGTAAAAAACTATTTTTTTAAATGTAAATGTAATAAACCGATAGTATCTACAATAATCTTTTATTATGGCTATACCATACAATGTTCACGATGCAAAAGTAGCTGTATTTTTATTATATACAACTCCTATAAGTTGCTTGCATATGTACAAGGGGCCCAAATGTAATCCATCTGCTGTGAAATAATTAATACTCAAAGATGTTTTGTGTCTGTAAAACAACAGCTCATAGCGTCTCAATGCAAGGTTTAAGAATCCCTTTGAGGGTACATACAGTATAATACCCATGTGTCAAAAATTTATACATATATATACACATTAAAGGGTCGTAGATCCCAGATTCTCTGTTAAGATGGGAGATGATGATATTAAATTCACGGTGTAAGAGACCATAATTTGATATAATTAAATAAATATACTGTGTCTAATATAAGTAATTCATACAGAGCCATCTAGTACCAAAGTAATCTACAGAATTTTTGTGTTATGTGCTAAACATCAGAAATTCTACATACCTGTATAATATACCTTTTTTGGGAAAAAATACATGCTACACACAGGAACCCGCAACGTCTTTTCCAATATATGATGATATATTTTTTTGTGTAGTGTGATACGTGGTAAGTCATTGAGAAGGAATAAATGGGAAATCTGTAGAAATCCAATTTAATAAAATTATATTCAAGGAAATCTTTTTAATAAAAAAAATACAAACTAAAATGAAGCACGCTGTATAATACTAGGGCCGCTTCTCTAAACTGATATGCTACTAGCGGCGTGAAGAATAAGTACGGCAAGCGCACAACTACCTACTTAGTTCCAAGATTATTAAACGAATTACCAAGAAATTTATGAGATAATATAACCCAAAAAAATATTAAAACCTCAATTAAAAATACTTTTTAGAGAATTTGTAACCAACCTAAGTTTAATTATTCATTTGAACGTGCGTAGACTTAGTTTCGATGGCATTGTACAAACCTTAGTGGTTTTTTATGATGTTATTTTTATTAAGCCAATGTAATAACTGTGAATTTCATAAACAAATAAAAAAAAAAAATAGATATCACATTTCACTTTTTGTAATGATGACGAGACAAAGGGCAACTTAGATGAAAAATTAAAGCTAAAGATATGACTGTGATTAAGCTTTTTAATATCGTTTAAATATATAAATAAAAATAATCCACTTCATGTCGGTCAATGTTGGAATCGAGTAAATCTAGTTGAAAGCTCGTTGGGTGCTAAATTTAATATTCCCCCAGTAAAATCTAATAATTTTCGCTTAAACGCCGCCTATTTAGGCATTTACAGGCGCCAGCCCCCGCTGGCACTAAATAGACATAAATCCAGTTTCTTATAGTGAGGCACTTAATATTCATTTATCCGAGGGAGTGTAAAATGGGTACAGTAAGGTAGGACGTGCACTACGTTGCGCAGAGAAAAAGTGCAACAATGTTTTAGAAGTTTTCATTTTATTGAGGGTACGGAATTTGTCACTTATGTACATTTATATGTTGCAGTGTTTTTTTTATATATGCTGTGGTTTTGGTTGCATAGGAACAGCAGACACGCTGACTGCCCACTTAATAAGCAGTTACCGTCGCCAACGGATGTTTGCGAATCTAAGTCACACACTGCCCAACCTGAGTCACTAATGCCGGAAGACAACACAAGGTTATTATGGCTGCATACTGCCAAGCGGGGTAGCGATCTAGACTGGCCTGGGGCCCTACCACGTAGATAGGGTTGTTTTGTCGCCTTTTACGACAGGCCGACTCCGGCCGCAGGGGTTAGTATTCTTACTCCGCCCCTGCACGGATGTGTGCAGTGGCGCAAAATGACCACATTAGGAACACCCTCGTCTGCATCCGTGTCTTGATATTCTAGACAAATGCAGTTTTATCGCTTTCGATAGTATCGGAACGTTTTATGATAACCGTCTATGTACGTAGGTATTCTCTTTGGGAGGACTGCAGCTACTACGTGAATCGATGTTGGCAGGGAGTCGGCCTAATTCCTTGCCATCAGATATGTTGAAGCCTGATAAGTAATCATATCATCATCATTTCAGCCGGAAGACGCCCACTGCTGGATAAAGGCCTCCCCCAAAGATCTCCACGATGATCGGTCCTGCGCTGCCCTCATCCAACCTATTCCGGCGATCTTGACCAGATCACCGGTCCATCTTGTGGGGGGCCTACCAACATTGCGTCTTCCAGTACGCGGTCGCCATTCGAGGACTTTTTTACCCCAACGGCCATCAGTCCTTCGAGCTATGTGCCCAGCCCACTGCCACTTCAGTTTTGCAATCATCCGGGCTATGTCGGTGACTTTGGTTCTCCTGCGAATCTCCTCATTTCTGATTCGATCTCGCAGGGAAACTCCGAGCATAGCCCTCTCCAATGCCCTCTGAGCGACCATGAGCTTTCTCATAAGGCCCATAGTAATCATATATAGTAAAAGAATAGTGTCTAATACGTAGGTAATGCCTAGTATTGCCTATATATACCTAGTCAGGTCATAAATTCTGTCACATGTTTAATGTAAAATAATTGTAACAAGTTTATTCATTATGTAACCATTCATATACCAAAATGAACTTAACAAAACATAGATTCTTATGACATTAAAGTTTATTCAAAATGACCTCCGTGATTTTGAATACAGGCCTTCAATCTGCGCGGCCAGTCGTCTATCGCAGCACGAACGAGGTCCATGTCAATATCGGCGGCTGCCTTAATCAAGGATGTCTTGAGTGACTCCAAATTGGGATGAGGCTTTGAGCACGCCTTTTCCTCCAAGTGTTGCCATATCTTGTAATCTAACGGATTCAAATCTGGACTGGAGGAGGGCCAGTCTTCGTGCCGGATGAAGTCGATTTCACACGCCGCCAGCCAGTCTTGTGTGCTCTTCGCTCTATGAGCTGGCGCCGAATCTTGTTGGAATACTCAGTGCCTGTTATTGAACATGGTATGAGAAACAGGTTCCACAAGGTTCGTCAGGACTATATTTTGATACACAACAGCATTCGTTTTTACACCTTTCTCACAAAAATGTACCTCTGTTAAGCTCCAATAAGAAACTCCCAACCATACCATGAGCGAGGATGGAAAATGACCTCATTGGACACGCGGAATACGGTTGCTCGCTTCTTCACTACTGTGTGCGTACACCTTATCATTTTGTTTGTTGTAGCTCTCTTCTACGGTAAACATTTTTTCATCCGAAAAAAGAATTTCCCGATATTTTTTTCTCGCGTACCGCTTCAACAAAGCGCGGCATCTCTTCAGTCTCAGGTCCATTAGACGAGCATTCAAACGATGTCCTGTTTTTCTTCGATATGCCCGAAGCCCTAAGTCTTCATTTAACACCCTTTTCACCGTGGTTCTGCTTAACCCCATCTGAACGGCCAACAGTTTCTGCTTACGTTTGGGATTTCTTTGAATTCGTGCCTTCACAGCTTTTATCACTGCTGGAGTCCTAACAGACCGAGGGCGACCACTTCTTGACCTGTCATCTACACTAGAGTCTTCATTGTATCGTTTGATGGTACGATAAACGAATCTTTTGGTTATATTCAAATTTTACAGTATGTTAAAAATTTGAATTGGCGCGTAACTGCAACGATGCAACGCAATAACTGCAACACGGTCTTCTTTAAGCGTCCACTCCATATTTAAAAATGACTAAAATTCTAAAAGTATACCTTTTTTATTTTCATGAACAATTCGAAATTCGAATTCAATAAACTTTTTTGTGGCCAGCATTCTAAAAGAAAAGTTTTTACTGTGTGACAATACTTATGACCTGACTAGGTAGTATATATATAGTATATGCCTAGTATTCGTAAATGATAATGCGTATCAATAGACTCATTAGCAGGCATGTCTAAGGTCATGCAAAGTGGGGAATAAAATGTCAGAAAATAGACATCGAGCATGGCAGCGGGAGTTTTGGTTGCAAATGGGACTTAGCTATGATAATAAAAGCAAAATATAAAAATTAATTCCTTACCAGACTAACTCTTAATATACGACTAGCTGAACGGTTTCACAATATTCAATTATGATTGTATAATATTCCTTATTTATTTTGGTAGAAATGATAAACGGTGAGATAAATTAGATTTTGAACGTATTATATTCGTGTACTATTGTGAAAAGCTTATCGAATTCAGAAGGTTAGGTAGCCTTAGGTACCATTAATAAGTAATTACATACTTCAATCACTTTACCTAGGAGTCGATATTTCCAGTTACGTATTCAGGGATACCTTTGTAAACAATAGCTGTGATTCCGCAACTTTGAATACCTTTGAAGACCTTCAAACCTACTTCCACCCAAAGACGCTGAACAACAGCCTGCTAAGGGCAAAGGGACAAGTATCAAGGTAATAAGGACTCCGAAACCGCCCAACTTCACGCATTGATGGCCTTCAGATTCGTCCCCTAAACTATTATGAAGAAAGTTCGCCTTTTACCGATGGTATATGGTCCAAGTTAGAAAATTATTCAGGTACATTATATTTGTTTATTAAAATTGTGAACAAAATTTTGAAAAAGTAACGGAATAATTGTTTGAATTAATTAGGCTGATTGAGTTTCCTTCCTCCTGCCCTTATCCCACATTATATGGGGTCGGCACAACATGTTCTCTCCCTGGATGGACGGCCGTCGCCTCCTTTTGCGAGGCAGTCATGTCCGCAAAGGAGGCGGCGGAGCGGGAGCGGGAGTCCACCACCACACTCCCCTCCCGCCAACGCAGGCCATATCGTCGGCGCCGGAGGACGAGCAGTGACCTCCGGCCGCCGTAGAAAGCGGCGGCGGGCGGCCCCTCGGGGGAGGATCCGCCGCCCGCACTATTGTCGCGAGGGAGAGGGCCGCGTGCTGTTCCGGGGCCCCCTTCAACTCCTACAATACAGGAGAGCGCCGGGGGAACGAAACCCTGACCCCCTGGCGCCAACACTTCAGAAGAGGCCCGCCTTTAGACAAAGGGCGGGCCGGCGCCGGCCCGGGCCACGAGATCGGCAGGCCACATATCCGTAGGCCCGGGCGTAGGCGATAGGAGAAGAGCGGGGTTTTTAGTGGGTAGTCGGATGGCTGAACATCTTCCCCGGAGAGGTTTTTCCCCGAGACAAAAAAAAACATGTTCTCTCCGTTAGTTTATTTTTATTTTATTTTTTATTTATTTAGGAAACGTACAATTACAATAAATCGCAATATAAAGATAACATAAAAATTAACAAATCAGTAAAGTTTCCATTTAAAGGTAATACACATAATTGCAACATCCAATAGAATAATAGTAATTTCATAAATTAAAATTATAAAATATATTAAAAAAAGAATTGAGAGATCTAAACTTAATACTTTAGTCATTTGCATAATTCGATTATTTTAGATTTATAATTTACAATGTTAGAGCAAAAAATGTCTACACTGGTGTAAGATTTATTGTATTCAAGACAAGATCTGTCTAAAAGAGTGTTTCTTGCAAGATTTGACTTTGTTGAAGGTAATGAAAAAAGTGACACTGGCCTTGAATTTAAACGGGGACACCTCAGGAATACTTGACTTATAAGGAAAAGGGAATCCATGTGATTATTGACTAATTTGAATAAAAATAATTGGTCCCTCATAGTCCTCCGCACTGATAATGAATGAATTTCAGGTAACTGTTGATTCATACGATCGCATTTATATTTTAAGTGTTTTATAAATTTATTTTGAACGGATTCAATACTGTCTTTATATATATATTGTACTGTGGGTTCCACACTGTAGTTTCTCTCTGTTAGTCCTCATCTCAACAATCACACCTTTTTTTTGCCATATCATCATTTACGCAATCCATCCATCTTTTTTTTGGTCTACATCTACTCGTGTATCTATCCACTCTCATTTGTATCATTTTCCTTGTTATATGGCATTCTTTCCTTTATTACATTGAATTACATGGCCAAACCATGCTAGTCTACTTATACTTAGTCTACTTATTACTTTTAAGTTTTACAATCATCATCATCATCTAAGCGTAGTATCCCGGTTGCAACCCAAAGTTCCGTTTCGGTGCCCGGGGTCCGCTTTTCGACTCTTTCTACTCTTTCGACTCTTTCTACTCCATTTCGCACGGCCTTCAGCATCCTTGGTAGTGAGCCCATTGGCATTATAAGTTTTTCAATAACTGGTGCTATTTTCACACTTCCTGTAATATACTCATTTATAATTTTAACTATTTTTGTAACTCCACACATCCATCTCACAATTCTCATCTCCGTAGCATGTAATATCCTTTCGTCCATCCCCTTTGTGTCCCAGCATTCAGATTCTTACAATACGACAGGCCTTATTATGGATTTATAAATTTTACCTTTGAGTTTAAGTGGTACTCTTGATTGGCTGATCGAATTAATCCCACTAATATTTTGTTTTCTTTCTTCACCTTGGTTGCTTTTCAAACTTGTTTCTGGGTCTCTGAGTATCACTACGTGTAAACAGATGTTAAAAGATGGAATAAGTGTTAATTTTTCCACACGGCCACTGCTATCTATATTGTCTAGTCAATCCCTCGATCTCAAAAGAAAAACTATTCTTGACGACTTCTTACGCGTTGTTAACACTGTTTATGTGTCTGACGGTCCTAGGATTAACGTGACTGGCCAGACATAAATAAAAATGTATGCTTCGCACTTTGATACTTCACTTTCTCTATGAACTTTTGGACCTGTTATTATTTCTAGTTGAAATTTATTATTATATAAAATTTACAAAAGAAAAAGAAGTAAAATCTAAATAAAAAGAAGACTGCGAGCAATTTGCAGTATGTCCGATGTTAGTGGCCCCTTGTCCAACAACGTGCTGTGATGATCCACCTATGTGCTTGCCACGATGTCCTTCGCTGAAGGTTATGTATTATTGTGAAAGAAGCCGCGAGTTTCAAGGCCTCGTAACTTGCCAAGAGAAAGATTGCTGTGAGTTAACACCAAAATATAATATGAAGGTGGACGCATTGTGCGCAAGCTGAGCGTTTCTGCATTCAAGCGCAATGGAATGCAAGACCAAGAGCATTCGAAGACCGAGCATCTTCGAATACTGTGAATTCCCTTTTTAGAAACCCTCGTGACGTAGTTGTCGAATGTGAATTGTGCACGGACCCCGTAAAAGTTGGCGACCCGGCAAAAGTGCCACCCTGCACACCCAAACTGACCCTCGGATATTGTTTATTCAATAAGAAACCAATAAAAGTGTCGCTTGAGGATATATTAGATGATTGACAACGAAATTTCATGTCCCACTTTCAATGTGAAGCGAGAAAAAGAATTTAAATAAAAAAGATGACAGATTTTTTCCCAAAACGGGGTTAACGTCAGGAATGCGGCTGGTTGTAAAAACTAAGCCACAACTATTAAAACATGTAACATGTTGTGCCAACCCCATATAATGTGGGACAAGGGCAGGAAGAAGAAGATTAATGTATTCGTTCGTCACTATTTATCACAGTTCTTTACTCTTGATCAAAATGTGCTTCAAGGTTTTATTTACATTTATATCAGACACTGTTTTAAAATTCAAATGTATTTCAAATCAACTATTTCGCTGAGCTGCTTTGTTTGAATCGATATCTTATCACTTAGACCACATTACCGCCCGTGGTCATATAGCGTAAGAGTCTCCCTGCCGTGCAACCTCTAATTTCTTTACCGCAGCCGTGATAGCTAGACCTGTTGACTATGCCACAAAAGTGAAGACTCGAGTTGGCAACTTGTCTTTTAAAGTTCGAATTTCTGGAAATTTCTAAAACAAACTTTTATCCGTGCAGGAGCGGAGAAAGAGTACTAACTTCTGCGACCGGGATCAGCCTTTCGTAAAAGGCGATAAAACTACTACTACTACGTGGTAGGGCCCCAAGCCCGTCTGGATGGCGACCACATTTGGTCCTAAGTATGCCGCCATAATACCTTTGTGTTGTGTTCCGGAATCAGTGACACGAGTTCCTGTCCGTTATGGCACAGCAGCGTGTTCGCAATGCCACTGGCGTTGCAAACCATAGGCGACGGTAACTGCTAAATTCTAAGTGGGCCGTCAGCCTGTCTGCTGTCCTACAGCAATAAAAAAATCTTTTAGACTGCTATGAGGTTAACACATTAAATGCCATAATGGACAGCGTGTATCCAGCAGTATACTTCTCCCTGTACCGTTATCAACAACCGTCTAATCGTTGGGGTGTTTGAAGTGAGACTTCTTTAGCATCGTTGTCATTTGAAAATTCCATAAAACGAATAAGCGACACAAAAAGATTCAAACGTATTCATAAATATAAGTATATAGCTATCTATATAGATAACACTTTATTGTACATTGTATAAAAGTAACTTACATTGAAATTTTGTGATTATAATAGCACATAGTATAAGTGTTAACGCAGTTTGGCTATAATGGGTCTAGGTGAGGATGCTATATCCTATCTCTTTTCCTCTTACCTAATATCTGCTCCACCAATTTAAAAAGATTATAACGTCGATGAAATGATTATAACGTCACCGCTGCTGTTCATTGTCCTACTCGACGACGTCATGCGGAAAGTAACTGAAACACCTAGGGCCATCCCATGGAACGAAAGCTCGCACCTGGAGGACCTCGACTACGCGGACGATATAGTGTTGATTTCGTCTTCACTGACCGCTCTCCAAATGAAACTGGACTCGTTACGAGAGGAAGCTCAAGATAAGGGTCTACGAATCAACGCTAAGAAGACCGTCGAAATGCGAGTACAGTCTTCCGAAAATCGACCCATCAGACTCAATGGTACACCGCTGGAATCTGTCGCAAAGTTCACATATCTCGGCAGCACCGTGACCAACAGTGGTGGCTCTGATGACGACGTCGACGCGAGGATCAAGAAAGCGAAAGGTGCCTTTGCCCAGCTAAAACCTGTGTGGCATTCGAACGTGCTCACCCGGCGGATCAAGGTTTCCGTCTTCGATTCCATAGTGAAGTCTGTTTTGCTCTTCGGCTGCGAGACTTGGAAGGAGATAAAGGGTCTGACGAGCAAGCTACAAGTGTTCGTCAACAAATGCCTGAGGTCCATCCTGCGCATATTTTGGCCAAACACTATTAGCAACGAGGATCTATGGAAGCGATGCCACCAAATTCCGATAAAGCAGGAAATCGCGCAACGGAAATGGAAGTGGATAGGGCACACCCTCCGAAGACCAGAGGACAATACAGCCAGGGTCGCGTTCGCGTGGAGGCTGCATGGGAGCAGGTGACGGGGCCGGCCACCGCACACGTGGCAGCGCACCGTGGACGCCAAGCTGCGGGCGGTCGGGTTGAGTTGGAGGGACGCGGAGCAACAGGTGCAGGACAGGAGCGGATGGCGACGTCTCACGAAGGCCCTCTGTACCACTGGGGTACCATAGGACAACAACAACAACATAACGTCGATGGCCGAACGGTGATTGTCGGTTCTATCTTATTTTTAATATAAACTGAATAATTAATTAATAATCGGGTGCAAAAATGGTGTAAAGGTGCGTAATTACTCCTAAGAGTGGAACATTAGTGGGCCCACGCGAAAATAAGGACGAGTAACGAGAATTGTGAGTACCCTTAAATATTCATTTCCCTTAGAGAGCTCTTCGCCTAGGAAGACCCAATACCAGCGCGAACAATAAGTATAATAGAAGCACAAGTATATAGTGCTTCCTTTAATCTCTCACAAAGAGGTTGTTCGCAATTTCGTAACTTTTATACACTAATACAAGAAATTAATTTTTTTACTGTCAAGGAACAGCAGACAGGCTGACGCCCCACTTAAATATACAAGGAGGTACAGGAACCTGGGTCACTAATGCCGGAACACACACAAGGTTATTATGACGGCATACTTTAGACTAATGGTGGTTGCAAACCAGACGGGCTTGGGGCTAACACGTAGCTAGGGTGGGTTGTTATGTCGCCATTTAGAACAGGCCGAGCCCGGCCGCAGGAGTTAGTATTCTTACCGCACTTGCACGGAGACAAATGTAATTAATCTACTTTTCTGAACTTTAATTTCAGCGGCATGTGAATTGCACACACATTTTTTTAAAATACATGTCTGGAGAAGACCCTTGTAGAAGTAAAATCAGCAGAAAAGTTTCCCCGGCCGCCTAGTAGGATTTGGAAGTGATACTCGCTTGCGGGCACAGTCTGGCGTTCAACGTGTTGAGATATCGTCGGCTGAATTATCAGAATGCATAATTCCATTTCGATTATAGGAACAAGTAAAAACTTGGTTTTTGCTATGCACGGGAATATTATACTCATAACACTGTCACTCATAACAAATTAGCCATATTTTTGTAGAACATACGAAGTAATCCAAAATATTCCAAACCATCTGGTTAAATTTAAAAGTCGATATTTTGTGGAGTTATGCATTCTGATAATTAAGCAGACGATATTTTTTAATAATATCCTTCAACGGCTGCGTCATAGGGATGAATTTTTTTTTTAATTATTTAACTAAATATTCGTGGCGTAGGGGTTAATGCACTTCGGTACACTTGCGGAGGTCACGGGTTTTATTCCCGTCTTGCGCCTGGGTGTTTATGTACGATATTATTTATTTCTAAAGAAAAGTATAATATGTGTATATATCAGTCATCTGGTACCCATAACACAAGTGCTATGCTAATTTCTATGGGACTAGATTGCGCTATGTGACTTGTGCTACTCGTGATATTTATGTATTAAACCGAGCACGCGCCCACCTCTAGCTGATTATCAGTTATGAGAAGCTATTTCTTAAAGTATGCAACATCAATCCCATTACTTCTGAGACTGGAGATCTTGAAACAACTCTGACAGGCTTTATCCGAGATGACAAGCGTGCAGCCACCCCCGGGCTAGCGTAGGCTTGTATTTTATTAACATTATCTATATTGTACACTATTATTATGCTATAATGTGGAATATAATATTCCGAATAATAATAGTAGTTGGTGATTTGTATATAGTTTTTTTTGTAGCTAGAGTTCAGCAGACAGGCAAACGGCCCACCCTGGCAGGTCGTCACCGCCGCCTATGGACGTTTGCAAGACCAGAGGCATTACCAACGCGCTGCCGGTAGAAGAAAATAAAAACTAAAACTAACTATTGTACCAAATATTAAATTGACTTGACTTGAGAAAACGTCATTTTCCGACGTGGAATACTCTTTTCTTCGCGGAAGATAGGAAAAGATGATCTCTAGTGATAACACTTATATGAAATATTTTTCTTTCCGTGCAGGGGCGGAGTTACCCTGGGCGACCTGTTGTAAATGACGACAAACAACCCTAGATAGGTGGTAGAGCTCCAAGCCCCTCAGGATGGCAACCACCCCTGATATCTAAGTATGCCGCCGTGTTCCGGTACAAGTCTAGGTTGCAGTTCCCTACGCGGACGGCAGCGTGTTAGCGGTACCCCTGGCGTCGCATCAGTTCGTCAGATTGTCGGGCTACGTATATCGATGATCGCGATATGTAATTTTTCTCAAGATATTTTTGATCATCGTGGGTACTTGACAATGATGGTATAATAAGCAAATTATGTCACTAAAACTACCGAAGCAGTTCATTCATCGTGGATTTCGATTCCGGGACGTGTAGATAGGTAGGATAGTGTTATCTATCATCTTTAATTTTAACATTAAATACTTAAAATAAAACATTCAAAAGTGTGCAAATTACTGTATTTAACAGACAAAAGTTAAAATAAAATTATTCGAAAGTGGAAACAACGCTAGGCCCTTGTCCCAATTTTCATTACAAAAGCCATTTAAGGCGTATGTGATTTGTATAATTAATTTGAAAATAATTTTGTTAAGACTATTGTTTTCGGTTTTGGACAAATTTAGTACTGAATTGGATTGCTCGTATGAACCCGACCAGAAATTAGAATAAGGGTTTTCCGTCACTTTCCTTTTCTATACAGTTGTAACATGTGTAAGTGGATTACCTGTTAGTATTTCACAAACATCAAAGAAAGCGTTTTTTTATTGCTGTAGGACAGCAAACAGACTGACGGCTCACTAATGCCGGAACACAACACGAGGTTATTATGGCGGCATACATAAGACCAAAGGTGGTTGCCATTCAGACGGGCTTGGGCCAGTACCACGTTGCTAGGGTGGGTTGTTTTGTCGCCTTTTACGACAGGCCGACCCCGGCCGTAGAGGTCTGTATTCTTTCTCCGCCCCTGCACGGATAAAAAGCGTTTGGTTATCCTCTCGTCATTGGTAAAAAGATGACAGTTGCCCATGGAATTATTTTTTATTTTATAATGGTTCAAAAAATCGATACAGATTATAGAAAATACGAGTACCATAGATATGGTAGGTATGGTAGGTACCATAGGTATGGCAGGTACATGGCAACTGCGCCGCCGTGACTACATGCGCTAAACGTTTTCACAACAGCGACTGACACCAAAAATCAGCAATGACAAAGCCCCTTCTTATTATGTGGTCTCTAACGATGGTCTTTAAATGAAATCTTCTTACTGGCTGCAGACTGACATCGAACAATTAACAAATTAACAGAGGATTTAATCAAAATTCACGCGCAACAGATAAATCGCCCGTTTATGCTGATCCTAACGGAAACTGGGTTGGTTTAATTAAAATTTGCCAAGTTTTCGTATCCCAACTAAACCGGTAAACACGGTTTAAATATGTGGATATCACTTTAACTATTTGCTGGAAGATACAATGGAAATAGCATTTACATGTGTTGTAACGAATACGTGTTTGGTCCGAGTCATACGATATTTTTCGTGAGACCTCAAAATATTCTTGCAAGCCTTATAAATATATTATACGATTACATAAAAGAGTTAGATACCCATGATTGGTTTCTTTCCTTCTGTTATTTTATAAAACCTTGTGTTCTGTTCAGGCATTAGTGACACAGGTTTCTGTACACCTATGGGATAGTAGCGTTTTCGCGGTGTTTCTAGCGTCGCAAAAAAATTCTTTCAAGACCTACTAGGATAATCGGCAAATTAACGTATATTTTCATATATAATTTTTGTATGTACTAGAAATTTCGTTAGCGTAAAAAATAATTGATCATTTTTGAGATGATTCAAACGACGCAGAAGACGAGAGGTTGACTGATAATATTCGATAGTGTTGAATAAATGAATCGCTTTATAAATAGTTGCTGCATCTTGTTATTCGTACCACAGGCGAGACCGCCTTAGGCGCAACGGTCTTTCCGTCGTAATTCGATTTGTATTCACGTTACAAAGACTTTGAAACTGAGAGCTCCAGTTCAGGACCTAACTAGTTTACCATTGCGGCTACAGTGGAAACTTAAATGTTGGCCTTCTATTATTATGTTGTTTGTTATCAATTTTTAAATTACATTTTTAATAAGAACTGTCTTTAATTTCTTATTACTAAACGTGCTGATTTATAATATATGCTTTAATTAATAAAATTATTACACACACAAATCTATGTTTCCTGATTAAATAATTTTTTGATGACCTTGGTTGGTTTTTCACAAACATACAATTGAAGGACACACACAGCCGAGTACAGAACGTTGGCAACATGGAAGTCTTATTTTTTCCATAGGGATCTAGGTCACTTGAGTAGCCAGCGAGCGAGCCGTGATGTCATAATTTCTAAGATTAACTTCAGCATACAATTGAGAGAATATAAACGCTTGAAAATAGTATGGTGATATTAATAGGGAAAATAATATTTACTTATTATTGTTATAAATCAGAAACTAGTTTCTGCAGCAGAAAAATTATCTTTTATTAATTAAAAATTAAATAATATACTGAGTAAAGAAACACCAAATACTTAGGTGGAAATTATTTTAGATTTTTATGAGGTGTTGCAGCGAGAACTGTGCTCGTCAGGATCTCTATTTAACTATTTAAAATTTACTTTTATCGACTACCGTGGCGTAACGGATAACGTGTTTCGGTACGCTTGCGATGATCTCGGCTTTGATTCCCGTCTCGCATCTTGATGTTAATGTATAATAAGTAATTATTTATAAAAGAAAAGTATATATGTAGTATATTAGTTATGTAGTACCCATAACACAAGTGCTATGCTACTTTGGGACTAGAAGGTGTCGTGTTATTTGTCCCAGTATATTTATTTGTCTTTTGCCAAACTGGAAGTAAGGCGAGAAAGCCCTTATTACACAACACACACATATATTAAAACTATTCTTACAAATATGAATAAATACCAAAATTCATTCGGTTCAATTCCGTAAGTACACTATAAAATTATTCGGACGCGTAGTATGCAATTCGAATTCGCCTCGTCTGTGTATTTGTATGAGGCGGCCTCGTTCGGCATCGAAGGTGTTTCACATATAAACATTGACCGAAGACAGTCTATAGGTTCTAAGTGATGGGCGGATAGCGAGTTTGAATTACTACTTTTGTCAAAAAGCAGAAATTATAATATATTGTTGTAAGACGTTAAATATAAATTTCTCCGTGCAGGGGCGGAGTAAGAATACTAACCCCTGCGGCCGGGGTCGTCCTGTCGCAAAAGGCGACAAAACAACCCACCCTAGATACGTGGTAGGGCCTCAAGCCCGTCTTGATGGAGAAACGCGAACACACTGTCCTCTCATAGGGGTACAGGGACCTGGGTCACTAATGCTGGAACACAACACAAGGTTATTATGGCGGCATACTTAAAACCAGTGGTCGCTAGCCCAAACACGTAACTAGGGTGGGTTGTTTTGTCTTGTCACCTTTTACGACAGACTGACCCCGGCCGCAGAGATTAGTGTTCTTTGCCCCCCCCCCCCCCCCCCGTAATGATAAAAATATCATCTTATTATTCTTATTTATTTATGTCTCCAGGTACTGCTTATTGCTATAAAGTTAAGCATGATATATGTTTACTTATATGAAATAATTCAAGATCAAATTTATAGTTGTTATATGGCTTATAATTAATCTATTTATTCCTGAAGCCAGCCTAGCACATTGGCTGATTGTAAGAAATACAGCATAAATAAAATGATTTTTGGTATATACCAAACCACCTTTGGTAAATATCGATACCTTAGGTAATTTGGTATATACCGAATCTGGTATTCCCATTAGTATTTCCCATCAGATCCATACAGCAAGGAAAATTATATTCATAAAATTGTTTCTATAATACATTTAAAATTATCTTTCAAATTCCCGCTTTCTCTTAAGAATTAAGTCAACTCCTACAAGTGAGAGAAGGTAGAAGGAATAAGAAAACAAAGGAAGCCATCGTTGGTAAGGGGAATACAAATCGATATATTGGATTTTGTTTTTTCGAGGGAAACCAGCTGTCTGCGTACTATTTGATTCGGTGCTATTTAAAAAAAAACTAAATAGTATGAAAATTCAAATACATACTATATTTACAAATACTTACGATATATGTATATGATAAATGGTTGTGATGAATGATGAAAACTGACTATACAGTGTCATCTAGTACTAGTAAGATGTAAAGTTCTCGGCCTAATACAGAAGTTGCGTCGCAATCAGCGAAAATTTATTATTCCTGTCTGGATGCATATCTCACTAGTTTGTATGACAAGTTTCAACTTGTTCTTTTAAGTAGTTTATTTACCTACACAAATTTCCCCAGTAGAGGTCTTGAATATCGTGCGGTCATAAATTTTTCGTTTTAGATGGATTCATCCATAAGGAAATTCATCCGGAGTTGACATAAGTTTACGGGGTCTCTGCTCCCTTACTGCCGACCGTTAAAAATATTACTCTAATCTTCTTGAGCAGCTCGATGCCAAAATTCGCGAGAAGAGGCCTAGCTTGAAGAAGAAAACATCATTTTTCACCAGGACAACACACCTGATCACAAAGGTGCTCGGCCATCCCCCTTATTCTCCTGATTTGACACCCTCAGACTTCTATCTGTTTCCAAATTTGAAGAAAATTGTTTCTGGGAAGCGCTTCGCGTCCAATGAAGAAGTTGAGAGGACCGTAAATGTATATTTTCACAGCCTTCCAGACTCACTTCCGGGAAGGAATACTGATGTTGGAGATACGCTGGATCAAGTGTGTTGAAGTCAAGAGAGAATATGTAGAAAAATAAAATCATTTTACAACTGAAAATTGCAGTCTTTTATTGCCAGGCCGAGAACTTTTCAGCTTACCCCTGGTAAGGTAAGCAGCAGAGCGCTTGTGTTATGTGTTCTAAAAAACGGATATACTACGAATACACTTTTCTCTTTTTTTTTCATTTTTCTGGTCTTCTTCCCGACACCATTTCCTTGGGGCCCCAAAGCCTCGAGTTGGTACTCTTTACTTTAGAATAAACTCAAGGGTAGCAACCCCCCGGTGACGTGGCTCGAGCGCAGGCTTCACCGCAGTTCTACGTTAGCCCGTCTTGGATTGATAGGCCAATCTCGGCCTCAGACATGCCAACAGGTCTGTCTGTGGCTTGGTGGTTCTGTATCCTTAGTCTCTCATCTCCAAGGTCCGAAGAGCGTGTAATTAAATCTCTGGTAGCCAAATGCCACGGTGATCTGGTGGCAAGACGTGCTGCAGAGGGGCGATGCCATGGAAGTGAACATCCTTTTTTCTTTTGTAAATAAACTATCTATCATAACACATCTATCATAACAATAAACTATCAAACTATATCTTAAGTTTATATCCAAGCTAGAGGTTCGTTATCGAGAGAATTCTATGTTGAAAAGTCGATACTATATTATGCCTTCACTGTCCTTAATAATACATCGTTAATGTATCACTAAGGGCACCGTTAAGGAATGAAATAGCATGGTTCCTCTTTGAGAATATGGCCGTCTCATAGACCTTTCTTCGAGGTGACCACACCTTGTCAATTCCGATCATTCATCGAATCGGATGCAGGATTGAGAGATGCACGATTTCTCGTTCTGTTCTTGTTAAACGGGGGATAAACTTTTGTTCAAGTTGTTTCATTGTAATTATTTTTGTTTCGTAATTATAAGTAATACCATCACACCTCAAATAAAGAAAGAAAATGGCCTTTAACTTATTGATTTTATTTATTTCGACATAATATTTTATAACAAACTTAAATAATTATTTCGTAGTTCTAAATTTTCATGGTGGAAAATGTGGTCATGCCCATTGCAGTAGTACTTCGTGTATGACGAAATATTTCGTTATACCCTGTTTGTTAACTTTAAAGTTGCAATTATATACAAGCGGTATTAAATACCGGTAGTGGAAGCACTGGATGGGAAAGTGGGAACTACTGATAGTTGGAACAAAGACAAACAATTAAAAAGCCTTTCACAAGTTCAGTTCATGATATTACATATACACTTCGTATCCTGATTTTTTTTTATATTAAAACCAAAAGTTTGGTTTGTACATTAGAAACTTCAAGAAAGTTCCAGTAAGCACTTCAAAAAAGGTCGCAAGCAATTTGTTTATAAAGTTCGTAACAGGACTTGAGTACGCGCCTTTGATTGTGTCCAAAAAGGGAATTTGTTACACTCGAGTTAGGAGCGAGTGTTTTCGAGGATCGAAAACGAATCAGAACTCCCAAGTTACTTATGGTTGTCCTTGGAAATTTTCAGGAGTTTAGGTAACGCGTAGCATTGCTAAGAGAGAATTGACTGTTGACATAAGTCGACTAAAATGACGCTTCTTTAGGATTTATCTATGTAGGTGTAGAAATCAAATCCGCCACCGCTAGATGGCGCCTGTGCCAATATTAGCTCACGGCTTACGGTAACTTTTCCCAACGACGTATTACAAACCCATATATTTTTCTTATTGCTGTAGGACAGCAGACAGGCTGACGGCGCTACTGTCCCATAAGGGTACAGGAACTTGAGTCACTAATACCGGAACATAACCCAAGGTTATTATGGCGGTATACTTAAGACCAAAGGTGGTCGCTATCCAGACGGGCTTGAGGCCCTACCACGTAGCTAGGGTGGGTTGTTTTGTCGCTTTTTACGACAGGCCAATCCCGGCCGCAGAGGTTAGTATTCTTTCTCCGCCCCTGCACGGATAAAACTCCATGTAACTCATCATTGAATGGATGAGACTATTTTTATACAAAATAAACGAAGTTTTAATTTTACCATATATTTAGCCTAATTTGACAGTATACAAGAAAAACCAGTAAAAGAGCGAGCCACTCCCCACATTATGTAAAACTTGACGGTTACATATCCCAGATCTCGAGATCTTGAACCACCGGATGGTTTGCTTATCTCGAATCACTTGTTACGTGAACGTACGTTTAACAATTACAATGAGACTGTTACCATGTGAATAAATATAGTACAGATATGACAATTCTTTAAAACCATTAAGTTTCGCAAACGTCCATAGGCGGCGGTGACCACCTGCTTTAGGGTGGGCCGTTTGCCTGTCCGCTAAACTACAGCTATAAAAAAACATAATTTGTAAGTATTCAGTCAGACAGATTAGTCTCCTGCCCTGGCGGGAGTCGCAAAAGTGTCCACCTGCCATCCCCCCAAAGCGAAGACCAGCAGTGGAGCACTGGGATAGTTTTAGTAATTATATTGTTTTTTTTTTATTGCTGTAGGACAGCAAACAGACTGACTTAGTAGTTAGCAATTACCGTCAACCTATGGGTGTTTGCGGGCATCGCTAGCACGCTGCTATCTGCGTAATGGTGCCGGAACCTGGTCACGTATGCCGGAAAAACACAAGGTTATTATAGCGATGTATTTAAAAACCAGGCGTAATTACCATCTAAACGAGGTTGGAGTCTTACTACCTAGCTTGGGTTGTTTAGTCGCCTTTTACGATAGGCCGACCCCGGCCGCAGAGGTCAGTATTCTTTATCCGCCCCTGCACGGATAATAAATTGTTAACTGTGGGAGCGCATACTTGCATTACACAAGAGTCCAACGCTACCGTGCCGTAAGCCCCGATGGGGTGTATCAATTATTTCCACCTCAAAATAAAAAAATTATCAGTTTAGACTCATTATGATACAGATATATGGCCAAAATAGATTATCTTTAGATAGACGTCGATGAACTATCTGGTCGAATGGGTTGATCTTGACCTAGTATGATACCTGCTCTATTCCCTAAAGAGTAAACAGGAACTAACTATATTATCTGTATTTATCATACAACTTCGGTGAAGGAGACGGTGACCTGTCACGTTACAGCGTCATCTGCATGTGTACATTTGTGGATAGAACTTGAAGAGGTTTAGGGATGGAAATAAACTATTTGTTTTCTTATTACCTATTTATTGACGTGTTATTGTTAAGTTGTTATGGACGTGGTGCGCGTGAGAGTGACGGATACTTCAGTGTATGACGAACTTGACTGATTGTCGGGGCCACCCTAACTGTGGTCCTGGCTCGGGATCCATAGACTCCCGTGTTTCTCATCTCGTATGCAGGCGGCCCCGGTAATATTGCTCCAAACTTACCAGAGAAGTTTCTAGTTAGGCGTAGCGGTGGTTTTACTAAGTAAATTTGTTTGTAAGCATTTGTCTATCTATATGATATTTATTCTTGGGGTTGCGCATGTACGTGCTAAATATGTGTCAGAGATAGCGTCTAAAGTCGAAATAGCGACGATTTTTGGTAATACTCGTTTCTAGGTTAGAATTAAAAAGTATATGAAACACATGGTTATGTAAGTGGACACATCATTCCTAATGTTTAAAAAATAAAATATAGTCTTTAACTCTTTGTTATTTTGACAGACAGATCAGTCACTCTCTTGGTCGTATGTGCCTGTACCGAAACGTGTGCTATGTGATTTTAAATCCTTGCTAATAAATTTAATTGAATATATTAAAGGCTTTTTTTAATAAACCATCAATTTGTACCCTTTATTTTAAATTGGATTAATAGTCGTTATAACTTTTTAGTATGTTGTCCCCAAAATAATTGGAGCTGGAGGAATCGGCACCAAAACTCGTCCACAGCAAGGCTTAAAACGCAATCGTAAGCTAAGGATTTAATTTTGAACATAACATATGTATTTTATTTGTGTTCATAAAAAAACTGCTGAATAAACGACTAGCGCTAGTTAAACATTTTTTTATGCTTAACTGACTTATTAAAAAAAGAAATGCGTTACTGTAAAGTTTAATAGACGAAGAAAATGCTTGAACTGCATTTGAAAAGAACTAGTGTAGCTAAACAGGCGGTACAAGTTATGTGTTAACCGTTAAAATAAATTTAAGTTTAAAGTAAAATTAGTATATTTTTTACAATTGATGTTGGGATAACAATATAAGGTAAGGTGGTAATCGTATACATTAATATACACTAACTAGACTGGGTTGATGGAATATTTTAGTTGTCATAATACTAGCATTATACAAAAGTATACATGTTTCCAACAAGAGCTTCACCAACATACTATCACCCTCGAAATATGAAGAATGATAGCGTGAAATGTATTTTCCTTACGATGTGGGATCAGGACGAGAATGGGGATTACACGCCAGTTTTTTTGGATTATCAGTATCACTAAGGTTCTATGAACCCAACGTATTCAAGAAACAGGTTACAGCGTCGCCATGTTTGTTCGGATAAAACTGTATGTTTCAAAAATATTTTTAAACATCTGTATTTAGTTTGTTTTTGTCGGTTGTTTATAATAATAGTAATGTCGCCATTTCCTTGCCTCTTTCCATTCTCCTAGTTACTTTTTTTTTTTTTTTTGTCTCGGGGAAAAACCTCTCTTGACGGGTTCCCCCGGCCCAGGGGGACCGAGGGATATGTGGGACTCCGGGAAAGATGATTGGCCATCCGACTACCCACTAAAAACCCCGCTGTTCTCCTATCGCCTACGCCCGGGCCTACGGATATATGGCCTGCCGATCTCGTGGCCCGGGCCGTTCTCCTAGTTACTTAATATAACCCTTTTACTGTCGTTTGTTTTTATTTCTTTTTCTCTCTTTATAGTCCAATACTTCTTTCATATTGTCATTATTTCTCTGTCTTATTAATTTGATTCCAAATACGCTCTTGACTATATCCCGCACACAAGCACACAATCATAGTTTCACTACCGCTTTTAAATTAGACCACCGAATCAAAGTTACACCGTTTGTAAGGAGATAAAAGTGATGTTTTAATACTTTTAAGTTTCAACACATGGTACCTCCATGTAAAACTTATGTTACACGTGTATGCGAAACTTTGTTGCATAGTGTTTGCAGAAGTAGACAGTTTTATCGCTGTTTTTCCTTTTTCCTTTAAAACTTCTTGAGTATCCGGCTAGCAGTCTTCATTTTCAAAGAGTTTTATCCCGGTAGCATCCTGTTACATGTATACCACAATGAGCAACGCGGTGACTATGCCCACAGTCTTAAAATATTAAATCAGTTAGCAACTATACGCATTCCGTCATAACATATTCAAAGCTTTCACTGCGGGACCCGAGTAAGAATTTCTTTACAATTAATAATAAATAATTGTCTTGGGTTTACTCAAGAAGAAACCAATAAAAGTGTCGCTTGAGGTTATATTAGATGATTGACAACGAAATTTCGTGTGCTACTTTCGATAATTTAAATAAAAAGTATGAGAGATTTTTCCTCGAAAAGGGGTTAACGTCTGGCACGACAACGACTGACGGCCGGTTGTAAAAACTAAGCCACAACTATTACAACATATAACATGTTGTGCCGACCCCATATAATGTGGGATAAGGGCAGGAGGAAGAAGAATTGTCTTGGGGAAACATTTCTGCGCGTCTTTTGTAACTTCCCATTCAGTGATATTGATTTTACGGAATTAAATAAAATATTACAACCAACTCTAGCGGAAGCCTGTTCGTGCGTTTTTGTTATTTTTCTTCATTACGTTCTTCTTCACCGTTGGTACGTGGTAATTACATTATAATATGCACTGTACTCGAGAAAAATTGCTTAAATGCATACTGCATGCCATGGTGAGATTCTAATCTCACCATGGCATCATGATCATTCCATCACTCATGATCTTTAGATTGGTCTCCGAGTATGATACCGCTAAGCTACCAGATATCGTAGATTTAGTTTTTTTCTGTAAGGTAGCAGACAGGCTGACGGCCCACCAAGTAAGCAATCACCGTCGCCTATAGATGTTTGCAACACCAGGGCCACCGCAAACACGCTGCTGTCTACCTAGGGATGCCGTCCGTATTAGATTAACCTGGCGCTAAGTACATTCGTAATAAGTGCGTCATGCGTACCGTCCCTTTTGGTCGTATTTCGATGAAATATGATAATAGAGTGAGTAGAAACGACGACAGGCCGTCTTGATCTTGTAGGCATTTTTTCCTTTCCTCCGGGGGTGTTTATCGATTGTAAATAATATATTTGTGGAATACGCATTTTTCTAACCGAACATTTGGTCGATTACTCCCCAGGGATTACTAGGACCCAGAAAGTGGACCATCTGTTCCGTCAACCCTTGCTTAGATGCGGATTTATTTCATTGTGTTAACCCTGCCACTTCTGACCCCATATATGTGTGGATCAATAATATGTTGGTAATACAAGAGAAAATTATTTTAATGCTATTATCATTACGTTTATATTCGATTAAACTAAATTGGATTATTTATTTTAGCATTTTACTGGCCGTGTACACAGTAGTGTTTATTATTTTCCGGATAAGAGTCACATCTATATACCCTCAATCTAATACTTCATGTCTCTTTTTACGAAAATTACGCGCGCCGAGGAGCGTGAAATTTTGCATAGTTAATGTTTATAAAGAGTGCAGGAAGCTAATATTTTTATAATAATGCGTTAAATAGACACTAATAAAATAACTCGGAACCTGGGTCACTTATATAATATCACTAACCTGCAACACAACACAAAATTATTCAAAGACCAGGAGTGATTACTATCCAGACGGGCTTCTTTTACGAATGGCCGATTCCGGCCGCAGGGGTCAATCTTCTTACTCCGCCTCTGCATTAGATACCGTTTTATAAGCATTTATATGCACAAACATGTGATACGCCGACGCGTAAATTAATTTTAAAATTTTAACAGGGTGGCTCTATTTACGACAAAACAAATTAATTATTCAAATAAATTTCCCAAAAGGACATTCAAACTTTTGTTTGTTAGAAGTCATTCAGTTTAATTATGTAACGTCTGAAAGAAGGATCTTATGCATTAATAATACCTAAAATCCGCGAAAACTCATTAAAAATAACACTTGGAAGTTATAATCGCGAGACCGTGGGGCCCATCCCGGGCCCGGACAAGTTTAAATTAAACTTGTCACCCAGACAAGGAGGGTTAGGTGATAAAAAATTGGGAGTGGGCAAAGTGCATGTCGGTGGTTTTTTCTTTATTTCACACATTTGTAATTATGCTTTTTGGTGGAGCTTCGATTAGTTTCAGCATGTCGCCATGGCTCGAGGTATCGCTCCAAAAATCATTATTAGAATTTAATTTCAGTTGCATCGTCAAAAAATGCCATTTTATTTCTAGTACCATAGTAAAGAAACTAACAAGGGAAATGGTATTTAAAACTAAATATTTCTTAAAAGCGAGGTAGACCCCGACTCACATGGTTGGCTGCTGTACACAGAGATATGAAGGATGCTAATTTGACACCAACGACGACCCAGGACAGAATGGCCTGGCGAATAAGGACGAGGAGAGCCGACCCCAAATAATTGGACTAAGGCTAGGCAGAGAGAGAGAGAGAGATTTCTTCTATTCTTTCTATTTTATTGTGCCTACTTGCACTAGTTACGCTAATATACCAATACTAAGTCGTTCAGAGTCGTGACGTTGCTAATACGTAGTGTGGTATATAGAATGTGGGTCTATGGAGCGCGGGCTTTTGCCTCACTCGCTCTCACTCATGTGTGTGTCGCTCTCTATGGTTCGGACCGCTGTACCGGTGTTTTTGCAGTGCGTTGTAATAAATCAGTATTAATTAATTACTGTGGTTTTATTAAGATATTACAATTGGCGACGAGCAGTGGAACTTTTAGAACTCAGTGAAATATAAATTTAGTTAAAATAACTATTAAAAACGTTCGAAAACTGTAATAAAATAAAAGAGACGCCTTAAGTGAAGTAAGGTACAATTGACGAATCCACGAAGCGCCGCAAGAGTGAGCAAGTTACATTAATCATTCGTTCGTGCATTCCTCTCACTTCATTATTATTTACATTCACATATGTCAGAATCAGAATTTTCGAACAGTGGTGACGAAGATACATTAACCTCAAAAGAAAAACGAAGAATTTTAATAAAATCGGGAAAAAGAACTTTTATTTACAAATGTTCTAAGGAAGAATTACAACAAATATTAGATGACGAAAATATTAGTTACCTTCCTAACGCAAACATAGACAGCTTAAGGAAGCTTTTAAGTGATTTTTATAAACAAAAAGTGTTGTTACGTCAAAAGGAAACAATCAAAATTAAAAACATGTCTATAGGCAGTGAAATAAAACCATTTAACGGAGAAAAATGGGACATTTTCGCACAACAACTCGAATGTGTCTTCGAATTAAATGATATAAGTGATACCAAAAAAGTACCACTGTTGATTACAAAACTATCATCAACAGTATTTGAAACATTAACATATCTATGTGCACCTATGAAACCAATAAATTTACAATATGGGCAACTTTGCAAAATACTTAAAGATAAATATGATAAACCACTACCAACGGCCATAGAAAGAGTAGAATTTCGTAAAAGAAATCAATTGCCTGATGAAAATATACAAGACTATGTGCTGGAGCTAAGAAAATTAGCGGCAAAGTGCCAATTTAAGGATGCTGATGACCAGATAAAAGAAAAATTTATAGAAGGTGTATCTTCAAAATTGATAAAATATGAGTTGATGAAAAGTGACAAGGAAATGACTCTGGAGAAGTGTATAGAAGTGGGCCGCACAGTAGAAGCTGCATTAACACATGCTGGTGGATCAAATCATTCAAACTTAACAATGGAAAGTACATTTTTTTGGCAACAAAAATCCAAAGGAACTGGGCCAAAACAAAAACAAAACAAGTTCACCAAAATGCCTCAAAATATAAAATGTTTTTGTTGTGGAAAAAATAATCACATTAAAGCAAATTGCAATCTTGCAAAAAAATATTGTAGTGAGTGTGGGCAACAGGGACATATTTTTAGGATGTGTTTTAAAAACCGGCCAATCAACACAGTAGATTCTAAATTTACAGACAACTGTACAGATGAGCCAGAAAATGACATTAAAACTTTATTTGATGAGTGTAAAACATACAGTGTAAGCGTAAGTAGGATACCTCCACACTATTTGACAGTAAATATCAATGGTTATGATTTGTCCTTTCAGTTAGACACAGGTTCAGATGTAACAGTGATGTCTGTACATGATAAAAATATGTATTTTGATACATTAGAGTTAAAGCATTGTAATGTATTGTTTAAAAATTTTGATCAGAGTGTTACTCAACCGTTAGGTAAATTAACAAATTTATCAGTGAAATTTAATGGAATCAATAAAAAGTTAGATATTTTTGTAGTAAAAAACAATGCCCCCAGAATTATAGGCAGAGATTGGCTAAATGAATTGTGTTTATGGCCTCCAAATATAAACAAGACCTTTAATATTGGAACTAATATTATCCAAAATGTTTCAGATGCACAAAAATTAATAAAAGAACAGTTCGCAGAAGTATTCAGCCAGGGATGGGGTAACTTCAAAGGTGAAGCAATATCATTAAAGTTAAAAGAAGGTACTAAACCAAGATGTTTACCAGTAAGGAGAGTACCATTTGCACTGCGTGAAAAGGTAAATGATGAAATTAATAGATTATTGAAAAATGGTCGTATATCCCCAGTTGAATACAATGAGTGGGGCACACCAGTGGTGCCCATTATGAAGCCAGATGGTTCGGTAAGACTATGTGGTGACTATAAGCTCACAGTAAACCCGTGTTTAGAGATTGATCACTTCCCACTTCCTCATATTGATGATATATTAAATACCCTCAGACAGGGTGAATATTACTGCGAACTGGATTTAAAAGAGGCCTATCTCCAAGCACCTCTCAGCCCAGAAAGTCAAAACTGTACCACTATTGTCACAGAAGTAGGAACATTTAAATATAATTATTTACCCTATGGTGTTAGTTCTGGACCAGGAGCATTTCAACGCTTAATGGTAAAAAAACTCAATAAGATTCCAAATGTAATTGTATTCATTGACAATATTTATATTAAAGGAAAAAATTTACAAGAGACATATGAAACCTTATGTCAAGTTTTAAGTCTGTTACAGGAAAGTGAATTTAAACTAAAGCCTGAGAAATGCAAATTATTTACTACTAGTTTAGAGGTTTTTGGATTTCATGTAAACAAAAATGACATTAGTGTGTTACAAACTAACATTCAGCCATTATTGAATGCCAAATCTCCGACAAACATAACACTGCTAAAATCATTTTTAGGTAAAATTAATTATTATTCTCGTTTTTTAAAAAATATGGCCACTATAATTACTCCTCTTTATGAATGTATAAAAAAAGATAGATTTAAATGGACGTTAGAATGTGAAAATGCATTCCAATTAATAAAAAACAAAATGTCAGCTATGACTAAATTAAGACATTATGATCCTCAATTAACACTTATTTTAACATGTGATGCCTCTGAAACAGGCCTGGGCGCTGTATTATCAAATAGAGATAACAATGGAGTAGTAAAACCAATTGCCTTTGCCAGTAAAAAATTAAATGAAGTGGAACAAAAATACACAACAATTGATAAAGAGGCATATGCAATCATTTTTGGTATATCTAAATTTTATAATTACATTTATGGGCGTTTTTTTGAACTAGAAACGGATAATTCTGCATTAGTCCGAATTTTTGGCCCCACAAAAAGCATACCAAAAATGGCTGCCAAACGATTACAACACTATGCCATTTTTCTTTCTGCATTTAACTATAAAGTAAGGCACATTAAATCTTCCAAAAATCCAGCCGATTTCCTGTCTAGAACAGTGGTAACTGAACAAAAATGTAATATTAAAGAAACACATTCACTACTTATGAGTCAAAATTCTAGTTCTGTTTGTTATACTAATGAGGCTAATGTAGAATCATTAAATTGGAAAAGTATTCAAACAGAATCAAAAAAGGATGTAATATTTTCAAAAATAATAAGATACATAATTGATGGATGGCCAGATAGAAAAAAATTAGTTAAGGAAGCGTTACCTTTTTACAATAGAAAAGATGAATTGTCTCTGGATAGAGGGTGTATTTTTTGGGGTTATCGTATTTTAGTTCCACAGTCTATAAGAAAGGCAGTTTTAATGGAATTGCACAAAAGTCATTTTGGTATTGTTCGAATGAAAGAAATTGCACGATCATATTTTTGGTGGCCTAACCTAGATTCTGAAATAGACAACATAACAAAAAACTGTCTCATATGCTTACAAAATAGCAAAACACCAACACAAACACAGAAACCATGGCCTGTAGCCCCATCAGCTTGGTATAGGATACATGCAGACTTCTTAGGGCCATTTTACAATAAAATGTTTATGATAATAGTAGATAGTTATTCTAAATGGCCAGAAGTATATGAAATGACAAATATCACTAGTAACCGTACAATTGAAATTTTTAAAAATGTGTTCACTCGATTTGGTTTTCCAGTCCATTTAGTCACTGACAATGGACGCACATTCACAAGTCAAGAATTCTTAAATTTTTGTAAATTAAATCAAATCAAACATACATTTACACCACCTTATCACCCAGCCACAAATGGTGCTGCGGAGAGGTTTGTGGAAACATTTAAATCAGCTGTCACTAAAATAAAGGAAAGTGGACTAAATAATATAGCATCAGCAATTAATTTGTTTTTATTTGATTATAGAAGTACACCTCAGTGCACTACAGGGGTATCACCAGCACGTTTGATGTTAGGTAGGGAGATTAGAAATAGATTTAGCCTTTTGCGACCACCTCCTGTTTCAGAGGTAGCGCAAGAGAAGGTAGAGAAAAGAAAACAAGGAAATAGAGAAATAAAATTTGAAGTAGGTCAAAAAGTAATGGTAAAGGATTATAGGAAAGGCACCAGGTCATGGGTTCAGGGTTTGATAATAGAAGAGTCAGTACCAGGTGTAAGTTATATTATTGATGTGGAAGGATCGAAATGGAAACGCCATGTAAATCAAATGTTATCTTGTTCGCAGACTTTGGAAGCAATTAAATAACTGGTAGATGTGCCTTTCAGTTCATATTTTAAGTAATTGTAGAAAATATATAATATTACTTTATATTTTTATGTGAGTGTGGGAGAGTGTGGTATATAGAATGTGGGTCTATGGAGCGCGGGCTTTTGCCTCACTCGCTCTCACTCATGTGTGTGTCGCTCTCTATGGTTCGGACCGCTGTACCGGTGTTTTTGCAGTGCGTTGTAATAAATCAGTATTAATTAATTACTGTGGTTTTATTAAGATATTACACGTAGGATCTGAAGATGAGAACGTCAAGTTTTTATCCGTGCAGGGACGGAGAAAGAATACTAACCTCTGTGGCCGGGGTCGGCCTGTCGTAAAAGGCGACAAAACAACCCACCCTAGCTACGTGGTAGGGCCTCAAGCCCGTCTGGATGGCGAACACCTTTGGTCTTAAGTATGCCGCCATAATAACCTGGTGTTCCGGCATTAGTGACCCAAGTTCCTGTACCCTTATGGGACAGCAGCGTGTTCGCGATGCCATTAGCGTTGCAAACACCTATAGGCGACGGTAACTGCTAAATCCTAAGCGGGCCGTCAGCCTGTCTGCTGTCCTACAGCAATAAAAAAAAAGTAAAACGTACGAATAAGACCATGAATAAGTCTTGGGGTGGGTGAAGAGGATCGCCTTAGATCCCCACCCTATTAAATGTCACTATTCTGAAATCGAGCACGCGTTCTTAGAAGTTTTTTGACTCCTTCTTTTAAAGACACAGTGGAGAAGGAGACGGTGTAAAATAAAAACCTGCATAGCAACATTTCACACAGACCAGGATGAACTATTAGTAGGTCCCATTTGATCAATTTGATGACCTCCACGACTGACGCAAGTCGACTGGGTGTTTGTTTATGTATGTATTTATTTACCAAAGAAAAGTATTTAGTACATCAGTTGTCTAGTACCCATAACACAAGTGCTATGATACTGACTTTGGGACTAGATGGCGCTGTGTGAAACGTCGTAATATATTTAAAAAATACCAGCATGTAAGGGCGTACGTGCTGAATTAACCTTGTAGTTTAATTTTGTATTCAATACATTCGACAGGTTAAATTTAAATTGTTATTACAAAATATTCAAATTATTATTACAAATTATTACAAAAATCAGTCGATGCCTGCTAATCTAATATTTGCTCGCGGAACCCATAATTCCTCGAATACGCAATTCGCGACAGAAACGCTGCTGCATACCAAATCAGAGGATGTCCGGGGTAATTCTTTTTTTAAAGGGCCTCTCCGTTTCCCCGGATGGTGTCCCGACGCCGCTTGTTTAGGGTTCAGTATTGGAATTGTATTTTTCCATGGCAAAAATTATAGTGATACGTAATGGCAGCTCTTAGTTCAGGATCAGCCCCTCTGGCTTTCGATGGCACAACACCTGGCCACATTATACCAGGCATCAGCAATATAAGAATGACGGACGTATGATGGAACTAGATTTTTTATTCGAAGTGGGGACAAAAAATCGAATACCACTGAAATCGGAGGTGAAAAATTTCTGCTTCTGGGAGTCGTAGCCATAGCTTCAGTAATATTATAAATGTAAAGTGATCTGAAAAACAATTTTGGAGACCTTTGCTGCTTAGTTTAGTGCTATATGATGCAAAATGCCTATTTAGTTACAAATCTCCTTTTTTTTTTTTGCGGGTAGGTGCAAATAAGTGAACACGCAGAAATTTTAAGTCTGTGAATTTAATTTATTTAATACAGTTAAAGTCATTACTTTTGTATAAAACACATGTTATGTTTTGAAGATTAGCACCGATTACCTGTCCTTGTGTTCTTTTTCCTTACATTATCGGAATAGTGATAACAACTAAAACCACGCAAGTATTCTACCAAGTATTTCAAATATGGATGCTTTACAAAAGGCTATTAGTAACTTGTCTACTTGTTTTGATAAGAAAATGGAATTGTTTGAGAATGAGCTGAAAAAGAGTACGACGTTATCTTCACCCGATGTTTCTTCTGTGGCATCCGAATTTGCCTCTTTTAAGATATTTATATTAGAAGCTCTCAAATCACTTCAAAGTCAACTTGAGCTATTGTCACAATCTATGGATCACCTGGAGATGAGATCAAGGCGTAAGATATTGTTAATTCATGGCATATGCGAAGAAAAACAAGAGGACGTTGCTGCTTTGGTTAAGGATGTCGTGTGTAACAAAATGAAGATAAGCCTTTTTGAAGCTGGAGCCATCAGCCACTGCCATAGACTTGGTAAGCCGGCCCCCAATAAATCTCGTTCTATTCTGTTTAAATTAAAGGATTTTTCGATCCGGAGCTCGATATGGACTGCCAAAACACAGCTCAAAGGCACCGGAATCACCGTGTCGGAATTCCTTACCAAATTTCGACACGAGTTGTTTATGCATGCACGACAACGGTATGGCATCACTAACTGCTGGACTCGCGAAGGCACTGTGTTCGTGTTAGGAGCAGATCACAAAAAACACCATGTTTTTCGACTCGGCGATCTCGAACATGTAAAACCCCTGCAGGACAAAATCGCAGCTCCAGCTCCTGGGCAACAAAAGACAAAACTCAGGTCGTCGAGAAAGTAGTCTGTTTCTCCTTGTACTAATTACTGCAAATGTGTGTGTATGTATGTAACGTGTATATGTAGTTTTTGGTTGGTTATTCTTTATATTAAGAGGGAATGATTGGCTGGGGATGGTATGTACATATGCTTATTGGAGTGACAAGCTTGAACTTTGTACATTAATTAAACTATTATTCTGTAAACATGTTACCTATATAATAAATTATAAAGTTCTTTCTTGTTTTTCTATTAAGTAACAGCTGCTAAATGAATTCTATCTACTGCTTATTTATGTGCCAATAATGTGCCACTATTTTAATGACTTAAAATTGGATATTATGTAGATAATACTTTTTTTTTTCTTTCTTTCTTTTCAATATACATGTTAGTTTTTTAAGGTTATTTTATTTTAAGAATTATGTTTACAAATATATCAAAATGTTGACCTGTAATATAGTGGTTAGTTTAGTTTTAATTATTGTAGTAGTGATTAGTTTAGTTGAATGATTTATGTATTGTAATAGTTTTCATTTATATTTTTCTTCATATTGAATTTTATGTCAAATAACTTATTATACTGTTTTCCATCTATTTCTGTAATTGCTACCTATAATATATAAGATAATTTTTGTTATACACAGGCAGGTGAATGGTGCTATTTAGATTTATTTATAAATATTATAGTTTTTATCAGTGATTATCTATTTCAACAAGCAGATTTTTTTTTGTTTTGTTTTATATTTTTACTTATATTATATTTATATATATACACTAGCAGCCCGTCCCAGCTTCGCATGGGTATTTAACAAAAAATTAAACCCTTCTATTTTTTTCGGTCTCGGGGAAAAACCTCTCTTGACGGGTTCCCCCGGCCCGGGGGGACCGAGGGATATAAGGGACTCCGGAAAAGATGTTCGACCATCCGACTACCCACTAAAAAACCCCGCTGTTCTCCTATCGCCTACGCCCGGGCCCACGGATATATGGCCTGCCGATCTCGTGGCCCGGGCCGACGCCGGCCCACGCTTTGTCTTAAAGCGGGCCCCTTCTAAAGTGCTGGCGCCAGGGGGTCAGGCTTTCGTCCCCCCGGCGCTCTCTTGTAACAACTCTATGAGTTGAGGGGGGCTGCGGAACAACACGCGGCCTTTTCCCTCACGGCAATAGTGCGGGCGGCGGATTCTCCCCCGAGGGGCCGCCCGCGGCCGCTTTCTACGGCGGCCGGAGATCGTTGCCCGCCCTCCGGCGCCGACGACGCGGCCTACGTTGGCGGGAGGGGAGTGCGGTGGCGGACTTCCGCTCCCGTTCCGCCGCCTCCCTTGCAGACACTACTGCCTCGCAAAAGGAGGCGACGGCCGTCCATCCAGGATCGCCCCCGACCATGGACAGAACCAGGGCCGGGAGCGACAGGTCCGCGGCCAATTCCGGACGGGACTCGCATCCCCGTCGCGTGCTAGT
The DNA here is from genome assembly GCA_963693495.1 of Malacosoma neustria. Taxonomy (NCBI): domain Eukaryota; kingdom Metazoa; phylum Arthropoda; class Insecta; order Lepidoptera; family Lasiocampidae; genus Malacosoma; species Malacosoma neustria. The sequence goes on along the minus strand of OY856395.1, from coordinate 9,933,674 downwards.
CAGGCGTGGGTACGACTACCAGACGACACTCCAGAAAAAGCAGAGTCGCCTGACGTCGTAGCCGGCCCAGCAAGACCAACCGACAGCGAGGATGCAATTCCCGCCCCGGGAACACTCTCTGTGCAGGCGCAGTCGAAATAGGCACGATTTCGACTACCAAATCAGGTCCCAGGGACCCCAATCAGTATTCGCAACCATCCCACCGGGGACCACGCCACGAACAGAGAGCTAAGTTGGAAAGGATGTAGGAGGTAGACGGGAAGAAAGATAGGACTCTGTCGCCTCGAACGGAGAGGGGAGTGAGGCGACGGATGCTCGGGCACCTCGGGTATGCACACCCGTGCACTCCTCGGACAGAGGAGCGCCCCTGAGGGCAAACCCTTCTATTTGCGTCAGGTTACTAAAAAAATAAAATTATAAAGAAAGTTTGAATATTATTATTTCTTTGAGCTTTTATTTTAATGATTTTTTTTGTTATTACTTTTTATTTATTTTTCGTTAGTTTTTAATAAGTATTCTATTTTTTGTAAAAACCCCAGTGACGCACGCCTACATTGCTTAAGGTGCTGCCTAGCTAGCCGAACAGGGTGAGCGGCTACCACGCAACATTTTTCTAATACTTACATTTTTAAACTCGTGATATCTTTCGAATGGAATATCCGAATTGAATAATTCAAAAAGTTATATAAAGGTATTGAAACAGTTTTGAATATGAAGTAATTTATTTTGATAAGGATTAATACCAAGATCCAAATAAAGAGCCTTTTCTAGGGGCGGCATTTCAATTAAATTTTTAAAATAAAAGAACACTTATTGTGGCATAACTATAATAGTTAGACATATGCTGTCGCGACACTTTTTGTAAATAATGATGTGTTCTGCAAAGTTGTAGTACATTATTTTATTCTATCATCAATAGTTTTCGCAACGCACGCGATTTAAGTAATATTTTAGGTAATTTTTTTACACTTTGGGTTACATTATTAGAGTTTTAGTAAGGATCCCTAATTTTTTTGAAAATATAATATAGCCTATGTCACCCGGGGATAATGTAGCTTCCCAACAATGAAAGAATTTTTTAAATCGGGTCAGTAGTTTCGGAGCCTATTCAAAGCAAACAAACAAACAAACAAACAAACAAACAAACAAACAATCAAATCTTTCCTCTTTATAATAGTAGTATAGATATATAGAAAGAAAATATATACTTATATATTTTCTTTATTACTAATATATATAACTTTTTCATATTATCATGTTTGCTATGCAACAATCTAGTAGTGATTCTCATGAATATTTTTCCTGCTCTTCAGACAATTCTGACAATTTGGATATCCCACTTCACCAGTGTATACAAAGTGAGTTTGAGAACCATAAGATGAACTTCAATGTCATACATATAAACGCACAAAGTATTCCGGCTCACTTTACAGATATGTTGGCGTCATTTGATCATAAAAGTGTTCACGCTATTCTGGTATCTGAGACATGGCTGAAACCGTGTCTCCCCTCCTCTTCCTATACACTACCAGGCTATGAACTGATACGCAACGACCGTACTAGTTCTGGTGGTGGGGGTGTATATCTTCGTGCTCATATTCCGTACAAAATTATAACTATGTCTTCGCAGCCACCATTAATAAACTCAGGCGAATACCTCCTTATTGAAGTTACTTTATCTCAAAGAACTGTACTTCTTGGCGTTTATTACAGCCCTTCTCTTAAAATTAATTTCTTTTCTTCTTTCGAAAAACTTCTGGAGGACTATTCCTTATCTTATCAGCACATAATAGTGATGGGTGATTTTAACACTTGCCTTTTGAAAAATGATTCTAGGTCTTCTGCTTTCGAAAATGTGGTACGTTCAACTAACCTCACAATTCTCCCATTATCAGCTACTCATCATTTTCCAAACTCAACTCCATCACTTCTAGACTTGATTTTAGTTTCTTCTCCTTCTTCAGTGGCTAAACATGGTCAGTATCCAGCTGATGCCTTTTCATTTCATGATATGATTTTTGTCTCCTATAAACTGCGTCCGCCAAAATCGAAACCTAAAATAATTATGCAACGTAACTTTGGTGGCATGAATGTGGAAAAACTTATATCTGATGCTCGTAATATTGACTGGTCTGAGATAACCAAGGTAGATTCAATAGATGAAAAGGTGCACTTGTTTAACAAGATCGTGATCAAACTCTATGACTCGCATGCACCCTTACGCCCTATCAAAATTAAACATCTTCCTGCACCATGGCTCACAAATGAAATCAAATCAATTATCCAAAAGAAATGTTCAGCCAAAAGCAAATATAAAATGCGTTGCACTGAGGAAAATCGTCTGAAATATGTAAATATACGAAATCTCTGCAATAGAGTGTGTAGAGATGCACAACGCCGTTACATCTATAATTCATTAGATAATCATAACCCAGCTAAGACCTGGAAATTTTTAAGATCATTAGGGGTTGGTAAACCATCTAAAACCGCGCTTCCAAACGATTTAAACATAGAACTTTTAAATCAACAGTTCTCTTCTTCTGTTAATTTCGACAAGCGTCTAAAGTCATTTACTTTAAGTAATATTTCAAAAATACCAACTCCTACTCACTCTCCTTTTATCTTCTGTCAATTTTCAGATTGTGATGTTCGGAGAAGCGTAAAGGCCGTAACATCTAATGCAGTTGGTAGTGATCACATTAGTCGCAACATGATCCTTCCCATCCTAGACGTTATTGCTCCAGTTCTCACTCATATTTTTAATGCGTCTATATCCTTTGGTATATACCCTGATTCCTGGAAACTAGCCCAAATACTTCCATTACCCAAGAAGTCCAACCCTTCGTCACTTGATTATCGCCCTATTTCCATTCTCCCATTCTTATCCAAAGTTCTGGAACGTTTAGTACATCAGCAACTTACTATTTTCCTTAATACTAATTCCCTTTTTAACCCACTCCAATCTGGTTTCCGTTCCGGCCATAGTACTACCACTGCATTAGTAAAGGTTACAGACGACATCCGTCATGGTATGGCTGACGGTCTACTTACTGTTCTTACATTACTTGATTTCAGTAGTGCTTTCAATCACGTTGACTTTGACATTCTTCTTGCGACTTTGCACTCTCTGAACATATCTCCGACTGCTATTGACTGGTTCCGTAGTTACCTGTATGGGCGCCGGCAGCGAATTCATATTGATGATGTTAGTTCGTCCTGCTGTAATTTAACAGCCGGTGTCCCTCAGGGCGGCGTTTTATCTCCTTTGTTGTTTTCAATTTTTATAAATTCTATCACCACTAATCTTTCTTCTTCCTACCACCTATATGCAGACGATCTTCAAATTTACACGCAGTCTAGAATTGAGAGGATTAATGAGGCTATTGAAATTATCAACGATGATCTAGCCAGGATTCTTGACTGGACTAATAAGAATGGTTTAAAAGTGAATCCTAGCAAAACCAAAACTATTATTATTGGCAGTTCACGCATGTTAAGAAGAATAAACTGGACTACCCTTTCTAAAGTGGTGATGGATGGTGTAGTAATAGATTTTAGTGAGAATGTTCGAAATCTTGGAATTGTTTTTGATCGTGAGCTGTCTTGGCGAACTCATCTTACTGAAACAAGTCGTAAAATTTTTGCATCCGTAGCTTCGTTAAAAAGATTAAAGAATTTCCTTCCCACTGCCACCAAGGTTGCTCTTGCTCAATCTCTTTTACTTCCAATATTAGATTATGCTGACGCCAGTTATCCAGATTTAACCCAAGAGCAATTCGATAAGCTTGAAAGACTTCAAAATGTTTGCATTCGGTTTGTATTTGGTCTGCGCAAATATGACCACGTATCAGAATTTCGGAAAAAGCTTAAATGGTTGCCAGTCCGTTTTCGCCGGAATGCTCATATACTCTCTCTCCTTTACAATATCCTATTTGATCCTCGTTTTCCATTGTACCTTAAAGAGCGTTTTACTTTTCTGCCATCGTCCTCTACCCGTGACTTGCGCTCATGTTATCAGCTCACTCTAGCAACTCCTTCTCACACCAGTTCCTCATTTGTGCATAATTCGTTTATATTAAAAGCAGTTCACTTATGGAATTCGCTCCCTGTTAATATCAGAATTGCAAAAACTGTGTATTCATTTAGAACATCAGTTTTCGATCACTACTTGAGGGAAGCATAGTAGCAGTATTTGTTGACCTCTTGAATATATGTATGTATGTGTTTTATTATTATTTTTTTTTCTACTTCTCTTTTAATGGTATTTATATTTTACTAGATTAATCGTATAGTATTTATTAAATGTAATATCATTTGCACATCACCGCTATGTATTTTGTTACAATTTCCATACTTCGGGTTGCCTGGAAGAGATCGCTTTAAGCGATAAGGCCGCCCTTTGTCATACAGCATTATATTTTTGTATACATATTTTATGATAGTTTTAAGTATCTGTATGCAATAAAGAGTTTTTCATTCATTCAATCTCCTGTATGTAAAAAAAAACCGTGTTTAACACTTTAAAACTTACAGAACGTAATTGTCATGAGATCCAAATTTTTTTATGATTCACAAATGTACATATTGGTCTGTGCCGCTGTCCGTCAATTTTAACAATGTAAAAACCGTGCAATGTACATATGTTTACTAAATAGGTTTTTTTTTTGTTCTGTGTCTGGGTGTTCGTTTGTGAGCCGTTCGTTGTCCACTGCTGGACGTAGGCCTCCCCAAGTTTGCGCCACAAATTCCGGTCTCTTGCTTTTCCCATCCAGCCTCGACCAACAACCTAGCGCAGGTCATCGCACCGGGCTAGGGGGCGTCCTATATAGGTTTTCCGAGACTCGTTCGCTCTAACGCCCATCGGTCCTATGAAAAACGTGGTCATTGCCATTTCAACTTCCATATTTTGTGCTAGGTGTAAGGTTCATAAATTAACATTTTTATAAGAAATCCCTGCGACACAAATATATTATGCGAAATGTCTTTCCAAGTAAATAAGTACTGAACCATCATAATTTAATGACGTCTTACGCTCTTAAGCTTCCTGACGACGAATAAGATTTTAATTATGAGAAATCGACTTTTGATTGATGGCTTCTTGGAATATTCGTTTCACGTCTTGTTTTTGATTTTATTACCTGAAAACATTTACAATGTTATTGTTATTCCTAACAATTTGTTATTTTGATAAATTGTAGATAACTTGTTTAAATTAAAAACTATTGAAAATTTTAGGAAAATTACAACTAAAACAGTGTTAAACAATAGGCGGCATTATCGCTCATAATGATCTTTTTATAAATATTTCACAGAGATATCATAATTTATATTTCATAGAGAGAGTAAAACGAAAGTAGTTTTTCAATAAAGGCGTTATAATATTTCTTAGAAGCTGGCAGCGCCTTGATAATGTCTCTAGTGTAAGAAACCTCCATAGGTGGTGACCAGCTGCTTTAGGATTGGCTGCTTGCCTGTCTGCTGAACTCCAGTCATAAAAAAAATTGATCTCACTACACAAAGCATACCATGTTAGCGTGGCGTAACGGCTAACGCATTTTGATACGTGTGCGGAGGTCACGGGTTCGATTCCCATCTCGCTCGTTTATGTATAATATGTATTCATTTACAAAAGAAAAAAATATATAAACAGTATATCAGTTGTCTAGTACCTATAACACAAGTGCTATGCTACTTAGTTTGGGACTAGATGGCGCTGTGTGAATTATCACAAATTTTTTTTTATAGAAATACATAATATATTTAAATATGCACAAACTTCCAGACGTAACAGGAATGACACTGGTGACCCCCATAGGCGTTCTAAGCAAAAGTCATTCTGTCACAGAGGTCGTCAATTTAGTTTTTAAAGGGATGAATTTACTTTTAATAGGAAATATTCAAATACTACTTTCATTGTAAACTAGCAAAATGAATTATCCATTTGTCCTTGTTTTTTTTTATTGCGTAGGACAGCAGACAGGCTGACAGTCCGATTAGAATTTAGCAGTTACCGTCGCCTATAGGTGTTTGCAACGCCAGTGGTATCGCAAATACGCTGCTGTTCCATAAGGGTACAGGAACTTGAGTCACTAATGCCGGAATACAACACAAGGTTATTATGGCGGCATACTTAAGACCAAAGGTGGTCGCCATCCAGACAGGCTTAAGGCCCTACCACGTAGTTAGGTTGGGTTGTTTTGTCGTCTTTTACGACAGGCCGACCCCGGCCACAGAGGTTAGTATTCTTTCTTCGCCCCTGTACGGATGAAAATCCCTTGTTTTCGGACTTATGTACGATCTAGGTATAAGTGGGAGAACTAAAATCATATGACCTAGATTACACATCAACTACTACAAAAATAACATCGCTCGACAGTCATGTACTTATATAATATATATACGATCGTTTACTTGTCTACACTTCACCTTGAAATAGTTTCCCCTAAAAACAACATCGGCTAAAATGCTATTTTCCCTGCCCACCCTATCTTGATCATCTTGTAACAGATCCTTAATACTGATATCGTGTTATATTCTATTAATGACTTAGTTCCCCTGCCCATGTTTCACCCCAGGGGCAGTACACAACGCACTTCAACAACACATTTTTTTAAAGATATTTCACTGTCAAGTGGTCAGTGAGGGTTATTGAGTAGATGAGATACTGTTTACGTAGTTACCCGATGTTTACCGATATTTTCTTGTTACGTATTTAATGAAATTAGTTTAAAGGAGATTAAAAAATACGACAATATTTAACAATAAAACAGGCCTTACTCTACACCTATTTGATTTAAGAATTTATTTTGCCGTGTAAGTTAATGCTGAATATTCCACGTATACTTTCAGAAAATACTTTTTTACAATAAAAATAGTTCATTATTATTATGGTGGATACGACTGACAATGCACTTTGGAACTTGGGCATAGTGCACATCGTTTGCGTCGATACATATTTGTGATAATACCTTACTTTTGCTTTGATGTTTATAAATTCAGACATAGATAAGGAACACACTAGAAATATAATAAATTTGTTTTTTGCAAGCCTATTGCGTTTATATCTCCTTTTTTATTTATTGTCTCACTCTGCCTGTATTACTTTGTATTATTACATTGCACACAAAATGTTCGCCTATTTGTTCGTCGTTTAGAAACCCTTTATGGTTTGTGATGTAATCAATTTCAACCCTCATATAAAATAATAATCTGAGGTATTTCTATGCGTTTGTCAATTTTATAAAGATCAAAGATAAGATTGGTCGCTGACGATTGGTATATTCATTATTCGATAGTTTGTTTAAGGGTGACTACGGACTTTTAACAGCGAGAGGTTGGGGGTGCTTTTTTGTTACAATTACATTATTACGTTCTGATAATGAATGTTGGAGCTAAATTTTAATTTAGTATTAACATTTAATAGTTAAAATGAATGAAGTTCTTCTGAAGTTGTTGTTATGAATCTTGAGTATGTATGGGTCAATATTGATAATTTTTTCAGCATCCTTTTTGCATTGGTGCCCTGATTCTGTTAAGCTCTTGAGTCTTCCTATGCCGCGAAACTTAAGATCAAAGAGGCTTAAGAGACAATAAGAAATGGATGGGATAACCTTCGGAGCAAAGTAACTATGAGCTAGCAGAAACCGTAAACCATTTTACGACTTCTATTGCACAACGTCTTTCACAATGGAACGCCTGTGTGTAAGAGTTTCGATTGCCAAGTCCGGGTGTTCATGTATTGTATAATATGCATTTATTTATAAAATTATGTAAGGATAGATAAGTAATAAGTAAGGGTGGAAGCACCATGATTGTACACCCCTATTTATCTAACCTTTTAACTATTGTAATCTACTCAACAGCATGAGGTTCAGAAAGGCGATGTCGGCAGGCAGCACCTGCCCAGTGCAAAACGTAGACCCCTACTTCCCCGAACCGACTTGAAACAATATTATTGGCCTTCAGCATTTGGGATACATATAAGATAGAGATTTGAGGGAGGCACAGTTCCTAAAACATCAAGATTCTTGAATAAAAACAGAACAATCCTTTCCACGTTCCGAAATTTAGCCTGAAACTCCTAAATCACGCTCGATAAAACTAAGCACAAAGTCGACCGTGCGGTTCATTAAGCAACTAAGACTCACAGCTTCATGATATCTAAATTGAAAAATAAACAAAGGGCTCATTCTATTTCATACATCTGTTCAAAGTTTCCGGTCTTTGTCCACGCCAATTGAATTTCATTGTGCTATTGCAAGATCTAGTCTAATTAAGACAAACGATGTGACTACGCATCGGTCATAGCTAACTGATTCTGTACAGAGTAAACCGTTGCTAATCGTTCTTTTTTAATTATGTCTAGAACGAGTCACTAGGTCAGAAGGATCTATTTACTATTTATTTTAATACAAAAGTTGTTTGATGTAGTTTCTATCTAAATAAATTAATCACTCCGTGCAGGGGCGAAGCAAGAATAGTGACCTGTGAGACCGGGGGCGGCTAGTCATAAAAGGCAATGATAAAACAACCCTAGCTACCTAGCTAGGGTTGTTAGCCCTACTACCTGGTGGGGCTTTGGCATTAGTGACCCAGGTTCCAGTATCATGCGGATAGCAACATGTTCGTGTCGAATACATCCGTAGACGACGGTAACTGGTTACTATTAAGTGGGGTCGTCAGCCTGTCTGCTGTTTTTTTTTTATTTGGGAAATTTATTTACATCCATGATGTTTACATCCATACAATACATATTAAATAATTTCACATATATATAAGTACCGTTGTTTACATGTATGAACAACAAAATTTCCACGTATTAATTTTCTAGGATAAAAAACTAGGTCTAAGTGTTACACGAGTGATAAAAGAAGTAATTACAAAATTATTCATAAAATAACCAAACGAGAAAGTGAAAAGAAAACTATGGAACAAATGCCAGACAAAATAATATTAAAACAAATAATCAGCATATATATAAACATCTCCATACATATACACACATACATACACACACATACATATACACATATACATACATACACATATATATACACAATATATTCACATGAGAAAAGGAATCGATGTTCAAAAGTAAGCAATATGCTGCTAATGTGCAGCAAGTGGTCCATCACTGAGAACCTCGATAACCTTTGATTTAAATTGATGTGCAGATGTTGCAAAAATATCTATACCATCAAAAGCAGTATTATACTCATGCAACATTCGACGCAAGGGAGAGCGCACACCTGCGTTAGTCCTACATTTCCTAATCGCAAACAGAGTATGCGCTCGCAACTCTCGTCGATGAACTGTTCTCGCGACAGTGTAACATAATCTATTAGTTATTTCAGAGCAATCAACAAGGCTACGACATATTTTGAACAGCAACGTTGCCCCCAATTGACTACGTCTAGACTGTAGAGCTAGGATGTTATATTTGTGTAACAATTGAGAGTAAGGAAGGTGAGTACGGAGGCAACGATAATGCATTGTACGGAGGTACTTACGTTGTACAGTTTCAATTTGATCCACGTATTTTTTATATAAAGGACTCCAAATGCAACAGGCATATTCTAACTAAGGTCTAATTAATGATTTATACAGGGTTAGATTTGTAAACGTATTCTTAAACGTGTTTTTCACCAATAAATGAAATTTGTGCTCCTCCAGCGCTTTTTTTTATAAAAATACTGTCTATATGAACTTTATACATCTATACAAATAAATAAAATTGGAGAGTCCGTTTGTAATATTAAAATAAACGTTTTTTTACTAAGTGCATTTGTATGTATACATATACACGGTACATATACAATAATAACATTTTTTTACAATTTTGGTCTGTCTGTCTGTTTGTTCCGGCTAATTTCTGAAATGGCTTGACCGATTTTGACGGGACTTTGCTGATAACTGATGTAATAAGGCGTAACTTAGGCTACTTTTATTTTAGATAAAAACAATAGCTTTATTTATATTTTAGGATTTATAGGGTTTGTAATCCAAAATAAACCATAAGATATATCCAAAAATGCTGCCCAAAGTCACTATTCCACGCGGACGGAGTGGCGGGCACAGCTAGTATTTAAAATATATTTGTACAAAATATATTACTTGGATATAGTAGTTATAATAGAAAATAACAATCTTGAAATGTTATGAAAATATTAAGCAAGCATATATTATCGTAATCATATTTTATAAATACGATTTCAAAAATAGTATTTATAATAAAATCAATTTAATTTAAACTCAATATATATGAACATGTTATTCTAGAATAATGTGGTTGGTAAGAATAGATTTTGATAGGCAATTATCCCTGAACTGATTCTAGAGAATATTGCATGCATCACGGCTGAAAACAACGTAAAAGAGGTGAAGCTACAATTTCTAGAATCAAAAGACGACACACAGCATTGAAGAAGAAGAAGAAATATGTTGTATTTATTTTTATTTTTTGGTTTAGTGAAACTGTTCTTTTTGCTTAGATAACTGAAACCGTATTTGTAACCCACTCATCATTTTAATATATATATATATATATATATATATATTAAAATGATGAAACCCTGATGATAATTTTGATAATTCATCGACAATATTATTAAATAACTTATTTAAAGATTAGTATTAATATAATAATTAAATTCTCTGTGTAGGGACGAAGTAAGAATACTGAACCTTGCGACCGAGGTGGCTAGTCGTAAAAGGCGATAAAAGCCCTAGCCAGGTGTAGGTGTAGAGTCCCAAGCCCGACTAGGTGGCAAACAATCCGTATACTGCCATAATAACCATGCGGTGCTGCCACGACAGCAGCGTGATAGCGGTGCCCCTGACGACGCATACATCCATGAACACTGGTAACTGCTAACTATCAAGTGGACCGTGTTTGCTATCCCACAGCAATAAAAAACGTACAGTTGTATTGAAGGAGGAGTTACTGTCATTCTGGAAAATATTCGTTGTTAATTTGTACATAAATGAAGCGGATTTTAATTAAATGAACATATTTAATAGGAAGCATATAATTAGGGCTTCTAGCAGAAACCCACAAAAGTTTTATGACAGGGACTGCTAATATGGAAAAATGGAAATAGTAATTGTTTTAAGCCTACAACAAAGCTAGCTCATATATAGCTCCACATACGGTTTTGAAACGTTTCGCAGACTAATTTAAACAAAATTTTAATGCATAGAGTATTTTATTTACTTGTTCGCCATTCTTGATTACCGTATGTCTCGTACGTGCTACAAAGTGCACTGAATTATGTATCAAGGCGCTATCGAAACAGCTTTTATCTAAGGTAATGGCGAATTAGTCCATTACGCGAGTGAAATAGGCTTGGCTTAATAATCCCAATGACTTAACAAATCCGCTTTATTCTTAATCCTTGGCAAAATATATAAGGTCTATGGTAAATTGTTATATCATGATATAATTTAAGCCTTTTACTGTCTCATAATATTTTTTTTATTATAATTCGCCAAAAATCCTTTGATATTTGTCGAGGCCCATTTTATATATATATATATATATATATATATATATATATATATATATATATATATATATATATGTGTATATATATATATATATATATATATATATATATATATATATATATATATATATATATATATATATTGACAGTTGTCAAAATGTGATTTTTATTTTATGTTTGTATTTTTAGTTAATTATATAAATTGTAAATATTAGGAAGATGGAATTGACAAATTGAAAAATTACTTTAATTGTCGTTTCTTTACTTTCAGGTAGGTAATATTATTTAAGTTTAACAAATTGTTCTATCGTGTATTATGTAAATTATAAAATAAATCTTTACTTTCAGAGCAACGCAATGGTTTTTTAAAATTTGCAATTCCTAAATAAAAATACAATTTAAGGCATTGTTGTCTTATAAAACGACAATTAAAGTAATTTTTCAATTTGTCAATTCCATCTTCCTAATATTTACAATTTATATAATTAACTAAAAATACAAACATAAAATAAAAATCACATTTTGACAACTGTCAATATATCTGCTTTACCGACGTTTGTCGTCATTACTCCTAACACCATCTATCTAAAATACTGTTTTATTGACAGTATAAATTAAAGAGACAGTTTCTTTACATATATATATATACCTAGTCAGGTCATAAATTCTGTCACATGTTTAATGTAAAATAATTGTAACAAGTTTATTCATTATGTAACCATTCATATACCAAAATGAACTTAACAAAACATAGATTCTTATGACATTAAAGTTTATTCAAAATGACCTCCGTGATTTTGAATACAAGCCTTCAATCTGCGCGGCCAGTCGTCTATCGCAGCACGAACGAGGTCCATGTCAATATCGGCGGCTGCCTTAATCAAGGAGACATCCTCAAGACATTGAGTGACTCCAAATTAGGATGAGGCTTTGAGCACGCCTTTTCCTCCAAGTGTTGCCATATCTTGTAATCTAACGGATTCAAATCTGGACTGGAGGAGGGCCAGTCTTCGTGCCGGATGAAGTCGATTTCACGCGCCGCCAGCCAGTCTTGTGTGCTCTTCGCTCTATGAGCTGGCGCCGAATCTTGTTGGAATACCCAGTGCCTGTTATTGAACATGGTATGAGAAACAGGTTCCACAAGGTTCGTCAGGACTGTATTTTGATACACAACAGCATTCGTTTTTACACCTTTCTCACAAAAATGTACCTTTTTTTTTTTTTTTTTTTTTTGGTCTCGGGGAAAAACCTCTCTTGACGGGTTCCCCCGGCCCGGGGGGACCGAGGGATATGTGGGACTCCGGGAAAGATGATTGGCCATCCGACTACCCACTAAAAAACCCCGCTGTTCTCCTATCGCCTACGCCCGGGCCCACGGATATATGGCCTGCCGATCTCGTGGCCCGGGCCGGCGCCGGCCCGCCCTTTGTCTTGAGGCGGGCCCCTTCTAAAGTGTTGGCGCCAGGGGGTCAGGGATTCGTCCCCCCGGCGCTCTCCTAACAACTCTAGGAGTTGAGGGGGGCCGCGGAACAGCACGCAGCCCTCACCCTCGCGGCAATAGTGCGGGCGGCGGGTCCTCCCCCGAGGGGCCGCCCGCAGCCGCTTTTTACGGCGGCCGGAGGTCGTTACTGACCCTCCGGCGCCGCCGGCGTGGCCTGCGTTGGCGGGAGAGGAGTGTGGTGGTCGACTCCCGCTCCCGCTCCGCCGCCTCCTTTGCGGACATGACTGCCTCGCAGAAGGAGGCGACGGCCGTCCATCCAGGATCGCCCCCGACCATGGACAGAACCAGGGCCGGGAGCGACAGGTCCACGCCGATTTGGGCGACGAGGGCGCGGCGCTCCTCGCGCCACGCAGGGCACACGGCGACAGTGTGGTTCACCGTGTCCTCCTCGTCGCCCGCGCCACAGTGGTGGCACCCCGACGTCATCTCCCGCCCTATGCGACACAGGTACCTCCCGAAGCAACCGTGCCCCGAGAGGACCTGCGTCAGGCGGAAGGTCAGGGCGCCGTGGCGCCTTTCCAGCCATTCGGCCAGGACGGGCCTCACCGCTTCGATGGTGGCGAAGCCCGCGCTGGGGTGCGCGAGGCGCTCCTTCCACTCCACCATGAGCACCTCGTCGCGCAGCTCCGCCCGCTTTACCTCAACTTCGCGAGGCGCGGGGCGAGAGCCACGCTCGGCCGCGTCCCAGCGCCACCGGTATAATAGCGCCAAGACCCGGGCCTCGAGGTCCCATGGTGGGGATCCGGCCAGCAGGGAGGCCGCTTCGAAGGACACCGTGCGGTATCCCCTTATCGCCCTGACGGCCAGGACGCGCTGCGGCCTGTGTAGCAGCGCCGTCGTTTTGGCCGTCAGGCGATCCGCCCAGATTGGGGCCCCGTAAAGGGCCATCGACCGCACGGTTCCCTCGAAGAGTCTGCGGCACACTGCGCCCGGCCCGCCAACGTTCGGCAGCAAACGGGAGAGTCCCGCCGCCGCCCGAACTAGCCTCGGCGCCAGGCGCTCGAAGTGCGCCGCAAAGTTCCATCGCCCGTCGAGCACCAGTCCGAGGTAATTCATGGACGGCCCGACGGCGATGCGGACGCCTCCCACCGTTATGCTCAGGCCCGGTGGCGGCCTCTGGCGGGGCCCGTAGAATATCAGGGCCTCCGTCTTGTTCAAGGCCACCTCCAGGCCGAGTCGCCGGATTCTAGCCACCATTTGCGCCACCCCAGCCGTGCCCAGAAGGCACGCCTGGCGAGGGTTCCTCCCGCGCGCTGTGACAAGCGTGTCGTCGGCGTAGCAAATGACGCCGACGCCGGGGAGGAGCACCCCCCTCAGGACCCAGTCGTATGCGATGTTCCACAGCAGAGGGCCCAAGACCGACCCCTGCGGAACACCGCACACGACGTCTCGCCGACTTTGCCCACCCTGGACCGGATAGACGACGGCACGATCGTCCAAATATGCCCCGACTATGCGACGGAGGTAGGGAGGCACACGATGGTACTTGAGCGCCTCCCGCACGCAGCTCCACGGCAGGGTGTTGAAGGCGTTGGCGATGTCGAGTGACACCGCCAATAGCACCCCGCCTCGAGCAACCACGTCCTCCGCCTGGCTCCTCAGACGCGAGATCGCGTCAATAGTGGAGCGCCCCCGGCGGAACCCGAACTGTTCGTCCGCCAGGTTTGGCCCCTCCGTCTCTAGGTGCCGGACGAGGCGGTCTGCGAGGATCCTTTCGAAGATCTTCCCCACCTCGTCCAGCAGCACGATGGGCCGATAGGCGGACGGTGAGTCCGCCGGGCGCCCCTCCTTTGCGATCAGGACCAGCCTCCCCGTCTTCCATCTGCGGGGAAACCGGCCCGACCGCAGACACGCGTCGAAGAGCCTCAATAGACGGGGCTCCAGGACGTCGTGGGATAGAACCCACGCACGCCCCGGTATGCCGTCCAGGCCGGGGGCGGTAGTCTTGGCCTTCAGCCGCAACATCGCTGCCCCCAGCTCTGCCCGGCCCACGTCGGGCACGGGGTCGTCGTCCGCGCTGGGGTCCCTCTCATCCCATTGAGGCGGGACCATGGCGGGAGGCGAGTGCTCAGCTCTCGTGGGGAACAGAGCGCCGACAAAACCATCCACCTGGCGCGGGGGGAGACTCTCGGTCAGCGGGGGCGCCCACGGGCGGAGCTTGCCCCGCACCGTTTTGTAGGGTCGCCCCCAAGGATCTTGATCTAAGCTGGCCAAGAGCTCCCCCCACGCCGCACAAAAATGTACCTCTGTTAAGCCCCAATAAGAAACTCCCAACCATACCATGAGCGAGGATGGAAAATGACCTCGTTGGACACGCGGAATACGGTTGCTCGCTTCTTCACTACTGTGTGCGTACACCTTATCATTTTGTTTGCTGTAGCTCTCTTCTACGGTAAACATTTTTTCATCCGAAAAAAGAATTTCCCGATATTTTTTTCCCGCGTACCGCTTCAACAAAGCGCGGCATCTCTTCAGTCTCAGGTCCATTAGACGAGCATTCAAACGATGTCCTGTTTTTCTTCGATATGCGCGAAGCCCTAAGTCTTCATTTAACACCCTTTTCACCGTGGTTCTGCTTAACCCCATCTGAAGGGCCAACAGTTTCTGCTTACGTTTGGGATTTCTTTGAATTCGTGCCTTCACAGCTTTTATCACTGCTGGAGTCCTAACAGACCGAGGGCGAGCACTTCTTGACCTGTCATCTACACTAGAGTCTTCATTGTATCGTTTGATGGTACGATAAAACGAATCTTTTGGTAATATTCAAATTTTTCAGTATGTTAAAAATTTGAATTGGCGCGTAACCGCAACGATGCAACGCAATAACTGCAACACGGTCTTCTTTAAGCGTCCACTCCATATTTAAAAATGAGTAAAATTCTAAAAGTTATACATTTTTATTTTCATGAACAATTCGAAATTCTAATTCAATAAACTTTTTTGTGGCCAGCATTCTAAAAGAAAAGTTTTTACTGTGTGACAATACTTATGACCTGACTAGGTATATATATATATATATATATATATATATATATCTAAGAAAAAGCTTTAGAAAATTTTAATTGAAATCTTTCCAGTATTCATATATTCATACTAGCTGTGCCCGCGACTCCGTCCGCGTGGAATAGTGACCTTATCACTAAGGGGTATGAAAAATACATGTTGGCCGATTCTCAGACCTACTCAATATGCTCACAAAATTTCATGAGAATCGGTCAAGCCGTTTCGGAGGAACGTACGGGAACGAACATTGTGACACGAGAATTTTATATTGGATGCATTTCGTATGACTATTCAAACAGCGCCATCCCGACCCAAAATATAATATTGACATAGTTCTAAAATTAATCAATTCTCTTTCAGTGGTCATATTTTTTCATATAACTTTATTTTAAAAACATTATTAAAACAATCAACCATATAATTATGTTGACAATTTTATTCAAAACTTAATTTTCTATATAAATAAAAAAAACGTATATATGTGCTTTTTTTCGTCGTCAATTAATCACGTTGGAATGAACCTTAATGTCAAAGGTTCTGAAATTAATTACCTTAATGCCAAAACTTAAATGAAAAATAATAATATACTTATTTTGTATAAAACATGTTACATGTCATGGCGCCACATGCCGCACCTCCCAAAACAATTTTATAATATGTTAAGAGGTATAATAAAACGTTATATATTTTATACAAATGATATCGTATTACGATATTAACATATACTTATCTTCATGAAGTGGAGGGAAATTCATCATCATCATCATCTCAACCGGAAGACGCCCACTTCTGGACAAAGGCCTCCCCCAAAGATCTCGGTCCTGAGCTTTGATGAGTGCAGCTCAGGAGGGAAATTATTGAAACACAATTCTAAACTTAATAACTAGAAAATATTAATGGATCGGAACCGTCATAAAATTTTAATAATAAAAACAGTAGATTTTATCGGCAATATGCGAGAGATACCATAGATGTCGTAAAATCGAAGGCTCGGATAAAATGGGTCTCTACTATTTTTTATAGAATATAAAATTGATATTACGTTATGAAATGAATGAGTGAAACTATTTTAGGCGATAGTTTCGTTCAGGATAGAAACGGCTGTTTTGTGGCAATATTTATACGGGGCGTAAAGGACTCCGGTAAAACTTTTAGGTAAAATATTTTTTTTTATATGTCGAAAACAAGCTCGCTTGCGTGTGCGAAATGTGTATCAAAGGGTGTATAAAAATAAAAAAAGTCTTTTTCTTCAAGACGTGAATCGTGAGAGAACATCGTTATCAACATGTCTGGGAAGTTGTTCTAACACGGAATTTAAAAAAAGACCGCAAATTCGCATCGTATTAAAGCTATTTGCATGTACATGGTGTTTAAAGTATGTAAATAAAATGAGAAGGAATTATATCAAGCTTTATGGTGTTGTTACCAATCTTTGAAACCGTAATTAAACCGGATGATTTGGGGAAATGGCATAATAGTAGACATATCCGAACATTAGTTAAAAGTGCGTGTAGTAAAAATATTACGAGTTACCTACTAATTTTACAAGAGCATGCCTATTGGGAAAAATTTCGGAAAATAGTTTTTGAAGTGAAAAGTTTTTTAGCGGCATTGTGCACATTTATATGATGGGTAAAAAATGTTAAACTCGCGTCAGGTCGTTCGTAAGACGGAGTTTTGCTCCAGTAATATGGTTGGTATTACTAATAATGACAAGGTTTATTTTATAATGTAACTTTTAAATGATTGCATTGCATTACTTATACATATATTATCTATTCGAATTACGACTTTATTATAACAATTTTTGGTTTGTAAAGAAGTGTTAATGACCAATTTAAACTTTAATCCTTGATCATAAACACTTCTTTATAAACCGAAAATAATAATCTAATAGCTCGACGATACAATTCACAAGTTACTTAGTTTTCACTTCTATCGGCAGTCCCTAAAGACTGCCCCGCATGTTTTTTTTTCTAAAAGGAGGTTCGAGACCAGTAGTGAGAAATTAGCTGATTATTATATCTACATATCCAATGTTTGTCAAGCCCCGTGGCGTAACGGCTAACACACATCGGTAGGCTTGCGGAGGTTACGGGTTTTATTCCCATCTCGTAACAGAAAAGTATATATGGAGTGTGTTAGTTATCTAGTACACATAATACAAGTGCTATGGCTTCGTATTTTGGGACTAGATGGCGCTGTATGAATTGTTACAGTATATTTATTTATTTACCTCGAGTCGTATGGTTCTATTATGGCCGGCTTTAAACCTCACATCGAATTTCTATGTCCGATCCCTAGTAGAATAAATTTGAAAACGATCTGTCTGCCATTTACAGTGGTCTGAGTATTTTAAGGCTCGGCTACAAATACATACTATTCGTTGTATTATAACCTACAAAATAACGTGATTGTTTAGTAATTATCAATATCTTCAAGCTAAGTTGATAATCGATAAAAAAATCAAACGACACTATTATTGCCTTGTAGAAGCTCTCAATGAGGACCCTGGATCACAAAATAAAAGCAATTGGTTAAGGATGCACAGAGTTTGAATAAAAATGTTTCATTTAACATTAAGGCTTGAACTTCGACTGTACATAATTTATTTGAAACAATTTTCGCAGCATACGTTACAAGGTAATATACAAGTAAAACATAAGACGTAGGGCCATTAACGAAGCGGGCAATGTAGAGTTTGGCACCGGGCGGATCGTTAAGCCTGTAAGTTAGCGGGTGAAGCCATAAAACGGGCGATTGCCACGTGGAAACGTGAGCCGGTATCGGCACTCTGAATATTTTATAATGGATGTTAATACAGTGCGGGACAAAATTATCTGCCGTACAGTTTAATGAAGCGGAATTTATTCTCTATTGTGCTTGTTTTTAGACGGTAAAGCCTTGTATAGTTATGGTCTTGAAGTAAGGCCCCAATGCAAATAAAAATAAAATAAATAAAAATAAGGCCCCAATGCAGGCCACGTCGGCGGCGCCGGAGGGCAAGTAACGACCTCCGGCCGCCGTAGAAAGCGGTCGCGGGCGGCCCCTCGAGGGTGAGGGCTGCGTGCTGTTCTGCGGCGCCCCTCAACTCCTAGAATTGTTACAGGATAGCGCCGGGGGGACGAAACCCTGACCCCTGGCGTCAACACTTTAGAAGGTTTTTTAGTGGGTAGTCGGAAAAATCCCGGAGTCCCATATATCCCTCGGTCCCCCCGGGCCGGGGGAACCCGTCAAGAGAGGTTTTTCCCCGAGACCAAAAAAAATGGTCTTGAAGTAAGAGCGATTCTGGTCTAGATTTGGTTGTTGTTTCTAAGATTATTCTTTATGAATATATTTATATTGTGTTCTAGATTGTCTTGGCTTAGTTTAAAAGTTTTTTAGTTACATATAAAAACTAAACACTGCGCGCCATACATAAATATTGTTCGAAAAAGCATATTAACTGCGTGACGAAAATCTAAGCCCTCTTTCTGTTTTTTTAACTCTCCCCCCTGAACGGGTCACGTAGTATAACTACGTTCCCTATATACATTATGTGTCACTCTTTCATTTGATTATGACAGAAGTGTACAGGCTTCTCGCCCGGGGCCAAACGCACCGATAAGTCGTTCCGATGACGCGAGAGCATCGTAATCGATTACACTCGACATTATGCGTACATTTTAACAGGTTTTTATTCCACCCGCAAAGTAGGTTAAACCAAACGCTTGTGCCACAAAATATGGAAACGACAAAAGCTATACTTCATAAAAGCTCTCAAATAGATGCCTAATATGCTAGAAATTATCTCATTCAACAGTTTTTCTCAATCACAATACCCAGAATTTAAGTAACATTATTTATTAGTCCTTCGAGTTACCGCTAGGGGCCCTGTTTATATTTTCAGCTACTGCTAGAGTTAGTGGAACATCAGATAGTTGTTTCATTGCGTTTAATAATCATTTAATAATCAAATCTGGCAAGAAACACTATTAAATAGATCTTATCTTGAATATAATATATATGTGTATTGCTTTTAAGTGGGAATTTCACTGATCTATTACTTTTTATGTAATCTTCGTATTGTGATATGTGTTTCCCAAATAAATAGAAATATGTAAATAAATAGTGAGATGTACGACAACCCTTAAGCGACTCTATGTAGTACTAGGTTGTAGTGGGTATTTCTGACTGCAACATTGTTCCTCATAACCTCCCAGGGCTGGCAGAGTGCTCATGAAGAAAAATAAGAAACCACCATTTTGTGCTCTATAATTTCTAGACTTATATTCAGCGTGTCTCACGCTAAAAACACACATTTTAAATCTACTTCTGATACTTTGGTCTTTGGTGCTTTTACCTCAATACCTCTCGATTTATCCTATTTGGTTCGGAGAGAATTTATATTGTTTATTTTGCAATACCGCTCTCAAAAGAGTACAGCTTTTGTGATATTGCATTTTATTTTAGAACTTTCATAATTTCATTCAATTATCATAAACTATTTTATTGATACTTTTATTTGTTTTTGGAATTTGGGATTAAATTTATTAATAATTTGTATTATTTTCGAAGTTAACGCATGCCTCTATGAAATGTGATTTATTGAATAATTTTTTATTGTTTTATATGTTGACTTAGACTGATTGACGTTTAAGTCTGAACAGAATAAAACGCTCTTAAATTTCTATAAATTATTTCAAAACCTTTTAATTGTTTTTATTTGATCGCCATGTTTTATTGCAGGACACAATTCTATTTTCATTTTTTGCAAATGGACCGGAACGCTGTTGTCCCTGAAAATGGAATATAGCAAAATCTAATATACACTGAAAAGCGTATCAAGTCACAGAAATGTGACTTGATAAGACGCTTTAAGGATTCACTGGATGCTACGAGTACTAATCAAATTACAGACGTATTTAACGCGTAGATTTTTTTATTCGCGCATGGATGTTTGCGATGCCAGGGACACCGCTAACACACTGCCGTCTGCGTAGGGAAACTGGAATTTGGGTCACTTATATCTGAACACTACACAAGGTCATTATGGCGGTATATTTAGAGGCTGTTTGTCCTGGGTTGTCATCCAGGCGCGTTTGGGACCCTACCACCTAGCAAATTTAAAAGATTATAAATATTGTTTTCTATTTTTATTTATTGCTGTAGTACGGCAGACAGGCTGCAAACACCAGTGGCATCGTGAATACGCTGCTGTCCCATAAGGGTACAGCAACTTGGGTCACTATTGCCGGAACACAACACAAAGTCATGGCGGCACACTTAACATCAAAGGTGGTCGCCATCCAGACAGGCTTGGGGCCCTACCACGTAGCTAGGATCGGTTGTTTTATCGCCTTTTACGACAGGCCGACCCCGGCCGCAGAGGTCGTTATTCTTTCTCTGCCCCTGCACGGATAAAAATATATTGTTGTATAAATATATTGTATACTGTTTTGGTCACTTCGATCACATACTCAACTTACACTCTGTATACACCAGTAAGTATAATATATAGGTATGTGTATTAAAATGTTTGCTCTGGGAATACACAAATATTGGCGTGCCAATTTTTATTGTTATGGAGAACATACGGCAATGATTTATTATTTATTATTATTGTCTTTTTAATTACCCCTGAGAGGCTTATCCCTGCTTTCTATGCTTAGTCCTGTATCGGCCTATAATAATGAAAGAACAAAAACACTTTCTAGAACGGGTCTATTGTCCAAATTTTTTATTTCTATGAATAATTTGACTTCCTGTTATGCCAAAGCTCCTCAAATAATAATATCCCAGAACATCCCAATACTGGACTGCGACCTTCGAATGATAGTACACTCATCAGGTTTGTGCAAGGCAAAGTTACACGTACCGGTGAAGGTTTCTTCACATATCCACTTTGATATGGGCGTTTACTTAATCATTGTATCTTCTATATAAATAAAATGATAGAAGTCTGAAGTTGTGCACGCATCACGATAAAACTACTGGATAGATTTCAATTAAATTTTCTAAGTTTTATCTAAAAAAATTGCGATATCTTCATTTAATATAAAGTTTTAAGAAACAACGTTTTTTATAAGCACTACGTGTTCAGTGATACATATTTTCTTGTCGCAGAGAAGTGGAGCAAGCGGTGTAGCGCGCATGCGTACGAAAACTTCTCATATTTTTCTCGATTTACTTTTTTCTATTATTCGACCAGCGAAGCTAGCGGGAACGACTAGTATCCAATAATAATAAGAGGAGCAACATTAATTGTATGGAAAGCGAATAATGGAGATTATACATATCTCCTTAATCTCATTGATCTCAACGATCTTAGGAGTCTGTTTGAAATGGAATACTCCTATTGTGTTGGTACGAATCACTTCCACTTCACTCCTCTTATGGATGAAAGCGTCTTGTATCAAAGTTTTAATGATCGTATGAAATGAAGTGTTCTAAAATTTTGTTGTAATAAAACGAAGATGGCGTCCTCATTGAACCAATAATAATGATAATTCAGTGTAATACAATATGTGTATATATATATATATATATATATATATATATATATATATATATATATATATATATATATATATATATATATATATATATATATATATATATATGTGTGTGTGTGTGTGTGTGTGTGTGTGTGTGTGTTTATACGTTTCCTATGACGTCACACAACAAAACTACAGAAGATATCGAGATGAGAATACTACCATTCGACGCGGAATTTTGGATGTCGGATGGTTATAGCCTATTTATTTTTTGGATTCCATCGAACCTTTCTCATTTTTTTTCGATTTACTTTTGCTTGTTAATCGCGCAGTGGAGCGGGCGTGATCGGCTAGTAACAACATAATAATTAATTTGTTAAATTTATTAATTGTGTTACGGTACGGTTTACACAGCGACATCTAGTCCCAAAGTAAAGCGTTTGTGTTATGAGTGTTTATTTTTTATTTTTGTGGAATAGCAGACAGGCTGACGGCTCACTTAATAATAGCTGCAGTTTCCATCGCCAATTGCTCCGTTTGCTTATTCGCACACTGAAAAGAAGAACGTAGCACAGTTTTCTGTTTAGCGTGAGAGGGATCTTGTTCGATGAAAGCTAGCGTAGCGGAAGGCTACCTATGCAAATGATTGCGCAGAAATTTAGCCCTTGTATCTTCGTATCAATTGCTTAGCACCGGCCATCGGGCGCCGGGTCAAGCTTCGGATTCCATCGACGTGGGACCATAATAGGTATGGGAAGTATGTACTCGTTTACTTTGGGATGAGTGCTTTGCAATCTATTTGTCGATATTCTAGACACTAAAGATATAAGTAACTAACTTATTCTAGACTGCTGCTAACACCTGTAGTGATTTTCATTTGGCTATAAGGCGAGCCCGCTCGCGTATTTTAACTGTTCTTGTATTTTAAATTAGTGCTGGACTAAGGTGCTGGAGCTATCTGGCTGTACTGAACTGGCTTTGAATGTAGGGACGTGCTAAAAAAGCTTGTCTCAAGTTGAATGTTAACTACTTTGGTGACTTTATGTGGACGAAACAGTGCAAATGGTGAACTTTTCTAAGGTGATTCTTCCATAAAGATCTACCTTAACTGTACGATATAATAAAATAGTGTAATAATATTTAAACTAGCAGAATAGAGGTCAGTGGAGCATGTTGAGCTATTAAAACGGTCGTAAATCGGCCCATAACGAGCTGAGCGGGTAATCGAGCGTACTACATTTTAATGTACTGAGGGTTCGAACCCGAGTTGATAATCATTGTTTATACAACGCCATCTGTGTTATGGTTTGTTGATGCAAGGTGTGGTTTTACCCGTTTTTCCTTTTTTTATTGCTGTAGAACACCAGACAGGCCTATTTGCAACGCCAGTGGCATCGCGAGCCTTCTGCTGTCCCATAATAAGGGTACAGGAACTTGGGTCACTAATGCCAGAACACAACCCAAGGTTACTATGGCGACATACTTAAGACCAAAGGTGGTCGCCATCCAGACGGGCTTGGGGCCCTACCACGTAGCTAGGGTGGGATGTTTGGTCGGCTTTTACGACAGGCCGACCCCGGCCGCGGATGTTAGTATTCTTTTTCCGCCCCTGCACATATACGGAAAGAAGACCAATTTTTCATTTTACTAGGTTCTATATCACGTAGATTAAAGCATTTCAACTTAGCAAGATGGTAACATGCTTAATTACTATCCTGTTGTTCAATCTTAATATACATCCGCAAGATTTTGTTACACATTCCCGATAATATATTTCCTATACAAAGTAAGTATGAAAGTCCTTTTGTTCCTTAATGCTGAAAAAATACTGTCGAGAAAATTAATTTCACTGTTCTAAAAAGCGTGGAGTTCTCGACATCAATCGTTATAATTTTTTAGAACGCGCTTTTAGAACAGTGATATTAATTTTCTCATCAGTAATTTTATTCATAAGTTGAGAATTATTTTTATTACTATTTAATTTGATTAATTATAAAATATAATTTATTTGTATTCAATTCCCAATCGGTAATTGTTTTTTTTTTAATTTAACACCATCTTCAGTTTTATTAATTAAATGCCAGATAGCGTTTCGTCAGAAGGAAAAGAAAGCGTTAATCCTGATGATCCTGATAAGGACTATGGGACAAAATTATTAAATTTGTATATTGTTATCGGTCTTAGATAAGTGTGCAAAATTATATATTTTTTTAATTGTTCAAATTGGGTAAAAATCGAGTTAATAATAAGCAGTTACCATCGCCATAGATGTTTGCGACGCTAGGGGAACCGCGAACACGCTGCTGTCCCATAGGGGTACAGGAACCTGGGTCACTAATGCCGGAACACAACAAAAAGTTATTATTGCGACATATTTTATACCAAGGGTGGTTGCCATTCCGACGGGCTTGGGGCCCTGCCACGTAGCTAGGGTTGATAAGGCGCCTTTTATGACAGGCCGACCCTGGACGCAGGGGTTATTCTTACTCCGCCCCTGCATGTGGAAAATAGACTCATACAATTCCATTTAATATAAAGCGTGTAATAAACTTTTAGCTATAATTTTACTCACCAGCGCCGTCATTTTGTCATGTTCATCTTTTTTTATTGACAAAAACAAATAAAATTAAGGGTAAACAAAATTCAATAGAATTTAGAGATATATCGACTTATCAATTCATCCTTAAGTTTTAACTTGTTTGAGTTATCCTGCAACATCGTCACAAGCCAAGACAATCATTTGTCAGTAGTTTAAATTCGGCAACGGTTTTATTCATTGATGTTTTCAATATTCGCTATTTTTTTATATATCTCACAAATATTAAATCACCTGTG
Source organism: Malacosoma neustria (assembly GCA_963693495.1). Taxonomy (NCBI): domain Eukaryota; kingdom Metazoa; phylum Arthropoda; class Insecta; order Lepidoptera; family Lasiocampidae; genus Malacosoma; species Malacosoma neustria. Next base: position 9,908,355 of record OY856395.1, on the reverse strand, counting down.
TCAGGGACCTGGTATTACTGACAAATATTTTTGAATGCAAAATTGCGGTCGCGTCGTCTTCATAAGCAAAGTATAGCGTGTGTCAAATAGTGAAGTATGCTCCTGGCTAACGATGATCAACAATAGTTCCTATAACGCCTTCACATAAAGCTTTGGATGGTTTTAGGTGGTATGCCTTTGCGGCCGCCGCTGACCTCCACGTCAGAAACACTAAGGTGGCCAGCGTACGGTTAGAACGATGAAGCCAATATATTTTCACCAGATTCATGCCGGTTATAAGGTTTCATTGGGATACAAAAAGGTCCACTCATATTGCAGTTTAAATTTGAAAGCAGGGTCGCGAATTTGACCAGGAGCTCAATACAAGCTTAAATAACCAAACCAACCCATAACACAAAACTATTTGTTCTAGTGATATTCAAACAGTTGATTGTAATTGTGAGAGAATTTTATACTACTGACGATATAAATTGCCAAATAAAAGAAGAAATTGGAGGCAATCTAATAGCGATATTAGTTTCGAGTGAAATTTCAGATATGAAATAAAATTGTGAAATGGAACGTATTAAACTAATAAATATTGCTCAACATATACAAAAATATGTTGAATACTACAATTTGAATACATAACATATCTTGTAATCATAGTAAAATCAATAGCGATATCGTATTTAACAGAAAATTGATCGACAAAATATCCCTTCAGTATTTATTTATAAACGACCGACGCTGTTTATGCCTCGACTTTTTTAAATACATTATGGAGGTGACATAATTTTTTTCTATTTACAAAGCTAGCTTTTTGCCGCGATTGGATAACTTCGGGCACAACAATGTGCTGAATGAACTTATTGGCAGTGGTGTATTAAATTTTTTTTTTATTTGTAACCATTTATCAGTAAAGCTTTTATTCTTTATTTTCGAAAGGAAACGTTTGTTTTATTTAGGTTGTATTTCAATATCCGAATTCGGAGCCAGTGATATGTTGCTGAGTCAGCAGAGGTGTCGCTAGGCTTAACTTTTTGCCTGCTTGCGTCGGTGTCCATTTCGTCAGAAATGGATTAGATGCAGCTAAATTTGTTCCATAAAAAGCGTTTGTAGTCTAACCTTGTAATCTCGAAAACGTCTTAAACGATATCCACCCAGCAATGCTTGTTAACTGGCCAAGGAGTTGGATTACTTTTGGATTTTTACAAACTTCTAAGTAAATTATAGTATATACGACGTTGATCTTTCACAACACTAGTAGCTATGTTTTAAATCTGCTGCGTAATATGTCGTCAATGTTTCTTTTTCAAATTAAATTAATTTTTAATATAATGGATATACAGTTCACTTTTAAAAAATCAAAAAAAAAAGATTTTCCTTTAGTTGGGTACGAGGATTATGTTATTATTAAAAAAATATAATTTGTTCGTGAATCTATTTGTTTAATGAGAACGAATACTTTGTATATTTCTTATAACCCACTCCAAATGCTCAAATACTCAAAGTTTTTAAGAAGTCTTGTCTGGAAATTTTATATATTTTTAATGTTATTTGAAGTTGTGAAATGTAATTCACTATTATATTGAAATAGATTTCGTAGAGATGGATTTTCAATTCGCAAAATACTGTATGAGATACGTGACTGTGCTATGATTTTATTAGAAAATATTTTCATTTGCTACAGCAATGGTGCCCAGTTATATTGACGGAATATTTTGAAGACAGTTAAACTAATGTTGACCATTCCAAAGTTTTTGTGTTTGTGTAATTTAAGAGATTATATTTGAAATATTTATTGTTGAAATTATCTCATCATTTTCAAAAAAACTTTTTAATTTATTATAGTATTTGATAGTGTTCCTATGGGTTCCTACACGAGTCAGCAATGTCCTGTACATTTCTGTGGGAGGCGTCAGCATCGGCGTCGGGACAACGCTCAAGTATTTGGGCCTTATCCTCGACCGCCAATAGGACTTTTCGGCACACTGAGCGGCTGGTCTCTCGACTCACGGGAGCGGTCGGGGCACTCGCCCGACTGCTTATCAACATCAGGGGAACGAACTCAGTGTGCCGGAAACTATACGAAGAAACCGTACGGTCATTGGTCTTTTACGGGGCCTCCGTTTGGGCGGAGCACCTGTTGGCCAAGAGCGCTGCGTTGCTGCGAAAACTGCAACTTACACTGGCTGTCAGGGCTATTAAAAGATACCGCACGGTGTCCTTCGAGGCGGCCTTCCTCCTCGCCGGATTCATGCCGTGGGATTTGGAAACTCGGCTTTTGGTATAGCTGTATCGGTGGCGCCAGGAGGCCGTCGGCCGGGGTTCTTGCCCCACGCCTCGTAAAATCGAGGTTAAGCGGGTGGAGCTCCGGGAAAATCTCATGGCAGTTTGGAAGGAAAGACTTGCGCAACCCAGTGCAGGCCAAAGCACCATCGCAGCGATGCGGCCCACCCTGCAAGACTGACTTGACAGGTGTCACGGCATTCTGTCGTTTCACGTGACACAGGTACTCTCAGGGCACGGCTGCATCGGACGATACCTGTGTCGCATCGCTCAAAAGGATCATACGACATAGTGTCGCCGGCGACGAGGACGCGGCACTCCACACCCTCAAAGTGTGTCTCGCATGGGCATCGGAGCGCCGAGACCTCGTCGCCCCCATCGATCTTGACCTCTCATGCCGGGCCATTATCCTAGCTATGGTCGGGGGCCAAGTGGGATGGGACGCTGTCGCCTCCTTCTGCGAGGCAGTCATCTCCGCGAAGGAGGTGGCGGAGAGGGAGAGGGAGCGCGCTAAGCTTCCCTTCAAAGATTTTTTTATCTTTTCTTGAAAATTACGTAGTTTTTTTCCAAAAAAAATCGTTAGTGACTTTTCGGTACACCTGATATAGGTATGCTATACCGGTAAATGCATGCAATAGCTTAAATTACTACAATTATATATAAATGAGCTTTAATGATTAGTTATTGATCATTAAATATACGTTTCATTTACATGTTTGGCCTTGCGTCCAAGCGGCCACCGCTGGCTCGCATTACGGGAGTAAGACGCAGAACTTCAAATAGGTACCAGCTTATACTTTACCATCTGAGTTCTGACCCGGTACAGTTTTTCTTGATAATGAGGTAAAAGAATAAGTTTTTTTATAGTATGACATGTAGATATGATTGAAAATCCTAAAGTGAGTCCACAAAAGATGATATTTCTCAGCTGTGTTGTATTTGTAAAAGACAATAATGGAACAATAGCGTGATGTAATAACATAAAAAAAAAAACTATGTCAATAAAAATCTAATAATGACATTCCACTAAGCAATTTATACCCACACATTAACTAAACCAAAAGTTTTCCAATCCCTCGTAGACATAAATTGAAAAATTTCCAAATAACTTATTAACTAAATTAAAAACAACTTGCGTGTCAACACACATTTAGTTTTTGGATGCACATAAATAAAATGCGTACTCGTCGAGGGTTGCGGCCTGACTAGATTGATATGTTTGTTTTGACTACTAGAGCCATCTAGATGATCTATATGCTTTTAGGGCTATTAAAGAATTGTTACGTAATGATGTTCCAAATTGTAATTTAAATTTAGATTGCATTTGTGTTTTGGTTTATTAGATACATTAATTCCGCAGTTTTTTTACACCGTTACTGCATTTGCGTGTTAAAACGTATTCTTTCCACTTCACATCAGTAACGTTTAGATTTTTTTTTAAATTTTATTAGGAGCTACAAACAATTTTACCATAAAAATTACAATAGATGTTAAGTGACAATTACTAATGTTTAGCATCGTGGCGCACAGTGTCAAATTGTAAAAAAAAAACATGCGGGGCAGTCTTTGGGGACTGACGATAGAAGTGAAAACTAAGTAACTTGTGAATTGTATCGTCGAGCTATTAGATTATTATTTTCGGTTTTTAAAGAAGTGTTTATGATCAAGGATTAAAGTTTAAATTGGTTATTAACACTTCTTTACAAACTAAAAATTGTTCATCCAAAAAGTGCTCAACGCGCCTAAAGAAGTTTTCACTTTAAAAAAACTCAACTGTATTTCATTGTAATAAAGTCGCAATTCGAATAGATATGTATAAGTAATGCTATACAATCATTTAAAAGTTACATTATAAAATAAACCTTCAGTCAATATCAGTAAGGTTGGTATTAATGGAGCAAAACTCCCTCTTACGTCTTACGATCAGGACAGGTGACCTGACGCGAGTTTAACATTTTTTACCCATCACAGAAAAAGTGCACAACGCCGCTAAAGAAGTTGTCATTTCAAAAATCATTGCAAAGTTTCAATATTTCGGAAACAAATTACAATTCACATAATACTATTCCTAAAGCATCGAATTATCCCTCGGGATATAATTATTTTGAACAGTGGCTTTGATTTGTAGGGGAAACAAATTATCGATATTTTTCGATAGTGTGTATACAATATTTGCTTGCGGCGAATATTGTGATGACACGAGGGACGAACGAAGACAGTTGGTAATATTGTTTGCTCTTTGAATTATTTATTTTTTGTTCTCGAATATGTATTATTTATTAAATTATGTAAGTAAAACAAATATTTAATTCCCACGCGAATATTGGAGCAGTTTTTTTAATTGATGTGGGATAGCAAATAGGCTGGCGGACAACTATACAATAGTTAGCCAGGGGCACCGCTAATACGCTACCGTCCGCGCACGGGTACTGGAACCTGGTCATTTGTGTCGGAACACAACGCAAAGTTAGGCGATGGTAACTGCTAAATTCTAAGTGGGCCATCAGCCTGTCTGCTGTACTACTCTCGAGCTTTAAAATTTAGTGTTTTGGATAAAAGCGCGACGCATAAAGGCACACATTCTAGCGCAATCCTTGAGATACAATCTAAACTAGAGACATTCTACAACATTTATGTTCCCAATACGAACGACTATTAGACGACCTCGGTGGCGTAGTGGCTAAAGCACGTCGCCTGTAACGCCTGTGAAAGTCGCGGGTTTGACTCTGATCCCGCGCTTGAGTGTTTATATATAATATGTATTTTTACAAACTAGCTGTGCCCGCGACTCCGTCCGTATGGAATAGTGACTTTGGGCAGCATTTTTTGGATATATCTTATGATATATTTTGGATTACAAGAACCCTAAAATATAAATAAATGAAATATGCAAACAGTCAGTGTTATCGAATGCAGCTGTTACGCCATGCGCCTCCGGAATACGTGCGTTCGAACCTACAAAGCAAAGCCAGCCTAAGCTAAACCCTATTTCATATGATTTATGATATATATCTAAGTTCAATTTAAATTGGATTACCTATAAAAAATTCCGAAACTGATCATTTTTAACTAAAACAATTTTTTTTTTTCTAAAATAAAAGTAGCCTAAGTTACTCCTTATATCAGCTATCTGCTAGTGAAAGTCCCGTTAAAATCGATCTGGCCATTTCAGAGATTAGCCGGAACAAACAGATAGACAGACAGACAAAAATTGTAAAAAATGTTGTTTTGGTATATGTACCGTGTATACATCCAAATGTACTTAGTAAAAAGCGGTCGCGTCCAGGCAAACATAGCGTAGGACGGCCCCCGCTCCAATGGACCTGCGTAAGGTTTCCGGTGAGGTCTGGATGGAAAAACAAGGGATTTGTGGCGCAAACTTGGAGAGGCCTACGTCTAACAGTGGACAATGATAGGCAAGTCATGATGACATGACATTTATTTATTTATTATATAAACAATGAACATAGAGAAGCAATAAAATAAAATTCCGATTCTCCCGCAAACAAAACCGCAGCCATTGTATAGTATACATTTTTGTACAAAGCACACATAAAACGGAGTCATTATTCTAATTACAATATTTTTCCTTTTTTCCAGGTACATTCCACTTACAAAGGTTGGATGAAATTATAATGAATCGCTGGAAATTATAAGAATAATTTGCAAGGCCGATTTTAATGAGAGATTATGAAGGTAAGTCCATCTAATAATGGACAAGGGAAATGTGCGTTTATTAGGATTAAACGCCTTTTTCTTCTTACAAGAAGGTCTCCTCGGTTGCGTCATCAAAATTTTACGATTCGTCAAGTGTATAACACTGGGCAAACAAACTTATATGTTCCTCTACGACACTTCTATGCTACAGCAGTGAGCTTCGGCAAAATATATGATGTAACTAAAAAAATAAGTAAGACTACCATATCACACTGGCCTACAAAAATAAAAAAAAAATCTCTGTACCTTTGACCAAACCTACCCAAGGTCTTGTGTCTTTCGATGCACAAAATCCAAATTTCTGTCTTTGGTTGTGTACACCGTCAACATTTTGATGAAATTGCTATAACGATCCATGTAGCTCGTTGACTCTATGAATATGGAAAATAGCGAAAAATCGCCAGACAAAGTAGTAATTCAAACGATTAATTTAATTCTCCAAATACCTTTATTATCTATCTACTCGTATGCCATGCATTATAATTTTATATAAAAATACCAATAACAAATTGATTGCGTTTATGAATCTACTTACCTTTTCCCCTTCTCTATAGTCCCATTAAACGTCCAGCCATGATGGCGGCGAACGGCCTCTAATATTTAAAATTCAAGTAATTTCCCTTTGCATTTATATTCTATGTAAATACAGAGGATAATGCTTTTAAATGCAATTAGTTAATAAGTAGGGAAGCTACGTGAAGCTATTGAGAATAAACAGCCGTTTGTATTGCTTATCACGGGGAGTTAATGAGTAAGTCTACCTGAGTTACTGCTGCAGTACAAGGGTGTAATGTAGTGTAATTGCTTCCAAAGTCGAATGTCCCAAAATAATATTTTATAATAGGGGTTAAAATATGAAATTGCCGTTGTATACTTTGAGTTGACACAAAATCGTCATGGTGTGAAATTTTTAAATGAAACTTTTTTCACATGAGGTCTTTTAAAAATTATGCAACATTTGATTTTCGACTTTCAATTGTTTTTTTTTTTTTTATTCACCTTAGACCTGAAGGATGGATAATTAGAAAACCCGAGTCAATTTTGAATACGAGTCCTGACGCGGCTCGCAATATCAACGTAGCGCTTGGAGAGGAGACTGCTAATGAACGCAGCGTGCGTTTTTGGTTTAAATGCTTTCGTAAAGTGACTTGAAAAACGAACCACGTGGAAGAGTGCCCACACAGGTGAATAACGCTGAATTGAAGGAGACGGTGGAAGCCGATCCGAGTTAAACTACCCAGAAATTAGCGATATGATTTAACGTTACCCTACCTACAATATTAATCATCATTTGCATCAAATCAATAAGATAAAAAAATGAATAATAGGTGCCTCATGATTTGACTGATCTGCTTGTTGAAACTTGTTGACTCGGTACAGAAATGAAGGGGAATATTGGATCAAATTGTGACATGTGACGAAAATTGGATTCCTTACGATAACCGTAAGCGAAAAATGGATTGGCTGACCCCAGATCAAACGCCGCAACAGTGCTCTACAGCAAAGCTTATCACTAAAAAGATAATGGTAAATGTTTGGTGGTCTTTTCATGGTGTTATTCACTATAGCTTTCGCAGGTCTAGTCAAGCAATAACAGCAGATGTTTATTGTGACGAACAATGATGGCGAAACTGGCAGTGAAACAGCCCCGACTCGTGAACCGATCTTCACCATTATTGATCCATAATAACGCAAGACCTCGCACTGCACGAGAAACAGTTGTATCTCTACAGGAACTGCAGTTAGAAATCATATATCATCCACTGTGCTCGCCAGACCTTGTTCCAACGGACTACCATTTTTTCGTTATTTGGACAATTTTGCTATGTGATAAAAAATGTCTTCCCAGGAGACAGTACGAAATGCTTTCACACAGTTTGTAGAATTTAGATCCCCAGAGTTCCGTTTAAATGGCAGTATTGTATATATAATGCGGATAAATATTTTGATTAAATAAACATGTTACACCCTAGGAAAAGCAAGTTTAAATTTTTCATGTACAAATCGCCAATTTCATACTTTAACCCCTAATAACTTTGGAGTAACTTACGAAAATAATACATAATTAACCTCAGCGCATATATTATAAGCAAAATACCGCTCTAAACAAGATCTCTAGAACTGTACAATCAATTGACTTGAAAACTAGCATAGTTACTCATTTGGAGATGTAGACTTTCATTATGAACGAACGGATTTTACTGAAATCCGATACAGGTGTATTTTTTTTTTCCATTTTTATAATAATTTTTGCCTGGTCAACTTTTATGATTTGGTATAGAAAAATATTTTAACTTACACATATTTTTGTTGGTAGAATTAATAGAATTTGTGATAATTATTCCCAAATGACTTTCCTAGTGAGTCGTAAAAGGCGACAGAATATTGCTTTGGCTAGTACAAGCACATCCAAGTTCTCATATTTTATATGTATTTAAGAGTCCATAGCATCCCACTGCTGGGACCACTTATCCAAAGTGGATTGGAAGGTTTTTTTTTTTTAATATATTGGGCTGCTTTTCTACTGGCGTAACCAGTAACTTTCGCCAATCATTCTTTTGGGGACTGTGCTTTTTTCGGCTTTCTTAATTTTTTGCCCTGCCGTACTCTTTTTCCCTTGGCTTCTTTTAATCTTTTATTTTAGTACTTTTTCTTTATTAACTCCTTATCACTATTACATTTATTCTTATATTAATCGTATAGTTCTTATTTTTATATATTACTTATTTATTTTCTTATATCATATTACAATTTATCTTATTATTTTTATTTTATTTTGCTTGTTTGTCTTCATTGAATGCCAATTTTCTTTAAGGGACTTCTCTTTTCCGGCTTTCTTTTTTTTTTTTTTTTTTCTTATATGTTTCTTCTATCTTCTTTTCATGGTATGTGATGTCTTATTTTTATTTTAACAATTGTCTTACTTATTTCAATACAATTTATCTTATATTTATGTTACATTTATTTTATTTTATTTCCATTCTAATTTTTCGCAGCTCCAAACCTGTTAATCAGTTTCTTTCCTTTTAATTTTAAATTTTACAATATTTTCCATTTTATATCTACATTTATCTTGTTTTATTTCTATTTATTGCAGCCCTGACTACCTTGAGGCAGAACCGCTCCAGGTGCGGCCTGGAGTGCTTGTTCGCCATTAACTCAGCTATATTATTCTCCGTGAGTTTTATGCCCACCGCATTCTCCAGGTCACACCTGTCCCGGTCGTGCCTCATACATTCTAGGAGCAGGTGCTGCACGGTTTCAGACGCTTGGCCACACACGCAAACAGGATTATCCTTTAACTTAAATCTATGGAGGTACGCAGAGAACCCCCCGTGTCCGGTCAGAATCTGCGCCCATTCCGTAGTCTTATCGATGCTCCTGAGGACCTTGTACGCTCGCGACGCATCCGGGAAGAACATGCGCGTGACCTCCGCTGTGGCTCCACCAGCGTACCGCTGCTGCTATTTTTGGACCGCCTCGGTCCTCAGCCTCCTTTTGACATATGATACCGGACACCTATCGTAGGCCGGAGCACTCCTAGTCTGCCTGGCTGCCTGCCTCGCCAACTCGTCGGCGCGCTCGTTGCCGGGGATTCCCACGTGAGCGCGGACCCAAAAGAGCCTGAGTGTATTGCCACTCCCCTCTATCTCCGCTATATTCTCGCGAATATGAGTAGCGAGGGGATGGCGCGTGTCCGGGTTCCTGACCAAATCTAGTGAGGACCTCGAATCACTGAGCACAGCCGCCCTTTGCAGCCTTGCTCGGATAACCAGATCCGTGGCCTGGCTAATCGCGAGCAACTCCGCCTGGAAGACTGTGCACAGTGGCTCGAGCCGCATCCGTTTGGTCCTGATCTCGGCCCCACACCGCCAGTAGGTATATGCAGCCCCAACCCCATCATCTGACTTACTCCCATCGGTGTAAATCAGATGATCGGGCATCTGTAGCCGAGCCACAGTCTCAGGCTGCATATCTTCCAGACATTCATAGTGAATGTCCGGTTCCTCGGCGGGGTGGGGAGCCTCCCAAAAGGCAACACGCTCCTCCAGCTCTCTTCGGTCCAGCTCAGGAATGGGAGGGATTGGAAGGTTACACATTCAGCGCGTTGCTAATGCCTCTTGTGTTGCAAACGTCGATAGGCGACGGTGACCACCTGCCAGGGTAGACCGTTTGCCTGTCTGCTGAACTCTAGCTATAAAAAAAACATACCGGTTCTAGGTATGCAGGTTTCCCCACGACGTTTCCTTTGAACGTCAATACGCAAATTAAGTGAGAAATACTCCCTAAGCGGTACATACCACTGTGGGATTGGAACCCGGAACCTCTATATTGGTTTACGACTGTAATACTACTAAGCTACCAAGTACCTTTTCATATGTATGTTTAAAACTAATCTAATTTAGTTCGCTCCCATCACTTCAGTCCAAAAGCCCTTATTTATTCTGTTTACAAACTCTTCGCATTTTTTTCTAATCGTTCCCAAATCTCGTCCTTTCGTTGAAAAGAGGGGAATTGAAAACTTTCGCACTTATAATCGTTAATTAAAACCATCGCAAGGGGGCGCTCCTGTGAATTATCTGCGTAATCCAGCCCTTGTGACGCTTTAAGTTGGCCAGTTAAGGAGTTCAGACAAATCTTATTGATTATGCAGTCTTTACTAGCACTGGCCTGCAACTTCGTCTATGTCCTTTTAGTAATATTTTATAGTGCTTGGAATGCTCTAGCGCAGGTGTCGGCTCTAGCGTTGTGGATTGTTTCTTTGTTTTCAAACCTCGTCCCGCGCTGCGTCTGACCCGCGTTTAACCTTGCAACCTAAGGGGTACCGCTAACACGTTGCCGTCCGCGTATGTGAACTGGAACCTGAGTCACTTAGCCGGATTACCAGACAAAGTTATTATAGTAGCGTATCAAGAGATTAGGAGTGGTTGCCATCCAGACGGGTTTGGAGCCCTACCACCTAGCTAAGGTTGTTTTGTTGACTTTTAAGACAGTCAGCGGCCGCAGGTATGTGAGAAAACCTACCTTAGCGGTGAATACCACCACGAGCATGGAGCCATTATCTCTAGATTGGTCTCCGGTTATGCTACCACTTGGTTTCCAAACCCGTTAATATTGATAATTGATACAATGATGTATGTATTATAATTAAACAATACTCGTACATATATTACTATTAGTAATTCCCATGTCGTGGTACACGGTCTTTAATTAATATACCGCCAGTCAGCGGGTTGGATTCAAACCATTATTACGATTTCTAGTTAATTATATTAAATTTGATTAATTAATTCGTCAAGATCAATTTAGTTTAAGACATGAGAATTTGGACTGGAATTTGACTGATGCGAATGGTGATGATAATTATTAAGGATATTTAAGGTTTTAGCAAAGTTAATTGAAGCATTTGAAGATGATATGTGAAATTGAGATTGTTAGAAATAATATCTGCATATATGTATCATTTCAAGCACAGCGGCTAATCTCGGTTTCATAAAAATCATCAAAGAGCAAGCAGCTCCGCTGTCGAGTATCTTTATTCTAGATCCCTAGTATCTCCTATTATCCGTGCAGGGGCGGAGAAAGAATACTAACCTCTGCGGCCGGGGTCAGCCTGTCGTAAAAAGCGACAAAATAACCCACCCTAGCTACGTGGTAGGGCCTCAAGCCCGTCTGGATGGCGACCACCTTTGGTTTTAAGTATGACGCCATAATAACCTTGTGTTGTGTTCCAGCATTAGTGACCCAAGCTCCTGTACTCTTATGGGAATGCAGCGTGTTCGTGATGCCACTGGCGTTGCAAACACCCAATTCTAAGTGGGCCGTCAGCCTGTCTGCTGTCCTACAGCAATAAAAAAAATCTCAGATTGGTCGAAATACCAATATTATTGAATGTACGATGCCGGTCACGGACCGAGAGTGCACCTTACAATAGATGAGAAGGACCGTTCGAAAGCAGTGGGCTGTATGAGAGGGGAGTGGGGGAGGAGCGGTTGGTATACAGATTTGCGATGCTTTGCAGTGGGCAAAGAAACTCGCACTTACCTTGATTCCACCCGGTTCGGTTCAGGTCCGATCGCGGATGAACTGTTGCATGGCACCAACTACATGTCACAAACTAGACACTTAACTCACAATTTCATAGCGAGCACGGCCAATGAGAGTAAAAAGGAGTACCTGAAGCCAATTGCGCAGAGAGTGGTTTTCAGGGAGGTCAAACGTCGACCGTCCCACGCGTTCAGAGGCTCACGCGATACTACCCTCGTCCCACGGTCGCTTTTAGCATTCACCTCACCGAGTGAGGGTAGATAACAAAATCAGGAGGCGAAGATTTCAACTAGACATTATTATTATTATTATTTTTTTATTGCTGTAGGACAGCAGACAGGCTGACGGCCCGCTTAGAATTTAGCAGTTACCGCCGCCTATGGATGTTTGCAACACCAGTGGCATCACGAACACGCTGCTGTCCCATAAAGGTACTGGAACTTAGGTCACCAGTGCCGGAACACAACACAAGGTTATTATGGCGGCATACTTAAGACTAAAGGTGGTCGCCATCCAGACGGGCTTGAAGCCCTACCACGTAGCTAGGGTGGGTTGTTTAGTCGCCTTTTACGACAGGCCGACCCCGGCCGCAGAGGTTAGTATTCTTTCTCCGCCCCTGCACGGATTAAAATTATGGATATTATAAAATTATGCGAAGATCGAACCTTAAATGTTTTTGACTTTAGTGTTAGATTTTTGGAAATGTTTTCTTTGAAGAATATAATGTGTTTCTTTATACCCGTGTGCCACCACAGTTGATAAGAGTATGCCCATTAAAACTACTCCGGCATACCTCTGCTATCCAATGCCCGGAGAAAGGGGAAGGGGTATATGCTTTCACTTGCGCCTCTTCTGAGTGTCAGCCGGGAATGTTATGTTTACCCCGGCTGCCTCAGAATTTTTTTTATTGATGTAGTATAGCAGACAGGCTGACGGCCCGCTTAAAATTTAGCAGTTACCATTGCCTATGGGTGTTTGCAACGCCAGTAGCATCGTGAACACGCTGCTGTTCCATAAGGGTACAGGAACTTGGGTCACCAATGCTGGAACACAATACAAGGTTATTATGGCGGCATACTTAAGACCAAAGGTGGTCGCCATCCAGAAGGGCTTGGGGCCCTACCACGTAGCTAGGATGGGTTGTTATCGCCTTTTACGACAGGCTGACCCTGGCTGCAGAGGTTAGTATTCTTTCTCCGCTAATTTAATTCCACCGCGGATTTTTTTGATTTCTGGATAAAAAGTGTAGCCTATATATAAGTATACAGAATTTACTAGTGTATTTCTTTTCGCCACGAGTTTAATCACCAAAATGCCTCAAAGACTACCATCATAATTTTATCAGCATTAATACACACTTCCAGAAACAGTATTAGCATCGATTATAAATTGTCCAAACAACATAATCTCTTTAAGCTCAATGTAAGTGAAACTCGTAAAACTGAATTTACCCCCGAAACAAGCTCAAAGCACGCCCCGAAGTTATAAGCATAAAATGTCGGGGGGTTTCTTAAAAATACTTGCCAAGGACTCAATATAGAGGTTTCAAGTTATAATGTGCGTAATGAATGATATTCTTGTTGTAAGCATTACATCCCGATTGCATCCGAAAGTTTCTCTTCGGAGCCTGAAATATGTTTTATTTTGAGCCAAAATTGACTCTTATTTGCCTGAAGAGAGCCACAAGAAAAAAAATTATTGTGTCAGTTCCGACTGGAGTTTACTCCTTAAGAACTATATTATTGTTTAGATTGAAAAATGAAAATCGTTTTTTAAGGAGTAAACTCATATAATCACGCCTCTTTCCCGTAGGGGTAGGCAGAGACCACTTCTTTCCACTTGCTACGATCCTTACATACTTGTTTCGCTTCGTCCACTTTCATTATTCCCTTCATACATGCCCTTCGGTTTAGGGTACTCTTGACCTGGCCTTTTTTCAAGACTATTAAACTGACACAAGAATGCCAAGGTCAAGCGTTGGGTGGTGTTCGTAGGCGTTCGGTCGCTCGCGCGTGTGTCGACAGGGGACAGAGCGCGGACACGTCCGTACGTAGCGCTCGCGGGAGCTTGGAATATGAATATGTGCTAAAAAGTGAAAAGTGCGCAAAGGAACGTAACGCCTCACTTTAGTTAACGCTCGATTTTACTCCTCATAAAATTTTCATACCGCGGGCTAAATATGAAAATCGTGTTTCATAAAGAGTAAACTCCAATAAATATGTGGTATTTTTAGATCAGTAGATCAAAAAAATCTAAGAATATACAATAGGTTTTTGACTTTTGATCTGTGTATTTAACCGATGAGTTAGATTGATCTGGACTTAAGTAACAGTATTTCCCTTTCTCACGGTACGAGGTAAGCACTCCGAAAATTGCATTATAACATCTATTCTGTTTCGTGTTTAGAATAAAAATAATTTTATTAAGAAACATGTGACTATTTGGGGGAAGTGAATGTAAATTATTACAAGCGACTAAAGGCAGAGTAAATGATAGCTTAGACGTACATCCGAAGACCACTCTAGAGGTTCCAAATTCGATGACAATTTTTCTTGCTTAATATGTACTTAGGTAATTTTTTTTGCCTAATGTGCAATGAGTTTGTGTATCTGGGTTCAAAGTTTACAAGAGATGGAAAGTGTGAGAGTGATATTGAAAGAACAGTGAATGCAGAAAACATGGTGAATGAAGCTTTGCACTCCTTTATGAACAGTCGGAAGGTGTCTGGCTGTGCATGAGGGGGTGTTGGTTCCGACACTCATGTACGGAAGTGAAAGTTGGGTATGGCAGAAGAAACATGAAAGCAGAATAAATGCAGTTGAGATGAGAGCGTTAAGAAGTATGATAGGAGTTAAACTGAGTGACAGGATAAGAAATAGTGAGATAAGGAAACGTTGTGGTCTGAAAGAAGATGTAGTGACAAAAATTGAGAAAGGTATGCTGAGATGGTTTGGCCATGTTGAGAGAACGAATGAAGAACGATTGACGAAAAAAGTGTATAAGGCGAGTGTGAATGGAAGTGTTGGAAGGGGTAGACCTAGGCGGACGTTTCGAGATCAGATCAGGGACGTCTTGAAAAAAGGCCAGGTCAAGAGTACCCTAAACCGAAGGGCATGTATGAAGGGAATAATGAAAGTGGACGAAGCGAAACAAGTATGTAAGGATCGTAGCAAGTGGAAAGAAGTGGTCTCTGCCTACCCCTACGGGAAAGAGGCGTGATTATATGTATGTATGTGCATATTATAACATATTGCCATGTACACATTTATTGAGATCACCGATATATGTGGATCAGGAACCATTTTCTCTAGGGGGATACCCGAGCAGTAAGATATTATGAATTGTTAGTATTTTAATAAGCATGGGGTTGATCTTCAAAATTCAATGTTAAGCCGTCATGTCAGCAGGTTCCATTTTTCAATACATCTTCACCCTACTTTAACTAACGGAAGGAAATAATTTAATTTATAACACCTTTTGAAGTGATAACTTCTTATGGGATGGTAAACCGCTTCGTTACGTAACGCGTTATGGCGCCAGTCTGTTTGGCTTCCCTTTCACTCATACGGCAGCGCTAGGCAGGTTCCTCCTCTCTCACTCTAACCCACAGCGCTAGATCTATTCCAATTGTGACTTTATCGCAATGAAATACAGGTGAGTTATTTTTCTTTATAAATAATGTACATTAGAGAATAATTTTTTTCTCTCTTGCCTGTGGGTATGCTCCAGAACATGCTTGAATAACCTTTTCCATGAAATCCAGAAAGATAATACATCGACCGTTTAAATGGCAACACAAAACCATCACTTGTTCATGTCACTATACATCGATAACATATCAACTGTGCTAATTGACAAATACACGCACATTCAGTGAACATGACCACCATATATACGGATGAGCCAATAATCTAATTCCAACGAGATAGTACTATCGCAGATATCATCGTTGCTTAGTGTACTATATTAATAATTGTATTATTAAGTGTGAAGTGTACTTATTAAGGATGTTATGGGTATTAAATTTCGGATCTGGATACGGATATATGAATTATATTATGTTGGTTTCGAATATGAAATTACTTCGGATAATCCGTTAGTTTCGGATAGTAACGGATATTAGATAATGAAGAAATGTTAAAAGTAAAATACATATTAAAATACTGTATGGTACGTTGTGTTACGTTTATCAACTTGTTATTAGAATAACAAATTTTTAGTAGAAATGTAATCAGTTCATTTTGGAAAAGTGGTCCCTTGCCCAAAACAATTTGGAAATACCTGGTCTATACTATAGAGATAAACAATGCATGAGCTGTACACGACTCGTGTGATAGTTCGTTCGGGAAAAATCAAAAATATATTATAACGCGTCTCATTTAGTCTCCACCCCGATTCGAAATTATTTAAAACTTTATTTTAGATTCGGATATCGGATTGTTTCGGATACGGAATTCCATAACATCCCTGCTTGTTAGTATTATTTTATGATGATTGTATTTATTAAGAATTGTAGTTACATCCTAAATACAGATTTAAACTAATTTATATGATAATTTTTTAAGTAGTTTAAACAATTAGTATTTGTATGTATTGCTTGTATACGTGTATGCTATTTAGCTTAGCATAAAACTGCGTGAATAATATTGTATGCTTAAATTAATTTAATTTAATAGGTCATCTCTAAATACTAAAGTATTGCTTGACCATGTCCGCAAGGAAGCCGGGAGGGTAGCGCAAAGTGTCACCCGATATACCCCTCACAGGTGATATAGAGAGTAGCGTCACATAATAATTACCAAAAGCAGATCGACTTTGTGACCCTCCACATAAGATCAGCAGCACAAAAACGGTTACCGTACGGTTAGGACAGTGGAGACGATCATAGTCTGGCATAGTAACAGGGTTTCCTCGGGATAAAAAATGAGTCGTAACAAGTTTTCACTAGTTTACACAGATCAATGAAGGGGCGTTGTTTAGTTTCAAGGTCAGGAGTAAGACGGTAGTTGCTTCAATAAAGGCCGCTGGTTACTGATTTATGTAACAAATGGTTGTCACTTCAGTGATACATTACCTATTACTTACTGTTAAGCATTTGTGAGCAATCTAATGTAACTAGATATTGAATTATCTCTACTAAAAATAAATAAATTAGTCATTAAAATGCCATCTTTTACTCAATAATTTTGTACAACAAGAGTTTTCCGTGTACAACGTCTGACAGCGTAGTTTTGCGCTGCAATTATTGCCATTGTTCTGTACTCGGCCGCCAGGTGTTCTTCGTTACGGCTGGCACAGTTTGTAAAATACAGCGGATTTATTACACGCCTAAAGTATGTAAAACGTACTTTCAGGATCTGGAATGAGCTTCCGGCTGAGGTTTTCTCAGCGCGGTACGATATGGGGTTCTTCAAAAAAGGCGTTATAAAATTTCTTCGAGACCGGCAGCGCGTTGGTAATTCCTCTGGTGCTGCAAACGTCCATAGGCGACGGTGACCATCTGCCAGGGTGGGCCGTCTGCCTGTCTGCAGAACTCTAGCTATAAAAATAAACTAAAAATCAGTTCGTAGACGTGTGCCCTCCAGCCAGGGATAAAAAACAATAGTTAACGCTATTATATTATATATAAAAATCCAAAATCAGAAAGGAATCGAACCCCTAACCCTCGCAATCATTCCGACGGGCAAGAGCCGTTGGGCCATTGGTTGTCATTTTAAAGACGACAAATAAGATTAAGAGCGTTCGATGGCCAGACCCTTGTGATTTTATAATTCTACGGGGCAGTTGCATTTTCTTGGTGCCCCTAGCGTTGCAAACATAATATATGTAAGCGACGGTAACTGCTTATTATTTAGTGGGCCGTCAGCCTATCTGCTGTCCCTCAGCAATAAAAAAAAATTAACAGCTGAAAGTTTATCTGTGCATATCCATATGGGATATCCCCAACACAGGTTAGAACGATCAGCGACTATGGAGTTCGGATTACGTTTACTATGGCGGGTAACATCCCTGTTACCTGCAAAAGTAACCATACACTGTGTGACAATACAGAAATGGCACCGTTCAGTTTCACCTATCGAGGTCATATCCTTGTAAAAACCAAATATAGCTACGTGTTATTCTTAATTGAGAAATGTTATCATAATATAATAGAATTTTTAAATGACGATTTTAATTAATATAAATTAACAATATAATGTAAGTTATTAAATGTTTGTTAAGAAGTTAATTAATTTCCCAAATGATAATATATTTGTACGCCTAAAGGCAAAAATGCACTGGGAATAATTTGTAAACTGATATCATGTAACTACCTGCATTTTAACAAATAAATATTAGGATTATGATTATTAGGATTAAAATTTAATGTTAAAAGTTAAAATGTAGCAAAGTAAATAATATTGTAGAATTAAACGTTGCAATGAATAGATAAAACAATATAATACATTTGTAAATAATATAAATAAAATAGTCGTAGGTAAGTAAGCATTTTTGTTTATTATTTTATTTTATTAATATGCGCTCTCCGACTTCGGAACTTGAATGTTTATCTGGTAATAAAAAAAACCCATTTAATCACTATGAGTAATAAACATTCAAGTTCCTATTCGCTGTCGTCGGAGTCGTCCTGCAAATTAATTACAAACTCAAAATCCAGGTCGTATTTAATTAGTATTATTATTATTGGTATTTTAAGTATTCTTTTTCAATTTTTTGGATATAAGCACATGTTTTTTTACTGCCAACATCGACTATAAAACTTTCTATTTTATAAAATTTTACATATATCTCGCTTTCTTTTCTTCATAGGAGAAGTGAATTTTGATGAAGTAAATGGCAATTCATATTTTTCATAGAAACACATCGCATGCTTAATCATAAACTGACCTAACTCAAAAAACCTGTTTTTTGGGAAATCGCAAAAAACGTTTTGTCATTTACTACTTATCCCATATATTGACTTATAACTAAATAGCGGTAACTCAGTGTGGGAAAGAGATATCGAAATAACTCTTAGTTTGGCCGATAGAGGGCGTCGATACAATGCTGCCCGTTATGTTATCTCACTTTAGACCTAAATCGTAATCGGTCAGTTTATGATTAAGCATGCGACATGTAGCCTCAGCTGCACGCCGTGTAATATCTCGTTAATGATAAATAAATAAATATTTATTTGTCACAAAATATTTAATATTTATTTTATTTAATGATAAAAATCACAGTTAGGCTCCATAATTGATTTTGTAAATTCATACTCTTCTTATAGGAAGTGATAAATGCTAGCTATCATGATTCGATTCTAAACAAAATCAAATAAGTAACTAATTTTATAATTTTGGTATGGATTACTGTGTATACGTACAGTGCATACATCAAAGATAATAGAAAATAATTTATTCATTGTAGAGCATAGAGAAGTATTTTATCTTAAGATGGTCTAATATATGTAAATTATATTAACTATTTATGGCGGTCCATTGAATTGTATGGTACCTAAGCGATAAGGCGAATATATAGTGTGTGTGTGATGTGATTTATGGAAAAAATATTACACCACTGTGTATAATTGTTTCGCGTTTACTTGCCATGCTGACGTTACTGCGTAAAAAATTTTGGCGCGGACTTAAAACATTAGTGTCCCGGACCAGGTCGCGTTCGAGGCTGGGCGCTCCCGAGATTACGCACACTGTATATGTGCACGCCTAACAACATTCAAAGCCAAACGGACTTCGTGAAATAGAGTATTTCTAAATAATTCACAGTTAAATTGACAAGAATTTACAAAAAAGTAATATTTTAAAATGGATCATGTAATACCGAATAATCCAAACCTGTCGTCTGTCTGCTCCGAGTGCTGCCAGGCGAAAGAGTGCCAGCGCATTTTGTTTTCTTTTTGATTTGAGGTTGTGCGTCTCAGACGACATACCAGCGACAACGGATGGGAACAGTATTCCGACCAATGGGAGCGGGGTCGATCAGCCATGGCAGCGTGCTCGTGAATACGCCTCCTGCGAGGTGCGATTTCGGCTCCACTGCTCCATGGGGAGGGAGGGAGAGCAAGCCGTGGAAGGCTGGAAATGGGGGTCATGACGTACTATTCTAATCTACTGCCGTTTTGCAATGCGTATAACTGGGGGAGAAGAAACAACGAAAGAAACTCCTCCGCAACACGTCTATCTACTATCTAACACGTTGCTATGACCGTCTTTTTATAGTGTACAGCATTTTGACAGAGTGGAGGTACGTTTGTAATATATTACTTTTAAACCCATTCTAAATAGCTATTTGAAATGGGTTTAACTTAAGTTCAAAAGTTCAAGTTAATAGTCTGTTTAAGAGAATTCTAAACAACAACTTCTTAATCACAGAACTTTAGAATCACGACCTTACGTCGACGTTTTGCCTTGGCTAAATATTCGAATTAAACGCTTTAATGATAATGAAAACATTTACTATTCACTAAGCATGTTTCGTGTGCCGTTTAGAATTATGCCTGAACCCGGTTGGATTAGTATGTATGCTTGCATAAAAAATTTTCTTCCTGCCCTTATCCCAAACTATGTGGGGTCGGCACAACATGTTCACTTCCACTCTTATCTATCTACAGGGTGACTTTGACAAACCCGTCCAAATTTTTTTTACGCACTAAACATCATTTAAGGAACCCATTTTTGCAAAAAAAAATTGTATGTCAAATTTTCACCATAAAATATTTCATATAATTATGATCATTAATTCAATCGTACAGAATAGTGCTATGGTGCAACCTTCGTACGTTAACCTGTTATTACCTGTCTCTGTCTCTCCCGCGTAAATGAGTAGTACGTATTCGCTCGCCCGGTCCAATGCCGCTGTCCTCGGCCTTTTACTAGGTCAGATGGAGAAGTCATTGACACTCTAGCGCCGTATTATGTAAATTACGAGTTCTTTGAATGACTTTGTGATGCTGATTACTCAACATTTTTGTACTATGTGATACAAAACTAAAATACATGTTTCTCGTAACTTTTACTAAAGATTCTTCTGTGTAAATTTGGATAGGTTTGTCAAAGTCACCCTGTATATCTATTAGTCGTCATCTCAACATTCACACTTTTTTGCCATATCATCTCTTACACAATTCATCCGTCTTCTCTTTGTCCTACCCCTCCTTTTGTATCCATCCATTCTGCAAGTGTACAAAAAAAAATTGCTAGTAAGTATTAAGTTTTCTACTAATTCAAATGCCTTGCAATGTTTTAAATGGAATACGTATTTTGATAAAATTATTGACTCGCGTTACTGAAAATATCCAAACGTTAAGCGTTACTGTGTTTACTTAAACTTAATATGAACATATCGTCGGCTTATTGCAAGAAGTCATTATGTGACATTTCATTATTTTGGGAAAACAGCATTTTAGTTGGAATTAGTTAGTGGTTATCTTGATTATCCAAAGACGTAACGGCTAAAATTGGCCAGCTAGAAATTAGTGTTTTTTGCATTTTGTAGAATATGTAAAAACGAGCCCATTATAGATAAAAACGTATTTAGTGATTGTTGCAGTTAATGAGTTCTTGCAATAAACTGACGATATTATTTGTTTAGGCACCGTTTCCCATGCTTTTTTCTATGTACCTGCAAGTTATTTTAGATGACGCCGCGCCGCACATTTCTTGACTTGTGATCACACCGCTAATACTTTTGTTTATTTGTCCTAAATAAATGTTTGTTTAATACGGGTACACGTCGCCATCTTGTATTCACTCCGCTTTAGAATACTCGTTTTATGTGTTAATTAAGTGATATTGGAACATCTATTTGTAATAAGCTTTGACTCAAACCGAGTGTGGAAGATAGATCGCTGATTATCAGGTTTGTTGCTATCCTTTCTAACTGCTTGTATATTTTCCGTCTACATTTGCCTTCTAGACTACCACTTTTAAATTATCGTAAGTTAATTAAGTAATTTACATTCAACGAGTTTTTAAATCATCTGTAATCTTATCACTTGGACATCATCCTACAAGAACCAGTGTCGTCACAAATTGTACTAATTGCTATCATTTGCGTGTGCAAAGGCGGCGGCAAACAAAGCCGACAGCGGGGCTTGTATGGCGCCCTCTTATTACTATTTATTGAAGAGAGAATGTTGTATGGAGATAATTTTGATTGCATAAACACTGCTCTTTAATCATATTGTCTTATTCTATTACTTGTATATAATAGGTCTTTACCTATGAAATTGCCGTTCTGCAGTACTGGCCATTTCAAATCAAAATAATTTTTGTCTGGCTAAGAATTCTAATTTCAAATTAATTTTATTTTAAAAACATGGAATTCTTTTCCAAAAGTAGTCATTTGTTTATTGATTAGTGTTACATTTTCATCGCATTTCAGTGTTTTTCGTCATCATGGATACGGTAAAAATTCGAGTAATTATGGAATATGATTACCGTCGTGGCAGCAACGCGGCACAAGTAGCACGCAATATCAACGACGTTTACGGAGCTAACACTACAAACCAACGCACCACCTGTTATTGGTTTGCTCGCTTCCGTTCTGGGAATTTCGACCTGAAAAATGAACCTCGCGGTCGTCCGAAGACTTTGGTCGACAATGACGAATTAAAAGCGATTGTGGAAGCTGATGATACACAATCTACGGCTGAATTAGCAGCAGTTTTCGACGTTAGCGTCAAAACAATATTGATACATTTGCGTCAAATTGGCAAGGTAAAAAAGTTTGACAAATGGGTGTCCCACGAACTCGATGATCGTCAGCGCGAAGCACGCGTCAAGACGTGCCTTGCACTGCTCAACAGACACACAAATGAAGGAATTTTGAACCGCATTGTTACCTGCGATGAAAAATGGATTCTGTTTGATAACCGCAAGCGCTCAGCAAGTTGGTTGGATCCTGGTTCAGCACCTAAGCAATGCCCTAAACGGAAACTTACCCCTAGAAAAGTGATGGTCACTGTTTGATGGTCTAGCGCCGGTGTGATTCATCACAGCTTCTTACCAAACGGGGTGAGCATTACTGCAGCTGATTTATTTAAGAAGGGCATCAATAAACTGCAACTGCGTTGGCAAAGATACATTGATTGTATGGGTGATTACTTCGATTATTACAAATAATAAATACATGAAAAAAATTCGTTTAAATTTTTTCATATAAAACGGCAATTTCATAGGTAAAGACCTAATTTATAACCCTAGGAGAGTCTGGTCAAAAGTAGAAAGCGTTTTTATGTTTTTGTGGACAAGTGTTATTATTTAATTTTATTAAAATATTTTCTTGATTGCAGTATACATTATGATCTATTTTTTAGTTATGGCAATATTTATATTTGTAACATTAATGTACATAAAATATTTAAAATATAGCCAGTGTCAGTAATTAGCCAGGTAAATAACTTTTGCCTCTATTATAGCCAACTAGATTATATTGGAATTGCAATCAAGTTGCGCGCAAAAATGGAAGCAATTGATTTGTTGCGAAATTTTTATCTTTATCCCTGTGTCGGATGGCAAAACAAATAGTGACTGTAGACAAGACTGGCTAAAAGCGTTCGTGTGTCAGGGGATTTAGTGCCTCGTGTATACGGGGCGGAATAATTACGTCACGTCCTGTGCGGCGGACTCTATTTACAGCAGTGCTTCTTGAAGTTAACTCCCTTACTTCTAAGTAATTTTATTTAGGAATTTTACTAATAAGTTAAATTATATTAAAGGTTGTATTTTATTTGTTTAACACGAAGAGTTTCTAGAACCAAGACCGTCAGAGTTCAAGTTAACATTGCTATGTCCGCTAATGTATCACAATAAAATATTTAATTCGGTTACAACACCACTTAAAGTAAGTGAAAATTGCATACAAATTGAATGTCGGTGATCGCTACAACTAAAGTATCTGATCATGCTTCATGCTTTTTTAAACCTGTACCTAAGATGTGCTTTCAGTCGAAATACTTTTCTCCGTTCAGGGGCGTAGTAAGTATACTAACCCCTCTTTCCGGGCTCAGCCTGTCGACAAGGCAACAAAACAACCCTAGCTACGTGGTAACACTCCAAGCCCGTCTGGCTGACCTTTGATCTATAAGTATGCCGCCATAATTGTGTTGTGTTCCGGCATTAGTGACCCCAGTTCCTGTACCATATGGGACAGCAGCGTGTTCGTGGCGCCCCTAGCATCGTAAACATTTATATGCGACGGTAACTGCTTACTTTTAAGTGGGCCGTCAGCCTGTCTGTTGTTCCTCAGCAGTAAAAAAATACATTGAAACTGGAATAAACTACTTGCTGATCGACAAAAAACGTAGCCACACTACATAATCTTTTTTACGTGGAGCGTAGTTTTTTGCTTTATGGTCGCCGAACGAAAGTTTGAGAACATCTGGTTTCTTACTTAAGGGTAGGAAATGCTGCCAAATACAACTGCAAATATGCGGAGGTGCGTTAGAAGGTTTTTTTCTTCATTATTCAGGAAGAACTACATTTTTAGCTATGTAGGGAGTAAATGTCTCGCTCTTGAAACTGGCTGCAGGAATGGCGGACCAGTTCAAATTCTCGATAGTGAACTCAGCATCATTGGTTATTCTTCCAATAATATTAAAAACTATGAAAAAGGGAAGAGAAATGTAGATTTTAGATAATATAAATAAGAAAAGGATCTTCTCAAAAAGTTCATTGTCGCGCAGCGAGCTATGGAAAGATATGCTCGAATCAGAAATGAGGAGATTCGTAGGAGGACCAAAGTAACCGACATAGCCCGGAGGATAAGCAAGCTAAAGTGGCAATGGGCGGGCCACATAGCGTGAAGATCGCACGGCTGATGGGGCGGAAACATTATAGAGTGGAGACCGCAAACTAGTAAGCGCAGCGTGGGACGGCCGCATACCAGATGGACCCATGACCTGGTGAAGATCGCTGTGTCTCATTGGATGCAGGTGGCATTGGACCGGGAACCCCTTGACACTTACCTTGACCCTTGACGCTACCAATTTTTTTTATTGTTGTGAAACAGCAAACAGGCTGACGACCCCCTTAATAATAAGCGCTTTTTTTATGATGCTCTTTTTTAAATACCCTATGTACTGCGGTAAAAAAACGTTAGCTGAAAGCTCATTCCACATCCTCACTGTGCGCCAAATGAACGTACTGGAGAATTGTGTGCACGGCTGTAGAAGCTCCAGATAGTGTGAATGAACGCCCAGCCGATGACGACCAATTCAGTGATAGAAAAGAGGATGAAGGTACCATTTAAAATAGTTCTTCAGAACTTTCATCGATGTACAGACAATAGAAAATACAAAGAGATGCAAAGAACTAAATGTATTATAAGTTAATAAATATTATAAGCTTAATTATTTTTAATAAAATCCGTCAAAACCCTTTCGGAGCGGTGCGAGGTCATTGTGGACGAGCTAACGAATTTACTCACTCGCTAATTGGTACATCAATTTTAATGTTTTCATATTCAACAATTTTCACTAATGTAAAGTCTAAAACAGATTGATTACTCAATATACATATATGATGAATGATGTATGTTCAATGACAATTTGTTTAGAATTATGGTAGTTGGTGCTTATACTGCTATTCATCAACATCATCTTCATCCGAGTGATTAATGGAGGTAAGGGATCCGCTTTTGAGAAACAATTCAGCGCATCTTTTTGGATTGACGCCTCTCTGTAATTCTTTTTAGTATCCAAAAACAACCAATATCGAAGTAAAGGGCGAAGTCGAATGAAAATTTAAATAAGGTGTTTTAAAATTTATTCGATTGTTGACGTTGGTAATGCCTCTAGTGTTGTAAACGTCCATAGACGGTGTAAGCACCTACTGCCTGTTTGCCTGTCTGCTGTACTCCAGCTATAAAAAAATGTATCCAAATTTTCTATTTCAGACGTTGGGCACCAAAAAATAAAACCAAACGGTTCCTTTGTTTTGCTATTTATAGAGTAGCTAAAGGAGTAATAGACTAAAATTGAAAAAGCTGCTTTTCTTCGTGCAGAGGCAGAGTAAGAATATACATACCTCTGCGGCTGAGGTTGACCTGTCATAAAAGGCAACAAAACAACCCTAGCTATGTGGTAAGGCCCCAAGCCCACCTGGATGGCAAAACCACCCGTAGTCTATAAGTACATATGCCGCCATAGTAACCTTGTGAGATAGCCCTCTCCAATAAAAAGAAAACGAAATAAATCAAACTACTTTATTTTTATTATGTGAGATATTAGTTGCCTTCGACTTGCACAACCAAGAGACGGGGATACAAGGGCTCGTTGCACCTTCCTTGCGGGGAGTGCGTAAAGTATTTCCACGTAAAAAAAACCGACAGTTGATTCCCACTAAAAACGCTAGACTATGAGGAATTTGTTGGTTAATATATAAATATTTTGATTTAATTCTTACTGATTGGTAAATAAATATTTGAGCATTCGTTATGTCCCAGAGTGCTCTACTTATAACAACAAATGTTTGACAATGTCATTTCCTTTCTTTAAATTGTTGTTAATGGAAGTAATGGTTACTTCTTTTAAGGCAATTAACGTGTATATACAATGTTCATGTTTGTTTATTGGTAACAGATGGCAGTTTAATAACTTAAATAACCTATGAAGTTTTTCTACATTTAACATCGAATTTTCTAAAGGGAAATAGTTCATTTGCTTATTGCACAACCCGCCGCCTGGGGGCTGCCAACGTGGTAGTGTGGCAATCCCGATCAATGTGCTCGTACACCTATAACTAACAAGGGGGACCCACATCGCTGGTGTACCCACCAAAAACCACCCCAGTGTTCCTCTTCTGCCGGGAGGGAGGGATATGCTTATTGATACCTAATAGCACAGCCGTTCCTGGAGGTTTCCAATACTGGAACTGGTGTGCCTACCTCGTAATCAGTTTATGTACTTTCACCTATCAAAGGAGTTAATTTTATATTTCATCAGGTCAGAAACGACTTTGTAAGGACATATATGCTTTGTAAGGCATGCTTTTACGCAGGAGAACAATGTTTGTTTTAGTTATTAAGCCTGGTAGCTAGTTGCACCAATTACTATTGGTGGAGACCAGCAGTGGAATGTTATGGGTTGTCATTATATACATGCATTGCAATTATATGCATGCAATACTTTGCATGTATATAATGACAACCCATAACATTCCACTGCTGGTCTCGAGCATCCTAAAGGGAACGGACAGTGTACCCACGCCACGCTTATCGCAGGTGAATTGGTGGGTTACACATACCGGTAATCTCCGTATGCAGATTTCTTCACGATATTGTCCTTCACATATGCCATTGTGGGATTCAACAGGTAGACCGTCTGTTTATATGTGTTCCTTGCTTCGCTGATATTGTTTTTAAGAAACAATATCGGTGAAGTTTTCTTGAGCACTAAACGTTTTGGTAGAACCTCTTACATTCCATTTCATTTCAAGAGTATACGATAAAAATGTCATAAAACTCTTTTCATCAATAATTCGATTCAACTCTTAATTGACACAATTAAGTTAATTTGGAAATTCTCCATTTTGGACACGCCATTGGGGTGTACAATTTACGGCTAATTAACCCGTACCTCGCCGCGGCATCGATGATATATTTAAAAACGTGTCGATTGCATTTGATTGATTAATTTACGCTTCTGTGGACATTGTAGGGTTGTAATTTATTGAGTACCAACTACGGGACTTCCGGTCTTGTTTGTACTTATTTAAAGTTTAGTTTTGAATGTATGTGTGTGTTTTAACGAGCGATAGTAAGATGTGCTGAGATGGCACGTTTGGTTATAGGCTATGAATGAATATCTTATTAGGTCTTGAATTTTGAAAAAAATGTTGAATATAACAGGATCGTACATCGGATCTCTTGGTGAATAAAATAAGATGTCCAGGTGTTACTCAACCTCGTGTGAGAATAGAAGTAGTATGGCTGGAAAGGCGCCACGGCGCCCTGACCTTCCGCCTGACGCAGATCCTCTCGGGGCACGGTTGCTTCGGGAGGTACCTGTGTCGCATAGGGCGGCAGATGACGTCGGGGTGCCACCACTGTGGCGCGGGCGACGAGGAGGACACGGTGGACCACACTGTCGCCGTGTGCCCTGCGTGGCGCGAGGAGCGCCGCACCCTCGTCGCCCAAATCGGCGTGGACCTGTCGCTCCCGGCCCTGGTTTTGTCCATGGTCGGGGGCGATCCTGGATGGAGGGCCGTCGCCTCCTTCTGCGAGGCAGTCATGTCCGCAAAGGAGGCGGCGGAGCGGGAGCGGGAGTCGACCACCACACTCCCCTCCCGCCAACGCAGGCCACGTCGGCGGCGCCGGAGGGCAAGTAACGACCTCCGGCCGCCGTAAAAAGCGGCCACGGGCGGCCCCTCGGGGGAGGATCCGCCGCCCGCACTATTGCCGCGAGGGTGAGGGTTGCGTGCTGTTCCGTGGCCCCCCTCAACTCCTTGAGTTGTTAGGAGAGTGCCGGGGGGACGAAACCCTGACCCCCTGACGCCAACACTTTAGAAGGGGCCCACCTCAAGACAAAGGGCGGGCCGGCGCCGGCCCGGGCCACGAGATCGGCAGGCCATGTATCCGTGGGCCCGGGCGTAGGCGATAGGAGAACAGCGGGGTTTTTTAGTGGGTAGTCGGATGGCAAAACATCTTTCCCGGAGTCCCACATATCCCTCGGTCCCCCCGCGCCGGGGGGAACCCGTCAAGAGAGGTTTATCCCCGAGACCAAAAAAAAAAGAATAGAAGTAGTCCGTATCTTAATGAAGGAGTAAGATAGACTAATGGATCATGCATTGCATGTCCGTACATGCATTTCGTTGCATATAGGGACAGAAACGAAAGGTAACTTCTAAAACTCCTTCGAGGTATAGATGAAAAAGAGAATAATAGGTTTTGTACACAATTTTTTAAAGCCTGAGAACTAAATAACAAAGCACCTTACCTATCAATATAAATACCTTACAACCTCCGTGACTTAATTGCTAACGCACGTCGGAACCCCTGAGAAGGTCACGGGTTTGATTCTTGTTCCGTGTTTGGTTAGGTGTTTATGTGTAACTAGTGATCATCTACGGGTCGATATTCTACCGTAATTCATTTAAGTTTGAACTTTATTGGGGTTCTGTCAAAGGCTATAATTATATACCTCTATAATGCAAGGTTTCATCGTAGCTACTCAGTTAATTTGCCATTTTTCTACATCAGTTTTAACAGCATCATTTAAAAACTTCAAAATGTTTTGCATTGCAAGACCTGCATTGTAGATCCCCTTCGTAACCATATATTTGCATTTTGTAAACACTGTTCTCACAAATAGGCAAGAGTAAATCAATTCAGATTACCTAAACACAATTTTAATTATGCTTGAGCAACATGCATTTCAAATATTATAAATAACTATTCAAATAAAAACAATTCCAAAGTTCTATTCTTTGTTATTCAATTTTGATATTCAATAAGACCAAAGAGCTTAGACTTAAGCCTATAGACAGTTTGGTCAATTAAACACTCACACTCATTTATACCTTTTATTTATCACTGTGGAAGAACACTCGGGAGAATCAAAAAATATAAACATCTTATACAAATGACCAAAGCACACCGATAGAATTAAAAACAGTCATCTTGATTCCAATCACAAATCAAGTTGATGGTACTAAGTAAAATGTGGGTAGTATAATATTAAATCACAAACACTACAACTGTTCAATATAACTTCAGAACTGCTAACGACATCTATCGGAAAATTGTGAACTAAAACTCTTATTTCTATTATTAATTAAACATTCCGCCGGCCAAGGACGACTCAAGTCCTTAAGACCTGACGACAAGATATAAACCAAACAAAGTAAAACAAATTTCTGGTTACTAGGAGTCAGACTCATCCAGGGGCAAAGGACATATTTTCACCATAGGTCGCTTAAAAATATTGTCCTTGTACTGTAAAGTTACAACTCTTGTAACACCATCAGCACCTGGGTGTTTCTGCATAATACGTCCCAAAAGCCATTTTCCAGGGGGAAGTGTGTCATCCTTGACGAGAACGACAGTGCCGAGGGGAAGATCAGGTCGCTTTTGTTCCATTTGTAACGATGCTGTAACGTAGTTAAATATTCGTTTTGCCAGCGACGCCACAAACAGTGCACCATACGTTGGATTATGTGCCATCGATTCAACGGACTTAAGTTAACATCAATCAAAGACGGCTCAGGAACCCCAATTAAGGGCTCTCCGACAAGAAAGTGACTTGGTGTTAATGGGGGTTCGTCAAGAGTAGAATTGATAAGAGTGAGGGGACGAGAATTTACACAAGCTTCGACTTGGGCTGATAAAGTAGCGAGCTCTTCGTATGTGAGGAAGGCTTGGCCGATAACCCGTTTTAAGTGTCCTTTAATACTTTTCACTCCTGACTCCCAAATTCCACCAAAGTGTGGAGCTCGAGGAGGTATGAATCTCCATTGCGTGAAATCATTAGCGAGAAGTTCAGAAATCTCAGCCACAAGTTGAGATTGTGAATTATTGAACGCGAGATCTAGTTCACGGGACGCGCCTACAAAATTAGTTCCGTGATCACTCCAAATCTCCTTGCAGTGACCACGTCGAGCGGTGAAACGCCGAAAAGCGGCAATAAATGCAGCAGAAGTGAGGTCAGTGACAAGTTCCAAGTGAATGGCTTTTGTTACGGCACAGACAAATAGACTAATATAAACTTTACTGGTTTTCTTACATCTACCAGGATACAATTTCATTGTAAAGGGTCCACAAAAGTCTACTCCACTCGTAAGAAAGGGTCGGCTAGGTTTAATCCTGAATTTAGGTAAATCTGACATAAAAGGAGGGAGTGGATTAGCCTTCTGTTTAAAACAAGGGACACATTTGTGGATTACAGTTTTGACAAGACTTTTAATTCGAGTGATCCAAAACCTTTGTCTTACAATATTTAAAGTAAGTTGATTGCCTCCGTGCAGAGATTTCAAATGCGCATTTACAACAATAAGTTTAGATAAGGCACAAGTGCCACTTAACAGAATCGGGTTTTTCATGTCGCCTGGAATCTCTGCATTCGCGAGTCTACCACCAACACGAATAATGCCTTTATCGTCGATAAAAGGGTCTAGTACATAAATCTTACTTGATTTGGCAACCTGTTTACCTAGCGTTAAGCGAGAGATCTCGTCGCGGAATGACATCAATTGTGATAGTTTAATACATCGATTAAAAGCATCATCAAGCTCATTAGCGCTCAAATAAGCAGGTTCAGTAAACATTTTCTTAAGCACTCTAACTTTACATAAATTATAATAACGACAACAATAAGCAATGACTCGAATCAATTTCGACAGCGAGGAGAATCGAGTTAAAATTGCAATAGCATCATTATTTTCAGTAACATTTACATTGCATAATATTTTTGGGGTGGGTTTCATTTCTAAATCGGTTTGAGAAATCTCAAATAAAGAATATTCAATTTCATGTGCCTTGTATAAAAATTGAGGTCCGTTCCACCATAGTTTTGACTGTTGTAGATCATAAGGATAACATCCACGTGATGCTAAATCAGCGGGATTATTTGCAGAACTAACATGATGCCATTGGTTACTATTTGTGAGTGTCAAAATTTCTGAAGTGCGATTTGCAACAAATGTAGTCCAAGTATTTGGTATCTTACGCAACCAAGCCAAAACTATCGTGGAGTCTGTCCAAGTGTAAATATCATTGTCAGGTATTTTTAAAACGGTTTTAACATGATTTATCATTTTGGCTACTAGTAATGCACCACAGAGTTCCAGACGTGGGAGAGATACTTGCTTTACTGGGGCAACCTTGGATTTGGCAAGAACAAGGTAAACGTTAATGTTGCCACCATTTCTCAAAACTCTAAGGTACACTACTCCAGCGTATGCAGCACAAGAGGCATCACTAAATCCATACAGCTCCCGCTTAATGGTGTCATTAGATTCACCAAGCCATCTAGGGAACTGAATGTTTTCAATGTGCGTGAAACGATCAAGGTAAGTAACCTATTCCTCTTTAAGATCAGGAGTCAACTCTTCGTCCCAATCCAAGCCGGCTAACCAGAGTTTTTGCATAAAGATTTTAAGTTTTATAATCGCAGGTGTTAACCAACCTAGAGGGTCGAAAGATTTAGCAATTGTGGACAATACATTTCTTTTGGTAATTGTGTTATTATCGTGATTTAAATTACAATTAAGTTCAAAGTTATCAGAGTCCGAGTTCCATGTAATACCTAAAGTTTTAATTATATCTTGAAGTTTTATATTAACCGCACTTTGCGAGTCTTTATCAACACTGGGGATTTGGGACAACACTAACTTACTATTAGAGGACCATTTGTGTAAAGGGAACCCACCACGAGCTAAAAGTTCAGTCAACCTTTGTTGTAGCATCACAGCGTCTTCCGTTGTGGAGACACCAGTAAGCAGATCATCCATATATAAGTCGCTTTTCAGGATTTCAGCTTCAGTTGGGAAATCATTCTTCTCGTCCTCGGCCAATTGGTGAAGAGTGCGTATGGCCAAAAAGGGTGCACAAGATGTTCCATAAGTAACTGTAAGTAGTCTATATTCTTTTATTGGTTGTGTTGGAGATTTTCGCCATAAAATTCTTTGATAGTCAGCGTCATCTTTACATATTAGAATCTGACGATACATCTGACGAATATCTGCGACTAAACAAATCTGGTGTTGTCTCCATCGAGTTATGAGATCTCTGACATCTTGTTGAAGAGGACAGCCAATAAGTAGTTCATCGTTTAATGATTTTCCATTTACAGGTGCAGCACTTCCGTCGAAGACTACACGCAACTTCGTGCTTAGACTCGTCGGTCTAAGAATAGTGTGATGAGGTAAATAATAAACCTCAGGTGTAACTATTTCCTTTTCAGGTATCATCATCATATGACCTTGGGATTCATACTGCTCCATAAATTTGTGATATTCTTCCTTGAATTCAGGCTTATGTGTAAAACGTTTTTCCATGTGCTGTATGCGGCTGATTGCAAGGGGTTTTGTATTTCCAAGGTTTGTGGGTGGATTATCTTTAAATGGTAGACGGACAATGTACCGACCAACAGCATTGCGAGTGTGAGTAAGTTTGAAGTGCTCTTCACATTGTATTTCTAACTCGGTCATAGGTTTTTTGTGGGGTAAACTCTCTTCAATCTCCCAAAATCGTCTTAGTAACTGATCGACCTCAATCTTAGTTTGCATAACAACTGTATTATGTTCGTTTATTGTCGATTCAGTTTGTAAAACTCTACCTGAGATTAGCCAACCTAGGCGAGAGTTGAGTGCAATAAGAGAGTTACACCTGTGTAAGCCTTCAAGCAGTATGTATGCATGCACGTCGGCACCAAGCAGAACTTCAATAGACCCTGGCTTGTGATAGTTGGGATCAGCCAGATCCAACTGCATAGATGAAGGCCAAGTATCTTGTGAGAACTCACGTGAAGGCAACAATGAAGTGAGTTTCTTTAAAACGTATGCATTTACCTGGAAGGTTGATGCATTGTGTTTTGTAGAGTGGACTGTAAGTGTGACCATAGATTTTGTAGTGACCACTGATGTATTAGAAATTCCAGAGATTTTGCCAGTAATTGGAGTGCGATCAAGATTCAATAACTGCGCAGCTGCTTCGGAGATAAAAGATCCCTGAGAACCCTGATCAACAAGAGCTCTTAATGCGTAAGTACCACTGTTCTTTGACTCTACTTTAATTACAGCAGTGGCTAAAATAACAAGATCATCTTTTGTTTCAGCTTTTAGGTTAACACTTAAGTTACAGGAAGTTTTAGATGCATTGCTAGTTGGGTCATCTTTCTCCTTATCAGTTTCGATTAATTTGTCGTCCTTAGAAGCGGTAAAATGCAGCAATGTATGATGACGACGTCCACACTTCTTGCAGACTGTACTCTGTCTACACTTTGAAACTGTGTGACCTTTTACGAGGCAGTTAAAACAAATGTTGTTTCTTTTTACAAAATCTTGACGTTCAGGTATGGAGCGAGAGGCAAATTCTTTACAGTGGCAAATATAATGATTCTGTGTGCAATAAGTACAAATGTTGTCAATTTTAGTAGCGAAGCTTTTGATGTTAGTTACTTTAGGTGTTTGTGGAATAGTTTTTCCTTTTGGTGCATACATTTCCATGGCTCGGAATTGCTTCTCAAGGAAACTCTGGAGATCCTCATATGTAGGAATACTAGTGAAATCTTCTAAAGATTGCTCCCAAAGTTTTCGAGTCTCAATATCCAACTTGGAGACAAGGATATGCACTACAATGGCATTCCATGCATAGATCTTTAAATTTGTTAAGGACGTTAGGCATTGACTTGAGGTATCAATAAGATCCTTTATACCTTTAGCCGATTCTGTGGTTAAGGTCTTTTGGGTTAAAAATCGGGTAAGTATATTATGAACGATCATTCTCTTGTTATCATACCTCTCATTTAGTTTTTTCCAGGCGTCATCATAGTTAGCTTCAGTAAGTGAATAATTCCTCAATAGTTGTTCAGCTTCTCCAGATAAACTGGTCTTTAGATAGTGATGTTTTTCAATTTTATTCAAGCGATCATCATTATGTATCAAAGAGCGAAATAAATCTCGAAAACTCATCCACTTACTGTAATCGCCCGAAAACTGTGGTATGGATATTGGTGGGAGTTTGGGTCTCATCCTCGATATTTCTGCCTGACTATCAGATACATGAATTTCAGACTTTGAAGTTTCACCTAGATCTTGTTTAAATTCATATAACTTGTCCTTAAGCCAAGCCCTAAACTCTAAATAATATTCTTCAGTTTGTTCAAAATGTTTCTCTAAGTCAACCTCGCATGTTTCAGTATCTAATAATCCAGAAATAACATCATAAGTCTTTGTATAGTTAGCCCAATATTCCTGTAAAATTTCCAGACGTGAATCCAAAAACCCTCTCGTTCGTTTATCCTTAGCACATTTTTTTGCGTTTGTAAATAACTTCTCAATTTTAGTTGAATTCGTCTTTAATTGTGCAATATATTGTTTCATCTTTTTATCCGCCATGTTAAATTTTATATGTAAAAACACAAGTCCAAATTCACTGCCAGAAACTAAGTTACTAATCGTTAAGATATTCCTAAGTCCTTTTTCACAAAAAAATTATAAGTGTTTTTCAACACAAATATTCTAAGTCTTTTTTGATGGGAAATATTATAAGTCCCAACACTTCACTGAATTTACTAAGTTAATGTTTGCACTTTACAGTTTACTCATTATTATCCGGTTCGTAGGACCATTTGATCAATTAAACACTCACACTCATTTATACCTTTTATTTATCACTGTGGAAGAACACTCGGGAGTATCAAAAAATATAAACATCTTATACAAATGACTAAAGCACACCGATAGAATTAAAAACAGTCATCTTGATTCCAATCACAAATCAAGTTGATGGTACTAAGTAAAATGTGGGTAGTATAATATTAAATCACAAACACTACAACTGTTCAATATAACTTCAGAACTGCTAACGACATCTATCGGAAAATTGTGAACTAAAATTCTTATTTCTATTATTAATTAAACACAGTTAATGTTAATTTATTAAATATATTTTATTAATAATTGTATAATATTATTATAATATTATTTATTTATTAATTATTTAAGAATTTACCAACGTATATTTTGAATTTAAATTTTATATTATTATAAAATTAACCTTAACGGTCTTTACCAGGCCATAAACACTTATAAAAAAGCAAAACCGTAAGTAAGGTATGCATCTGTGTGTAGATTGTGTATAATTCGAGCAGTAGTGTGCGTAATGATTATTTCGACTAATGTAATGCATTTCTAATACATTTTGGGTAAAAAATAGCTTTCTGCACATTTTTCAACATTCTGTCTGATTTCATACTCATCCGTCAGCGCGTTTTTTTTTTATTTTCGTAAAAAGTGGTAGAAAGTTATCGCTATATATATATGTGTGTGTGTGTGTATTTATTTGCAAAAGAAAAGTATAAGCCTTATATCAGTTGGATAGGACCCATAATACAAGTACCATGCTACTTACTTTGTGACGAGATAGCGCTGTGAAGATTGTCCCAGTATGTTTATACATATATGTATATATACTACCTATTTACCTTATAAATAAATATAGTCAAATTTTAAAACAAGCTGAATATTCAAAGATGCAACTTAATTTTCTTTTTCATCACA
This sequence comes from Malacosoma neustria, assembly GCA_963693495.1. NCBI lineage: Eukaryota > Metazoa > Arthropoda > Insecta > Lepidoptera > Lasiocampidae > Malacosoma > Malacosoma neustria. Next base: position 9,872,104 of record OY856395.1, on the reverse strand, counting down.
AGCGAGCACTGTATCAGCGTGGGGGCTAGGTTTAACCGACTATAATTTATCTAAAAGGTTGCATTAAGCAAATTCGCCTGCATCCGAGTAGCCTATTTGGGCCGACGTCCGCAACGAGAGGCGCATTATAACCCGCCCGGATAAACTGCCTTGGAATTAACCGGCAGCTCGAATACACTGCTGTCTAGCCCTTGAGTGTTATTAATATAAGAGTAACTTAATTAGTTGCTTTTACGGATTATGAAATAAAGGACAACTGTTTAATGGTTCCTGGTTTTAGATGTTTGCAACATATGTGGATAAAGCGGACCGGCGCCAGTCGGGGCTACGGTCTGACTAGTTTGTCACGTCCTGCGGCCTCGGTAGTAAAGACGTACCGAGGATCGTCGGGGTTTTACTGGGTATACAAGTGACGTGTAACCTCCAGCCCAGAGAAAGGGACGCACGGGCGCACTGCACAGGTAGTTCCGTACTACCCCGCCTCCCATTCGCATGTCGCGGGGTGTGCGTCAAGCATTTCAACCTCACAAAAAGATAATATGTTCTTTTGCTTGTGATTTTATTAGAAATGACGAGACCATATTAGAAACCATTTTAAATTATCAAGGCCGTTTTCATAAAGGCGGTAAGAAACGCCATTAAACTATAAAGTCATAAGAAACAACAATGGACGTGGTGGTGGAATAGTCCACTTGGTAATAGTACCATAGATGCCAAAGACCGTGTGAAGTTGAGAAGAAAAAATCATAAAGCGGACCCTGGCTATGAAACGCAAATTCAAGGGATTGAACTCTAGGACGACGATAATGGATTGGATGTTTTTTTATTGCTGTAGGACAGCAGACAGGGTGACGGCCCGCTTAGAATTTAGCAGTTATCCTCGCCTGTGGGTGTTTGCAACGCCAGTGGCATCGCGAACACGCTGTTGTCCCATAAGGGTACAGGAACTTGAGTCACTAATACCGGAACACTACACAAGGTTATTATGGTGGCATACTTAAGACCAAAGGTGGTCGCCATCCAGACGGGCTTGGGGCCCTACCACGTAGCTAGGGTGGGTTGTTTTGTCGCCTTTTACGACAGGCTGACCCCGGCCGTAGAGGTTAGTATTCTTTCTCCGCCTCTGCACGGATGTATTCATATAGCCATTCCGCAGGAAACAAACACCTAAAGATTTTTCTGTTTTCTATGGATTGCGTGATCATATGGTTGTCGTTCGTCAAAAACAAATTTTGTGAAATATATTCCAGCTGCCAGTCATTTTTTGGCTCTGTGCACAAGAAACTGAATAGAATAAGTATTTACTGCATCGAAAAAAAATGCAATTGATCAAATGTTTTGCCCTCATTCGGCATACAATATTGTCTTGAAATAAAATAAAAGACATTTTTGCATATAAAGTGCTTTTTCATGCAAAGAAATCTATTATAGAATCATACAGAAGTTTGGCCTTGTCTCTTCTAGTTACTACGGCGTAATTTAACTGCCAGATCCAGCTCCCAAAGTGAAATGCAGTTTTTGACAGCACACGATGAGTTGTCACAGACAGCTTATCCAAGGTTTAATATATTTACTAATAGATGTTGCCACTTGTACTAAATATGTAATTTCGTTATAAATTTAACAGATATAAAGAAATTTTTGATTGCCGATTTACCTCCGTATGTCAAAAGTCTATATATGAGAGCTTCGTCTGTAACAAAATAGCCATATCAATCATTACTAAAAAACAATTTTTTGCAATAACTGACACTGACTGAAATGTCTTATAAACACATAGAAAAAAACATTTTGTCGCAAATGAAAAATTGACAAAGACGGTATAAAAAAATTATGGTATTCATAATAACCACTACTTTGGAAATTTTGCAGAATATATGAAAAACTTTAAACAATTTGTTTCTTACTAAATTATAATTTAAATAGAAAAAAAATGAATTTAAACATTGAGTATTATTTAACTCATTTTTCCATTTCGTCATAACAAATCCGCAAATAACAAACGCTGAATATGAATCCTGAAAATTAAAGTTGCCATTGTGCAAGTGGGTTAACAACAGTAAAAATGCACTTTCCTGTCACTTAACATAGAACGTACTAAAACTGGAATGCGTTTACATTGCAACCGTGATTAGGGTTGGCATATTTTATTTAAAAAAAAAACTTTTGGTCTCTAAGGAGTCGATAAAAGATTGCTACCAATACTTTACTATCTAATACATATCAAAGTAAGTAATGCAATCGGGATTAAAGACTGGATCAAAATAGACCAACTATTAAACAATTCGACGAAAATAAAATTAATAGTCTATTAAATACCTGATTCTGATAAATTAGTCCAGTCATCCTCTAATTGATTAAAACATATTGAATTATAATAATACGTAGGTATGTTAATTATTTGAAACTTGCGGTCTATTACAGTTGAATTTTAAAATGCACCACAACTAATTATTAACATTATTTTAACAACAAATACTGTTCGGATATTCTGCAAGTAACTTAGAACTAAGAAAACACTTAAAACACCGTTAAGTGCTACAAATCTGAACATCACGACAAATCAGCTTTTTTTTTTCGAGGAAAATCTTATGATTGACGTTACCCTTCGATCCCCCGGGTCGAGGGGTCGCCGAAAAAGATAGTTGACATCCGACTACCCACTAAAAACCTAGCTGTTTTCCTGCCGCCTGATCCAACAAATAATTGGCCCGTCGATCTTACGACCAAGGGCGGAGCATGCCAAATGTTATTAACAGCGCACACGTTCGGTTCTATTCGTAAATTATGTTTTTGTGTTTTTGGTACGAAGTTCTTACGAGTAGTGCGATTTAATAGATATCGTCACGTAACGAAATGTCGTATGCTGTGTGTATCGACCTTGCTATAAGCCAATGAGCACACGAGCAAGTGAGTGCGCAGCCGGGTGCGCAACTCTCTCTCTCTCTCTCTCTCTCTGTCTGTCCCTATCTCTTTTTATCATATAATCTCAACACACGGTTGTACAGACACGTGTAAGTGTCGTGAAAACGTATTTGTTATTTGTGTTAGATAGATAGATCATACGTGAATATTTTATTATTGCAATTCAATTTGAAAAATGGTAATTGCAGCAAATGCGTGTAATACAGATTTAAAAAAATAAGTACATAAAATTGTATAACTTGATACAAGTATTTAATGTTTACATTTGTTTATTGTACATTCGATTTCAGTGTTTGCTATTTTTTTACTATTTAAATTATAGGGAGACAAAAGAGTATGGAAAGCGCAAACGTTAGAGTGCAAATAAAATACCGAAAACCAATGCTCAACGCCAACAACAATTGCCAGGTATTATATATATTTTGTAAGAGAATCAGTAACAATTATATTTGTTTTTATTTATAAAATAAAAATTGAAATAAACAGATTTCATTTCTAATTACATTCTGAGTTGAAGAAAAAACGTATTTTTAAACAAGGCATCTCTGGATATATTTGTTTCATATTTGATTTTAATAAGAGACAGATAAGCGTTTGTAGTAGTTTTTTGATAATATAATGAATATATGTAATTTTTTCAAAATTGATTATTTTTCATCTAGTCGCCTAAACTTTTATTTTATATTCACATACTTTTAGTTTTAATGTATAAGCAGCAACCCTAGATTAAGCAGCGCTCAATCCTGGACTGTTTTAATTGCGGTTTTTGTGCGGCGAAGCATAATTAACCTACGTTGAAACACGATTAAAGGCTACGAGATTATGTGCACAGCTCGGAACTATTGTAAAAGTAGTCAAAATTACGTATTTTTTAAGTGATCAACATGAATCAATAAGTCTTATCTGTTCCTTGGTCAGTCAATTTTAAAACATGCGAAATTTACGTATATCTACTGAACTCTCTCAAAACTCCTGTTCATACTTCTTCTTTTTATAATAACTCCTTCATTGTTCATACTATCAAACTTTGGAATGCACTACCTATTACTATAAGACAGGCTCAATCACTGCCAACTTTTAAAAAATTGGTTAAAAATCACTACTTATCTTTAGTGAAACCACAAAACAAATATTTATTTATTCTACAAATATAGATAAGGCCGCCTATTGTAAATCAAGTAAATATTGATTCTGTAAATAATTTTCATTGTTTTTGGTTTACAATAAAGTGTTATCTATCTATCTATCAATTTACAGTAGATGACCCCTATTAAATGTAACTTGCAAATTTTTCGTCACAGAACCCTCTGTTTGTGGTCTGCTTTCCACATATCATCAGACCGAGGCAGTATTCTCCACTTCACGACTCGTTTGCTCCGATGCTAATTGGTCCTGCTATAAACATGACTGACTCATTGCTTCTTTATCTTACATGAATATATTTCTAACTCTTATTAATTTTCATTATCTTACCTCATTTTAGATTATATATAAAATAATTAACCTGCTCCATCAAGCGCTAAGTGACTTCAAAGTTGACCAGTCCCTTATTGTTCATGTCTCGATTGACCCGATATATGTTTTCGAATAAAAAAGTAACACTATGTAACAGTTGAAGAAAAAAATTATCTCGTTTATATCCAAAGATTTTGCTTAGCCTGGAGTCCACAGTTAATTACTGTCAAGGACACTTTTTCGATAACGCTAGATGACTCATTTTTCTTGACCAAGAAACTTCAAGAAAAAGCATATAATAATTTAGAGATGTAAATTACCGCTTTATATGTAGCTATAAAGCGGTAAAGAACTGTAAAACACGCGACTAAAAGTGCAGCGACAGCGGTAGTAAATGTAGAAACTGAGCTGTTACTTCTTTTGCTGTCTCTAAATTCAATAGAGCGTCTACAGTTGTAATTTTATTTATTTATTTAAACTTTAGCACATAAAGTACAAGGCGGACTTAATGCCTTAAGGCATTCTCTGCCAGTCTACCTTGGGGTGATGCAGAGATAGTTTACATGGTAGGTGCACAATTGAATAGGAGTATGTTAATCAAACAAGATCACACATAAAAGCAATATACTACAAATACTTACATTTAAACTTACATACACATAAATACATACACATATACATAGATTTATACACATACATACATACATATATATCTAATTATAACAAATAAACAGGAGATTTAACCTGAATCTGCCAGTTGTTTAAGGAGACGTAGTCCTACTTTGCGTTTATAGGTTTCACGACTTGTCAGCATTCGGATTTCAGGAGGAGGCGCATTCCATAGAAGAATAGATTGGATAAAGAAAGAAGAGTGAACGAAACTAGAAGTATTTAATGTTCTATTTTAACTAGAATTTCTGTTGTATACATTGTGGCATCCATCTGTGGTTACCTTATGGATCTACATTAAAGCAACGAAGACCGTATAAATTATCGACAACGTATAGTTGTGTAATGGGCGTGCGCGGATTATTTATTGGCGAGACGTGCTGAATGAGTCAATTTTACTGTCATGAGCGGAAGCGATTATTAGAAATAAGGTCTACTAATACTAATTAATATACAGTGAAGTTTGCTATGTTGGATTTATGGAGACTCACAAACAGGCTCTCTCGCATTTGTGCCATGAAGGATATGATGATGAAGGTTATAATTTCAAATTATATTCGAAAATTAAAAATATTAATATTCACGATTGTTCTTCGTTATTAATATGTATTTTCAGTCAGGTATTTTTTTAATCAGTCGTTTTCAGAATTAGTTTTTTTTTTTATATTATTAGATGAGTCAAAAATTATTAAACCGTGCTTAAAATCTATAAAACATGGTCTTTACTAGAACAGGAAATTCTTATCACTTTCCTATGTGTCAAATTATATTCATTTTTCGAGTTTACAAGCAGAAGAAAAAGAGGGAATCCCCTCTTTCGGTTTCTCCTTTCGAGATTAATGTTAGTTTTCCTATAATCGGTACGAAATCATTAATTTTAACATAAAATCTTATAGATCACTTGCGTGTAAAGAAGCTGCCATTTCCAATACATAATGTTGGCTGGAGAAGAAAAGGTTAAACACACTCCCAAGTGATTTTTTTATTTAGTGTAACCTATATTTTCAAAGTAATAATTATATCTGAGAAAGAATGAGTTAAAGTTATGCATATTTATTTATATTTGTTTCCAGACAGCATAAAAAGGTATCCTGAAGTATTGATCAGTGAAAATATTCAAAAACCGTCCTCGGGATACGTTTTGAAAGTTCCGATGAAATAGGAAGGAAACGCAGAGAACTAGTTTTAACAATAGTGTCAACTTTAAATTGATTATCGAAAATCGCTATTTGTGTCACCATGTGCCAACCTTAACAAGCTTTTACCGAGTTAAGCTAAAGAGCTTCTCATAATGACCGTATTGATGTACATTAATTATGCATGGTGCATGCACGACTCGTGCTGGGTGGAAGTGATTTTCTCAGAATTTTCACTGTGAATACCATCGTAGTTCAAAATCATGTTCATAATGTATTAAAGATTTCCTTAATTACTACTTTGCGTTAGTGCGAATGTGTTGTTGGAGAAAAGCGAAGTTTCATTGATTTTGGAATCAGAATCATCATCATCATTTCAGCCGGAAGACGCCCACTGCTGGACAAAGGCCTCCCCCAAAGATCTCCACGATGATCGGTCCTGCGCTGCCCTCATCCAACCTATCCCGGCGATCTTGACCAGATCATCGGTCCATCTTGTGGGGGGCCTACCAACACTGCGTCTTCCGGTACGCGGTCGCCATTCGAGGACTTTTCTGCCCCAACGGCCATCAGTCCTTCGAGCTATGTGCCCAGCCCACTGCCACTTCAGTTTTGCAATCATCCGGGCTATGTCGGTTACTTTGGTTCTCCTGCGAATGGAATCAGAATAGAAAATTATAAATTGTTTTGCTGTATCCGTGCAGGGGCGGAGTAAGAATAATTACTAACCTCTCCGGCCGGGGTCGGCTTGTCATAAAAGGCGACAAAACAACCCACCCTAGCCACGTAGTAGGGCCTTAAGTCTGGATGGCAACCACCCTTGGTCGAAAGTATGCCGCCGTAATAACCATGTGTTGTGTTACGGCATTAGTGAGCGAGGTTCCTGTACCCCTATGAGACAGTAGCGTGTTCGCTGTGCCCCTAGCGTCGCGAATATCAATAGGCGATGGTAGCTGCTCACTGTTAAGGGCCGTCTGTCAAGGATCAGCATTTCTCCTGTTCCTCAAAAATAAAAAATCCTAAAAAAGTATCCCATAAATACTGAAGGTTCACTACCCCTGATGAGCACTATCCAACTATCCCGGAAGTGCTCAATCGCCCCGATAATATCAATCAAAGCAGGAATGTAGAGATGTCACGATTTTCATACTCGTGCTTGTGGTAAATTTTTTTATTGGTATTTGTATTCCAAGTGTAGTTTGTTACATCAAATTCAGATGTCGGTGTTGGAGTTATTACAGCGAAACAGTGCTTGCTTATTGGCCGAATAGGGTGAAGTTGTAAACGGTTTTAGACAATTGATAAAATGGATAATTCTTGCTCCTGTCCCAAAGTAAACAGCAGAGCGTTTGTGTTTTGGGTACTAGACAACTTATATACTAACTAAATACTTTTCTTTTGTAAAATAATTGACTTCTTGGCGTAACGAATAACGAGGTCACGGGTTCGATTCCCGTCTCGCGTCTGGGTGTTTATGTATAATATGTATTTATTTACAAAAAAAAAGTATATAAGTAGTATATCAGTTGCCTAGTACCCATAACACAAGTGCTATATGCTACTTAGTTCGGGACTAGATGGCGTCTTGTGAAGGAAAAGAAATAAATACGCATATACATCCAGTATTGAAAAGGGGTTCAATCTCGTGTTCTGTCACGCTGTATCACACTTTCTGTGACCCTTCCATAAATATTTCGTCACAAAAACTAAGATCCCCCCCCCAGGAGTGGGCTCCTGAGTACGATGAATTTCAAATGATAGTACACAAATTTTGAGAATTAAAAATATTTATATTAAGAGTGTTAAATTGAGAAATATGAAAAAAGCGGCTGTATTAGTTCACTGCTATACAGCGAATGAAGGAATAATGTAATAATAAATACATGAGAAACAGTATTTTCATTTGTTACTGAATCGAGAGTGCAGGCTACGTGGAAACGTTACTCTCTCAAGTGGATTTTTTATTGTTTATTTAAGAAGTGATTATTTATTTAAGGATTGAAAAAACAAAGAAACCCGTTGTGACGGATCGCAACGCCGCTAGCGCTCATGTCGAAAAATAATGAACGGTGAACGTCACGTTGCCGTAGATCCCCCGTCTCCTTGTCACACTCAGCAAGACCCCCCCCCCCTGTATGCTCACGTATTTTATGAACGGCCCCAAGGAAGCTAGACAGTAGTCGACCCTGTGATAACCAAATATACCGCATCTATTGTCTTTTGGTCAAGGAATATACGCAAAAATACGCGTCGAAGCTTTATCCAGTTACAAAACCCATCGGAAGGTACGGACTATACGGGGTGGCATGCCTATATAAAAAGAAAAACAAGTTGCAAGTATGTAAAAGTTAGCTTATAGCGATCATAGTTTTCTCTTTTTCCTATAATTAAAATACAGTTTCCATCATAAAGTACTATTCCAGTGCTCTTTTATCACGTTAAGTTTGAAAATCATAGCAAAGGAACGTTTAATATCGTCCATAACTTAACCACAACTTAGACTATAACTTAACTTTCAAAGAGGAAAGCCATTACAGTAATATGGAATACATTAGTATTCTCCGTTCACAAGGAAAAAGATAAAAACTCTTAAACGCGCGATAGTTTTATGAATAAATCCCTTTGGCTACCAACTGATACTATTTTGTTAAGGATATACCATATTTATTCGTTAATTTTATCATATATCTGTTTTTTTCTTTAATGCTGAGGAAGAGCAAACAGGCTGACGATCCACTGTACAATAATTAGCAATTACCGGCGACGGTAAGGTAGGCGACTATGGAAGTTTATGACGCCAAAGGCACCGCTAACACGCTGTCGTTCGCATAGGACTACTGAACACAACACAAAGTTACTATGGCAACATGTCTAACATCAGGGGTGGTGGCCATCCAGAGGCAGACAGAGGTTAGTATTCTTACTCTGCCCCTGCACGAATAAAACAGCCTCTGAGGCTTTACAGTTAACGTACGTTATACGCGTACGGAGGTCACTGGTTTAATTCCCATCCCGATTTTGTGTTTATGTATAATATGTATTTATTTACAAAAATGCTATTTTTTTATTACGGTGGTACGGCAGACAGGCTGATGGCCCGCTTAGAATTTATCAGTTACACGCTGCTGTCCTATAAGGGTACAGGAACTTAGGTCACTAATGCCGGAACACAACACAAGGTATTATGGCGGCATACTTAAGACCGAAAGTGGTCGCCATCCAAACGAGCTAGCTACGTAGAAAATAAACTATAACGATACGAACGATATAAATATTATATCATTTATTCTCGGGTTGCCTGGAAGAGATCGCTTTAAGCGATAAGGCCGCCCTTTGTCATACAGCATTATATTTTTGTATACATATTTTATGATAGTTTTAAGTATCTGTATGCAATAAAGAGTTTTTCATTCATTCATTCATTCATTCATTCATTCATTCATTCATTCATTCATTCATTCATTCATTTATAGTACCCATAACTCAAGCGCTCTGTTGTTTACCTTGGGACTGGATGGCGCTGTGTGAATTGTCCCAGAATGTATGTTATTCCATATTTATTACATTAGTAGTATGATATTACATATAATATTCTTCTTATAAGCTTTTAATTTCATTTGCATGTTTATCCGTGCAGGGGCGGAGAAAGAATACTAACCTCTGCGGCCGGGGTCGGCCTGTCGTAAAAGTCGTCAAAACAACCCACCCTAGCTACGTAGTAGGGCCTCAAGCCCGTCTGGATGGCGACCACCTTCGGTCTTAAGTATGCCGCCATAATAACCTTGTGTTGTGTTCCGGCATTAGTGACCCAAGTTCCTGTACCCTTATGGGACAGCAGCGTGTTCGCGATGCCACTGGCGTTGCAAACACCCATAGGCGACGGTAACTGCTAAATTCTAAGCGGGCCGTCAGCCTGTCTGCTGTTCTACAGCAATAAAAAAAAAGCTTAAATAAAATGCCACCGCTAGTTCCTTAGTTTATTAAATATCTATATTTATTTATTACCTGTATTTATAATAATATTATTATATGATAACGTAATTGTCATGTACATGTTGCGTACTCTCAGGATCTGGAATGAGCTTCCGGCTGAGATTTTTTCAACGCGGTACGATATGGGGTTCTTCAAAAAAAGGCGTTATACAATTTCTTCGAAGCCGGTAGCGCGTTGGTAATACCTCTGGTGTTGCAAACGTCCATAGGCGACGGTGACCACCTATTAGGGTGGGCCGTTTGCCTGTCTACTTAACTCTAGCTATAAAAAATGTACCGAAGGCAAAGGAAATCATCCTGAGGAAACCAGCATACTTTTCTCCGTGCAGAGGCGGAGTTAGAATACTTAGCTCTGCGGCTGGGGTCGGCCTGTAATAAAAGGCGACAAAAGAACCCTAACTACGTAGTAGAGCCCCAGACCCATCTGAATGGCAGGCACTCTTGGTCTATGCCGCCATAATAACCTAGTGTTCTATTCCGGCATTATTAACCCCGGTTCCTGCACCCCTATGGGAGAGTAGCCTTATTGCTGTTCTTCAGCAATAAAAAATGCAGATATCAATGGTATAGGTTACCTGACAGATCGTCTTGGACAAGCGTGGCGGGTGGTCTGACCCCAAAAGTGAAACAAAATGAGCTATACAGCGTAAATAATCCCGAAGTCTTGGTGATAGAAACATGTCCCTTAATATTCGTATAATCTTACAAATTACTTAATAAACTTTTTTTATTGCGTATAAATGTATTCCGTTACTACAAATGCGAGTATTATACGTAAAGATCACGCGCCCTCGAGGTTGAGTTTGAGATAAAATCCGCCTCGGGCTTACCGCCTGTTGTATCATTCCATCGGCTAGCGGTACTGAACCGATGCACCGGTATATCGATTGTAATATAAGTTCAAAATATTGGACTTGGAAATTTATTTTTTGTATTAAATCTCTTAGAGAAAGTTACATTCTCCAACTGGAAATATAACTGTTTATTTTTTAGTTTCCGTCATTTTGATTAACCATCGCAAATGATGTTAAATTTCATATACCTTCCAGCGTTTAAAGTCAAATATTTAATACCAAAGTATTCTTATCTTTAATTTATCTGTGGACTGATTCGGCTAAATTTAAAGTTCAAACTGCATTTAGTGATGAGTTTCAACTTGACACTTCCAACGTGCAAAAAAGTAGTGGATATAATAAAAACTGGTTCCAGAACTAGAGACTGGTATTTAAAATTTACTTCAATTGTCATCTGAATCACATCAACCATTTGAACAGTTGGGTTCAAGTGAATACTCAAAATGTTCAATATTTAAAAACTTATTAAAGTAAACGACTATTACAATTGTACAAATATATCCAACTGAGTGATCTAGTGGTGGAGTATCTAACGAACGAAGGCTGCGCCTGCGGCGGTGTCACTGACACCGGCGGCTAAGTTGTAAAGTGATAGGCGGAGCGGGTGCTGAGGCGGATAACAAATTACGTTCGCTCCAAGAAATACCTGAAAGAGCATCAAGAAATTTAATTACATATTTTAATCGCGATTAAATCTAAACTTGCAATCAAAAGCTCAAGGTTCAATCATGAGTACAGTCACCGGGAAAAGTTTATCTTTTTTTTCGTCATTTCGCAGTGTCTACCTTTATTTAAACAATAACACACAAAAATACTGGAATATGCTAAATTTGCCTAAGCAAATGGGGGTAAGCTAACTTACTCCTCAAGCTTAAAATAGAAACCTAACGCGGATCTTCCGTTAGCTATTACAGATATTATTAAATTAACTTGCAAAAGTTTTATGACCCATTGGATAAATTATGTTAATTTACTAATCTGGCCGTGACCACGAGTCCATTTATACAATTAAACCTTAAACAATTTTTAATTTCACTGTTTTAATTTTTGGTTCAATAAAGGAAAATTTCATTTAATTCTTATTAGAATATTATCTATATTTACTCATATGACCAGATTCATCTTGACACCACTACAATATATGTGTTATTATTTAAAAAAATCTTATAGTCTAGTTATTGTTTTTACTGTTAACGTATAATACAATCCTACAATCCAGAATATACTCGTATACTTATTTAATTATATCAGCCAAACACTTTTCAAACCAACCGGTAAAAAAAAACAACTAAACAGCAACAAGTATCAAGTATATCGACGATACAGTTAGTTTCCCGCTACCGCTTATTCATTTGTCGCTGTAGCTTATGCAATATAATCTCTCTGGGATTCTTAGCAGACGTCCCTGGGCGAGTACAACCGGTTGTGTTGTATGTATGTGTGTGTTTTGATTTATGTTAATGCACAATTGTTGATCTAATATGTGGGAGTCATCTGACAACTGTGACGTAGAATTAAGGTGGTTGATTGAATATGAAAATGCATATCGTAATCAAAATGCTTGAGTCTAGGGCTTAGGGCGATGACCCTTTCATTATAATGTCGAATGACTTTACTATTTTGATGGTTTTTTCGTCAATTTAGTCAAAGTTGTAGCAATTCAACGGTATCGTATTTTTGTGATCTGTTGCTTATTATATAGCTTGCTTCAATCGATTTTCTATACGTTTTCATCAATTCTACGATTTTTTTACATATAAGTCTATCATACTGGTTTTTTTTAATTAGAAGCTTTTCGGAGGGTTAAGTTGGAGTGAGTTCACATACGTAGGAAGGTTTGACTGAAACGTGGCCAGCGCCAGAGCAATATGAGCAGAAAATGTATATGCATTGGGTGAAGCAAAAGATTTCCGTTATGAAACCCACTTGCATGGCAGCCTTCATATTCGTGGTATTGCGGATCTTACTTACTGCGGTCCTGTCATGAATAGCAGGCTCAGGTTGGATTAACAGGCGCCGATTGACGTAATACTAGGGATGTTGAAGATCGTGCAAAGTATAAACAACAGTAGTACTCGTATTTGTAAAGAACCATTTTTTTATTGATGTAGAACAGCAAACAGGCTGACGGGCCGCTTAGAATTTAGTAGTTACAGTCGCCTATGGGCGTTTGCAACGCCAGTGGCATCGCGAACACGCTGTTGTTCCATAAGGGTGCCTATTACGACAGGCCGACCCCGGCCGCAGAGGTTAGTATTCTTTCTCCGCCTCTGCACGGATAGAGAGAGATATAGTTAAATATAGGATATAAAGAGATATAGTAAATAATAGAGAACCATATAGTTAAGTCACTATTGCTGGAACACAACACAAGGCTATAATGGCGGCATACTTATAGACCAAGGGTGATTGTCATCCAGACAGGCTTGTGACTCTACCACGTAGATAGGATTGTTCTGTAGCCTTTTATAGGCCAACTCCGGCTTTAGGGCTATTAGTCTAACTTCACCCCTGTACGGAGTAAATATTCAATATTCGGGTTACAAATATTCACATTTAAAAATATATATATTTGATTTTATGACATAGTTTTCCAATTTCTCTGACGTTATAACTACACCCCTCTAATCACTAAAGTGTTTATTCACTTTTATTAGGGAGAGTAGAAGTTAATTATCAAATTGTACATTTTAATGTAATAAAGATGTGTGTGACAGTGCACAATATATCTGAAGGGTACGGTGCCCTTATGGTGCCTAGATGGCCCTTAAGGGACTCGTTTGTGTTCAAGTGATTTAATACGTGTAATAGATTTGTATTTTACGTTCTAGTAATGATAATTATTTTAGTATGAAGGAATGTGATTTATGTTGAGTAATTGTTTAATACTTTGCTTGACATTTTCAATCGAGAACAAATTTCTTCTTATCTGTGCAGAGGCGGAAGAAGAATACTGACCTCTGCGGCCGGAGTTGGCCTGTCGTAAAAGGCGACAAAACAACCCACCCTAGATACGTGGTAGGGCCGTGAGCCCGTCTGGATAGCGACCACCTTTGGTATTAAGTATGCCGCCATAATAACTTTGTGTTGTGTTCCGGCATTAATGACCCAAGTTCCTGTACCTTTATGGAACAGCATCGTATTCGCGATGCCACTGGCTCTCTTGCTATCTGGACCATACGGGCCTGTGAAAGACAAAGAATCAAAGCAATCGAGATGAGGTGCTGGCCTCCAGTTAGTCCAGCCTATGTTACGGATACCGTGGACTGACAGGTGCACCAAGGCATCGATTATTTCGCAGCTTCGTGTCCAAACACGCCTCTCGACTATCTGTCAGCAAAGAATACTGTCTTATTTCGGCCACATGAGGAAAGGAGATAACTGCCTAGAAAAACCTTGCCTTCATATATAATGTAAAATGTGTCTGATCAATTTAAAAAACAAGTTCACAGATGGCCTCCAACCAGATCGTGCGATTAAATAAAGGCCCTAACCTCATCCAAATTTTGCTTGGTGCGATGGTGATAGATTATTAATACAAGGTGCACCACAGCACCGATGTCCACATCCAGTGGATCCACGATTCTCAGCCATGAGGTTACGACTGCAGAGAGAGAGATTATATATGTATGAAGAGACTGCAAAGCATCCTTCGTGTAGGAGGTATGTCGATACATATTCATCGTGCCATTTACAGCATACTTGCTCGCAAATTCAATTTACACTGGGTAAATGCAGTTTGCATTTGAAACAAAATGTGTGTCTTGAACTTCTGTAGATTTATAAATACTGGTTTAATTCATTTTGACGAACTGAGGTCATGGGTTCGATTCCCGTCCAGCGTCTGGGTGTTTATGTATTATAATATGTATTTATTTACAAAATAAAACTATGTATGTAGTAAATCAGTTGTCTAGTATCCATAACACAAGTTCTCTTAGTTCGGGACTAGATAACGTAATATATTTAATTTTTTTTTTATAATTATAACATTTTATAGCGTCCCACTACTGGGCTGGAACTTTCTCCTGAGGGAACGACCATTACATTAGATGAGAAAAACGGCCTAAGCGGTGATAGATAATAATTTATTTATTTAATTATTTCTTCAAATAACATTATTTACATACACACAACATATTATATGATGGGATTCGAACACGGAATCTCTTGATTGGTTTCCAGGTATAACATCACTGAGCTACACCAAGTATAATTGTTCTATATACTGTATAAATTATCTCATCCTTTTTTGTTGTGTTTGTGCAAACGCCTAATGCCTATTGGTAGTGTGGGAATCCCGTGTAGTACGCTCGTATGCCTCCCCCCCCACAGAGGACAAGGGGAACGCAAGTCGCTGGAGTACCTAGTAAAAACCACCCCAGCGTTCTTCTTCTGCCCGATGCCCGCGTGGGACGCTTGGGATATGCTTTCGCGTGCGCTTCCCGCAAATTATCTCACGCTAGCCTACCGTAAAATATTTTTGCGAGTATTTCTGCGGGGTACTCCAGGGATATATCGGACTTCAAGCCTACCTAGTAAAACGACGCTATCCTTCTACCGCTTAGTGCCTACTATTTTTTTTATTGCTGTAGGACAGCGGACAGGCTGACGGCCGGCTTAAACTTCAGCAGTTACCGTCGCTTATGGGGGTTTGCAACGCCAGTGGTATCGTGAACACGCTGCTGTCCCATAAGGGTACGGAAACTTGGGTCATTAATACCGGAACACAACATACAGTTGTGTTGTGGTGTGTACAGGTGGTCGCCATCCAGAAAGGCTTGAGGCGCTACCACGTAGCTAGGTTGGGTTATTTTACGACAGGCCGACCCCGGCCGCAGAAGTTAGTATTCTTTCTCCGCCCCTGTACGGATAAAAAGTATTATATATTTTTATTATATACGTATAGACAGACTGTTTGCGCTTTAGCAAATGCCTAATGCCTATTGGCAGTGTGGGAATCCCCGTGTAGTACGCTCGTATGCCCGTATGCGTATACGTTTTCGTATGTAGAAATTTATATATGGGTTGCCTGCAAGAAATCGCTTAAAGCGATAAGGCCGCCCATTGTCTCCAATATTTACAATTATTTTCTTTAACTTGTATTATATCATTAGGTTAAGTTGGTGACAATAAAGTATTATCTATCTAATTCTCTAGGTAACTTTTACAGCTCTTGCGGTGGTTTATGAAGTAACCCAGTTCTTAAGTCTGGTTAAAACCACGCGCTCAATACACTATAGCTATATCCGGTTAATGTTATCTATACTACTATTCTAAAGAGGAAAGATTTGATTGTTTGTTTGTTTGATTGTTTGTTTGTTTGTTTGTTTGTTTGTTTGTTTGTTTGCTTTGAATAGGCTCCGAAACCACTGATCCGATTTAAAAAATTCTTTCATTGTTGGGAAGCTACACTATCCCCGGGTGACATAGGCTATATTATATTTTCAAAAAAATTAGGGATCCTTACTAAAACTCTAATAATGTAACCCAAAGTGTAAAAAAATTACCTAAAATATTATTTAAATCGCGTGCGTTGCGAAAACTATTGATGATAGAATAAAATAATGTACTACAACTTTGTAGAACACATCATTATTTACAAAAAATGTCGCGACAGCATATGTCTAACTATTATAGTTATGCCACAATAAGTGTTCTTTTATTTTAAAAATTTAATTGAAATGCCGCCCCTAGAAAAGGCTCTTTATTTGGATCTTGGTATTAATCCTTATCAAAATAAATTACTTCATATTCAAAACTGTTTCAATACCTTTATATAACTTTTTGAATTATTCAATTCGGATATTCCATTCGAAAGATATCACGAGTTTAAAAATGTAAGTATTAGAAAAATGTTGCGTGGTAGCCGCTCACCCTGTTCGGCTAGCTAGGCATCACCTTATGCAGTGTAGGCGTGCGTCACTGGGGTTTTTACAAAAATTAGAATACTTATTAAAAAATAACGAGAAATAAATAAAAAGTAATAACAAAAAAAATCATTAAAATAAAAGCTCATAGAAATAATAATATTCAACTTCAACTTTCTTTATAATTTTATTTTTTTAGTAACCTGACGCAAATAGAAGGGTTTGCCCTCAGGGGCGCTCCTCTGTCCGAGGAGTGCACGGGTGTGCGTACCCGAGGTGCCCGAGCATCCGTCACTTCACTCCCCTCTCCGTTCGAGGCGACAGAGTCCTACCTTTCTTTTCGTCTACCTCTTACATCCTTTCCAACTTAGCTCTCTGTTCGTGGCGTGGTCCCCGATGGGATGGTTGCGAATACTGATTGGAGTCCCGGGTTCTACCCTGGGACCTGATTTGGTAGTCAAAACCATGCCTGTTTCGACTGCGCCTGCACAGAGAGTGTTCCCGGGGCGGGAATTGCATCCTCGCTGTCGGTTGGTCTTGCTGGGCCAGCTACGACTTCAGGCGACTCTGCTTTTTCTGGAGTGTCGTCTGGTAGTCGTACCCACGCCTGACTAGCACGCGACGGGGATGCGAGTCCCATCCGGAATTGGCCACGGACCTGTCGCTCCCGGCCCTGGTTCTGTCCATGGTCGGGGGCGATCCTGGATTGACGGCCGTCGCCTCCTTTTGCGAGGCAGTAGTGTCTGCAAGGGAGGCGGCGGAATGGGAGCGGGAGTCCGCTACCGCACTCCCCTCCCGCCAACGTAGGCCGCGTCGTCGGCGCCGGAGGGCGGGCAACGATCTTCGGCCGCCGTAGAAAGCGGCCGCGGGTGGCCGCTCGGGGGAGGATCCGCCGCCCGCACTATTGCCGTGAGGGAGAAGGCCGCGTGCTGTTCCGCAGCCCCCCTCAACTCCTAGAGTTGTTACAAAAGAGCGCCGGGGGGACGAAACCCTGACCCCCTGGTGCCAGCACTTTAGAAGGGGCCCGCTTTAAGACAAAGCGTGGGCCAGCGCTGGCCCGGGCCACGAGATCGGCAGGCCATATATCCGTGGGCCCGGGCGTAGGCGATAGGAGAACAGCGGGGTTTTTTAGTGGGTAGTCGGATGTTCGAACATCTTTTCCGGAGTCCCTTATATCCCTCGGTCCCCCCGGGCCGGGGGAACCCGTCAAGAGAGGTTTTTCCCCGAGACCGAAAAAAAATAGAAGGGTTTAATTTTTAATTTTTTGTTAAATACCCGTGCGAAGCTGGGACGGGCTGCTAGTTATCATTATAAATCTCTGATTATTACACCTGTGTGAATACGCGACCAATCGCTGTTATGATTAGGTAACAAGTTATAAGCCACAAACTGAATTCCATGCTGGTAAAGACCAGCGTGGAATTCGTTCGTTCGTGGTGAAGAATTTATAATAAATAAAACTTTTATAAATAAAGTAGCGAAACTAGCAAGCGTTGTTCTACCATATTAATAAAAAAAACCCTGATGGCATTGTGAATTTAAAGTAGAGCCTTTATCGCAGTAAAGAATTCTGGTCATTGCTCTCTAATACCCCCGAAGAAGTTATTAATAGTATATGCTAACTAACCAATAACATTATACTAACAATGCTAAAACAGGATTTGTATATTTTTTATCATCGCATAATACAATATTAATATCGCAGACTAAACAATACGTGTAAAACGCATGCATGAACAAACAGAAAGTTCACCAAAAATAGCTTGTAGGTAATATGAAAAAGATATCCGCCCGAATGAAAACGACTGCCTTATTGCGACGGCCTTTCATAAAACTTGTACAAACACTGGCGACAAGTAATGAAGTAGGGGCAACGCGCCTGTTATGAACGGACAGCCCGCGGGCTGCTAATAGCAGTTTTAGGTGTTAGTTTTTTTAATATTGGTGATCATTGACGATATGAGTTTGCTGTCGCATGTGCATCGCCATATTGTAAATGTGTTTCCAATTTCAATACGTTTTTATGTTTACCTACTCTCCACGTGATGTGACATGTTATTTTTTTTTTTTTTTATTAAGAATTAGTATTTTTTCTGTATATAGCTTCGATCAACATGATCGAAGGTATATAGCATTAAAATCGTATATTTTTATGAATTTCCATACAAACGAGTAGGCCGGCCACCCATTGTTTCTAGTGTACTTACTACGCTATTTGTATTATTATATTACGTTAATAATTTTAATTATTAATTTTTTTAACGTATATTGTATTCCTATTATTATTATTTTTACTAATATTATTTATTTTACTTATGTGATGTTTAGATGTAAGCTGTAATTTACTTAACTTTAAGATATGTGTTTGTTTAATTTTTTTTATAGCTAGAGTTCAGCAGACAGACAAACGGCCCACCCTGGCAGGTGATCACCGTCGCCTATGGACGTTTGCAACACCAGACGCATTACCAACGCGCTGCCGGCCTCGAAGAAATTTTATAACGCCTTTTTGAAGAACTCCATATTCTATCGCGCTGAGAAAACCTCAGCCGGAAGCTCATTCCAGATCCTGAGAGTACGCAACATGAACGTTGTTGAAAACCGTTTCGTATAAGAAAGAAGAGGCTCCAAGAAATGGAGATGAACACCCAGCCGATGGTGGGCAGTGCAGTGATAGAAAGACGAGGGCACCATTCTAAATAGTTCTTCAGAACATTCCCCGTTGTACAGACGTTAGAATACGCAAAGAGACGCAAAGTCTCTTCGAAATCCAAGCGTGTAGGTCTAGACCTCTGTGAGTATGGGATCGCCGATAACACGACTGCACGCCTTTTAACTTGGACCGGCTTAGCACACCTAACTTTTTGGAGGCAAGCTTAGCTTTACTTATTGGAGGCAATTGTCCCCTAAACTGCACATCATTCGTGATGTCAACACCAAGGATCCCAATACTGTTTGCGATGGAAAGAGGAGTTCCTTGGAACTGTGGCGCAGGTGCGAACGGGGTTTTCTTGGCAGTTTTCTATTATGTTAAATACCTGCGAAAACATATTAATAGTGTTTTAAATTTATATTGAGTTTTTAGTTTTAGCAATTCACCACTGTTTGTTTCCAAATAAAATAAAATTTGTATAGTTTTTTTATACCTAGCTGAAAATCAGCAGACAGGCAAACGCCCCAACATAGTGGCTGGTCCGTCGCCTATGGACGTTTGTAACTGCCGTATTACTTTCAAAGATACAAGTAGACTTAATCAATTAGAGTAGGATCCTACTTGTTCGAGTCAATGTATTATTTTGCTATATTTATGCATATATTTATATATATTTTTTATTCTATTCGGTTGATGGCAAGTCTTTGCTTTTGTTTCATCGGCCCAGGCGGTGGCGATAGCAAAACAGCAGAAGCTTTTTAGTGGATAGACGGATGTCGACCATATTTCCCGGAGTCCCACATACCCCTCAATTCCCCCAGGTCGAGGGGACACTTCAATCACCAGTTTTTCCTCGAAAAAAGACGTTGTTCCTGTGAAAACCAATTGTTTATGTTTTGTTGTGCTTATTTGATATGCGTTGAAATAAATATACGAGATAAACATGTTTTGGTGGATAGCAGGATGGAGATATCACATCACCTTGAGCTAGTTTCCTCCTGTGAAATAATTCAATAACAGCCAGAAGTATGCTCCGAAATTACAAAAAGTTAATTTTTTTGGCTTTGCGGTGTAAAACGCTTAGAAGAAAGAGTACGTAGTATTCATTTATTTATTGTTATCACTTTGTACATTATAATGTATATGTTGGTAAGTACATTTTATATAAACAGTTTGCCTTTTTAAGACGTACAATATTTGCAAAGGTATTTTTATGCTTCAAATTATTAGAAAATAATAGTAAAATATTTATTTATTTGCAATTATAACTATTGAATTACCCCAAAATAATATACCATATCGTAATAAAGATTCCACATTGCATTACATTCAATTTTAGTTTAACGATTAAATACTAATAATATAAATTCACTTTATTCGTAAAAAAGTATTTACTTCACATCCTTCATCACTTTCATCGGTGAGTCGTTTAACAGGTAACAATAATAACTGCCTTTACCTTACTCGTCTAAACACAATGAGGGCATTAACGTTTTGGAGAGCTATTTATTTAAACTACAATGCCGAGCAATCCTTTTAACGCTGAGATAAGCAGGCTGCAATTGTTACTAGCGCTCATTAGGGAAATATATTTACGCTTTTAATTTCCTATCGCTGTTTGAGTCTAAAAATAATAGAGATATATTATGTTTTCTTAATTATATTTTTATACTTGTGGTTTGTAAGCGGTTACACCAAGACTGTAGGAGCCCAAGACCTCCTCATATATGTGCTGGTAATTTTTTTATTTGTGTGGAACAGCAGACAGGCTGATGACCAACTTTTTTTTTTATTGCTGTAGGACAGTAGACAGGCTGACGGCCCGCTTAGGATTTAGCAGTTACCATAGCCTATAGGTGATTGCAATACCAGTGGCATCGCGAACACGCTGGCGTCCCATAAGGGTACATGAAGTTGGGTCACTAATGCCGGAACACAACATAAGGTTATTATGGCGGCATACTTAAGACCAAAGGTGGTCGCCATCCAGACGGGCTTGAGGCCCTACCACGTAGCTAGGGTGGGTTGTTTTGTCGCCTTTTACGACAGGCCGACCCCGGCCACAGAGGTTAGTATTCTTTCTCCGCCCCTGCACGGATAAAAATCCATTTTACAATAATTAGCAGTTACCGTCGCCTATGGAAGTTTGCGACGCCAGGGAGGTGTCCCTCCATGGTCAGGTTCACGAACAGCAGCGTGTTAGCTAACCATTATGTACCCAACCATTTATGTCACAACACAACACAAGGTTATTATGACGACATATTTAGACACCAGGGGTGGTTGTAGTCCAGACAAGCTTCGAGCTCTACAATCTTGCCAAATATCCTAACTATAATATTATTAATGCGAAAGTGGGTTTGTTTATTTGTTTTACGCTTTCACGCCTAAGCCGTTGAACCAATTTTAATGAATTTGGGTATAGTCATAGATTGGACCTTGGAGAAGGACATATGGTTACTTTTTTTAAAATTAATATGACACAACATTTGCCGGGTCAACTAGTAGTATTATATATACATACTAGCTGACCCGGCAAACGTTGTTCTGCCAGATAAATAATTAACGCCCCCGCATCCCCTCTTGGGGATGGGATGCCGTAAAATCCGTTCTTAGCTGACCTCTACTCGGTGAAAAAAATATTCCTACCAAATTTCAAGTCTTTAGCTTTAATGGTTCCAGAGATATCGTGATGAGTGACTATATACGTGGAAATCATATATACCTAGTCAGGTCATAAGTATTGTCACACAGTAAAAACTTTTCTTTTAGAATGCTGGCCACAAAAAAGTTTATTGAATTCGAATTTCGAATTGTTCATGAAAATAAAAATGTATTTATGTATTTAGAATTTTACGCATTTTTAAATATGGAGTGGACGCTTAAAGAAGACAGTGTTGCAGTTATTGCGTTGCATCGTTGCGGTTACGCGCCAATTCAAATTTTTAACATACTGAAAAATTTTAATATAACCAAAAGATTCGTTTATCGTACCATCAAACGATACAATGAAGACTCTAGTGTAGATGACAGGTCAAGAAGTGGTCGCCCTCGGTCTGTTAGGACTCCAGCAGTGATAAAAGCTGTGAAGGCACGAATTCAAGGAAATCCCAAACGTACACAGAAACTGTTGGCCCTTCAGATGGGGTTAAGCAGAACCACGGTGAAAAGGGTGTTAAAGGAAGACTTAGGGCTTCGGGCATATCGAAGAAAAACAGGACATCGTTTGAATGCTCGTCTAATGGACCTGAGACTGAAGAGATGCCGCGCTTTGTTGAAGCGGTACGCGGGAAAAAAATATCGGGAAATTTTTTTTTCGGATGAAAAAATGTTTACCGTAGAAGAGAGCTACAACAAATAAAATGATAAGGTGTACGCACACAGTAGTGAAGAAGCGAGCAACCGTATTCCGCGTGTCCAACGAGGTCATTTTCCATCCTCGCTCATGGTATGGTTGGGAGTTTCTTATTGGGGCTTAACAGAGGTACATTTTTGTGAGAAAGGTGTAAAAACGAATGCTGTTGTGTATCAAAATACAGTCTTGACGAACCTTGTGGAACCTGTTTCTCATACCATGTTCAATAGCAGGCACTGGGTATTCCAACAAGATTCGGCGCCAGCTCATAGAGCGAAGAGCACACAAGACTGACCGGCGGCGAGTGAAATCGACTTCATCCGGCATGAAGACTGGCCCTCCTCCAGTCCAGATTTGAATCCGTTAGATTACAAGATATGGCAACACTTGGAGGAAAAGGCGTGCTCAAAGCCTCATCGCAATTTGGAGGCACTCAAGACATCCTTGATTAAGGCAGCCGCCGATATTGACATGGACCTCGTTCGTGCTGCGATAGACGACTGGCCGCGCAGATTGAAGGCTTGTATTCAAAATCACGGAGGTCATTTTGAATAAAATTTAATGTCATAAGAATCTATGTTTTGTTAAGTTCATTTTGGTATATGAATGGTTACATAATGAATAAACTTGTTACAATTATTTTACATTAAACATGTGACAGAATTTATGACCTGACTAGGTATGTATATATATATGTATATATATATATATATATATATATATAATATTATTTATTTGTTTCAGTCTGGATGGTCCGAATAAATCAAACAAATTTGTTTCTGTAAAAATAACAGAAACGACAATTAAAGTTGATTACTCGTCTCTCATAACTCTTGCTTTTCTATCTATTAATTAAATTATTTAAATCAAATCTGTAACGTAATAACGTAAATATTGTTTACTTTTTTGTAGGCAAATGTCATGTGTCACACTTCTATGACACATGACATTAAGCGCGTTAAATCAAAAGGGATTATGTCCTGGTTACACAACCTAACCATAATACAATAACATTAAAGAGATGATATTCTCTTTACATCTCCCCTCCACGATATGAAAATTGCATAATTTTTCAATCAGCTTCAACTTCAAACATTGGAATTAGTTTTGTCACGTGGAATAGACTCGTGTCTTGATTTCTTTTTCCAGTTTTTATTTTATAAATTGAGTTTGAAATTTTTTCTTCTATTATATATGGGCCGATTCTTAGTTCTTCTAGCTTTTTCCTATTGAGTTTGTTTCCATTCTCTATGAATACCATATCTCCTTCGTTGAATTCATGGTGTCTTCTGTTTCTATTAAATAAACTTTCGTTATACTTATGTGATCTCTGTGTTCTTTCTAATGCTAATTTCTTATCTCTTATCCAGTCTTCTCCGTTTTTCTTTCTTTTTAACTCTTCTGGTATGTTACTGGTGTCTGTGCCATATAATAGATACTCTGGTGTAAATCCCGTTATTGTATGTTCTAGTATATTATACTTATTCACACATTCTCTCGCTATCGATGTCCATGCTCTATTCTTTTTCTCTTCGTTTATTTTACATCTTATTTTATTTACTAATGTCTGATTCAGTCTTTCATTCAGACCATTAGAAAATGGTGCATTTATTGCAGTAAAAATTAATTGCACTCCTTTATTTTTTAAATAATCTTTAAATTCTTTCGAATTTATTCCAGGATATTGGTCCGTTAAGATTGTTCCGATGTTTTCTATGTCTAACACAGTTTGAATTAGTTTTATAAAATCAGCGGCGTTTTGAGTTCTTGATGTTGAAATGAACGCATATCTCGTGAAATGATCAACAAGTAAATGAATATATTTTTTTGTTGATCTAGTGCTTCCAAATCCTCCAATTGTATCTATGGACATAATTTCGAAAGCTTTGGTCGCTGGTCCTAATTGTGACAATGAGCCGAATTTATGTTGCCCTCTTGACTTATTCTTAATACATATATAACATTCTTTACAAATTTTTTTTATATTCTTCACTAAATTTTTAGCAGTATAATATGGACATATTTTCATTTGTGTTTGTGTTATTCCTGTGTGACACCATTCCTTGTGTATTTTATTAATTAAATCAATACTGAATTTTTCTGATAATATGATTTTCTCTCTTTTCTTCACTTTTTTATAATATATTCCGTTTTTCTCTATTAATTTTTCTTTTTTATTCTGTAATAGTATATTATTCATCTGATCTAATTTTATTTCATCTATTTCAATAAAATTTACCGTTTTTAATAAATCCTCTTCTTCTGTATTTGATTCTAGAACAGGGTTTCTACTCAAGCAGTCCGCTTCTTTATTATCTTTACCTGGGACGTATATAATTTTAAAATCGTATTGAGATAGATAGTGACTTAGATCGCCCAATTCTTCGTCTGTTCGTGCTTTTATATTCATATTTTCCAGTGGTTTGTGGTCAGAGTATATTTCGAAGTATCTCCCTATCAGCCAGTGTTGCCAGTACTTTATTGCCTCTTTTATAGCTAAGCATTCAAGATAAATAGCTTTTTTTCTTTTTTGCGTTTCATTAAGTTTCTTTGAGAAGTAGGCCACAGGTTTTTCTTTTCCATCCTCTTGTGTTTGTTTTAGTATTGCGCCTATACCTTCAAGTGATGCATCTGTATATATCTTGATTGGAAGGTCTTTGTCGAATATCTCCAACACTGGTTGGGAACATAGCATTTCTTTTATCTTTCTGAAAGATTTTTCACAATCCTCTGTCCATATAAATTTTACATTTTTTTTTAATAGTTGATGTAATGGATCTAGTAATATTGAGCTCTTTTCTATATATTCATGGTAAAAATTTATTTTCCCCAGAAATTGTCTAATTTGCTTTTGTGTAGTAGGAATTGGGAAATTTTTTATTGACGTTATGTTGTCTTTCAACGGTTTAACCGTATTTTCTCCTATTACATGTCCTAAATATCTAACCGAACTAGCAGCGAATGTACACTTTTTAAATTTTAACCTGAGTCCTTCTTTTTTTATTGCATTTAATAATTTTTCAATATGATTTAGATGTTCTTCAAACGTCGGTGAGTGTATTAAGATATCGTCTATATAGTTCACTGAAAATTCAGTTAGTCCATATTTTCTTAATATGCTACTCAGAATTCGTTGAAATATAGCTGGAGACGTTTTTAAGCCAAACGGTAGACATGTCCATTGATAGTGACCATCTTGTGTTACAAATCCCGTCTTCCTCCTATCCTCAATTCTTAGTGGTATTGACCAAAAAGCTGAGTTAATGTCCAGTGTCGTAAAGTATTTACAATTTCTGGCTCTTATTATTATATCATCTATTAAAGGGAATGGTTGTGCCTGAGGGACAATGTTTTTATTTAAATCTCTAAAGTCTATGCACAGACGTGTCTTTCCTTCATTTTTCTTATATGCTAGTGTGACGGGTGCAGCAAAAGGACTATAAGATTCTTCGATTAAATTCTTCTCTAGTAAGTTGGCTATTTGTTTCTCTATTTCTTTTTTGTCTTTTATATTACATCTATAGGGTCTTTTACTGCAGTATTTCTCCACTATTAAGTCAATTCTAGCTTCATATTCGTTAACAGTCCCAATATCATACTTGTCTTTCGCAAACACTGATTTGTTTTTATCTATCAATTTTTCTATCTTCATTTTTTTATCTTTATCTAAATGTTCTATATTTGTTTGAAATTCTTCTGTTTCCACGTGTTCATTAAAATTAATTGAACAATTTGTAACTTCACTTAATGTTATCTCTGGTTTTTCTAACTTTTTCTCTATTTTCTGTGAGATTTCTAAATTTTCATTCAACCTCAACTTAAACATAGGAATTAAGTCTAATCCTATTATAAAATCTTCAAAATCCTCTCTTTCAACTACATATATATCTACTATTTTTTCTATATCAAATATTTTTATTCTTATTCTTACCAATCCATTTGTCTGATTCACACCATTGACAGACCTCAAGAATATCTTGTTTAAATCTTCTCTATTCTCTTTTATTTTTATCCATTTCGAGTTTATCAAGGATACTTGAGAACCTGGATCATATGTTCCCATTATCTCTATCTGATTCTCAACTAGTAGCTTAAGTCTGATCAATGGTGTGACTATTAGTTTTTTTTCTCTGTATTTAAATTTACTTCTATTACTGAATTGCTTCCTATAGCTTTAGGTTTCTCTTTTTTCTCTAGTTTAAACCAGCATTTTTCTTCTGGATGATATCTTATACCTTTACCCATGTTTTCACATGTCATACATGGTTTCTTTTCTTCATTTCTGAATTTATGTTCTGGTTTACCTTCTTTTTTAAATGTTTTCTTTTTATTTATTATCCCTTCAAGCTTCTGTAATTCATTTATTAAATCTTTTGTATTTTCTATTTCATCTCTGGCGATCTTCTCTCTAATAAATTCTGGCAACCCAAATGCAATTCTATCTATCATTGTATCAGCGTCCATGTCCTTATTTATTTCTAATAATAATCGTTCTTTCTTTATTGCATATTGTACTATTGAACCTTCTTTGTATTTAAAATAATGAGCATATGTCCTGCTACTCCATCCCTTACCTGAAAAGGTTTCTATTAATATCTGTTTCCACGTATTCCAATTGTTTTCATGTTCTCCTTTTATTACAGTAGAAGTATACCAATCTTGGCAAGTTGCATCTAAAAATATTCTTAATAATTCTATTTTAGTTTTATCTTTTTCTATTTTAAATCTTCCACACTCTTTTTCGAATATATGTAACCATTGTCTAACATTAGATGTTTTATAATTAAATTTTTCTAATACAAATTTATCTACAATATGTTTTAAGTTTTTTTCTTCTTCGTGTTTTTCTGATTTTTCAATTAATTTTTCTAATATTTTTTCCAAGCTCGAGTTTTCTTTAATATTCTCTTGAAGTGTTTGTTTTAAATATTTCCCTCCAAACTGGATATTTCCTTCATCATCTAAATATATCTTTTCTAATTCTTTTGAAATTTTTATCCATATTTTTAACTCATCATGCCTTTTTCCTAATGAATTTTTTACCTTTTTGAAAGTCTCCGTCTTTGTCAACTCTTCATGATAATCTGCATACATGAGGTCATCTGGTATAACATATTTTTCCCCTTGTTCTGTGACAATTGAGGTTACAGCTACTACTGTAGTTTTACAGTCCTTTGGAGAAGCCACAGCTCTGAACTCGAATTGCAATTTCATTTTGTGACGAAAATTGTCGTTTTATAATATTATTTATTTGTTTCAGTCTGGATGGTCCGAATAAATCAAACAAATTTGTTTCTGTAAAAATAACAGAAACGACAATTAAAGTTGATTACTCGTCTCTCATAACTCTTGCTTTTCTATCTATTAATTAAATTATTTAAATCAAATCTGTAACGTAATAACGTAAATATTGTTTACTTTTTTGTAGGCAAATGTCATGTGTCACACTTCTATGACACATGACATTAAGCGCGTTAAATCAAAAGGGATTATGTCCTGGTTACACAACCTAACCATAATACAATAACATTAAAGAGATGATATTCTCTTTACATATATATATATATATATATATATATATATATATATATATATATATATATATATATATATATATATATATATATATATATATATATATATATATATATATATTAAAGAAGATAGATATGGTTCGGGTTTCGTCTTACTTAATAACATTAACGTTGTATGATTTTTATGTTTTGTTGCTGAAATACAAGTGACAAGTGATTAACGATGCCTATTCACACTTAGTATCTTGGATTCGGAATACCGAATATATTATGATTGAATTTGAATGAAATACAAAGAAAGAGTACTTTAACCTTATATATTCAATATATCCATATTGTTATGCTCTGTGCTTGGCAGCGGATCTTGTTCTTCATAGTGTAACTACGGAACGCTGTTGAGGTCTCAGCCTTTTTTGAAAACTACTACTGAACTCTGCGGAGGATTCAGCTGGGTTGGGGAGCACTCGGAAAATTACGCCTGGTCTTCTTGTCGCTTATACCACAATGCCTCAAGACAAAAGTCTTTGGACCAATGCGTCCCTATTGGTAATGACGGTACGGAGCCGAGACGTGGACATTCACGATAGGGCTGGTCCACCAATTTAAAATCGGTCAGCGAGCTATGGAGAGAGCCATGCTGGGAGTTTCTCTGAAGGATCGCATTCGTAATGAAGTGATTGGCCAGAGAACTGTCACCAACATCGCTTCTTGAATCGGCAAGCTGAAGTGGCAGTGGGCCGGCCATATATGTTGCTGGACCAATAACTGATGGGGTAAACTAGATCTTGGGTGCAGATCGCGACTCGGCAAACGTAGTGTAGGCTGGAAAGGACTGGATACAAGGAGCTGGGGATAGGGCTCTCTGACATCCATTGGGAGAGCCCTACGAGCTGTGGACTTCAGTAGACTGATGATGACGATGGTGATCCCAGCCGCAGACGTTAGTATTCTTACTTAGTTAAATAATAAAAAATGTACACACATGTACACAGTACACAATATAATGCTCAAGTGTTTGAATGCAGTAAAAGTATTGAAAATCCTACTTAGGAAAGTTCAAAGGAAATTCTTTATGCTAGGAATACCGGGATACGGAGCTTGGAGAGATGATTGTAGGTGGCCATAATCCCGTATTGCCACTGAGACGTCGGCTGAGCGGGATGTGAAGGGGTGGCTATATGTAGCACAAAACAATCTTATAAATATTTTATCCGGTTTTTGTAACTTAAATATATAGGTATATGATTTTTCATAAAATTCGTAGTCGGGGCTATATGGAACCGTATTAATAACGTCGCCCTATTTGGGAGTTATCAACACCTCAGTGTAATAAAATAGGTTAATATAGTATTTTTTATGAGACACGATTTCTCAGACGGACATGGCGTAGCTATCGGAAAAGACTGACGGAAACCAAGATTCGACCAAGAAGAAGAAGACTGTCGGAAATATTACCGGGATTGAAATTATAGCGGCACTACAGTATTTCTCCCGGGCAGCAAAATAATACCTAAATATGTTTATACTTTATGAGCTACTTGCTACTTTACCTAGTCAAATAAAAAAAGCCACAGACGTGGGTTATTTTTATATCCCAGTATATATTACTGTAGATAGCTCACTAGTATAACCCTTGGAGACCATTCTACGGTTATAAAACGTAGCGATTGATTATAAAATATATTTTAAATAGCAGCTCGGAGACCAGTCTAGTGGTTCTGGATTCGAATCCTACGGTGGCATGCACCACTTAGGCCTAATGTTTATATTTTAGTACAATGTAATGCTTTGTACCGATGGTAAGGGAAAGCATTGTGAGGAATCCTGCATATCCCGAAATCATCTAATTTCAATCTGGTATGTGTTACCAGCCCATCCGCCTTGGACAAGCGTGGCGGGCTTGCTGTCCGCTCCCTCCACGGAGGAGGCCTAAGTCTAGGAGTGTAACGATATGAGCTGTTATTAATTTATTTTTATTTAGTACTGGAAAGGAGATCTTCGACAAACTTTTTAGAGGGGATAGACAGTATACACTGCGGTTCAAATAAGAATAGGAACGTCAATGACCTCTAACTGTCAAATATCACTATAAAAATATGGTTTGGAATGAAACCTTATTTGCGTATCAATAATGGTGAGTGGAATTGAAGTCATAAATACAGGTAACATACCTAATTTTATTTTAAACAACGGTTAGTGAAATAAATATTAAAAACCTATGCTATGACGTCACAATATGGCGCAAAGTTGATCCTATTCTTACCTAATTGAAACGCGTTTTACTCGTTGTTATTCTGTTTATTTATAGTACATGAATCTTTATTGCATACATCCATCCAATCGAAGCGAAACTAGCATCGGTGCGCCACGAACTTCTGCCCGATAATTCGGGCCAAACTCGAGTGGCTTACTAAACGAATATTATTGCCCTTTACGCTTTTTAGACCTACTTTGTACGCAACACGCCTATGTGGTATATCGAAAAATACGAGAGCTGATGAACTATTGATTGTGAGTTATGATGGGAGTTCTCGTTTGTGAATTTATCGGAGGAATCATAAAATATGAGATAATTAACTGAATTTTTATCGCCTTATAATTTTTTTCAAACATTTTATCGTGGTTACATTTGCCTACACTTTTAAGCCCGAGGTACGTTGGTGAGTAATGACTACCCGCCCGGTTTGGAGGCACATGAGAAAGTATATCTCTCAACCCGGGTGGGTAGTAGACGAACTGTAATATGGTTAATGGGTATACCAGCGAATATGTATCCTTGTAGCCTGTGGGGGTGCACTGTTGCAAAGGAATCGCAAATAACCCCACCACGAACCATCATTCCAAAAAGGCCTAAAAACTGCAAATCTGATTATGGTAATACCAGTGCTTGACTTTTATTTCATGAACAAATATCCACAAAGCGGTAAGGCGACATGTAAGAAAGAAATGAAAAATTGTGTCCTAAATGAACCTAACTCAGCTTTTTTCTGGGTATAAAACCAGAGCAGTCCTTAATGTCTTATCTCTTTATATGAAAAGTTAAAAATATGCACGTACAGTTGTATTATATAATCTAATAACAGCCCAGAGCTTCCCACTGCCGGACTCGGGCCTCCCCCTAGGGGGAGCGAACAGTATACCCGCCGCTTATCCAAGGCGGATTGACGGGATACACATACCGGTGATCTCTGTATGATGTTTTCCTTCACCGTCAGTACACAGCAATTACTAAAACAAGCGTTTATTCCTATTTATTGTCCAAACCTTACTTTTACTTATAAGTTTCTTAACAGTCCTTGACCCATCGCGTAGGACGTTGTAAAAGCTAACAAGTCATTACTCCTGCTAACTCCTTAAAGATTAACAGGTATTTGAGTAAACAATATAGATATAATTAAAAACTTTTTGGTAATTTATCTATATTTTTGTTAAGTTTGTTTCGGCAATAAACAAATATGGTGTTGGGTCCCGCCGGGTGCCAATCAACGTGGGTACGAAGTCCGGAAAAGCCATGACGCGGGTCCGAGCGGACACGAAACATTGTTACGATACCGTTGTTTTCAGGTTGCGGTTTATTTCAAGAGAGTAAGCGTTGAAAATATGTGAGATCTAATTCGTAATTTGTATCGATTTATTCGCTATAAAATATAACAATTTATAAAATAATAGTACGCTTGAAGCATCTATACCTAGCGATGGATTAATGGACCTTCAAAATTAAAAATGAAACGCTGATAAAATTTAATGTACGATGATAACACTACACGTTTTTTAATACAGAATACTGAATACCAGCCATTAGTGATATTTATAGAAAGAAGTTTTTTACTATACCGAAGGCGTTATTATCTGGGTTTTGCCTTCCCAAGTAGTGTCACCAATTCCCATCCAACCCCGGCCGGCAATATGCCGTGTTTGTCGGCCTAAGGTCTGGGTCCTATTGTGTCTTATTTAATCAACACTCCCAAAATGCAATCATATTTAATTTTAAACTAAATTAATATTTTGATGTGCTTTTGTACTTTCTGAAGTACTACTATTTAAAATATAATTTATAATTAATCGCTACATCCCATAACTTGTAACCATTAAAGTACTAGAAAACACAAATAATCCCCCGTAACAGGTCCAACGGATGCTGTTACCGATTTACCCCACTCCTTGATTACACGAATCAAATTCGATTTATATATATAAAAGCGAGGCTGTCTGTTTGTTTTGACACGCGACACTGCAATCAATTGGGTAAATAAAGTTTGACAGTTTTATTTGTCAGCCGAGATACCGCGTTGATTTAATTTATTACATTTTACCTAAATTCCAAAATAATTGTGATTTAAACAGGTTTTGTTATTTATAGCTGAGGCATAGTAGACAGGCTGACGGGCCACTTATTAGTAGCAGTTACCGTTACCTATGAAAGTTTGCGACGCCAGGATCACCACATGCTGCTGTCCATATAGGGGTACTGGCAACTGGGTCCCTAATACCGGAATACATCACAAGGTTATTGTAATTTTATTATCGGGCTGATGGAAAACGAACACTGAGTCCCGGAGTCGGAGTTTCCGGATGATATAGATATAAATATACTGGGACAACTCAAACAGTGCCATCTAGTATCAAAGTAAGTTAGCGCTTGTGTTATGGGTACTAAGCAACTAATATACTACATACAGTAGAACCTGTGTAATTCGAACTTGATGGGAGAAAAATTCGAGTTATACAGTTTTCGACTGATGCTAATTTTATAAGGAAATATTCGACTTGTAGAGGTTAAGATTTATTCCAACTAATTTTCAGTTAGAGAGTTGAAATAAATAAAAATCTTAGTTATAAGAAACAATAATGTACATTATCGGTATATTCTTAAAGTCAGTTTTCAAATAATCGAGTTGTAAAGCTTTTTAAATAAAACGTTGCTGCTCGTATGTTAGAGATACAGAGGTCCAATTCATTTTTTTGAGTTTTAGAAGGATAATAAGTACTGAATTTGCTTATAGGGATTTACTAATTATTTTGACTTATAGAGGTTTCAGATTTCAAGCAACGGAAGTTTAAGGTTGAAGGGAAGGGATACAACATTTTTGAAGTAATAACTTCTTATGGGAGGGTAAACGGCTTCGTTACGTAACGCGTTACGGCGCCAGTCTGTCTGGCTTCCCTTTCTCTCACGCATACGGCAGCGGTAGGCAGGCTCCTCATCTCTCACCCACAGCGCTAGATCTATTCAAATTGCGTCTTTATTACAATCAAATACAGTTGAGGTTTTCTTTTCTTTATAAAGAATCTACATTAGGGAATAATTTAATTTAATTTAATTTTGAAACAGTTTTTGGAAAAATTGGAAATTCGTAAACTTTAGTTATTTTTGAATTATTTTTGGTTTTATTGATAAATAGCCTTTGCTTACATTATCATATTAATGTATATAAAGTTTAAGTAATAACCTAAGCTTTTCTCAAGTTAAACAATTTCAATATTAAATAGTTCAACTTAGATTAGTTTAAGTTATCATTTCTGTCGGGCGTCCCGAGCCGCACACGTGTTTTTTGTTTTGATTTAGGGAGGGTGATTTTCGACTTAAAGAAGTTCTACTGTACATACTTTTATTTTCTAAATAAATATACCTAGTCAGGTCATAAGTATTGTCACACAGTAAAAACTTTTCTTTTAGAATGCTGGCCACAAAAAAGTTTATTGAATTCGAATTTCGAATTGTTCATGAAAATAAAAATGTATAACTTTTAGAATTTTACTCATTTTTAAATATGGAGTGGACGCTTAAAGAAGACCGTGTTGCAGTTATTGCGTTGCATCGTTGCGGTTACGCGCCAATTCAAATTTTTAACATACTGAAAAATTTGAATATTACCAAAAGATTCGTTTATCGTACCATCAAACGATACAATGAAGACTCTAGTGTAGATGACAGGTCAAGAAGTGGTCGCCCTCGGTCTGTTAGGACTCTAGCAGTGATAAAAGCTGTGAAGGCACGAATTCAAAGAAATCCCAAACGTAAGCAGAAACTGTTGGCCCTTCAGATGGGGTTAAGCAGAACCACGGTGAAAAGGGTGTTAAATGAAGACTTAGGGCTTCGGGCATATCGAAGAAAAACAGGACATCGTTTGAATGCTCGTCTAATGGACCTGAGACTGAAGAGATGCCGCGCTTTGTTGAAGCGGTACGCGGGAAAAAAATATCGGGGAATTCTTTTTTCGGATGAAAAAATGTTTACCGTAGAAGAGAGCTACAACAAACAAAATGATAAGGTGTACGCACACAGTAGTGAAGAAGCGAGCAACCGTATTCCGCGTGTCCAACGAGGTCATTTTCCATCCTCGCTCATGGTATGGTTGGGAGTTTCTTATTGGGGCTTAACAGAGGTACATTTTTGTGAGAAAGGTGTAAAAACGAATGCTGTTATGTATCAAAATACAGTCCTGACGAACCTTGTGGAACCTGTTTCTCATACCATGTTCAATAACAGGCACTGGGTATTCCAACAAGATTCGGCGCCAGCTCATAGAGCGAAGAGCACACAAGACTGGCTGGCGGCGCGTGAAATCGACTTCATCCGGCACGAAGACTGGCCCTCCTCCAGTCCAGATTTGAATCCGTTAGATTACAAAATATGGCAACACTTGGAGGAAAAGGCGTGCTCAAAGCCTCATCCCAATTTGGAGTCACTCAAGACATCCTTGATTAAGGCAGCCGCCGATATTGACATGGACCTCGTTCGTGCTGCGATAGACAACTGGCCGCGCAGATTGAAGGCTTGTATTCAAAATCACGGAGGTCATTTTGAATAAACTTTAATGTCATAAGAATCTATGTTTTGTTAAGTTCATTTTGGTATATGAATGGTTACATAATTAATAAACTTGTTACAATTATTTTACATTAAACATGTGACAGAATTTATGACCTGACTAGGTATATACAGAGGTCGTCGATGATTCTTTGCTCGGTTTTTTCTATAAATTGTGTTTTTTGGAAATTAACAATTGATTTTCTTAGTCTAACCTCAAAGCAAACACTCATTGACTTCGTGTTATTTAACAACGCCATCTGCTGGAATAGCTTTAGTGTTGTTGTGTCGTTAAAGCAATTTAAAAAAAATAGTATTATTATTCGCCGATAGATGTCAGGAAGATTCATTTTTCAGTTTAAATTGGAACTACTCAAACGCCACCTTTTGACATTTTCTAGAAATGACTCCTAGCTAGATCGATTTATCGCCCCCGAAACCCCCCGTATACTAAATTTCATGAAAATTGTTGGAGCCGATTCCGAGATTCCAATTCGCTCGTTTTGAGATATAGGATTAATAAAATACGAGTTAAAATTTTCATCAACGCCATAAATAATTTTGACTTAACAAAATTATGCTAGTTCAGTAAATCAGCCTATCCACACCCGATGGAGTTTGACACAATTATCTCGGATACAGTATTGTAAATTATTCTGAATCATAGCTGTCCAAACCGTTGCTACGTTGAAAGATTTAATGCTAAGCTATTTATGTTCGTTAAGCGCATACAAAATTACGCGTTCTACGGCTAGGTCTGACACCTAATACCTCTTTATGATGGGAATATTTTTATATACCTATCTATACTACCTCCGTGCCTGGGCGGAGTATAATACTAACTGCGGCCGGGTCGGCCTGTCGTAAAAGGTGACTATACAACCCTAGCTACGTGGTCTGGCTGTCAACCACCTATAGTCTATAAATTTGCCGCCATAATAACTTTGTGTTGTATTGCGGTATTAGTGATCCAGCTTACTGTATCTCTATGAAACAGCAGCGAGTTCACGTAGCTCTTAGAGTCGCGAACATCCATAAACGACGGTAAGTGCTTACCACCAAATGGGCCGCTGCCAGCCTATTTGGTGTACCTCAGCAATAAAGAAAGGAGACTATCAGACGTGGCCAATCAAAAATATGCTCAACCCGGTATTCCCAGGTTGAGATTGTGATGTTGTACTACGATTTCTTATTGATAAAAGGTGAGCTTCCGCGTTCTTACTACTAGCTGACATGCAGTAAAGGTAGGGCTTTGTTTTTTTTTTAAACTTAAAATAAACCGTGTACAATCCAAACACCAATGACCTGCGTAAGATTCGGGCCAAATATGGATGTAAAACTATATACGTAGACATTGGTGAGCCAGTAAAGGACCCGTAAGACCGATCGGCCGGGAGGCGCACGCGGAAGCATATCCCTCCCTCCTGGGCACCGGGCAGAAGAGGGTACACCAGCGACGAGTTCCCCTTGCATTGTGCATTACACAAGAATCCCACACTACCCAGTCATCAGCTCCCGGGCGTCGGAGTGTGCTGCATTTTCCACCTCACAACACCAAAAAAGGGACCCGTATGAACGCTATTGCTCCTTAATATAATAGCTTTAGACGTAAGGTTTTAATATTGAGATGATGGCTTATAGAAGAGAGTGGAAGGAAGGGACATATTGTGACGGACCCTCCATAGCTGGGATAAGAGCAGGAAGAAGAAGACGTAACCTGGATTACTTCGATGATTATGTGGTAACACTATTTTTAAATCTCGACCAATAATCAAGCACATATTTTAATATTGAATACACTATAAACAGAGCTGACACCATTTTAAATCAACATTTCACCACCAAAATCGATTGTCAATATCGGATGAAATGGTAATAAATTGACATTATGCAAATGTTTTATTTCATGCATGTCAGAGTATAATAAATGGGATGTTTGGTTGCATAACTTGCAATTCTTGATTTTCTCGTTTTTTTTAATTTGTGATGCTTTTCACCGAAATATCTTTTTATAGCCAAGAAAGAAGGAGAATGTAATATGGCCTGTCGTAATGTATGGGTCGGAGTGCTGCACCAAAAAGGGAAGGGATGAAAGAGATGCATAGTCTATAATATGTATATGTAGCACGCCAAAAGATGAGCAGAAGTGCCTCACTGCATAACTCTACGGCGTATTTGGAGTTGCAGAGTACAAATGGGACAAGGGCTTCAAAGAGATACATAAATATAATGTGACAATCATGACCCAAAATAAACAGCAGGGCGCTTGTGTTAATACAACTGATTTAATATTCGTCTGTAAGTATTAGTAATGAGATAAGGAACTTCTTAACGCTGATAGGAGTTAAACTGAGTGACAGGATAAGAAATAGTGTGATAAGGAAACGTTGTGGTCTGAAAGAAGATGTAGTGACAAAAATTGACAAAGGTATGCTGAGATGGTTTGGCCATGTCGAGAGAATGAATGAAGAACGATTGACGAAAAAAGTGTATAAGGCGAGTGTGAATGGAAGTGTTGGAAGGGGTAGACCTAGGCGGACGTTTCGAGACCAGATCAGGGACGTCTTGAAAAAAGGCCAGGTCAAGAGTACCCTAAACCGAAGGGCATGTATGAAGGGAATAATGAAAGTGGACGAAGCGAAACAAGTATCTAAGGATCGTAGCAAGTGGAAAGAAGTGGTCTCTGCCTACCCCTACGGGAAAGAGGCGTGATTATATGTATGTATGCATGTAAGTATTACTAACCGCGTGTGACCCGTGACTGATTATTAACCGTGTTTCTTCGGTTCCTTCTTGCGTAAGGTGTTGCGCCACAAAGTACTCCTGGTCGACATATTTCACTACACCTACCATTATCTGGACTGCACACTAGATTAGTTTTACCAAGGCTAATTCAGTGTGATTTATATAAGGTGCATGTACACACCACTGACTTCTAGCGGCCTTTACACAATTGAATTATAACTGTATCGTCTTGAACATGTTAATGTATTTGATATGTAAATAAGTATAATATTATATTGTAGTGATGCAGAGATGCGAATGATGAGATGGATGTGTGGACTTACGAAAATGGATAAAATTGGAAATGAGTATATTACATGAAATGTGAGTGTTGGAAAACTTAAAAGTAACAGACTAGCGTGGTTTGAATTGAATAATGCTATATAACTAGGAAAATAATAGAAATGTCAGTGGATGGATAGAGAAGCAGAGGAAATGGATAAAATTGGAAATGAGTATATTACATGAAATGTGAGTGTTGGAAAACTTAAAAGTAACAGACTAGCGTGGTTTGAATTGAATAATGCTATATAACTAGGAAAATGATAGAAATGTCAGTGGATGGATAGAGAAGCAGAGGTAGATCAAAGAAAAGATGGATGGATAGTGTAAAATATAATATGGCGAAAAAGGGTGTGAATGTTGAGATACGAGTGAACGGGTAACAGTGGAAAGTGGAAGGAAAGAACATGTTAGGTCGACCCCATATAACGTGCATATAATGTGGGATAAGTGCAGGTAGAAGAAGATGGAGAATGCTATGTGGTTGTATGTCCATAAGGCGACCTCATGTCACCTACGCTACTAACAATTGTTCTCTTTTTATTTATTTTTAACCGTGCGCCTTTTTACTTTGATGACCTTCGCTGGGTTCGATTCCCCGTCCCAAGTCTGGCTGTTTATGTTTAATATTTATTTACTAGCTGTGCCCGCGACTCTGACTTTGGGCAAACAAATCCTATAAACCCTAAAATATGAATGAAATATGCAAACAGTCAATATTATCGAATGCAACTATTACACCATGCGAATACGTACATTCGAACCTATAAAGTCCAGCCTAAGCTAAACCCTATTTCATATGATTGATGACATAAATCTAAGGTTAACTTAAATTGTAAATTAAACCTACAAAATCCAGCCTAAGCTGAACCCTATTTCATATGATTGATGATATAAATCTGAGGTCAACTTAAATTGGAAAGTCAAATTTCCGAAACTTATCATTTTTAACCAAAACTATTTTTTTTTTCTAAAATAAAAATAGCCTAAGTTACTCCTTGATACATCAGCTATCTGCCAATGGAAGTCCTGTCAAAATCGGTGCAGCCATTTCAGAGATTAGCCGAAACAAACAGACAGACAAAAATTGTAAAAAATATTGTTTTGGTATATGTATCGTGTATACGTCCGAATGCGCTTAGTAAAAAGCGATTATTTTAATATTACAAACAGACCCTCCAATTTTATTTATTTGTATAGATTTGTAAAAGAAAATTATATCAGTTGTCTAGTGCCCATAACGCATGCGCGGCTTGCATAGAGACTATGGAACTGTATAAATTGTTCCAGTATATTTGTGTACAGTAAAACTCAAGAAAATATTACATCATATTTAAAAATAATTCTGTAAAAGATACTTCAACTCGTGAGTGGATTACTCTGAATTTTTTTATGAATAGAATCTATGAATAGCTGAGCTAGGTTGTGTCCATTCATCCAGTTTATTTTAGCCCGACATGTTATCTAAGTTATTTGAAAGGGTTGTGAATAAAAAATGTGAGCGAAATGTCCTCTCCGTTTCTCGGTCGGTACCCTTTTTATAAATAACGATGTTTAGCTTTTTAATCCACTTTTATATATGAATTAAAATTATATGATATATTTCTTTTTATTATTGAGGAACAGCGGGTAGGCTGCGGCCCAGTTAATAGTAAGCAGTTACTGTCGCCTATGGATGTTTGCGATGCTTAGGGTCACGCTGTTGTTCTATAGGGGTACAGAATGGGGTCACTAATGCCGGAACACAATGTTATTAAGGGATAGACGTTTCCAATGTCGTAAAGACGAGGAACGATCAGAAGGCACTAACAAAAATTTTCCTTACCCTTGAAGGTTCTGCAATTACGCATGTTCGAAGGACTACGAAGGCAGCTGAAGCGTGGAAAGCTTTGCAAAATGCATATGAGGACAAAGGGATGGATCGACGTTTATATTTAGAAAGGAAATTATACAGGTTGAGGCTTGAAGACTATGATAATAATATTGAGTCGTATATCAATGCTGTTATTTCCACTGCCTATTATATCGGCAGAATGTCAAACCAAGAGTGGTTACCATCTAGACTACTACGTAACTAGGGTTGTTTTGTCGCCTTCAATGACAGACTGACTCCGGCTGCAGAGGTTAGTATTCTTACTGCGCCCTTGCACGGAGAAAATATTTCAACAGTTTGACCATAAGGAATTGCAAAACCTTCAGAGCCCAAATTATAATCACAAGGGTGCAAGGTGGTGTACTATAACGGACGAAACTAATATTTTATAAGCGAAAGTGAGTTTGTTTGTTACGCCTTCACGCCTAAGCCGCCAAACCATTTTGATGAATTTCAGTGTAGTCATAGATTGGACCTTGGAGAAGGATATAGGTTATTTTTTAATTCATATGGCAGAACAATGTTTCCCGGTTCAACTAGTTATATACAGAAAATAAATTTAAATTGCCAACAATTCATTCTAAGTTTAATAAGACTAGTAACTGATAATATTGCAAAAACAAGATTTGCAATATAAAAAAAATAGTAACTTATTCAACCTTTCACCACCCATTGCTGAGTGTAGGTCTCTTCCAATGCACGCCATTCTTCTCGGTTCAGCGCCTTTCGCATCCAGTCCTTACCGGCCACTCTAACAAGGTCGTCGGTCCAACGCATAGTTGCCTGCCTACATTTCTATGCCTTAACGATAGTGGTAAAATAAAAAAATTGTAGATGAAGTAAATAATATGTATGTTGTATGTGCGGGGGTGTGCCTTTTTCTTCCTACCCTTATCCCTCATTACATAGGGTTGGCACAACATATTCTCTCTTTCCACTCTCTTCTGTTATACGTCATCTCAACATTCACACCTTTTTCGCCATATCCTCTTTTACGCAATCCATCTATATTTTCTTTTCGTCTACCTCTCTTTCTGTATCCATCCACTCTCACACTATGTGTATGTCTTCTCCCTCCTGCCCTTATCCCACATTATATGGGGTCGGCACAACATCTAACATGTTGTAATAGCTGTGGCTTCTTAGTTTTTAAAGCCGACCGCCTGTCTGACGTTAACAACCCCTTTTTGGCGAAAGTAAATACATATTATATTCCCAAACTCGGGACGGGAATTAAAACCGTCGAAAGCCAAAAAGCCATTGCGCAATTCATGTCTCAGTAAACTAAAAATCATGCAATGAAAAACCGTTAAATATATTTAACCGTTAAATAGATTTTCAAGTATTTAACACACAAGTTTAATATCACACTATGTGTATGTGTGTTCAATATTTATTTTGCATTAAATTTTCGGCGTTTTCCTAATTAGTATTCTTTCTCCGTGCAGGGGTGGAATAAGAATATCAACCTCTGCGGCAAGAGTCGGTGTGTCGTAAAAGGTGATAAAACAATCTTAGTTAGGGCCCCAAGTTCGTCTGGATGGTAACCACCTTTGTTCTTAAGTATGATGCCATAATAACCGTGTGTTTCGGCATTATTGGCCCAGATTCCTGTACCTGTACGCAG
Organism: Malacosoma neustria; assembly: GCA_963693495.1. NCBI lineage: Eukaryota > Metazoa > Arthropoda > Insecta > Lepidoptera > Lasiocampidae > Malacosoma > Malacosoma neustria. Next base: position 9,830,283 of record OY856395.1, on the reverse strand, counting down.
ACAGCAGCGTGTTCAGCGTGTGTTTGTCAACGGTAACTTACTGTTAAGCGAGTCGTCATGCGTCAGCCTGCTGTTACATACATACATACATATAATCACGCCTCTTTCCCGTAGGGGTAGGCAGAGACCACTTCTTTCCACTTGCTACGATCCTTATATGCTTGTTTCGCTTCGTCCACTTTCATTATTCCCTTCATACATGCCCGTCGATTTAGGGTACTCTTGACCTGGCCTTTTTTCAAGATGTCCCTGATTTGGTCTCGAAACGTCCGCCTTTTTTTTTTTTTTTTTTTTTTTTTTTTCTACCGAGGAAAACTGTTACAGTTTCCACCAGCCTCCGGGGGAAGGCCGGTGGGGTATGTGGGATTACCTCCCGAGGGGGCTGCCTACTCCCCTCGGGTGGACCGGGGGCCAAGGCCGCCGGTCCTACCCACTAAAAACCCCGGTCGCCACTCTTGGCCTTAGAGGGGGCTTCGCAGGATCGCCTTTTGGCATTACTCTGCTAGGCCCCCAGCCAGACGTCTCCAATGAGGGTACCCCGAGTGACAGTTCCCGCTGCCGGCGGTCACACTAGACCTGCCGGTGACCAGACACAGAGTGTCCAGTCGGGGTAGGGCACCCTCCGTCTCATTGCCTTCGCCGGGAGCTTCCCCCGGAACTCCCGGCTGGCCGCTCTTACAAGAGAGCGACCGGCAACCCCTTCTCAGGGTGGGATGAGGTGCGCATAGCGTCTCCTTCCCCGATTCGTCCTACGCCGACGAATCGGTGGAGCCGCCGCGTCCTCCTCCCTCGCACGCTCGATGGCCTCCTTCTGCCGCATGACACTTTCAGCGAAGGAGACCACCGCGTTCCAGTTCCTCTCGCTGCGGAGCATTTGACCTACGATTGCCCGCAGCGAGAGGTCACCTCCCACCACACCCTGCAAATTAAACCGCTGGGGCCCCCAAGCGGCGCACTCGGACACCGTATGTTCTACGGTGTCTACTGGCGCGCCGCATTCCCAACAGGCCGGGTTCGGCTCCCGCCCCGCAATCTGGTGCAGGTACTTGCCGAAACAGCCATGGCCGGTCAGCACCTGCACCAGTCTGTATGTCAGGGTCCCGCTTGATCGCGAGACCCATTCCGACAAGTAGGGGCGGATTGCCTCAACAGTAACCCGGCCCGGCTCGGGAGGCCCCAGGATCCTTAACCAAGACTGGGTCAAGGCCTCCTGGGCAAGATCCCTGACCCGTCGCGACTCTTCCGGGCACAGCTGGAGTCCCCTCTCCCTGGCGTCGTGGCGCAGGCGGTACGTCTCTGAGAAGACAACCGCCTGCAGCTCCCAGGGCGGGTCGGCTGCCAGGAGTGCAGCCGCCCGCCAGGACACTGTACGGTACGCCCGAATGGTCCTCACGTCTATGACCCTCTGAGACCTTCTCAAGAGGGCCCTGCTACGAGACGTGAGGTGGTCTGCCCAGACAGGCGCACCATACATTGCCATGCTCCGCACGACGCCAGTGTACAATCTTCTCACGGCTGTGCCCGGCCCCCCCACATTGGGCAGGAGTCTGCCCAGGGCGGCAGCGGCCGAGACCAGCCTCGGGCACAATTGGGCAAGATGTGGCCCGAAGCTCCACCTAGGGTCTAGTGTGAGCCCCAGGTATTTCATCTGGGGCTTCACTTCGACCGCTGCGCCCCGGAGCACGATGCGTGCTTCTCGGGGTGGTCTTCTCCTGCGTCGTCCATGCAAAAAGAGGGCCTCCGTCTTTTCTACGGAGACCCTCAGACCGCACGACTCAATTCGGTCCACCACCAGCGAGGTGCTGATGGTGGATCTCCGGACTGCATCTTCGTAAGACTCACCCCGAGTTGCGACGAGGGTGTCATCCGCATAACACAACACCCTCGTATCGGGCGGGACTGGGCATCGTAGGACCCAGTCATACCCGATATTCCACAGAAGTGGTCCCAGTACCGACCCCTGCGGAACGCCGCACGCAACGCGCCTCCTTCGGACCCGACCGTAGCCATCCTCCCAGACTATGAAACGGTCCCGGAGATATGCCTCCAACAGCCTCCGCAGATACAGAGGCACTCCATGGAACTGGAGCGCCTCCAGTATCGTCTCGAACGGGAGGCTGTTAAAGGCGTTCGCTATATCAAGCGATACCGCCAGGACCACTTCTCCCTGACTCTCCGCCTCTTGTGATATGCCCTTCAGAGCGGTTAGCGCATCCAACGTGGAGCGCCCCGCCCTGAATCCGTACTGGGCGGCGGAGAGTCCCGGCTCTGCCGTGTCCAGGTGCTGGACGAGACGGCTCGCAACTACCCTCTCAAAGGTCTTCGCCGTCTCGTCCAATAGGACGATCGGGCGGTAGCCGGAGGGATCATCTGGGGAACGGCCCTCTTTGGGAATCAGGCAAAGCCTGCCCTCCCTCCACTGGGCCGGGAACTGTCCGGTGCTGAAGCACTTATCGAACAGCTCCCGAAGCCAGCCGCCAAGGTGAGTGGCGGCTTGGAGGAGCACTCTGCCCGGAATCCCGTCGGGTCCAGGTGCCTTTTTGGTGCCCTGAAGGTGTCGCAGGGCATCTTCTATTTCTTCCTCTGTTGTGGGGGGAGGATCAACGTTCTCCACTCTAAGCAGAGGGACGGCCATAGACGGGGGAGTGAATGCTCCCGGGCTCGGGAAGAGCCCCTCAATTATGCGATTGAGGGCCTCCTCCGATAGGGTCGCCGTTACCGGGGCGCCCGCAGCACGCATCTTCTTGCGCGCTGACTTGTACGGACGCCCCCAAGGATCCCTGTCAAGGCCCTCGAGGAGCTCCTCGTAAGCCCGGGCCTTCGCTTGGCTAATTGCCCGCTGAAGGGCTTTCTTGGCAGCATTTTGCTCCCCCTTAATCCTACGGAGTTCTTCCTCGTCCGGCTGCGGATTCCGGTGTCGGTACCGGTGGACGGCTCTGCGGGCGCGCTGCGCAGCGTTGCGCAGCTCCGCTATTTCGGCTGACCACCAGTACACCTGCCTCCGAGCCGGACGCCGCCGGACCCGTGGCATAGCCGCCTCGCAGACCCTTGTGAGGGCCGTGCGGAGGCGACCGGCCGCCTCCTCTGCTGTTTCCCCCGCGGGCGCTGGGTATGCGTTATAAACCCAGCGCTCGGCAATCACCTGGACCTCAGCCATCTCTTTGTCGAGACGGCCGAGTGCCCAGCGAGGGAAATTTTCACCTCTTTGCGGCTGCGGAATGCTGCGGAGGGGGGAGACGCTGAATCTGATGTACAGATGGTCAGATAGCGTCTCTACCTCCTCCTCGACATGCCAGTCCACCACCCTGCATGCGACCACAGGAGTGGCGAACGAGAGATCCACAATTGAACTGCCCTGTGGTCGCACGCAAGTGGGAACCGCCCCCCTGTTCAGGAGGACGAGGCCACTCCGCAGCGCCCACTCTTCTACGGCCCTACCTCTTGCATTGGTGGTAGGACCGCCCCAGGCTCGGGATTTGGCATTGAAGTCACCGAGGACCAAGGTCTTCCTCGGCGGCATCCGGCCGACGGCGGCCCCGACGGAGTCGAGAAATGACTCGAACTCCACCAGGGGGCGGTTGGGGGAGAAGTACACGCCAATAATGGCGAAATCACCCCAACCTGCCGCCGCATATCCCGACCCATTCTCCAGGAGTTGGAGAGGAAGGCTTTCACCTGCCCGGGCGGTCACTGCCACCGTGCCGTCCCAGTCACCGATCCAATTGTCACGGACCGGGACGAGGTAGGGCTCTGCAATAACTCCAACATCACCACCCCACTCCGCGAGGGACTGCAGGAAGAGGTCCTGCGCCCCCGCGGAGTGGTTAACGTTCCCCTGGAGGATGCGCATGCCCCCTACGCTATCCATTGACAGGGGCATCCACAACCTCCATAACCGTCGGTTCTGACGCTCCCTGTCGTGGCAGGGAGCGCCAGATACCCTTAACGTTGGGGGGGCGGCATTCTTTGCCCCCCATCACGTGGGTCGCCGTTTTGCCCGCATCGGCGCAGACGGCGCACCGCGGGGGCTCGTTGCATTTGTTGGACCCATGTCCCGGCTTCCCACACCGGAAACATAGGTCCGACCTATCCACTTGCGAGGGGCACATCGCTTTGGTGTGCCCCATCGAGAAACACTTATAGCACCGCCTGGGGAGCGGCTCGAGGAGCCTCACTTGGGCCGCCCCCCAGCCGATGCTGAACTCCCCGGTACGAGTGAGCCGAAGAGCTCCCTCGATGGGGCACTGGGCAATTGATGAGCCCAAGCCCCCTGGTCCCTGCCTGATCTCCGAAACCTTGAGGGAATCAGCAGGGACCTGTGCTGCCTCCGCCAGCGCCGACAGAAGGCGCTCCTCCGTGACGGAGACAGATAGCCCGTGTATGTAGAGGCCAGTTCTTTTGGCTGGCCTCGACACGAGCCCTCTGTCCCCAAGGACCACCTTCATACGGGAGGCAAGGAGGTCCGCCTTCTCCTCCTTGCCCTCCCCCTCAACCTCGTATAAGATGCTGCCATCGGCAGCTCTGCGACTCCTAAGGCCCCTTTGGAAACCCAGGTCCTTAATTTCCACCTGGGTCTCCGCTATCAGGGCCAATTGTGGGAGAGAAATCCCCCTCTCTGAGGCGGCCGGTGGCAGCGAGAGTTGGATTACTGCCACCTTAGGGGGATCTACCCTTACCTTTTTCTTTTTCCCCCCCTGCTGGGTTTTGGGGGGAGAAGCAGAGGGGGCCGGAGGCGCCGTGGCACTGTTGCCCTTCTTTTTCTTCCCCTTTTTGCGGGCCACCACCGTCCATGCCTCCCCGAGGGGTCGCAGGGGAGGCTGGGGCTCTATGGCCGTCTGCCCCCTCCTGGGTGGCAGCTGGGGGAAGTCTTCCCGATTCCACCCCGCATGATAAGTTGGCGGGTGGAAGGCGGGCCACGGCGACGGTACGTACGACGGGCCCGCTGCTCCATACATGGAAGGTGGTGGCGGCGGTATGGTGGGCCGGACAGGAGGTTGCGTTCCTGGTGGTCCAACACCACGCGCCGCCACATGTCTCCGGGCCCCTAGCGTCCTGGGATGTAGGGACGCTGGAGCACGGGAAACCTCCGGTTCGGTAAAGGGCCCGGGAGTCTGGGCTGCCTTCTTTTTCTTCTTCTTCTTCTTCATGCCCAGTCTCCCAGGCTCCTGGGCTGCATCCATCCGGGGTTCCTGGGCCGGGGTTGCCAGGCGCTTCCCCTTCGCCACGCCCGCCAAGGGACCACGCGGTCCCCCAGTCGCCGCCCCAGTAGCGTCCCCAGCAGGCGGCGTCGGAGGCCTGATCGCCCCTAGCATATTCTGGGACGCCGAGACCCCATTCTCTCGTCTGGCGTCCGCAGCGAGGGGGGGCCTTCTCCTGATCGCCGGCAACAGACGCTCCTCGAGGCCCTCAAAACGGGCCTCGATCAACCTCCCTACCGTCTCTAAGACCGACCTCTTCAGGTCGTCAATGTCAAACCCGGTCGCGATGGATGTTGGTACTGCGGCCGGGGAGACGGCAGGAGGGGGGGAGGAGCGCCTATTGGCCGTCGCCTCCGCGTAGGCCTGCCTCTGCGCCTTGAGCTCGCCCTTGACAGCCGCGAGCTCGCGTCTGAGGCGGTCGTTGTCAATCCGGAGACGACGGTTTTCTCCGCTTTCTGATTTTTCCGCCAGGATCTCCACGATGTCTGTGATCCTGGCGGCCGACGCCTTCAGCTGCCTGATGAAGGTCCCTTTCAGGTTGCCCGATCGAGTGGCAACAAGCTGAATTTGGGACACTTCATGGCCCGCAGCGGCCCTGAGCCGAACGAGGTCCATGGACTCCAGATTTTCTGGGGTCTCCTCGGTCGACTCAAATTCTATGTCTGCTGTGGGCACATAAAAACTCCCCGACTTGTTGTATATGCGCTCCAGCATCCGCTCCCCCATAATTTTCACAGATTCCCCGACATTGAAGTCCGACTCACTGTCAGGGCCGGGGGCGGCGCTGGAACGCCTGGAAATAACTACTTTCCCCCCTTTGCCCCTACGCGCTCTGAGGGTACTTGTTGCCCTTGTATCGGGGTCTGAAACCACCGCTCTCGCAGCAGTCTCGGCCCCATCCTTCACCTTAAACCTTTTGTCCCCCGTCTCGTTGCTGATCCTGATCTCCTCGGATCCGATCCGATCTCGTAGGACATCCTTCTGGCGGAAATCGGAGGAAGATCAGCACACGAGATGGAGGAATCTGACTCCTTATCTACCTCTTTCCTCCTTGTTCTTAGAGACCTCCTCAGAGGTCTGCTCTTTCCACTACTATTGTCTCTCTCCCTATCTTCTTCCTCCTGTCTGCTACTTCCTTCCTTATTATTATTAAGTTCAACCGAATAATCCATGCTCATGTAATTATAGGTTTCATCCCATTGGCTCCCCACCCTCCATGGAGTCCGCAAGTGGGGACGACCCAGGCGGAGCAGAGCTCTACGCAAGGGCCGCCAGGGCTACCAACGGGATATAGGGGTAGTCGGAGGCGGTGGGTGCGGTATCCGAGGCATGAGAGACGCAGATGGTTAGGCCACGAAACTCTTGCCTCATCACCATGACCTCCTACCTGACGACCTTCCCTAGCCGGGTGTGTTTGACACTACCACCCATGACCATTTCCCTGCAGCTGGCTAAGCTACAAGGCAGCCGTCTGGTCAGAAATCCGGGCCAAACGGGCGTGTTGCCGATGACAGGTTGCCCATCTACACCGGCTCAGCCTCGCAGGATCCCATCATCCCAACGTACGGCTCCGCTGCGTAGGCCGTAACGCAGGTGGCTGTGACACGCCACCCCAGACCCAACCACAAAGTCTAGGGCAAGGCGTAACATCTTCGGTCGGAAGTGGTTGCAGTGAGAGAACGGCCGTGAGTGTCGAACGCCAATCCAGGGCATAGAGCGACATCAAACACCCCCAGCCACACCGACACACAGCCGACCCGACCCAAGATGAGGGAATTGGGGAAAGGATGTGGGAGGTAGACGGGAGGAAATGTAGGACTCCGTTGCCTCAGACGGGAAGGGGAGTGAGGCAACGAATGCTCGGGCACCTCGGGTACGCACACCCGTGCACTCCTCGGACAGAGGAGCGCCCCTGAGGGCCTCGAAACGTCCGCCTAGGTCTACCCCTTCCAACACAGCCTGCTGTGCAGTAAAAAAGTGGGTATTTAAATTACGTTACGTTATTTCCAGAGGATAGCCCAATGCTATCATGTGATTAATATAATACTTAATTATTCCTTACTTAATTATTCAACAAAGAACTAATTACTCGAGCTTTCTCTTTTAACATGCAATATCCAACGAAACCAACCCTTTAATGTGCCCTGTTCATCTGTTAGATTACTTTTTGTCTTATTACAGATTTAGACTAACATCTAATCAAGCTTAATAAGTTTATTCCACTGTCTTACTCTTAACGAAGCTTATTAAACTTGTATGTTAAATACTTGAAAATCTATTTTTTAAATATATTTATTAATGGTTTTCCATTGCATGATTTTCATTTAATGAGACATAAATTGCATAATGGCTTTCGTTTTCAAACGCCTTCGACGGATTCAATTCCCGTGCCGAGTCTGGGAATATAATATGTATTTATTTACAAAATCAAAGTATATCCGTCGTCTAGTACCCATAACACATCGCGCTATATACTTTAAGACTAAATGGCACTGTGTGAATTATCAGATTCAGAAGTCAGTATTAATAAATCTCTAAAAATATTCACAGGGCTTTGGCCTTAATTACACAGGTATTACGTAGTCTCGTATTCCTATTAATTGGGTATACTTTCTAAATGAGACTGTCTGAAAAGTTCGTTAAGATCCTCAAAAGAGCGAGATACGAGACTTTTATTAAAATGTGACTTTAGTTAGTATCTTTGAGTGATTTAATTATGCTCGTTAGTTTCTACTAACGAGCATAATTAGGTCAAATAGAGGTTTAATTCAGGCTATTAATATCTGTCGTCTGTAAAAGTTGTCAAGGAAAAGACGCTTTGTACAGAGGACTGAAAGACCTCCACTTACTAGACCGGTAGCTCTTAAATAAATAACCATGATGTAAAAGTTGTTGGTGCGTAAATGAAAATAATTTATTGAATGTAGACCCAAATAAATGCAGGCTTTTAATGCAGGTCCATGATCTTAACAATTGCTACATTTAAAACTATTTTGTTATAACAATAATAGAGGTAGCTTTCTTAGATACGACACGTGATGTGAGGAGGTGACTTATCTGGCCTTGCTACCAGTATTTTGGATTCGCAAGGGATCGCTACTTATGGAAGACATATTTTTATATTTGTTAAAGCATTTGATTCATATTTTTTTATAAAAAATAATAGTTTAGTACTATTAGGTATCGTAAAATATAAAATATTACGAAAATAAAACATATAAATAATAACACCATAAGGTCCCACTGCTTGACTCAGACCTCCCCAGATTGGCGGGTTACACATAGCGGTGATCTCGGAATGCAAGTTTCCGCCGTCGGTACGTGGCAATTGTGTACAGTAGGCAAGAAAAATTGCCTAAACGTTGCTGCCATTGTGGAATTCGAACTCGGGACGTTCTCAATCTTCGAGTTTAACCACTTGGCTACCACGTACTTTGTGAAACTAGACTGAAGTACACTAAAAACTTAATTATAATAATAAAAAGAAGCCTTTATTAACAATCTTATGTGTTACATTTCATCTTGTAACTACTTGTGTACTACTAATATTAAACATGGTTGTTTATGAAAGCAACGTAATTAAATGTTATTATTTGTATTAGACACGGGTTCCGTGATTGTCTTGCTCTTTAGCATAGGCCTCCCCAAGTGTTCTCCACAACAATCTATTCCTTGCTGTCCTCATCCAACACGGTCCTGGCACCGCCTTGATATCATCCTCCCATCTTCGGTACTGCCTGCCTTTATTTCTCTTTTTATAGGTCTTCCTTGCCTGTTTCTTTGATTATTAGATAACTCTTCTACTCAATTTATTGAACTAGAAAATACTGAATCGAATGTTTTAGTGTTCCTCTACTTCTTCTTCACTAAAACATATGGGATTCAGGTTCGATTTTTGATAAATTTACCTTTGTGATTTTTCAGTTTGTCATTGTTTAAGGCAAGTGTAACGTTGGTTTGGATATTTAGGTAAATATAGTGCGTTTTATATATCTATATATACATATATTAAATCTCAATAATATTTTTTAAAAATTATTATCTGAAAACGTACCTTGGGAGATGTCTATGTCCAACAGTGGACTTTGGCAGGCTGACGACGATTATTTGGAAATGTTCAATTAAAAATATCTGCCTCATTACGTCTCTGTGTTTTTCGTATAAGGAACAATCGCGATCTTAAGCAATCGACCGATATAAATAAAGTTAAGACAAAACAAAAGGGTCGCCCAATACGATTAATGTTGTCATTCGATTCCTGGACAACGCTTAAATGCGAAGACGACATATTTATGTGGAATTATTGACAATGTGAAAAATGTTAAGTCAATTTTGGTATTTGCGGGATTGCATTTTTTTTTTTTATTTGTTTATTACGTACATTTTTTCTGTACGGCGTAAGGTGCCCCACCAAGACCTATTTATTAGTCTAAGTTCACTTTCGCAGTTAGCTAATGGCTTGGCACACTGTTTGCATTTCAGGGTTTATTCCATGTTAGTTTTAATAACAGGAACTTCGATCACAAATATATTGATCGAAAAACAGGAACACGGTGTCAGTGGTTTCGTACTTAAAGCTCTACTCGGCTGTCTATTGTTGGATTCTAACGCAGATATGAACGTTTTAAATTAGTTTTCAAGTCTTGTGTATATTGTGAGATAGTTGCTAGGAACTGATGTTGCAGGAAAATACCCACGAATTCAACTCAGACATGTTGTATACTTTATGTCTACTCCACAGTGTAGACCTAAGCTTAGCAGTGGGAAAATTTGTAATTTTTGTCTCTTATTATGTGAGTACTGTTTCTAAATGTTTTAATAGATTTTAAGGATCTATTTCATCTGCTTCAAAATCCGTCAAAAGTACATTTAATGACAATTGACGGTCTCAGAAAATTTAAATTATTCGAGTAGAAATATGTTTTCTTGTCAATACTTAATTAAAAACAAGTACATCACTGTCAATGTAAGAAACGGCAAAACAAAGTAGCAACTATAATTTTTTTATTTGTTTTGACTATGACAATTAATTTAAAGGATTAAAAAGTAATAAATAAGCACTCATTCAAACGTTTTGCCTTTATAATTTGATAGACCATGTTCTAAAAAGATCTTCTCTGTGATGTGAGTCACTCAAAATGATTTGATCATTCATCAAAATTATGGCATCTGTAACCTATAATTACATTATCGTATATGGTATGAATCAATCTTTGGACCCTGCATTAATCGAATGCATCGATATTCCACGAAACAAAAAAAGACTTTGCATTCTTAACTCGATACACCCGATTCGTTAAGAGATAACAGTATCGCATTACAATCGTGAAACACCACTGTTTATTACGACGCGGTGTAATTTATTCCTTAAAAAATTCGATGCTCATTTTATCACAAAATATGTAACGGTAAAAATCTAAATTCATAATTTACTTCTTCATAGAGGTCGTTTTGTCTCGGCTGTATTTCTCAAATGCGCCCCCTGTAATGACATGCCTATCATCGATGAACTATGACATCGTCATGAAAAAAATTATGGTCAGATATAGTCGTCACTCCTAGCAACGATCTACAAAGCAGCGTTACTTCGGAAGTAATTTCATATCCGTGCAGGGGCGGAGAAAGAATACTGACCTCTGCGGCCGGGGTCGGCCTGTCGTAAAAGGCGACTAAACATCGTGGTAGGGCCCCAAGCCCTTCTGGATGGCGACCACCTTTGGCATTAGTAACCCAAGTTCCTGTACCCTTATGGGACAGCAGCGTGTATGCTACTGGCGTTCTAAACACCTATAGGCAACGGTAACTACTAAACTCTAAGCGGGCCGTCAGCCTGTCTGCTGTCCTACAGCAATAAAAAAACGTAATAAAGTTACTGCCAAACACATTATTGTGTTATTTAATTTAATAAATTCGGCATATATAATTAATATGTATAATTTGTAGTTCAGATAGAATCTTATAATTTTGATCTGTAATTTGTCGGATTATAAGGTATTCTTTTTCGACAAATTCCAGATTACAGAGGACTTAGGCAGTATTCTATAATCCAATATATTCGATAGTCCCACACTGCCCTGCAAAATGTTTTTGTATTACCGGAGGTCCATTGAAATGAAATGATACCGAGACAAACCAACGCGATATGACTCACTTATATTTTGACCTATAACGAAATTTGACGGCGTACTAGGATACCCAATGAGTTAATTCTTTGGATGATTTATTATTATCATCCAAGTATCAACTTCTCGTTTTGGAACCCGGGGTTCACACGTAAATAGTGCACGTCGTCAGCGTTGGATTCTCTACATCTTGGAAGATGAAATAAATTGAGCTCTTGGACGGAGTTTAAAAGGCTTAACTTGGAATTGTTTTATAGGTAGAGGTCAGCAGACTGGCAAACGGCCCACCCCGTTTGGTGGCCAGTATGGACGTTTGCAACACCAGAGGCATTACCAACGCGCTGCCGCTGAGAAAACCTCAGCCGGAAGCTCATTCCAGATCCTGAGAGTACCCAACATGAACGTTCTGAGCGGTTTCTTGGAACTATGGCGCAGGTGTGAAAGGGGTTTTATTATCTGTTCTACTCTGCTAAATGACGAGGTGACTTTTCTGGTATAACCTTTCGTGTACCACACTTCCGTCAGACATCTTCCACTGTTTAGTACGGGTCACTGCAATTCATTATATGTATATGATACAATTTCGACCTAAATCTAAATGTGCCAGATAATGTACGCCACTTAATAGATAGGTTCGAACAGGTTTTGAAGTCAGGTGGCGCCCCATTAAACCAAACCAAATTTTAACACCAAATCTATCATTTCTATTTTTTAAACACTCGCTATGAGTATTCTGAGTGTCTCTCACTCATCTCGGTACAAAAATTTCAGCTGTCTCGAGTAGGTATCGCCGAAAAAGATGTGCACTAGTTCCACTTTATTCTTCCTGCCCTTACCCCTGCTATGTGGGGTCGGTACAAAATGTTGTCTCCTTCCACTCTCCTCTGTTACGCATCATCTCAACATTCACACCTTTTTTGCTTTATCATTTTTACACAAACCATCCATCTTTTCTTTGGTCTACCCTTGCTTTCGTGTCCATCCACTTTCATTTCTATCATTTTCTTGTTTAAGGTTCTTCAGTATACTATGTTATTTCTATTCTCTTAAATTAATTATCTCAGCAGAAGAAATGGAGCTGTCTCGAATGGGCACCGACGCAAATTGGCACTGGTTTTACTCTTTGGCAGTATTGTCTGGGACCCGGGCTCTGAAGTGGAAACTTTGATCGCAACCACTATTAATTTAATATTAATTAATACGACATTTACCTAATCCTTATTAAGCGCCACGAACGCAGTCATAAAGCATAGGTATAAATCAAACTAGGCATACATCCTTTGTACGTACGTCTTTTATGATATTTTACTTTTGTGTACCTTTTGTTATTTAAAGTAGAACATTTATATTAGTACAATGTGATATTTAGTTATTACAAAATTTAGAATAACCTTTAAAATTATTGATGACTTAATTGATTTCTTACTAATTAATTGTAATAAACAAAGTTGTTATAAAGTTAAGTTTTGATCAAGTCAGAAGACTTGTTGAAATTAATTTACTTTTGGAAACTATAATGTATACTTTGATAATTTGCTTTGTAACTAAAACCTTTTAATTTCTAACCGTTAATTGTATCGGCATTTAACTGGACAGTCTTAAAAATTATACCTACATTGAGTTTAAATTGGTAATATTTAAAAAGGTTGCATATACAGCTTACAATTTGGATCCCGAGGTACGGTCTCGAGCATTGTCACAGCTTTAAACTTAGGCGCAAGACCTATTTACATTACATTTAAATGGCAACGTGTTAGTGGCGCCTCTGGCATCCGTAGGCGACGGTTACTGTTGGTTACCTATTCCATAATATAAAAAATATATTTTCTTGAGAAAAGCGATAATAAAATAGATGCGGGTAGATCTAATAGAAGGGCGAAAGCTGCTTTTTTCACTTTAACTCTGCTTTTCAGCGATACTTTTTCTTTGCTTCCTGTGAATTAGGATAATGGATAATATGTTTATTTTCTTTTAATACTTGGTAAGGAAATAATGTTGTTCTTCTTTTTGTATTAATTAACCTTCATGCCTTATGTAAAGCACTTTTGAAGTTAAAATTTTTTTGTAGTTTTGTTATCGATCCAAGAGATAATTGGAACGTATCAGATTTTCTGTAAAATATCCAATTATTCGATGAACATAATTGCACCGTTCTTTAAGATATTGTATTTTTTCCCCGGATTTCGCATATCGCCAGATCGGATTCGGCGAGGTGTAATTGAGGAGTCGTTTTTTTGCAAAGATATTTTTGTTCAGATTTGATGCTATAATTTTGATTTATAAATTGAGACTAGATTTTGCTTATAAATTAGCGCAGTAAATATATAATTTAAATGTAATAAGTAATGTAAAAGTATCATGCAATAAGAAATTGGCAAATATAATTAATTTCGGATTTATGTTTTGATTTGTTAAAGGTCCCAAAGGACCATAAGTCTATTTTAACTTTTATTTTATGAATAACTAATAAGAATGACTTAGATATTACATTTTGAAGTTCACATGAAAGTAGTTGTCGCAATAATATAAATACACTGGCACAGTTAACACAACGCCATCTTGTCCCATAGTAAGCAGTGGAACGCTTGTATTATGGGTACAAGACAACTGATATATTACTTATATACTTATATTTTGTAGATAAATACGTATTATCTTATCCGTGCAGGGGCGGAGATAGAATATATATATGTCACTGTCACTGTCAAAACACGAGAGCTACGGCGAGTGTGGGGGACGTACGGATATACAGCGGCGTGGGAGATACGTGGTTATTGCTTAACTAGTTAAAGCTTTAACCAGAAATGATATCTAAATGGAACTGACCTTATCGGAAAATCTGGAAACGTTTCGACCTGTTGTCGTAAAACTAGTCCTAGTGAGCCTTTGGGGTTACTTGAAAAGTTTCCTGGTACTAATAATATGTATTACACGCTCGTCTAATGCAATCGTGTAAAATGGAACTTTGTTCTACACATAAAAATATAAATGTAAAAAATAAATCGTGTATGCATGTGATTTTCATCACAACTCAGAAATTAATATTTGTTTGTTAGTGCCATTTATATTGTTTTTTTTCATAGCTGAGATCGAGAGACTGGCAAACGGCCCACGAGTAAGGTAGTCACCGTCGCCACACACGTTTGCAACTGCTTCACCAAAGCGCTGTCGGTCTCGAAGAGGAACTGGCTCCCTGGCTTACAAGTACCGGAACACAACACAAGGGTTATTATGGCGGCATATTTTAAGGCTAAGGGTGGTTGCTATGCAAACGGGCTTGAGCTCTACGTAGCTAGGGTTATTTTGCCGGTTTTTATAAGAAGTGTGCAAAATGAATTTTTTTGATTATTCAAAGTGAGTAAAAATCGAGTCTGAAAATTCCGTTACATTGATACATAGATATATAGACAGATAGATATAGATAAGTGTAAAGCGTGTAATAAAAACATATTATACATAAATAACCAGACTCGGGTTGGAAATCGAACCACGCCGTCGCCGCCATAGCCGCTACGCCACGGAGGTCGTCAAATGGTATTTAGGATGTTTTATGCATTGTAAGTTTAAAAGTTTAAAAAAAACTGTTAGAAAAGACAATAAACGTTAGTTAGTTTTCTGTTGCTTGGTGTATTAATTTTTTTTTTCTTTTTAGGTAAAGTCAATTTAATTATGAAGAATTCGACATTATTGAGTAAGTTTTTTTATATATTATTATATGGTAGAACTAAATAAAACATTTTGATAATATTTTTTTATTCATACAAAAAGTTGAGATTACGTTTAAATGGAGTTTTCGGTCTTTTATTATAAGAAGTTTCAGAAACTTTCTTTTGTGAAACTTTTGAAAATGTTTTCAATGTACAGAGTAGTATTTCTTTTTTTTTATGTTAAACTTTCTACATTTTTAATTGATATTACTTTTTTGTTGGATTAAGTAGTAGACATTTTAGATAGTTGTGAAAGACTCTGTTCATCGTAATCTGATTGAAGTACGGAATGGAATTTCTGTTACATTTTCATTCATGTACTTTTTACGATGCTGTTATAGACCCAGAGTATCGTATAACGGTTGGGAGAGAGAGCAGGAGGAGCGGTTGGAAAGAGACATTTCTGATACCTTGCATTCAGCAAAGTAATTCGCACTGACCTTGATTCCACCCCTTCACAGCTCGGTTCAGGTCTACCCAGACGAAAAATGGTTCACTTCTTCTGCTAGACTATAGACAATAACAGACAGGTCCAGATTCTATTTTTGGAGTAAAGAGGCCAAGCAGTAATAATTTCTACTAATTCCGAGGCTCATTAATTTAATTTTTTTTTTTGTACAATAAAAGTGAGTTCATAAAAATCAGTTCAGAGAGAATTGCAGCAACTGATTAAACATATATCATCACTAACCGATACCCGCGATTTCGTCCGTGTTGCTTGATATATTAACAAAGTTTTCGTACGCATGCGCGCTATAAAGCCTGCCCCACCACATCACTGAAAACGTAGTGCTTATAAAAATACTTGTTTCTTAAAAAATTAATAACTTTGTATTAAATGAAGATATCGCAATAATTTTCTTTTTAGATACCAGGGACCAAGTTTCTAAGAAACAAAACTTTAAAAAAAATTGAATCTCTATCTATCCAGTAGGTTTGCCGTGATGCGCGTACAACTGCAGACCTCGATCATTTTATTTATATAGAAGATTTGCAGTCTTACGTCGCCAACTGCTGCCTTTCTTAGCCCGCCATTACCGGGTACCTTTTGACTGTCATCTACTTAGCTGCAAGGAGCCATTTGCCAAGACCTAGTCTCCACTCTAGAACTAGTTTAACAGTATTCGTTCATGACATGCGTGCCTATCCCATTACGTTACTTCCTCTGCGTATTTAGAACATGTATGTTCGTGGGCTAAATATTATCATGGCTGTTATATCAACCATTGCATCCGGTTTCTGGTTCCAACGAAGCCTCGGGACTCCCTTGTTAATCCCTAGCTGTAATAGAAACCTGATTTGATAATCAAGTTACCGTTTATTATTTCTAGCCGGTATTAAATTCGTGGTGGATTTGTGGTTATTTATATAGGATTTGGAATTAATATGTCCGCGTTCATACAATGTAGCCTTTAACTATAGGTGCATAACTGAGAAGGTTTATTTTCATCTCACCTTTTGCCTCGTAACCAAGCAGAGTATAACGTCCTGTAAGATGTTTAGGTCTTCAGAAGCTAGCCTTCTCATAGATTCCATTGTAATTTGAATATTATTGCATAAGTACATCAAGTAGCTTTATACAATATAGACGAAGGAAACAAAGAATGAAAGATCAGATGATGCTTGGAATAAAGTATTCTTCTTTCTGCCTTTATCCCAAATGATGTGTGTGTGTCGGCACAACATGTTCTATCCGATCAGAAATATATTTCTGTTTTATTATTCTATTAATAATCTCAATGTTCATGTCGTTTTCCCCGTATCGTCTTTTACGCTACCCACACATTATTTGGTCTACATCTTCTTTATATCCATGAAATTAACTATTTTTGAGCTATTTTACATATTCATGCTATTTCAGCCGTTTAATATTTCAAAAGTAAATCAACAAATAGAATAATAGACCTTTACAAAGAAAATTGTTTACGTAGACTTTTGTTTAAATATCAAAATATACGTAAAATATTTAATGAAACCTGTTATCCCATATTAAATCAAAATCGTTCAATATTCATGAGAGCAATGTATAAATGATCATACATCCAAAAGAGAGGGGGTTTTATGATTTAATATATTCATTTTGAATTATGAGCGTGAGCTTGACATATTGTTAATTTACACACGGTCTACGTTCTCCTTGCGAGAAGTGGCAACACTAATCGCGACGGCTTCACTATTTTGGTGATCGCTGATTCAAAATTGCGTCTATCTAAAAGTTAAATCCAATAAAAATTCTATGGCACAGCTTTTTAGACCTATTACAATATGTATTGATAACCTCCGGCTAACGCTCGTTGGTACAGTCAACATTCAAAAATCTATTAGCACCTTATTGTTCATAATAGTATGTCTGGTTTAGTACGTATCTATGTGTGTGTCATGTTAACGTAAACGCCATACAGTATCAATACGAGAAAGTATAAATGTGGATCGACGAGGGACAAGTCAACGCTTCCGCTGCGCTGACCCTATACTAATACAAAATTTTTCCACCCAACGTTAGTGAGTGGCTAAGTGGCTAATGAGGTTGATTGGATCATAAGTCACGTGAGTTCGAATTTCAGTGTCCAAACACTTTTTGATTTTACTAAATATTAGGATTCTCAATTTATTGAATTATAAATATTTACGAATAGGAAAATGTAATAATTTCAACAGGTAATAAATAAAAACAAATTTTACCAAAAAATAAAATATATAAATAGAGTAATTATAAAATAATGACGTGTCGAATTCAACGGCTAAACGTTTTGTCGGTATGAAACCATTTGCTTCATACTCCAGCGTTAGTAAGATGTGAACTTCCACTTCTTTATCGGCTCTGCAAGTCATCTTCTTCCTCAAATCTTTTCACCCAACAACTCACAGTAATTCTCTAAAAAATCTAACTCATTACACAATTGTAATCAGTGAAAAAATATACACCACAAAAATATAATTAATTAGATAACTTACAGATAAGCCGGTATCATTGGATTCAAATATAGGGCAACAATATTCGCTATTACTTCAATACCTATATTAGCTTGCATATTCATGGTATTGATATTCAATTAAATTGCACTAACAATAATAACACAAAAACTCGTAACTAAGCTCATCAACCAGCACCTTCATAATAGTAATTTTTTGCGTAATTTCGTTAAAGTTATTTATTTATTATTATAGTCATTCTACTAAAGAAACATTTTCTATTCGTATCAACATGTATAACTCATAAATAAAACACAAAAAATCAATATGCCCTATTGCAGATCCGAACCATCACCTTTACATAAACATGTAACCATACGCTCAAACCGTTAAGCCACAGGACCACTTACTTACTGTCTTGAAATTCACAATATGTATCTTAGCAAGCGAACAATGTTTATATAATTATGTGTGTGATGTCTTCAAAGAAGGTCGTACAGCTAGTGTTGACGCTTTAGTTTCGTAGGATTGCTAATGGACTTTTGAACGTGACTGTATCGGTTCATACATTCCAATCCCGTTCCGTGTCTGGCTGTTTATTTCTAATATATATATTTATTTACAAGAGAAAAATATATAATATAGCTACACCTCATTTGTCCATAATCAAAAGTGCTATGCTACTTACTTTCGGGCTAAATGACGCCGTGTGAATTATCACAGTTTATTTATTGATATAATACTCGTAGTTATTTCAGTTGAATATAATACTATGTCTCTCGTGTAAACCGTTTTAAACGTTTTTTAATCAATCTATTCTGTCGTATACAAGGATATTAATAATCTATTGAGAATATGAGAAACTTATTATTAACCACGTGACCCGGCAAACGTTGTCTACCATATAAATTAAAAAAATAACCTATATCCTTCTGCAAGGTTCGATCAATTTCTATACCGAAACTCATCGAAATTGGTTTAGCTGTTTAGGCGTGGTAAAACGTAACAGACAGACAGACAGAGTTACTTTCACATTTATAATATTACTGATATTTATTATGAAATCCACACTGATTAGAATTTTTAAGTTCCAAGCATTTTCTACAAAAATGTCTGCCGATATGTCATAACTCAATATAATATAAAGCTCGTATAATATAAATATCAATATGGTAAACACCTGGGATCATATTGAATCCTTGTAAATCCCGGATTACTGGTCTAGGACCAGTCGTGGCAGTATTACGTCTAGTAACGTATGACGAGGGTTCGGCATATATCAGGAATATATCCTAAAGGTCTTTTAGTATCGATAGCTAAGCTATTAGCTATATTATATTGTGTTTATTGCATTAGTTAGACAAGCGTGACTTCGCTTAATTTTGAAAATTATTTTTATGTTATTTAAATAATGATATAAATATGCCCAGATTAGAGAAGATAAGTGGTATATAATAATATGAGCTGACCCGGTCAACGTTTTTCTCCATATATAATAAATTAAAAAATAAAAACATTTTTAGTGAATTCTAGAATCACGCACAAAAATTCATTAAAATAGATCCAGCTGTTTAGGAGGAAAGATAGTATAAAATGTATAGAATTATATTGTGAAATTTAATCCCCCCCCCCCTAAATAAATATAATAATCGTACATAATTACCTTGTGTTGTGTTCCGGCATTAGTGACCAAAGTTCCTGTACCCTTATGGGACAGCAGCGTGTTTGCGACACCACTGGCGTTGCAAACACCCATACCTCTGACCATTTGTCAGAGCTCTTTTTTAAAATTAGATTGCAAAATTTTGTATTTTTAATTAATAACGAAGAATATGTTTGATGATGATGAATTGAGAGTGGATGGATGCAAAAGAAGAGGTAGACCAAAGAAAAGATGGATGGATTGTGTAAAATATGATATAGCAAAAAAAGGTGTGAATGTGTGTGTGCCGACTCCACATAGCTGGGGTAAGGACAGAAAGAATAAAGTGGAACTAGTGCACATCTTTTTCGGCGATACCTACTCGAGACAGCTGAAATTTTTCTAGCGAGATGAGTGAGAGACACTCAGAATACTCATAGTGAGTGTATAAAAAATAGAAATAAGTAATAGATTAGGTATTAAAATTTGGTTTGGTTTAATGGGACGCCACCTGACATCAAAACCTGTTCGAACCTATCTATTAAGTGGGGTACATTATCTGGCCGATTTGGATTTAGCTCGAAATTGTATCATATAATGTACATATAAGAAGAGTATATCGCATGCTTAATCATAAACTGACCGATTACGATTTAGGTCTAAAGTGAGATAATATAACGGGCAGAATTGTATCAACGCCCTCTATCGGCCAAACTAAGATTTATTTCGATATCTCTTTCCCACACTGAGTTACCACTATTTAGTTATAAGTCAATATATGGGATAAGTAGTAAATGACAAAACATTTTTTGCGATTTTCCAAAAAAAACAGGTTTTTTGAGTTAGGTCAGTTTATGATTAAGCATGCGAATTATGTTGTGCCGACCCCATATAGCTGGGATAAGGGCAGGAAAAGTAAGATTTTTATTGTTCACAATTGTCACGAACTGAATCAGTTTGTCACAAACAGAATCTCAGCACATCCGTGTTTCGGCGAAACCCCACATATATTGTGTTGCTGAGTCTGACCATTTTCTCTGTTTGACGACCTCTGTGGCGTAGCGACTAACGCACCTCGGTACGCTAACTCGGTTCGATTTCCGTCTCGCGTCTGGGTGTTTATGTATAATATGTATTTATTTACAAAAGAAAAGTATGTATGTAGCATATCAGTTGTCTAGTACCCATAACACAAGTGCTATGCTACTTAGTTTGAGACATGGCGCTATGTGAATTGTCCTAATATATTTATTTATTTATTATTACTGTAAAATGGTGTTCATTTTAAGTTCGATTCCAAGTCAGTAATTATTCCAATCGGACTTTTCTTTTAGTTGACCTTCGTATCACAACAGCTTTTGCTCGTTGAAACGCTTGAGAGGATCACAGATTCGATTCCCGTGCAGAGTGGTTATCAATAACACTGGTTTCCACGGTTTTCATACCCCAGCTAAAAGTTGTTATTTTGTTATTCATTTAGGTAGAATTATCCAGAAAAAATAAAAAAAATTCTGTCACGTCTGGTTTAAGAAATATTTATTAACTTAACTGAAATACAGAATGACATGTTTACTCCCATCTTTTCTACAGCTTTCGCAAAACACATGAGGCACCCACTTTTTATCTTGATCTGCCCCAGGAAATCCAAAATAATGGAGATATGCACTTTTTAACGAATCTACAATGGGTCTTCTCTTTTTTGAAAATATAAACTGTTCACAAACATAATAAAAACGATCAGAACTTTGTTTACACTTTCTGCTCGACATTTTAAATCAATCCGAAACAAGATAATTGTGGTTTGAAGCGAACGAATAAACAATAAACTGTCGTCACCACGTTATGTAGTTAAAAAAAACATTTAACTGTAGGAAGAATTTGTGACGTGATAGAATATTTTTACGAACACTTTTTGGTTTAAGGAAGGTAGATTAACATATTTATATACATTTATTTTGTGGTATGAAAAAAAGTTCAATTTTGTAAACTAGTGTAATATGTATTTATTTACAATATATATCGATTCCTAACAGTCAAAAAGGGATAAGCGACATTTTTTGGGATATTGAATTTGATTGACCAAACGATGCAGAAAAATAAGACGATTCTACCTATGTATATAACTCAATATCCCAAAAAAAGTCGCTTATCCCTTTTTGGCTGTTAGGCATTGACATGTAACTAGTTTATCACTTGTCTTAGGTTTACTGTTAACAGCTCTTAATTTTACAATGCGGGGCTCGGGCCTCACCTAGAGTATACCCATATTTGTCCAAGGGGTCCACACGATATTTTCCTTCGACGTCAGTAACTAGTAATTGAAGGGTTGTAATTCTAAAGGGTCTAAGTGCCAAAAAAATAAAATCGATATTATTACAAAAATACGATCTATGTACCAAGCCTAATAATATTCATGTGGATCCAAGAGCCTATTTCTTTTAATTTTTCACTCATACACAGATGAAATTGTGGCGCGGTCTAAGTACCAACGCACTTTCGCACAACCTTTTTTTGTTATATCTCTAAAACATAAAATTGGCACTTAGACCCTTTAGAATTACAACCCTTCAATTATGTTATAATACGCACATTATGCGAGAAGAATTAACTGCCTAAGAGTTGCATACTATTGTAGAAATTGAGTGACCTGTATCAATTATTTATCATAGTGCATATATTTATTATTATACTAATACTTTTAATAAGCGAAAGTTACAGACAATATCAATAATAAGCTCTGATGTAATACGTAACTTGATTTGATGTGAAAGTGAGGGATGTATGATGAAATTCGATATTTTCCGAGAAGCACCGGTGTGATCAGCTCGCTTTCGCTTATTGTGGAAAGCCAATGTGTTGTGTTTGATAACACAGCGCTCGAGGTTGGGTACCATTGACAGCGATTAGCTTTTACGGTTATACGATTAATGGGTCGTAACATTCACGATGTTACGACCTACAGAGTAGGAAAAAGTAGTACTTACTACTTGCTACTGTAGTACTACTGTTAGTAAGATTAATACGACTATGAATTGATTCCGTGATAACACAGATTCGATTAATGTATTAAAAATTCATTATAGATTGCGTGGGCGTATATCGGATCGGAGGCGTAGGTAGTATAATAGACCAAATTAACATTAATCACAATGTATTACTGATAGTTAAAACACAATTAAAAGCAGTTCGTCCCAGACTCGGCGCGCTTGCGCTTCCCGCTCAACAAAGACGAGAAAAACAGTAGGCCGCGCCGCTACCATAGATGCGACGCTACGCTAGAGTGAATTTAAAAACAAAGTCACTCTCGAGTTTGATAAAATTTCAATGACAAGCACATGAGCCGTCATATTTAAAACATAACTGTCATGGTGAGGTATAAATTGAGGAGAATACTTTACATCGATATCACCAGTGTATATCGCAAATCCATTTTGGATAAACTTTGTGAGTATACCACCTGTTCTGCCCAGAAAGAGACCTGGAGTCCAGCAGAGGAATCAAATACTACTGCCTCTAAGACTTAGTAATTAAATTCTTCCAAGTTATTGACAATTGACATTACTGTTTTTTAATATTTTAAATAATAATGAGTTAGGTACCTATCTATATATTTATGTATGATGTCAAAGAACATAATCGTCAGTCATATTAATTCGTTTTGTTATTATGTTTTTATTATAGTAAAATGATTACCATCCTTAAAACATGGATAGTTATATTCTGCAGCACCGAATTAAACGGTAACGTTGTTACTGCATTAAGGCAAGTGGAATTTATTCGATTTTTTTATAATACTCATTTTCTCACAATAAAAACGCTGCTGTCCCATAGGGGTACGGCTGTGAAGCGTGGCCGGTGTTAGAGCGACACAAGAAAGAACTGCGTGTCACGGAGATGAATATGCTGCGGTGGATGTGTGTAGTGACGCGGAAGGACCGCGTTAGGAACTCCCGCATTCGCGGTAGTCTTCATGTCCGTGACATTGCAGATAAATTGCAGGAGTGTGGGCTCCATTGGTATGGCCATATTTTACGGCAACCGGATGCTTACGTGGGAAACAAATGTCTGGCCATGCCGCCTCCGCCGGGCCCCGGCAGGAGGGGTAGACCCAAAAAGTGCTGGCTTGACGTCGTAAAGGGCGATATGCGTGCCAATGGGCTCACTACCAGGGATGCTGAAGATCACGCGAAGTGAAGTAGAAAAAGTCGGAAAGCGGACCCCGGGCACCGAAACGAAAGTTTCGGTGGCAACCGGGACTTAACGCTAGGATGATGATGATGACTCATTTTCTCGCCACTGCTACCCGCGAACAGTGCGACCACAGCCCAATCAACGTACGGAATTCCTATGAATAGAGAGTATCACGTAACCATTTTTCTTTATCCACATAATACATTCGACTATTGTCTGCCCCGCGGTGACGCCTAATGATCTTTAATGAGATTACAATATAAAATATTATGTCTATATCATAAAATTATGTCGTTATTAACAAGACAATAATGGTGTGTGTTCGATCGAAAGTTTTTACAGATATTCGTACTAGGAAAAAGTATATTATAAATAGATAGATAGATAATATTGTAAACCAAATAAGTTACAAAACAATTGAAATGATTTACACAATCAATATCTGATTGGACTTACAATAGGCGGCCTTATCCTACAGAGTGATTTCTTCCAAGCAACCCAGCATTACTATAATTTTCTCTCTGGTTCTGATCAACAGAATGAGGCCTCTTCGACCCGTTTCTGGCATCTCCTACATGTTGAAAAGTGCAATTCGTTATGCTTGTTCAAACGTAATAAACGGAAATAAACTCTTTTCAAACATAAAACACACTTAATTCTTGTATTTTTGTGAGTAGATCTGTAAAATATAAAGGCCGAAAGTCAACGTTTGAAAAGTGACATTTAATAATAACATGTAGTAATTCTGTTCAGTCATTTTACGGTCACATCTAGACAGTTTTAGTATCAAAACAAGTTATTTAAAATATCAATATATTTCGGTTGTATATTCGTGAACAGAAGTGTGAAGTGTCAATAAAGATTCATAATAAAAACACTAAATTCCCAAGCGACTAATTATTCAATTGAGATTCGTGTCAGAGAAATAAAAATCTAAATTTATGACGTCGTTAAATTACTACATACTTGTTAGGTGTGAAATTAGTTATTAGATATCGCTTGTCTGGATGGTCTCCTGGCCAAGGGGAGTAATTGCGCCACTCACATTTTTCTAGAGTATCATATAGATAGATAGATAGATAACACTTTATTGTACATTATATAAAAGTAATTTACATTGAAATTTTGTCGTTGACAATATTGCACAAACGGCGGCTTATCGCTAAAAGCGATCTCTTCCAGACAACCCAATACAGGAAACAAATAATTTATAAAAGTTGCTAGTGGGATAACCAATATACAAATTTCATTATACAATTTCAT
Source organism: Malacosoma neustria (assembly GCA_963693495.1). NCBI lineage: Eukaryota > Metazoa > Arthropoda > Insecta > Lepidoptera > Lasiocampidae > Malacosoma > Malacosoma neustria. The sequence continues at coordinate 9,805,247 of OY856395.1, read as the reverse complement.
AATTAATAGTTTGAACAAGTAAATATTCATACATACATACATATATACAAGTATATACTCATATAGAGCTGTTATGGGTGCCCATCTATCAATCTAGATCGAAAATTATGTATCTCACACTCGTACGTGGCCTTTGTGACTTGGCAGCGACAGCGACATCTTGAAAAATATACATACACAGGTATACTGTAAATGCATACCATAGACTGATCGCATACACTATAAATCATGAATAGTAAAAAAATTGTTACGCTTTTGTTAAGTCACAAGCATTCAATTGGACTTTCCTTTCGGGATTGGAATTGAGAAGGTGGACATCTTGCTATTTCAGCTTAGGAAAAATAATTATCGTACATACTAGTAGATAAGCTACAGTTTCTATGGTAAAACATTAATTTGGCATCGCATCACCACTCAACCGTGTACGAAGAGCTCCGAACTGACAGATTTGTTATTGTGATTAAACGATTGACTTAAAATCTAACACATCTTCACTAGGTAGTGAAGGTCTGTACCTAAATATATATATTTATTCTTTTGATAGGGGGAGCCCACTTAATTATAAGCAGTTACCGTCGCCTATGGATGTTTGCGACGCTAGGGGCACCGCGAATACGTTGCTGCCCCAAAAGGATATTGCTATTTTAACTAAAGTTTCATTGTTCTCTTCAAGTTTTGCATTGTGAAGAAGTAGGTAGCTAAATAGTTTCAGAAACTTTTTTTATTTTTAATGCTGTAGGACAGCAGACAGGCTGACAGCCCACTTATAACTTAGCAGTTACCGTCGCCTATGGGTGTTTGCAACGCCATTGCCTTCGCGAACACGCTGCTGTTCTATATAAGGGTACAGGAACCTGAGTCACTAATGCCGGAATACCACACAAAGTTATTATGGCGGCATACTTAAGACTAAAGGTGGTCACCATCCAGACGGGCTTGCTGCCCTACCACGTAGCTAGGTTGGTTTGTTTTGATGCCTTTTACGACAGGCCGACCCCGGTCGCAGAGGTCAATATTCTTTTTCCGTCCCTGCACGGATTAAAACGTGTTTACTCAGATAAGGAAAATAAATTCTGTAAAAATGAAATTTTAATACACGTATTTTCTAAAGCCTCTTTGGTTAAAACCAAAAAATGTCCTAAATGGGCATGGATCTAAACTCCATCAATACTCTTGCCCCTTTTGTGCTTAATAGTGCAGGACTGTTTTACAGACATACATTTAACCGACATACATACCCAGTGGTAGGTTAGGTAAATAGATCAGGGTAGGTCCCGGGTTCGAATCCCACGTTTGTATTCACCGTTAAGGCAGTTTCCCGCTAGAAGGAAGAGCCGAATATATAAGTAATTTTTGAACCTACGTAGCCATTGAACCAGCCGTGTCGTCAGATGTAAACAAAAGCCCAAATAATACGTTTAACGACGCAATCCAATAATTTATTCCAAAAATAAAAACTCTATCCAAAATGTCAATTAGTTTACTTCTAAACACACGTACGAGCTTACACAATAAATTATATCGTTCACGTTTTACGAGGGTAGTTTGAATTCCACTCGTTGTTGACATACGAGTAACTTAACACTTGTTCACAAAGGAATGTAGAGTGCAGAAGAAAATCAAGTAGGTATGTTTTCTTTTATACCTACTCTCAGCAAGAGCAGTTCGCTGGCTTATAAAAAGGCGTTCCGGTTTAAATATAGATTCTACTCATTACACGCTATATATTAACTTGACCTGTACGTATGTACTCGTATCTATGTATATGTAACGGAATTTTCGGACTCGATTATGACCCACTTTGAACGATAATAAAATATATAAACGATAAATCAAAATTTTGCACACTTGTCAAGATTTGATTATAAAAATTTAATAATTTTGTCCCATATTCCTTGTCAGCATAACCAGGATTAACGCTTTGTTTTGCTTCTGCCGAAACGCCATCTGGTGTTTAAATAATTAAACTCCTAGAAGAAAGCGTTAAATTAATAAAAATATTTACCTGTTGGGAATTGACAACAAATAAATTATATTTTATAGTTAATCAAACTAAACAGTAAAACATAATTCTTAACGAATAAAATTATTGACGAGAAACATAATGTCAATGCTCTAAAAGCGTGGGGTGCTTTCTACGATATTTTTAAACTAACTCTGCATTTCGGAATGAAACTAATAAAAAGAAATATATAAGTATTGATATCGAGCACACCACGCTTTTTAGAACAGTGACATTAATTTTGACATTGATTGAAATTGAGTGACATTAATAAAGTAGCGATATACTAGTTAAATACTTTTATTTTTGTAAATATGTGTATATTATACATAAACACTCAAACACGGGACGCGAATCGAGCTCGTGATCTCCGCAGGCGTCCCGACATGTTAGCCGTTACTCCACAGTGGTCGTCTGTTTGGAGATTTTGTGTCCGGGTGCGTTGTTATATTCAATCGATTTCTGTACTTGCGTATTTTGTGTCAGTGCTAATGAATACAGGAAAAGAAGAAGCTTGAATTATAAATGTATTTATTTCATTGATTTATTTTACAACCTTTTCAGCAGTGGTATTCAATATCTTTATTAATATAGATGGCGCTTATCACGACTGATGATCGTCATTTTGAACGGATATCTTGTTTTCAATTGATATTTGGATGTTGAATTATTTGTCATTTTTAATATCGTTCTTTATCAATTGGAAATTTAAGAACTCAAACTTATTCATATATTTTAGATTTTATTACTAAAAGTTAATATCGACACTTGAAAGGCAACCTTTACTAAGCGAAGTTGAGTGAACTTTCCAGGAAAATGAAATTTAGGATTTTTTTTTGTATTTATGATTTCATTTCTACTCACCATTATTGATACGCAAGTAAGGTTTCGTTCCAAACCGTACTTTTCTAGTGACATTTGACATATAGAGGTCATTGACGTTCCTATTCTTATTTGAATAACATTGTAGTTTTAATTTTCGAGCTTGTTTATACATGTCCAGTTTATCCTACAAAAGTAAAGAAATAATCATGTTTACTTATATCAAATAATAAAAAAATCTTTATTTTTGCACTTAGTTCTTAAATTACAGTATTTTCTTGCCTATTGTTGTTTTTGTTCACAATTATTTTAAATTCCGGATAATATCGGCAAACCGTAAGTAATTAGGTACAACTTGTCTTCCGACAAAAGCCTCCTTTTAAGATCTCAGTTCAATCCTGTTCCTTGCTGTACATGTCCATATTGGTCCAGCTTCTTTTCTGAGATCATCTTCTCATCTCTTAGTCTGTCTACCTCTGTTCCTTTCACTATCTATTGGGTACCATTCGGTTATAATTCTTGACCATTTTTCTTTATTCTCTCTAATCACATGTCCTGTCCAACTCCACTTCAGCTGTTTGTAAGTTGTGTATGCATTTTTTAATTTCGTTTAATATTGTATAAGTTTTTCTCGGTTCTTTCATATAACTCCTAGTGTACTACTTTCCTTGCAGCAAATAATAAGAACAACACATTAAATAGCGTTACGAGTGCCTTAAAAAGGTCCTCTGCCCAATATAGTTGGTTATGAGAATCCCTGGTCTTCTGTAGGGGAATAGAAGAATAAAGACATGATTCATTGAGCAGTATTTTTGTGCTGTAACGATTTTTTAAATACATAAATTTAAATACTGGCTTACACAGTTTGGAGTGGTGTGAATGTTACTTGGGTATCGGACACGAGTCACCTCTCTCGGCCGCGCCGGCTCGTTTGGTTTATAACTTTATACTATCCAGTGGCGCTCTACAGTTCTGAATTTACGGCCTAAAATTGTCACCCTTTAATTGTGTTTCATATGCATGGAGGACCGTTATTATGTGTTGTGATAAAATAAACGAAACGTTGCTCAGTAAAAACAGGAAAATTTTAATTATTCAACAATTAATACTTACAAATACACTATTCGCAATTATTTACTTTACATAGTCAAAATCTTACCTATAAAAAGAGGAAACGACAATTAAAGTTTACTATTATCAAATTTTATAGTAACATAATATAAACAATAATATATAAACTTATTTTTCCATTATTTGTATAAACAGTTGTCTTATATTTCGCACGTTAGCTATTGTTCAATTCTCAAATCCAACCTACTTATATTAAAATAATAAAGACCGCGCGCCTCGCATGGTAAGCGCGGCAAATTCAAACTGAGGAAAGTTTACTTTCATTAAATGCACATATCAGATATTAACATCCCATAATCCTTTCTCATAATCTAAAAATAAATTGCCGGGGAGTTCGTTCTGCCATTCTAGCCAGCGTTTTGTATTTGAAACCGTGGTAATTTCTTGACCTAAAGTAAATGATCTATAAAATTGTATAATGAAATAAGTAGCTATGATTTGATTCAACAATACAATGTCTCTTCTCTACAACTAACTTATCTACAGCTCTTTCTCTGTCTTTGGATATCTTGTCCCTTTCCGATACTTTATATCTATTGAGAATAGCATATTGCCTGAATAATTCACTGAGTGGGTTGTCATTTTATTTGCAGTACTAAATTTTACTAAGCTATAAAAACTATAAAAAGTACTCAGTTTCGACTACGACTATATGTAATTGAAGATATACCTGTTGTTTTTTTTATTGCTATAGCACAGCAGACAGGCTGACGGCCCACTTAGAATTTGCAGTTGCCGTCGCCTATGGGTGTTTGCAACGCTAGTGGCATCGCGAACACGCTATTGTCACATAAGGGTACAGGAACTTGGGTCACTAATACCGCGGAACACAACACAAGGTTATAATGCGGCATACCTAAGACCAAAGGTGGTCGCCATCCAGGCGGGCTTTAGGCCCTACCACGTAGCTATGGTAGGTTGTTTTGTCGCCTTTTACGACAGGCCGACGGTTTATTAAACTATTAGTTGACCTCGACTTAATAATCGATTAGTAATTTTTATTTATCAATTCTGTATAAAAAAAAATTTATAACTGTAGTTTTGTTCTCTTGTATTATAATATCCTCACATTTAATATTTTGTGGCTAAATAATAATTTAATTAGTTAAGAAAATTATGATGTAAACTTTCGAGTCCTAAAAAAAGATTGTGTGTGTCAGCTCCGACGCACGACTGGAGTTTACTACTTAAGTACGATTGTCTAAACATACGCAAAAAGAGTTTATTTTACTGAAAAAAGATTAATACCATATGAAAGGGTAAATTAACAAATTAATGAAAATAATATACATATATAAAAAAAGGTTTAAAACATTTTTAAGTTCAACCTAATTACAACTAGGGCACCTAGTAATAAAGTCACAAATCTCCAAAACATTATCTAATACTTACGATCATTCGTCATATAAAATGAGCAAAGCAATTAATTACTCTTGTCACTTACAAATGAAAAGACATATGTTAAACAACATTTAAAGTGAAATCAACCTTCATCATCATTATCATCATTTCAGCCGGAAGACGCCCACTGCTGGACAAAGGCCTCCACGATGATCGGTCCTGCGCTGCCCTCATCCAACCTATTCCGGCAATCTTGACCAGATCATCGGTCCATCTTGTGGGGGGCCTACCAACACTGCGTCTTCCGGTACGCGGAATCAACCTTAAGTTGTAACAAATAAAGTAATGTTTTCCCGTAATTGCCTTGAGAGATACATCGTTTTGTTTTGTTTAGTGTGTTCCGGTGCACGCGCACCAGAAACGTAACGAGGTCATTCATTAGTAGATTTTAGTCCTCGCATTTTTATCATACCGGGCGCCTTATATATGAAAATCGATTCTTAAGGAGTAAACTCCAAAACTTTTTAGCTTGATGTGGACATGTGTGAAGCGGTAGTGGAGAATGCAGTTTTGATTCTCAATCACTACAAAATGTTGCGTTGTTTGTGAGTAATTAGTTCTCTAACTTCGATTTGTATTCGTCAGTATCATTCTTATATGAATTTGTGTGATAATTATGTCTTGATAATTGTAATATTCGTCGTCAGCCAATCGTTGTCCATTTATGGACGTAGGTCTCCCCAAGTTAGCGCCGAAATCTTGGTGCCTTGGTTTTCCATTTAGTCCTGATTGGTTACCTTTCTTCGTCTACGTCGACTACGTCCTTCGCTACGTTTAAGTTGCGATCTCCAGTCTAGGACTCATTTGATTCGTTGTCCATCATCAGTCCTGCAATAGACGTGGTCTATAGATGCAAGTACTAAAGCATGTCTGTTCAAGTTCTGGAAAGTTACATGTCGGGCGTCGAACTCTGATAGGCTCTGTAACGTAACTGTTTAACAGGTGTTAGAGCGTCTACAGTATAGAAAGCTGTAACTCAAAAACTATTAGAAATTTTAGTATGATATTTTCAAAAGTGTAAAGCCCCTTAAAGCAAATAAAAACCTTCTCATGGTATCTCCAATTTACCACATGCTCTATGGTTGCCCTACTATTTTCTTATCTACTCTCATTCAGCGCCTACTTCTATAGGAAATATTAACAGACCCCAAAACTACTAAACTATTCATAATTACTCACATTGCCCCAAAAAAACTACACAATGGAGTCCGCCCTCGCAAATTCTATACGATATCATATTTTTATGACAGCCCCATGGGCTTTGATTAATCATTGTGTGCACATATGGGGTTCCAGTTTCGTGAAAATGGAACAAGTAGTTTTCGATTTAGTTGGAAAAGCATTAGAGTTGATATTTGAATAGTTTCAGTTATGGTCTATGATTTGAAACTTGATCCGAGCGGTTTAAGTGCTTATTTAAAGCTTAGATGCTACTGATTGATTTTTTAAGCAATATTTATTAGTTTCTTAGGGCTGTAGGAATGTCTAATTAATACCTCTATTTTCCTTTTAGAGGTCTTATTAAAATGTCGGTTGCTCTAAATCTAGGTCAAGTTGGGTAACAAATTTGATGTCATTTTGTAGATAACATAACGGGCTATAAGCACAAAACAAAAAATAGGCAGGTCAAACTCGCCAGCCTTTGTGTAATGTGAGAAAAAAAGAAAAAAATGCATTTTTTCATTAAAATCATTTTTCAAAAATTTTTTTGTCGTTGATACCTTTATTAAGCATAAAAACTGTATTATGATTGCTAGATAATTGTTTTGTCATCAAATTAAGAACTAATTAATATTTTTAGGTTCGAAAATTATGTAGTTAACGTCATTTTCGTAGATGACGTGAAATAGTTGAACGACAAAATTAAAATGACTGCCATTCCGAGAGGGGTGAGGTGGGAGAAGGGGGAGTGGAATATTTACCGATAAAAAATCCCCAAAAACAACTCCCTAAAATATTTGCTATACGAGACAAAACACATTGTATATAGTATTACATAATTTTATTTAATTCAAGATACGAATTATAAAAAGGTATTTTTAACCTAACAGTAAGCGATAGACATCGGTTCAGATTTCCCCACTATGTTTTAATTTTCACTGTCAGTGCGTGGCAATTATGTACATTAAGCGAAAACCACTCTCGAATTGGTGCATACTATTGCGGGATTCGAAATCGTGACGTCTAATTTGGTCTCCAAATGATAACACTTGGCTATATACGTTTTTGGCGGAGAAAGAATACTAACCTCTGCGGCCGGGGTCGGCCTGTCGTAAAAGGCGACAAAACAACCCACCGCGACCACTTTTGGCCTTAAGTATGCCGCCATAATAACCTTGTGTTGTGTTCCGGCACTAGTGACCCAATTTTTTGTACTCTTTGGGACTTTAGCGTATTCACGATGCCACTGGCGTTGCAAACGCCCATAGGCGACGGCAACTACTAAATTCTAAGCGGGCCGTCAGCCTGTCTGTTGTAATACAGCATTAAAAAATAAACAAAATAAAACGTACCAAATTTTCAACACTTAATAATATCATGTATTTTAAGGTAATGCATTAACTGTAAGGTAATGGATAAGATAGAGGCTTTCTTAAGCAAACATATTTAAATGATGTTAAACAATATCCCTTAAGCAAGCACTTGATACTCGAACAGGTTTCCAGGCTTTAGATGTGAATGCTGGCAAATCCTCCTCAGCCAGTATTCGGCGGTGGAATGATGACATACGTCTGTTTCGTGGAGCAAATTCACTATGTAAAGGAGTGATCTCATTGCCGTTAGAATAGCGATTTGGAAATTAAACTGTACTAACAGTTGCGGTTTGCTTTTTACAACCAGCCCCCTGCTGCATATAAAGATATACCAAGGTACGCTACCCGGTTCGACACACTATTTCGAGTTCGACACATTTCCACAACGTTACTAACGAGTGTCTTATTAACGAGAAAACAGACACTACCCTGGGAGGCCTTATCACCTTGCTGGAAGGAAAGTAAGTGCCCGGACTATACATTATCGTGTCCTCCCCCTCCCGACGGACCTCTGACAAACCCAAAATATACTACCTAGCTCTAGCTCTAATTGAGCAAGGTGATCGTCCAACCAAATCGTTGCCTCGTCGAAGCCTCCACTGTCGGTATGTGGCAATTACATTATAATAATATACCTTAGGCTTGAAAAACTGCCCAAGCGGTGCATGATATCGTGTGATTCGAACCCGTGACTTCTCGGTTGGTTTCACAATATTATTATATTGGGAAATCAACCGAGAACCCACGTGACTATGATGTACTAAACTGCTGTGCCTAATATGAGTATGAAATGCATTAAGTATAAATGAAAACTTTGTACCCCTTTTTACGAAAATTGCACGAATAAAGAAGTATGAAATAGGGCACAGTTAAAGTTTATATGGAGGAGAAGTGCAGAAAGCTATTTTTTGAAGATAGAACTTCTTTAGCGGCGTTGTGCACTTTTTTGTGATGGGTAAAAATGTTAAACTCGCGCCACGTCACGTGACCTAATCGAAAATTCGTAAGACGGAGTTTTGCTCCAGTAATGCCAACCTTATTAATAATGACTTAAGAATTTATTTTATAATGTAACTTTCAAATGATTACATTGCATTGCTTATACATACCTATTCGAATTGCGACTTTATTACAATGAAATACAGTTGAGTTTTTGAAGTGAAAACTGCTTTAGGCGCGTTGAGCACTTTTTGGTGAACAATTTTTGGTTTGTATAGAAGAATACTTCTAACATTAACAAATGACTAATTTAAACTTTAATCCTTGATCATAAACACTTCTTTATAAATAATAATCTAATAGCTCTACAATACAATTCACAAGTTACTTAGTATTTACTTCTATTAGCAGTCCCCAAAGACTGCCCCGCATGTTTTTTTTTTTGGAAATAAATAATTCTTCTTCTTTCTGCCCATATCCCATATTATATGAAGTTTTTTTATTATTATAGGACAGCAGACAGGCTTGGGTTACTGAAGTCCGCACATTTTCTCTCTTTCCGCTCTCCTTTGTTAGCCGTCATCTTAAATTCACATCTTTTTTCACCATATCATATTTAACGCAGTCCATATATCAGGTTGGAGGGACGGGAATTAAATTCATAACCCTCGCAAGCATTTCGACGTATCATAAGCTGTTGGGCCATCAAGGTTGTCATCATATTTTTTTTGTTTTATTTCTACTTAATCAGCATAACATTGATGATAATTAATGTTGCTTTAGTGCAGATAGCGATTTGCAATTGAAATTTGGATGCAATCTTGTAAACTAAAAAACACGCATTAGTACACGCTATCGCGCCAGCTCCGCTCATCACCGCGCTCCAGCAATAACGCGCCTGTATGGGGCACATTCCGAAGCGAGGCACGCGCGTCACTAAGCGACGGGCGTTATTACACATTCACGACTTGTAGGGCTTGGGACAACTACATACTCGGCGAGGAATTATTGTTATCACGATTTTTTAAGGGATGTGCAGGTTTAGTGTCAATCAACTAATTTTTAGATGGGGAGTGTAGATGTAGTTAGACGCGGAGTTTCGACAGGCCGTTGGCAACGTTTTCAATAGCGGTCGTGTCCGCCAATGTAGATTACGTTCATTGATACCCACTTCACTATACTTGTACACGTTATATTTATATTGTTACTCTTTAATATTTCTTGTGTTAAAAACATCATCTCACGAAACAGTAAAAACATAAAATTCTGAGCATATGTTAACGACGTGGAATCTCTAGCCAGAAGAGCGAATTGCGTCGTGTAATGTTTTATTTGGGAATTTGAAATATAATTACACAGTAATAAAAATGCAAATAAAACTATTATAAATTTAAAATATTATATACATTTAAAAATGTATTGTGCGACCTGAGGGGATTCGCTACAGTTTTGACTTTTTAAGAAGGCCTAAGTTCTTAATATAATGTTTAAATTACAAACTCTTTAAAATTTTCTGTCCGTCAGTTATTAGTGAACCGATAATATAATATCATATGTTGCTGTTTAAAACCCCCCCGGGCGGGAGGTGCTCGCGAAAGCATATCCCTTCTCCCCGACCGTCGGGCAGTTGCATATGTTTTGTAGTTGGAGTTCCTCGCAAACGACCCATCCACATCAACATCAACGTAAGTAGTTACCGTCATCTATAAACGTTGGCAACATTAAAGACAACGCGCCAACGAGCGACCAGATTGAAGAAATTATATAACGCTTGTGTTTTTAATTTTAGGGGCTTACGGGAATTTTTTGGGAGTTCCATACTACCTCACTTTGAGAACAAAAAAGAAAACGAATACCATCCATATCTTAGGATGGAACCATACAGCGCTGTAATCTATACAAATAAATAAAATTGGAGGGTCTGTTTGTAATATTAAAATAACCGCCTTTTACTAAGTGCATTCGGACGTATACACCGTACATACCGTACCGTACCAAAACAACATTTTTTACAATTTTTGTCTGTCTGTTTGTTCCGGCTAATCTCTGAAATGGCTGCACCGATTTCGACGAGACTTTCATTGGCAGATAGCTGATGTAACAAGGAGTAACTTAGGCTATTTTTATTTTAGAAAAAAAAATAGTTTTTGCTAAAAATGATAAGTTACGAAAATTTTAAAAATCCAATTTAAGTTGACCTCAGATTTATATCAACAATCATATGAAATAGGGTTCAGCTCAGGTTGGACATTGTAGGTTCTACACGCCTGCGCGGGTATATAAAGCGCACCGATAGGATTCAAGAAAATTTGGAATCTAGAGATTAGTGTGTCTAGAAAATGATCGTATCTATACGACACGCTATTTATATTTCTTACGCGAAATACATAATTAATAAGTTATCGTCATCCTACTAATATTATAAACGCGAAAGTTTGTAAGAATGTAGGTTTATTACTCTTTCACGCAAAAACTACTAAATGGATTTTTATGAAACTTTACAATAATATAGCTTATACATCAGAATCCAGGGAAGGTGGAGGGAAGAAGACCAAGAGGAAGGAGCCCCATGCGATGGACCGATCAGATTCGCACTGCCCTGGAAACTACTGTCCACGACGCTTTACACTCTGCTTCCGATAGGGGCAGATGGCGGCAAATAATACGCACCAAAGTACTCCGTCGAGATGATCACGACCCTCAGCACTGAGGAAACCGACGCGAGGAGGAGGAGGATACATCAGAATAACACATCCTACTAATATTATAAATGCGATAGTTTCTAAGAATGTAGGTTTGTTACTCTTTCACGCAAAAACTACTGAATGGATTTTAATGAAACTTTACAATAATATAGTTTATACATCAAAATAACACATCCTACTAATATTATAAACGCGAAAGTTTCTAAGAATGTAGGTTTGTTACTCTTTCACGCAAAAACTACTGAATGGATTTTAATGAAACTTTACAATAATATAGCTTATACTTCAGAATAACACATAGGCTATAATTTATAAAGATGTTGTGTGAATTGTCCAAAATATAACGACAAGTGTCAAATAAGTAGGAAAAAATTCTGCCATCTGGGAGCTATTCTGGCGTACGCTGCAAATACCGTTAGAGTTCCAAGTATTTAATGTATAATGGAAATGTTTATCTTAAATAGTCCTACAAAAAAGCCCGGGACAGTATATATATATATATATATATATATATATATATATATATATATATATATATATATATATATATATATATATATATATATATATATATATATATATATATATATATATATATATCTTTTATGTGTAAACCATACAAAATACTTAATATGTTTATCTGTTTGTCTTTTACGTTTTCACGTCTAAGCCGCTGAACCAATTTTGATGAATTTCGGTACAGAAATAGAATGAATCTTGCAAAAAGACAAGCTATTTTTATTATAGTATTTTTTTATTTATATGGCAGAACAACGTTCGCCGGGTCAGCTAGTTATTCAATAAATGTTGAATATATGTTCATGGGACCACTATTCAATATATGTTGATGGGACCACCTTTGGTCTTAAGTATGCCGCCATAATAACCTTATGTTGTGTTCCGGTATTAGTGTCCCAAATTCCCATACCCCTATGCGGAGCAGCGTGTTCGTGGTGTCCCTAGGGACGAAAACATCCATAAGCTGCTCCTCAGTATTAAAAACATACTTGCAATTATATGATACTATTTAAAAAAATGTGTTCGAAAAAATAAGAAGGTCCAATATTCTATAAATTTGTTGTTTATAGCTGCATTAATAATTAATGATGAATCACCTCACTAAAGTAAAAAATGATATTTCTAAAGAAATTCTATATGTAACCCAAGAAATATTCGGATCTGAGTTGACAGTTGACTCATCGTTTTTCAGATTCTTTTGGTTGGGATGCGGGTCTTTATGCCGTGAATCAGCGCGTTAGTTTTAAGTTGGGCTCGATGTAATCGATTTTTTATATTTCTATCAGTGTTTGTCAAAGTGGTAGGCTTACCCCTTGAGTAGGATAAATGTGTAAATAAAATATGAAAACATTGTTTAAGAATAAATTAATCGCCCTGGCTATTATAATTTTCTTAACATTTTTAAGAATGAAATATTTCTAGTAGAAGATATCCGACGCCAGTTAGCAATTTAAAAATTTAACATCGACAAAAGCTAGTATGATGTAGTGTGACAAATAAATAATTATACTGAGACAATTTATACAGCGCCATCTAGTCCTAAAATGAGTAACAGATCACTTGTTTTATGGGTATAGACTGGACGAAATCATGAAATCACGACCATGGAAGCGTTCCGACGTGCGACACCCGGTGCCACGATGAGCGTCAATAATACTTAACAGCTCATGCTCTGAAAATGTGTTTTGCTGCCGGCAACCCTTACTCAATCGACGGTTGCTAGCTAGGAGGGCCGAGGAGCATACCCGATGAAGGTAGTGGTGCGGAGGAATGTTTCAGTTCCGACCCAGTCAGGGAAAATGTTACAAGATGACGCACGAGCCGGGGGCGTTGCACAGCAATCATTAAAATTCCCCCACTAAAGGCTAAGGGTAGCGACTGAGCTTTTAGTTGGTATACAGTTGAGGCCGCTGCTGGTCGTCGCATCTCAGCTGTAAGAATAGTGAGGCCGACATAACCACGTCGGCTTCCCCCTGAAATCCGCCGTGGTCCTAGTAATGACTCGGTCACAAAGTAGATAATATAACTCTGTTTTCCAGAAATACAAAAAAAGCTATGAGGTGATGTCTTATAGGAAACCGATAGACATAGATTTGATGAAATACAGCTGTTTATGTTATAGGACATATATGTTTTATCACAATTACGTCTGTAACTTTCAATTCGAATATCGATTTCTGTTGGTTATTATAGCAAGACTAAATATCTGCGCGCCTTTTACCCATCTTTGATTCTTATTTTTCTTGTGCAGAGCTACAAAAATACTAATAAGGCAGATCTTGAAGTAATTTATTCCTTTTCTTTTGAAAACCTAATGCTGCCACTTTAAGAAACTCATCACTACGCGTAGTTATGAAAAGGAAATATTTCATTCCACGTATGTTTTGTGCAAAAATGTAGACGTTATTTTTTCATCAACTAAGTATGACAATGAGCTTTTTTTGCTAAGTTTGTTCTTTGGTTGCGGTTTTTAATTTTTTTCTATTATATATGCATCTCATGAAATAAATATGTTAAATATAAGTTTTATTTTCAAATTCTTTTCATATTTTTGTAAGATATAAAGCGTGAAATACAGGTGTAGTAAATGAATAATCCAGTAAAGGTGAAGCAGAGTCATCTACAAGACTCGTTCGTATACAGCGCATTCCGTTTGCTAGGATAAGCTCCGCACATGAATATTAAAGTGAACTGTTATTGTGACGCCATTTACATCGAAGCGTAAATAAACATTAATAAAAATAAATTACTGTGATATTCACAGAGTGCCATATAGTTCCAAAGTAACAGCAGAGGGCTCGTGTTACGGATACAGCTTATACTACTTCTTCTTATAGAGTTTCCTTTTGTAAATAAATATTTAATTTTATTATAAAAAAAATTACCTAGAATCGAGACGGGAGTCGTGACTACTGCAGTCGTTCCAGCATATGAAGCCGTGGCGCCACTGTGGTCGGAACTAACATAGTTCATATAACATCATAACATCATTATATATCTATACGTACATACAAATAAATAAAATTGGAATGTCTGTTTGTAATATTATAATAACTGCTTTTTAGTAAGTGCATTCGGACGTATACACGGTACATATACCAAAACAAAATTTTTTACAATTTTTGTCTGTCTGTCTGTTTGTTCCGGCTAATCTCTGAAATGGCAGCACCGATTTTGACGGGACTTTTACTGGCAGATAGCTGATGTAAAAGGAGTAACTTAGGCTATTTTAATTTTAGAAAAAAGAAATAGTTTTTGTTAAAAATGATAAGTTTCGGAAATTTTATATTCCAATTTAAGTTGACCACAAATTTATATCATCAATCATATGAAATAGGGTTCAGTTTAGGCTGGACTTTGTAGGTTTTATTTCTATTGCTTTTAGCAATAAGGCCGCCCATTGTACCTTAAGACCGCTTTAAATTGAAATGTATAGTGTAATTATAATGTGTACAATAAAGAGTAATCTAATCTAATGAAGCCTACTTCAACTATTACTACTAAACCCTAGTTTAGCTTAGGCTGGACTTTGTAGGTTCGGACGCACGTATTCCGGAGGCGCATAGCGTAACAGTTGCATTCGATAACACTGACTGTTTGCAGATTTAATTTATTAATATTTTAGGGTTTATAAGGTTTGTAATCCAAAAAAAACACAAAATTTATCCAAAAAACGCTGCCCAAAGTCACTATTCCATACGGACGGAGTCGCGGGCACAGCTAGTACCAATTATAAAATAGTACCTGTAATGTATCTTAATAGAATTTTTTGCTTTTAGCATTTTTCGGATAAATTCTGAAGATAATATATAAAATCTATACTACTATTATAAAGAGGAAAGATTTGATTGTTTGTTTGTTTGCTTTGAATAGGCTCCGAAACTACTGACCCGATTTAAAAAATTTTTTCATTGTTGGGAAGCTACACTATCTCCGGGTGACATAGGCTATATTATATTATCAAAAAAATTAGGGATCCTTACTAAAACTCCAATAATGTAACCCAAAGTGTAAAAAAATTACCTAAAATATTATTTAAATCACGTGCGTTGCGAAAACTATTGATGATAGAATAAAATAATGTACTACAACTTTGTAGAACACATCATTATTTACAAAAAATGTCGCGACAGCATATGTCTAACTATTATAGTTATGCCACAATAAGTGTTCTTTTATTTTAAAAATTTAATTGAAATGCCGCCCCTAGAAAAGGCTCTTTATTTGGATCTTGGTATTAATCCTTATCAAAATAAATTACTTCATATTCAAAACTGTTTTAATAACTTTATATAACTTTTTGAAATATTCAATTCGGATATTCCATTCGAAAGATATCACGAGTTTAAAAATGTAAGTATTAGAAAAATGTTGCGTGGTAGCCGCTCACCCTGTTCGGCTAGCTAGGCAGCACCTTATGCAATGTAGGCGTGCGTCACTGGGGTCTTTACAAAAATTAGAATACTTATTAAAAAATAACGAAAAATAAATAAAAAGTAATAACAAAAAAAAACATTAAAATAAAAGCTCATAGAAATAATAATATTCAAACTTTCTTTATAATTTTATTTTTTTAGTAACCTGACGCAAATAGAAGGGTTTGCCCTCAGGGGCGCTCCTCTGTCATGGGTGTGCGTACCCGAGGTGCCCGAGCATCCGTCGCTTTACTCCCCTCTCCGTTCGAGGCAACAGAGTCCTACCTTTCTTTCCGTCTACCTCTTACATCCTTTCCAACTTAGCTCTCTGTTCGTGGCGTGGTCCCCGATGGGATGGTTGCGAATACTGATTGGGGTCCCGGGTTCTACCCTGGGACCTGATTTGGTAGTCAAAACCATACCTATTTCGACTGCGCCTGCACAGAGAGTGTTCCCGGGGCGGGAATTGCATCCTCGCTGTCGGTTGGTCTTGCTGGGCCGGCTACGACTTCAGGCGACTCTGCTTTTTCTGAAGTGTCGTCTGGTAGTCGTACCCACGCCTGACTAGCACGCGACGGGGATGCGAGTCCCGTCCGGAATTGGCCGCGGACCTGTCGCTCCCGGCCCTGGTTCTGTCCATGGTCGGGGGCAATCCTGGATGGACGGCCGTCGCCTCCTTTTGCGAGGCAATAGTGTCTGCAAGGGAGGCGGCGGAACGGGAGCAGGAGTCCGCCACCGCACTCCCTTCCCGCCAACGTAGGCCGCGTCGTCGGCGCCGGAGGGCGGGCAACGATCTCCGGCCGCCGTAAAAATCGGCCGCGGGCGGCCCCTCGGGGGAGGATCCGCCGCCCGCACTATTGCCGCGAGGGAGAAGGCCGCGTGCTGTTCCGCAGCCCCCCTCCACTCCTAGAGTTGTTACAAGAGAGCGCGGGGGGAACGAAACCCTGACCCCCTGGCGCCAGCACTTTAGAAGTGGCCCGTTTGAAGACAAAGCGTGGGCCGGCATCGGCCCTGGCCACGAGATCGGCAGGCCATATATCCGTGGGCCCGGGCGTAGGCGATAGGAGAACAGCGGGGTTTTTAGTGGGTAGTCGGATGGTCGAACATCTTTTCCGGAGTCCCTTATATCCCTCGGTCCCCCCGGGCCGGGGGAACCCGTCAAGAGAGGTTTTTCCCCGAGACCGAAAAAAATAGAAGGGTTTAATTTTTTATTTTTTGTTAAATACCCGTGCGAAGCTGGGACGGGCTGCTAGTTATATATAATTTTGGAGATAATATATAAAATATTTGAAGTAGTATTAAGGAAGAGAATTGCAGTGCACAGTGAATATGAGTTCTGTAAACTTCTTTCCCTCGCTTTCTTCTTTTGCCTTGTCTGGCTTTTCTTCTCTCCTGTTTTTATACCATTTTTTATCGTTCTCTATTTCATTCTTTTGAGAATGCGCCTCATCTGTAATGTGCTTGGTAGTTGAAATTTCAATAAACTATCAGTACCTGTTAAAATAATGCCCCACTTTTTAAAATTTTGGTTTATTTTAGAAAGTGAAACAAACTCCAAAGAATTTTATATTATGTTATTGTTAATAGATCATATTTCTAACGTAGATTTTAGTAACTTTTTTCACTACTTATTGAAAAACCCATTTGAAAAAAAATCTTTCTTAAGTTCATTTCGGTGTGATAGAGTGACGTAATAAAGCAAGCGCGGGCGTGCATCAAATGCAGAATGCCGCTTTGCATATTCGCACCCCCAATGTTTGACTAACGCGCTTTTCAAAATGGCCGCCACGCTTGATTTAAGCCCAACTGCCTTTAACTGGTTGCCCCACATAAATCGCTGGTTTACACGATAGATTAGTAAAAATATTTTTTGTGAATTATTTCCATAGAATTATTAAAGAATATAACTAATTAAAAAACTTTGTGAACATTTTCCAGTCCATTTTTGTTGTGTATTCAGTCTTTTGGTATGGTTATACCAACTCAGGTTTTTTACACTTTTGTTTATAATTATGTTAGCATTCAGAATCTACGAATAACGTCCGTCGAACTGGCGTTTTACATTACTTCAACTGCTTATACCACTTGATGCAACCTTGTAGCCCAAACAGTCAAATATAATTATTACACCATTGAAATTAATACAAAGAGCCATATTTTAACATATGCTGTAGTTTATTTGAAGACATTATTACGCAAATAATTATAGATAATAAATAATATTCCGTGTTTGGACTAAACATTTCGCGGAAGATCCGCAGTCGAGGAGTCAAAACCGCATGCGGCTCGCGAGCCGCGGGTTGCTGACCCAGTGGCATAAACCAGTGCCTATACTCACTTATAAGGAATATTCTCACGTAAAGATACATTTCTTCACTTTCGCATTTATTGCTCACACCAGCCCCAAATTGCTTTGAAATATAAATGGCACTTAACAACTTTTACTTCAGAAGAATCGACAAGAGTAATAAAAACTGGACATTGGCCACTTTTGATGGATATATCCGAGTCGTATGAAGCATTTGATTTGAAAACTTTTACGAGTGAAGTCGCGTGGAAGGCATAGTTTGATTGGATCCACGCTTTTATTCCCTCGAGTGTGATTGAACGTTGGCCGGCGTAAATTAATTTTTGTTTTCAGTATGTTTATTGCTTTGGCGGCATGATAAATATGTTCCATTTTGTCTTGGGATTGATGGGCGATGGAGGAAAGAATTGGAAATCGCAGGAATTGCTTCAAATGGTAACTTCGTCCTCTTTCTGTTACCGACCTGCTCGCCATCAGCTGGGCTTTATCCACACTATCTGGAGCCTCTACTGTGTTGCATGCAAGGGCTTTGCAGGTTTATTTTCCGTTCAGTCAGAATGTGGAATGGGCTACCAACCAAAGTTTTTCCAGCGCCCTACGGCATGGGGAATTTCAAAAAAGGCGTAGACATCTATAGGTGATGATAACTGCTTATTATTAAATAGGCCGTCACTCTGCCTGCTGTTTCACAGCAATAAAGAAAAAAATGGAGACTGTGCCTAAAATATGCTACACCAACCATCATCCCATACCAATGGACCGAAGACTTTAACAATATTACCGGTTGAAGCTGATTAAGAATAACAAAGAATGATTAACTTAGAATGACCTACGTCCCAGCTAGATCACGCATGGAGGATCACGATATATTTCGTCACCTATATGTGGTGAAAGTTTCCAACATGCTGAGTTTTAAAAGAATCTCTGCAACTTCGTTATAGAACGGTGTTTTAAATCATGAAAATCTCTCGAGGTGCCTTAATTCGCTTCTACTCAACAATCTTGCATTTTCCTTTGACGTGAAAGACTAGAACATCCTCGAGTGCAATCTCTTTGAGTGGGAGGTGCAGCGGAGTGTTCAGCCGTTTCAAGGAGCGAACTTTGAAGGCCTGGAGGACGTTCTTATGAGTAACTTATCATTTCGGTATTAGATATGATATGAAGATAAATCTGTTTTATGTTTTATTTAAATTTTATGTTAAATTATTTAGGTTTGGTACACATACCGTCACGAGTTTTGAGCGCTGGCCTTGAATGCGCAGTTGTCATTTTTTGGGTCTGCTTGACGGAGGGAGCGGGGTGCACAGGTGAGATGTTCAGCAAAGAAATCAGTCACCTGCCGCTCCCGCGTACCGCCCGCACATCTGCGTCGTAATAATATGATTCGTAATAATTATGAGCGCAAGTGTACACATGCGCAAATCTCCCTACTACTTTTGCCGAGCGCTCAAAACTCGTGACGGTATGTATTCGGGCATGTAATGAGAAGGGATGCCGACAAGGGAGGATGATAGTACTAGAAAAATGTTTAAACTGAAATCAAGGGTACAAGGGCAGAGGTAGGCCTAACAAGCGATGGAAAGAATGAATGAATGAATGAAAAACTCTTTATTGCATACAGATACTTAAAACTATCATAAAATATGTATACAAAAATATAATGCTGTATGACAAAGGGCGGCCTTATCGCTTAAAGCGATCTCTTCCAGGCAACCCGAATGATGATGCGAAGAATGTGTGATGCGTACGTAATAGGAGGGTTTGTGAAGTAACAGATGAAGAAAGGATAGAATAAAATGAAAGAAAAAGATGTATTGTGTCGACTCTCCATTTAGGTCACATGCTAAGTTTCAGAATGAGCTTTTCACTTGGGGGTTCACCTTTGTAATATTCCCGCTGTCATTGGTATCTCTTATAATGAGACCTTATTACCTCGCATATCAACATCAAGCCAGTCTCTTAACACTATATACTTACTACTTTTTTTATATACAAAAAAAGGTAACCGGTTGTCTCAATACGTGGCAATGTCAATTCTAATAATATTTAACATATTGTTCAAATATGTTCAAAAATACATTTAATATAAACATAATTCGAAATGCCTGTTTCTTGTACTACGTGAAAACATGTATTGCCTCTTTTACATTATATTTAAATAACGAATGCTATTTATGACTCCGAAACCGTGCTAGATACGAAAATGGCACAAAAACCGTATTTCCTCCAGTTCACCATACATTTGAGAATTAATTGGTAATTAACGGGAGCGTTTAATTGATTCGAAACCCCGCGCTTCCTTATAATTACAGAAACATTCCTCCACAAATAGTAGATACTTCTAAATTGTTCAGAAGTTCAAAAGCCGTGAAGAATTACAAACATTTAGAACGGACATATAAAACTTTTTAAACGTCAATAAAATAAATGCTTATATTGATGTAGAATCTACCTGCAATTAACTTCGTGTTTATTTATAATCGTATACATCCGAAGCGGAAAATAGTGGAGCCCGCGCACTAAAGCGGAAGCACAGTTTGCAACCGGGATTTAAGTCTAAGATGATGATATTGACATTCAAAGCTAACACTTAAATATACTTACACAATATTGAGCGTTCTTAAAGGCTCTTATTGTCTGTAGGTGCCAATACTTGTCACAAATAATCCTGCGTGGGGATGACCTATAAACACGACAGTTCAAAGCCGCTTACAAACCATTCAGTTGGGCCGTCATAACCTACCCGTTCATATTTTCACTCTCAATTTGAATTTATTTATCAAATGCAGACTATAAACAGCGCAGTTATGACCGTTTACTACCGTCTATTTCATTTCGGTAGTCACGTACTCGTGCAAAAATTTTCTTTCTGTATTGTCAACGTCATACTTATTTTAATAATATAATTATTGACATAAATTTGAGTTCAGTTTTATATTTTAGTTATTATGGCGGCATACTAATAGACTAGGGGTGGTTACCGTATAGACGGGCCTGGAGCCCCTACCATCTAGCTAGGTTGTTTTATCACTTTTTACGACAAGTCGACCTCGGCCTCAGGGGTCAGCGTTCTTAATTCTGCCCCTATACGGAGAAAAAATACTTAAACAAGCAACTCTCAGGCAATGATCAGTACGCCCACATAGTTATTTGTGCAATCTGTCTATTCTGTTACTTAGTCTATGAGAAAACTAATTAAAAGAATCTCACTGCAAGGGAGTGATTTATACCCTTGATTGTTAATTAATGATATTTATGTTAAATTTAATTGTTACTTGTGGTTTTTTTTATTGAATTTAATTTTAAATTCTAGTTTCTAAAAAATCTTGTATGTTGTTATAGTAATTATTGTGTTTAGTTGCGTGAGACTCCACGTGTGTCCAATTTCTTGGCTAGGGGAAGAATGTTGCTGGTATACCCACTAAAACAACCCCAGTGTTCATTCATTGGAAGTGCCATTTGTCAGGCCACGATCCCGATTGGTACCGCCGCGCGCCGGCTTATGCGGGCCTCTTCAAGCAATTTGGAGCCAGTTATAATTTTTCTCTCCTGTGAACACTACTTTTCCTGAAAAAGGGACGCGAAAAATGGATGTGACTAAATTTGATTTGCTGATGACCTCGTCAGGTCGGGTGTCACGAGTTTGATATCGGTCCCGAATCTGGGTGTTTATTTAGTTATAATATATTTATTTACATAGTTATATACATAGTTATAATATATTTATTTGATGATGATGACTTGTCTAATACCCATAACACAAGTACTCTGCTGCTTACTTTGGGATGACATGGGGCTGTGTGAATCATATTAACTTTAGATTCCAAGGTCCAGTGTTAAGTGTGCCAGGGCAAAAATAGTGATACTTTCTTTTTTGTACTAAAAGTATCACGATAAGAATATTTAATATACATGGAATAATATTTAGCTTCATATTATGATATTTACCTTGCCCCTTGATTAATTGGGTATACCAGGTTATATATTACTGACAGGTGAGTTTGAGCTAAATCGTAAAGGTTCCACTGGGCCTTTTACACTCCACAGTTTATTTCGTGAATATAAAAATATTTCGTGGCCATTAAATATAGTATTTAAGGAACTCTTTAAAGAACTTAGTTCAATAGCAGTCAAAGCGAGTTCGTGTTTAACCCGAACGCTTTGAAAATAAAATAAAAACAAAACTCGCCTGTTGCTCACATAGCATTCTTATTTTAGTCGTGTCCTGCGGGCCTAGCGATGGACACGCTGAGAATTATCGATGTCTTAAAATGTTTTATTTTCAATAATTTATTTCATGCTTACTCGCTTATTACGTAGCTAGATTTGTGTGAATCAACATATTTGTTTAATATTATATTGACGACCTCGGTGGCGTAACAGATAACGCACTTCGGTACGCTTGCGGAGGTCACGGGTTCGATTCCCGTCTCGCGTCTGGGTGTTTATGTATAATATGTATTTATTTACAAAACAAAGTATATAAGTAGTATATCAGTTGTCTAGGGCCCATAACGCAAGTGCTACTTAGTTTGGGACTAGATGACGCTGTGTGAATTGTCACAAAAAAAAAGAAATTATCCACATGCCTTATCACAGTTGCGCCTATAGCAAAGCTTTTACTTTGAAGTTCAGAGTTTGCTGCTTATTGAGCATTCTAACCAGTTGCTATTATAATATGTAATTTATTATCATCATCATCTCAGCGTTCATCCCGGTTGCAGCCCAAACTCCCGCTTCGGCGCCCGGGGTCCGCTTTCCGACTTTTTCTTCTCCACTTCGCACGTTCTTCAGCCTCCCTGGTAGTGAGCCCATTGGCACGCATATCACCCTTTACGACGTCAAGCCAGCACTTTTTGGGTCTACCCCTCCTGCCAGGGCCTGGCGGAGGCGGCATGGCCAGACATTTGTTGCCCACGTAATCACCCGTTTGCTGTAAAACGTGGCCGTACCAACGGAACCGACACTCCTGCAATTTATCCGCAATGTCACGGACATGAAAACTGCCGCGAATGCGGGAGTTCCTAACGCGGTCCTTCCGCGTCACTTAACACATCCACCGCAGCATATTCATCTCCGTGACACGCAGCTCTTGCTTGTGTCGCTCCAACACCGGCCACGCTTCACAGCCGTATAAAAGGACAGGCCTAATGATGGTCTTATAGACCTGTCCCTTCAACTTTACCGGCATCTTGGGGTCACAAATGACACCAGTTACCTCACGCCATTTGGCCCACGCGGCAGCAACGCGTGCCTTGACGTCGCAATCCATGTCACCAGACGCATGAAACACAGATCCCAGGTATTTCACTTGGTCCGTGCGCTCGACCGTGTCACCGCCTATGCGTACGGGTGTGGGATCTGTGGAGTTACAGGCCAAGTACTCGGTCTTCGCCACATTGAGCTTTAGACCACCGTTCTCAAGCGACTCCTTCCACGCCTTCACACGTTGCACCAGCCTACCCCTGTCCAAATCTGCCAGCGCGATATCATCAGCATACATAAGCAACTACGGGAGCTGTTCATGTGATTTTTTGATGCTGTCTGACAATACGTCTAATACCACGCTGAACAGAAATGGACTAAGGATGGATCCTTGGTGCACTCCGACAGTGATGGGGAAGGATTTTGTGTCGCCAACAGCGGTCCGAACCACAAAATCGTAATTTAATATCACTTATCTTCATAAAAAAAGTCTTTCTTTAACGGCCCACTTAATAGTAAGCAGTTATCGTTGCCTATGCGATGCTGGGTACTGGATCCCGGGTTATTTATACAATAGAACCAAAGGTTATTATGGCGGCTCATTTAGACACCGGTTTGAAGCTTGGTAATGGTAATCTATCCAGAGTTATTTTGTTACCTTTTACGACAAGCTGCCCCCGGTGGTAGAAGTATTCTTACTTCGCCTCTGCACGGAAAAAGAGAAAAAATAACATTACTTACATTATTACTGTTTGATATACACTGACGGACTCATAAACTGCATCAAAGTAATAGACGACTTTGAAATAAATATTTTAACCAAGTATGCAAACTTTCTATACAGATTTAAATTGAAACCTCTAGATTGGTTTGTGAACTTTAAAATAGCGTAGGGTCATATCCTTAAGTTTAAGTTTGTGTACTGGAAAGGACCTTAAGACTTTTTTGAAGAAAAAACAGAAATTTAAGGAAAATTGGTTTAATTAAAAAATTGGTTTTAACAATATACACAAACTTTATGCAAGGGTTTATTTATGTTTTAATAAGTTGTATTACCTCCACGTGCCCTTATTATGGATTCTAATCGGTTCCGCATAGATTTTATTAGGGTTATTAAAAGATCTTGCGGAATATTGTCCCATTCTTCTGAAAAGGGTTGGCAAAGGGTTTCTCGCATATACAGCTCTTTTTGAATTGTCCCAAACATGCTCAATGGGATTAAGATCCGGGCTGCGTGCTGGCCAATTCATTGTACGTATCCCAACCTCTTCGCAATATTGCCGAACTTGTGCAGCAGCGTGCGGCCGGGCATTATCCTGCATTAAAGTAAAATTTTCGCCTATGAGTCCCATGTAAGGCACCACGTGATCTTCTAAGATCTCTGTTATGTAGCGATGTGCAGTCAAACCCCCACTTTTATCGTTTTGACGGACCATCTCTATGAACACAAGTTCAGTTCGCCCGTTCATCGATATGCCACCCCAGACCATACACGAACCGCCTCCAAAAGGAACACGCTCCTCAATGCAACTTTGAGCATATCGCTCCCCACGTCAACGATAGACTCTTCTGCGACCATCTGCACCATATAAACGTGTCCTATACTCGTCCGTGAACAATACGGGGGCCCATTGCTCTTCTGTCCAATTCAGGTGATCACGCGCAAATCTTAAACGAGCTTTTCCTTTCCAGTATACAAACTTAAACTTAAGGATATGACCCTACGCTGTTTTAAAGTTCACGAACCAATCTAAAGGTTTCAATTTAAATCTGTATAGAAAGTTTGCATACTTATTAAAAAAATCATTTTAAAGTAATCCTGAACTTTGATGCAGTTTATGAGTCCGTCAATTTAGTATGTCCAAGATTTTAATTCTTATATTAAATATTTAAAATGTGTGCATCTCGGGACGCCCGACAGAAGTGATAACTTAAACTAATCTAAGTTGAACTATTTAATATTGAAATTGTTTAACTTGAGAAAAGCTTAGGTTATTACTTAAAATTTATATACATTAATATGAAAGTAAGGAAAGGTTATTTATTAATAATACCAAAAATAATTCAAAAATAACTAAATTTCCAATTTTACCAAAAACTGTTTCAAAATTATATTAAATTAAATTACTCCCTATTGTAGTTGTAGATTCTTTATAAAGAAAAAAGAACTAAACTGTATTTCATTGTAATAAAGTCGCTATTCGCATAGATCTAGCGCTTTGGGTTATAGTGAGAGAGGAGGAGCCTGGCTACCGCTGCCCTATGCATGAGAGAAAGGGAAGCCAGACATACTGGCGCCGTAACGCGTTACGTAACGAAGCGGTTTACCCTCCCATAAGAAGTTATCACTTCAATAAAAGTGTCGATGAACGCAAACTACTACATGTATTGAAAATAAAAAGCAAGTCACGATATCAACTACTTTATTACACGCCTTATATATTTACTTCACGTATATGTATCTATCATTGTATCACTTTAAACGATCAAAAAATTCAACATTTTGCTCACGTGTTAAGACCTGATAACAATACACAAATTTAATAATTATGTCCCATAGTCCTTATCAGGATTAACGCTTTTCTTCCTTCTGCCGAAATACCATCTGGCGTTTAATAATAAAACTGCCCTGATATAAACTGATGGCATTAAATTAATAAAAACATTTACCGATTGGGAATTTGTAACAAATATATTATATTTTATAGTTAAAAAAACTAAAAAGTAAAACACAACACACAAGTAAGTTAAGAATAACATAAAATTATTAACGAGAAACTTAATGTCACTGCTCTAAAAGCGTGGGGTGCTTTGTGCGATATTTTTAAACTAACTCTGCATTTCGGAATAAAACTAGTAAAAGTAACTATTGATATCAACCACCCTACGCTTTTTAGAACAGTGACATCAATTTTCTCGTCTGTAATTTTATTCTTATTTTAAGAATAATTTTTTACTTTTTATTTTTTACCTGATGTCGATAGTAGATCGATAGTTAATTTTACGTCACTGATGCGTTCACGAGATGCAACGACGGAGTTTATATTGACGATACAGAACAGCACTCCTTTATAGATTTTAATTTTGAGTTTATTATGATTTTGGTTTGTTTAGATGTATTTAAAAGATATCACTTTCAAATTTGACTCCCAAAAGAGTACATTTTAACATTTTTGTCTGTTTGTTGAATTACTAGGATAGAATAAAATGGAAGAAAAGAACATTGTACCAATCTTAAATGATTGGGACAAGATCAAGTTAATGATGGTCTTAGCTATGAAGGGTAGTATAAAGAGTACTATCTCATTGAGGGGGGGTTTGCCAAATTACGGTTCAAGAACCCGCCATAATGGCGTTAAGGCAGCTACAGAGTTTTATATGAAAATAGCTGTTGTTGAATGTTGAAGAATGCCGAGTAAAAAATTTAATTTCTTTGCCACAGGCCAGTTAATTAGCCCTTCGTTCTAGTTGTGTTACGTTGACAAAAACTAAAATTTACTTCTTATTAACAAACAAAGGCATAAGAAAGAGATGGCTTTTATATAAATATTCTAGCTCTTTTGCTTAGATTTTTCCGAAGCATGTCAAAATATAATAAACCTATTGATAACATAACATGTCAACAAAGTGTTATAACTATTCATTGACAAATGTGTTTACATTTCAAGCGAACTTCATGCGTTCAGTCAAACAGCTATCCTAAGGCGATTAACCTGAATCGCAAGTGTAGTAAATATTTGTGAACTCGTTAAATTCCGCCGAAAAACTCGGTCCGCGATATATTTAGGATGTATGTGGCACATTTTGTGGCGTAATCTATACAAATTTTACGATTTGAACCATTGGGGTTAGAGTTTATTTTAGAATATCAAAGTTCTGTTCGAAATATAACGATCGTCGTAATGATGATGGATATGAAAATATCTACGCGTAAAATATATGTATGAAATTATAATATTAAAAAGTGCCTCTAGCGGAAACTTGAGGAAATGTTTTTTACTTGTTCAATTTTGATTGAGTATGAATGAATGAATAAGTAAATAAATAAATGTATTGGTCACATAACACCATCTAGGCCCTAAACTAAGTTGCATAGCACTTGTGTTATGGGTACTGGACTACTGGTATACTACATAAATACTTTTCTTTTGTAAATAAATACATATGAGACATAAACGCCCAGACGCTAGACGCTGGACGGGAATCGAACCCGTACCCTCTGCAAGCGTACTTACGTGCGTTACCCATTACACCAGGAGGTCGTCAACTAAGTGATACTCTTTATTGGTGTTAACTAAACTAGTACAACACTATTTAACTTTAAAGTTAAATAGTTAGTAAGTATTATATTAAAATATAACACTTATTAACTAAACTAACATAATAAACATAACTTCATAATGGCCACACGATGAATGGGCCATGTTTATCAGTGGGTAGCCATCTTTCCCGGAGTCCCACATACACGGGCATCGATATATATGTTGCATATTATTGAAGAATAAAATTACTGACGAGAAAATTAATGTCACTATTCTAAAAAGCGTGACACGGTCGAAATCCTCGAAATTTTAGAGTTCCAGTACTAATTAATTATTTAATTACGAGAGCGAGTTGATCTATCCAAAGTAAACAAACCGTTTAGATCTTAGAATCCTGGTAAGTATAATGATACAAACTATACAAATTATTGCATTGTCCTACGTCCTTGTCAAAATCATGTTCAAGTTTCCGTTACAGACTAACATACATACGTCTGAAGCTAATAAAAGCGTTTTAATGACTGCGTAATAAAGACATATACCCAAAGTACTTTTGTTGTTGCAATTTAAATACTGCTGATTTTTTATAATTAGAAAAAAATATAATCACGATAAAAGAAACATGCTAGACTTCCTTTACGTCTGTTCGCCAAAAGTTACTACCGTCCATAGTCGTCAGGAACCTGGTCCTAAAAAGTCCTAAAGATTGATATAATACTGAATCCCGGTATTGTAAACCCTACAGGAGTTCTCTTTTTTATTGCTGAGGAACAGCAGACAGGCTGACAGTTCACTATACCTTATCCATTTTACCAAAAAATAAATTGTAAACAAATCGTAAAAAGGGTTTTTTGGATGTCGATTTTATAATAATCATCATGATATAAAAATTATCACAGCAACTTTTAATTATTTATTAGAAATATCTCCTATATTCTTATTTTTTTATATTACTATCCTTACTTAAAAAAAAAAAAACAAAATAATTTCATTTTTACAATTAGAATGATAAATATTAATGCATATAAAATTTACATATTTACAACATTCATTGTAATAACTAACTTACATTATAAAGAACCTAAAAAGACAGTGTTTCCAAACTCTTACTAGTTTTATATGCTAGTAATTATAAGTGTACTGTTCAACGTACTATTGTCGATTGAAAGGAGTGTTTTTTTTAATACGGTCGTATTATACCCGCCATGTTGTTTTATTCTAGCTTTGTTTGAGAAACATTGGTTTGTTTGTTTACATTTTATTTTTTGGTAAAGTGGATAGGATATAAATAGTAAGCAGCTACCGTTGCCTATTGGAATACGCTGCTGTCCGCATCCGCATAAAGGTAATTGCGAGGGATACCACTAGCACACTGCTATCCGCTTAGGGGTACTGAAACCTGGGACACTAATGCTGGAACACAACATATATTATGACGTCATACTTCCGAATACTAACTCAAATTTGACTTTTATATTCGTAATTTTAGGATAACGCTAAAATGATATCGATTTCACTATTGAAATATAAATGTCACATCTAAACAAGATCAACAAGTTAACTAACATAATTCAAAACCACTTCCACAATTTCCTTTGAAATTTGGCACGAATTTACCAGCTTAGGATTGCCAGGTGAATAAGGTATAAAAACAGTTTAATTTTATAACGTATGATGCAATGCGATTTTTATTGCAAAAATAAATGTCATTTACATTTATACACATTTGACCTTTTTACATTTGTAAATTCATTAATTGTCAATGATTTTATATATAAAATATCATTGTTAATTGTAACATTTTCTCAGATTCATTGATAACTTTCTCCGTGCAGGGTCGGAGTGAGAATACTAACCTTTGTGGCTGGGGTCGGCCTGTCGAAAAGGCGTCAAAATAATCCTAGCTACGTGGTAAGCCGAAGCCGTCTGGATGACAACCACCCTTGGTCCATAATTATGCCGCCATAATAGCCTTGTGTTGTGTTCTGGCATTAGTGAGTCAAGTTAGGGTCGGGTCGCAAACATCCATAGGCGACGGTAACATCTTCCTATTAAGTGGTCCGACAACCTATTTACTGTTCAGCAATAAGCAGCTGATGGGGTTACCACGATTCTGCAGCGCTTCGGGTATGTTTGCTGAAGCACGCGTAGATGATTTTTATGCCATTACAACGATGCGAGCTGCCTCGTTGCTCTGCAGGGTTCGGGCCAGCTCCAAAAGTAACCTGAGCACAATCGCTGCCAGAAATGATTCTGCAATACTCAATTGCTGTGTTAGGAAATGTAAGACTGACACAGCAATTGTAGCCAAATTATAGGATAAGACTAACATCAGATTTAAGACATTATGTATTTACTAACCCCTATGAATTATGTGAATGATTCGAAATAAAAAGATTATTATTATTAATAAAAAAAAAAACGTTTGCTAATGTTAACTTCTTCCACATACTATTTTTTCTTTGGCGTTTGGTACAAGTATATTTCAGGAGTGCTTTATTGCGTACATCGCATCTTTCCCTTTAAATGAATTATTAAACTAAAATTACTTATATCGCTTTGGAAAAGCGTGGTGGTTGTAATATCCCATCTTTAGAAAATGGCCTGAACTCAGCAATGCAACGTTATGCCTGTTTTTTTTTTACACTTCTGTTTCCTGTCCTTATCCCAAACTTTGTGGCTCGGCACATCATGTTCTCTCCTTACTCATCCCCTATTAGTCGTTATCTCAGTATTCACAATTTTTTTGCCATCCATCCATCCATCTATGGTATTTGAGGTGACAACACTGGCGGGAGAATGTACGTCACACATATTTTCTTTGGCCTACCCGTACTTTTGTATTTGTCCACTCTTATTTCAAGCATTTTCCTTGTAACATGTTCTCTCTCTTCGCATTATATGGCCATACCACCAGGCTAGTCTATTACTTTTCAGCTTCTTAACGACTGATGCTAGTTTCAAACGGTTTAATATTTTAATGATTTATTTTTAAACTATATACTGGCAACTCAGAGCTAACAATTCCCTTACACGTGTCGCCTATCGTCTTACTATATTAACCGCGAAGATGGATTTATTGGATCATTAGACACATGTCTCTGATATAATGGCGCGTGTTTTGTTTTCTAAGGATAATTACACGATCAAATTTACTTTATAAATATACTTAATCGATATGTGATACTAAAGTCTACCTTCTTCTTTCTAGCGTTTCAAAAAAAGGAAAAATATGTATATGAAATCAACATCGCCAGATAGCTGTTCTCGACTCCTTTACAAGGTTTACAAGGTTGCCTGGAAGAAATCCGTATGAGCGATAAGGCCGCCTATTGTTTAACATCGTTTTGGTTTTAATTTTCCCTAGATCTATCCGTGCAGGTGTGGAGAAAGAATATTATGCGGCTGCGGTTGGTTTGTCGTAAAAGGCGACTAAGCTTAGAATTTAGTAGTTACCGTCGTATATGGGTGTTTGCAAAGCCAGTGGCATCGCGAACACGCTGCTGTCCCTTAAGAGTACAGGAACTTGGGTCACTAATGCCGGAACACAACACAAGGTTATTATGGCGGCATACTTATGACCAAAGGTGGTCGCCATCAAGACGGGCTTGAGGCCCTACCACGTAGCTAGGGTGGGTTGTTTTGTCGTCTTTTACGACAGGCCGACCCCGGCTGCAGAGATTAGTATTCTTTCTCCGCCCCTGCACGGATAAAAAAAATTAGGATTTAGCCTGCGAGAGAATGAAATAGAACACAAGTAAGTATACAGTGTTTCCTATAATGTGTGTCTCCTCTATGTTCGGACCTTCGTAGCTTTTAAACAGTAATATGAAATGTAATACTTTACATTCAAATGTAAAATAATTTTTGTGCTTGGTAAAAATAATAAACTTTAAAATTATCATAACCCTCCTGATGATCTACATTTATTTCATTCTCTCGTAGGCTACTTCTCTGAAGTTTCACTACTGCCGTATATGAATTACACACACACACACACATACACGTATTTTTTTATTAATTTTGAAGAACATTAAGCCAGATTCAGTAAAAAAGTTAAGCTTAAGTGTATGTAGATATATTTTACCGGAACTCTTTAAAATTCTCACACTGATTTTAGTGTTTTTAAAACCAATTTCCATTAAGGGTTCACCAGATCGCGTTCAGTAATAAAATCACGATAAAGGCGCGACCACACGCGCGCCGCCCGCGGCTTACTTTACGACTATTACACATCCGCTGGTTTTAATTCAATAATTTTATGTCCATTTAAAATTATTGCTGTTTATAGGTATTTATAAACTGTATATGTTGTTTAAATTAAAAAAAATCAGTTAAGTAAAACTGTAGCCCTAATGGTAGTATAATAATACAGTCTTTGACGTTCTAACAGGTTACCATGCTGGAACTCCTGGTGAACGCTGAAGACGACGTGATTATTGGCTTTCCTGTTACATTTCTAAGGTGGCCACCTTTGTGCTGCTAGAAATGTGAAGACAATAATAGCCCCAATGGCATAGCGACTAAAACCCCCATTGCCAACCTCAGCCTTATGTAGTGGTCACAGTATCGACTTCATCATCATTGCTCTGCTGTTCGCTTCTAGATCCTCACTTTCCCGTAGGCTGGAACAACAAGTTCATAATAATATACACATCAAAAAAGTCTAAGCAAC
Source organism: Malacosoma neustria (assembly GCA_963693495.1). Classification (NCBI taxonomy): domain Eukaryota; kingdom Metazoa; phylum Arthropoda; class Insecta; order Lepidoptera; family Lasiocampidae; genus Malacosoma; species Malacosoma neustria. The sequence goes on along the minus strand of OY856395.1, from coordinate 9,772,830 downwards.
ATGCATGATATTACAAATTTACCATTTATACTAATTAATTTCTAAGTCTTTACTCATTCAAATGCGTAGGTATGTAAACTTTTTTGTTATTGATGACATACTGGCTGGTTGTAGAAAAAAATTCGATTATGTTTTGTTTTTTTCATAAAATTAAATGAAAGGGAATTTGTTTGTATTTAAGTGCGTTTTTATTGCTACGTTTAGTCTTGATTTTATAATTTTGACGGCAAATGAAATGCAAAGAGCTGTAGGGATGTTGCAAGCGGAAAGTAATCAATCTCAGGTATCTCGACATTTTGGCACTCATAGAAGTGTTATTTGTCGTCTTTGGCAGCGCTACAATAATATAAGGGAACCCGCTGAACAGCATCCAGGCCGTAAAAGGAGTACAACCACTCGGCAAGATCGGTACATATAACTGACTGCAAGACGCCAGCCGATGTTAACCGCTCGAGAGATAAGTTTGAGGCTACAAAATTCAAGTGGTGTTGATGTAAGTCCCCAAACTGTGCTAAATCGACTACATGAGTACGGCCTACGAGCTCGACGCCCAATTAGGTGCCCACCGATACGTCACGGGAATCGCGCTCGTCGAAATGAATGGTGTAGAGAACGCAGAACATGGACCCAGGAACAGTGGGATAAAATTATGTTTTCCGATGAGTTGCGATTCAGATTTAGGCCTGATACAAGAAGGGTGCGAGTGTACTGTCGGTCCGGAAATACTGAAAGGCTCAGGTGCATTCAGGAAGTTCATCCATACAGCGGCTCATCCACCATCCTAAAATTTAAATTAGTACATGTTGCTTAGACTTTTGTGATATGTGTAGTACAGCAGTCTTACCGATATTAGGTACTTTATTAATAATTGAAAAATAAACAAATTCATTATATCAGGTACTTTCACCTTTCTTTGAAATTAATTTGTAACCCAATTTATTTGTAATTAAAGACATGTTTTAATTGCTCGACCCGACTCATTTTCGATAAAATGTACCTAATAACTTCAACTATGCGACGGGTTTCCCTTTGTGGAATCACTTTACAAAGACCTTCCAAATGAATGAAAAAAGGAACGCTAAATAATTTTTCCCCATGTTTGTCACGCAAATTTCTTTCTTATTAATTAAATTTTCTCTTTCGTAGGTATATTTTCGGTTTTGATAGTAACTTTCGTGACCAGTTCACACAGTGCCACCTAGTCTCAAAGCATTACGCTTGTGTTATGGGTACGAATCAACTAATTATAATTATCGCACATACACACACGTTCACGCACGCGCACTTACGCACAATCACATTGTAAAATATATAATATTAATTTTTGCAGAGTTAGTTAATTAAAAATGGATGAGGAAACTTGCGCCAGAAATCTAGTTCTGGAGCAAGTGGAATCATTTATTTTATATATTTTTAGTCGTTTTATATAAGTTTGTAGTATTGAAGTTTCACCCTTATAATTTTTGGTTCAATAAAAGAATGTTAATTTAAAATTTAATAAAAAATACTTCTACTAATGTACTTCTATACTTTTCTTTTGTAAATAAATACATGTTATATATACCTAGTCAGGTCATAAGTATTGTCACACAGTAAAAACTTTTCTTTTAGAATGCTGGCCACAAAAAAGTTTATTGAATTCGAATTTCGAATTGTTCATGAAAATAAAAATGTATAACTTTTAGAATTTTACTCATTTTTAAATATGGAGTGGACGCTTAAAGAAGACCGTGTTGCAGTTATTGCCTTGCATCGTTGCGGTTACGCGCCAATTCAAATTTTTAACATACTGAAAAATTTGAATATTACCAAAAGATTCGTTTATCGTACCATCAAACGATACAATGAAGACTCTAGTGTAGATGACAGGTCAAGAAGTGGTCGCCCTCGGTCTGTTAGGACTCCAGCAGTGATAAAAGCTGTGAAGGCACGAATTCAAAGAAATCCCAAACGTAAGCAGAAACTGTTGGCCCTTTCAGATGGGGTTAAGCAGAACCACGGTGAAAAGGGTGTTAAATGAAGACTTAGGGCTTCGGGCATATCGAAGAAAAACAGGACATCGTTTGAATGCTCGTCTAATGGACCTGAGACTGAAGAGATGCCGCGCTTTGTTGAAGCGGTACGCGGGAAAAAATATCGGGAAATTCTTTTTTCGGATGAAAAAATGTTTACCGTAGAAGAGAGCTACAACAAACAAAATGATAAGGTGTACGCACACAGTAGTGAAGAAGCGAGCAACCGTATTCCGCGTGTCCAACGAGGTCATTTTCCATCCTCGCTCATGGTATGGTTGGGAGTTTCTTATTGGGGCTTAACAGAGGTACATTTTTGTGAGAAAGGTGTAAAAACGAATGCTGTTGTGTATCAAAATACAGTCCTGACGAACCTTGTGGAACCTGTTTCTCATACCATGTTCAATAACAGGCACTGGGTATTCCAACAAGATTCGGCGCCAGCTCATAGAGCGAAGAGCACACAAGACTGGCTGGCGGCGCGTGAAATCGACTTCATCCGGCACGAAGACTGGCCCTCCTCCAGTCCAGATTTGAATCCGTTAGATTACAAGATATGGCAACACTTGGAGGAAAAGGCGTGCTCAAAGCCTCATCCCAATTTGGAGTCACTCAAGACATCCTTGATTAAGGCAGCCGCCGATATTGACATGGACCTCGTTCGTGCTGCGATAGACAACTGGCCGCGCAGATTGAAGGCTTGTATTCAAAATCACGGAGGTCATTTTGAATAAACTTTAATGTCATAAGAATCTATGTTTTGTTAAGTTCATTTTGGTATATGAATGGTTACATAATTAATAAACTTGTTACAATTATTTTACATTAAACATGTGACAGAATTTATGACCTGACTAGGTATATATATCCCTGGCCTACACAGGCGTTCCATTACACTTCTCCTTTATGCTGACTTTACAGCCCTTTTCACTATTTCTGACCTGTTTCTGGCCAAGGTCAACACGATTAATACACAAAATAACAGCAGTAAATATTTTATCCGTGCAGGAGCGAAGAAAAATACTGACATCTGCGGCCGGAGTAGGCCTGTTGTAAAATGCGACTAAACCCTGCAACCCTTTTTTTATACCGAGGAAAACTGTTACAGTTTCCATAGACGACGGTAACTGCTAACTACTAAGTGGGTCGTAAGTCTGTCTGCTGTCCAACTGCTATAAAAAATAATCTCAAAGTAAATGTTTCATATCTCCCTGTATCAAGTTAATTCTAATTAAAACAAAAATAAATGAAATGATAAATCTTTATTTCCATATGAATGGCACTGTCCGGGAATCAATTCTTTATTCACGTGTACACCGCACATAATTCAACCGTCCGTCCATGTAATTGACAACGCGGAGGGCTGCGTCCGCGCATCTGACAGGTCGTATGGTTCTCAAAGTATGTCTCAAAAGTATTTCTAAAAAATATTAAATACTAGCCGTTCCCGCCCGCTTCGCTGGTTGAATAACATAAGAAAGAAGAAAGAAAGAAAGAAAAAATGTATATTTAGAACACAAAATAATAACATGTTAAATAAAATCTCATTACAGATATAAGTGCCCTAAAAGGTCTTCTGCTCAGCATAGTTGGTTATAAGAAATCAAAGCTGGTCTTCCGCAGAGGCCTTCTAGAATGACATGACTCATTAAGAAATGGAATATTTTATTGCTGCAGTTCACAACAAATGAACAATACATATTAAATAACTAAAAAAACATACAATTTGTTATTCATAGACAACATTTGCCCATTCACAGTAAATATGCCGTATACTTGAACAACTCACATAACCTCATCTAGGCCCAACGTCAGCAGCAGCACGGCACCCGTACCGCGGGCACCAGACAACCGATACACTACACATACATTTCTTTTGTAAACAAACACAAACCTTATCTGGATTGGGTTTATAAAATACTTGTATCACATGCCAATTTCTCCTGTCCCTTCTGATGTTGGAAAATGAATTTCTTTAGTTCGCGCTTGAAACTGTAAGAAAAGTAAATTGAAAAAATATAAGAAGGTTTCATACGCATGCGCACTACACCCCTTGCCCCACTTCTTCGCGGCAAGAAAACACACATCACTGAACACGTAGTGTTAATAAAAATCGTGTTTCTTAAAACTTTAATAACTTTATATTAAATGAAGAGGTCACAATATTTTTTAGATAATGGCCAAGTGTCTAAGAAATAAATCTTAGACAATTTAATTGAAATCTATTTAGTAATTTTGCCGTGATACGCGCTCAACCTCTGACTTCTATCATTTTATTTACATAGAACTAAAGAACTAGACTAGAGAATAGAGTTACGCTCTCCGAATAGGATTGTTGGCTGTAAGCTAGCATACGCTTGTTTTTAGTAATATGGTGTCTATTCTGAAAAATTTTGTTGTATTATATAAATAATCTCCAAGACCCCAATCCCGACTGGATGGCAATCACCACTGGTTTTAAAACATGCCGCCATAATAATCTTGTCTTTTGTCCCAGCATTAAACCAGATTCCAGTGCATCTTTACGGCCGGTACCGGCACATACCACCTACAATCGAGTGGACTGTTTGCCTGTACGCCGATTTCAGTTAGGTATTTAAATATTCAGTGAAAATCAAATAAACACTAGGAATTTTTCAATGATCATCATCTAAGTGTATGAAAAGGGGTTCGTTTCGAATAATTTTCGTACTACTTTATTAACTAAGAGTCTAAATTACTGAAGAAACTTGAAATTGGGATAGGTACTGTCGTTTTCTTGCGAGACTCAGAAATGATTTCATAAAACTTTTATTCCTAAGAGTAAAAAATTGCAACATTTTCTGGCGTCAAATAAATCTATAAAGACTGTAGGACGTGTTGTAAATGTAAATAAAATTGAACATAATTAAGGTTAGGGCTTCTTAGTGAATAAAACTGAGAAAATCTCAAAAAAATTTACTTAGAAAATTAACAAACATGGGTCCACTTTGTGATCGCTTGTCAAACTTTGACAACTACTGACGATCGCCCCGAAGCTCTCCGCCGCAGATGGCGTTGCCTGGACGTCATGTCAATACGACAGGTTTGGTACTGATACTGACTTGCGTTCAGGTTTTTAATTAAATAAACACGGGCTTGCAATTTTTCAGAAATACAAATTTAACTGATATTTTTGGGCAACGTATTTAACGTTTATTTACTCCTTTAAATTGAAATTTATATATTTAGTCTTTTTAACGATTGTTTATGTTGCGTTTAGTTACGTTCCATGATTTGGGACGTCTGTATAATGTATATAAATAAATATATCCTGGATATAACATAAAACGTCATCTAGTCTCAAACTAAATTGCCATAGCACTTTTGTTATGGATAATAAACAACTGAAATACTAGGAGGCTTTAAACCTCTATAATAATAATTTTATATTTGAATACAATTTTTTTTTATAGTTTGGAGTGTAAGATGCTAGAATATATACTTAATATTTTAAATGTGAAAGTAACTCCGTCTGTCTATCTGTTACGTTTTAACATCTAAAGCGCTGAATCAATTTTGATAAATTTCGGTGTAGAAATAGTTTGGACCTTGGAGAAGCACATAAGCTACTTTGTTACGAAAATTAAATTTAAATTTCTTTTTAAATTTATATGGCAGAACGTTTGCCGGGTCAGCTAGTCCAATATATTTTCTATTGTAATTCGTTTTCTTTGCCATTCCCGGGAAATTCACAATATTTTGGCGGAATTGTTTACAAGCACAAATGGCAATTTCTCACCTGTGCCAACATAAAAATTGTGCGGAGCGATATTGTAAAGCGCCTTTTATTTCAAAAACAAATTACCTCGGAGCAAAGATAAAGCGGTGAACGCCGCGAAACATATTCGCTTATGTAGCGCGCTATCTTGCTTTGGGGCTCGGTAAACGACGCACATTCAGTACATTTACAGTTTCGCATCACATTCTTCGATCGCATTATCCAACCACATATGCCTGTTGTTTTTTAGTTTGTCTATCACTCGTATTACTTAATACTCCACTTGATCGAATAAATCCATCTCATCATATTGTAACATCATTTTATCTTCCTCTATTGTTGCCTAGCATTGTCATTGAATTCAGAAAATTCATAATCATTCCTGTACGAAACGGTTCTCAAGAATGTTCATGTTGCGTACTCAGGACGTAACTGCTTATTGTTAAGTGGGCCGTCAGCCTGTCTGTTGTTCCCCAGAAAAAAAAAATGGTTTATGTCTTCATAAACTTTTAAGGTACATTCTCAATTTTATATACGAGTACTTATTTAAAGCGATATATTTTATATTTGAAAGCTTTTTTGTAAAGCGCGTTGTCTAATGAGCTTATTAATGAAAAATTACCTCGTTTGTTTGTTTGTTTTCGGCTTATACGTTCATAAATCTTTTCTGCAGTTATTATGTTTAAGATAAGGATAATATTGGTAAAACTCATATTATTTTGCCGCACAAATGATTTAGTTAATATAAATCTTTGCATTATCAATAAAATTGCAATATTACGTTACACTTAGTCATTTAATATATACTATCCACTTTAATCAACTTTTGAAGGAATCCTGGCCAAACTATACGTGGAAACCTGGCAATCTCATACACGGAGATGGCATGCATCGCTTAAGCAGTTTTTTTAAAATCATAAACACATTTATACATAGTTATATTATAACATAGTTGCCAACTACCGACGGTAAAGAAAAACATTGTGAGGAAACCTGCATACCAAGATCACTAGTATGTGTAACCCGCCAATCCGCCTTGGCTACTCGTGGTGCGTGTACTGTCCTTAATCCCTAAGGGGTAGGCCCGTCTCTAGTTGTGGGACGTTATGGGGTGTTATTAAAGACCTGTCTAGCCACATACTACAAATCCTAACTAATATTATAAATGCGAAAGTAAGTTTGTTTGTTTGTTATGCTTTCACGCCTAAACTGCTGAACTAATTTTCATGAATGTCAGTATAGTCATAGATTGGACTTTGGAAAAGGACATAGGCTACTTTTTTTTAAAATTCATATGGGAGAACAACGTTTGCCGGATCAATTACTTATGTATATAGATAAGGATAAGTTGTATGTAAATACTCGATTACAATAAACTCAAAATCTCTGGATAAAAGGTTACCTGGAAGAGATCACTTTAAGCGATAAGGCCTGTGTGTGTGTTTAAGTTAGTTACTTTAGTTGTAAGATTTTTTGTTTGTTAGTAAGAGTTACCTATCTATCTATGCTCGAGAGGTTATCACAATGTATTTTTTCCAAAACGATATCGATTTTTGTACATGCAATGAAAGCATGACGCACCTTGGCCATAAAACTGAACCTATCTCCCTGTCACCAAAATGTCCCACGAAAGTATATCTCGGAATTAAATTCTGTTCGGTTTTGCTGATAAAATCTAAATAGCGTAGTGATGCGAACCCTCAAGAGGCACGAGCTGGACGCAGGCCAAATGGGGCCAAATGGAGGCCAACTTGCGAACACCGCCGCACTTATCTCATGAATATCCAGTTATTATTCGAAATTTAAAAGTGATGTTATTATTATTTTATTTGCCTAAACGAATTAAATAGATTATTTAAAAGATACCAACGCTAGTCACAATTCTCCATCACACAATTTTCGTGGTTTCACAAACATACCTGTACAATTTATAGACACATACATTTACATAGTTCTGTTTGTGTGCTACACTACATTTACAAAATGAAGAACAAAGAGGGCTACTGAAGCCTACTATAATAAACATACGAAGTAAAATCAAAATACGAATAATATTTTTTATATTATATCGTGACAATTCACACAACGTCATCTCGTTCCAAATTAATTAACAAATCGCTTGTGTTTGGGTATTAGATAAATGATATACCTACTTACAACCTTTCTTGAAGCCGGCAGCGCGTCTTTTGACCTGACATTTTTTCAAGGCGTCCCTGATCTGGTCTCGAAACGTCCGCCTAAGTCTACCCGTTCCAACACTTCCATTCACACTCGCTTTAATGGTTCTTTCCCTTCATATTTCGTCAAGTCCTTGTTTTTGGGAGGTGGAAATGTACTACCCAAACCCCGCTGCGTATTGGACTTCCAATGCAATGTGCTTTTTGGCTAAGAGACCCATGGCGCTGGTATTCAAAATCATCCTAGTGTTGAGTATGTCATGAACGCCGTGCGGGACGTGACGCTTGTTAGACCGCGGTCGTGATAATTCAAATCCATCTGGATTAAAACGAAGCCTTTTAATTTTCTCCGGCCAAGGATTTTGACCTTAATGCGTATATCTAATCTAAATTATCTATAAAATATTACAACGGATCTATATAAACATTTTAATGAGTAATTAAGCTTTTAAAGATCATTAAAAGTAACTATAATTTGATTTCTTTAAGATGTTTTGATTAAATTTTATGATAACAGGTGGGTGAAAGTTTAAGCTAGGTTATCGACATGATATATATACAGTATGTATATTATTCATTGGAAATTAAACTACAGTAGAAATTTTATGGTTTATAACACGCTTTTGTTAGCTTATTATGTATCTATGTAACGGAATCTTTTAACGTGATTTTCACCCCTTTCAAAACGACGCGCGACAGATTGATTTGAAGCTTTGCACACTTATCAAGAGCCGATGACAATGAAATAATCTGTATAGTTTGTATCATTATCCTTACCAGGATCTTCAGGATTAAATAATTTTCGGACCGGTTCTCGTCCGATCACTGAAGTTAAGCACCATCGGGTGCGGTCAATACTTGGATGGATGACCACCTTGACAAAAATGAATTTTATTGTAAAAAGCGTGGCACTCTTTTTAAGATATTTATAAAATAATTACTTCTACCAATATGTCAGTAAAATATTTATAACAATTGACAAGAAACACCTCCACAATTTTTACAATATTTTTGTTTGTAATATTATCCTTAATTTAACTGCATTGAAAAAAAAATTTTCTTTTAATTAAATTTTCTACAAAAGCGTGTTTTTTTGTATTTTTAAGCTATATTTTATTTATTTATTCTCTTATCTATACAAATAAATATAACGTATAAGGAGGAATATTATTTGAATGTAAAGAGGTATGGCAGGAATCTTCCTGCCATACCTCTTTACATTCATCATCGTACTTTCATCTGAAAGTACGATAATATGAAACAAAAAGGGAAAAGTGACAAATTTAAAGCAGCTTTGATGGATGATGGATGTATGTGTTTGAACAGACGATTTTGTTTATTTTACCTATATTCTGTTTGTTTGTTAGTTGATTGCATCGTAATCCTGGTAGCTAAGTGGTAACGCACCTGGAGACTGGCCCAGATGTGGAAACCTCCATTTTTACGATGGCATGTTTTTAATTGGGTATGGATGGGTATGGGAGAAGAAACATGAAAGCAGAATAAATGCAGTTGAGATGAGAGCGTTAAGAAGTATAATAGGAGTTAAACTGAGTGATAGGATAAGAAATATTGAGATAAGGAAACGATGTGGTCTGAAAGAAGATGTAGTGACAAAAATTGAGAAACGTATGCTGAGATGGTTTGGCCGTGTCGAGAGAATGAATGAAGAACGATTGACGAAAAAAGTGTATAAGGCGAGTGGGAATGAAAGTGTTGAAAGGGGTAGACCTGGGCGGACGTTTCGAAATCAAATCAGGGACGACTTGAAAAAAGACCAGGTCAAGAGTATCCTAAACCGAAAAGCATGTATGAAGGGAATAATGAAAGTGGACGAAGCGAAACAAGTATGTAAGGATCGCAGCAAGTGGAAAAAAGTGGTCTCTGCCTACCCCTACGGTAAAGAGGCGTGATTATATGTATGTATGTATGTTTTTAATTACGACGTACAGACAGTAAAGGAAAACGCCTTGGACATTCGTGACTATCCATCCCCTCGAGATGGAGGCGTGAGTCTTATTATTTTAGTGACTAAAGTTAGTATTTTCGTTTTTTAATCTGGAATTTTGATGATTTTATCAAAACCAGCCTGGGGTTTATAAAACCTAACAGCTGTCTTACAGAATGTGTACGATATTGCGCAGTGACGCATCCTGTGCTCCTGAGGCCTAAGAGCATTCAAGCAATTGAAATATTTAGTTACATGTGTTTCATGCGAGTTTTTTCTAGCTTACATTCCAAACGGTGTTGAGTACTGCCACAGAGCAAATATTCTGCGAACTTATTGCGTCGGAGCCATTTGTTTCCTTCTTTCCGACATACCTTGCAGTTTTGATATGCCTAATTTGATAGAAGCGACTGCTGGAGTCTACGACTTCGAAAATATAACCGAATTTTAATCCCGAATTGCTATGTGTAAGTTTGTGTAATAATCTATTTATCACCAATACGACTACTTAGGAAGTTATAGGGTAGCCCTAGACTGAATTTTTTTTATTGCTGTAGGCCAGCAGACAAGCTGACGGCCCGCTTAGAATTTAGCAGTTACCGTCGCCTATAGGTGTTTGCAACGCCAATGGCAACGCGAACACGCTGCTGTCTCATAAGAGTACAGGAACTTGGGTCACTAATGCTGGAACACAACACAAGGTTATTATGGCGGCGTACGTAAGACCAAAGGTGCTTACCATCCAGACGGGCTTGGGGCCCTACCACGTAGCTAGGGTTGTTTTGTCGCCTGTTACGAAAGTCAGTATTCTTTCTCCGCCCCTGCACGGATGAAATTAAATACAATTAAAAATAAGGCTTTTATATACGAGCATATTTTTCCGCATTATACTAAAAAAGGAATATCCATACAAGTGTGGAAAGTATGTACAGTCCAAAGTGTCGCACTGATGGTTTCGGGCCTCCCCCTAGAGGGAGTGGACAGTATACTAGCCACACTTGTCCAATGAGGATTGGCGGGTTACACACACCGATTATTTTGGTATGTAGGTTATCTCACTATGTTATCCTTCACCTTGTCGGTACATGGCAATTATGCTATAATACTAACATTAGGCGTGAAAAAGTGCCTAACCGGTGCATGCCACCGTGGGACTTCTAGACTGGTCTCCGAGTAATGACCACTCAACTAACAGGTACCAGGAAAATATGCATTAAGCCGATATAATGATAATTGTAGCCTGTTTGTTGTTTAAGGCATTTGTCCTCTGAGATAGCATGCATACACTGGTCAGAAACTATAGAGATTTTTTACAAAACTTTAGTGTCTGCTTTAGTTGACGGTCATCTACGATACTTCGTCTTGGGAAAACGAAATATAAAGTTATAACTAATCAAAGTAAAAGTAAAAAATAATAAAATTACTAACGAGAAAATTAATGTCACTGTTCTTAAAAGCTTTGGGCGCTTGATATCCATCATTATAATTTATATTTTACTAGTTTCATTCCGAAATGCAGAGTTTGAAAATATCGTACAAAGCACCCCACGCTTTTAGAACAGTGATATTAATTTTTTCGTCAATAATTTTATTCTTGTGTTGAGAATTTATTTTTCATTTTTAGTTTAATTTATTATAAAACTAGCTGACCCGGCAAACGTTGTTCTGCCATATAAATAATAAAATGTCAAAAAATAAAAAAAAAAATTTGGGGGTGGGTCACCCCTAACATTTGGGGGATGAAAAATAGATGTTGGCCGATTCTCAGACCTACTCAATATGCTCACAAAATTTCATGAGAATTGGTCAAGCCGTTTCGGAGGAGTATGGCAACGAAAACTGTGACACGAGAATTTTATATATTAGATGTATTTTATCTGTTGTCAATTCCCAATCGGTAAATGTTTTTATTAATTTAACACCATCTTCTAGCAGTGTTATTAATAAAAATGCCAGATGGCGTTTGGGCAGAATTTGTACCCCACTAGATATATCTTCTTAGGTGTCTTGGTATAACTCTCTTGAATTTTGAGCTTTTGAGATTTATGTGTCGAGTTGTCCGTAGTGAATCCTCCTGTTTCTATTTCATCAACTCTTTCCAAGCATACGTACCTAATAGGCGTACATCGTTTCGCAGCCTTAATTTGTTCACTGTGCCACGATGGTCCACCATCAACCATCAACTGTAGTTGCTCTTCCGTAACCTACGAGTGAAGAAAGATGACTTCAAAAATAGTTTGGTCAAATTCTTTTCTCTCGTTTTCATCTCCTCTCCCTACTGCCGAATGCTCTAAGTATTTAGGCATATGAAATGTTCTAGTACATAAAGGAAAACGTTCCTCTCTCGTACGATTTTACGATGTTACACAACATTTTAGTGTCGATGGGCTTTTTATATGTTTACTATGGTTGGCTGTTTAGGTTTTACATATATTCAGCCATATTGTGTAAGCTTATTTTATCGTGTTATAGATTGGCAAAATAAATGGAAGCAACGATGAACGCTTGTCGACGCATTTTATTATTTCCTTGTTTATTAATATCTTTACTTGGATCTTTTAACTTTCGATTAGATCATAGTCCTTCACTTTGTAACTTTGGGTTTTGATTTACTAATCTTCATCTGCTCGAAAATTTTATCCGTGCAGGAGCGGAGAAAGAATACCAACGTCTGCGGCCGGGGTCGGCTTGTCGTAAAAGGTGACCAAACAACCCACCCCAGCTACGTGGTAGAGCCTCAAGCCCATCTGGATGGCGACCACCTTTGATCTTAAGTATGCCGCCATAATAACCTTGTGTTGTGTTCCGGCATTAGTGACCCAAGTTTCTGTAACTTTATGAGACAGCAGGGTGTTCGCGATGCCACTGACGTTGCAAATCCCCATGGGCGATGGTAACTGCTAAATTCTAAGCGGGCCGTCAGCCTGTCTGCTGTCGTACAGCAATAACAAAATCGTTGGTGGAAGCAAAGCTACTGCATGGGTATTATCAATGAACTAAGTTTCTACGACCTGTACTTGTGTCGGTGGCCTTTCGAATACTTCCTTTTTTGATTTAAGATCAACGAGTAAATAGATGTTATTGATATAGATAAACTTAGTTCTTACAGAACTCCATCCCTGACTGGGAAAACCCGAACGCCTCGTCTTTACGGTCTAGCTAGAGTAAACACTTGCCGGGATCATTTCCTCATCCATCAGCAAGTAAATTATAAAAAAACTATGGCATATCATTAATTTAAAGTACTTCAATATCCAAATAAGTTGAACGTTGCCTAAGGCCGCATCCACACTAAATGTAAACGTGGCCGACTTGGCCCCAGCCCAAATACATTTGGCACACGTCGCACGCAAATTACTGTTTACATTTAACTGTGTATATGCACTTATGTTCGCGTAATTTATGTGCTATAGTAATTTCCAGTTCGAAATTGATCTCAATTCATTTTTGTCCCATTTTCTCCTGTCCTTATCGCACATTATGCAGGGTCTGCTCAATAATCTCTCTTCTTCAACATCCTGTTGACATCTCACGCCCTATTTCACCATATCCATCCATAATAATAATAGTAAATCTTTATTGTAACACCTTATATTTTCTTTAGTCCACCTACTGTCTTGTTATATAGCATTCTTCACTTTGCATTATATTGCAATACCACAAAACTTTTGTTTTTCAAGCACTGGTGTTACTTTCACACAGTGGCGTAGCGAGGGATGGTGGCTAGGAGGCTCAGCATGCCTCGGGCCCTACTCAGAAAGGGGCACCAAATGGTCCGCAAAACAAAAAAATTCTGGATAATTTTTATTTTTATTATAATGATTTCTGGAAAATATATTTTAAATTTAGTGACAGTATAAAAATGGAAAAAGGAACACTAATAGTCTAAATCAAACTGTAATAATATACTCATCATAGAAGTGGCACGTCTTTTCTAATTTCTTTCTTTGAACGAATTGTCGACAATCATATACATTTCAAAATCTAGTCTTGTTTTCTCAACTTAGTACATATTTTTGTCTGAAATGTAAAGCATTGCTTGAGCCTATGACTTTATTTTGATTTATTTATTTATTAATTTTTGAGTATATTTTACATATAATATTATATGGTTTCCGAATTTCGCTAAAAAGGTATTGTGCCCTGGGCGCGAGTCAAGCTCATTACGCCACTGCTTTTACAGCTCCGCTAATATACTCATTTCCAATTTTAATAATTTTCATAATGTCCCACTACTAAGTCCGAACCGACCCGAACCCCCCCCCCCCCTCCCTAGAGGAAACGGATAGTGTATACATCACGCGTGTCCTAAGTGAGTTTACTCAGTATAGTGTAACTCACACATCTGTAACTTAGTGACAATTATGTTAAAACGAGAAATGAAATTGCGGATAAATTACAGCAGTGTCGCCTTTACTGATATGGCCACGTTTAACGGTTACCGGCTACTTACGTGGGGACCAAATGTCTAGCCATGCCGCCTCTGGGCTCCGGTAAGAGCGATAGAACCAAAAGTGCAGGCTTGACGTCGTAAAGGGATTTCGTATTGATATGCGTGCCAATGGCCTGAATACCAGGGATGCCAGTGACCGTGCGACGTGTAGAAGTATAAGATGGAAAGCGGACCCCGGGTAAAGAAACACAAGTTTTGAGTTGCAACCGAGCTTTAATTCTAAGATGATGTTTATCTTGGGAACGCCACTTGGCTACCATTTCCCGAATCTTTTATCTTTTTTTTTAATGCTGTAGGACAGCAGACAGGCTGACGGGCCGCTTAGAATTTAGCAGTTACCGTTGCCTATAGGTGTTTGCAGCGCCAATGGCATCGCGAACACGCTGCTGTCTCATAAGGGTACAGGAACTTGGGTCACTAATGCCGGAACACAACACAAGGTTATTATGGCGGCATACTTAAGACGTTGGTCGCCATCCAGACGGGCTTGAGGTCCTACCACGTAGTTAGGGTGGGTTGTTTTGTCACCTTTTACGACAGGCCACCCCGGCCGCAGATGTTAATATTCTTTCTCCGCCCCTGCACGGATAAAAATATTGCACGGATTGTATTTAACAAACAAATTGAAATTATCTTGATATATAGGGAGTCTTCAATAGATCTTAAGGGACCTGAGTCCATTTCATCTACTTTCTCATTTTAAACGGTTCTTCTTAATTACCGATTTTATGTTCACATGCACTTGACATGACACTGAATACGTCTTTTTTGATTTTACAGGCAGCAAAAGCAGGGCATCGGTTTTCGTTTTAATTTTCTTATACTAGTTTCCGCCAGGCAGGTGATATGAAAGGACGACAACGACAACCCTGGGCTCCGTAGTTAAAGCTTTGGATTCAACCGGGACAATAGCTGAAAATTAAAAAAGTTCTACGCACTTTACCGTCATCTACATCTTTCGTCGTTACTTCACATTAGGCTTTCACTGTCAAACACAAATCAATTTAATAAAAACAACAAAAAAAGGAAACAATCTCAAAATATTACTGGAATAAGAACAAAGTAAATCGTTCCAAGATTCCAATATTCACTTTAACAATAAAAACAAATCCAAATAAACCGCGAATGAAGTTTACAAATCAATCGATCACTGTCCAGACAAGTCTGGTAGCCGTTCTATCATAATGTAAACTCAATATTAAACAAATAAAGTTATATTATTAATTTATATAACTCATATTTATTATATATTTTAAAGACAGCGTCTTCATTTTTAGTTTTTTTTTGCTGTGGAACAGCAGACAACAACCGGCCCACTTAAATATTTGCGACGCTAGGGGCACCGTTAACACGCTGTCGTGCATGTAGGGGAAAAGTATTATGAATCACTTATAACAAACAAATAACCTTGTTATTGTGGGAGCATACTTAAAGGTTCACTTGCCACCCAAACGGGCTTGGAGCCCTACCATCCAGCTTGTTTTGTCTCCTTTTATGACAGGCCGCCTTAAGCTGCAAGTCAGTATTCTTACTCCTCCTCAATAGGGACAGAATCTCAGATGCTATATAGACTTCGGTTTCTTCTATCCTACTCTTTTTTTCTCTTCGTGCGTATCGGCCTGCGCTTCCTGTCGCGGCCTGCCAGGGTTGTGTGAATTTTAAGATTACGGTAAACAGAGAAGAGTGGCAGGAGAGAACATGTTGTGCCGATCCTAATGACGGTGGGGTAAGGACATAAAGAATAAGACAAAGAAAAACAAAGTTATTTAAATTTACTTTTGTTGGATTGAAGCTGATAACTGTTACTTTGCATGTTGCACTTAAACTATTCGATATCCGAGTCCTTAATGAGGAACTTAGTAACTTTAACTTAGTCTAAGAAGATAAGTTAAATCAATTAGATGATTATAAGTTCATGTTACGCCGTGCATAACACAGAGTTAAAGTCGATTTTAAAGAACAGATTTATTTCTCACTATGTTTTTAAAATCGGTGCGGTGTGCTATGAAAGGGGCCCATTTCAAGCATATGATACCATGAATATCGTCAGGTTTGTAAAGGCCAAAAAGTGCAGTATTTGTTGATTTGATGAAGAGTTGAATCTAAAAAAGCCGGAGCAGATTAGCACGTGATTTAATAAGTACTAACCGAAGAGCCTACATAAGTGACCGACTTTTAAATTACGTAATTCTTGCGCTTTTCGTTCTTCTTCTTCTCTTTTTTCTTCATTCACCCTTTGTAATTGCATCACGTCCCTATTTTCATCAAATTCATAAACGGTGCTCTTAACATTAGCCACTGAATTAAATATACTATCAGCAACAGTTTGTGCTTTATTTTTACTTTGGAATATAGAATAGCTTTTTGGATCTGATCCATTGTGTTGATTGCACACGCTTTTAAAAAGCGAGCTTGGAGACAATTTTTTCTCATCCATTTTCGGAGCAAATATAGATGATATCTGCGAATTCTGATCACCTGTATCTAATTGCGATTTGTTGATTGTACCAAATATGTTGACATATGTTTTTGAAACTTCAGCATCTTTTAACATTAAAGGTTTTGAAAAAATCGAACTACTTTCTTTACTCGCGAAAATACTTTTACTTTTTTTTTAATTCTAAATTGATATATCGGACAGAGTTGTATATTTATAAACAGCTAAATAATCTTTGAGTATTTTTATTGCTGCAGAACGGCAGACAGGCTAACGACCCACTGAATAGTAAGGAGTTGCCTATAGATCTTAGCGTCGTCAGAATTCGGTACCATCCACGTTGTCGAACTAAAACCTGGTTCATTTATGCTGGAACACAATACAAGGTTATTATAGTAGCATGCTTAGAGACCAGAGCTGGTTGCAATCCAGGCGGACTTGGAGCCCTATCATATAGCAAAGAATAATATTATACATATAATATCTAATATTTTACTCGATGTCAATACATTTGAATGTAAAGTATTAATTACATTTCATATTATTGTTTAAAAGCTACGAAGGTCCGAACATAGAGGAGACACACATTATAGGAAACACTGTATACTTACTTGTGTTCTATTTCATTCTCTCGCAGGCTAAATCCTAATTTTTTTTATCCGTGCAGGGGCTGAGAAAGATACTGACCTTTGCGGCTGGGGTCGGCCTGTCGTAAAAGGCGACAAAACAATCCTAGCTACGTGGTAGGTCCCAAACTCGTCTGGATGGCAACCACTTTTGGTCTTAAGTATGCCGCCATAATAACTTTTTGTTGTGTTCCTGCATTAGTGTCCCAAGTTCCTGTAACCTTATGAGATAGCAGCGTGTTTGCGATGCCACTGGCGTTTCAAACACTGCTTACTACTAAATTCAAAGGCCTGTCTGCTATCCTACATCAATAAAAAAAATAAGCAAGCACGTAATCAAGCACTTTCTAGATATTCCATATCTAGTTTGTAACTACCCGAGACCTGAGTCTAGCGCGGTCTTAACTTCGCAGTCTTAGCAGGTGCACTTTTGTTGTTTCTTGTTTACTTTAAACAGTACGTAACTCGGTGCATCTATTTTAAATCACAAGTTAAAATAGATGCACTTTTCTTACATTTTTTTGGTTTAATAACATGACACTTGAGATAGTTGTTTTAGAATAACTATCAAAAGTCGATCCAGAGATACTCTCTTACATGGATCTGGACGGCAACTGGAGTGAATGCCGAATGTCTATCCTTTACTTTGCTGGAGTGGTCACCTATGATGCCTGCATAACCTGACTTCTGACCGGAGTGTGCAAAGTAACTGTAAAAGGGAAGTTGCCGGCTTACAAAATGTGTGTTTCACCGCCAAATCTTGAGAGTTAGATCCGCAAATTGCTGACATCTTGAAGGAAAGTTATCTCGTGTTATCGAAGCTGAGTATAGGATAATGATTGACCTAGTAGTAATCAATTCATTAGAGAAATGGAAAAAAATCAATTTAAAGAATACATTCTCTAAAGCATTGCGGATAAATTACAGGAGTGTCGCCTTCTCTGGAATGACCATTTTTACAGCAACAGGCAATTTACACGAGGAACAAATGTCTAGCCATGCCACCTCCACCGGGCTCCGGTAAGAGGGGTGGACCCAAAAAGTGCTTGCGTAACGTCATAAAGGGTGATATGCTGCGTGCTAATGAACTAATTACCAGGAATGCCGAAGACCGTGCGAAGTGGAGAACAAAAAGTCGTAAAATGTATCCCGGGAATCGAAGCGGAAGTTTGGGTAGCAACGAGGACTCAACGCTAAGATGATGATGATATTCTTTAAAGCAATCGAAGTCTTGGTTGCTTCTAATCTCCATGATTACCAATGCCCTTATTTATTCCCTCGAACACAATCATTTGCATGAAACACATAAACTCAATTAGTATTTCTAACCGTAATGCATTTGAGCTGGGGTTACCAGACACATAAGAGGCGTGTAGTTACAAAACTCGCTATAACAATATTTTCTCGGATATTGATATAAACCCGTAAATTAAAAGATTGAATATAATATTAGAATATATAAAACATTTTTGCAATGAAAAGTTGATAGCTTTGTAGGCAATTTAGAGAGTTTTCTAACGATATATCGTCATTTTGTCAAAAACGGTTAGCAGGTTTTGCAACTACACGCCTCAATTCTAATCTTGAAATTAATCAATATAATTTATTTCAATATATCGTCTTCCAGACCACTTATTGAATGTCAATAATCTACTATCTCATCTAATACAAAACGCTGGCTAGAGAAGAAACAGCATAAAAACCGCTCAGCGATTTTTTTTACAGTCCCATTTTATATTTGTTTTTATTCTGTATAACTTTGATTACAAATTTTAAAAAAATATGAGTTTACTTAATGGCATTATAATTTAATAAATAATTTGTTAAATAATTTAATAATAAATTTGATAAATAATTGAATAAATAATTTGATGAATATTTTAAAAATAATTTGATAAATAATTCTTATTTCCAGTCTGTGCGGTCGTAGAAAAAATGATGATGATAATACCATCTTAATTTGTTTTTCAAGTATATTTAGAGTTAGAACTGAATGTGCTATGCCAATGGTCGGCACCAAAGAACACCTGGTTTTAGAGGGTATACCAGCGACGTACGTCTTGTTGTCAACGAAGTGACATAGCACAGGAGCCCTACAATACCCCACTCGGCGTTTCCTCAAGCCCTGGACTGCGAATAGCATGAATAATTATTATGATTATGACACTGTTGTCAAAACACTAGATTTAAAACATAACAATTCATAGACCCGATTCGATCATAAATGGTCCAATCGTTTCGGAAATTAGCTAGAACTAACTGCCAAGGTATAACAACCAAAAATTTCGGCATCCTTTAATATATTCTTTTTTAAACGATCAATTAGTAACTTCTCCGTGATGTTTCTGCCATTTATATACCTGGTAACATCTACTCAGACAATATTAGTTCACTAGCGTAAAGACAATATTGAAAATTTAAATACAAATTAACCATTAAAGCGTGATTTATTCATGAGATTCGCTTGAATTTGCTGTGCAGCCGAATTGCGATATACGCTGAGTTCTTCGAATTTTATAAGCTGAATGTTTCATATAATTGAATCGCCTTAATAGACGACATCTTTTCAAGTTTTTAGAGCTACCTCCGGGACCATCAGGGTAAATTCGGAAGCGATCTTTTGGTCTTTTCTCGCCTGTGAACTTGGCTCCAGAGATTTTCCATTATATTTAACTACCTTGGTGCAACAGCACGTTTAGCCTGAACGCCTGCGAGATACCGGGCTCAATTACCGTATCTAGACTGTGTGTTTATGTGTATATTTACTTAGTACCTATAAGTGATCTCCTACATACTTTTGGATTAGTTGGCAAATGTGAATTGTCACAGATACTTCCGACCGACAAAAGGGTTTCAGGAAGCAACCTTTACGCTATCTCCGGAACCATGTCACTGTCGTTAGATCAGTCAAATTTCAATGGGTTAGGTGAGCAGCTGTGCCGGCCCTCGTCCCTGATAAATATTCAGCGACCAGGCCTGGTGTATTGGAAACAGAGACTCGCTGAATTTTGATAGTGGCAATTTATAGATATAACGCCTTATAGATAGCACATGTTTTTTTTTTGTGTAGGTAGGTGAAATATAAAGAGTGTTGTTTTTTATAGCTAGACATCAGCAGACAGGCAAACGGCCCATCTTGGCAGGTGGTCACCGTCGCCTATGGACGTTTGCAACACCAGAGGCAATACCAACGCACTGCTGGCCTCGAAGAAATTTTATAACGCCTTTTTTGAAGAAAATGGATGGAGTAGGAGTGGGATAAGTTGGAGGAGGCCTTTGCCAATTGGCAAACGGACTTACAAAAAGTAAAGAAGCACCAAATACGCGAATAATTTTAATTGTGTAAAATACATATATAACAGTGCAACAAACATAATTGTATATCTGTTGTCCGAATAAAAGGCTTTATTATTATTAGGTGAAATACATAATCTACTTCTACAACTACACCCAAGTTTATACGATGCTACGAATAACACCCAGATTGCCTTAAAGCCACCATGACGACCTGTCAGTCACGGGTTCATTTCCCGTCCTGAGTCTGAGTGTATATGTATAATTTGTATTTATTTACAAAATAAAATTATATTAGTCAATATCAATTACCCATAACATAAGCGCTGTGCTGCTGAGTTGAGAATATATGAATAGTCATAGTACATAAAAAAAAAATATCAATAATTGAATAAAAAATAACTATATAGATATACTAAGCCGTGAACATTGTTATAATACAACATATTCACTTATTACTGTGACATTCCCTGGATGGACGGCCGTCGCCTCCTTCTGCGAGGCAGTCATGTCCGCAAAGGAGGCGGCGGAGCGGGAGCGGGAGTCGACCACCACACTCCCCTCCCGCCAACGCAGGCCACGTCGGCGGCGCCGGAGGGCAAATAACGACCTCCGGCCGCCGTAAAAGCGGCCGCGGGCGGCCCCTTGGGGGAGGATCCGCCGCCCGCACTATTGCCGCGAGGGTGAGGGCTGCGTGCTGTTCCGCGGCCCCCCTCAATTCCTAGAGTTGTTGGGAGAGCGCCGGGGGGACGAAACCCTGGCCCCCTGGCGCCAACACTTTAGAAGGGGCCCGCCTCAAGACAAAGGGCGGGCCGGCGCCGGCCCGGGCCGGGGGAACCCGTCAAGAGAGGTTTTTCCCCGTGACCAAAAAAAAAAATTACTGTGACAGTCAAGAGCTTTAAAATCCGCCATAAAGCTGTGAAGTTTACGTGTCGAGTAGTTCTACCAACTGTAGAACTAGCGCAGTCCATCTTCAATGAAACATTTCAATAGGTATTTTATTAATATTTTTTACTTACAAAGTCGTATAAGAAGCGGAAGGAATACTGATTGTAATTGAAGTTGAAAAACAGACCCTGGACCCCGAAGCTTCTTAATATAAGCACAAGTTCGCGAAGAATTATGTTGAGATCATTTCAAAAAAGAGAAAACAAAGTGTTGTTGCAATTCACACAGCAGAAGAGAAACTTCCGAAAAATAGCCTACGAGCGGACACTACAGGGTGACTGACAAAACCGTCCAAATTTTTTTTACGCACTAAACATCATTTAAAGAACCCATTTTTGCAAAATAAATTGTATGTTAAATTTTCACCATAAATTATTTCATTCCAAGGAAAATATGGTCACTAATTCAATCGTACAAAATAGTCATGGTGCAAATTTCGTACGTTAACCTGTTATTACCTGTCTCTGTCACTCCCGCGTAAATATCGTAAGTGAGTAGTGCGTATTCGCTCGCACAGATGCAATGACCGCCGTCCTCGGCCTCGTACTAGGTCATTATACCAGTTTTTTGCAGTACCGATGGAGAGGTCATTGACACTTGCGCAGTAGTATGAATTTCGAGTTCTTTGGATGACTTTGTGATGCTGTTTACTCAACATTTTTGTACTAAGTATGTGATACTAAACTAAAATACATGTTTCTCATAACTTTTACTAAAGATTCTTCTGTGTGAATTTGGACGGTTTTGTCAAAGTCACCCTGTATATACTTGTATTCTGTCTCATTATCTATAATGTATAATACGAATTATCGTATTTATGAATATTGATTTTTATTGCTGTCGCTTTTCAATTTCATTATATTTTCAAATCACAATGATGCTAAAGTAGTTTCACTTCAATATTCATCTGATTTTAACATACTCCTCTAAAAGTTTTTAGCTCTTGGTGTGAATATTTGGTTTCCATACCGGATAATCCATGCACTTCATATAAATGGTTTTTTACGTGAACCAATTTATAAGTTTTGCAATTTTAATCTTATTTAAAAATTCCAACCCTAAGGGTACGAAAACAGAGAATGATTGATTGTTCAATCACTGATTATATCTATGACCACGAATAACTTTTGACAGAATTGATATATTTAAGCATGTCGTAATTAGTACATTATAGCCACAAAAAATTATAAAATAAAAACTTTTTAACCAAAAATTAGACCGCCTAAAAAACTGAAAAGCAAAAAATAATAAATCTTCTTTTTATTAACCTTAATAACTAAGTTCTTAAACTAATGTAAGTATACCCAAGTAATTATGAGTCGGCGCCACCCTAGCTACGTAGTAGGGCCCCAAGCCCGTCTGGATGGCGACCACCTTTGGTCTTAAGTATGCCGCCATAATAACCTTGTGTTGTGTTCCGGCATTAGTGACCCAAGTTCCTGCTCCCTTATGGGACAGCAGCGTGTTCGCGATGCCACTGGCGTTGCAAACACCCATAGACGAGGGTAACTGCTAAATTCTAAGCGGGCCGTCAGCCTGTCTGCTGTCCTACGGCAATAAAAAAAAAGTTTAAGAACTTAGTTATTAAGGTTAATAAAAAGAAGGTTTATTATTTTTGCCTTTCAGTTTTTTGCCATATCATCTTTTACACAATCCATCCACCTTTTCTTTGCTCTACCCCTCCTTTTTGCATTATATGACCATACGTATCCTTTAGCCTGGTAAGGTTAAAGGTTTAAAAGATAGTGATTAGTGATTAACAGAGAGCTTCCGTTAGTTGCGAAGTGCGCCAAGTTGCCGGTGAGGTTAGCCTTAATGCCCAAAGGTCCTGATGGGGCACCTTTAAATCAAGACACAACTATAACAAGATACAACTGAAACTGTTTTTTATTAACCATTAATTTACTATACATTAGATACAAAGCTACAAAATAGAGCTTAATTTGTCCTCCAAAGTTTATCCGCCACTCCTAGACTACACCAGACAAATTAGATGACGCTGTGATCGGGATCTAGATATACTAGATGTACCATAGATAAAGCGCTAGAATATGTAATTTTGTGAAGAAACCTTTTTGCATTAAAATTTTTAAGTTTTCTCTCCGTGCAGGAGCGGAATAAGAATACAAACCTCTGCGGTTGGGGTCGGTCTGTCGTAAAAGGCGACCAAACAACCCTAGCTAGGTGGTACAGCCCCAAGCCCGTCTGCATGGCAACCACCCCTGGTGTATAAGTATGCCGCCATAATAACCTTGTATTGTGTTTCGGCATTAGCGTCCCAGGTTCTTGTACTCCTATAGGACAGCAGCGTGTTCCCGATGCCCCCAGTGTCTATTAAGTGGGCCGTTAGCCTGTCTTCTGTTCCTCAGCAATAAAAAATAATCTAGAGGTGAAATAAATATAGTAAGGGAACACCCAACCTTGAGCACGTTAGACGAAAATCATAGCGACTTCAAACTTGCTGTTTCAGTTTTTCTTATTCAATAATGGCCATTTAGAGTAGAGAGAGAGAGAGAGTAATAAAGTTGTTAGTGTATATTTTTACTTCTTCAATCAAAATGAACGTAACTGAACTCGAGTACGTTGTACTTTGGCTAACGTTAAGTTAAAATTCCTTGATCTATGTAGATTCGTAAGGGACTCCAACCCCAGCGCCATAAACAACTGACAAAGATGCCCGATACTCCAATCCTATGCGTAAAATATAGAAAATGTGGTTTTCTTTTTAATTTTTGAAGCCCAGCAGACAGGCTGACGGCCACTTTATAAAAATCAGTTATCGTCACCCATGGATGATGTTGGTTTCATTAAGTTTATTTGGAAATGACCTAAATAAACGTAATATTGTCTAAAACTGGCCGGGCCCCGGCAGGAGGGGTAATCCAAAAAATACTGGCTTGACGTCGTAAAGGGTGATATGCGTGTCAATGGGCTTACCAGGGATGTTGAAGACCGTGCGAAATGGAGTAGAAAAAGCCGGAAAGCGGACCCCGGGCACCGAATCGGAAGTTAGGTTGCAACCGGGATACAAAGCTGGGACGATGATGATGATGAGTATATATTTTTACTACTAATCTCTACGCACCTATTGCGGCGAAGCCTTTCCTATTTTTGTTCTACAAAGAAGTAAAAAAATTTAATAAAACAACCGTATACTAACTTCGTTAAAATAACGATAACGCTAAAATCCTTTATCTTTTTTCCACTTTAGAAATATTTATTTGCGAATTTCGAATCCATTTTTACCTTTTTTCCGAAGTATTCTTGCGTCATTGAGTTTTAGACGGAGTTTAACTTGAAAACCTTTTACCCAACAATACACGCAGGATAGGAAGACTTTTATATAATTCCATGGTCATTGAAAATGCGATATCCATATTCCATATATCTAGGTAATATCTAACTCAGCGAGCCCGTTCTAATGAAGCTACACTTGGTTAACAGTATAACGAATTTGTCCGGTGTCGGCGTTATTGTGTCTTTACGGGTGTATTTCAGCCGAATTCAGCCCGTTCAGCGTTAGACCAGCAATTTGTATAAAATAACGATTTTCTCCAAAGTTACTAATACTATCAGTCAAGTTGTTTTTGATTTTACTTTATTAAAGATTTTGGTTAAATTTCCTCTTCACTGCTGCGAGATGCTTCAACTAATGTGACAGCGATCCCTATGTGCTAGCGTCGCATAAGGGGACGGAGTACATGAACTAAAAATGGAGAATCTCACGTCTTTGAGTTGGTATATCTAGGCTTCAATACCCGTTTTTCTCAGGTTAAGACGACTATCAACGGGTTCGGAAAGTATCCCGCGGGCATTGTGTAGTGGAATGTGAACTCGATACTTCATTTCTCTGATCCTACATATCTAAGCAGATCTGTGAAGATCAATAGCCTTAATTCGATTCAATTGATTAATTCGACGACACCCGTGGCGCAAAGACTAATGCACGTCAGCATGCCTGCGGAGCTCATGGGTTTGACTCCCGTTGCGAGCCCGGATTTCTATGTATGATATCTATATACAAATAAATAAAATTGGAGTGTCTGTGTGTAATATTAAAATAACCGCTTTTTACTAAATGCATTCAGATGTATACACGGTACATATACCAAAACAATTTTTTTTACAATTTTTGTCTGTCTGTCTGTCTGTCTGTCTGTCTGTTTGTTCCGGCTAATATCTGAAATGGCTGCACCGATTTTGACGGGGCTTTCACTGGCATATAGCTGATGTAACAAGGGATAATTTAGGCTATTTTATTTTAGAAAAAAAAATCGTTTTTGTTAAAAATGATCAGTTTCGGAAATCTTAGTGACCAATTTAACTTGACCTCCGATTTATATCATCAACCATATGAAATAGGGTTCAGCTTAGGCTAGACTTTGTAGGTAGTTATTCAATTTAAGTGGACCTTAGATTTATATTATCAATCATATGAAATAGGGTTTAGCTTAGGCTGGTTTGTAGGTTCGAACGCAGATATTTCGGAGGCGCATGGCGTAACAGTTGAATTCGATACCACTGACTGTTTGCATAAGTATTTCATTTATATTTTAGGGTTTATAGGATTTGTAATCCAAAATAAACCAAAAGATATACCCAAAAATGCTGCCCAAAGTCACTATTCCACGCGGACGGAGTCGCGGGCACAGCTAATAAATAAATAAAATGTCAGCTACCTTAATATCACTGAGTGCCAACTAAATAAACTTGAGCGACTCGTAAAATATTCTGCATCCGTTTCATGTTTGGTTTACGCTAGTATGATCACGTCTCTGAATTTCGTGCTAAGCTCAAGTGCTTTCCTATACGTTTTCGTCGGAATGCTCATGTCCTTTCATTTTTGTTTAATACACTATTTAATCCACAAGCCCCATCTTATCTTAAGGAAAGGTTCCAATTCCTTAACACCGACAATTTAAAGTATCTTAGGCCTTCCGGTTGTTAAAAATACCTCATCATTTGTCCGATTTCTCTGGAAAGTCTCACTGTTCAGGCCACTTGCCTTTGTAATTCTCTGCCAGCTGATATCCGGCTTTCTAAATCATTGCCGATCTTTAAGACTTGTAAAATAATACCATCTGAAAAGCTATTTGTAAGCATTCATAATGTCTGTTGTTTTCCTTTGCCTCTTTTTTGTATTTATATATTTGTTTCTATGTAATAGAATTGTCAGGCTGTTTAAATTACTTCTTAGATTATATGTTTGCTTATTATATACTATTTATATACTGTATGTATGTATTTATTGTATTGTTTTTATATATGTATTCGTAAGAAATTAATGTGCAACGCTACTCCACTTTCAGCCTTCTTAAACTCTAATCCATCCTAAGGTTGCCTGGAAGAAATCGCTTCTAGCTTTATTGTTTGATTAGCCCAATATTATATATATTTTGTATGTTGTTAATAAAGAATATTCATTCATTCATTCATTAATATATACCGCAGCGAGTACTTATTACTTTGAATTAAGGAGTCCTTAATAGACTAGGAACTCGTTTACACAAAATACTGTTATGAAACGATCAAATCACCAATCATAAATACATAGCGTATATTATTTGCCTTATTCGACTGTATAATATAATGTATACAATCGCGTCAATCATTCGTATTAGCACTCGGAAATGTTCGGTTATTTCCGTGATAAATATAACGTGAAGAATTTCAAAAGTTATCTGTAACTGTTTATAGAGGTTAAACTGTTTATAGAGGATATCTCAACTATCTTAAAGTTGATATCCGAAATAAGAATAACTGAAAGAAAACCAAATTAACGGACAGCTATAATATGTTCGATGAACTGGCAATGTGTTTACCAAATCGTGATTCTCTGACAGACAACCGTTGGTGTAAAAAAATTCTAAATTGCAGACCGTGTTTCAGCAAACGACATGTTCGACACCATCCATCCAAAGACCGATGACTTATGAAGTAAGTTACTGTTATTGAAATAAACAAATTATCAAATGTTATGGCCTGATCTTGTCTATACCTACCTGTAGGTGACGTAATGAAATACTTGCACATCGTACTATTTAGTTGTTAAACAAGACATTGTTGGTTCGTTTCTCTTTTTTATTAAAACCTATGTCATATTTTCTTATTGCTTAATAATAACATTCTTGTTATTAAAACTAATATATGTCGGAAAAAGCTGGCTATCGGGTGTTCCACCACATCTAATAAGAGCGAACGTTCTTAGAATTTTCTTTATCTGAATTTGAACTTTTTGTTTCCACTTTTTGTTAAGTTTTTCTTCGAGAACTTCATTGACAAATATCTTTTTGCCGTTGAAGGAGACTGCAGTGACTCAAGTAAAACCTGTATTTAGCCATATGTAGTCCGTCTTTTTTATTTTACCTTTTAGAGAAGAAAAGGAAGGGTTATTCAGCAGCATCGAAGCGAAACGACGCATTTGCAATACATGGAGTGTCTCCGATTTTGAAGTGAAAATACTTACAAGGACATTGAACTTATTTTTTATTTTATTATTTGCAAGCATATAATAAACACTGGATGAAACACGGATCAATATCCAAGGGATTAATGTCGTGTGGGACACACAAAATTGCACTATCACGGCACCACGATCAACTTCGTACTCAATTAAAGTTGTCCCGTTGACCTGCACTCCAGTTTTCGCACAATGACATTGTTTTGTTAAGGACTGCATACACGTTTACGACACAATTAATTCGTTGTCGAAACACTTTGTTGTTTGGCACCTTCCTGTCTTTATGTATGAAGTACAACATTGTTATTTTTAAATAGCTAGAGCTCAAAGATTTGTAGATGAACAAATTTTCCATATTATATCATCGTCATTAATAGACGTTTACGAGATAGTATTGCTAAAATTGATGATTCTTTTTCGAAAATACTAATATCGTATGGCAAAAGGATAACCCCAGCAATATAAACTTGCATCGTTGCATACAGGAAAGATGAAACTCCAGAAAAAATGAAAAATAGAATAACAACAGTAGAAAATGCAATGAGTCTCATCTCTCCGCCCACCAGGAGAGATATGCCGAACAGATGGAGACACGAGTTTTAAAAATTATATTTTGTATTTATAAGATGTTTTTGTGAAACTTTTATTTTTTATCTACTTATTTGTAATTTTACTTATTTTGATAGGATTTCAGCAAATTATGTCGTGTAAAATATTTTCCGTTCAAAATTTAATGACACTATCTAATAAAGCGGTTGTTATTGCCCTTATAAACCATTGAATAGGCAAAAGTAGTTTTTGGACGCGGGGGAATTGAGTTTAATATTAAAGTGACTATTTGTTTACCATACAATAATTATATTGCAGTATTAATTGTTTACAAATTTCGCCCACACTTCATTTACACTTTACATCATCATCATCATCCTGGCGGTAAATCTTTTATCCGTTCAGTGGCGGAGAAGGAATACTAACCTCTGCGGCCGAGGTCAGCTTGTCGTAAAGACCCTAGACCCTAGCTACGTGGTAGGGCCTCAAAACCCGTCTGGATAGCGACCACCTTTGGTCTTAAGTATGCCGCCATAATAACCTTGTGTTGTGTTCCGACATTAGCTACCCAAGTTCCTGTACCCTTATGGGACAGCAGCGTGTTGCCGATGCCACTGGCGTTGCAAACACCCATAGGCGACGGTAACTTCTAAATTCTAAGCGGGCCCTCAGATTGTCTGTTGTCCTACAGCAATAAAAAAAATCCCGTTTGCAAACCAGTCTCACTTCGGTGCCCGAAGTTCGTTTGACTTTTTCTTCTCCACTTCGCACGGTCTTCGGCATCCCTGGTAGTAAGTCCATTGGCGCGCATATCACCTTTACGACGCCAAGCCAGCACTTATCGTTATCTATCTGGAAGAGTGGCTCGAGTATGTATTGATCTTTCCGGTTTTATTTTAGTGTTTACTAGATGGTTTGTATAAAGCCTCAGTGATATCATAAGATATTATATTGTTATTTTTGAAATGAAACTCAATTAGCGCCGCTGTGATTCTATAATTCGATTAAACAAAAAAGCGATACTGGAAAGAGATAAGCATATTCATAAATAGGATTTAGTCTGTGAGAGAATGAGATACAATACAAGTATACAGTGTTTACTATAATCTTCGTCTCCTCTTTGTTCAGGCTTTCGTAGCTTTTATCTTATATCTTTAAACGAGCAATTCTTGTATATATATATAATTGGAATCTCGGAATCGGCTCCAACAATTTTCATGAAATTTAGTATACGGGGGGTTTCGGGAGCGATAAATCGATCTAGCTAGGAATCGTTTCTAGAAAATGTCAAAAGGTGGCGTTTGAGTAGTCCCAATTTAAACTGAAAAATTACTCTTCCTGACATCTATCGGCGAATAATACTACTATTTTTTTAAATTGCTTTAATGACACAACAACACTAAAGCTATTCCAGCAGATGGCGTTGTTAAGTAACACGAAGTCAATGAGTGTTTGCTTTGAGGTTAGACTAAGAAAATCAATTGTTAATTTCAAAAAACACAATTTAAAAAAAAAATACCGAGCGAAGCTCGGTCATCCGGATATTACACTCTTATATGAAAATGTAATCTATTATTAATTATGAAGTTTCACTTCTTCGTTTGGGAATTACACACCCACAATCTTTTATTTTTCTTTTGCTGAAAGCAAATTATTAATTATTTTCTTCATTGAAGTATAATTTTCCTTAGCTGCGAATTTTTGACAAAATCATGATCTTTTTAAAGACAATCTATCGATAAAATTTGAAATAACTGCTTTTTGGAGCAGAGTTACAACTGTATATGGTCAAAGATTAAAAAATAGTTACTACGTAATATGGTATGTTTATGTCTTCAAGGATTTTGCGCAATGTTTTAAAGATAACCTTTGTCGATGAAATTAGGTTTAGATTCTATCTGTGTAGGGGCGGAGAAAGTATACTGAGCTCTGGGGCCGGGGTCGGCCTGTCGTAAAAGGCGACTAAACAACCCACCCTAGCTACGTGGTAGGGCCCCAAGCCCGTCTGGATGGCGACCACCTTTGGTCATAAGTATGCCACCATAATAGCTTTACTATGGGACAGCAACGTGTTCGCGATGCCACTGGCGTTACAAACACTCATAGGCGAAGGTAGCTAGATTCTAGGTGAGCCGTCAGCCTGTCTACTTTCTTACAGCAATAAAAAATAGGTATTATAAGGATCTAACTGCATTTGCTAGCCATTGTGACTTCATTTCTGTACACAAGTCAGAGTAATTGACTTGTATTTACTAATGTCTGATAAGTTGTGTGTGTATTGAATTGTAATATCAATATAATAATTATTATTGTCGAGAGTAAAAGCCGAGTTAATGATTCCAAGGCTGGCTCATTTGTTGGGTAAGTGAATCCCCAGTCCGCTCGTATTTTCTTGGCAAGAAGTTATAAAAAAGGCAAGTGAAAGCTCTACTGCTGGTAAGAAACCAGTGATCATATGCATTTCATCTGGAAGTGATGAAGCTGTTGCCAGTTATTTATATGGGAAACAAATGTCTAACCATACCACCTGCCGGGCGCAGAAAGTGCTTTTCGACGTCATAGAAGGGTGTTTTCCTTGCCAATGGAAGCCGAAGACCGTGCGAAGGGGACCGCGGGCAATAAAGAAGTTTGGATTGCAACCGGGATTTAACGCTAAGATATTAATGGTCAAGCTGTTGCAGCTACAAAACAGTTAGTCATTGTCACACGTGTTTTATATATTTATTATTTTACTTAATATAACAACTTCGTAATATACTACTGGGATGAATACGATATCACAGAGATATGATATTTTGAATATATGTATAAATAAATTATTTGTGAGGCATTTTATGAAGGCTTGTGAAGTGACAAACGAAGAATAATGACGATATAATGATCGTTTATGTGCACACAATTCAAATACTAAGTTGATGCAAAAAAGTGTATTATGCATGGCACCTCAAATTTATAATAAAATACCAGAACACTTTAAAGGTTTTAATATGATTACATTTAAAAGACAATTAAAAAAATTATTGACTAGTAAAACTTATTATAAAATAGACTATTTTCTAAAAGATAAATTTTTATTGTGTCTATTGATAATTTCAATTTAGGAAGGTTCCGAATAAATAAATGAGAGAAATGTTATCTAATATATAAAATTCTTGTGTCACAGTTTTCGTTGCCATACTCCTCCGAAACGGCTTGACCGATTCTCATGAAATTTTGTGAGCATATTGAGTAGGTCTGAGAATCGGCCAACATCTATTTTTCATCCCCCTAAATGTTAGGGGTGACCCACCCCCAAATTTTTTTTTTAAATTTTTTGACATTTTATTATTTATATGGCAGAACAACGTTTGCCGGGTCAGCTAGTTACTATTATAAAAATGCTTATGTGTTGTCTTTGTTACTTTATACCATAATATTGTATTTAATTGTAAAGTCATGAACCAAGCTTTTTTTTATTATTATTATTGATTGTTTTATTTGATTATTGTTATTTGTATTTGTTGGTAATGTGACTGGACATTTTTGTTTTATATAATTTTAAGACTGGAGATAAGACTATATATGATAAAATTTTAAGACTACGTGACTGATAATTGATTATAATTATCTGAATAATATTTGTACGCCTTTTGGGCAGAACAGGATAGGACATTACCATTTACATTATGTAACATCTGTGCATTATTTTACCCTTGTTCAAACAAATAAATGAATTTGAAGAATCTCGGGATGGAATAAAATGGAAGAAGACATGTTGTGCGGACCCCAAATGATTGGGACAAGGCCAAGCTCTAGAAAAGAAGTTTACCGGAATTACAAAAAGGTGTTCTTGGTATGCTGGTTTGCTCAGAATATTTTATTCACTGTTATTACACGACGATTGTGTGTTGAATATATGCATACTTAGTTTACAATACCTTGATCGTTACTTAGCCTGCCGTACCTATTGATAACTTTCCAAAAACTGCATCCAACAAAAAGCATAGAGGGCGTTTGCAATAATTATCAACCAATTTACTTTACAATCAATTACTTGTAAATCAAGCAATATTCGACTCTAAGTGCATGGATTAAGACTTTCAATAATTTCAAAGGTAACTTTGCCTCAGCCTACACATGTTTGTAGAAAAAAGGGACCCCAGGTAGACACGGGGCACAAAAGATAAGCGCGTTCCGTGTCTATGACAAATATATCACTTCTATAAATCATGTATTTTAACAACTCTAATACGATTGAATATGGTTCACAATTGGTTGAATTTTTATTATTGAAACGGGGTTATGGGTGTACCGTTTTTCTACATTTACAAATTTATTCCCCCGGCTTTAATACTTGTTATAATCTTTACACATATGTAATAAGGTCTGTAATTGTTTGATAGTTGTAGAGATTGGTTGTAAAATAGAATTGTAGGGACGTCGAAGTCCAAGTTTCAATGGAACGGGCGTTTATTGGCGGTCAAATTTTTATGTTTGGAATGATGGAACGTTTAGATTTTAGGTTAGTTTCGTTTTACACCCGCCGGGTACGCTGTGTTTGTGTTTCTTAGTTTTAATTTAGCTTTTTAATGTTAACGCGATTTTCAGTTAAAACTGTTATTTCAGTAGGATTTTATTTAGTTTCGATATATTGTTTAACATATCTAGTCATTTGTTTTATTAGTGTGTTAAAGCAGGTGTTAGTTACTGTGAGAAGTGCATTAATATTTGGATTGCGTTTTCGGATTTGTCGTCTTGCGTTAAGGTAATAATTGTATAGATAGAAGACGATTTGATGACGGTAAAAAGATGTCTGAGTTATGTAGCGTGCATAATAATGCATAAAATAGTCGCCTGCGACGCCAAACGAAATCTCTGTTTTATGTATTTGACATGTGTAATGCAATTTGGAATTGAGTCTTCACCATTATGGCGTCAATGCGAAAGATGAGATGAGAAGGAATCGGAACTCTTGAACTAAGCTTGATAGTGACCCCTTAATTTTCAAACAAACATCTATCGAGGAGTTTACCATAAATTTTTTATTACTGTAACACAGCAGACAGGCTTACAGCCCGCTTAGAATTTAGCAGTTACCGTCGCCTATGGGTGTCTGCAACGCCAGTGGCATTGTGAACACGCTGCTGTCCCATAAGGGTACAGGAAATTCGGTCCCTAATGCCGGAACACAGCACAAAGTTATTATGGCGGCATACTTAATACTAAAGGTGATCGCCATCCAGTGTTTTGTCGCCTTTTATGAAAGGCTGACCATGACCGCAGAGGCCAGTGTTCTTTCTCCGCCTTTGCACGGATGAAAATATAATTACTACATTATTTCTATAAATCATAAATTGCCAGTTCCACTTAGTCGATTATAGTCCACAGTTAGACATAGACAATCCCCACACATCCCAGTCATATGATTTTTCAATGCTCTGATCGGCGACCTTGCGCTCGTCATCGGTCCATCTAACTCTGGGGCGTCCTGTATTACGTTTGTCAGTTTCAAATAAATTAATGTAAATAGTTTAAGTGAAACTGATAAATCGGCAACGTGATGACAATTTTTTTTATTGCTGTAGAATAGCAGACAGGCTGACGGCCCGCTTAGAATTTAGCAGTTACCGTCGCCTATAGGTGTTTGTAATGCCAGTGGCATCGTGAACACGCTGCTGTCCCATAAGGGTACAGGAACTTGGGTCACTAATGCCGGAACACAACACAAGGTTATTATGGCGGCATAATTAGGCCCTACTACGTAGCTAGGGTGGTTTGTTTTGTCGCCTTTTACGACAGGCCGACCCCGGCTACAGAGTTTAGTATTCTTTCTCTGCCCCTGCACGGATAAAAATTCATTTTATTCTGATACTACAAACCTCTTGCTTGTCGGTTGAAGAAATCGAATTAACACTTCCAAATCTTAATGGAAAATCTTTTGTACGCAGAAGAGCATTTTATCTACTTAAATTACCATGTTGTTAAATCGAGTGGTGAAAAGAACAAGGTATTACACATATTCCGACACTGGGTATTTTTGCTAAGAAGAAAGACGTAGTAGACTAGATATGTTCTTCTTTAAAATCAGCATAAGTAACTAAATAAATAAATAGACTTTTGTCAATACGGTGAAATCTCTTCTAGAGTTAACTCTGGTTAACTAACATCAGTAATGCAGTTTATAATCGTGTAGTTTATAATCATCAATTTTGCATTGAATTAATAAATAATAATAAATATACTGAGACATTTCAAACAGCGCCATCTAGTCCCAAAGTAAGTAGCATAGTTGTGTTATGGGTAATAGACAACTGATACATTTTTGTAAATAAATACACATTATGCATAAACACCCAGATGCATAACGGGAATCGAACTCATGACCTCTGCAAGCGTACCATAGTGCGTTAGCCGGTACGCTACGAAGGTCAATAAAGATTAAGACAATTCTATTACTGGCTATTACGATATTAAAGACGATTATAGTATTAAGGTTTGAATAGTATGAGAATTTCAACAATGTTACAATTCCAATTGAAGAAAATACTCGGAAAGTTCTAGAAAGTTTGGTATTTCTCACAAGTCGAAGCCAAAGTATCGTTGGGAACAGTTTGTTTTAGATTTAAATGTGCCAAGATTACATCGACACATTCACGTGTTTGTTGAGAAAGTTAAAGTTAGGCTATGTAGAAACCCTTATATGTTCTTTTAATTCTAACTAGACAAAGGTATTTGGTAGCTCAGGGCTATCTTGAGGTACCTGGTTCGAATACCACGATGGAATGCACCACTTACGCAGTCTTTCTCACCTAATGTGCATTTTATAGCATAATTTCCATGTAACAACGGTGAAGGAAACCATCGTGAAGAAACCTGCATGCCGAGATTACCGGTATATGTAATGGGCCAATCGGACTTGCAGGCAAGAGAGCCCCGAGCAGTGGGCCGCCGTGGGCTGTTATTTTTTTCAACACAGTAAACGATGAACGCTTTTTTATCGCTGTTGTTCAGAAAACGGCTCACTCGATAGTAAGTGGGCAGTTGGGCACATTTGTAACACCAGAGCCATTGTCAGATCGTTATTTGTAGAAAGCCATGTTTTAGTTTTTTTATATTATAAAATAAATTTGGTGTTTGATAGTCCTAAAAAATATTCAATAGTCAAATATTTAATGTAATTACATTATAAAATCCCTTCATTCTTTTTGACCCTTGATACGTCCACGCAAATGTAGCTATCCGTCGTATCCTGATCGGGAAATTGAATTGTATATAAAAAAAAGCTTATAAAAAACCATGTCTCGCAACTCAGTTCTTCTACCATAAACAGTTGTGAGATCCATTTAATACCAAGTCGGTTACTTTATTAAGTCCCTACTTAAGGGACCTTCTTAAATAACATAATAATTAGCTAACCTAACAACATCATATAGTGACCATATCAATATTAAAAATCTTTTATGTTTTGAACAATTGTGAATAAATTTTAAACTATGTTTTCATGCGATTTCCAAATCAATTTATTTTAATTTAAATTTGAAATATACCGTGTCTATACAATGCCTGCTTGGTTACTGAGAAATCAGGCTTCTAGTTTTTTGCTTGACTTAGCGGGGGGGGCACTGCCGTACCCCCAGATTATAGATAGATAGATAGATAGATATAGATAGAACCTCTACGGCCGTGGTCGGCCTGTCGTAAAAGGCGACAAAACAACCACCCTAGCTACCTGGTTGGACCTCAAACCCGTCTGAATGGCGACCACCTTTGGTCTTAAGTATGCCGCCATAATAACCTTGTGTTGTGTTCCGGCATCAATGACCCAAGTTCATGTACCCTTATGGGACAACAGCGTGTTACAGCAATAAAAAAATTCATATGTAGAGCATTAAATTTCCTACAAGTATACGAGAACAGATATTTTTAATGCACAGTTGATAGAGAGATATGATTTTTTTCCTAATACTGAAGAAAAAATGGAAAACTATAAAAATTAAGAGTTCATATTTGGAGATAATTTTCTAGAGGTGTCTAGTAACCTATTTTACAGAGCACAAAGTAAAAAAATGGTCGATATTTTAGACCCACCCAATTTAGATATGAAAATGAAAAAATGAAAAATGAAAAAATATTTATTTACAACATGTACAATTGTGCGAAATAACAGATATTGCAAGTGTAGACAAAATGTGTACAAACATACATGAAGAACTAAGCAATTCAAAACAGATTAACCGTGGCCCCCACGCTAGATCAGAGTCTGTGTTGTGGGGACCCAATACGATCAACAGAAGTAGCAGGCTCGGTTATTTTCTAAGTTAGAATAATTAGTATTAATAGTTAAAATTTGTTTGGAGAAACCTCAAGATGTAATGTTGTATATTGTATAAGTTTAATTTTGGTTAATAAAGTTAATTTCTATTTAAAAGATAAAATTATAATATAAGTTCACAAATAAAATAAATTATTCCTGTAAATATATAAAAGTAAGTTTTAAAAATATATATGTGAGTTTATAATAAGCTACATAAATTATACCAGTAGATTTTCAGTTTCTTGGTACGAAAGCGTTTTTAGCCAATTCGTAAGTACATTTTTTACTTTGGTATTCGGGAGATGTTTTATGTCACATTTTTTAACAACTTTGTTATAAATATAGATCGATAAGAAAGGGACAAATCGTTTGGCAAAGTAGGTATTTGTACACGGATACTGTAGTTTGAATATTCGACGATTTAATAACTGATCATAAGACTTGCTATTAATAATAAATTTATGAGTATCGAGGCAAACATTTAGTATGAAGAGCTGTCGAACGGTTAAAACACCGCTTTCTTTATATGCTTCTGCTGTGGGATGACGACGTGGTTTTGACAACATAGTTTTAATAACTGCACGCTGAGCTCTTTCAATCTGTAGCATTGATGTCTTAGAGGCTCCGCCCCAGCAGGTAATGCAGTAAGTCAGCAGTGACTGACAAAGAGCAACGTATGTCGATTTTAATATTTCGAATGAAGCAGAGCCCCGAAGTTGCCTCACGACTGGAACAATTTTACGTATCCTTGAAGATAACTGATTCAGGTGTTCATTGAAATTTAGACGTTGATCCACTAGTACACCCAAATATTTAATTACGTCGGCTCTACTTATGCTGTTGCAATTGCAAGTCGCCGATCCAACACAACAGCTATGGATTTTCAAATAGTTTTCGCTCAGGGATGGCCGTGACGTATGAGTTTTATGAAAGCAGATATATTTGGTCTTTGCAAAGTTTAGGGTTAGTAAATTTTTCTGCAGCCAATCGAAAACTAATCTCATGCCTTTTTCCGCGTTAGAAAATACTTCACTCCAACTAGAACCATAAAACAGTATAGCAGTGTCATCAGCGTAGCATATCACATCAGCTTTGGATGATAAATTATCATGTATGCTATTAATGTAAAGTATAAAAAGAGTAGGGCCTAATATGCTACCCTGTGGAACACCAAAATTGGTCGAAAATACATCACTAGCATAGTCACCTACGGACACATACTGTTTACGATCTGTTAAATAGCTTCGAAACCACTCCAATGCGATTCCCCTAATTCCAAAGTTTTCCAGCTTCTTGAGGAGAATAGGAATAGATATGGTGTCGAACGCTTTAGCGAGGTCAAGAAAAACTCCGATGCATCTTCTATTATTATCTAATGCCTTAACAATTTTGTTAAGAAGAAATGATAACGCTCCTACAGTGGATTTTTGTTTCCGAAAACCAAATTGATTATCAGAAATTATTTTGTGCTTGTCATAAAAATTAGTTAAACGTTTATTTATTATTTTTTCTAATACTTTTGAAAATACACTCAAAAGAGAAATAGGTCTGTAATTTTCTGAACATTCTCTTGATCCCGACTTGTAAATAGGTATTATTTTTGCTAATTTCCAGGAATCAGGGAATACTCCAGTGGCTATACTTTTATTATATATAATTGAGAGAGGTTTAGCAATAGACTCTTTGATTTGTTTTATTAGATCATTAGTAAAACTATCCGAACCGGGAGCCTTATCACTTTTCAAACCAGTAATAACTTCTGTTACTTCCTTTTCATCAGTGGGGGTCATGAAAAAAGAATGAACTATGTGTTGACAAGGCTTATTTATAGAGGCTAAATTTTCTTGGCTTGAACCTAGTTTTGTAAGTGTTTCTAACGCGAGATTATAGCCCAATGAAGAAAAATATTGATTGCATTGATTCAACGATAATTTAGGGTTTGAGATTGAGTTTAAAGTTAGAAGTTCAATTGGATCTTTATTTCTTTTATTCAAATGACAGATATTTTTTATTGTTTGCCATAACTTTTTTGAGTTATCCTTATTTGATTGTAATTCATCACTTTCATACTGACGTTTCAATTTATGAAGCAGACGATTACAAAAATTACGATACCTAGTATATATTAAATGAAGGACCGCATCTTCTGGTTTTCGTTTGGAGCGACTATGTAACTGATCACGATGACGCATGCATCGAAGTAATCCAGGAGTTATCCAGGGCTTAATGATTCTTTTAGAATGAGGTATAGGCACTTTTTTGTATGTATTTCAACAATATTGTTTAATTTGTTACTAAAAACGGAAACTAATTCATTTACATTATTATTAGACAGCAGTTCTTCCCAATCCAAAAGTGAAATATCTTGGATTATGGATTCAACATTCCTTATCATTTTATATTTTTTAGGTGTAATTTTATATTTCATATTCAGAGAAATACCTAGCATAATCATGCTATGATCAGTTAAGTCAGTGTTACAAACTACACCTAAACATTTATTTTTAGTTTTAATAAAAATGTGGTCAATGCAAGTTACATTCCTAGTAGGTAGCGTAATCGCAGGAATAAGTCCATGTTCTGCTAGAAGACACGCGTATTCAAGACTGTACCGGTTGTCAGATATTGAAGAGAGATTAATATTGATATCCCCGGCTAACGTTAGATTAGGTCTGTTCTTAAGAGTACTTAGTAAAACGTCCAGGGAGGATAAAAAGTTATCAGGGTTGCAAAAAGAAGGGGGACGATATGTACCTAAGATACAAATGACACTGGGAATATCTATAATGATACAGTTTGCATCAGCCAAATTTGGTTCCGAGAATTTCGCACTCCAGATATTTTTCACATATACAATAACTCCACTATTTTGATTTATTATTTTGGATGTTCTGTATGACAGATAATTTGGAATATCTGGTATAGTTGATAAAGTATCTAACCAGCATTCTGTCAATATAATAACGTCATAGTCAATTTCCAATCGCTTGAACGAAACCAGCAAGGAATCAAAATTTTTGTTGACACTTCTTATATTAATAGCAAATATTTTAAAATTATACTTTTTATTTAAAATTGATTTAACTTCTTCGCATTTCTGAGTTGCATGACACTTTATTACTAATGAATCTATTTCTGCAGCTATACTATCCATATCCATTTACCTAGTCAGGTCATAAATTCTGTCACATGTTTAATGTAAAATAATTGTAACAAGTTTATTCATTATGTAACCATTCATATACCAAAATGAACTTAACAAAACATAGATTCTTATGACATTAAAGTTTATTCAAAATGACCTCCGTGATTTTGAATACAAGCCTTCAATCTGCGCGGCCAGTCGTCTATCGCAGCACGAACGAGGTCCATGTCAATATCGGCGGCTGCCTTAATCAAGGATGTCTTGAGTGACTCCAAATTGGGATGAGGCTTTGAGCAAGCCTTTTCCTCCAAGTGTTGCCATATCTTGTAATCTAACGGATTCAAATCTGGACTGGAGGAGGGCCAGTCTTCGTGCCGGATGAAGTCGATTTCACGCGCCGCCAGCCAGTCTTGTGTGCTCTTCGCTCTATGAGCTGGCGCCGAATCTTGTTGGAATACCCAGTGCCTGTTATTGAACATGGTATGAGAAACAGGTTCCACAAGGTTCGTCAGGACTGTATTTTGATACACAACAGCATTCGTTTTTACACCTTTTTCACAAAAATGTACCTCTGTTAAGCCCCAATAAGAAACTCCCAACCATACCATGAGCGAGGATGGAAAATGACCTCGTTGGACACGCGGAATACGGTTGCTCGCTTCTTCACTACTGTGTGCGTACACCTTATCATTTTGTTTGTTGTAGCTCTCTTCTACGGTAAACATTTTTTCATCCGAAAAAAGAATTTCCCGATATTTTTTTCCCGCGTACCGCTTCAACAAAGCGCGGCATCTCTTCAGTCTCAGGTCCATTAGACGAGCATTCAAACGATGTCCTGTTTTTCTTCGATATGCCCGAAGCCCTAAGTCTTCATTTAACACCCTTTTCACCGTGGTTCTGCTTAACCCCATCTGAAGGGCCAACAGTTTCTGCTTACGTTTGGGATTTCTTTGAATTCGTGCCTTCACAGCTTTTATCACTGCTGGAGTCCTAATAGACCGAGGGCGACCACTTCTTGACCTGTCATCTACACTAGAGTCTTCATTGTATCGTTTGATGGTACGATAAACGAATCTTTTGGTTATATTAAAATTTTTCAGTATGTTAAAAATTTGAATTGGCGCGTAACCGCAACGATACAACGCAATAACTGCAACACGGTCTTCTTTAAGCGTCCACTCCATATTTAAAAATGAGTAAAATTTCAAAAAGTATACAACTTTATTTTCATGAACAATTGGAAATTCGAATTCAATAAACTTTTTTGTGGCCAGCATTCTAAAAGAAAAGTTTTTACTGTGTGACAATACTTATGACCTGACTAGGTATATATTGTACTGTTTTTTCCAGTTTTCTGTTACTTAAGATTATAATTATGTAAGTTTTGTGGCATAAAGTATTACACTGATTAGACTTATTACAACACCTTTGTTTTACTATTTGAAATAATTTAAAGTAAGTAATATAAAAAAGAAGTATTCCCCAAATTGAGTTTGACATCTTTGGAATAAACAGTATAAACTGTACTACATATAATATTGTAAATAATATATTGAGAAGAAATATGTAGTTAGTTATTAATACACTATCAATTAGTAGATGGTGATTAGTAAAATTATTCACTACTGTATAATTTATGTTATTCCCTACCTTAAAATTACGTTGAGCGCAGTAATGAAACTTAAAAATAAGAAATACAATCAAACATATCGTAGCACTTAAAACAAGATTTAAAAAAAGTACAACTTTAGACAGCAGGACCGAAAATAGCCTCCAAGCTAGAAATGGTCGACACAAGCTGAGCACTCTTCCCCTCTTTCTGCCGTACATAAATCTTGCCTTGGTTGCACCAACAATAGGCAAAACCGTGATGTTTGGACTGAACTCTAGCTTCTCGAAATAACTGCCTGTTTTCTTTAGTAAGTCTTTCATTAAAATACAGTTTATGAGCAGTTCCTTTAACTTCGAGGTCTGTGCTTGTTATAGTTTTCCTTATTTTAGCGGCCTTTAAGATTTGGTTTCGCTTAAAGTTGCGTGTAAATCTTACCACTACCGGACGTGGAGCCTTTGTTTTATTTTCAGCACTGTAAACTGATAATACACGTGGACCTACACGACTCACCCAGTCTATTTCGGAGTCCACAAGCTCTACACCAACCTTTTGTGCAGCGACCAAAATTATGTGATGCAGATTCTCATTTGGAAACTCTGGTATGCCAGAAATTTCCATTTCATTACGAAGGTTACCTTGAGCTTGTAGATTTATTTCCTCCTTCAGCTGAGAAACTGTCGATTTTAGAATATTGATTTCTTTTTCTCGATCCTCGATGATCTTAATTTGGTGGTCATGCTTGGTGACAATATTCCCAATTTCTTCAAGGCGTGCATGGCAAAGTGTAAGGGACGAAGTAGCTTCATCCAGTGATTTTTTAAGAGTAATGATTTCTTGCGTTAATATCCGGACCTCAGATATAAGCTCTTTAACTTCAGAAGACTGATATTGATGTTGACTGACATCAACCGTGACTATCAAGCACATAAAATTCGCCAATTTAACAGCAGGGAAGGAACAATGGGAGAAAGAAAATGAACGTGGACAGAACACACTATATGAACAGATACTGCAATTGAGTTGAGAGGGATACAAAAATCTGATGAAAGTCGAGATAAATTCTCTTAATATATCACACTAATCTTAAGTGAACTTTAACATTTTATGTTGGGTCAACTAATTTTTAAATACACGTTAAAGCCATTTTAAACTTAACTCGATCGTATAGTTTCATATTACATTATAACGATGCTATTAATGTTTGTTACATCCGGTAGCCGTCTTAGAATAGACAAACCGAGGTGGTCAGCAAGTTTAGAATCGTAATAAAAATATATTAAAATAATATAATGGTGAATGATAAAAAAAAAGTATTAAAAAAATACTACGACCGATCACACAGCATCATTTGCTTTCAAAGTAAACAGTAGTTTTGTTATATGTACACATCAGATATAATTTACTTTGTTAATTATAGACATATACATCATCCTAGACTCCGGAAGGGTACTGAATCTGTAGCCCCTGCAGGCGTTCCCACGTGTGAAAGCCGTTGCTCCAATGAGGCTGCGCCATAGAACGTCTTTTTATTTTTCATAAATCTCTGCTAACATCTTCTGTTGCACTTCTCGTTGTCTCACCAATTGACAAGAATAGAGAGCTATCCCGTTTGATTCTACAGACACTTAAAAGGGGATACTCCATCTAGTAGCCCTTAGCCAACAAAGCAGTCATATCTTCTAGGTTAGAGGGACAGACCACAGCCGTCCTTATAAAAACAAAAATTAAACAAACCTATTTTTATATAGTTTCTTGTGGTCCACCAAAACTGTCCTATATTACTGTAGAACGAGTATAAAAAATTTTCTTAATAAAATAATGAATAGTGTATCCTCGTTCTACATATCTCTTTATTCATTACTTACATTAAATTTACTAAGATATTACATATTAATAAGCGTTTCCAGTTATCTGAAACGCAACTCTATGGAGCCCGAGGGACTATTGTTCCAAGGCTCTTCCCTGCGTATCTATTTCCGTCGGAGCCTATCCGTGATATTTACTTTTCTAAGCAATGAACTAAATATATAAGAATTAAACGGAAACGTACTATTATCAAAGTTTTTTACGTCTTATTTTAATAATTAACGCCTAACTTTCAAAGGTATTCCTTTAGATGTCTTAATATCAATTCTAACGCCCGTCGCTAAGGAAACATTGTTACATAAACGTTTGGAAGATATTTTAATATAAAACATCTAAAAATATTTATACCAGAAATAATACAATAAAAAAAATTGCATGAAATTCGATATGGAGTTTTCTTTCCGGTTTCGGAGACTCAACGGCAGGCCAAGGCCAACTCGGACTGGTGCTCGACGGGCTATGGGACTTTGCGGCACACTTCGAGCGCCTGGCGCCGAGACTAGTTCGGGCGGCAGCGGGACTCTCCCGTCTGCTGTCGAATATCGGCGGGCCGGGCGCAGTGTGCCGCAGGCTCTTTGAGGGAACCGTACGGCCGATGGTCCTTTACGGGGCCCCGATTTGGGCGGATCGCCTGATGACCAAAACGACGGCGCTGCTTCGCAGGCCGCAGCGCGTCCCGGCCGTCATGGCGATAAGGAGGTACCGCACGGTGTCCTTCGAAGCAGCCTCCCTGCTGGCCGGATCCCCACCATGGGACCTCGAGGCCCGAGTCCTGGCGCTGTTGTACCAGTGGCGCCGGGACGCAGCCGAGCGTAGCTCTCGCCCCGCGCCTCGCGAAGTTGAGGTAAAGCGGGCGGAGGTGCGCGACGAGGTGCTCATGGTGGAGTGAAGGAACGCCTCGCGCACCCCAGCGCGGGCATCGCCACCATCGAAGTGGTGAGGCCCGTCCTGGCCAAATGGCTGGAAAGGCGCCACGGTGCCCTGACCTTCCGCCTGACGCAGGTCCTCTCGGGGCACGGTTGCTTCGGGAGGTACCTGTGTCGCATAGGGCGGGAGATGACGTCGGGGTGCCCCCACTGTGGCGCGGACGACGAGGAGGACACGGTGGACCACACTGTCGCCGTGTGCCCTGCGTGGCGCGAGGAGCGCCCGCACTATTACCGCAAGGCTGAGGGCTGCGTGCTGTTCCGCGCCCCCCCCCCCTCAACTCCCAGAGTTATTACAGGAGAGCGCCAGGGGGACGAAA
Organism: Malacosoma neustria; assembly: GCA_963693495.1. Lineage (NCBI taxonomy): Eukaryota > Metazoa > Arthropoda > Insecta > Lepidoptera > Lasiocampidae > Malacosoma > Malacosoma neustria. The sequence goes on along the minus strand of OY856395.1, from coordinate 9,728,025 downwards.
GCTTGACCCCCTGGCGCCAACACTTAAGAAGGGGCCCGCCTTAAGAGACAGGGCGGGCCGGCGCCGGCCTGGTCCACGAGATCGGTATGCCATATATCCGTAGGCCCGGGCGTAGGCGATAGGAGAACAGCGGGGTTTTTAGTGGGTAGTCGGATGGTCGAACATCTTTCCCGAGTCCCACATATCCCTCGGTCCCCCAGGGCCGGGGGAACCCGTCAATAGAGGTATTTCCCCGAGACCAAAAAAAAGGCCAAGGCCAAGTTAGATGTACTAACAACAACCTTGACTATAAGGTAAAAACTCTGTCGTAGACATTTTTTTACCGTACAATTGACGGACATTCATATGCGATATGAATAATCTAAACCTTATCCTGTGAAAAGTCGATACGAAAATTCACTTGCGGAGTCACTTTCTGTGTCCACAATTGAGTGATTCTGATTTGATGGAATTGACTTTTATTTTCCTATGGTTTGTTTAAACATAACCTATTCAGCTTTAGCCAATACTCGAAATCAAAAAGGGACTTAAAAGGCGAAATACGTGGGAGTTCTTCCCCATTTATCGGAGATTCTTTGTTTTTTTTTATAGCAAGAGTTCAGCAGACAGGCAGACGGCCCACCCTGGCAGGTGGTCACCGTCGCCTATGGACGTTTGCAGCACCAGAGGCAATACCAACGCGCTTTGTTCCTTATTCATGTTGCTTTCACTTTGGATTTGAAATCATTTGTTGAAGTTTTCCCATAGCAGTACGATATGGGGTTTTCAAAAAGGCGTTATAAAATTTATTCGAGGCCGGCAGCGCGTTGGCCTATGCCCTTGTCGCAAAGACCCTAGGTGACGGTGGCCACTTACTATCAGGTGGGCCGTGTGATTGTCTTGAACACTAGCTATAAAATAAAATACTCGAAAAACCCCTCGATGTAAAAACGGGGTGGTCAGCTGAAGTATAATTAAGAAAAAGATATAAAATAAGATCGTAAATGTCCACTCGGCTTAATTACAACATCACGCATTAATTCTAATGGTCACAACTTAATGGACAAACTGACAACTGTATTTCTCTTGTTTATGTTGTATATTTAGATTTCTGACCTAAATCTTACATAGTTTAGGTAGTTAGATGTCGCAAGAACAATATAGTGGTTTCAAATATAGGTTATGTCATTTGTAGCTAATTCCTTTGGATTGGGACTGATGAATTATATCTTCTAGGACCGCAATACGTTGGCAACGGCCTTTGCATTGCAAATAGTTATAGCATAGATGAGCACTAACCATTGGGTAGGTTGTTTAGCTGTCCAGTAAACTCCATCAATAAAAATAATATACCTTTTTTATATAACTATAGAATTCAACAGACAGACAGAATAAATTTATAATGCTTTAAAAAATCCCATTTAGTACTTTGATGGGAAACTTTCAGTCGGAAGCTCATTCCAAATCCGGAGAGTACGCAACATGAGCCTTCTCTAGTACCGTTTCGATCAGGAAAGAAGAGGTTCAGGGAAATGGAGAATGAAGAACGCCAAGCCGATGGCGGGTTATTGCGGTGTAATTTATGGTATATTACAAAAGAGTATAGGATGCGAATACAGAAATTCAAATATAACATATGAGTAAAATGAAATCATTCCTTTTGTTTCAGATGCGCCGCCCAAACAAAATGTAGCTCGCGATCACCGACATTCCAAAATGATGTCCATCCGACCAATGTTGGGCCTCGGCAAGCAAGACTCGGGCTGGCGGAGAGTACGTGTCAGTGTTAGTGTTGTGTTAATTGTGCTGTTGGCCATATTGGCCCAATGTGTTGGTGGTAAACAAATGAGTGAGACGCTGCAGAGGGCGCTGTCGGCCGTGCGTGGTCCGAGTCCTGGGGCGAAGAAGCTGCTCAACATTCCTGAAGATGGAGGTAAGGTTTGGTTCTAATATTGTACATTTTCTGGTAAAACTCCTCTGACTTTAGTTTCAAATGCAAGCTATAGACTGACATGATTGTTATGTGTGGTATATAGAATGTGGGTCTATGGAGCGCGGGCTTTTGCCTCACTCGCTCTCACTCATGTGTGTGTCGCTCTCTATGGTTCGGACCGCTGTACCGGTGTTTTTGCAGTGCGTTGTAATAAATCAGTATTAATTAATTACTGTGGTTTTATTAAGATATTACAATTGGCGACGAGCAGTGGAACTTTTAGAACTCAGTGAAATATAAATTTAGTTAAAATAACTATTAAAAACGTTCGAAAACTGTAATAAAATAAAAGAGACGCCTTAAGTGAAGTAAGGTACAATTGACGAATCCACGAAGCGCCGCAAGAGTGAGCAAGTTACATTAATCATTCGTTCGTGCATTCCTCTCACTTCATTATTATTTACATTCACATATGTCAGAATCAGAATTTTCGAACAGTGGTGACGAAGATACATTAACCTCAAAAGAAAAACGAAGAATTTTAATAAAATCGGGAAAAAGAACTTTTATTTACAAATGTTCTAAGGAAGAATTACAACAAATATTAGATGACGAAAATATTAGTTACCTTCCTAACGCAAACATAGACAGCTTAAGGAAGCTTTTAAGTGATTTTTATAAACAAAAAGTGTTGTTACGTCAAAAGGAAACAATCAAAATTAAAAACATGTCTATAGGCAGTGAAATAAAACCATTTAACGGAGAAAAATGGGACATTTTCGCACAACAACTCGAATGTGTCTTCGAATTAAATGATATAAGTGATACCAAAAAAGTACCACTGTTGATTACAAAACTATCATCAACAGTATTTGAAACATTAACATATCTATGTGCACCTATGAAACCAATAAATTTACAATATGGGCAACTTTGCAAAATACTTAAAGATAAATATGATAAACCACTACCAACGGCCATAGAAAGAGTAGAATTTCGTAAAAGAAATCAATTGCCTGATGAAAATATACAAGACTATGTGCTGGAGCTAAGAAAATTAGCGGCAAAGTGCCAATTTAAGGATGCTGATGACCAGATAAAAGAAAAATTTATAGAAGGTGTATCTTCAAAATTGATAAAATATGAGTTGATGAAAAGTGACAAGGAAATGACTCTGGAGAAGTGTATAGAAGTGGGCCGCACAGTAGAAGCTGCATTAACACATGCTGGTGGATCAAATCATTCAAACTTAACAATGGAAAGTACATTTTTTTGGCAACAAAAATCCAAAGGAACTGGGCCAAAACAAAAACAAAACAAGTTCACCAAAATGCCTCAAAATATAAAATGTTTTTGTTGTGGAAAAAATAATCACATTAAAGCAAATTGCAATCTTGCAAAAAAATATTGTAGTGAGTGTGGGCAACAGGGACATATTTTTAGGATGTGTTTTAAAAACCGGCCAATCAACACAGTAGATTCTAAATTTACAGACAACTGTACAGATGAGCCAGAAAATGACATTAAAACTTTATTTGATGAGTGTAAAACATACAGTGTAAGCGTAAGTAGGATACCTCCACACTATTTGACAGTAAATATCAATGGTTATGAATTGTCCTTTCAGTTAGACACAGGTTCAGATGTAACAGTGATGTCTGTACATGATAAAAATATGTATTTTGACACATTAGAGTTAAAGCATTGTAATGTATTGTTTAAAAATTTTGATCAGAGTGTTACTCAACCGTTAGGTAAATTAACAAATTTATCAGTGAAATTTAATGGAATCAATAAAAAGTTAGATATTTTTGTAGTAAAAAACAATGCCCCCAGAATTATAGGCAGAGATTGGCTAAATGAATTGTGTTTATGGCCTCCAAATATAAACAAGACCTTTAATATTGGAACTAATATTATCCAAAATGTTTCAGATGCACAAAAATTAATAAAAGAACAGTTCGCAGAAGTATTCAGCCAGGGATGGGGTAACTTCAAAGGTGAAGCAATATCATTAAAGTTAAAAGAAGGTACTAAACCAAGATGTTTACCAGTAAGGAGAGTACCATTTGCACTGCGTGAAAAGGTAAATGATGAAATTAATAGATTATTGAAAAATGGTCGTATATCCCCAGTTGAATACAATGAGTGGGGCACACCAGTGGTGCCCATTATGAAGCCAGATGGTTCGGTAAGACTATGTGGTGACTATAAGCTCACAGTAAACCCGTGTTTAGAGATTGATCACTTCCCACTTCCTCATATTGATGATATATTAAATACCCTCAGACAGGGTGAATATTACTGCGAACTGGATTTAAAAGAGGCCTATCTCCAAGCACCTCTCAGCCCAGAAAGTCAAAACTGTACCACTATTGTCACAGAAGTAGGAACATTTAAATATAATTATTTACCCTATGGTGTTAGTTCTGGACCAGGAGCATTTCAACGCTTAATGGTAAAAAAACTCAATAAGATTCCAAATGTAATTGTATTCATTGACAATATTTATATTAAAGGAAAAAATTTACAAGAGACATATGAAACCTTATGTCAAGTTTTAAGTCTGTTACAGGAAAGTGAATTTAAACTAAAGCCTGAGAAATGCAAATTATTTACTACTAGTTTAGAGGTTTTTGGATTTCATGTAAACAAAAATGACATTAGTGTGTTACAAACTAACATTCAGCCATTATTGAATGCCAAATCTCCGACAAACATAACACTGCTAAAATCATTTTTAGGTAAAATTAATTATTATTCTCGTTTTTTAAAAAATATGGCCACTATAATTACTCCTCTTTATGAATGTATAAAAAAAGATAGATTTAAATGGACGTTAGAATGTGAAAATGCATTCCAATTAATAAAAAACAAAATGTCAGCTATGACTAAATTAAGACATTATGATCCTCAATTAACACTTATTTTAACATGTGATGCCTCTGAAACAGGCCTGGGCGCTGTATTATCAAATAGAGATAACAATGGAGTAGTAAAACCAATTGCCTTTGCCAGTAAAAAATTAAATGAAGTGGAACAAAAATACACAACAATTGATAAAGAGGCATATGCAATCATTTTTGGTATATCTAAATTTTATAATTACATTTATGGGCGTTTTTTTGAACTAGAAACGGATAATTCTGCATTAGTCCGAATTTTTGGCCCCACAAAAAGCATACCAAAAATGGCTGCCAAACGATTACAACACTATGCCATTTTTCTTTCTGCATTTAACTATAAAGTAAGGCACATTAAATCTTCCAAAAATCCAGCCGATTTCCTGTCTAGAACAGTGGTAACTGAACAAAAATGTAATATTAAAGAAACACATTCACTACTTATGAGTCAAAATTCTAGTTCTGTTTGTTATACTAATGAGGCTAATGTAGAATCATTAAATTGGAAAAGTATTCAAACAGAATCAAAAAAGGATGTAATATTTTCAAAAATAATAAGATACATAATTGATGGATGGCCAGATAGAAAAAAATTAGTTAAGGAAGCGTTACCTTTTTACAATAGAAAAGATGAATTGTCTCTGGATAGAGGGTGTATTTTTTGGGGTTATCGTATTTTAGTTCCACAGTCTATAAGAAAGGCAGTTTTAATGGAATTGCACAAAAGTCATTTTGGTATTGTTCGAATGAAAGAAATTGCACGATCATATTTTTGGTGGCCTAACCTAGATTCTGAAATAGACAACATAACAAAAAACTGTCTCATATGCTTACAAAATAGCAAAACACCAACACAAACACAGAAACCATGGCCTGTAGCCCCATCAGCTTGGTATAGGATACATGCAGACTTCTTAGGGCCATTTTACAATAAAATGTTTATGATAATAGTAGATAGTTATTCTAAATGGCCAGAAGTATATGAAATGACAAATATCACTAGTAACCGTACAATTGAAATTTTTAAAAATGTGTTCACTCGATTTGGTTTTCCAGTCCATTTAGTCACTGACAATGGACGCACATTCACAAGTCAAGAATTCTTAAATTTTTGTAAATTAAATCAAATCAAACATACATTTACACCACCTTATCACCCAGCCACAAATGGTGCTGCGGAGAGGTTTGTGGAAACATTTAAATCAGCTGTCACTAAAATAAAGGAAAGTGGACTAAATAATATAGCATCAGCAATTAATTTGTTTTTATTTGATTATAGAAGTACACCTCAGTGCACTACAGGGGTATCACCAGCACGTTTGATGTTAGGTAGGGAGATTAGAAATAGATTTAGCCTTTTGCGACCACCTCCTGTTTCAGAGGTAGCGCAAGAGAAGGTAGAGAAAAGAAAACAAGGAAATAGAGAAATAAAATTTGAAGTAGGTCAAAAAGTAATGGTAAAGGATTATAGGAAAGGCACCAGGTCATGGGTTCAGGGTTTGATAATAGAAGAGTCAGTACCAGGTGTAAGTTATATTATTGATGTGGAAGGATCGAAATGGAAACGCCATGTAAATCAAATGTTATCTTGTTCGCAGACTTTGGAAGCAATTAAATAACTGGTAGATGTGCCTTTCAGTTCATATTTTAAGTAATTGTAGAAAATATATAATATTACTTTATATTTTTATGTGAGTGTGGGAGAGTGTGGTATATAGAATGTGGGTCTATGGAGCGCGGGCTTTTGCCTCACTCGCTCTCACTCATGTGTGTGTCGCTCTCTATGGTTCGGACCGCTGTACCGGTGTTTTTGCAGTGCGTTGTAATAAATCAGTATTAATTAATTACTGTGGTTTTATTAAGATATTACATTATGTTTAAACGACCAACTAACCTTGGACTCAGATGTACTTAACATATACTTGGAGATGAGTTGAACGCAAAACAGTGACGATTATATTTAAGCGAAAAAGCTGCTTCTTGCATTTTATGGTGGGAAGCAAACTCCGCGATCTCTTGGCTGTGACCCGAGTGTGTGATCACTTGTCCTCCGTATATACATTTTATCATATATTACATACATACGATTCACATTTTCCACTTGATAAATCAAAATTCATGTTAGTGACTTGCAAAGTCAATTATTTTTCGAGACATACTGTTCATTAAAAAAAAGCTCCAGTACTTTGGCACATTTAACATTCAAAATTACCGTTATAAATTCATGAAAGAAGAGGGTAGTTTGGAACCGAATTTTAAATAATCCTAATATTTTCTTTTTTATTTATATTAAGTTTTAAAGAGACCATCAATTGCTTCCTTTATCAGGACATTATGCCTGCTCTTGGAAGAGAGGGTAGGGGATAAAAAATAGCGGAGTAATTGTAAGCAATCAGTCGTGGGTTGATAAAAGGACCGCGCAAACTGGCCGGTTGTAGGAGGAAATTATTTAATTGTATTTTTGAAGATGTAGATTATTGTGGAAAATTAATCCGTCTTAAAATATTATTTGAAAAACTTAAAGAAGTATTTGTATAACTTAGTATTTTTTTGAGGAAATCGGTTCCTTTTTGCAGTTCTCTTCGTCCGCAAAATACTGTGTACAAGGTAATCCATCCGGAGTCGCTAAAGATCACTTCCGGTTGTTTTGTAATACGTCTTGGTTTTTACTGTATTTTACTGATATGACCATAGGTGTCATATATATTTTTAACTGTGACGGATCAAAACAGAAGGCCAGCGCATTGACTTTTCCAAATCTAGAGCGCTAAGTCCAGTTGAAAATACAATAATCATATAATACTTGTATTTATACGAAAATGTATAGTGACAATTGGGCACGTGAATCGCTCGTCTGCGGATTCGAACTTTCTACGCGGCTCATAAGTCCTTGACACTGTGTTAATTAGCTCCCAGTGAAATTGAGTGTTCGGCAAAATCTGGCGTGACAGATGTCCGCATCAAAACGCACACAGAACTCCACTGGGTCGGGAATAATTGTGGGTAATCCATAATTTCATTTATTATCTTTTGCGACTTTGGTTAGTGACATACAGACTTCGTGAGGTTTCAGGAGAAGACCAACCCAGGTCTTGAACTTGAATCGTAAGAAAAACTGAAATTGGTACACTGTTGTATTACAGTGCAACCTCTATATATAACAAAAATTAAGGGAATTACAAAATATTCGTAATATGCAGTAATTCGTTACAGTGAAGTTTGTTATTATATAGAGGTTTGGTTACGTTTACACAATCATTAAGAATTGATATTTTACAATCATTAAAAATCCGTTATAAATAGGTTTTTGATAAATGTATTCGTAATGTAAATGTATATTTCGCATTCGCTCTTATGTGCAGTTCTAGAGTATTGGAAAAATTCGTTAAATCGAGGAATTCGTTATATCAAGGTTACACTGTATATTTTCTTTAACACAATCTCACTCGAATCCATCTAAGGAAATTAGGATTAGATGAGTATTATATATGAAATCTATGTGGAACCGAACACAGAACTCCCAGACTTGGTAAAATATTGAGAGATCTTTCTATACTTACTTTTAGTTATACGAATATCATCGTTTAAAGTAGATATTATAGGTCGAAATACTTTGATTTTATTATTTCATAAATAACTAGCTAAGTCGTCAAAAGTTGTTCTGCCATATAAATTAAAATTTTGTCTTCTTCTTCCCATTCCTCTCCTATCGGAGATTGGACAACATCATGGCGATGACGATGATAACGATACAGTTTTGCAGTTGACTCCATTGTGAAACCAAACCATACTCGAATCCACTTGAGAGCACCTACAAAAAAGTCACTTAAACACGAAAATAATATTTATATTATTGTATATATACAATATGTATTATATATAAAGATTGGATTAGATGGCACCGATGGAGGGAGTCAATGTATACCATGTTGCATGGTAATTCTTCGACTTCTAAGATATATGAATATTTTGAAATGAAGACCTTCGTGACGCAACGGCTTTCCCACGTCGAAAAGGTTTTTATGTCTAAACCGCACATTTAAAAGAAAATAATAAATGTAATATCAATTGTCTAGTACCCATAACACAAGCGCTCTGCTGCAAGTTTGATACTAGATGGCGTTGCGTGAATTATGCCAGTTCATTTATTTACCACAATTAGGTTCTTTACCAAGTAACTAGTTGCATATGTACGAAATTTTCCTTCCACTAAGTGGATAATTTTTCTGAAATTGAAAACAAAACCAATTTTCAATCGAGCAAATCCGTGTGGAACCCTTGTAAAGGAAGACGAGTGGCGTTAAATATACGACAACAGCCAAACGGTTCAATTATTCAAAACTTTTTGACTTGTATCATTACGAGGAAATCTCTTCGAGAGTTAACCGTGGTTAATCGGAACCAGTAACGCAATATATGTTATTATCATCAATTTACTCTTATATCCCCGTTGCGCACGAGATTTTGCATTGAATAAATAAATAATAATAAATATACTGGCACAATTCACACATATCTAGTTCCAAAGTAAATTAACTTATAAGTAAAAACATAACATAAGTAAACTTGTGTTATGGGTACACATCGCCGTCGGGCCGTCCATGAATTATCTTGGACTGGTGCTCGACGGGCGATGGGACTTCGCAGCACACTTCGAGCGCCTGGCGCCGAGGCTAGTTCGGGCGGCGGCGGGACTCTCCCGTCTGCTGCCGAATATCGGCGGGCCGGGCGCAGTGTGCCGCAGGCTCTTTGAGGGAACCGTGCGGTCGATGGCCCTTTACGGGGCCCCGATCTGGGCGGATCGCCTGACGGCCAAAACGACGGCGCTGCTTCGCAGGTCGCAGCGCGTCCTGGCCGTCAGGGCGATAAGAGGATACCGCACGGTGTCCTTCGAAGCGGCCTCCCTGCTGGCCGGATCCCCACCATGGGACCTCGAGGCCCGGGTCCTGGCGCTGTTGTACCAGTGGCGCCGGGGCGCGGCCGAGCGTGGCTCTCGCCCCACGCCTCACGAAACTGGGGTGAGGCGCGCGGAGCTGCGCGACGAGGTGCTCATGGTGGAGTGGAAGGAGCGCCTCGCGCACCCCAGCGCGGGCCTCGCCACCATCGAAGCGGTGAGGCCCGTCCTGGCTGAATGGTTGGAAAGGCGCCACGGCGCCCTGACCTTCCGCCTGACGCAGGTCCTCTCGGGGCATGGTTGCTTCGGGAGGTACCTGTGTCGCATAGGGCGGGAGATGACGTCAGGGTGCCACCACTGTGGCGCGGGCGACGAGGAGGACACGGTGAACCACACTGTCGCCGTGTGCCCTGCGTGGCGCGAGGAGCGCCGCGCCCTCGTCGCCCAAATCGGCGTGGACCTGTCGCTCCCGGCCCTGGTTCTGTCCATGGTCGGGGGCGATCCTGGATGGACGGCCGTCACCTCCTTCTGCGAGGCAGTCATGTCCGCAAAGGAGGCGGCGGAGCGGGAGCGGGAGTCAACCACCACACTCCCCTCCCGCCAACGAAGGCCACGCCGGCGGCGCCGGAGGGCCAGTAACGACCTCCGGCCGCCGTAAAAAGCGGCCGCGGGCGGCCCCTCGGGGGAGGACCCGCCGCCCGCACTATTACCGCGAGGGTGAGGGCTGCGTGCTGTTCCGCGGCCCCCCTCAACTCCTAGAGTTGTTAGGAGAGCGCCGGGGGGACGAAACACTGACCCCCTGGCGCCAACACTTTAGAAGGGGCCCGCCTCAAGACAAAGGGCGGGCCGGCGCCGGCCCGGGCCACGAGATCGGCAGGCCATATATCCGTGGGCCCGGGCGTAGGCGATAGGAGAACAGCGGGGTTTTTTTAGTGGGTAGTCGGAAAAATCCCGGAGTCCCACATATCCCTCGGTCCCCCCGGGCCGGGGGAACCCGTCAAGAGAGGTTTTTCCCCGAGACCAAAAAAAAAAAAAAAAAAAAAAAAAAAAAATGGGTACTAAATAACTAATATACATCATATATAGTTTTCTTTTGTAAATAAATACATAATATGCAACTCCAGACGCGAGATGGGGATGGAATTTGCGACCTCCGCCTAAGCGTACCTAAGCGTACAAGAGCAGTTACTCTCAAGAGGTCGCTTATTATTTATTATTATGTTTTTAATCCTTTATATCATGCTTAATCAGTTATTTCAGAAACTCTCGTATCGTCCGTCGTTTTATGTCTGTGGGATGCTGTGTACCATCAACTAGTTACCAGATTAATGTAAACAAAGATTCTTGGCTATTATTATATTAACGAATACATTTTATAAAATCAAATATAAAAGCCGACTGTGGTTTTTCAATCCCTATCTGTAATTCTGATTGAAAATTATTTAGCAGATTATGAAAATATAATATTTTTAACGGAGGAGGTTCTCCTCAATTCGACGCATATATATATATATATATATATATATATATATATATATATATATTTTTTTTTTTTTTTTTTTTTTTCTTTTTTTATGTATGACCACTCATACTTTTTTACAGAGTAGTCCGATTAAAAAGTTTTTTCTTATAAATATGGGAAAAATATAAATTTGGGAAAAAAATCCAAGCCTAAGGGTACGAAAAGAGAGAATGATTGATTGTCCACTCACTGATTATATCTATGACCACGTATAACTTTTGACAGAATTGATTTATTTAAGCATGTAGTAATTAGTAGATTATAGACACATACAATTATGAAATAAAAACTTTTTAACAAAATATTAAACCGCCGAAAAAACTGAAAAGCTAAAAATAATAAACCATCTTTTTCTAACCTTAATAACTAAGTTCTTAAACGAATGTAAGCATACCTAAGTAATTTTCAGTCTGCGCCAAACAAGCAAATTAATTAAATTACGTAAAGCGTGATGCGCGGCGGCGGGGCAGCGTCACACGCCCCTTTGCCGGAAAATGCCGAGAGTTTACGAAGTTAATGTCAGCGAGACAGCAACCCGAACGGGCACACACGTGAGGGCACTGGCGCCGATTCAAAATTACTTAGGTATACTTACATTCGTTTAGGAACTTAGTTATTAAAGTTAATAAAAAGAAGGTTTATTATTGTTAGCTTTTTAGTTTTTTCCGCGGTTTAATTTTTTTTGTTAAAAAGTTTTTTTCGTTGCCAGTGTGATCATAGCTGTCACAACATTTTTGGTCTGTTGTTGACTTGATACTGCTGTGCCACATGTCATCACTACACTTACAGCCAACTTACCTCTTCCCTTGCAACCAATTGTGACAAGACGGGGAGCCAGTCTCCAAGTCATTCGGAAGAATGTGACGTGAAGACGAAGTGTTTAAATTAATATTATAACAAATGTATATTTTGAGGGGTAAACCAAACTAATCGTGCGCCATTTTTGTATCATTACTTTCATAGTAGTCCAGTCCACAGGCGAGAATTCAAGACCACCTTGGGCGCGAATTAGACGAAATCACGGATATTAAGAAATCGAAATATTTTGGGAACTATTATACCCCACACAAGGCACAATAAGTGCTTTTATTCGATCAAGTATCGAACAGCACACAGTTTTCTAGTCTAGCAGTAAAAAGCCCTGAAACCGGATTTTAACAAAGAGTTGGGAACTAATTTTTGATAAACTTAACACGAACTTGATTTACTGCTCCATACTAGCTACTTAGCAAAAGGACCCCAATGGACCTCTCGAAATCTTCAACTTGGGAAGTTTGGAGGCTCTTATTAATTAAGGAACTCTCGTAATTACGAAGGCAGGTGCCTTTTTGACTAAAGAAACTTTGGAACCACCGAGCCCCGCGGTGTTCACTTCAATACAGCTAGCTTTGATATACAATATCAATTAAGATACAAAAAAGGATTTCTTTTTAAAAAAACACCGGAAGATTTTTTATACGGCTGTATAAATTAGTAGGAATGCCTAAGTTATTTGGTTTCAATGATACATTTTGTTTTTGTTCTTACGTAACTTCAAAATTCAGTCACCATCTTTGATGTGGTACACCTCATTTGTATCCAAAGCTTACTTTGAGCTTTCGTCCCAATGCTACCGCCCGGATGGAAGGCATATTCAAATTATATCCCCCGGAGGTCAGATAGTAGAGCAACATGGGTTATTTTTAATGTGTATGCCAGTAACAAGCGTATTTTGTCTAATGTGGCAAACGTACGGGCTATTTGCACACGAAGCCCACACTATCTCTCCGTGAGCCCCCAAGCGGTGGGGTGGCAAGCATATCCACTTTAAAAAAAAGCAAAAAAAAACTCACTGTTAAGTACTAGGCAAAACTTCATCGTGTGATGTTACCGAAAAGAAACTTAGAGTCATACATTTTAGGGAATATTACAATATTACATAAATACGTCGCAATATCTATAAGACCTATTGTACAATAAATTAGGTCACGAGTAACTGACGTTATGACAACCAGACAGACATGTTTATGCCCTAGATATGGTTTGAATCAGTAATGTGAATGACCTAACATCGATTACTAGCATTTATAACTCGTTTGCAACTGATTCAAATTGCGGTAACATACACTTTGATTTCTTCTCCTGGCACTCCTGATGGTGGCTTAATCAATAAGTTCTCCGACTTCAGCAGATATACGATGATATCTTATTGGGAAATCTGCAGAATAATCTGTTATAAATCTTTCCTACCATATGAATCTGAAATGCACTTCGAGGTGTATTCCTTCGCATTAAGGGTTTAAAAAATATTATTTTGAGCTGCTTCCAGATTATATAGAAATTTATTTCTGTATTAAATAAATCAATAATAGGCGATAGCTATCACTAAATATTAGATAGAAAGATAGATTAATCTTTATTGTTCACCAAAAATTTTTTTTACTAAGTAACTTAGAACTTCTACCATTTTTAATATTAAATCTTTTTATTACAATACATAATCTAGACTGGTGAGGTACGGAGACCCAGACTGCATTCTCTAGCTTATGTGACCACGAGGTGAATACCAATTACATCCTAAATCTATTTAGACATGCGATTTACGAATGATAGATAGCCTACTATTAGGCTATCGGATTGGGTTAGGTGATTTGGAGAAAATACTGCAGATCCCAGTAGGTAGCGTAGCTACGAAGTTTTTTCCTTGCTGAGGAACAGCAGTCAGGCTGACGGCCCATTTAACAGCAAGCAGTTACCGTCGCCTATGGATGTTTGCGACGCTAGGGGCACTGCGACCACGCTGCTGTCCCATAAGGATACAGGTACTTGGGTCACTAGTGCTGGAATACAACACAAGCGGTCGGAAACGGCTAGTTATATTATTAGTGATTCTGCAACATTATTCAAGTGTTAATTTTATATAAGTGTTTCAATATCAACACGAATCCATTCTATACTAGTTTTTAAATTAATTTATAAGTTGGCATGTATGAAGGGAATAATGAAAGTGGACGAAGCGAAACAAGTATGTAAGGATCGTAGCAAGTGGAAAGAAGTGGTCTCTGCCTACCCCTACGGGAAAGAGGCGTGATTATATGTATGTATGTATACTTAATTTTGTGCCATTTTTACGCCATCATATATTTCTCTCGCACCTCGAACAATTAACGTTACAAATCGATCGCAATATATAACGTGTGTTAGGCTCAGTCCTTATTTTGAGATGAAGGGATGGGGTGGGATAGTTAAATTAATCGTGGACATGTGTACACGTCTCTTTCGAAAGGACAGGGCCAATTGTGGAGATATTACGTGTTGTAAATAGACATTTGATTGGCTACATATCAAGTAGGTAAGTGCTATCAAAAACTTTATCATCATAATTATCATCCAAGTTAAACCACGGTTACTACGAACAAAGCATTCACTTTTGTGTGGTACAATCTACATACTTCAGCATACGCATTGGGGCGATCCAAATGTGGGTGTACAGAAGGATGAGGAGGATAACCAATGAGGAGGTTCTCCGACGAGTAAAGCAGAAACGTGAACTTTTGCAAATCGTTGAGCACAGAAAAGTTGCTTACTTAGGACGTGTATTGAGACATGATAGGTACGAACTGCTACAATTAGTCATGATGGTAAAAATTGCGGGCAAGAGTCGTATCGGTCGGAGAAATAAATCATGGTTGCGTAACATTTGAGAGTGTCCGCTCTCTGCACTCGCTAAAGACAGAGAGGAGTTTGCGAAACTGCACGCCAACCTTCGCTAGTCGGAGAGGCACCTCAAGAAGAAGAAGAATCTGAAACTAGTGTGCGCTGGAGAACATAGACACACCACGTGACCTATTTTTGTAAATGTTTTAACCCCCTCCTTCCTTTTAGTGATCATCTGTAGTATATGAAAAGACTTCCCGCTCTAGTTTTCACGTAGTATTTTGAAAATACGGTTATCAATTGAAAAATAAAGAAAGTAAATATTTGTCTTTATTAATACAGCGATAAACGCTGCTTCGCCATATTTAGATATACCTGGAAAAAGCGCGAAATTTCCTTAAAGGGATATTGATTACGTGACGGAAGCCTAAGCCTCCCTGTGGACAGAAGATGGTGTCTTCCTACCTGTGACTAAACGTGGTATTTTGAAGACCTCCCTGCTCCCCTATGATGGTCACATGGTATGGGTTCCTTTATCGTCTATTTGCCACTAAAACGCAAAAACTCAAGTGTCAAATGAAAATGTCATCGCCAATATGTGACGCCATTATTCTTGTTGGAACGAAAAAGCCGCTGGGGAGGTTACATGCGCCGTGGCCGCGACATCGTACAACCCAATCTGTCCGTAAGAAATAACAAAAAATACGAGAATAATTAATAAATTAAAGGAAAAAGACACGGAAGAGCAAAACAATGGCAATGTTAGAAAAAAACATAAACATAATAACAAACAAAACCAAAATTAAAAACCACGCCAGCGGCAAAGCAGTCCAAAAACAATGTCCACAGTAATAACGTATACAGCACCATTATAGCAAATAGTGCATCTATCTATCGATTTGGTTAAATTTGTGTATGAATCTTACGTGTTAAAAATATGTCCAAACAAGGTGCTGGAAATCTGAACACTGTTGCTATCATATTCATAATACGTAATAGTATAATCCCGAATATATTTATTGTATTGCGCAAAAAGAAACGCCTCGAGGGCACTCAAATATGGCCCGATTGACATTTGCTCCTAAATTTGAGATTGTGATAAATTTATTTTTCTTAATTCAATTACTATGCTTGAAATATTTTTCAATTAAACAAGATTTAAAATGAATACTTCAATGACGTTGATCAGATAAAGCTTTTAACTTAAAACTTAATGTTTACTGGTGTTTTTAGCATAATACTATGCTTATTTCCTTTTCTCGGTCTTATATATATTTTAAATTGTAAAGTTTTTCCAATCTATTTTTCTATTGCAAGGAGCACTTCGCTTAGGTTATTTCCTTGAGGTAAAATAATAAATATATAAAATTTGCTTTTATTGCTATTGCTTTTTCTCAGAATCGTTTACGTATAACGTCCACGTTTCATTCGATGCTCTCTGGATTTCGAGGTAAGCATTATGTGCATGCTTTTGCACCTATTATAGCAAGATTCTGTATCGTACGTATCGTACTACACTATACCGCACTTCACAGTCTTTGCTTCCTCTTCCAGTCACAGACACACGGACAAAAGACGATGTCATGATTAACTGATTTATTGTCTATTTTATTTATTGTCTTTTTATAGTTTTTATTGAGACGATTGCGAACGAATGATGTCATTCCTTAGCTGTTCCTGAACTAGCCATAGTTGTGTATTTTACGGAAATACGGAGGCGAGCAATAACACAAACTAAGTCTGCGAATCAACTGATTTATGTTGTATCTACCTACAGTTGTATATTACATTTTGTCAAAATAAAGACAAAAATCTTACAGCTATACCCAAAAAAGTGGGGAGACCTAAAATGAGTGATCGATTGCTAATTGATTTTTAAAAGAAATCGAATGGTTAAGTTAAACGCAGATTTGAGAATCAAACTGTATTTATAAAAGAACTACCTTCAAGCAATGACATAAATGTTAATCACGCCACAGTTATCTTCATGAACTCATTTGAAAACTGTTGGAATAGAACTATAGGTACTTATTTCTGTTTACGACAACTGTGTGTTTAATATGTGTGCTGCTCTCTAAATCTTGAAAAATAAGGCCAATAACGCACTAGGTTCGTGGTTATATCAAACAGCGATTTAGCTACAGCAGGAAAATTTCCCGAGAGTGATGTAATACCACATTACGTCGCAAACTGGTATTTAAATGAGATAGATGTCGCTAGCTCGGCTCGCGCTCGCGGGTTTTGGGCCGAGATTATATTATTGAGCGGAGCGGAATATTTAAACAAACTTGACCTGTATCTATGTAACGGAATTTTTGGACTCCATTTTTACCCACTTAGAACGATAAAAAAAATCAAAATTTTGCACACTTGTCAAGACCTGATGACAATACATAAATTTAATAATTTTGTCTCATAGTTCTTAGCAGGATCATCAGTATAAACGCTTATTTTTTCTTTCTGCCGAAATGCCGTCTAGCGTTTACTTTATAAAACTTCCGGAAATGACATTAAATTAATAAAAATATTTACCGATTGGGAATTGACTAGAAATAAACTATATTTTATAGTAAATCAAACTAAAAAGTAAAAAATAATTCTTAACTTAATAATAAAATTACTGACGAGAAAATTAATGTCATAGTTCTAAAAGCGTGGAGTGCTTTGTAGGATATTATTTTAAACTAACTCAGCATTTCGGAATAAACCTATTAAAAAAATATATATTATAACGATTGAGAGCACCCCACGCTTTTCAAACAGTGAAATTATTTTTTCTCGTCAGTAATTTTATTCTTATATTAAGAATTATTTTTACTTTTTAGTTTTATTAATTTTAAAGCGTGTTTTTTAGTTTTTTTTATTACAGAATTTTAATAAATTCAAATAATTTTACATTATGTATTTTTATATTATATATTATGTACCTGAATCCAATAGACAAGAAAGTCTTTGAGTTTAATTTTCACTAGAATTTCTGATACCTAAGTGAAATTATAATACCCCATCCGTTCTTATTCTTCGTGTTTACCTGCATATCTATATACATAAAGGACTGTCATTAAAAAAAATAAAGTAAAGAATCTCTTAAACGAGTTACTTAAGGCTCCCCCTTACCTGCTTTGAGTTGTTTGTCAAAACTTTGAAAACAGTCCGTTCGTCCCGAATTTTTGTAAGTCTCGCATGTGCGAGATGTTAGTCTGAAACGCGTCATGTTTTTAGTTACGAACTTATTCGAAATAATAATGTAATATCTAAGTCTACTGGGTCACTAATGCCGGACACAACACGAGGTTATTATGGCGGCGTATTTATACACCAAGTGTGGTTGCCATCCATACGGATTTGGAGCCCTACCACATAGCTAGGGTTGTTTTGTCGCCTTATACGACAGACTGACGCCAGCCCCAGAGGTTAATATTCTTACTCCGCTCCTGCACGGAGGAAAAAGCTAAACATTTGGCAACAGCGTACTTTTTTCATCACTGCCGTTCCTTTTTGTTTCAAATTATCACATTATTATTATATATAAAACCCTCCAACCGAGATGAGATGAAATATTCCTTTGTAAAACTAATAGTTGTGATATAAAACTCCAATATAAATTATATAAGAAACTCTAAAATGTAATTAAGGTACAATCTTAAGTGTTTATTGCAGTACAATTATCGCGCGGTCATAAATCCGCTCGAAGGACCAATAAAGATGAAGGAAGAAAAGCGCTCGAAACGGCGACGCTATTATTGTTGTATGTAACTTTTGTTTTACAAGCCATTTTATAAGAGATTAATTGTTATAAGAAGTGAAATATGGTGTTTTAATAAACTTCAATGAAACTTAAGTGAACAGTTGTAAGACGTGTGTCTTGTATCGAAAAATAATGACGTTATAATTCGTAGATAGTACTTTGAAAATAAATTTCAATAACATATCTTCAGTGACAAACCAATATCTGCTATGTGCACTTTTTTGCCACCCAAACTTTCATATATAAAATCCTCTATTTGGTTCCATCATTACACTATTTGAATATAAATCACTTTAAAAGAAATTGTTACTTATAAAATATTACATGAAAAAGTTTAACTTTTTACAGAGCAGATATTGGTTTGACAACGACGATATGCATTATCTAAGTATCATCTTGTGTCACACTTCTATACAACATTTAAGCTCTAATTGGGCCTAAAAATTAATACCTATTACGATATGAGGTTATAAAAATAAGCGTCAGCATTTTGCTGTATCCATGGCATCGAGAACATCCATAGACGACGGTAACTGCTTAATATCAAGTGTGTCGCCAACCTCCTGTTTCATAGAAATAAATTTTAATGCTGATTGGATTAGGGCATCTACTGTTTAGCCGCTCAACTATTTAATAAACACCCTGTACCAGAACCTCGTTTTGTAATAAACAGGGTGCACCACAATATAAAATACAATATCTATTGTTAAAACGGACGCCAGTCACGATCCAAAGTGATTTATCTACTCTGAGTTCTTGTGTGCGTTCGTCCTTATAACATTTTCCATTCCGTGGCAGACGGGTGCGATTTTACAGGCCAATAGGCGCGCGCCTTATACGATCATATCAATATGGATGTTATATTTAGAAATACATTGGATTCTAAAACGTCACGAGACATCTTTATTTATTTATTTATGGCACACCAACAGTACACACATTATTAAGTCACATTACAAATCATTTAATATAAAAGTTCTGATGTGTGGACCCATTATAGGAGTGCACAGCATTTACAATACAAATGTCGTCAATGGAGTAATAATTTAGTTAATGTCGATAATATACATAGTCACAATTATTATGTCAAGTACTAACACAGTCAAACATGAATCAATTTGGTATTATCAAGATTAACAAAAACAAAACAAAAAGAGTGTAAAAAGAATTAAGGCAATGAAATAAATTAAAATATAAGCGGAAACATGAACCGGCATATCAATTATTTTACAGTCGCAACTGAGCTCAACACTTTACCCTTAAACCAATTATAAGATTTGTGAAAGATATCGAGATCTTCGAAATTAGAGTTAAGACGATTGTAAGTATTGCACATTCTTGTGATAGGGCAGCTGAGGCCTAAGTTGGTTTTAACCGGGGGGATGTAAAAGATTTTCGTTATAGCATGTCGTGGAATCAGACGAGGCACATTTATGTTTATGTTTTGGACAAGATATGTACACTTTATGCTAATGTTGAGAAGCTTATGCAAAAAACAAACATCAAACATCATGCGGCGATTGCTAAGCGTCTGCATTCTAAAATATGACAACCGCATAAAGTAGGGACAACGATGTGAGATTCCAGACGAGACATATTATTATTATTATTATTTCGAAAGGTGGCTATGCTAGTCTGTTCTAACCTAGTATCACTGCGTCCAATTTAATGAACTATTTTGATCGCCACATTTACTATAGCTCATTGGCAAAGCCTGCCTCGTTGAAGTAGCGAAGCAGTTTTTTGGCAGGAGCTGCACGTATCTCATCCGGTTCCAACATGTGTTTTCCTAATATGAGACTACGTTTATGCATCAGGGAACAGCAGTAGCACAGCAGGTGCAGAGGCGTTTCATCCGCCTCATTACAGAATCTGCAGGCTTTGCCATCCCTAATCCCTATGATACTGAGGTGCTTGTTTAGGCAACAGTGTCCGGTAAGCGCCCTCGTTAGGTTGCATAGCTGATTCCTATTTAGTGCTAGTACTTCAAGCGCAAGTTTGCGGTTGTAGGCTTTAACTAGCACCTTGGAGTGATTTAGGCCTGGAATTGTATTCCAGCGCTTAAGAGATTCACTGGTACATTGATCCCTGAGGGTGAGCCGGATCAGGCTTTTGGGTATGCCGCAGCACGGTTCAGGTCCGTACTGCGACCCCTTGGCCCCAATCCGGGCAAGTTCATCGGCTTTTTCATTGCCTATGATGCCCGCATGCCCGGGGATCCAGCGAAGGATTACTTTATTTTTCTCACCTAAAGTATTTAAGTAGTCCATGCAGTTTTTGACGAGTTTCGAGGCTATGAAGTCTGAAGACAACGCCAAAAGTGCTGCTTGACTGTCAGAGTGAATGTATATCACATGATTGATGTAGTCTTTTTGCAGATTCACTTCCGCGCATTCTAAAATGGCGTAGACCTCTGCTTGGAAGATGGAGGCATATTTACCCAGGCTCAGACTGGTCTTGAAGCTTGGTCGCTCTCCAAACACACCGCAGCCTACATCATGTCCAATTTTGGAACCATCGGTATACCATAAAAGGCTACCGCTCTTCCAAGAGATTTTCTTTAGCACCCAGTCCTCTCTGGAAGGAATTTCCACAATGTAGTTTCTCGATCCTACAAACTGTGGAAGCATATTGTCCAATGGCATGCCTAAGATGGAGTGCGTGACTACTGAGTCTTTTAGAGTCCTCAGCGTATGTGAGAGCCAGTTTTTCGACCCCTGTGCATTTATCCTGTGCATGCTGGCCAACGCCTCATACTGAATAAACAGCGGGAGACGCGGTAGGCTGAGCAATGCATCAAGAGCCGCTCCAGGAGTTGTTTTCATGGCCCCCGTTACCACCATACATGCCGTACGTTGCAGACTATTTAGCCTGTCAGAAGTTGTCCTTTGGTTGGCTTTTCTACACCACACAACGGAGGCGTACGCAATTGTCGGCCTGACAATGGCAGTGTATAGCCAGAGGAGAAGTTTAGGATGTGATCCCCACCTTCTCCCAACCAGACGACGGCCGATTCCTAGTGCTATTTTAGCCTTTTGACCTGCCTTTTCCATATGTTGATTCCACGTGAGTTTTTGATCCATAGTAACCCCCAGGTATTTTACCTCCGTGGAAAACTGTATTACCTTTCCGTTTAAGCTAGAGGGTTTTAGCTTACTTAGGTTTTTCTTTTTAGTAAACGGAACAATAACAGTCTTGTCGGCATTAATCGACAAGTTGTTTACTGTACACCATTGTGATATGGTGTTGAGTGCCTTTTGTATAAGAGTGGATAGGGTATCCTGACAGAAGCCTCTAACGATCACAACTAGGTCATCCGCATAGCCCAGAGTGTCAATTTTGAGGTCTGCCATCTCATACAAGAGTTCATCCACCACAAGAGTCCATAACAGTGGCGATAATACTCCGCCCTGAGGGCAACCTCTTGTGGTAGTAACCTCAAGCATGGTCCCATGTAAGGAGATCCTAGCTCTACGGTTAGAGAGCAGCGACTGAACCCATCTTAGAACTGTGTCATCCACTCCCTTCCGCTGTAAACCGCGGATCAGGGTGGTTATGGGGGTGTTGTCAAAGGCGCCCTCTATATCTAGAAACGCACAAAGCGCTACCTGTTTGTCCTCAAACGCCTTTTCAACTCTGTCTACTAGATGCAGTAGAGCAGTCTCCGTAGATTTACCTCTACGGTAGGCGTGTTGGGTTTCATGAATAGGCTTAAGGGCTAAGACTTCCTCTCTTAAGTGTCGGTCTAGAATTTTCTCTAGCGTCTTCAAAAGAAAAGAAGTCAGGCATATTGGCCTGAAAGACTTTGGAAGTGAATAGTCTTTCCGACCTGCCTTAGGGATAAATAGAACCTTAGCCACAGTCCATTTTTCTGAAACTTGACCCCAGGCGAGGCTCGCCTGGAAGATCTTAACTAAGAGTGGCACAAGTTCCTCCATACCTTTTATAAGAAGGATTGGAAGGATATTGTCAGTACCACCAGACTTGTAAGGTTTGAATGATTTGATCGCCCACCTCACCACTCCGGGTCTCACGATCCTTGACGCTCTGCGCCAGTCCTCATTCTGAGGCATGCGCGAAGTGGATTCAGCGTCGGAAGCCCGAACCCCAGGGAAGTGAGCGGCAACAAGCAAACCCAATGTTTCCATCTCATCCACTGAGAAGGAACCGTCTGGTCTTTTAAGTAGTCCCAGTTGATTAGGTTTGTCCTTTGCGAGCATTTTGTGGATTCTGGTCCTCTGAGGCGTATTGTTTAACTCCTCACAGAACCTCCGCCAAGATGCTCGCTTGGCTTTCCTAATCTCATTATTGTACTCTGTTAGGACTTTGCGATAGGAGTCCCACTCCAGAGTCTTCTTAGCTTTATTGAAAAGTGCCCTCGTTTTCTGCCTGAGTTTCCCCAGTTTAGAGCTCCACCAGGGCACCTTTCGATTAGAGTGCCTGACTTTAAGTGGACAGCTTTCCTCATAGGCAGATGATATGCCTTCAGTCATTATATCCACCGCTAGATTTAGCTCCTCTTCAGTTCTAATGCTATTTGGACAGTCCTTCAGCTTGAGCCTTAGTGTCGTTTGATAAACGTCCCAGGCCGTAGCTTTCGGATCCCTGTAACCACAGGTTTCTCTGACCAAGTTGCCTAGAAATTTAAAGTGTATATGTCTGTGATCAGACATCGACACTTCATTGCTTACCTTCCATGAACCAATTCTCCTGGCCAAGTTGTCAGTGGCGACAGTTATGTCTAGTACCTCTTCTCTACAGGCTGTGACAAAGGTCGGCTGGCATCCTTCGTTGAGTACCTGTAGGCAGTTAGTTGTAAGGAATTCATGGAGTAACTCACCTCTCACATTGATGTCACTGCTTCCCCACGTTGTGTGGTGCGCGTTGACATCTCCCCCAATCAGGAGCTCGGCGTTGTGGCGGCGTGCGTAATTCACCACTCGCTCCAACTCCATCGGCGGGTCAGTATTTTCATAGGGTAGGTAGGCAGAACAGACTATCACTTTGGTTCGCTCCCAACCCCTGAAATTTACATACGCAGCTACCAGGTCATCACTGCATAACTCTGTAACTGGTAAAAATTCAATATTATTGTTGAAAACGATACATGCCCTAGGTCTCTCGCCGCCTTTGTGGTAGAGTAATCTGCCAGCTGCATTGAGCCCCAAGACGCGATCATTGTTAACCCAGGGTTCTTGTAAAAGGGCGATATCTGCTTCTCGGTTTGCCAGGCATCTCTCCATCACAGCAGCCGCAGCCTTAGCATGATGGAGATTTGCCTGCACGAAGTTCGCCCAATACCCCTGAGTCATCATTGTTGAGACTTACAGGTCGAAGGCCTTGGTCCAGCTTTGCTTTGGGGTGGGCGTTTCCGCCCGCGCCCAGAGACAGCCTGACTTCCAGCCCCCTTTCCTCCAGCAGTAAACTTTCTCATCCCCGTGCTGGCGGCCTTCGCTATGTTGGCCTTTGGCTTAGGTACCGTCCTACTGGACGCCCCCTCGCCAACGGGCTTAGTAGCGGCGGCCGCACCTACGAAACGGTCGGTGCTCAGGGATGAGGCAGGTTGACTAGCTGGGCTGCCTTTTATCCTAAACAGGATAACTTTGAAGCCCAGTATATCCTTAAAATTTAACTCCTTCAGGGACTCCACAGATTGATCGTCCAAGGAAAACGTGACCACACGGCCTTCCTTGTCCTCTCTTTCGTGAAGAACCTTCCAGAGTTCGGTATTTAGCCCAGAGTTTTGTGCCCGTAACAGTTTCAAGGCAACCTCAGTTGAGGGGACCTCACTGCTGGGCAAAAAAGTCGTGGCTACGGTTGGCTTAGGCAATTGGCTCCCCAACATGATGGAGAGTTTTGCCTCCGGCCACGGCTTGAGCTCAGGTATTTTTGCCTCAAGCCACTCCCTGCTCCTCTGGTCTCCACAAGTTACCAGAATCCAGCCGGGTCTGTGGGACCAATTCAAGAATTTTGGACCGGTACCCTTACTGGTCCCGGCAATTTCCATGATCAATGCATGGTGAAGTGTCCCCATCTGTTCCTCAGTCATGGGCTGTGAGTTACAAATGCCCACCTGTGAGGAGCCCGCCACCGCTCCATAGTTAGGCTTTACATGAGTTACTGCCTCATGTAGCCTAACTGCCTTTTTAGGCTGGGTATTGGGTGATTCCTCCTCGGACCTTACGCGTTTTACCGCCTTCTGTCCCGAGGAGGATACTTGTCCTGCCTTCTCTAAGTCCGCCCAGTGCTTTGTAGCCAGAGCCCTGGCGTCCTCGACAGACAGGTTTTGCGACAGTAGACGCTTGAATCTTTTCCGGCCTGCGCCGGACAGCTTCTTGCGCTTCTGCCTATTAGAACTATTGCTGGAGTCCTCTGCCAGTCCACTGGATCCCATATCGGTTTCCATTGCGTCCTGGCTGGGCCTCTCAGCTCCAGTTACAGTTTTGGATCCCTCGGAGGCGACTGACCGCTCTCCTTCAGGACCCAAAGTTGTTGGGATTTCTCCCAGAACTTTTATAAGTGAATTTAGTGCATCATCCATAAAGTTCCCACGATTAGCAAGGGAAATAAAAGGTCACTTACCGGCAGAGCCCCGCTTACCGGAAGAAGGGCAGAATAACCTCCGAGGTGCCCCGGTGTCGAAGGTGCTCCGTTAATGACTGGACAACCCTCCAGCCATGCAGTCTTCACCACGGGTCGCCTAACAGCTTGACTTGGGGTAGCCTCTCTGCTACCGGCCAACGGCTCACCAGGCTTGGACCCAGTGAACCGCCGACCGGCACCCAGGGTGCACCACGGGGAGGTGGGCTACATCGCACCCCATACCCCAGACGAGACATATGCTAAGTGTTTTGTAAAGGATTTTTGAATTTTTTCCACTCTTTGAGAATGGACACTATAGAATGGACTCCAGATACATGCACAATATTCTAAATGGCAACGTACTAAAGTGTTATATAATATAATTTTAGTGAGTGGTTGTTTGAAATCTTTCGTATTTTCTGTATCAAACTTCTCTTTGTTTTAGTTTTGTCTGGTTTTCTTATTCTGCTAGCTTTACTATTAATCTTTTTAGCAAAGATGGGTTATTGCCTTAATATAAAGATATAGTGTAAACTCTTTATAACGTCACTCGATTTAACGACAAACTTCTGAAAATGTTGAAATTTCTTGACTTTGGTTGGTTCACCTTTTTTCCTATAAAATAATATACTCTATATAGCGTCATCCGTCATGCTCATTCTATTTAACGGCAGCAATACAGTGGTGAGAAACATAGGAATAACAAGTGGATGAAGAAAAGAAACAGACGATGCTGTCCACCACCAAGCATCAAGCACTATATGCAGCGAAACAAAATATTTTTTATAAGTATAATCAAGTTGATCCGGCAGTATCTCAAGGTATGAGTAAAATATATAAGAAGATACATTAAAAATATTGGAGCAGCAAAAAACATTAGACGAAGATAACAGACTACACGCAACAAGTGTTGTTATTTGTATGAATTATTATTCATAACATGTTATAAATATCATTATAGAATAGTAAAATAGATCTTTTATTTCTCTCTATTTAACGACCACTCTCTATAACGCCGAAAAATGTTCACTCCCTTTAGTATCGTTATATGAGTTTACACTGTATTTTGACAGAGAATTCACATAACACCAACGTTCCGAAGGATTTCGCAAAGCACTTATGGGATATACTAATTATATACTTTTGTAAATAAATACATATTGAACATAAATACTTAGATATAGGACGGTAAGATAATCCGAGGCGCACGCGAAAATATACCCTTCCCCCGGGCGACAAGCCTTAGAGGTACACTGGTGGAGTGGTTTTAGTGAGTACTCCAGCGACCGTATATCCTTCTCAGTACAGTCCCACACTAGCCCACCGCGAACTTCCAAGCGGTAGGTAGAGAAGCATCACGCATTTACCACCTTAACCTATTAACGCCGAAGCTTCTCTAAGTTCTAAGTAAACTTTCAATGCGATTTTTTTATCGGTTTATGTTATCGACATTAAAAATTAATTGAAATTTTGGGCTGAAATTATTTTCTTAATTTTAAAATTTTACTTCGGAATATGTGGCAACGAATTTTTTTATGCCGATAACATAAAAAATAATCGCTTGGAAGGTTGGTAAAGAATAGGTAGGTACGCTTCGGCGTTAATCGGTTAAAAACAAAAAACAAAGGTGTTTTTTACCTTTGCAGCATTAACGCTAGCAGCAATGGGTTTATAAGGTAACAAACCTTTAACAATATCCAGGAATAAATAAAGTTATCCATCCTATTTTTTATATCATAACAGGACTATTTGGCCTATCAATGGTAACGTACTACCGATCCGTATAAACAACCGTACTAATTAATTTTAATTAAAGTACAAGCAAAAAAACTAAAACATATATTTTTAAATTAACTAAAAATCTTTATCAAATTAAGTTAATTTATTTCAAATCAAATTTAAGTACAAATTTAACGTAAAATAAATTATTTAGTTTCAGTCTAGCCATAAAATTAAAAAGTAATTATTAATTAAAACTGACTACTTTGTACTTTTGTTTAGTTATGAATCAAAGGAATTGTTCGTTATTTTTTATTTAGAAAATTGTAACGAATTATATCAATAACTCATTAAAATTTATTATATACTGGCCGCTTGGACGCCTAATTAGCAACATTTTAAAACAGCATCCATAGCTCGTTCTTTTTTTTTTAAATTGGAGAATAACATTTCTTTCTTGGCTTTTTCTATTATTTTGGCGGCAATTCAAAATTTAATCTGAATTTTATTTCGTACAAAATGGACAAAAATAAAAGTTGTGACGCGTCAACTAGGCAAATAATTATTATTTTACATATAGATCATAAGTGGGCGTACAGAAGAATAGCTGAGCATTTAAATTGTTGTGTTAAGAATGTCAAATGTTTCTTTAGCGAACAGCGTATGTCCGTTTTAGACCGGCCAGCAAATAGTCCGTATTTAAACACTATAGAAAATCTCTGGAATATTGTTGAAAAGAAAGTCTCAAACAAACGTAACAACATTCAAAACGAACTATATGAAGCATTTGTTGAAGGATCGAATTCAATCCCCCTAGAAAAATGTATGAAATTGATTGAATCAATGTCACGTCATTGCAGTGCTGTTATTGAAAATAAGCGATACGCCACTAAATATTAAATATAACTATTGGTAGGCTGTGGATAGTAGCTATTTCATAAATAACAATAGTAATTACTAATACTTAAAAAAATATAGTTTTTTATAATTTTTTGGCGTTATTTCTAATTAGTTGGCCATTATTGTTCATACCTTAAAACTGATTTAAATGTTTGTCCGTAATGTAATATTGAAACTGCACTTGTGTAATGGGATTTATATTGTTTTTCTAAAAAATGATAAATACTTAAACATAATTTTTGTCCTATTTATTGTTTAATTTTAAAATAAAAACGATTGCGGTGAAGTATCTTACATAATGTCAAGGACCGTTGGTAGTGTTTCTAATTATACGACCACCACTGTATGTTTATTTACATATGAAAAGTATTTAAGTAAAGCTGTAGGACAGCAGAAAAGCTGACAGCCCGCTTAAATTTTAGCAGCTACCGTCGCCTGTGGATGTTTACAACGCCAGTGGCATCGCGAATACGCTGCTGTCCCATAAGGCTACAGGAACTTGGATCATTAATGCCGGAACACAACAAAAAGTATGGCGGCATACTTAAGATGGTTTTTAAGTGACCAAAGGTGGCTGCCATCCAGACGGGCTTGGGGCCCTACCACGTAGCTAGGATAGGTTGTTTTGTCGCCTTTTACGGCAGGCCGACCCCAGCCGCAGAAGTCAGTATTTTTTTCTCCGCCCCTGCACGGATCGAAATAAGATAATTAAAATCTATCCAGTAGTTTTGCCGTGATGCGCGCACAATTGCAAACCTCTATCATTTTATTTATATAGAAGATGTATACAGTGTGAAGTGTGTGTGTGTGTGTGTGTGTGTGTGTGTGTGTGTGTGAAGCATTCCGTTTGAAGAGAGTCTAGAGGGAGACTATTCAGAAGGTAGTTGCAAAATAAATAAAAAATAAGAGTCCTATATGTAAACGATATATTGCTGAACAATATCAAGACAATCCTGTTTAGTGTGCGCTATCATGGTAATTAATATAGCCCGCTCTGTAGTGAGTTATTTCGTTGATAATGTAGACAAGCACGTGAAATATGGAAGACACGTCTCCAGTGATATATGCGAAGTATATTCAATTAATGAATAAACAATTATCGTGTAACCTGTGATTGTTAATGTAAGAGTAGATATTATGGTTTGTGGTTTATATGTACCTAAATATATAAACACTCGCGCAAATTAAGGAATATAATTGCAAATGCTCGTAGTAAGAAAAAATTTGGAATAAATTTTGTAAGCTTTCTCATGATTGTTTCTAGAAATTTGGAGAGCTATTTTCGAGGATTCTGATTAAGTGTAGAGTGTCCCCAACCCTGGAAGATTGGGGCGTATGTCGGACTCATTTGCGCTAGGGGTCAGGGTTTTGTTCCTCAGCGGTCGCATACTTTCCTTAACCTCCCCCGTCCTGTATTGGCAGGGTGGGTGCTGATTTCTTCGTTCCCCCTCCCGCTTCGCCACCTCGTTCTCGGACATAACTGTCTCGCGGAAGGAGTTGGCGGCAAGCAATAAGTTACGTTCGGTGTAGGTGACAAGGGTGCGTCGGTTTTCGCGCCACGTAGGCCACACGGCAACCGTGTCCTCCTCGTCGCCTGCGCCACAATTGTGGCACCCTGACGTAACCAAGACAATTATTTGTAGTTACAATTTGTCATTTAAGCGCTGTAAGATAATTTTTCTCCGAGTTACAGACACAATTCGGTGTCCAGGGCCCGCTTTTCGCTTTTCGATTTATTCTTCTTTGCATGGTCTTCGACATCCCCTACTCCATCAAAAGAGCACTCTTAAAGGCAGCATCACATTTAGGAAAGTTTTATTTCACAAACATGTTACGTTAGTGAACTGTGCTCCTCGGGTCTTGGAGAAATCTTTTCCCGTTAGAACGTATTTTAATGTTAATTGATATAATGCTAATTAGAATGAAATTATGTTTCGTTTCAAAGAGTGCTGCCATCGTGTTTCGCTGACCATTATCAACGAAATAATTTTCCCGCTCATACTCGTAGTATTAACTGTCACAGTAAATTAATATTTGCAAAGCCATTTTCTATGTAGGGTAATGGAGTTACGCGTTATCTAGATTTTGTGCTAGACTGGCGTTTAATTAATTTCGGGGTTAGTGCTTAATAATGATATTTCACATAAATTTTCTAAGCTATTGTATTAAAAATATTCATACCTATACCTTTACCATACCTTTTCATACCTACCTTTACCTATGAAATTGCCGTTTTGTATGAAACAATTTAAACGAATTTTTTTCATGTCTTTTTTATTTGTTTTACTCGACGTAATCACCCATGCAATCAATGCATCTTTGCCGACGCAGTGGCAGTTTATTGATGCTCTTCTTAAAGAAATCAGCTGGACGGGAGGCAACAAATTCTTCAAAGGCATTGTGTACTGCCTCTCGGGTATTGAATTGTTTTTCCACCAAAAAGTTATCCAAATTCTGGAAAAAGTAGTATTCTGTAAGCGCAAGATCTGGTGAGTAGGGCGGATGACGGAGAATTTTCAACCCCAGTTCTTGCAACTTGGAGACCGTCTGCTGTACAGTATGAGGTCGCGCGTTGTCGTGCAGGAGCAGCGGAGACGAGCGATTGACCAATGCTGGTTGGAGATGTGCCAGCTTCTCCATCATTGTGTTCAGTTCTTCACAGTACACATCTGCAGTAATTAATGCTCACCCCATTTGGTAAGAAGCTGTGATGAATCACACCGGCGCTAGACCACCAAACAGTGACCATCACTTTTCTAGGGGTAATTTTTCGTTTAGGGCATTGTTTAGGTGCTGAACCAGGATCCAAACAACTTGCTGAGCGCTTGCGGTTAACAAACAGTTTCCATTTTTCATCGCACGTAACAATGCGGTTCAAAATTCCTTCATTTGTGTGTCTGTTGAGCAGTGCAAGGCACGTCTCGACGCGTACTTCACGCTGGCGATCATTGAATTCGTGGGGCACCCATTTGTCAAGCTTTTTTACCTTGCCAATTTGACGCAATTGGACCAATATTGTTTTGACGCTAACGTCGAAAGCTGCTGCTGATTCAGCCGTAGATTGTGTATCATCAGTTTCCACAATCGCCTTTAATTCGTCATTGTTGACCAAAGTGTTCGGACGACCGCGAGGATCATTTTTCAGGTCGAAATTCCCAGAACGGAAGCGAGCAAACCAATAACAGGTGGTGCGTTGGTTTGTAGTGTTAGCTCCGTAAACGTCGTTGATGTTGCGTGCCGCTTGTGCCGCGTTGCTGCCACGACGGTACTCATACTCCATAATTACTCGAATTTTTCACGTATCCATGATGACGAAAAAGATTGAAATGCGATGAAAATGTAACACTAATCAATAAACAAATGACTACTTTTGGAAAAAGAATTCCATGTTTTTAAAATAAATTTAATTTGAAATTAGAATTCTTAGCCAAACAAAAATTATTTTGATTTGAAATGGCCAGTACTGCAGAACGGCAATTTCATAGGTAAAGACCTATTATTATAAATGTGAAAATAACTCTGTCTGTATATAAACGTTTTCACGCCTAAACCGCTGAACCGATTTTGATGAATTTCGGTACAGAGATAGATTAGACTTTGGACAAGGACATATTAAAATTATGACAAAGTTGATATAGAAATTCACATAGCAACATTAAATAAATTTAAAATTAAAAAAATTTAAATCATGGCTATTAAAAATGGACAGAAAAATTTATTCATATTGGAGAATAATACATATTTATGCTAGCTAGAAAAATCCACACCTACGTAAACGCACATACATACATACACACACACGCACACACACACACACACACACAAGCGTGCGCGCGTACGCGCACATGTGCTTCCTCGCACTCACGCATATTAACTCACATTGTAAAAGATATAATAGTCAGTTATGCAGAATTAGTTAATTAAAAATGGGAGAAGAAACTTACCCCAGAGATACAGATAGATCTAATTCTTTTTTTTGTTTTCGGGGAATAACCCTCTCTTGACGGGTTACGGGTTCCCCCGGCCCGGGGGGACCGAGGGATATGTGGGACTCCGGGGAAGATTCGGTCACCCGACTACCCACTAAAAAACCCCGCTATTCTCCTATCGCCTACGCCAGGGCCTACGGAAATGTGGCCTGCCGATCTCGTGGCCCGGGCCGGCGCCGGCCCGCTCTTTCTCAAGGCGGGCCTCTTCTAAAGTGTTGACGCCAGGGGGTTAGGGTTTCGTCCCCCGGCGCTCTCCTGTGTTGACTCAAGGAGTTGAGGAGGGCCGCGGAACAGCGCACGGCCCTCTCCCTCGCGGCAATAGTGCGGACGGCGGATCCTTCCCCAAGGGGCCACCCGCGGCCGCTTTCTACAGCGGCCGGAGGTCGTTACTTGCCCTCCGGCGCCGACGACGTGGCCTGCGTTGGCGGGAGTTGACTCCCGCTCCCGCTCCGCCGCCTCCTTTGCGGAAATTACAACTTCGTAAAAGGAGGCGACGGCCGTCCATCCAGGATCGCCCCCGACCATCTACAGAACCAGGGCCGGGAGCGACAGGTCCGCGGCCAATTCCGTGTGGGACTCGCATCCCCGTCGCATGCTAGTCAGGCATGGGTACGACTACCAGACGACACTCCAGAAAAACCAGGGAGTCGCCTAACGCCGTAGCCGGCCCAGCAAGACCAACTGACAGCGAGGATGCGATTCCCGCCCCGGGAACACTCCCTGTGTAGGCGCAGTCGAAATAGGCATGGTTTCGACTACGAAATCAGGGCCTGGGGCAGAACCCGGGACCCCAATCAGTATTTGCAACCATCCCACCGGGGACCACGCCACGAACATAGAGCGCAGTTGGAAAGGATGTAGGAGGTAGACGAGAAGAAAGGAGTCTGTCACCTTGGACGGATAGGGGAGTGAGGCGATGGTTGCTCGGGCACCTCGGGTACACACACCCGTGCACTCCTCGGACAGAGGAGCGCCCCTGAGGGGAGATAGATCTAATTCTGGAGCAAGTGGAATCAACTATTTTATTTTATCTACTTTTAGTAATTTTATATAAGTTTGTTGTATTTAAGTTTCACCTTAAAGCAATTTAATTCAATTCAAAAGCAATTTAATTTAGTATAGTATAACAACGTTTGGCCGGGTCAGCTAGTGTAATTATAAGTAATAACAGGTTATAAGGTGCTCGGCGCTTTTCCATCCAATAAGTGAGTAACACTTGGTGTTACTTTTGCTGTGGCATATCAGACAGGCTGTTGGCTCAGTAATAGTAAACAGTTGCCATCACCTATGGATGCTTATGACGCTACAGATACTGCTAACATACTGCCGTTCGCGTAGAGTAACTGGATCCTGGCACAACATAAGGTTATTATGGCGACTTATTTAAGAAAGCAGGGGTAGTTGCCATCTGGTCGAGCTTGGATCCATATCATCTAGCTAGGATTGTTTTGTCACCATTCACGACAGGCCGTCCCCAGCCGCAGGGCTCACTATTTGAACTACGCCCCCGTAAGAAGAAAAACATAATATTATATATAAATATGTAGTTTGCTTGCAATACGTGATTTTGTTGATTAATGTTGAACTTTTTACCAAAGGCTTAATTTGCATTGATGTGTCTCTGTGGCTCAGGATCACCATATTTAGACAATATTACGTTTATTTAGGCCATTTCCAAATAAACTTAATTAAACTTAAACATTATCCATGGGCGACAGTAACTGATTTTTATAAAGTGGGCTGTCAGCCGGTCTACTGATCTTCAAAAATTAAAAAGAAAACGACATTTTCTATATTTTACGCATGGGATTGGAGTATCGGGCATCTTTATCAGTTGTTTATGGCGCTGGGGTTGGAGTCCCTTGCGAATCTACATAGATCAAGGAATTTCAACGTAACCTTAGCCAAAGTACAATGTACTCGAGTTCAATTACGTTTATTTTGATTGAAGAAATCAAGCTCTTGAAAAATCAGTAAAATCACATATGGTACCCTCATGCATCAAAGCTATCAAAGTAAGTACACCTCATAGAGCATTTATACCTTTGGATTCACTAAAATCCTCACGATTATTGCGCTTGATTCCAGTTTCATCGTGAGTGTTATTCGTTTTGTTGTGTTTTTTTGATGTCATCTTAAGGAAAAATAAACCAAAATCGGCTTAAGTGGTTTTAGAGTCGATGCGCATTCTATTCATCCGTTTACGTAGTAGAGCCACGGTGTGGCTTCTTTGAGTTTAATCTACTGGCCCACCTCGATCGATGTGTTATATATTCTGTAAATAGACTATCGGCATATTTAAGAGATTATTAATTTTTTCTTATCTTACGAGTATTTTATGAAGAAATAAAATTATTATTTAAGGCCTGAAATTAATACTTTTATTTTTTCATAAAATTAAGTAAGCCTTGGTCTGATCGTGAATCAAAACGTTAGCGTACTGTTATGTCCTTACACTTCCTCCTTTCCCATTGACTACTAGAGGCAGACAGAGATCTAATCCGGAAATGATCCGAACTACGGGTGATATATTATTTTTTACTTTACATGATCTTGATTAAAAATATTTTAGGAAAAAGTCAAATTAAACGTATGTACAAAAATGTGTTTTTAGAGAAGATGTCTTTCATGTCAACTCCAAATTTTGAAATGCTCTTAGATGCACGTACATTAAACTCCCTCCATTTATTGGGAATCGCAAAGTGTCTTCCACCGAAAAACCTTTCCGATCAATCTACAAAGGGGCATGAACTTAAAAAGAAATTATTTCCCCAATAGAATTTTCTCACATCGAATGAATGGGGTTCATAGCTGCTGGTTTTTCTGAAAAAAAAAACGAGTCAGACGAATAGCATTCAGGGAGGAGACACGGTTGGTCGCTTCACTTCGATATTCTTAGGGACATACTGGCTCTCCGAATGGACAACCGAGTTTTTTGTTCGGTTAAAATATCTATTACTTTTTTTATCGCTGAAGAACAGCTGATAGGCTGACGGCCCACTTAAAAGTAAGCAGTTACCATCGCCTATGGATGTTTGCTACATTAAGGGCACCGCAAACACGCTGATGTTCCATAAGGGTATAGAAATCTGAGTCACGTATGCCGAAACACAATACAAGGTTATTATGGCGGCATACTTCTAGATCAAGGGTGGTTGCCATCCAGACTGGCTTGGGGCCCTACCATGTAGCCATGTAGGCTGGTTGTTTTGTCGCCTTCTACGACAGGCCGAGCCCAGCCACAAGGGTTAGTATTCCTACCCCGCCCCTGCATGAAGAAAAACTTATTAATTATTTATCTTATAATATTATAATTTATTTTCTGAGCTTCCGGTTAATATATATTATACTGCACCCCCATATTATACTGCAGTGGGAAATATTCCATTGCAGTATAATATGGGGTTTTAAATAAATAAATAAATATTGTGACAATTCACGCAGTGCGATCTAGTCCCAAAGTAAGCAGCACTTGTGTTAAAGATTCTAGATTACTAATATACTATACTTACCATATATCACTTTTGCCGCGAGGGTGAGGGCTGTGTGCTGTTCCGCGGCCCCCCTCAACTTCTAGAGTTGTTAGGAGAGCGCCGGGGGGACGAAACCCTGACCCCCTGGCGCCAACACTTCAGAAGAGGCCCGCCTTGAGACAAAGGGCGGGCTGGCGCCGGCCCGGGCCACGGCATCGATCGGCAGGCCACATATCCGTAGGCCCGGGCGTAGGCGATAGGAGAACAGCGGGGTTTTTTAGTGGGTAGTCGGATGGCTGAACATCTTCCCCGGAGTCCCACATATCCCTCGGTCCCCCCGGGCCGGGGGAACCCGTCAAGAGAGCTTTTCCCCGAGACAAAAAAAAATAACACCACGGAGGTCGTCAAGCTTTTCAAAAAATCATTATAAAATGTATTCGAGCTCGGCAGTGCGTCGGCAATGCCTCTAGTTTTGCAAACGTCCATAGGCTACGGTGATCACCTGCTATCGGCTAGGCCATTTGCCTGTCTGAATTCTAGTTATAAAAAAAATGGTGGTAGTAAAAAACTACTAGTGAAATATGCCTCCTTCTAATTCGAACAGGTCCGGAGTTCAAAGTGAAAACTTAAGATGTAATCGGAATAGTGGTTGGTTAGAAAAGCAAGAGAATACAGAATGTATGTGAAAATATTTAACAGCACCTCGAGCGGTGACGAAAGTCCATCAACTTTTATAATTGTTTCATTACTTGCGAAAGCTATTTCATACGGGAAAAATTGTATTTGTAAACTAGTGCAGTATACTTCCAATTTTTTTCCCTGACAAGAATAAATCAATATCGAGAAATATGTTGTTCATGTAACACACGCAATACAGCGCATATAACTTTAATTAAAAAAAGTAGATTTACGACAACGGAAACTTGTAATAAAAATTGCTCACCGAACTTCATGCCCGTATGACACCGATAGGGTTTAATATATCTTTTTTTGCGAAATTAGATTGCACCCTCCTCTATGACGGGACCCTTTACTTTTATATCCCTTTTATGTCTGAATATTTACCCATTCATCCTAAAAATAGGGGAACTGACCGGCATTCAGGAGTTAATGACTGACGAAAGTGAACGTGGTAAAATCGATACTTCTTTATAGTGGAGATAAGGCTGAGAGCTCCAGAAGGAGTGAAAGGATGGTAGAATTTACACGCTTTTCCATTGTAATTGGACCGTTACATTACTTATGATAATGGATTTTGCAATTTGTTGTCATCGTCAGACAGTTGTCGACCACTGCTGGACGTGAGAAACGTTGGGAGGAGCCCAAGCTTGTGTCACAAATCCTGCTCCCTTGTCTTTCTCTTACAGCTCCAACCGACTACAATATGTAGGTCGTCATCCTACTCTACGTTTGTAGATACGCGGTCTTTAGTCCAGAATTTTTTCCACCCAGGACAGGACGCCAGTGGCATCGCGAACACGCTGCTGTCCTGTAAGGGTACAAGGAACTTGGATCACTAATGCCGGGACTTAAGACCAAAGGTGGTCGCTATCTAGACGGGCTTGGGGCCCTACTACGAAGCTAGGGTGAGTTGTTTTGTCGCCTTTTACGACAGGCTGACCCCGGCCGCAGAGGTCAGTATTCTTTCTCTGCTTCTGCACGGATATAAACTTGCTGGACATGGACTAGCTCTATGACTGTCATTTTGGTTCTCTTACGTTCTCGCATGAAATCCTGCGAAGCTGGCAACATGCGATACTGCTGGTAAGCCGGTAACATCTGATCTTCTAGAATCAATATTTTTTTAGTTAAAATAACCACTAGTTAAT
Organism: Malacosoma neustria; assembly: GCA_963693495.1. NCBI lineage: Eukaryota > Metazoa > Arthropoda > Insecta > Lepidoptera > Lasiocampidae > Malacosoma > Malacosoma neustria. The sequence goes on along the minus strand of OY856395.1, from coordinate 9,690,918 downwards.
TTAATTTTTCTAATATTATAAATAACAAGATATTCTGTTTAGGTTTAGATTTAAACTATAATATTCTAACTCCGACTTTAATTAGTTTGTACAATATAATTTTTATACAAACTTACCGTCTTTAGTTTTTGAGAAGTAACGAACAACCGATTGAATGTCTGAATGGAAAATAAGTGAGATGAACAAAATACAAACTAGAATTAGCAGCTAAAGTAGATCGAATATGAGGGTTATTTTATACGTTTTAAATTGCCTACTCGTTTATTTTAATAACTCCCTAAAACTCCATACGGTCGGCTTTTAACTTTTACAATCCTTTCACGGACGGGTTATATTCGTCCGGGTATTGCCCATTTGTCCGGATGTATTGCGGTGTACTCGACAGCGGTATTGTCCCGGCTAATTAGGGTTGCCATATGACAAACAATCGGTATTATTAATTTTGCTGGATTTTCGTTATTGGTATTGTATTGTTTAAATGGGGTGTTTTTGATATGGGTTCGTGTTTTTATTGCTATTAGCAGTATTTTGAATAACTTTTTTTTATCTCGTAAGCTTTTGTAAATATAAGTAAGGAGTTGGTGTAAACTGAAAACTGTCCTGGACTTTTTACGATCTGTTTAATCTTTCAAAGCTTTAACGGTGTGTTTTGCCTTTGTGGCGATTATATCGGTTTCCCTATTCTGCCGTCACCGTAGACTTTGTGCAAATCCACAGCACGTAACGCAAATAAATACAAAAAATCTTTTTACAAAACTTTATTACAAAAAAAGTTATATAAAGGCAACAGAAGCCGAAACTAATATATCATCTTGTATTTTCGGCTTTATGTGAGATTTTATTCATTTAACTTAAATTTTTGTTAAAACCTAAATTTATTTAAATATTGTTTTCAATAAAGTAGTTAGAACGAGCTGTCCAAAATGAGAATAAGAAAAGTTTCCGTACATAACACTGCATATGCCGATTGAGGTTTTAACGTCAGTGTTCCTAGACTGCACTCATCACGAAATGCTGATGGGCCACTTAGAATTTAGCAGCTACCGTCGCCTATGGGTGTTTGCAACGCCAGTGGCATCGCGAACACGCTGCTGTCCATAAGGGTACAGGAACTTGGGTCACTAATGTCGAAACACAACACAAAGTTATTATAGCGACTTACTTAAGACTAAATGTAGTCGCCATCCAGACGGGCTTGGCGCTCTACCACGTAGGTAGGTTGTTTTGTCGCCTTTTATGGCCGACTCGGCCGCAGAGGTCAGTATTCTATCTCCGCCCTTGCACGAATAAAAACTAGCAAAAACTCTAAACTACCAAAAAGATTAATCCATACTTATGTTAGAAATGTGAAAGTAGCTCTGTCTGTTACGTTGTCTAGAGAATACAATCCCGAGCATATTTTTCCAACCCGGGATTAGACGATGTGGTTTCTAATTGGGCTCAAATGTAAAAACGAGTAATTTCTAGAAAAATGTTTTATAATTTTATTCCACGAGTCCACGACACAAATCACAATATAGTAAGAAAATAAAAAAGACAAAACAAAGACACTATACTTTGTAAGTAAGAAATAACGAGACAAAAAAACTTATTTAGAATTTCGAAAATACAGTTGTAGAAATATCAATGCATCCAAGGTTTGACTTCCAAGCCTTCTGGGAAATCCCTTCTAAGTTCTACAAGCATATTATTAGAGCTGTACCTATGTAGTACGTATCGTACGCGTATCAAAGGTTTGTTTTTGTCGACATGTAATAAATGCTATTAATATAATCTAAGCAAGGTCATTGTCAACTCGCAACGGACAACGGAATGCAAACTAACCTGTTTGTGGCAAATCCGAAAATCCCGAGATTAGCCAAGTACAGTCCCGGGATTCTCGGGATCAGAAAACGGTCGGGATCCCAGGGTCCCGAGATTCGGGATCCCGGGATTGTATTCTCTAGTTGTCACGCGTAACCGTTGAATCAATTTTTACGAATTTCATAAAATTTGTATAAAAATAGTAAAATCTAACATTCATTTCAATCATAAAAAATGCTTTTTACGCTAGTATTGCATCAAAACCGGTCTCGTATGAGCGGATGCACATCAAAGGGCTTACGAGGTTAGGACAAAAACGAACCTGTGGCCCGCGGCGTACTGCATTTCCGGAAAGTCCGGATATTGGAGTCCTGATAAAAATGAAGCGGTTATTCATTTACGTTGTTTTTAGAATTGAATAAAAATACAGATTATTATTGTTTTACGATTATATTCCGTGTGTATGTCTTAAAATTTGTCATTACAATATACAGTAGAATCCGTTTATTATGACTCGGCCTATATTGACCAACCACTTAATATGAAGTAATTATACAAAGAAGTTTGGTTTTTATATAAATTATTTTTAACGGATATAATGACTTCGCTAATACTGACATGTCGCTTATTGTGACCAATTTATAATAAACTACACCCGATTATAGTGACCGCCATCATTCCTAACACCTTTGGCAGCGTTCGAGAGGGTCACGTGACACCCGGCGACGTTCGGCTCGTTGCAAATAGTAATAGTACTAGAGAGTGTTATTAATACAATAAGGAAGAAACAAAAGAAGACAAACATTGTTGATTTATGTAAAACATAAAATAACATATAATTAAATTACGTACAATTTTTCATATTTTGATTTAATGTGCTGTGTTTCTCTGTATTAAAATGAATACATAAATATATACCTAACAAAAACAAGAGATAGTTTATTTTCTACAAAATGATTTGTATGACGTCCGCTTAATATGACGTGTTTGTCATTTCCCCTCGATGTCGCTATAAACGGATGCCACTGTATTTGTAAATCAAAGCATCAAATAAGGGTTGAACTTATTGTCCTCTAGCAAGCTAGATGCTTATTAGGAATGTCTGTAGAGAGTATCTTGAAGGAAGAAAATTATCAAATAATGGATACCACTCGGTTTTTTGCCTTTCGTGCTGTGACTGAAGGCAGTCGCCCTTGTAAAGACTAAATTATGCCGCGTCTCTGCATTTTGTCTACGCACGTGCGGAGTAAGAACAGACACCTGTGGCCGGGAGCAACTTGTTGTAAAAGGCGAAGAAACTAAGTGTGTTCTGGCATAAATGACCTGATTCAAGTTCTGCGGATGACGTTCCCCTGGCGCTAGTAATATTCATAGGTGACGGAAACTGCTTAATATTCAGTGGGCCGTCAACCTGATCAGCAGTAATAAAAAAAAATCCTTAATGAATGAACTTGACAGTTGAAAGAATGAACTTGACATAGAATTCAATTTTAATGTCGTCTGTGGTTCGATCTCTAAGCAGGATATACTTATTTGTGTATGCAATTAGTTTGTTCTGACCTGAATTTGTGTATATATAAAGCCTTGCGATGCATGTTCTCCCCAGACCACCGGCTTGTCGTGTTAGGATCCCCAGAGACCTAATTGAACCTGGGAGTTGAGCATTGAGGTCGTGAAATCTAACTTACGGACAGGATAACAGAAGCCTCTGATGGCCCACATTAATCAAGATTTACCCACCAAGCCAAGATGGGTAAACGTAGAGTTGCGGTAAAACCGCGCCAAACTATTTATGTATGTCGGGGTAATAAACTCAATACCTCGAACCATCCCGACGAAACATTGTGGGGCAGAAGAACCAGACAAGATTTTTCTAGCGCGGTGAACTGTTTTAAAAACATATTACAAAGTTACCATATGAGAAGTAGACGTGTGAGTAAAAAAAGTACTGTGACGTAACAAAACGTTCTCGAGGCGTGTACACACTGAATTGAAAGGGTCTCGTCAAAGCGATGGCGTCAAAAGTGTGGGCAAACAATAGACTCGAGCACCTGCATCCGCTAATGAAGGTGCATTGGCCAGGGCCGGTTTAAGAATAGTTACGGGTTGCGGGCCAGCATTATTAAAAATTACCTAAATTGAGAGTTCTATAATTAAAAGATGTGTATTACATGTGATTCCAGATACGTTAGTTATTTAATTATATAACAAGCATGTAATCCGGTACAAGTGCTCTGTTTGTCTACACTAATATTATAAATAGTAAATATTTATTATATAAGAATAAGCTAAGTTTGGTGAGCATCCTATGACGACGGGGAAGTACTTTTGAGTTAGAAAAAAAATATAATAAGAAACAACTATACGTTACAGTTAATGAGGTTATAATAAATTTTCTTTAAATTTCTTTAACAATGTTACTAGGATTTTTATAAAGTGCTTACTTAATGAATTACCGAATAAGATTTAAAGGATATTTTGTTAGTTATTCATTATTTGGCTAAATTATCAATTATCATGGAGACTTAATATTTTATCTTTTAATTTCTTTCAATATTGCTGATTGTAATGAATGTAATTTTAAACATATTAACCCTTTTCTGGGACCGTACTGAGTTCATCCCTGTTCAAACTATATACAAAGTGTTCATTTCGAGCTCGGTATGTTGCACTTCGGAAACTATGCGACGAGCCGAAAGTCCTGGCTGTTAGTTTTATAAAGGAATTCTGTGCATTTTACGAACTATGAGCGACTGCCTCCTGAAAGGTATGGCGAGATGGCTTTCGAGATTCTCCGTTTGGCATATTATTGAAACTTTTTAAACAATTTTAAATATATAATTTTTCAAAGCCAAATTAGCGTTTTTGCTTTTCAAGTTTTTTTATGTTCGTTGCATTTCAGTCTATCATCGAGGAGAAAAAGAATTAGGAAGGAAGCCAAAAAGTGTTGGATAGAGAAATCTTTTTTCGATTTGGGTATGCGCAGGAAGTTAGTGTTGTATTGCCCATGCCATGTGCCCTAACGCCCCAAAGCTCTTACCTCTTGATTAAGAGAGGTCGTTAATATCCACTAAAACCATCCCGTTAGTCTGCCACCACCCTCTGGCCTCTTCATGGCCGAAGGCGTAAGGGGGTCCTTGAATGAGTTGGGCTCCACGGCCTTGTGGATGCAGACTGCGCTTCCTCTTTCGCGGTCATGAATATCTCACAAAAGTAAACTTTAATGCGCATGTAAATAAGCTTATCTATGTCAAAAATAAATAGAAACGTTAGTTTGTAATGCTGACTTTAAAATAAATTGTCAGCAACATGTAAACACGTGTTGTGATAATCATGTCTGGACACTCCCGTAAAACGACTCAGGTTTAATATTTCTACGAAAATTTTGTACGAATAATGGCATCTGCACAGCTTTATCCGATAGTTGAATCTCTCTGATAACTACTTGAATTCCAGTAGCGGCCATTTAAAACTTCTAAGTTTAAGTGAAAGACTAAAAAGCTTACATATTTCTAGACTTGCTAATCATGTTTTAACTTTGACTTTGTGCAGGACAAGTATGTAAATTGTGTCGAAAATTATGGATTTATGAAAATATGATTATACTTGTTGAGATATCGTGCAGAAGTCTAGAGAATTTGGGTGTAACATTTCTAAATGGATGACTGATATTGATTTTTTTTACGAGTATTTGGTTTGTAGATGTTTATAATCATATCTAGTGCTTATATATTTTACGCACACTTTTTACGCATTCATGGGCTCAGGCCTGGAGGAAGCCTAAAGGAACAGGCAGTGATCCCGCCACGATGTCCACGGCAGATTAGTGGGTTACGCCATCGGTATTCGCGATGTTTTACTTCGCGGTGGATACGTAGTAGTTATAATATGCACATTGGACGAGAAAACCTGCATAAGCGACTATCCATTGTAACCCTGTATGGCGCTGATACTTGCATGTGACTCTTGTATCTTGACAAAGCAGTGCTATTTTGCCAGTTAGACATGGATACATGAGATAGGTATGCTGTTAATGTACACGATAGATTAAATCGCATATACTAAACGTACCATCGCGAGAATCGAACTCTTAATATTTTTATTATATGTACAAAAAATAAAAAAATATATGAAGCTAACAAACGTAATTAAAATGAAAAATTTGTTTTAACATCTTTATTCGAAACAAATAAATAAATATTTTCTCTTTATAAATTTAGAATTTGTTTAGGTATAGTAAATAATTCAATTGTAAAGTAAAACCGGATACGGAAGAAGTAGAATATACCTCAATAAATATAACCTCTAAAAGCCTGAAACCATTGTGACGAAAAGGATATAAATACTTTTAGACCACACAATATACGGGGGAAGTTATTTTAACGTATGAATCGCCCATGATTCAAAGCTTTTCCACGTATACCCACCCACCCAGTGTTGCCTAAATATTACGTAGAATAGAGGCGGAATAAAAAAGTAAGGAACAGCATGACAATCTCTCGTTCCGGAATACAGTGGTTCCTTAGTGTTTGGGGTTCATTGGACTATTGCTAAAGAATATATAAGAGAAATATGTGTATGAACATGTAATATCATGAACCAACCAGACTCGACAGACGGAGATGAGGTTGACTCAACTTAGGTTTAAAATTTCATAAAAATTGGGAAAACAAAAATTCTGATTTAATTGAATTGCTTGTTTAAGTTTGTGTTCGTGTATTTACTCTGTGGAAAAAGCAAAAAAATTGTCTTACTAAAATGATAAATAAAACTTGTGGAATGCTCTCTTTGCATTGAAAATAATGTAGAGCGATTTTAAACCATAGTACGTGGTTGATATCATTCGCAAATCTAAGTACTGTTCGGAACCCCTCAAAATATGAAAAAAACACTCGTTTTTTTTTTTGCATTCCCATATGAAAACATCTGCAATCAACTGTCGCCGGGTGTTTACAATTCAAAAACAACTAACCGCCTACGTTGTACGCCAGAAAATATTTCCAGTGGTTAAAATCTGAATGCGGAAAATGGTAGTTTGGGTTTTGCAGTATGGTCCAAGGTTTTGTTTGGGAAACATATAACACAAGTGCTATGTTACTTACGTCGGGACTAAATGACGCTATGTGAATTGTCCCTATTTGTTTAGGTCTCAAGCAAGAATGAAAAACCAAATACATCATCATCAGCTTTATACCTACGTATTAAAGGACTAAACTGCCCATAGTTTAGTATTTTAGTATACGTTAAAACCTAACTCAGATTTTGACTTTACGGCTTGAAATTACAGTTACAGGCCAAGTAGCCTTCGCAATGCTAATTGCTCGAAAAAGATCGGAGCTGGTAAACAGTATCCGTAATATATTATGTCATACTCAAAAAAATCTTCCTGCCCTTATCCCCCATTATGGGGGGTTGGCAATACATGATTTCTCCTTCCACTCTCCTCTTAGCCTTCATCTCAACATTCACACCTTTTTTACTTCGAGTGGAGCGTAAACGAGTCTGTTTCGTGTGGATGACTCGGTTCAGCTGGCGGGCTGAGCGGGGAACGCCGAATGCGACGAGTGCACCGGCGCGTGCGCACAACGGCCAGCGAGCGCCTGCTACACATCCATCTTTTATTTGGTCTGCCTCCTCCTGTATCCATCCACTCTTATTGATATCATTTTTAACCTTGAGCTAAATTATATCTAATTTTACTGCTGAAAATAGTGTTTTTGAAAATGAAAGCATGAACACACATTGCGCCGAAACTCAAGTTAAAGTAAATGCATTGACATAAAGTTAAACGATGAACTTAGTCATAAGTTAGTATTTGTATTGAAAGACAAACGAAAAGTAGTTATATCAGCTAATGGATCTCTTTATTTGTTCAGGGGTCACTTTTAATGAATTAACGGTCAAGTTTGGATGAGACCCTGCCGTACTTAAAGTCGTATAAATAATTTACTCAGTATACCGATCAGCGTTATCTAAAGCGGGTTGCCGGTGATATTGTGCTTTTCCTATGTTTTCATAGTTATACAATAACGTCAGTGTATGGCAATTTTGTTATATACAATAGGAAACGTAGAGGTCCTACCATTTCTTCTGAGTTTTACCTACCACCTTATTTACCTGGCTAAAAGCTGTAACGTAAGATTATATTTTAGGAGACGGTGGATCATACGATTGCGACTCATATAAAGGCCAAATCAGCAAAATCTTTTTCATCTATTTGCTTGATATAACTATGTCTGTACTCGTCGTCAGACGTCCATTGTTCACAGCTAGACGTAGGCTTTACCAAGTTTGCGCCACAAATCCTTCCCATGCAGCGCCAACCGGCAACTTTGCTCAGGCAATCGCTCCAAGGAGCTTGGGCGCATCCTATCCATCCTCGTTTGCTGAGATCCGGTCTCCATTCCAGAACTCATTTGCTCCAACGCCCATCGCCCTTTCAGCCTGCGAGCGATGTCAGTAACTTTTGGTTTCTTACGGACTTCTTCATTATCGAATTTTATCTATAAGAGCCCTCTACGTAGCCCGTTGCATAGCCCACTGAGTGCGTGGATTTATATATTCCAATTTGACATAGTAAAAACATCCCGTTAAAGTTTCCGGCCAAAAATGCCAAATAACCCAAACATCCGGCTCGGGTAATTGCCGTCGTTATGGGCCGATAACGTATCCACGTTCAATTAAAGATGTCAACGCGGAACTCGCGTGTAGCGTTTCTGGGAACTGTGTTAACCGGAAAATTTTGGATGACGAAGTTAATTCGGAATTTTCGCAATTTTCTTTTGTACATTCCGATCATTGAGGAAGTCGAATATATTACAATACTTCAGTTTTTATTCCCTTTTTATCTACAAAGCATAGACAGATGTTGGCTGTGAGGCTAACAATCGTTTATCAAAGGTTATATTTAGGACACGTGTTAGCCTTTTTTGGGAGGATCTGCTGAAAACCCGTATTAGAAAGGAGATTAATCTATTTCTGCTAGATCCTGAGTAAGTCGTAGTTGAGCAAGTAATTTTACACTCGACAGAGCTTTACTTGGCCACTATATGCTCCCGTGGTAATATGGTTAGTGTACCTTTTTTATTTCTGTGGACCAGCTGACAGACTGACTAAGGACTAGTTAGCTACTACTAGTTAGGGACTAGCTAGACGTAGGGAACTGGAACCACAACACAAGGAAATTATGGGGACATACTTAGAGGTCAGGGATGGTTGCCATCTACACGGGCTTTGAGTCTTCCCACTAGGGGTTTATTGTCGCCTTTTAGAGGCCGTTCCTGGTCGCAAGGGCAATATTTTTACAGCGCCCCTGCACTGAGAGACCTAAATATTTTAGGAGAAAACCGATATCGGTCCCTGAAATTACGAACTCGAAAATCCCAATATTATTTATATGTACCATATATATTTAAATTTCTTATATAATCTAAGTCCTCCGGCAATATAAGGGCGGCCGCAAACGAGAACCGGAAGCTCTAACGCGTCTAACGAGCGGTCGCGGGGAATTTACGATTTTAGCACATTATATCTTCTGTTTATTGTCTATAATATTAAAGTAATCTGGGGTAATTGTTATGGTCTAGAAAATGTTTTTTTTTATGGTATCCACCTGCTTAGAGAGGTTATATAAATATTTAGATTTTCCCGCGTTAAAGTTTCACAGCTGTTCTGAGATAAATGTGGTTGGCTATTTGAAATAAATTTTCTTGTTTTAATCCTTTTTTAAATGTTACCATTTTAATATTTTATATTACTTGTATAGAACTGACAAGTTGCCATTATTGTGATGATAATGAAGCCGTGTTTCCATAAACATTTTTTTATCGTTGATAAACTGCAAACAAGCTGACGGCCCACTTAACAGTAAGCCGTTAGCGTCGCATATGAATGTGTGCGACGCTAAGAGCACCGCGAATACGCTGCTGTCCCATAACAGAAACCTTGTTCACTTATGCCGGAACAGAACACAGGGTTATGGTGGCATACTTAAGACCAAGGCTGGTTGCCATAAAACGATAAAACCTATTAATTATAGAATATTTATTTGTAATAATACGCAGCAAATTGCACTTTTAATGGCTGACAAAATGCGAGACTTAAACCTAAATACTACGAATATTTTTCTTAAAATATTCTTGACTGGTGTTAGAGCGACACAAACAAGAACCGCGTGTCACAGAGATGATTATGCTGCGGTGGATGTGTGGAGTAACGCGGAAGGACCGCGTTAGGAACTCCCGCATTTGCGGCAGTTTTCATGTCCGTAACATTGTGGATAAATTGCAGGAGTGTCGGCTTCGTTGGTACGGTCACGTTTTACGGCAACCGGATACTTACCTGGGAAACAAATGTCTGGCCCCGGCAGGAGGGGTAGACCCAAAAAGTGCTGGCTTGACGTCGTAAAGGGTGATATTCGTGCTAATGGGCTCACTACCAGGGATGCTGAAGACCGTGCGAAGTGGAGTAGAATAACTCGGAAAGCACCGAAGCGGAAGTCTAGGTAGCAATCGGGATATAACGCTGAGATGATGATGATGATTATTCTTAAAATAAAAATGATACATTACACTAACAAAACTAAATATCAGTGGATAATTCGAACTGAATATTTAATAAGTAGACGAAAGCAGACAATAATAAAAGGACGTAATATCAATTAGAGAAAAAAAGAATAAACACAAATTAACAATATAATCCATTAGTGCTTGCATAGTCAGCGATTATTGTACAGCTTTCATGAGTCCAGACAAACGAATTTGTACTTTATCCAATTAGTATTAGATATTAAATCGGATTAATTAGACTACTGGTGTTTCCAATTGGCTTTCCTCCAATTGGGGGATAGTTTTAATTGATTCCAACTTGTTTTGCATCTAAATTTGTATATATTTTAATATGTATTTGTTTTTATTTAGTGAAATAACATTTATTTAAACAAGGTTCGTCTTAAAATATATTTAATATGCAAGACGTGTCGTTAGTCCTTGACTTCAAATTAATGTCTGCCTCTTCAGACCAATGAATCCGAGTCCACACTAAAAGTACTCAGTGAAATAAATGATCTGTTATTAATTTATTTGGCTAAGCTTTTTTTATTTACCTCTTGTGTATTTTTTTCGCTGCATAATTTTAGTTGTATATTTCAATATAATAATAATGAAAACTAACATTCTTAGTTTCAGAGATTTTATATAAATGAATAAATATACTTGGACAATTTACACAACGGCATATAGTCACAAATTAAGTAGCTTAGCAATTGTGTTGTGGGTAGTAGACAACTGATTTACTATACATATATGTAATCAATGTAATTCAGTTCAGTTTTTGAAGGTGTGGCTCCAACGCCCTTGGCATTGATTTTGCCAATGTCTGAGTAGAATATAAGTGACAGGTTTAATGGCGAAAAATAAAGGGGGGGGGGGGGGGGTCAAACGCGGTGATCGGTTCGAAAGCAATGTAATAAATGTAATTCCTTTTCTTTAAATATTCGCGCGCATCGATCGTCATCGTTACAAAGCGATATAGGATGGATAATTATTATTTCATATAGAGAGTCTATGGTGAAAATTCTGTAGTCTATGGTAAACTATAACTAAATGTCATGTCATGAGAAAGCATTTTTTCATAAAAATAATAATTGTGTTACATACTAACTTAAAGTAACAGAATTATTATAAAGTTGAGAATTACAAAAAAAAACTGATTGTTTTAGGATCATCACCGTGATTAATACATGTTAAATGCAGTTTCTTTAATTACAGGTAAAGTTAAGTTTTGTATTGTTGTTCAATTCGTACATGTAGGTTATCAACATAATATTTTATTACAGAGAAACTCAGTTGTGTTTATTCTATCCGCACAGAGGCGGAGGAAGAATACTGACCTCTGCGGCCGGGGTCGGTATTTCGGAAAAGAAAACAACCCACCCTAGCTGCGTATGCCGCCATAATAACTTTGTGATGTGTTCCGCCATTAGAGACCCAAGTTCCTGTACACTTATGGGACAGCAGCCTGTTCGCGATGCCACTGGTGTAAACTGGCGTTGCAAACACCTATAGGCGACGGTATCTGCTATGGGAATTCTAAGTGGGCCGCCAAATATAAGATGTGTTACTCTTGAATTTAATTCACTGCTCAATTAGTGAAATTCAGCATATGATAAATCTACAATAGTTGACTGAGGTCAGGACAATGTGGCACAATCCTGGCCTCTTTAAGGAGATAAATAATATTCTAGAGAAAAACAATATTATATAATGAACAGAAGGTGGACACTGGGGTATTTTTACTGCTTAAACCATCGCTGCAAGTCTCAGAAAATGGTGGTTGCGGGCACATTGTACATGAATTTCACACTAAACGCGCGTTCAGATACATTCGAACTTATACTTTGCCCCTCGTGTTAAAAAAAACGTTAAATTATTTGTTAGAATCATGTTCATGGTGTTTTCATCGTAGCGCATAGTCATGGTTTAAAGATCGCCCCCAGCCATAAAAACATCTTTACTTAAAGATAGCAGGTGTGCAAATTGTAAGATCTTTAAGGTTATCTTTGGCACCCTGCTAGTCTAGGATCAAAATTGGTATTTTGATATTTGGCTTTTTGATAGTCGCCCTTGTGTAAGATAGGTCCTATTTTGAAACTTTCTCTGATATTTTATATCTGAATTTCTCAATTTTTGTAAATTCAGATATACATACACTCCAACATTTGCATCTTCAAAGTATACAGCATTATTTTATCTCTCTTCTTATAGAGCCTAAACGTGAGGGTAAATAATCTTAAATAACTACTCCAGTCGTCTATAGACCTATATCCGGGCATAATTACAAAGGAGGGGATGTTCCCGATATATACACAATGAGAGCTGTCTGTCTGGAGTTCACAATGGGCTCCGCTCCCAGTCACTTCCAGGTGGAGACGGGTGAATACTTAAGCGAGCCCTCAATCTCGATCGTGTGGTCCAAGTTAATCACTCTGGTCTAAAATGTTTTATAAATTCAAAAAAGGTATGGAAATATAATATAAATTTTATCCGTGCAGGGGCGGAGAAAGAATACTAACCTCTGCGGCTGGGGGCGGCCTGTCGTAAAAAGCGACAAAACAACCCTAGCTATGTGCTAGAGCCCCAAGCCCATCTAAATGGCAACCGCCTGATCAAGTATGCTGCTATAATAAAATTGTGTTGTGTTCCGGCATTAGTGACCCAAGTTCCTGTACTCGTGTGGAATAGCAGCGTGTTCGCGATGCCACTGGCGTTACAAACACCCATAGGCGACGGTAACTGCTAAATTCTAAGCGGGCCATCAGCCTGGCTGCTGAACAACACCTAATAAAAAGGATAATAACAAGGAATGTAACATATTTTACAAAACAAATCATTGGTTTTATATCTTCTGTAAAACTATTTTGAAAAATAAATATTTTCTGTTTATTCTTTTCTGTTGTTGTTTGTGTAATAACGCCAAGAAATATCATCCAAGAGGACTTAACAGAAAGCCAACCTGGGTTTGCTACCTGTAAACACTTGATATTTTTATTCTCCATGCAAAGGTGGAGTAAGAATACATACGCCTGTGGCTGAAGACGCCCTGTCAAGTCGTAAATGGTAACAAAACAACCCCAGTTGTAAAATCTTTAAGCCTTAAGCTAGTATATATAATTAACCTCATCCCGCATATAAGAACAATTAAACTTCTTGCAGCATAAAGGATTATTCGTTTCTCGCCCTTTACAAAGTCCTAGGAAGTTTGACACTTAAGAGTGTGAGCGAGGTGGTAGTCTCTAAATATGCCATAATAACCTTATGTTCCTGCATAAGTGACCAAGGTCCCAGTTCCTCCCCTATGTGGACAGCAGCGTGTTAGTGATTCTCTTGGTGTTGCAAACATTCATAATCAAGGGTAACTACTATGTGTAGTCCGTCGGTCTGTCTGCTGTCTCACAGCAATAAAAATAGATGTATGATTATTCGTCGTATTCGTTAATTTAATTTGAAACCCGCCTCCGCTCGCACTTGGACTGTAGCACCCTTAAACCCCTATTGCGTTGCATACGTAGGGTGAAAGGCGTCGTCTCAGGCCCTTGAAAGATTAATCTTACATGGAAATTGTTTTCACTGTTCACCAAAAGCTTTTTATACTCATTTTCAAGTCACTTGCAAGTGACAGGTGATTGAAAGAATTTTTTATATTATTCAAAAGATTAGGTAAACGATGAAAGTGACATTTAATATTTATATTAGCTTTACAATGTAGAATGTTAATATTTATTTATAATAACAGCCTATAACGTCCCACTAGTGGGCTCGGGCAACCCCTTAAAGGGAATGGAAAGTATACTCGGATTGTTGAATAATACAAATAACACAAATACAAAATATACACATTATGCGACAAAAACTGCTTAAAAAAGCCATCGTAGATTTAGAACCCGGGTCCGCCTACGACAGATACCACTGGGCACCTACGACACCTACCACATATGGTGATGAGGTATGCTTATTATTCATATTATATATATAGTATTCTTTGGGACTACCGTTTCCGGACTTTCTGACTTGTGTGGCCCGTTCGGTATCAGCTTATAATAGGGCAGCCCCTACACCTTATGTCGTAGGAGCATTAAGAAGTAAAGGGCATAACTTTAATGTATTTTTTATTGCTTTAGGGCAGCACCCAGGCAGACGGCCCGCTTACAATGTAGCAGTTACGCCAGTGGCATTGCGAACACGCTACTGTCACTAATGCCGACACAATGTTATTATGGCGGCATACTTAAGAAAAAAAAACTTAAGACCAAAGGCGGTCCCATCCAGACGGGTTTGGTGCCCTACCACGTAGCTAGGGTGGGTTGTTTTGTCACCTTTTACGACAAGCCGACCCCGGACGCAGAGTCAGTATTCTTTCTCCGCCCCTGCACGGATCAAAATTATAATATTAATAGTTTTTTAAGTTTTATCATTTAGCTTGAAAATAGTCCTTCAAGCTTGACCGCATTGTCACTTACATAATAATTTCTATGCACTATTTCTAAGCACGTATTCGAGTAAGTGAGTAACCCTTCTAGTGTCCGAAAAAAAAAACAAGTGGACCAGCGAGAGCGTTCCATGATTTACGAGCTGGTGCCTTTTACCGTTTGGACCGATCTAATTTACCGCTTGGCCTCACACGCGGATGATTTAGGGACCGCACAACCCCCGACAGATAGGAATCGTGTTGCCTGCTATTGTAAAACCTTTATACCATCATATAGGAACAATTTATACTTCTTGCAGCATAAGGAATTATTAGTTTGTTGCTCTTAACAAAGTCATAAGAAGTTTGACACTCTTAGCTAGGTGGTAGGGCTTCAATTCCGTCTGGACGTGCAACCTCCACAAATTTCCAAATATGGCGCCATAATAAACTTGTATTGTGTTCTGGTATAAGTGATCCGCTCCAGTACCAGTACGCGGATTGCAGCGTGTTAGCGGTGCCTCTAACGTCGCAATGATCCATAGGCGACGGTAACTGCTAACTACTAATGTCTACGAGTAGTAGTTTAATGATTAAAAGTTAAAAATAGATTTAAAAAAGGTTTTTCGTTAACTGTATAAAATTATGATTTTATGTAAATAGTGTTTGTACTCGATTGTAATGATTTAACGGCTTAGCGAGAGATAACAACAAGCCACATCTGTTAAATTAATAATTACTCGCATAACTATTAAATACTTAATTAAATTTGTGACATGTTTTGTTGCCTACGGAAAACAATACTTTCCCTGTGTGTTATGAATGTCGTGCGTTGTGGTGTGTTTTGACTTGCGCTTTGCAAAGAATAGTTTTCCTGTTCTCAATCACTGGAACAGATTGAATAACTTGAGTTCGAGAACATTCAAGATTAAGTGGGCCGTCAGCCTATCTGCTGTGCCATAACAATAAAAAATATTTCGTGCACTTGTCAGCCAAGTTATCACACCCGGAGCGCAAACAAGAGGTAGCTGGTTCAAATCCCAGGGTAGCATCATCTTAAGCAGTATAATTTTGACGTAACATCAGTGAAGTATAACATCTACAGAAAACACACGTAGCCAGATTTGTAACCTCCCAATCTGCCTTGGATAAGTATAATTTTAAAATAAAAAAACAGTTATTTCCCTCCAGTAGGAAGCCTGAGCCCAGCTGTGGGACGTTGTCGGCTTATTTATTCACATTTCTGGTCAAGCCAACAAAAATCTAAAAAATAATTTGAACATATAGATTAATATTACGTAAAACCAGAGATTATTTATTGGCGGAATAAAGAAATTTCTGGAAATTCATTTCACCTGGCAACATTACATACGAAGCATGGACAGATCGATATTATAAGCTATTATATATTATATTTAGCTTTAGATTTTGATTAAACCCCGTTTTTATGTATTGATTGTGTTTATATGTATAAAAAAACTATTACAATTATTTTACTTTACGAGAAGATCCTCTGCTTTTAAAAGCATTTCATTTCAATGTTCAATGCTTTTACTTCGCAGACTAATGCCCATTATTTAATGTTTTCATAGAGCTGCACTTTTTCACGCCATTTATTTCAATTCCCTTCTCTGACATTATTGGAGGTAGTGGTAAAAAAAGCATATTATGTAGGTAGAAGTTGAAAAAGTGTCTAGTTATTCGCTGTAAATTGTATGTTAGTTCAAAAACCCGCCAACGCTGAGTTACAAATTTTCTATCCCACTCTAATAATTATTGGCTCTTTCCTCTAAAATTTACATTGATGGGATTGTGGTGCTTTAATTTACTGAATTTTCATGGACACCTTTCAAAGACGTTCTTCCTTACCTCTAACCTCCATATCTGACAGTCTGAAGTAATGGGCCCATAAGAAAATATCGCATTTTGTTTAAAAGTTATATTCAGGGTGTAATTGGGTGTAATACAAGGTGTTATCCATTTGACGTTTACAGTTTCAGACAGAATGATGTGTTGTTATATCTGGCAAAATCCAATAGGGCACTCAGACAAAACACAACTCCATTTAAATAAGTTATCAAAGATGTATCACATCCGATTTACATAATTTAAATGAGATTCGTTTTATCAATTTCGTATAACCAGAGCTCTTAAAGAAACTCGATTGAAACCTAAATTGGCTGTTTAGGGACTCGCATATAATGTTGCCATGTGATTTTTCAAAGATTGGTTTTCTAAGACGTAACATTTATTCATCGTATTCATAGCTTGTTTTGTTGCGTGTTAGTGTTAGCGTGTTTTAGTGTTCAGAATTATTTATGTTGTAATAACTTATTATCAAACGTCTTCCACTATAGGACCTAGCGTGACCCAGACGTTTTCCGTTTGCATTTCGTATTGAACCCCAACCGGCAACCTTGCAAAAGGCAGTTATTCAATAGGCAACAAAAGAATTCCACAAAAAGGTTTGCTACTGTTAGCAGTCACCCCCATAAAAATATAACTCAGCTACAACTGCTATCTATTTCCTTGTAAAAATAAGTGTCCCAAACGTGTATCGGTGTAATTGGTGGCGCAGGAATCGCCGTATGAAAATACTACAATATACTTCAGGATCCGGACTTAGCGTTTCTAATCAAGCCGAAATGAAACCCCCACAGAATGATTCTTCTTTGTTTTTTAGGAATATATTCCAGCAGACCTGGCAACACATATTGCACAGAAATCTCAGTTCGCATCTCGACGCGAACGTGCGTATCACGCGATGCTACTATCAAATTTACTCTTACACGTAATAAAACGCATTAACTTGGGTGTCTGTCACACCGTAGCGCCTTAGAGATGTTTCTAAAATATTAATGTCGCTGTTTTCATTAGATGATGTTTTATGTCTGGGGTTTCTTTGCAAATATTGTAACAAGTGCTTATTTATTTTTATTTTATCACCCCTATTTCACCCCCTTCAAGTTTTATTTTCGCGACAAAATGTTCTTTTCCATGGTCCAATATATTTCTATGCCGAAATTATAATAATCAAAATTGGTTCAGTGGCTTAGGTGTGAAAACATAACAGAGATACTTTCACATTTAAAATATTAGTATAAATAGGCACTCCTTCCAAATATACTGGAATGAGTAAATTGTAATATTATTGGTCAAATTTTTCGCGATCGGAATTTTTAGCGGTACCCTTGACGTCACTACCATCCATAGGCGAGGGTAACCGTTTACTATTAAGTGGGCAGTTAGCCTGTCTGCTGTTCTACAGCAATAAAAAAAACTTTTGATTAATTTATGTCTTGCAGAAATAATTAACTGGGTATTTTGTTTCTTAATTACACTTCGGTGTAACAGTGCTCCATTTAAAGGCGATACACACGTGTCCGGAGGCGTTCGAAGCAATCTCTCTTCAATTTTACACGCGTTTGCACGTAACGAGATCGCGTGATGGAATGAAGAGGTCCACATACATTGCACGGCCGTGTTGCAATATTTCTCCATGTCGCAAATTCAAAAGTCAATGTACTGCGAACTTATTGTATACATGTCTCGAAATACGTTTAAAAAGTAATTTGGGAGAGATTGCGTAGGTTGAAATCGACTTATTCGTTAAAAGTTTCGTCCTAAGCATTTTTTATTTTAAGTTTGTGTTTTTTAAATGTGAAGGTACTCGTATAAACGATTATGAATCTGAAAATTATGTTCATAATATTATTAATGTCCGCGACTCTTTTTGTATGCACACTGGGGCCCTCAGAAACAACCTTTGTTTCTAGTTTTTGACTACGTTATAGGTTCTAAATTTTATATCAAGAAAATAAATGATTTGACTATTTAGTTATTATTCTTGTGGCTAGCATCCCAAAAACTCTTGACTCAAGTCGGGCTTGTGAGATTTACTTAGTGGTGTCGCTTACAGCCCATTCTGTTAATTGTTCCCAATGAATTTCGAATTCTAACCACAAAATGCTAGTGGCTGCAATATAATTGTTACTTTAAATTAATCAACCGTACATGCAACGGGGAAATTTCGCTCAATTAATATTGCATTCTAAAATTCACGGAACGCGAGTCATGTTGATAGGCTCGTCGTACAATGTAACTCGTGCTATAAATATACATTGCTATAGCGATTAAAGCATATTAATAATTATTATATTATAATGTACAAGTATGAGAAGGTGGAAAAACACTACTCACACTTTGTCGTATAGACGAGTTATTCGTTTTAATTGTAGTAATAGCAATTATAAATCCATTCTTAAAAGCATTGTATAGAAAATTAATTATTCCTATTTTTGTATTTAAAAAGAAATCACTTGCTAGTGCAAAATAATATGGGATACAGCCTAGTAGCTGTATCTTAAAGGGCATTTTACAAAGACAGACACGTGCATCGAGCCAAATCAACCCAAAAACAAAAATTATCCAGAAAGAATGCTATGTCACAAGGAAAATTGAATGGAAAAAGATAGAGAGGTAAACGAAAAACAAGATGGATTATCTAAAAGATGATATGGCGAAAGAAGTTGTATTTATATAATTTTTTTGTTAAGAAGTTTTTATTTTATAATTTTTGTAGCTATAATCTACTAATTACTACATGCTTAAATAAATCAATTCTGTCAAAAGTTATGCATGGTCATATATAATCAGTGAGTGAACAATCAATTATTCTCTGTTTTCGTACCCTTAAGGTTGGATTTTTCCCCAAATTTATATGGAACCACCCTCGGGGTATCCAATAAAAAAATTATTTTTAAAATCGGACTACTCTGTAAAAAGTTATGCGTCGAATTGAGAACCTCCTCCGTTTTTTCGTCAGTTAAAAAGTGTATGTTGAGATGACGGCAAACAAAAGAGAGCGGAAAGAGAAACCACGCTGTTCCGACACTGCATAATGTGCAGGCAGAAAGAAAATGGCAAACTCAGAGGGAAGGCTACTTACATAACTTCTGAGCAATAAATTTCGTTAAATATATAATATATGAGATTACGGTATAAGGGTAATAGAAATATGAAGTTTAAATATAAAAATTTCACATCTATATTAGCGATCTATATTTCCCCTCAGATCTACCATTTCTTTTACATTTCCAGTTATTGATTGTGTTTTACTTCTTTTTCATTATATTTATATTCGTCGGCTATAGTTTTAATACGTAGCATTTCTGTGTGTGACAAACTTTATCTATGTGCGCCTGACCGCAACTGTAATTAAATTCCGACAGCTTATTGTGATTATTTGAAGGCACTGCCATCTACGCTTCGTTGACAGTACGGTGGTAATTAATTTGGTATAAATTATATTACGGATCGCGCACATAATGTGCAGCGTGTGACGTGTTACGAGTGTGACGCACCATGGACACCTTTGGGGACATCCATTAATTACGTGAGCTATTTTTCGATCAGTTTAGCACCCCCCACCCCCCCCTTAGGAGAGATTTAGTGAGATTTGCCTGGACCCCCCCCCCCCTCCCCTTACGTTAGATTGGCGCTAAAAATATTTTAAATTAAAATTTATTTTTACTATTCGGGAAAATAATAAACCGTTCAGCTATACTATAATTAATTAATTTAAATTAACTAAAATACAAAGTAAAAAAACAGATATAAACATATTTTTTAACATCTGTAATCTATATCTATACTTCTATACTACTATTATAAAGAGGAAAGATTTGATTGTTTGTTTGTTTGTTTGTTTGTTTGTTTGTTTGTTTGCTTTGAATAGGCTCCGAAACTACTGACCCAATTTAAAAAACTCTTTCATTGTTGGGAAGCTACACTATCCCCGGGTGACATAGGCTATATTATATTTTCAAAAAAATTAGGGATCCTTACTAAAACTCCAATAATGTAACCCAAAGTGTAAAAAAATTACCTAAAATATTATTTAAATCGCGTGCGTTGCGAAAACTATTGATGATAGAATAAAATAATGTACTACAACTTTGCAGAACACATCATTGTTTACAAAAAGTGTCGCGACAGCATATGTCTAACTATTATAGTTATGCCACAATAAGTGTTCTTTTATTTTAAAAATTTAATTTAAATGCCACCCCTAGAAAAGGCTCTTTATTTGGATCTTGGTATTAATCCTTATCAAAATAAATTACTTCATATTGAAAACTGTTTCAATACCTTTATAAAACTTTTTGAATTATTCAATTCGGATATTCCATTCGAAAGATATCACGAGTTTAAAAATGTAAGTATTAGAAAAATGTTGCGTGGTAGCCGCTCACCCTGTTCGGCTAGCTAGGCAGCACCTTATGCAATGTAGGCGTGCGTCACTGGGGTTTTTACAAAAATTAGAATACTTATTAAAAAATAACGAAAAATAAATAAAAAGTAATAACAAAAAAATCATTAAAATAAAAGCTCATAGAAATAATAATATTCAAACTTTCTTTATAATTTTATTTTTTTAGTAACCTGACGCAAATAGAAGGGTTTGCCTCTGTCCGAGGAGTGCACGGGTGTGCGTACCCGAGGTGCCCGAGCATCCGTCGCTTCACTCCCCTCTCCGTTCGAGGCGACATCCTACCTTTCTTTCCGTCTACCTCTTACATCCTTTCCAACTTAGCTCTCTGTTCGTGGCGTGGTCCCCGGTTGGATGGTTGCGAATACTGATTGGGGTCCCGGGTTCTATCCTGGGACCTGATTTGGTAGTCGAAACCATGCCTATTTCGACTGCGCCTGCACAGAGAGTGTTCCCGGGGCGGGAATTGCATCCTCGCTGTCGGTTGGTCTTGCTGGGCCGGCTACGACGTCAGGCGACTCTGCTTTTTCTGGAGTGTCGTCTGGTAGTCGTACCCACGCCTGACTAGCACGCGACGGGGATGCGAGTCCCGTCCAGAATTGGCCGCGGACCTGTCGCTCCCGGCCCTGGTTCTGTCCATGGTCGGGGGTGATCCTGGATGGACGACCGTCGCCTCCTTTTGCGAGGCAGTAGTGTCTGCAAGGGAGGCAGCGGAACGGGAGCGGGAGTCCGCCACCGCACTCCCCTCCCGCCAACGTAGGCCGCTTCGTCGGCGCCGGAGGGCGGGCAACGATCCCCGGCCGCCGTAGAAAGCGGCCGCAGGCGGCCCCTCAGGGGAGGATCCGCCGCTCGCACTATTGCCGCGAGGGAGAAGCCGCGTGCTGTTCCGCAGCCCCCCTCAACTCCTAGAGTTGTTACAAGAGAACGCCGGGGGGACGAAACCCTGACCCCCTGGCGCCAGCACTTTAGAAGGGGCCCGCTTTAAGACAAAGCGTGGGCCGGCGCCGGCCCGGGCCACGAGATCGGCAGGCCATATATCCGTGGGCCCGGGCGTAGGCGATAGAACAGCGGGGTTTTTTAGTGGGTAGTCGGATGGTCGAACATCTTTTCCGGAGTCCCTTATATCCCTCGGTCCCCCCGGGCCGGGGGAACCCGTCAAGAGAGGTTTTTCCCCGAGACCGAAAAAAAATAGAAGGGTTTAATTTTTAATTTTTTGTTAAATACCCATGCGAAGCTGGGACGGGCTGCTAGTATTTTATATTTTTTGAAGGTGACGTGAGATTTTCGATTATCCCCCCCTCGGTTTAAATGAGATTTGGTGAGATTTCATTGGATCCCCCCCCCCCCATTCTGAGCTCACGTAGTTAATGGATGTCCCCTTTAAGAATCTCACTGATTTGTTTACTTCAGAACGTTGTATCTAAAATCAACCTTTCAACCAAGGAAGTTTAAAATGATATCTTAATTGCAACTATAAAGCATTACAGTTTAAGAGCGGTCAAAATGTGTCTTAGTATATAAAGTGGAAATACTATTTGTAACTTGATATATTTGAACTGTAATTTGAAGTCAAATATTGTTTTGCCGTTAGGATGCAGCATTATTTATGAGTAACAAAGGCTTTCTATCTCTAATACAGGTTCTCCGTGCAGGGGCGGAGTAAGAATACTGACCCCTTTGGCCATGGTCAGCATGTCGTAAAAGGCGACAAAACATCCCTAGTTACACGATAGGGCGATATACGTCTGGATGGCAATCACTCTTGATATATAAGTAAGCCGCCATAATAATCTTATGTTGTGTTCCGGCATTATTAACTCGAGTTCCTGTACCTGTGTTCTCGGTGCCTCTAGCGTTGCAAACATCCATAAGCGACGGTATCTGCTTATTATTAAGTGGACTGTCAGTCTGTCTTTTGTCCCTCAGTAATAATAAAAAAGGCTACATTTATTACTGGATAACATTAGGGATCCCTACTAAAGCGTAAATAAAAAAATACCATACGTCCTGCATAAAAATACTTAGGTACTCTAAGATTATCCCAGTTTAAAAAAAGTCCACTCGTGCGAAGCCAGAACGGGCCGCTAATCCTAACTAATATTATAAATGCGCAAGTGAGTTTATTTGTACGATTCCACGCCTAAACCGCTCAACCAATTTTGATGAATTTCGGTATAATCATAATTGGGACCTTGGAGAAGGACATAGACTTTTTTATTTATATGGCAGAACAACGTTTGCCGGGTCAACTAGTCATATATAAATAAACACGGGTTCTAAAATTTTCGTATGATGTAGCTACTCTTGTAAACAACTTTATTTATAGTCCCAGCTCCGCAGACAGCCCGTCTGGATGGCAACCACACTTGGTCTATATGTATGCCTCCATAATAACCTTGTGTTGTGTTCCGGCATAAATATTGGCAATGCCCATAGCGTCGTAAACATTTATATGCGACGGTGGCTGCTTGTTATTAAGTGATGGCCAGCTCATTTACCTAACCCATTGTAATCTTTACAAAATAAACCTTATTCCTTACCTTCTTCTCCATTCACATAAAGGTAGGAGCCCTTATCCCACTTTATATGAGGTCGGCACAACATGTTCTCTCTTTCCACTCTCCTCTGTTAGCCGCCATCTCAACATTCACACGCTTTTTTGCTTTACATCTTTTTGTGGTTTACCTCTACTTCTGTATCCATCCATCGCATTTCTAACATTTTCCTTGTTATATAATATTCTTCCTTGCGCATTACATGGCCAAATCACGCTAGTCTGTTACGTTTAAGTTTTTCAATAAAGCGCTATTTTCACACTTCCTCTAATATACACATTTCTAATTTTATAAATTTTTGTAACTCCATACATCCATCTCAGCATTTTCATCTTTGTTAATCGTATCTAAGAAAATGCATTGCCACCCCATTCTACGACGACGCTGCCATCTCTCGATTCGTCCATTCAAAATATTCGCAGTGCACGCGTCGCGTCGATTTCGGTTGTTCTATTCCAATATTTCTAGAAATTAACTAGCGCAATCGAAAGTAGTTCGTGCCAGTGCCTACAGCCATAATCGAAGAGCCCCAGCAGCACAAAGACTGAGGTAAGCGGTTGTGTATTTGTGTTGTTGAAATGCCATTCCCGATACCAAACACGATCCATACAATGCGATAGACCTTATTACGGATTTATAAATTTTACCTTTGAGTTTAAGTGGTACTCTTGGGTCACAAATTGTTCCTGAGATCTGTCGCCATTTCATCCATCCTGCACTTACTCTGTTTTTCACATCTCGGCCTATCTCACCGTCGTTCTGGATTAATTATCCGAGGTACAGGAAGTTGGAGCAAGTTGGCATCGCCACGCCTCCTAAGGTATTCGGAGTAAAGTCGGGGATATTCCACCAAAATCGCATAATAGATGTTCAGTTTTGGTTCTACTTATCTTAAACCCAACACCCCTTAATCTCTCCTGCCATGTAGCCAATCTGCTATGGACCTCGTGAGCATTTTCTCCATCCAGCACAATGTCAACAAACCTTAATCCTTACCTACTCTCACTAAACTAGACCCTTGTGTCTGAAACCAAGAATAGCTTCAATTACGGAAGCATTCGACGCAGTAAAAATTAATCAAACCTGACTTTAAGCTCATGCCCAAGATTTGAGTGCTGTTTTAATGTCCGCCTGTGTCTAATATGCCTGTCCTGTTAACGAGCGTGGACTGCTCGTAAAAGCCTGCCATTTTTCGTATTTACACAAGTTTAATTTACACCGAAGCGTAATTAAGGATACTTTTCGTGTTTCAAAATATTTATAATCACGGATATAGATAAGATTAGAATATACTTTATTGTACACCATTATAATTACAAAATACAACTTAATTAAAATTATGTTAAGGTACATTGGGCGGCCTTATTGCTAATAGCAATCTGTTACAGGCAACTTTGGGATGGACAAGATATTAGACAATATGGACAGATATGGACAAGGTACATACATAAGGGTGTACATACATAATCATTTAATTAAAAAATATTATAAATAAAAACAAAGAAAAGTATATATAAATATCAAAGATAGATAAAAAATACACATAATACATGTATATTAGGTTAAGATACATTTATAATGATAGATAGTACTATTTTCAAAGGTTATTGAAGGAGTTTGACTCAGCAAATCTGATTTCTAATGACAGCGCATTCCAAAGAGCGATAGCTTGTATAGAAAATCACTGCGAAGAACAGAGATTGTTTAAGGATATACTACAATTTTCATCATTTTCAGAGTAGAAGATACTTTTTCGCACACCGTTTGGGTCATGGTCCTAGCCTTTGCCAACATTACTATAATAACTCGAAACTCACATATTCCCCCCCACTTCGGGCGGAAAAAAGCGGCTACGGGCAGCGGTAACAAAAGCGAAAAAATTATGGGAAAATGGTAAAATTAACTGTAGATCACTTATTAAAAATGGATGATAGATAGTATATCTGTAATACTCGTAGATCATCCACTAACGCAGTCAGAATGCTGATTCTGGTACACTACATGTTTTGTTGACGCATATTGGCAATCAAATGTACGATCTACTCAGCGTGGAGAGTGAAGAATGTGATGCTAATAATATACTTAATCAACTCTTTAAAAATTGTAGACACAAACGTTTGTCACAAGGAACAATCACGAACTCGTTCTATGTTCAGAACGGTGTCACATACATCCAACATTTTATCGCAATTGCAATTTCTATTTTTATAATTGATTTTATTGGTCAAGCTTAAACAGCGTGCGTAACTCATTTAATCATAAACCGCGTTCAATACAACGCATTAACATTCTTATTTACGAGAATAATAAATTTAAATGATGGCAGATTAATACTACAAAAATTAAATGACAAACATAAATATAAATTAAAGCAGTAAATAGCTTTTGTAACTTAGCATATTACTTTTTTTACAACTGCATTTTCTGTGTCGTTACTCCTGTGTCTATGGGTTTGATTTATACCTAGGACAAATGTATATGATATACAAATGTTATGACCAACAGAGTGGAAGAAGAGAACATGTTGTGCCGACTCCACATAGTTTGGCTTAAGGGCCGGAAGAAGAAGATACAAATTGTTTGTTCTAGTCTAAGTATCATATAATTATATCCATGCAGGGGCGGAGAAAGAATATTACCTCAGCGACCGGGATCGGCCCCTCGTAAGAGGCGACAAAACAACCCACCCTAGCTACGTGGTAAGGCCCCAAGCTCGTCTGGATGGCGACCACCTTAGCTCTTAAGTATGCCGCCATAATAACTTTGTATTATTTTCCGGCATTAGGGACAGCAGCGTGTTCGCGATGCCACTGGCATTGGCCCACCCATAGGCGACGGTAACTGCTAAATTCTAAGTGGGCCGTCAGCCTGTCTGCTGTCTTAAAGCAATAAAAAAGTGTATAAGTTAGTCACCTCTACCACTATACCTGGCAGCTCAGTGGTATTCTCCTGGGACCAATCTGAAGGTCATTTTCCCGTTTAATGTGCATATTATACAATAATTGTCATATATCGACGGTTAAGGAAAACATAACGTAAGTGCAACCCGCCAGTCCGACAGGAAGAGTTTCTTATTTAAAAAGGAATAGGGCTAAACTGCTGAACGCCTGTTTAAGTCAGTGAGAAAGGGCCTTAAAATCAATCAAAATTAATAAGTGTGATTAAACTATACTCTATCCACTTTACCAAAAAATTAAATGTAAACAAACAAACCAATGTTTCTCAAACAAAGCTAGAATGAAAACAACATGGTGGTTATCCGACCGTAATAATAAAACAATCCTTCGAATCGACAATAGTACGTTGAACAGTACACTTATAATTACCAGCATATAAAACTAGTAAGAGATTTGGTAACATTGTCTTTTTAGTTTCTTTATAATGTAAGTTAGTTATTACAATTAATGTTGTAAATATGTAAATTTTATACGCATTATATTTATCATTCATAATTGTAAAAATAAAATTATTTTATGTTTTTTTTTTCTAAAAGTAAGGAATAGTAATATAAAAAATATGAATGTAGGAGATATTTCTAATAAATAATTAAAAGTTGCTATGATAATTTTTATATCACGTTGATTATTGCAAAATCGATATCCAAAAACCCTTTTTACGATTTGTTTACATTTTATTTTTAGCTAAAACGGATAAAGTATAGTTTATTTTACGCGTAAGGTAAAAAGGTGCCTGGTAGCTCAGTGGTATTAAACTCGGAACTTCCGGGTTCGAATCTCGCGGTGGCATACACAGCTTACATAGTTTTACTCGCCTAATATGTATATAATTGCCATGTGCCGACGGTGAAGGAAATCATCGTGAGGAAACCTGCATACCGAGACCACTGGTATGTGTAACCCGTCAATCCGCCTTAGACAAGCGTGACTCCAAAAGGTAAATGAATCTCTACGTTTATTGCCCGCAAATCAGCAAAAATAACCTTGTTTTTAATTCTCGAAAGAATTTCTCGAAAGAACGCTATTCTAATTTATGATCGGCACCATATCTTCATATTTAAAATAAAATTAAATTAAAATATTTTATTTTTATTTTACAGGTAAGTCAGGAGGAGTTCTGTCATCATATTGATTTTATATCTGAAGGTCTTAAAGTAAGTATCATATTCATTTCGTAAACAAGGTACATTTACTCCATTTGTAACCACCTTTATTAGTCTCTTCGTCTTCGTCCTCATTTATTAAGGGTTATTTACTAACCCTTTCCGGCTTCGATAAGATAACAAATATAACAAAACCTATTCACCAGTAGAATAGGTTTTGGTGAACGTCGTGAAAATATTGAAATTTTAAATATATTTAAGATCTTTTTTTGTCTTTTTTTTTTTGGCAAGTCGCTTTATGTTTTATGTAATAATGTATTTAATTAGTGCCGTTTTTTTTGGAAAATAAATGTTTTTCTGTCTTTCTTATAAGTTCAGTAGTTTTTGAAATGTACTAAAAAAAATTCGCAAATGTTTTCTTTAATAATATTAGTATAGCACACTTTTTTATTGTATGTATTTTCATTTAAGAATATCAACCCGTAAGCGCACCATGTGTATATATAGATTTCAAAAGCGAAAGCTTAGTGTGGGATTAAATGATTGATTGATGGGTATATAAGATGATAATATGATAAGAGTTTCTTGAAATCAATAGTTCACACCGAACGGTTAGCATAGATATTTCCGGAATCCATTCGGCGGTTGGAGTGACGTAAATCAAGCGCTTAGGCCGCCTGTAGATGGAGATTAATGATGCCGCAGCAGTGAGCAGCGCGCCTAATGCGATTATCTTGTTGCTGAAACAATAGATCGTGTATTACCATTTTTATTTATGACGTGAAAGTTTCTGGTGGGCTTTAAAAGATGTTGTAGTTTTAAATTTAAATTATATTATACTAACACAAACGTTTCCTTTTTGATCAGACTGTAGAATGAAAGAAGATGTAGTGACAAAAATTGAGAAAGGTATGCTGAGATGGTTTGGCCATGTCGAGAGAATGATTGAAGAACGATTGACGAAAAAAGTGTATAAGGCGAGTGTGAATGGAAGTGTTGAAAGGGGTAGACCTAGGCGGACGTTTCAAGACCAGATCAGGGACGTCTTGAAAAAAGGCCAGGTCAAGAGTACCCTAAACTGAAGGGCATGTATGAAGGGAATAATGAAAGTGGACGAAGAAGCGAAACAAGTATGTAAGGATCGTAGCAAGTGGAAAGAAGTGGTCTCTGCCTACCCCTACGGGAAAGAGGCGTGATTATATGTATGTATGTAGAATGAAGTCTTATTTTCTTCTTTCTACACTTATCCCACATTATATGTGGCTGGCACAACATTTTATTTACTTCTACTGCCCTCTTTGAACCGTAATTTCAGCATGTAAAAATTTTTTTCGCCTTCTCATTTTTAACGCATTCATCCCTCCATCCAACCATTCATCTTTTCTTTAATCTGACCCCCTTTGTATTCATATACACGTCGAGATGTTTTCGAAGTAGTTCTACATATATTGTTATAATTATTACATAATTCATAAATAAGAGTGATCTAAATTAGTTAAATGACGAAAAAATATATATACTCGTAAACGCATTTCCATGTAATATGGCTTTCTACCTATGGCTATACCACGCTTTACTGTAACCACTTGAGATTTTACACTCATGTGATCTAGAGTAATAAATATGAGTCGTTAAAATCTTCCACTTCTTTCATTTTGAAACCAAGGGTTGAACATGGTTTGAATATCGCCATAGGGCCAAATCTTTTTGCGTCTATGTCCTTATGCTAACTTATTTTTCTTAGAATTTCATATACATCATGCTATTACAATACCAAAATCATTCCAACCCCCCAAAGGTATAATGTGTATACGACAATATGCAGTGTGTGAGTTTAGTTTTTGCCAAGTCGACTTTTATAGGGCGCAGATGTGGCCTGTCTCTTTCGTAGTGAAAATATGTATATTAGTTTAAGGCTAAGGAACAGCAGGCAGACTGGCAGCCCACCCAGGAAACAGTTACCATCGCCCATGGGTGTTTGCGACGCTAGGGGTACCGTGAACAGGAACCTGGTGTAGCGGGTACAGGAACGTGGAACATTAATGCCGGAACACAACATAAGGTTATTATGGCGGCGATCTACCATCTAGCTAGTTTTACCGCCTTTCACGACTGGCCGACCTCGGCCACAAAGCTTAGCTTACTCCGCCCCTGAACCCTGGAGGAAAAATATATTATATATACAGTTCCACTATCATGCGACACACATCCTTGGTTGTGACCGTTGAATAAAAGGACCTAATATTTTTTTAAACACTACGCCTTTGACCTTATTCGTCACAGCCTAGAAATTCTTATCGTACCGAATCAACGTATCTGGTGTCGTTTAACTGATAGTCGTGTCTTCGCGACAAGTGGGCTGACAGACAGGCGGACAACGCTGATTAACGATCGACTCGGGAATCGAATGACTCGTAATCACGCACTCGATGCTTGATAATGTGTGAACCGGTAATAACTGGTTAAATCCGGCTACAGACTGGTTTCGGTTGAAACTGTGGGAAGTGTTTGCCGGTATGCGACCATCGAGTTTGTACTCGCGATTGCATAATAATTAATCTCTTCAAATCCGTAAGCCCTAAGTTCGTTAGAAGTTTTACAAGTTGCCGCCTGAACGGTCCATAGAAGAAACTTCAAATTGAAAGCTGTAACAGAGTTTCGTTCGTTGTTCAAGATGTAGCGACTGGCAATTGAGTTTGTCTTCAAATTCGATAATTTTGATGAGGCCCCTTACACTAATAGTCGTAAGTGATATCTTGATTGCATTTTGTGAGTTCGTTATCTCCCTTCGAAACTAGCACCTGTAATCTCTCTACCATGAGCTTCTTTATCTACCTTGTCTACTGGAAATAAAAATGTGTGTGTGTATGTGGGCGTGCGCGTGCGCGTGCGCGTGTGTGTGCGTGTGCGTGTGTGTACATATGTACGTACGTAAGAAGTTTACTTCTTTGCTAAAGATACGTCTATGTCTCGTATGCCACAACTCTTTGTTTGTATGAAAGGGATAATAAATTAATTAAATAAAAAGAATACGTACTGACAATTAACTTCAAATCCCGATGCACTGAAAAAGTTGTTTTTAAGAATAAAGTCACTTTTATCACAACTTTTTAAAATGGCCTATCATTCACCACCGGATATAATTTAAAATCACACACACATGTATATTTATGATTAAATATATTTTTTCTTATCTCCACTGATATTAAATACGTGTTGTTAATTTATGAATATTTGAGAAACTACTATGAATATGGTTATAAGTTTCCACGAAAACTTGATAGAACAGTTATCAGCTGACTTCATTATGTCGCTTTTTGGACATCAGTGTGCGCGCGCGTTTGGTAAAAGTTTACTCTCATATTTTTTTCCAAACACAGCAAGAAAAGTACATCATCAAAAATATTTGTATAGTCAAATTCTTCTTCATTTGAATTCAGTAAATCGTAGAACAAAGTATTGAAAATCCCAAAATGTTACGGATAGTGTACAACATAGAATCCCTCTCTACTACCACTAGACGAGATAAGGCACGGCACCCACTCAAACTTTAATTAATTGAGGTCCATATACATGGAAGATATGCATGAAAAAAAGGAGTATGTACGTGACCCCTTAAGGTTTACAATGTGTACACGGGTTTATGCGAAATTTGCGGGATTGTGTTGACATAGTGGGGACACAGTATAAACAATAACAGTAGTCCACATGCAAGATGTTTTCGAAAAAGTAGATAAAATATATTATTATTATATGATTCCTAATACTATGCTAAATGCTACGAGGAAGAAAAATGTATAAACAATTTTAAGTTATTCTTAGATGATGAAATTTTTGCCGTAAATAACTTCTATGTCATGCAAATGGTCAACACTTACTTAAAAATAACTCAATTAACATCTTATCGGTAAAATCTAAAATGTGGATTATGTGTATGGAAACGAAAATGACCGACATAGCTATCAATATAAATGCAAGCTCAATTGACAATAGGCCCTGCTCACGTCTATTCTAGGGCCAAAAATCAATGTGGGATGGAGCTAGCAAATTTTGTAATGGATGCAGTGTCTCGGTAAGCTTTGTGTAAGACGCTTCGTAACAGGATGGACCGACGATCTCACATAATAGTACAAGCCACTGACTGAGACCAGGCACATAAAAATAAATATAATATTTATCTACTGGTTATTTTCATTTTCCCTTGAAATTGGTTATTTGTTAATAAGTCATGTTTCTCAACTCTCTTAATTCAAGGTCAATCAATTGATCATTTGAAAGTTAATTAAGCCAGACAAGCTAAAAAAAATCACGTAGATGTGAACGCAGACAGCTAGTTTCCCCGTGTCATAGTTCAACAGCAGGGTACCGGCTCCAAAGTAGAAAACTTAAGAAACGGTTATGATTGGTGTTGTTTTTATTTTTTCGTAACATTTACAACAGTGTTTTTCGTGATCCACAATGTGTTGTTCTTTTTAGAACACTTATGTAACTTCTGCTAATGATTTTGTTCTGTGACGTATAAGGTTTACATGGAATATGTGGATACAATTCGATGCAGCCTCGTGTGTTTGACATTGGTAATTTTGGTAGTAATAGATTTCGTGGCTAAATTGACATGTTGTTATGACATAAACTATTATGAATAATAAAATATTGAAGGAAATACGAGTTATTTTTATTAATATCATAACTAAATAATACATTTTGTTTGCTGTGTCTGAATTATATTTATGATAAAGCTAAAACAAAAAGTTATGGAGTAAAAACATTATCATGTAAAATTTTGGTAGCTTAATGATTGAAATCACACAGTGGTTTTTATATATCAAATTTTGGGTGGCAAACTGGCCATAATAGTCAAAATGTTGAAATCCCAAAAAAGTGCACACACTCGTATCAGATATTGGTTTGACAACGACAAAATTAAGTCACGTTTACTTTATCTACCCAGGCAAGGCAGGATGGTTTACCTGGAGCTCAAAAGTGAAACGATGGGTGCAATCGAAAATGTTTGATACAAATTAAAATATTACACGCGATGAATAATTTTCATCATAATTTCTCATATGAAAACATTCGTTACTGAAGTCTTGTGCTCAGTGGAATCCGAATTATATAACTAATAATTAAAAAAAGGAATCCGTTTGAAAATATTTCTTTTCATAGGTGAATACGTGTGCCGGTGTTGGCAGGCCTTTGTCCCTATCATCAGATATATTGAAGCTTAACAAGCAATCGTATATGGTAAAAAATAATGTCAAATATGTCAAGAAAACGTTAATAAGTATAAATAATGACAGTCAAAATGCAGTAATATGATTTTACTTCAAGTATGTATCTTCTCCTCTGTACTGGTTAAGGAGCATTGGAATTTTGAAGTGATGCTCTTTAGCAATCCCCTGTAACGTGACTCGAGCCGTTGTTGCTCCCACTTCTATTCTTCAGCGTTCTGTGTTGGCGTGGCTTGGTTGGCCATCTTTGACCATCATTATGGCTTTCTTATTGCTGAGGATCAGCAGTCAGATTAACGGTCCACTTAATAGTTCACAGTTACCATCACCTATAGGTGTTATAAGTGCATAGTAGTACTGGAATCTGGTCACTAATACCGGAACACATCACAAGGTTATTATGGCGGCATATTTCAAATATTAGGGATGGTTGCCATCCAGACGGGATTGGAGCCCTACCACCTAGCTTGGGTTATTTTGTCGTCTTTTACGACAAGCCGACCCCGGCCGCAGAGATATTATTATTCTAGTTTACAGTATTAATACTCCGCCTCTGCACGGAGAAAAATTATAAATATGTTATAAAAACAATTTTTCGTAGTAAGGCTCCAAGCTCGTCTGGATGGACTCTAAATATACCGCTATAATAATGATTGCCCCAAAGCAATAAAAAAAAAACACACTTAAACTACGATTCATGCAACATACACATTACAAACTTTTCTTCGAAGTGAAATAATTTTGCACTTTTAGTGTTTGAAACACATTTCACAAAATGATTGCAGTGCGAAACCGCTTGACTGTTTTTAAGTGCATACCGCGGTTGTGTCGCGTTTAACGTGCATTATAAATTCAGCTCGTTCCGGGATATATAACTAAATTTAGTGC
The DNA here is from genome assembly GCA_963693495.1 of Malacosoma neustria. Classification (NCBI taxonomy): domain Eukaryota; kingdom Metazoa; phylum Arthropoda; class Insecta; order Lepidoptera; family Lasiocampidae; genus Malacosoma; species Malacosoma neustria. The sequence goes on along the minus strand of OY856395.1, from coordinate 9,657,147 downwards.
GAAATGAGCCGGCCATGAATAAATCATTGCGTCTCGCCATTTAGCGGCTGACAGTCAAGTCTTCGGGGTTAATAATAGAGACGGGAAAAATAATGGAAATATTTTGACGCCGAATGTAGCGGTGTATGTCAATTTTCATTTTGTTTAAAACCAACAAACTGATGCTTAATGGTAACTGAGTGACTGGACTTGTTGTCTTTTTGCTATTGCATTTTAATTTTAGACTAGCTGTGGAAATTCATTGCACACACTATTTACAACGCCAGCCAGCACTTTTTGGGTCTATCCCTCGGGCCGGGGCCTGGCAGAGGCGACATTGGCGGTTGATTGCCGTAAGACGTGGCCATACATAGACGACATTCCTGCAATTTATCAGCAATGTCACGGTCATTAAAGTAAAAAGTTCATAACGCGGTGCCTCTGCGTCACTCCATACATCCACCGGAGCATATTCATCTCAGTGACACGCAGTTCCTGCTTGTGTCGCTCTAGCACCGGCCACGTTTCATAGCTGTACAAAAGGATAAGCCTAATGATGGTGTTATACACATGTCTGTTGAATCATAATGCAAACTTATTAAGTATTTAATTAGACGATCCTACTAAGATTTTTGAATTTGGAGGATATGTTACGAGACGTTAAACGAATTTGTACTTGGAGCAAAGTTTGATGGCAACATTATAAACGTAAAGCATTCAGCTAGCATTTTGGGGAAGTTTCTGGCCGAGGCCTATCTGGAACCTATATTTTAATTTACTTGTTTTTTACTAAATAGGTAATTTGTTTTAATTTAGTTATTTTATGTTAATTTATTATGTGTTAATTGTAGGAGTATTACAATAATTATTATTAATACGAGCCTACCGGGTTAATTAATAGCCTAATATCCGGATGACCGAGCTTTGCTCGGTATTTTTTTTTATAAATTGTGTTTTTTGGAAATTAACAATTGATTTTCTTAGTCTAACCTCAAAGCAAACACTCATTGACTTCGTGTTACTTAACAACGCCATCTGCTAGAATAGCTTTAGTGTTGTTGTGTCGTTAAAGCAATTAAAAAAAATAGTATTATTATTCGCCGATAGATGTCAGGAAGTCATTTTTCAGTTTAAATTGGGACTACTCAAACGCCACCTTTTGACATTTTCTAGAAATGATTCCTAGCTAGATCTATTTATCGCCCCCGAAACCCCCCGTATACTAAATTTCATGAAAATTGTAGGAACCGATTCCGAGATTCCAATTATATATATATATATATATATATATATATATATATATATATATATATATATATATATATATATATATATATATATATATATATATATATATATATATAAGAATTGCTCGTTTAAAGATATAAGATATCTTATTCCAGTAATTATATAAATACTGTCATCTATCTCCGTGTCAAAATTTACTTAATTGCATTCAATGGTTCTGGCGTGATTCAGTAGCAAACATCCATCCCTCCGAACATTCAATGTACAAAAAAATAATAATAATAACTCTATTTTAATAATTTTGTATGCGTGTTATTTTGAACCTTATGGACGTTTTGGTTAATCAGCAGCCAGTTTCATCAACACAACATGGTGATCGTTCTTACCAAATTCTTATGTTAAATATTGTCTACCTTCAACATTTTCATTTTTGTTTTCGAAAGTTTATTGATGCAAATATATTTACATTTTACGAGAATGCATTGATGAATGCCTGTTTAATTAACTATAATAAAACACAAACTTTATTAGTTGTATAATCAGAAAAAGTATTTTAAAACTGTCATAAAAGTACAGTCATCGACACACTCAACGTTATTTTATTCATAACTCTTTACAACATAAACTTTCTATTCATGCAACGCTCGCGATAACATCTTCGCACATTAGTACACACACGTCACAGAGTGCGTGCTAAATACATCCTTAGCGCTTGTGTTCGCGAATGTACGCGAGAATTTCTATGTTCATTTGTACGTTATTTCACACTGAGTTTTAACACCTTGTGAAGACTATGTCCTCTCTTTTGTGTATATGAATTTATTTTAAAGCATTTTGTAGTCTAGAATTTTCTAACAAGGCATTACTTTGTTTGTAATTGAAACCTCGGAGAACTCTTTGTGGCTGCCCCACTAGCTTCAATGGGTGACTAGTGAGAACTACACTATAAGCCAGCCGGTACACTAAATTCCCTCATAGAGCGATGATCAAATGTGGATCCTGTTTGTTACAATTCACATAATGCTCAGGGTGTCGACCAGGGTTTTAGTCGGTCTCCCATCCCCTGAAATATCAGGGGATGGGTGAAAGTAACCTCAGTGATTGTAGAGCTAAGAAGTAATGTTTGCTAGTCTTAGAGTAAAATGAAAAGGCTGTGTAACAAGGAAAGTGTTAGATGAGATTGGATAGATACAGAAGGATAGCGGAAACCAAGAAAAGATAAGTGGAAGGAGAGAATGTGCTGTGCCGACCCCAGGAATTAAAGTTTGATTCGTGCCTTGGAATTCGGGAGTACACCGATTGGTAGTTCCTTCGAATATATCATAAATGAGGATATGAATACAGTAAACGAAAAAAAAATAGCAACCTCTTTTATTAAATATTTTTAATTTGTACACGTCCCGGGAAACCCTAAAACTGCGATCCGATATGACTAATGCATCAGTCATTGTGCTTAATGATTCACTTAGCATTACTTAGCATTACTTAGCATACTTAAATGTTTTATATATTACTTCAGAATAATTTACGTAATAAACCGCAAACACTCATCGCAAATAAATAAATGACTAGATTTCTCGGCGGATACTAAAAAATATGTGATTCAGACTTCGTATGAATATGTGAAATTTGTGTTTTTAAATTGTGCTCGTGTCATTGCTTTCACGGTGTGAGTCATCTATCTGTATTCATCATCAGTGATTCATTCCGGTTGTAGCTTGCACTTTTGCGTAAGGCGCTGTCAAGTAATGTTGTAAGCCTGAAAATAGTGCTTGTCGTCTGCTCCAGTGTCCATTCGTAACACTTCCTTTTAGCTAGTTAATAATAAAATGGGAATAAATAATAATAACAGCCCACTATGTCCCAGTGGGATGAAAAAGCTCGGGCGTCCCCTAAGAAGGAATGGATAGTATAGTATACCCGTCATGCTTTTCACGATACTTTCGTTCAGCGTCAATACGTGGCAATTATATTATAACATGCATTTTAAGAGAAGAAGCATGCCTAAACGGTACATACCATTGTGGCTTTGGAATATGTGGCCTCTATAGGTATGGTCATTGCAAAAAGTTTAGCTAATTTTAGGGTTTCCTGGGACGACTACCACCTGACCATTAATCCCGAAAGAAAAACTTTGCGTCAGAGCTTAGCAGGATGCAACAGTTACCAGGCGAGGTATAGGTCCCGAAGGTCCCGCGTGGATACATTTATACCCCCTTATACGTCGATGGTGAACATAAATTAATAAAAGACTTAGTTGAACAATTCAATTAAAATAAACCCCAAACTCCGTGTTGAAGTTTTATTGTACTGGCTATTTAAATTGCTGACTTTTTTTTCATTTTTGAATTCTATCCACGACCATAGACTTAATATTTGACCGTTTTGACGACTGGTATGTAAGATGGAAGGCATGAAGATGAATGTTTAAATGTAAAGATCGTTACTGTGTGATGTATGGAAGCTATGAAACATGAGACGTGTGAGAAAGATGATAGATCAGACAGAAGTTGAATTTATATTCTCCATTACTTGTTTTATGGCTCGAAAAGACAACCATTGGATACACGAACATATTTTTTGTAATGGTTGAACTCTTAACTTAAGAGTTCTTAATCAAATCATTTATTTCAATGTAAGATCTTGCAGATCACTTATTGAATGTCAAAAATCTACTACCTTAGAATTCACCACTTCCCTCACTCGCTGCCATTTCGGATCTAATCGTCAGAAGTTTTTCTTTTTGTTTCTACATTTTTTTTATAACTAGAGTTCAGCAGACAGGCAGACGGCCCACGCTGGCAGGAGGTCACCGTCGCCTATGGACGTTTACAGCACCAGAGGCACTACCAACGCGCTGCCGGTCTCGAAGAAATTTTATAACGTTTAAGTTTTATAAAGTTTTTAATGAATGGGTTTAACTTTATAATTACATCTAAGATCTAATATCAATTGAACCTAAAATATATCTCTTAGTCTCTTAGTAATGGTTAAATATTAAGACAATTTTGAAACACCCAAGTTGAGTATCATAACAAAAATGAATTTAAAAGCCTGCATATTAATAGGCGCCATCATTTATAGTGTTCTAAATTTGTCATTTCACCAAGGGATAAGCAAGGAAGTGAATTCGTCTGATTCAGAGTTTGTGATGGCAGACTGCACTTGTTCTGTGAAAACTAAATTTACTCATTATCTATTATTTTGTTTCTTTCCACGAGAAAAGAAAATGCAACGAAAGCACACCAACGCAAGAAGACGTTCAAATAGAATCCTCTTCTAAACCAATCACCGGACTGCAAAAACTTTTGTTGTTGACAATTGATGATTAACGTGATTAAACACACCGAAGAAGAATTAGAAGCTAGGTTGTAGAGTGACACACAAAAGGCGTGACGATTTGTTATCTGTGTGTCGAAATCCAACATGCGCATTTACAAGTGCCCGTCCAGATATTATCGCCGACCTCAATACTCGACAAGCCTCTAAAGCTTAAATGCATTAACATTACAACACACTTTGCAGTTAAATTGATGTATTATTGGTTAAATTGACCGTTATAGGTGTTTATAGATTGCTTCGTGATCATCAATGAGAATAATTGCATATTCATAACACTCGCAACTGCTTTGGCTTCGTTCGGGTGGCATATATATATATATATATATATATATATATATATATATATATATATATATATATATATATATATATATATATATATATATATGTGTGTGTGTGTGTGTGTGTATGTATGTATATATGTACTTATATATATACTTATTTTATCTTGTTGTTTTGTAAGAAAATGCTTCGTGCACACTCAAGCTTTGGGGCTCGCGGCCTGCAAGTTAACAGAGTGACGCTTGTCGTTGGTTTACCCACTAAAAACACCCCCAGTGTTCCACTACTATGATCAACGCTCGCGGGGAGGGATATGCTTTCTTTCTACAGAATTATAAGTATTCTAGACAGGCCGTTACCGTGTTGAATGTCAAATGATGAGTCCAATAAGATGGATGGATTGTATAAAAGATGGTATGGCAAAAAAATGTGAATGTTCATCTGAAAATTCATCTCATCATCTGATGACTAATAGAGTAAGAGGAGAAATCACATATATTTTTTTATTGCTGTAGTGTAGCAGCTGGCTGACGGCCCATTTAGAATTTAGCAGTAACCGTCGCCTATGGGTGTTTGCAACGCCAGTGGCATTGCGAACACGCTGATGTCCCATAAGGATACAGGAACTTAGGTCACTAATGCCGGAACAGAACACAAAGTTATAATACGACATACTTAAGACCAAAGGTGGTCGCCATCATGACGGGCTGGGGGCTCTACCACGTAGCTAGGGTGGGTTGTTTTATTGCCTTTTACGACAGGCCGATCACGGCCGCAGAGGTCAGTATTCTTTCTCCGCCCCTATATGAATAAAAACGCACGGATATTGTGCCGACCCTACATAATGGGGGATAAGGGCAGGAAGAAGGCGAAGAAAATGAGTCCAAGAAGAGTTGGACGTCGTTAATGATGATTTAATAACAAACGAAACAGTCCATCCTGTCCGCATTATGGTCGTGGATAGATTTTTAGGATTCTTGAGGTCACTGCGTGTATGCTTGTTGTAACAGGCATGGCATCTTGGTCGAAGAGAAACACAGTCACTGATTTATTAGATTGACATTGATGTTTTGTTTTATTGACGTTGACATTTCGGCTAGATATATTAGCGTTTTATCCATAAACAATCCTTAGTTGTTAATGTAATGTTTTATTGCAATGCTCATGTTTTATGTAACATTTAAGTAACACATACTTAGAACAATGCTGATCGATCATCTGAATACCGTAGCTTTGAAAGTTCACTGGGAACTTTCAAGGCTACGGAGTTGTGCCTACTTTGTTACTTTGTATTAATGTCTTGCCTATAATATTTTTATATTACAGTTGAAATGTATTACAGATGTAAATCGAACATTTTTGTCTGATTTATTAAATTATTTCGAGCTCGTTTTATTTGTTGTCATGTTAATATAACTTTGAATTTTAATATTACTGAAATAGATTTTCACTCTTGACAGTCTATTTTGGTTTTGTTAATAATACGATATGCTTTACTATCAATCATTAAGTATAAGAACGTTGTTTAAATGTACTCATAAGTGTAACAGAACTGTATAGGTATATTTATGTAAATTTTTTATTTATGATATTTTAGCATTTATATTGGTGAAACGGCCGCTAAATCGAAATCGCGTTGCCGTCGAATAAAGTTTCCCGTCGAACGATCACACGGTTCAAATTTCAAAATTGGAAAAAAGGAACAACGGCTAGATGCGTTTCAAATGGCAGTTGCCGATAGGGCTGCTATTGGCTGTTGTTTTTTAAATGCTCTCCAGCGCCCGGTGCGTTGTTTCACGTATAAAATTTACAAACTTCTAAAGGATAAATGGTTATGCGATACATATTTTTTATATATTCTATGTATCAATTGGCACACTTTCTAGCAGTGCACTTTTAGAATAAAAGACTGGTGCCGGTGGTTTCTTTATAGCTTCTCCAATTCCTTTATAATTGTTTGTTAGTCAGCAATTAAAACCGCTGGCTTAAACCACAAATTTCGATGATCGCGTAATCTTGGGGAGACCTATGTCCAGCAGTGGGTGACGTAAGCATAATTGAATTTAAATAAGTATTTTATAATGTCAAGTCATTATTGTTTGTACAGTGTGTATTATCTGGTAGTCAAACTATCACTGAAATCACCAATATAACTCGTCAATCTGATTAGGACAAGTGTTGCATGTAACTGTCTATTCCTTCCCACCTAAGTGGACACCGACCGTGGGATGTAATGGTTATTATATGTCCATGGAGAGTTGTGTTGGCAGCCCTGGGGAATTGGCATCGAGCCGTGCCTCCGATTTGAGGACCGGGGCGTGTCACGAATGCCATATATCGGTTGAGTGCCATAAAAATCTGGATTACAATTTAAGTGGTATTTTCATGGCAAAATTCACTTAACGATATAGTACTTAAAATTTAATATAGCTTGAATTAAAATATATTGCAGCAAATTGATAATAAAATTTTAAACATTCTTTTGCCGTATGGTTTCGGGTGTAGAAGTGACCCTATTTATTTTTAAGAAACTTTTATTCTATCGCCCCAAAATTTTTCGTCCATCTATCGCATGTTGCATTACCCCGGCGCATCAGCTAACCGTGTTTATGTTCTCAATTATTCGTGCAAGTGTTTCGCGGTATTTCTGTGTTTTGATCTGTATATTAATCTAAATGTGTTTTTAATATTCACTTTATCTTGATGGATAACGATACAGCTTCTTCTCTTTCGTTGCGCTCTTATCAGAGCGGTCGTGGTCATAATTTTTCAGTCACACGCCTGACAATCCGTCTCCATTCCTCCCGGAAGCTACCTTTCGGGAGTACACGTGTACTGGGACGTCCACTGCAGCCTTTACTTGGTCCGTCCATCTCATAGGCGATCTGCCGCGAGGTCTTGTTCCTTCTACTTTCCCTTGGACAACTAGACGTTCGATGGAGACATCGTCACGCCTAGTCACGTGACCAAAGAAAGTGAGAATTCGAGCCTGTACGATGGAAGATAGACGCTGCTTGATGCCGAGTTCTTCTAGAATGGACTTGTTGGTCCGGAATTGATTCCAGGACACTCTCAACATTCTTCTCCAGCACCACATCTCGAGAACTTCTATTTTCTTCTTCTCACTTTCTCGCAGGGTCCACGTCTCTGAAGCATATAGGAAAATGGAGAATACCAGTGCTCTAACTAGCCGGGTCTTAATGGCTTTGGTTATTTTACGATTTCTCCATATTTTTTGCAGCTTATCCATAGCTGATCTAGATATCGCCATGCACCGTTTGATTTCATGTATACAGCACCCGTTGTTCGAGATCAACACTCCTAAATTTTACTTTTCTGTTTATGTTTTTTATTACATTGAGGTTTACATTTTTCAGGGTTTCACTTTTATCATGTGTAAACTGCACACGTGTTATTGTGTATATAATGTTAGTGGTGTGACTTAATGGTCCCAGCGGAAGATCAGCGCTGGTAAATTCCATCAGCAAATGCTGAGCTGGGACCAATTTGGGACAAATATATAGTATATAATTATAAATTGTAAATAATAACTTTAAGTCCTAAGTAAATACATTTTCTTTCTTTCTTCTAAATAGATATAAGATTGCACCACTTCACAGTTCGCTATTTGTGTCACTTCTGGCGAGTTGTTTTCAACAATCATAACTTTAGTCTTGCTGCGATTGATCTTGAAGCCGAATTCAAGACTTATGGATTCCATCTTTTGGAGAAGTTCTTCCATATGGCAGATACTAGTAGCGAATAGGGTGGTATCATCCGCATAACGCAAGTTGGAGATTTTCAAACCTCTAATTGCTGCTCCAGCAGTCCAGTTCTCAAGAGTACGTCTCAGCTAGTGAGTTAAATAAACCGGTCAACAAAGAAAAAACCAAGAATAGTACGACAAACCGAAAAAAAGTTTCACTTGCATCGTGGTTTCATAAAACCATACAATATTAGTTTTTTATTTTGTAGTACGTTTATTTTGGTTGGTAGGTATGAAATAGAAGTGTAAGTGTTTGAATGTAACTGAATGATGGGTAACTGATGCCGCGATCAATTGTTTTCTTTGTCTCCGTTTGGCCATTAAGTTGATAGGTGTGTTAAGCCAATATAAGAAGCGCATAAGGAACTCCCATTCGCAGCTTCTTTCATAGCTGTCATATCATAGACAAGGTACTCGAGAGATGCTGATGTTACGTACGTGGGGAATAAGCACGTAAACCTCCTTCACCATGCTCCATTTTTGTACTTACATGTGTATAAATGTTACAGAAATCGAACTCCATGCAAAAGGGGCAAGGGAACTTCGGGTTCGCAAGCCACGTTTCAGGATATAACCAGAGTTTAACGTTTTTTTTTTTATTTAATCTCCATAGAATACAAAATAATATAGCTGCAATAGTCCCACCAAACTGTACATCAGTTTGTCGGCGGGAAAACGCTCGTATAACATTATTTTTGATATATATATATATATATATATATATATATATATATATATATATATATATATATATATATATATATATATATATATATATATATATATATATATATATTTACACTATCTATATTCATCACAAACAAAAGTCAAAAATCTCATTATTATATGTCATTATTGTCATTTTATAATTATCTTTAATTTTCATTCCATTATTATACTATTATAAAATTATATATCTATATCTCTATTCTAAAATGTATGATTTAAATTACCTGACAATAATATATTTTTTAATTTACGTTTCATTGTACATTTAGTCAATTTAATTATTTTTTTCCTTAATAATGGGATTTTATTAAAAGTTTTGGGGATCAGATACCGACCAGCCCGTTTTCCATAATATTTATTAATTTTGGGAATAGTTAGCATGTTTTATCTCATTCTTCTCGTATTATATGTATTTGTTACAGTTTCTTTGTTTTCATTATTATAGTAATTTTCTATAGCTAGCAGGTATTTGACCCTAAAGTGCACTGGGAGAATCTTACAAATTGAGAACAATTTATTATAATCTTTACTACAAGCATTTTTTACATTTTTATTTACTAAGTATTTTAAAAATCTTAATTGCATTTGTTTTATAATATCGAGGTTCGTTTTAAATGTTCGTCCATAAACAGATAGGCCGTAGCCTATTATCGATTCTGCATAGACCAGTGCATAGTACACAGCGAGTAATGTTTTTTTGTTTAAAGCTTGTTTAAGTACATGAAATTTAGACATTATTGCCCTAAGCTTGGTGCACACTTCGCCAACATGCGTTTGCCAGTTGAGGTGCTGATCTACAGTAAGACCTAAATATTTTATGTGTTTCACATATTCAATGGACACACAACGGCAGCAACTTATATCCGTTAAAAGAGAATTTTAAATCCGTTAAAAGATAACTAGAGGATAAAGCTGCAAGGTACAGACAGGGTTATAGATAATATTGTTATGTGGAACAATGTACCATCCATGTTGAACACGAATTTAATTATGTCGGAGTGAAGCCTATGCGGATTAATCCATTGCATGGTGCATGCAATGTCTTGTAATCGTACAACGATGATCAAGTCCTTGGATTAGGTTTAAAGGGTTTTTAATTACGTGGCGTATTTTAAAGGGTAATATTGTTTTTATACTCGCTTGAGGTTTACTTGTGCTTGGTTTTTTTTTCTCCTGGATATCAAAATTCCCCTACGTGATACTAACATAAATGTCTAGTTTCTAAATATATTTTAATTTAATTTTTTTAATGAACCGTATGTATGTATGGCTTAGTCGCTGTCAATCACCGCGCAGCAATTTCGTCAAACTCTTCTCTTAGAAGCGACGTACACCGCCAACTATTATTTAGATTCAAATATAAAAATTTGTATACAGTCTCATATAAACATATACCAGCTGGATGACCGAGCTTTGCTAAGTTTTTTTTTTTTATAAATTGTGTTTTTTGGAAATTAACAATTGATTTTCTTAGTCTAACCTCAAAGCAAACACTCATTGACTTCGTGTTACTTAACAACGCCATCTGCTGGAATAGCTTTAGTGTTGTTGTGTCGTTAAAGCAATTTAAAAAAAATAGTATTATTATTCGCCGATAGATGTCAGGAAGAGTCACCTTTTTGATATTTTTTTCCAATAAAAAAAAGCGAATAAAATGACATTTTCTAGAAATGATTCCTAGCTAGATCGATTTATCGCCCCCGAAATCCCCCGTATACTAAATTTCATGAAAATTGTTGGAGCCGATTCCGAGATTCCAATTATATGTATATTTATACAAGAATTGCTCGTTTAAAGATATAGTATTAACTATGAGTAATAATGAAAAAAAAGCCATTCACCGTTAGCTTGGTAATAATTATGGAAGTTACACCCTTGTACCGCGCGCGCTCCCTAGTTTGCTGTCTTAAGCGATGTCATTAGCTTGTGGTCACAACATAGTTATACTTGACGCTTACTTACGTATATTGTAGATTAGATTGAACGGGATCCTAAAAAAAATTACTTCCTAAGTTTTAAATCCTGTAATACCATATTCTAGAGATAAATAAACACTTATTAATCGTTATCACACTTCAGCCCGTAGAGTCCCACTGTTGGGCTCGGATCCCCCCCCCCCCTCCCCAGAATGAAGGAACAGTAAACTCACTACGCTTGTCCAAGGTGGATTATAAATACGGGTAAGCTTGATATACAGGTTATGTCATGCTTAATTAAAAAAAACGTGTGTTCATTTATTCTCCAGAGAAATATTGATCTAGAACTCACATAATTACTGAATCTTGAAAAATAAATATAGATAAATCTGATAAGACTGTATGGACCAAGTTCATTGCCTGCTGTTTTGGTAAACTTAAATGACAACACCCATTCACTTAAAAAATAGGTCATAAACAAATTCTTCGAGACATCACATTAATCACATCAATTTAAATAAACTTGTCATGCTGTCAGTACTGAATTGTCACGTGGAACTATCTCTCGATTAGTTACTTGTCACTGACTGTCAAAATACGACAGTTGACAATTATCTTGAACTGTCAAATGTTGCTTGTCAGTTTTGGGATCGGAAAACAATGTTTTATGTTATTTGTACTATGTTCGTTTTATATCAGTTATGACATCTTGTGTTACAGTTGCATCCATATATTTCAAAGCGGCTCGAATAGGGATGGTACCAATTTAAAAAGAAATATATACATATACATAACACAAGGAAATGATACCCCGCATTCAGGCTTAACACCTATACTATTGTTGATCGAAGCCTATCTAGTATATTCTCGCGATGAGCAGGTCGTATTTCACATAAGGTTCCTAGTGTACGTTGCTACGAGCTGTTCGACCTTGCTGGGTGGGTTCACTTAGACGAAATCGCCTGTCTATTAGGCCGTTGAGACAGACAGTCCCTCGTCAATTTGATGATATGTGACCTAAAAACTCTATATTCAAATTTGCCGTATCTAATAAGTTTTATCAATCTTCGACACCGTCATAACATTGCTTTGATGTTGAGGGGATGCTACGAGTTTGTCAAAGTGCATTGATATTAAATTTCTAGTCACTAACGCTTTCCTATACTCTTTAGAAAATTTAATGTTAACTATTGTATTTATTAGCTTAACTTTTTCTAAATCATTAACTAACATCATTAACTAACTATCATTAACTAACTGTAGTTTGCAGTATGTTGGGGAGCGGTGTTAAATTCTCGATTTTACTAACGTGGTATTTAAATTATTGCGAATATTACTAGCTCTTTATTTTGAATGAGTGTTCGTAGGTGGAAGTGTGAGGGCCTTTGGTAACTGTGGAGACACTGGCACTGGTGATCCAATCAAATAAAAGATATAATTTTGTAATAATTTCCTATAATATTTTCGTCTTATAACTACCAAAAGCTAATACGTTCACACGCGTCGCCCAGTGCGCAGTAACTAACTGGCGAACGCTCAACACATGCCATTCTCGCTGCAAACACAAAACGCTGACACAAACCTTATCCCTACAGGTACATGGCAGCTCAGTAGTTATTTCAAACCCTATGGTAGCAAGCACCGCTTAGGCAGTTTTTTTCTCACCTAATGTGCATATTATAGCATAATTGCCATGTACTGAAAGTGAAAGAAAATGTACCGAGATCACCGGTATGTTAAACCTGCCAATACGTTTTGGTCAAGCGTCATCCATAGGCTTAGTAACTGCTTACGATTAAATGGACCATCTGCTGTCCCTCAGCAATAAAAAAAGGGAACGAACCCATCAAAAGTGTTTAATTCGATTGTAAGTTTCAATTAATTAGTTTGTATTTTAAATGACTTCAAGAAACATTTTTAATATCATATTAATAATCTGCTTTTAAAATAATCGATTAAATCAAAACGTTCGTTTAACCAAAGCGTTTAATCGATACACAGTGTTACATAAAAAGCACAAAAGACAAGCAATAAATAAATTGTTCGATCAGAATGATCGATGACCTTTTGCTAATACTTCTTAATGATTAGAAACGCATATCGATACAATCGAATAATAAAATAAATAACTCGATAACTTTGCATGCGATTGCACATGTAATTTAAAGATGGGTACATACGAAATTAACAATATAATTATTGTTATAAAAGTTTACTTTAATTATGAAATGTGATAGAAAAGTTACGCTCAAAATCTTTGTGTTAATAAATAACCTAACAATAACACAGACGTTTTATTTTCATTAATTAATGATTTTCTCTAGAGAATTTAATACTTTTTATTTTTATGGGGATATAGAACGTATTGATGATACCTAGTCAGGTCATAAATTCTGTCACATGTTTAATGTAAAATAATTGTAATAAGTTTATTAATTAAGTAACAATTCATATACCAAAATGAACTTAACAAAACATAGATTCTTATGACATTAAAGTTTATTCAAAATGACCTCCGTGATTTTGAATACAAGCCTTCAATCTGCGCGGCCAGTTGTCTATCGCAGCACGAACGAGGTCCATGTCAATATCGGCGGCTGCCTTAATCAAGGATGTCTTGAGTGACTCCAAATTGAGATGAGGCTTTGAGCACGCCTTTTCCTCCAAGTGTTGCCATATCTTGTAATCTAACGGATTCAAATCTGGACTGGAGGAGGGCCAGTCTTCGTGCCGGATGAAGTCGATTTCACGCGCCGCCAGCCAGTCTTGTGTGCTCTTCGCTCTATGAGCTGGCGCCGAATCTTGTTGGAATACCCAGTGCCTGTTATTGAACATGGTATGAGAAACAGGTTCCACAAGGTTCGTCAGGACTGTATTTTGATACACAACAGCATTCGTTTTTACACCTTTCTCACAAAAATGTACCTCTGTTAAGCCCCAATAAGAAACTCCCAACCATACCATGAGCGAGGATGGAAAATGACCTCGTTGGACACGCGGAATATGGTTGCTCGCTTCTTCACTACTGTGTGCGTACACCTTATCATTTTGTTTGTTGTAGCTCTCTTCTACGGTAAACATTTTTTCATCCGAAAAAAGAATTTCCCGATATTTTTTTCCCGCGTACCGCTTCAACAAAGCGCGGCATCTCTTCAGTCTCAGGTCCATTAGACGAGCATTCAAACGATGTCCTGTTTTTCTTTGATATGCCCGAAGCCCTAAGTTTTTATTTAACACCCTTTTCACCGTGGTTCTGCTTAACCCCATCTGAAGGGCCAACAGTTTCTGCTTACGTTTGGGATTTCTTTGAATTCGTGCCTTCACAGCTTTTATCACTGCTGGAGTCCTAACAGACCGAGGGCGACCACTTCTTGACCTGTCATCTACACTAGAGTCTTCATTGTATCGTTTGATGGTACGATAAACGAATCTTTTGGTAATATTCAAATTTTTCAGTATGTTAAAAATTTGAATTGGCGCGTAACCGCAACGATGCAACGCAATAACTGCAACACGGTCTTCTTTAAGCGTCCACTCCATATTTAAAAATGAGTAAAATTCTAAAAGTTATACATTTTTATTTTCATGAACAATTCGAAATTCTAATTCAATAAACTTTTTTGTGGCCAGCATTCTAAAAGAAAAGTTTTTACTGTGTGACAATACTTATGACCTGACTAGGTATATTTATATAATAAAATATGTAGTGCATGCCATCGTGGGATTCGAACTCGGGAACTTTAAATTGATTTCGTAGTTTGATACTATATGATATTACTATATACTACTGGTTTACCTGGCAAACGTTCTGCCTTTAAAAAAGTAGCCTATGTCGTTCTCCAAGTTCCAATCTATGACTATACCGAAATTCATCAAAATTGGTTCAGTGGTTTAGGAGAGAAAGCGTAACAAACAAACAAACTCACTTTCACATTTATCATATTAGTTAGGATTATACTATACTCAAATTAGATTTTCAAACAAATTTTAAGCATGTATATAGACAATATTGTCATAGATAAAACAAGTCTTCGAGTTTTAATATAGTTATCCAAAAATTTAAGTAATGATAAAAACAAGAAAAAATTATGTTATGGAAATCGTTTTGTATTGAAAAAACCCAATATAATAAAGAATGTTAAAAATATGAAATGCAAAGGTATTATGTATGTATATTTAATGTATTGAAAGTAAAATAATAATAAATAGTTTTGCAAACAATTTGTTGAAAATACCTGTTGATCAATATCCAAATCGTGATTAACTTTTGCATCTGAATATCATACACATCTCTTAGTCCAATTATTTTCGATAGCAACCTTAATTCGGCAATAAAAGTCAATTAACAACAAAGAACAATCGTGCAGTGTGTGCTACGCCTTAATAGAGTTGTGATTGCGAAACCGAAGTGACCCATGAACTCGTATCGATTTCGTAATCGAGTCGTGTGAATCGTGAACCTGGGTTGTGTATAATGTGTGTTTTTGACGTGTACGCTGTTAATATGTTGCGGTGGGTGGAATCCATCTTTGAAACTTATATGGGACTTTAAGAAGTAATTGACAGTTTTCATTATAATAATAATAACCTTGTGTTGTGTCCCGGCATTAGTGACCCGCGTTCCATTACCCCTATGTACATGCATGTAACTATTTAGTGGACTGTCAGTGTGTCAGATGCTTTTATTCATGAGCAATAAAAAAACAACCTATAATGTCACTTGGGCTCGAGCCTCTGCCTCTCTCAACGTTATATATCCGCTGCGCTCATCTTAGGTAGATTGGAGGGTTACATGTGATTTTGCTATGCAGATTTCCTCGCCATGTTTTCCTTCATTGTCAATACAAAGCATGCCTTCGTAGTATATGAATCTGGTCTCCGAGTGTAATATCAGAGCTATCAGTAACCATTATGTTAATGATGTTTTTAAAGAGAATACTTCTTTAGCGGCGTTGTGCACTTTTTATGTGATGGGTAAAAAATGTTAAACTCGCGTAAGGACACGCGACCTAATTGAAAATTCGTAAGACGGAGGGAGTTTTGCTCCAGTAATACCAACCTTACTAATAATGACTTAAGGTTTATTTTATAATGTAACTTTTAAATGATTGCATTGCATTACTAATACATATCTATTCGAATTGCGACTTTATTACAATGAAATACAGTCGAGTTTTTGAAGTGAAAACTTCTTAGGCGCGTTACAGGCGACGATACAATTCACAAGTTATTTAGTTTTTAGTTTGCACTGCTATCGGCATTCCCCAAAGACTGCCACGCATGTTTTTTTTTTAATATTTAACATATCTCTGGGGATGATATCTTGTCAGCACTACTAATATCAAGAAGTAACTCCTCGCGCATCAAAGAGTTTGCGGTCCACTTTTGAGTACTTCCAGGGGAAGAATATAGCGTTCATCGTTTCCTAACATAGCCATGATAATACCATATCTCTTCTTGTCTAGATACTGTCTCTACCAAGAAGAAAATCCGAATGGTAAGCTAGCAGAAGAACTAATAAGATAAATACAGTATTAAATGATATAAAAACAGTATAAGAGATATAATAACTCAATAAAATATTAAAAAATACTTTTTCATCATTCCGAGGCCGAAATTCCAATTTTCTTGCCTATTTTGCGGGAGGAAAGCGGCACATTTCATACCTATCAAAAATAACGTCAATTAGAAATACGTTTTTTGTCTCAACTTTCCTGTTAATTTCTCGTTACTTAGGTAACCTAGCGACTGTCTATCAACAACGTCGTTTTTGAATTTTGAATTGAATTTCGACCTCGGATTGATGAAATATAGTGTAACACGGGAGCACATGAGTAACTAAAAGTACAGAGACCAAGCTTCTAAAGAGCGAGCAAAATTGTTATCTATTCTGATAGGGTTGGCACAGGAGGATTAAAATAAATACATAAACCGTTTGTCAGCTTTTTTAGGTATGTATATTTTTTTACAAATTGCTTATTATAAATAGTTTTTTTTGTAATTCTTGTTTTTTAATAATTTGTTATACCTCTTAATCGAATGATAAATTCTAAATCTAATATAAAGTTATTTTTCAATAATCAATGGGAAGGCACTTACTTGCATGGCATATCAAATTTACAATCTTGTATACGTTTTAGTATATCACTATCAATATTAACAATATTTATTTCTAGATTGAAATATTCTCGAAATTTTAAATTTAATACAGGGTTTTTCGAAGTAATCTTCACAGATTCTGTATTGTTTCCTTATTTTATCATTTACAAGTTTAGAAAGATCTTCTCGCCCGACAGCTTGTAACCACTCTTGTCGTCTGAAATAATAATAAAACCATGAATAGTATTTTAATTTATAAACAGAGGTAATTATTAAATCACTAAAGAATACCCAAACAGAGATCGTCGGCTTTTGGCTTTCTAAATAACTATTTTTGCTCTTGAACGCACCGTTTACGAGATAGGTATTACCTATTTCGTGTAACTTACTAAAAAACTACTTAAATCATTTATGATCAATACCAAAACGTTTTTTGCACCATCGCACCCATATGAGTTTCTTTCGAAATTGAGGCAGATACATATTATATGAGGTATCTATCATAACTAAGTAAAAATAAAAATAAATTATAGTTACTACTTACCTAGTGGAGTCTTTGGGATAATTAAAAAAGATATGTTTTTATTTTTTCGATTGTTGTTCATGCACACAGTACAATAAAACCATATTTAAACTCTTTCTAATTAATTCAAATTTTAAATTTAAACAAACACGCACGACGCGACGCACAGCGAGCGGTGAGTGAACCCTTTGTTTGAGCACTGGCCGAACCAGTAAAAATAGGTTTCGTTCCGTACGTGATGAGCCGCCAGTGCTCACGCACATACGCGCATCATACTTGTAGTGATGTACCTACCGTGGCGCGGTTGTTGAATCTTTGTCTCTGTACGTTTATTAACTCATGTGACGGGAGTATAATAACTCATTTCAACGCGCCTTTGTCACAAACCGGCGCGGGTTGAAATGAGCTACTCTCCTCCATGGCTCCGTAATGTACTATTTAGACAGGATGTAACATAAATTTACTCAGTAATCTAAATGTACGTAGGCGATAGAATTGAACAAACCTAAGTGGTTTTTTGTGCTGTTATTTTATTAAGGTAATGTAATAACTGTGAATTTGGGAAATGAATTAAAAAAGGGGTAACAATATTCTCCACAAGTAACAATATTAAAACAAAATAAATATAAATTATTTTCTTGAACACAAGTGTTTCGTTATTAGTTATTACTCAATACAACAATTTCCAAGTTGCCTCCTCTCCATGGCATTAGAACCGGACGCCATTTATAAATTTTGACAACCGTTAATAATCCGATGTGGTTTGCAATATGTGTTTCTACTCTTACATTTGTTACTAACAATTTTGATACATCGATTTAAGATTGCGCTTTTGAGTGTGTTGAAATTCTCACTCGCTTGCGGTGACAATAAATTAAAATTATCTTTATACCAAAATACCCCGAGCTTACGTCATCATCATCTAAGCGTTGTATCCCGGTTGCAACCTAAACTTCCGTTTCGGTGCCCGAGGTCCGCTTTCCGACTTTTTCTACTCCACTTCGCACGGTCTTTAGCATCTCTGGTAGTGATCCCATTGGCACGCCAGCACTTTTGGGTTTACATCTGGGTACGCTTCCGGTTGCCGTAAAACGTGCCCGTACCAACGGAGCCGACACTCCTGCAATTTATCCGCAATTTCACGGACATGAAGACTGCCGCGAATACGGGAGTTCCTAACGCGGTCCTTCCGCGTCACTCCACAAATCCATCGCAGTATATTCATCTCCGTGACACGCAGTTCTTGCTTGTGTCACTCTAACACCGGCCACGCTTCACAGCCGTATTAAAGGACAGGCCGAGTTTACGTGTTTATACGTAATATGTATTTATTTACAAAAGAAAAATATATCAGTTGTCTTGTATCCATAACACAAACGCTTTGCTGCTTACTTTGGCTATAGTTGTTAATAGTATATTTTCTATTTATTTAATACTTACGCTAAAGGTTCGACTATTGATTAACTAATTGCACATACGGTAGCTGAGATAAGCCAGGAAAGTCTTGGTACCAAGGAAAAATGTGGGTACATGAATAGGTACATGGCATTCAAAACTCTCTTGCACTAAACTCTTCCTGTATCATAGAATGTTGACACATGTAAATAAGTCTATTCTCCACGCAAGTCCAAGAATAATCTTGTATGCATGGCAAATACCACGCGATGCGACGGATTCACAAATTCTTAATCTCGTCACACGCGGTGTTGAATTGCAAATTGAGATACTCCTGAGAACAACCGGCCCAACAATACGGTGATGTCATTCTGTCCGAGAAGGCTGTAAATGCGACATAAACTGGCAAATTGCCGTGTTGCTCTATGCCTTTGGAATTTTTAAATACATTACAGTTATTTATATACTGGGAAGGGAAGAATGCATTTCTAAAAGTGATGGAAATGAGAGTCGATGAATGCAGGAACAGATGTCAGGGGATGATCAGGGGAGACAGGCAGATCTTGTGTTGGATACATTATTGATATCCAAGGGCCTAAGCCAAGTGAACATTGTATTTAATTATTTTATATAACTGATTTTTGCAAATTACGGAAGAGATACGATTTTTACAGATTTCTAGTAATGTAATTCTCTAATTGTTCGGTACAACGATAAAGGCGGATGTGTTGGCTTTGTGAATTAATACAATGTGTGGTCATATTACTATTATTATATTTATGGTATAAATGTCACTCCGTGGGTCTAGCGGAAGACCAGCGTTGGTTTTATACAAAACCAGCATATGCTGAGCTAGGACCCATTTAGGACTTCACCAACTATTTTATTTTGTCAATATTTAACATTTGTGTATTTTGTATGATGATATATGTCCTAAATAAAAATATTCTATTCTATATTATATTCTATAGATGTAGACCAAAAAAGATGATAATATGGTGTGTAAAAGGATACTAGTGTTGAAATGATATCTAACAGAAAAGGTAATAAAGAAAGTGAAAGGAGAGAACATATTGTACCAAATTCTTATGATGTGGGATAACAACAAGAAAAAAATCAGTTTCCTAAGTTCATAAGATGTCACAAATGAGTAGTGACGCAAAAAAAGCGCACTTCGTTTCGCTCTGTGACAGCGCTGCTGTTAAATGTTCCAGCTGTTAGAGACACCGAGCTTCGAATCGAAAACGTTGTATGCTAGCAGGATGAAATGCTTGTAAAACTAAAATATGGCCGTTATGAAATTTAATATAGAGTAGATGAGAATTTAAAATTTTGTTTCTTCATTTTTATACGGACGATGTTACAGAATGTTCACAGTTAGGCATCTAAAGAAAATAATGATAGAAAGAAAGTGCAAAGGAAAAAATTCAAATAAACTTTTTCTGTCACAATCCTGCATTGTGTCTTCTTGTTTTTAAAATTTATGCCTTTCATATAATCATCATCATCCATACAGTCTACATATCCTTTCTTTGATAGGTATAGCCTCATTTTATATCCATTCACTTGCTTTTTTAAATTGTTATGTAATATTAACATGACATTCTTCTCATCGCAAGCTCTATATCACGCTAGTCTCTTTTTGGTTTTTGTAATTGAAGCTATTTCTTCTTCTGATATTTACCAATGTTATCTTACTCCATGCAGGTAACTCCACATTCACATAATCACAGCATGTACGTAGTTTCCATTTCTTACCTTTACGGCCCAGCTCCGTTCTATTCCTAATAACCATTCACACAGAATGGCATACCAGTCTTCAATTAAACGCAATCAAACAGAAATAATAACACATGAAATCTCCATTAAAATCAATATACATTCATTACGTAAAGAGAAAGGAGTTTCGTTCGTCGACCTCTCGGTCGGGGCCCAGTCGGGTCAAACAGTTAAGGATGGGCCAATAATTACGATACTAGGTCTTCGCGCAGATTCAACCGCTTACTTGTATTATAAATGCAACTGTGTGTATAATGCATATTATAGCGGACGAATTGAAAATTCGCCTTCGCTGGTACGATCTCATTTTATGGCAACTGGCAACTTAAGTAGCGATCAAATGTCCATGCCGCTTCCGCTGGGATCTGACAGGAAGGGTAGACTCAAAAAGTGCTGGCTTGAGGTCATAAGAGATAATACGCGTGCCATTGGACTTACTACCAGGGATGTCGAAGACTGTGTGAAGTAGAAAAGAAATAGTCGATAGACGGACACCGGGCAGCAAAGCGGTTCAGGTTGCAACCGGGAAGTAAGTCGAGATTAGATAATGATGAATGTATACTTATATAATCATTACGAAGTTTCATATCCATCTCTCTCTTATATAAGGATATACTTCTTCTTCCGACCCTGGCCGCAGAGGTCAGTATTGTTCCTTCGTCCCTGCACGGATAAAAATGTAGTGAATGCAATGTCCGGGTAATCTGAGCACTATCTTTAGAAATTTAGTCTACTTGGCTCCGATTTATGATAGTGATTTAACTTAGAAAAAAATCTCAAATTCCGGGGTCGGCCTGTTATCCGTGCAGGGGCGGAGAAAGAATAGTAACCTCTGTGGCCGGGGTCGGCCTGTCGTAAAAGGCGACATAGCAATCCACCCTAGCTACGTGGTAGGGCCTCAAGCCCGTCTGGATGGCGACCACCTTTGGTATTAAGTATGCCGCCATAATAACCTTGTGTTGTGTTCCGGCATTAGTGATCCAAGTTCCTGTACCCTTATGGGACAATAGCGTGTTCGTGATGCCACTGGCGTTCCAAACACTCATAGACGACGGTAACTGTTAAATTTTAAGCGGGCCGTCAGCCTGTCTGCTGCACTACGGCAATAAAAAAAATCTACTATATACAAAAAGCACTTCTTTACGAACTGTCCTGCTAATATTTTCTAAGCAATATATTTTCACGTTGAAATACAGCTAGTGCTAAAAACATCCCTTAATAATCATCCCTTTGTAGCGAATTTCCGTGAAAACGAGTAATTTTGCCAGTAAATTTGTGTAATACCTTAAAGGCTTTTCTCCGTTCTTATCAATTTACTGCTCTTTCCAATTAAATTGTTAATAATTTTAATATTATTATTAACGTGATCCCGCGTTATGTGAAGTTTCAAGAGGCGGAGGGTGGCAGAGTTATGCCTTTTGTATATTTGGCTTTTCAATAACTGTTTCCATACGGAACAAATCAAGCAGTCGTCAGTATCAATGTTATTAAAATTCTATGCAAATTCATACTAATATTATAAATGTATCAGTAACTTTGTCTGTCTGTTGTTTTCACATCAAAACCGCTGAACCAATTTTGATGAATTTCGATATAAAGATGGATTGGACCTTGAAGAAAGACATAGGCATTTTTTTATTTAAATAGTAGAACATCGTTTGCCGGGTTAGCTAGTATGCTATAAATAAAAGCATGTGCAAGTGGTATATAGGTACATATAATAAAAAATATATTTAGTTAAATAATATTTTTAAAATTAACTGAAATTATCGGCATATATCGTTCGTCGGCACTTGTTTCATATTTATAAAGATATCTAAATACGTTAAAATAAAAAATAAAATAAAAATGTCAGTAAGTGAAAGTAACTTACATATCTGTACTTCATATATTATAATTATCATTTTTGTCAGAAGCTGAAATAGGTATTAAGTAAAAGATGAAACGTTATAAATGCCCACAACAACATTTTTTTTTGTAAAATAGCTAAAATGTCGAGACGTAAATATTCGCATTTTATTAAATTGCAACTTATGAATGTATTTAAAGAACTCCTTATTAGCTTAAAACAACTTAAGCAATAACCAAGTTACTATCTGCAATATTCAGTTCATATTTCAGAGCACGGCTTTATACGAATATAACTTATGAAAATTTAAAGTAATATACGGCCAATAAAATTTATTTTGACTAATATTACAGCCGTTTGGGTCCGGATTTTACCTATGAATAAAGATTGACCCCATATCTCATTCCTTTAAGACGTTTTACTTATGGCGGTAGTTGTAAATTTCCTTTTATAGTCCAGGCAATAAGTGTTATCGCAAGTGAATTAATTTGCTTAACATATGTTGAGTTGTTTGTTGGCTTGAATATGTATGTTTAACGAAAAATAAAAGTGTAAAAACTGAATTAATTAAAAAAATGACATTTGAACATTTTAAACAGCCATGATTTTTTTTAAATGTTACCATAAATTCAACCAAGTAATTAAAAAAATTCTCCGTACAGGGACCGAGTAAGAACTACCCTGCGGCTCAGGTCGGTTTGTCGTAAAAGGCGACAAAACAATCCTAGCCACGTGGATGGCAACCAACCTTGGTCTAAAAATATGCTGCCATAATACCCTTGTGTTGTGTTCCGGCATTAGTGACCCAGGTCCATGTACTCCTATGGGACAGCAGCGTGTTCACGGTGTCCCTTGCGTCGCAAACATCTATAGGCGACGGTAACTGCTTACTATTAAGTGGGCCGTTAGCGCGTCTGCTCTTCATCAACAATAAAAAATGAAAATTTAAGCATTTAAGAGTTGATTATTTATTTTTACGTATCTGTTTTCAGTTGTTGAAAACGATAACTGAAAAATAAGTCTTCTTCTTCCTGCCCTTACTCCAAAGTATGTGGAATCGGCATAACGTGTTATCTTCTTCCACTAGTAATACGACTTACCTGAACAAAAGCTTATTTTGTGTAGCCCCCAGAATATATAATCACTTGCCCAAATTGCTACAAGATACTAATTCGGAACATTCTTTTAAAAACAAATTGAAACAAATATTAATTGAGAAGTCGTATTATAACTTAGATGAATATCTGAAGGACAAGTTACTAAATTAAGGGCAAATTATTATGGAATTGACATAAAAAAAATTTATACATATTATTTTATTAATTTGATAAATTATAAATATAATGTAATATAATTAAATATGATAATTTTTTTCTTATTTGTTAAAATTTAATTTAATTCTATACTTTTTGTGTTTCAAATTAACAAAAAAATTAGATATAATAAAATTATAATTGCAAATAAATGAATATGTTACTATTATTTTGTAATAATTTGAAGCACAAAAATACGTTTATAAATATTGTACGCCTTAAAAAGACAAACTGTTGATACAAAATGTACTTACCAATTATAATGGACACAGTTCTTAACAATAAATTAATAAATAAACTCTCTTCTATTCTTTATCATCTCAACATTAACACCTTTTTTGCCATATCATCTACTCTGAACTGTATTGAAAACTATAAGTATGCATTTAAATCTAGATAATATTGTTATAATGATCAAAGAAGATTGTTATGTTTTAAAAAATATATTTTTATACCCTAAATGAATAAATAAGAAATTATATTAAAATAACAAAATATTAATAAATTATTTTATTATCATATTGGACTGATCCGTCTTAGTCTTTAAAATATTTACTTTGATTTATATTCTAGATCGTAGACTATTTGTATATGGAACGTGCAAAGAACGATACTCAACTTTAAATATATGAGAAAAAGGTACAGTTTAAAAATACAATAACTGTAATAAATCGAGATTAATATGTAAAGGCCAGTGAAGAAAATATCCCTCGGTTTGATATGAATATTGGTTTTTATAATTCATTCGTGTGAGAAGAGATATTGCCTTTTTTCTTTTGATTTATGCGGAGTTCGATTGATGTCTTTGAGATTATTCGTTTTTCTTTTTATACAGTAATCAAATTTATATAGATCTGTATATGTGTCGATTAACTTACTAAGGATTATGAAAAGCGTGCAAAGTGAAGAAAAAGACAAAATGCGAAATCCATTGGATATGACTGGATGGTTATATAAGGAAAATGGGGTCCTTTGACGTACAGTCACTTCAAAACTACTGAATATTACCCTACTTATCGCGCTTAATGGATTTCATTGACCC
This sequence comes from Malacosoma neustria, assembly GCA_963693495.1. NCBI lineage: Eukaryota > Metazoa > Arthropoda > Insecta > Lepidoptera > Lasiocampidae > Malacosoma > Malacosoma neustria. The sequence goes on along the minus strand of OY856395.1, from coordinate 9,631,885 downwards.
TTTGTCCATTTTTTCTATTAACTTTGTGTTATTCGCCTAGCGAAGGTGGCAAGAACGGCTAGTATTAATATATTTTTACTTTTGACTTATTCGTAATTAAAACTCCATTTTCATGATTTAAGCGCGAAAACCGTTTTTACCAACGGACAGTTTATTAACGATCGTAATGAATATGCACTCAAAATCCGTACATACGAAGCTTTTGAATTACCTGGTAGATCCGTGGTATTACACTCGGAAACCACTCTACAGGTCCTGGTGTGGAACCCCACGGTGGAATGCACCACTTAGTTATTCCTATGTGCATATTATAACATAATCACCATGTACCGATGGTGAAGAAAACATTGTATGGAAGCCTGCATACCAATATTACCTAATATGTGACCCTCCAATCCGCCTTGGACAAGCGTGGTGGGTATATTGTTCGTTCCCTATAGGGTAGTGGCCCGAGACCAGCTGTGAGGCGCCTATGGGCTGTCATTATACAAAAAAAAATTATAATCGTAATATATTTTAATATTACTTCATCCGTGCAGGGGCAGAGAAAGAATACTGACCTCTGCGGCCAGGGTTGGCCTGTCGTAAAAGGCGACAAAAAACGCATCCTAGCTACGTGGTACGGCCCCAAGCCCGTCTGGCTGGCGACCACCGTTGGTCTTACGTATGCTGTCACAACTTTGTGTTGTGCTCTAACTAATGCCAGAGACCCAAATGCGACGGCAACTACACTGGCTTTGCCACACACTGAGAAATTCTAAGTGAGCCGTCAGCCTGTCTGCTGTCTTACAGTAATAAAAAAAATCTATTATACATAATATGTTCGCTCAATTGACACGTTCCTACGGTTTGACCTCTAGACGTCTGTCTTTCAATTCAACATTTTAATGGTTTCTTTAGAATACCAATAACTTTAAATGTAATTGTATTTGAAAAGTCGACAAATAAAATTTCTATGCCTCAATAACTGAAGGTGAGTTTCAATAATCTTGGCATAGGATTCTAGATTTCAGAATTTTACTCTCTTGTGCATAATTACATATAACTAGTGGTCCCCCAGGGTTCGAAATTCGACCATAATTAACAAAAAATTTAAGTTTGAACTTCATTACGGTTCTTTTGTCAAAGGCTATCAAAGCTAATCAAAGCTTTCATCATGACTACTCTGTTAATTTGCCATTTTTCTGCATCAGTTTGAACAACATCACTGTAAAACTTTTTACATTAGGAGAGCTGCATTGTAAATCCGTTTCGTAACCATATATTCGCATTTTGTAAACACTATTCTCACAAATAGGCAAGAGTAAATCAATTCAAATTACTTACAGACACCATTTTCTTTATGCTTGAGCAAGATGTATTTACATGCGTTCAAACAGATTTCGTTCGATTTGTACAGTCGTCTTACGAAAGCTTTCTTTAATTCTAGGTTTTCGCTGAATTTCTCTAAATAGCTCAAGCAGATAAACAGTGAAGTTTGTTTATTATGACTCAACCGTGTACCTTCCTATATATTTATGGCCTAGCTACAAGCAGTTAAAGAAAAACATCAACTTTTATAGGTTAAGATAGTAATTGCTGAAAATAAAGTTTATAAAAATATAATTCCCATTAATTTAATTTTTTTTATTGCTTTAGGACAGCAAACAGGTTGACGGCCCGCTTAGAATTTAGCAGTTACCGTCGCTTACGGGTGTTTGCAACGCCAGTGGCATCTTGAACACGCTACTGTCCCATAAGGGTACAGGAACTTGGGTCACTAATGCCGGAACACAACACAAGGTTATTATGGCGGCATACTTAAGACCAAAGGTGGTATGCCATCCAGACGGGCTTAGAGCGTGGTAGAGCCTTAGGCTCTTTAGGTTAGAATTCTTTCTCCGCCCCTGCATAGATAAGTCAACTGCATACTAGAAAAAAATGTCAATTGTATACTATTTTGGTAACTGACCTCCGATGTTAATTAGCAAACACTAACGACATGTTTTTGCTTCGGCGCCCTTCTTTTTTTTAATATACTATGACAATTCACAAGCACCATCTAGTTGCTAAGAAAGCAGCAGAGCGCTTGTGTTATGGGTATTAAAACCTTGTTTTGGTATGCATAAACTACTATAAGTACTTTTCTTTCATATCGTCATGTATATATATAAAGACCCAGACTTGGACTGGAAATGGAACTCGTGACCCCTGCCAACGTTCTGACGTACGACTACGAAGACTTGTGCCACGGAAGTGTCTCTTTTTCATATGCTAAACAACATGAGAAAATAAGACGATAAAAAGGTAATAGTCCATAGTGAAACCTCGTCGAGACGGAACCACACAGACTAGGGATTCTAGGAGTTCAGAGTTCAAGTGCTGGCTGGTCTGATTCGGATGAGATTCTATCTGATCTTATAGTTCTGGATCTCGGACTCCCGTTGCAATAATCTGTTTTAGTTTCTATAATATATACTAGCTGATACCCGTGACTTCGTACGCATGCGTGCTACACCCTCACTTCTCCGCGGCAAGAAAACACATCAAATCGTGGTTTCTTAAAACTTTAATAACTTTATATTAAATGAAGATATCGCAATAACTTTTTTAGAGTCAAGTGTAAAAGAAGTAAAACTTAGAAAATTTAGTTGAAATTTACCCAGTAGTTTAGCTGTGTTGCGCGCACATCTTCTGCCCTCTTACTCTTATTCTCACAAATAAGTGGAAAATGAAAGTCAATAAGCTATCGATATCTCATATCTCACAAATCATATCGGAGATCCAAAGTTTGTTTGTAGGTCGTGTTTGCTCTATTCTCATACTTGTTAATTTGGCGGATAAACATTCCAAGATAAATTAGGATTGGTTATATCGAAAGCTACGTGCGAAATATATTATACAAATATTTACACTATATTTATTCATCATCATCATCTTAGCGTTGAATCCCGGTTGAAGTCCAAACTCTCGCTTAGGCGCCCGGGGTCAGCTTTCTGACTTTTTCTTCTCCACTTTGCACGATCTTCGGCATCTCTGGTGGTCAGTCCATTGGCACGCATATCAACCCCTACGAAGTCAAGCCAGCACTTTTTGGGTCTATCCCTCCTGCTGGGACCCGGCGGTGGCGGCATGGCCAGACATTTGTTCCCCATATAAGTAACCGGTTGCCGTAAAACGTGCCATACCAGCGAAGGCGACACTTGCAATTTATCCGCAATATCACGGACATGAAGGCTGCCGCGAATGCGAATGCTAACGCGGTCCTTCCGCAATAGTCCACACATCCACCGCAGCATATTTATCTCAATGACTCGCAGTGCCTGCTTGTGTCGCTCTAGCCCCGCCCACGCTTCACATCATTATAAAAGGACATGCCTAGTTATGGTCTTATAGACCTGTCCCTTCAATTTAACCGGTAATTTAGGGTCACCTCGCGCCATTTGGCCCACGCGGCAGCAATGCGTGCCTTAACGTCGGAGTCAATGTCACCAGACGCGTGAAATACAGATCTTATGTATTTCACCTGTTCCGTGCGCTTGACTATATCGTCGCCTATCCGTACGGGTGTGGGATCTGTGGAGTTACAGGCCAAGTACTCGGTCTTCGCCACGTTGAGTTTCAGACTGCCGTTCTCAAGCTATTTATACTATATTTATTATAATAGATAATTATGTATATTTTTACTGACACGTAGAAGATATAAAATGTGTTTATTTTAGCACAAGTGATCGTACTGAACAAAGCTTATAAAATACTGAATATATGCGTGAATTCTAAAACGCAATCCATTTGTTTTATTTTTGCCTAGGTCTCCTTCTTTGTCCATATAGTTTTATATTTTACATTTTACTTAGTACTTGGATTGAAGAATTTTACTTGGTTTTGGACAAATTTCGCATTATGTATAAAGCTAATCTAGGCGCTTTTTCATTGGCACTACTTACAAACTTCCTCTGAATTATTCATTCCTGGTTGAATAATTTACACATCTATGTTAACATTCTTATTTTATTACTTTAGCTTTATGTTTCCCTTTGTGGCCTCGCACTCTAATTCATACTATATAACTGATATACTCGTAATATAGATTGTAATAGTATCGCTTTCTCTGGAAGATAACCTTAATCCATAACTCTTATACTCCAGTGGGCTCGGCTTTCTATTATTAAATTAACTTGAATAAAACTTGGTAATTTTGTTTGACAAGCAGGAATGAACTAGTTACTGGATCCCCTGAGAGTTTTATATTACCCAAGTTGTAATGTTAATGATAGATAATGATTTTATTCATTTTTATTTATTTATTATTCTTACATTTTGTATATTAGCCAATTCTGGTCCCGTCCAGGAATTTAACTTAGGAGATAGGGTTCCACTGCTACGTTGACGTAGGGCGTTTTATTGCATATACCGTCGCTTATGAATGTTTGCGACGCAAATAGCACCGCTATCACGCTGCCGTTATTATGACGGCATATTTGAAGGGGTGTTTTCCATCTAAGCGGCCTTGATGCCCTAACACGTAGCTAGGAATGTTTTGTCAATTTTTACGAAAAAGGGCTGCAGGGGTCATTATTTTTACGCCACCGTTGCAAGAAAAAAATTGGATTCCCAATGTTTACGTCACTGTCCAACTGTATCACAGTTGCAGTTCTTTTTGCTGTGCCAAATTTTCCTATGTCTAAATAATCAATTTAATAAGTTACATTGAATTTATAATTAGTTTTGGGATTTTGGGTTCAGATGGTAATTACTCATGGGAATGCTAAATTTAGTCTTCGACTAACATATATTTTCGTGTAGCTTTAAGCAGAGAAAGTTATTACGAAAGTTGTAAATAGGCCTTCCGCAATTTGGCCGTGTAAGAAACTTCTAAAGCTTCAATGCAGCTGGAATGGTACAGTTCTAAGAAGAAGCTTCAACTTTAACACGTCTCATCTAATATTTTAATAAATGAATATTTATTATATTATAATTAAATTCAGATTTTTAATTAAAAACTTATTAAACATTTCTTGTTTCAAATCTAATATGTTTAATTAATTATGTATATATAAAATAAGCAAGACCTTGACCGTTGTATGTCATTTTTTATTGCTGTAGGGCAGCAGACAGGCTGACGGCCCACTTACAATTTAGCAGTTACGAACACGCTGGCATTGCGAACACGCTGCTTTCCCATAAGAGTACAGGAACTTGAATCACTAATGCCGAAACACAACACAAGGTTACTATGGCGGCATACATAAGACCAAATGTGTTCGCCATCGAGACGGGCTTGAGGCCCTACCTACCACGTAGCGATCTAACGCGTTTAGTGCTATTATAATAAGTGTATTTTAATAATCCAAGGCATATACTCACCTTTGAGTTTGAAGACACGTTTAGTTCCTCCAATCCGACTACTGGATACTATTTTTTATGAATAAAATCCAAAATCACGACAATTAGAAAGCTTATCTGCCTCATAGACTGACGTCTTTTCTTTAATTCTAAATTTGAAAATTTGATGATTTTTTACTCAACACGCCAGAATTGTCTAACATAATTAAATAATGACGTAAAAACATATTATACTCTGGAAACATAGACAATTTTTTAATTGTCATAAAAAGACGTTCCACGCGAACAAAATTGCAGGTAACGACAAGTTTATTATAACAAAACATTAAGCTGAATATTTTCGTCTCGAATATGAATTCCCAATGGAGTAATAGGAAACCGACATTTCCGGTATATGGTATTACATGTTTGCTTACGATATTAACTGGTTCCACAAAGTTTTGGTATTATAGCCTAGCTTTTACCCGCAACCGCAGTTTCATGGAAATTGCTAGTAAATTTTCTTAGATTAAAAAAACACCTTATACTCTGTTCCAAATCTCTATGATAAATTTCATCAAATTTCGTTTGGAACTACATACATAGTTATAGGTGAGATGTGCTTGTGTATTATTATTTCTAGGTATATTGTAGTGTTTCCTTGGCTGACACCGACTACAAAAATAACAATAATTGTAACTATATTATCGTAATATAGATCGTACCTACATATTGATGAGTAGAAAATGTAAGTTAATTATTAAGTTATAGAAGAATATACAATTATTTTTTACTTTTTAGTGCATATTAATTTGTTTTCGAATAGTTAATTTTTTTTGAAGGCGATTTTTCTTTTGTTAAAATTTTTGTTTGATTTCTATATCTATATTTTTTAGTTATAATGTTGGGTAAAGACTTATAAAGCGTCCACAGTATTGATATACTGTTGTCTAGTCAGTAGTATATTAGTTGTCTAGTGCCCATAATATAAGCTGCTTATTTTGTAACTAGATGGCGCTTTGTCTATTATCAAATTATATTGTTATTTGTAATTTTTAAGGTATATTTTTCAATAATATTTAGAAAATATACCACATAGTTCGTAGTTGTGAATTTATGTAATACACAACTGCATGGTCTAGTTTTTTTTTTCTGTGGAATAGTAGACTGGCTGATGGCCCACTTAATACAAAGCAGTTACCGCCGCCTATGGACGTTCGAGACACCAGGGGCATCGCTATCACGCCGGATCATAACTTACGTACATCTTCCATTCATTTCTTAGTAGCTGCTTGCTCAAGGAAAGTGTCACGGAGAGGTATCTAAGCACACAGCGCGCAGATGTATAGGTCTTTGAGAATACGAGCTCTTACTCTGCTGGTTTGCCTTGGGCTTCAGGAAGAAGTGAAGTCACATCACGCAAGTCCTCGAGCACCTCTATTATTCATCCCATTCTAATATTTGGAGACGCGCTCTTAAATTATGCGTAGGGCAAGTGAGAATTCCGCGAGTAAATAGAAGGGTGAACAGTCGACGTATTTTCGCGTATTTACAAACAGCTTTTAGCGTGAATGTTTGTTTGTTTGTATACAAATACACTCCAAAATTCCATTAATATATACATATATTACTATTGAGTACACGATAGACTGTTTTCCAGGCTAAAAATAAAAATATGGGAACCTTATTACAGTAATATAAGCGAAATACTCGTCATGAGATGTCTAAAATTATTCACCAGATTCACTTGTAGTATATAATATACTAGGCATGCCTTTTAAGTTCTGTCGTTTCCATATTTCCCGGCAATTTTGAATTGGGAACTGTTCTATATTCGGATGTATTTAAATTTTGAATCTCAAAACAGTTGAAAGTATTAAGATTAATGCTATTGTTTAGTCACTGCTTCGATTGGAATCTGTCAGGTCACGTACGAAAATTGAAGTATATAATTATACTCGTAGCATGGTAACTCATTACGCGACGTAGAAGCTCACTAAGAACAGATTTTACGGAAATCCTATCCAAAATATAATTTAATTTATATGGCAGAACAACGTTTGTCGGGTCAGCTAGTTAATTTATACCTTATAATTATTACGTACTATAATATAATTTATTAAAAAAATTACCGTTGTATTATAGTAATAGATACTTTGAATTGACATAAAACCTTCATGTTGTGAGATTTTTGAGTGAAATTTTTTTCATCATGATACCAATGAAGTTCTTCTTTTAAAATATGTGCAATATTTGATTATCAATCTTCAATTGTTATTTTTTATTCGGCTTAGACCTGAAAGATGGATATTTTGGATATCCGTGTCATTTTTTAATACCTGTCTCGACGCGGAGAAACGGCTTCCGATATCAATGCTGCGTTTGCAGAGGAGACTGCTAATGAACGCACCGTGCGTTTTTGGTTTAAACGCTTTCGCAATGGAAACGTCGATTTGAAGAATGAATCACGTGGAAGACCGCCCACACAGGTAAATAACGATGAATTGTAGGAGATGGTGCAAGCCGATCCGAGTCAAGGCATACATGAACTTCCGTTTAAATGGCAGCAATGTATATGTTACATATTAGAAAAAAACAAGTTTCAATTTTTCAGTACAAATCTGCAATTGCCTACTTCTGTTCCTAATACAATACTAAATAGAACGAATATATCAAAATAAAAGCCGAGCCTTCTAAATAATGTGTATTTCGTTTTTTACCCATAAAAACATCTTCATAAAAAGCGTTTCCTCCGAACACGAAATCAGCATAATCTTTTAATACATTTATCAAATATTCTCCGAAAATATATGAGATGTTTCATCAACACTGTTATTCCACATCTTATCTCAAAAAGAACATGATATCCACCTGTCTTCGGTATTTCACCTTGACCTCATGTATTTTTCGACCGTTTGCAACCTTGTTAGAGGTGGTTAAGGTTGGCTTTCCAATGATACGATTGGAAGGAAATAAGGTAGATTTCAATATGCCGTATCCCAAAGTTATTAGATATGTCAAAGGGTGGATTGAATTTTATTCCTCTTTTAGGGATCCATTATATCTGGGTCAGGGCTTAAGATATTTACACTGTACGGATTTGTACGTATTAATCTTTGTAAATAGATCTTTTGCGGGTAGTTATGACCGTGTAAGTGTTACCCCGTTATTGAACTTTAGAGTCATAAAATATACTGAAGCACTCAGTCTCATACTCATAGACGATATAAACACGCTTAACATGCTTGGCCTTCGTAGAGACTTCGCGCCTCTCTACGTATTCTACCGTCCGTACAACGGGGAATAGAACAGAATGGTGCCTTTTTCGTCGTTTTAGCACCGCACCATCCGCCATCGGCTGGACGTTCATCCTCATTTCAGATAGATAGATAGATATATAACTCTTTATTCTTTACGTTTACAAAATAAAACTTATAACTAGGACAACAAACTAAAAACCAGACAATAATTACAAGTAATAACAGAAAAATGAAATAGTAAAACAAAAGGTCATAATACAACATTTACACATATTATTTAATTTCAACTTAAATGAATTTTAGGTAAAATTATTTAAAGCAAGATAGTGACTGCAAAGTAAATTCTTGAAACTAGCGATTTCGCTTGTCGTACATGTAGAGGCAGTTGTTCCAGAGTTGGACAGTCTGCACGGTAAAGGAGTTTTTATAAAAAGATGAAGTATTTACAGGTGTCATGAGCTTTTTATATGTACAAGTGCGCAAATTTAAGGGAGTAGAAAGGCGTACGAAACTAAAGCGTTCCTTAAGGTAAGGTGAGGACGTTCATTCATTTCCTGGCCCTACTCCTCACCTCTACGAAACGGTTTTCAAGTACGTTTATATTGTTTACTCGTTAGTTTTAGAATGAGCTTCCAGCTGAAGTTTTCCCATCACAGTACCATGAAGGATTATTTAAAAAAAGGCATTATAAAATTTATTTAGAAAGAAAATAATTTATTTCAAACAAATTTTACAGCAGTCACGCATCTTATTTAAGGGTCAGTTTGCTCAGGATAAGGAATTATATGTATAACATATAAATATATATATAGATAGAAGCGCAGAAATTTGTGCATCTGCTCACCAGCCAATTTGTACTCGAGCTTTGGATGTAATTACGATGAAATGCTTGTCAGAAGTACAATCCCTGTTAATATAACGTTCATAAAATATTATCCAATACATCGTATTTTCGATTATGATTACATTTTTAATGTTATAATAAGATCCGGTAGCGTCCCACTGCTGGTATCGGGCTTCGCCCTATAGAGAATGGTCACTATACCCGCCACGCTTATCCAAGGGGGATTGGCGGGTTACACATACAGGTAATCTCGGTATGCAGGTATCCTCGCGATGTTTTGCCTTCACCGTCGGTACATGGCATGTAATATACACATTAGGCGAACAAAACTACGTAAGAGGTGCGTGCCACCGTAGGATTTGAACTCGAGACCTCTAAATTGCTCTAGTATAATGTATCTAGTGTAATTTTCTACGTGGGAGGGCCTCAAGCCCATCTGGATGGCAACCACCTTTGGTCTTAAGTTTGCCGTCATAATAATAACCTTGTGTTGTGTTCCGGCATTAGTGACCCAAGTTCCTGTACTCTTATGGGACAGCAGCGTGTTCGCGATTCCACTGGCGTTGCAAATACCTGTAGGCGACGGTAACTGGTAAATTCTAAGCGGGCCGTCAGCCAGTCCGCTGTACTACAGCAATAAAAAAATACCACTACCTATATTACCTTAAATACCTTTATTATATTAATGTAAAACTGTTTTCAAATTTAAATTATCTCCGCAGATGTATTTTTTCCATGCAGGGGCGGAGTCATAATACTAAACCCGTAAGGTTGGCCTGTCGTAAAAGGTGACAAAACAACCCTAGTTACTTGGTAGGGCCCCGGGCCCGTCAGGATGGTGATCACACTGGGTCTATATGTATACCGCCAAATATATCCAAAATGCCGGACAGAAGCGTGTTCGCGGTGCCCCCAGCGCCGCAAACATCCATAGGCGACGGTAACTGCTTACTATAAAGTGGGCCGTCAGCCTGTCTGCTGTTCCTCAGTAATAAAAAAAATGTATATTGTCAGCAATCCTAACTAATATCATAAATGCTAAAGTGAGTATGTTTGTTACGCTTTCACGCCTGAATCGCTTAACCAATTTTGATGAATTTTGGTATAGTCATAGAATGGACCTTGGAGACGAACATAGAAAGACATTTTTTTTAAATTCATATAGTAGAACAACGTTTGTCGGGTCAACTAGTTACTAATATAAATAAGTAACTCGTCGCGTATCAAAAAGTTCGCGGTTCACTTTTGAGTCCACGGGATAGATGGCGTAAAAATTAACATTTTTAATGTTAAGTGTGTGTAATTGAAAAGTTAATTAAATGTGAAAGCGTGTTTCATAACCCGCCTCGCCCTTCAATTGCCTTAGGCCAACACTAGTAACTTCTTTCACTGTTTGTTCACTCGGCGTCTTGCTCATTTTAACCCGTTTCAACCCCTTTTTGCAGCCGAGTACCCCGGCCCCGGCTCACTACGTTTCGCCTTTTTGCACCCGTAGATTGGAGATACGATTTTTAAGCGATGAGCCGGAGAGTATAAGAGATCTATAAGTGTTTTGAGTGTTTTATTTTATTTTTAACAATGATTACTTGCATCAATTATTATAACATATTCTCTAATAAGAATTTACTGAAATGATCGATTCATATAAACCTTTTAAATTTTTATATTAATGAAGCTAATTTATATGCATTGGATTATGCTTTATTGTTAGATGCGATATAGCTAGTATCTCTAGCTCACGAATATACATACAGTTTTGTTTACTATCAAAATGTATACGATACGGCATTATTTTTTAAACTACATAAAGCAATATATGGTATACGCATAGAGCAAGGAATTTTTAAAACAAGTACTTTGATGACGTAACATTCCGATCTTTGGATATCGAAGGAAATCTACGTCCGAAAAGACTGTGGTACTCTTATTGATTCCGGCTGTAAACCTCAGATTATACGTCCGGTAATTGGTTTTCGGCTTTAAACTGTGATAAGGTTTGGACCAGTGGTGCGCAAACTTTTTCGACTACGTCCCCTTCAATAGAAAGAAAATTTGTGGCAACCACACATACGATGTATATTTCGCGCATTTCTTTCCGTTTCATTGATTAAAACATAATTATATCCAACAAATATTTATTTTATTTATTATTTTAAGTACCTAAATAATTTAACGTAAAAAATCTGAATCACTGTTCGGATCTATGTTGGTAATTGCAAGTTGCATATTTTCGTGAGGGTTTAAACGCGAGCAGAATGCAATAAAAGCTAATTTATTGCAACTAGTTCGCTAAATCCAGTTTCACATAAATATTGTTGATGCAAATTGTATTAAAAATCTGATGGAATTCTTGCTTATAACAGGATTTTGCTTTGCCACGGATAACCAAAATTTTTGGCTGAGTCTTAAATTGATTTCGAAGAGTACTATCACTATGTAATCAAATCTATCAGTTGCTTTTTCTCACTAACTTAAATAGTTGAACTGCATGTGTTGTAAGAAAATGGATCATGAATCCAACCGAGATCGTTTTCAGGAAAAGTTTTGAATCTTGTCGAAAAATTAAACAATTTGTGACCCCCAGCAATCTTCTGGGGGCTCCCACAGGGGTCACGACCCCTAGTTTGCGGACAACTGGTTTAGATGATAGAATCATAATTATTAAGTTTTATCTTGTTAGGTACTACTATCTTTAAAATCGGAAAACCAAAAATAAATCCGATTGACTAGCAGCATTTGTAGTTTTTACCGTTTTAAAATTAAACAGTTTGAGAACTATAGAAACATGAACCAACTTGCCAGTGACGGAAGAATAAACTGATGCCCACTTCAGGAGAATGGAGACTTGCAGACACAATTGAGAATATCAACCCGATTATGTAATATTATTATTTCTCTCCATGCAGGGCTGGAGTGAGAATAATGAGGTGACCCTGCAGCCGGGGACGGTCCGAGGTTAAAGGCGAAACAACCCTAGCTATGTGGAAGGGTATCGAGCCCGTCTGGATGGCAAGCGTACTTGATCTTTAAATGTGCCACCACAATAACCTATATAATACCTAATACCTGTTGTATTCCGACATAAAAAATCATTGAAAAAAATTACATGTTATTATTCAAAGGTCAGTTCGCTGAGTGATCTTAAGAGGAGCTTTTTACGGAAGAGCGAAAAGGTGAACATTAGAAATATAGTTTAGAGCGCATAAGCTGTATAAATTATTTGCAAACAAATTTGCTTCAGTCAACACGCGGTTTCGCTCGCTTTCACGAATGTTTGAGGGTGCTGTAAAATATTTATGGATGAACCGCTGTAATGTCGTGGCCACTAAACTCGATTTTTATTATTGTAAGCTACATTTTTAATTGTACGTAAATGGTTAAATTGAAAACTATGATCAAAATCAATTAGTCACTTACCGTAATTTTTGTTCGCATTTATTACATAAGTCACTACAAATTTGTACGAATACTGTAAAATTTAATGAATATTAAATATTTATTTAAAAAATAATAATAACTACTCTAGCAAATAATTTTGTCTTGATAATTTTCACGTAAAAGCAGAAGATGCTTTTCCTCAATTTGAACATGAAACATGTTAGTTTTAATTTTTCAAAAAGCAAAGATACGAAAATCTTGATAAAAATTACAGAAAATTGTTAATTATCGATAAAAAAAAACAAAGAATATCAAAACACATCACTCTTTCTAATCAGGTGTTTATTTTTAAAAATAATTTCGTCACGTGGAGGGTCAGGATTTCTATACTACTATTATAAAGAGGAAAGATTTGATTGTATGTTTGTTTGTTTGTTTGCATTGAATAGGCTCCGAAACTACTGACCCGATTTAAAAAAATCTTTCACTGTTGGGAAGCTACACTATCTCCGGGTGACATAGGCTATATTATATTTTCGAAAAAATTAGGGATCCTTACTAAAACTCCAATAATGTAACCCAAGGTGTAAAAAAATTTACTAAAATATTATTTAAATCGCGTGCGCTGCGAAAACTATTGATGATAGAATAAAATAATGTACTACGACTTTGCAGAACACATCATTATTTACAAAAAGTGTCTTATAGTTATGCCACAATAAGTGTTCTTTTATTTTAAAAATTTAATTGAAATGCCGCCCCTAGAAAAGGCTCTTTATTTGTATCTTGGTATTAATCCTTATCAAAATAAATTACTTCATATTCAAAACTGCTTCAATACCTTTATATAACTTTTTGAATTATTCAATTCGGATATTCCATTCGAAAGATATCACGAGTTTAAAAATGTAAGTATTAGAAAAATGTTGCGTGGTAGCTGCGCACCCTGTTCGGCTAGCTAGGCAGCACCATAAGCAATGTAGGCGTGCGTCACTGGGGTTTTTACAAAAATATAAAAAAAAAACTTATTAAAAAACAACGAAAAATAAATAAAAAATAATAACAAAAAAATCATTAAAATAAAATTTCATAGAAATAATAATATTCAAACTTTTTTTATAATTTTATTTTTTTAGTAACCTGACGCAAATAGAAGGGTTTGCCCTCAAGGGCGCTCCTCTGTCTGAGGAGTGCACGGGTGTGCGTACCCGAGGTGCCCGAGCTTCCGTCGCTTTACTCCCCTCTCCGTCCGAGGCGACAGAGGCCTTCCTACCTTTCTTCCCGTCTACCTCCTACATCCTTTCCAACTTAGCTCTCTGTTTGTGGCGTGGTCCCCGGTGGGATGGTTGCGAATACTGATTGGGACCCCCAATGAATGGGATTGCCCTGGGCCCTGATTTGGTAGTCGAAACCATGCCTATTTCGACTGCGCCTACACAGAGAGTGTTCCCAGGGCGGGAATTGCATCCTCGCTGTCGGTTGGTCTTGCTGGGCCGGCTACAACGTCAGGCGACTCTCTGGTTTTTCTGGAGTGTCGTCTGGTAGTCGTACTCACGCCTGACTAGCACGCGACGGGGATGCGAGTCCCGTCCGGAATTGGCCGCGGACCTGTCGCTCCCGGCCCTGGTTCTGTCCATGGTCGGGGGTGATCCTGGATGGACGGCCGTCACCTCCTTTTGCGAGGCAGTAGTGATGCACTCCACCACACCAAGGACAGGCACAGGTGGAAGAACATTATAAAAGAGAAACTGGGTTCTTATAAGGGGAATCACGACCCTCAGTAATGAGGTACACGACTCAAGGAGGAGGAGTGTCTGCAAGGGAGGTGGCGGAACGGGAGCGGAAGTCCACCACCGCCCTCCCTCCCACCAACGTAGGCCGCGTCGTCGGCACCGGAGGGCGGGCAACGACCTCCGGCCGCCGTAGAAAGCGGCTGCGGACGGCCCCTCGGGGGAGGATCCGCCGCCCGCACTATTGCAGGGAGAGGGCCGCGTGCTGTTCCGTGGCCCCCCTCAACTCCTAGAGTTGTTAGGAGAGCGCCGGGGGGACGAAACCCTGACCCCCTGGCGCCAACACTTTAGAAGGGGCCCGCCTTAAGACAAAGGGCGGGCCGGCGCCGGCCCGGGCCACGAGATCGGCAGGCCTTATATCCGTGGGCCCGGGCGTAGGCAATAGGAGAATAGCGGGGTTTTTTAGTGGGTAATCGGATGGTCGAACATCTTTCCCGAGGTCCCACATATCCCTCGGTCCCCCCGGGTCGGGGTAACCCGTCAAGAGAGGTTTTTCCCCAAGACCGAAAAAAAAATAGAAGGGTTTAGGTATGTGTGTGTATATAATTTTTAATTTTGAAATTTTTATTAAATACCCGTGCGAAGCTGGGGCGGGCTGCTAGTATTTAATAAATTCGTTTGCCGACATAAACAACAGAGAGTAGAATATTTTTACTTTTTTAGTTTTATATTAATGTTTGGTGTTTGTACCATATAATTTTGGGGTTCAATAAAACACTCGTCCCTTTTTATACTTCGTAATACTTTATTTATAAAAATGTTAAAATATTTAATTTAAAAATTATACATATACTATATTAAAAAAGGCTTGAAAATGTAATAAACCCGCAACAAATTGCACGCTCGCTTGCGGAATTTCCACCTTCCAAAAAAAGGGTAAATTAAAATCGCTCTTTTTGTAGCCGACCACATAAACTCAAGAACTTTAACTTGAAAGCCACTTGCGTGGGCTGTTTGTATGTTTGTTCATTCGATGTTATGTTATTCAGATAAGTTACTTTCTGTATGAAAGGTTTTCACTTAAACCTTAGATTTATGACATCACGACGTGTGTTTGTATATTTAATAGAAAAATGCAGAAGAACTCAAGTTTTCTGGAATTCATATTTATTTTTAAGTGACTTCAAAAACGGAGGAGGTTCTCAGTTCGACTGTATTTTTTATGTTTGTTGCTTTCAACTGGTGCTTTCGATTTTGATGATTCTTTTTTTGTTTGAAAGCTGATGCTTCCCGTGTGGTCCCATTTCAATTTGGTCCAGTTCTGATAATATTCAAATATAAAGGTAAAAATTATATCTTCAGCTTGTCTATAATTCTTCTTCTAGCAACACAGGACAGGAAATAAGAGTGCCTACCACATTTAGATGTAGTAGATGAATAGAAGATATTATTACTTCATTAGTTTTAATCTAGTCTGGCCATGCCGCCTCCACTGGGTCCGGTCGGAGCGTAGAACTAAAAAGTGCTGGTTTTACGTGGTAAAGAGTGATATGCGAGTCAATGGACTCACTACCAGAGATATCGAAGATCGTGCGAAGTGTAGAAGGAAAAGTCGGAAAGCGAACCCCGGACACCGAAGCCAAAGTTTGGGTTGCGACCGGGATTTAACGCTAAAGCGACAATGACTTAATTAATTGTAATAGTTGTGTTATATCTCGTATGTTTATGCAATATTAGTAACATAATAATTCATTGGATTTTTTTAATAATTAATTGGAATGATTGGAATCAGTATTTTTATGTCTAATTTATGTATTTTTCTTTGTTTACAGGTAAAATTTTAAAAACGTATTATAACAATGGCGCTAAAGTAAGTTATATGAATTCAATGATCTTCTCATTGAAGTGTGAATCATGCTTCGATCCAGCTTCTTCCGGCATCTTTTGTACAATATTTTGTAAAAAATTGCAAATTGATCAAAAGTGTATGTAACCAAGAGCATAACGGATTGCAGAGTCTGACTTTCATTGTGAACAGAATTATCAATAAAACATAGAAGATAGAAACCCTTGTACCACTAAAAGACCTAAATATTCATCACGTCTTCAATGTGAAACACCGTTTGTCCATTGTTTCTTAATTTTGGTCTTAAAAATGTAAGTTCGTCCCTATACACTCATGTATCGACACACGAATAACCACCGGAACATAAATACAGGGCGCATTGATGTCCCGGAAGCCCCTTTCAAAATGAAATCCTCCCCAATAGTGAAGCGGACCATAAATAACCCAATAGGCCCCGAACACAATTGTCCCTTAATAACTGCAATAAGTTGTATTAAACACGCGTTTGAGCGCCTTCGACATGTGACACGGCCATTTTATATAGACCTTCTATAGCTTGGATACAGAGAGAGAGAGAACTCAGAAAAGATTCTTAAAAGCGTGAAATATTTTAAACGGAATAATAATTAACTGGTATAATGAGTGTAGGTCAGAGAGAGAATAATGTTATGTTAATAAATTATCGGGGGGACAGCAGCGTGATCGCGGTGCCCCTAACGTCGCAAATATCCATAGGCGACGGTAACTGATTACTATTAAGTAGGCCGTCAACCTATCTGCTGTTCATCAGCAATAAAAAAGCACTAATTGTACTTTCAGTACCTATTTAAATTATTATTTAGAAATCATGAACTTCGTCTGTTCTATCTTTATAAAGAAATAATAATCTATGCATAACATGTTGCACTCAATACGATTTGTAATGTTGCACTACACTATATGTACGTACCTTGCCTTGATTGTTTCAACCAGCCCAGAAATGAAACAACATACTGATATCTACCTACGCAGGTGAAAAATTAAACAGATGTATTGTTTTTTTGCTCGTCCTTAAAACTCCTTAGTTCGAACAAACAAATATTACGGATGTAAGGTGAGGATTATGATCCCTTGGCGCTCTAAGTACATTTTAGCTCATATTGTAAATAATATGGTGATAATATATTGACGCTATGTTTACAAGTAATAAATTTTATTTAATTTTTTACAATAAAATACACATCGATCGAGGAAGAAACATTACATCAAAATTGTGTAATAAGGAAACATGTTGCGCACAAGCTTTATTTGTTTCAGAAGCGAATTCAAAATGGAAACTATTTTATTGTTTATATTAGATACGTAGAATAATTAATATTCCAGGAAAGAGAATATGAAATTTCATACCATCTGTAATGCTAAGTTTATACAGCATTATTCAATTTGGCATCCAACTGCCAAATTGATTTCGAGGAATAAACAAACTTTGGTATACGAAATAACGCTCTGCTCTTCTCACCTTATTTAGGGGGGTCTCATGTAAAATTGGTCGGCAAACGTGATATACGACTTACAATTTTATTTAATACCAAGTTATTGATTTATTACCTTCGTAGGATACGTGAATTGACCCAGTTTGCCGCCAATTTTGTTTATGGTCATTTCTAAGTAATGTCGGACCTAACATGTGATATGTTTAGACCATGGGGGAAAGAGATGTCTACATTGAAGTGAAACTTTTTGCTTGACGACTTTTATTGTTACCATTTAAAATGTTCTATGAATGAATTCAACGTTGTCATGTTGTTTTTTTTTTCAGTTAAGAGTTATTATACCATGGTTCCACTTCATGATTTAACGCCATATTATAGATGGTGTTGATTAATATGATACGGCGTTCATCGGCGCGTCTTGTTGCATTTAGCCTTTCAATGACAATTTTTTTCTTGATGAAATGGGAACAAGATGATGTAGATAAAATGTGTTTTTTGCTTTGAAAGTGCAGACAGGCTGACGGCCCAAACTAACAAGCTGGAATCTGGGTCACTTATGCCGAAACGGAAACCTAGGTTATAATGGCAGCATATACAGTGACCGGGAATGGTAGCCATCCAGACGGGTTTGAAGACCTACTAGAAAATTTAATTTTTACAGGAGCGACAATAAGTTAGTGATGGATTTGTACCACGTTGTTGTGACGTTGTTTTTAAATCACTGTGTGATCTGCGTGATCTCTGTATCTGATGGTAAATAATGTAGGCCTTTATTTATTTACCGAAGAAATATTAATAGAATAAGAGATTTATTCATAATTTAAGTCTAAATTATACAGGTCTAAAGTATAAATAATACATATTAAAACCTCCCCGCATTCGCGGCAGACTTCATGCCTGTGACATTGCGGATAAATTGCAGGAGTGTCGGCTCCGTTGGTACGGCCACGTTTTACGGCAACCGGATGCGTCGTGGGAAACAAATGTCTGGCCATGCCGCCTCCGCCGGGCCCCGGCAGGAGGAGTAGATCTAAAAAGTCCTGGCCTGACGTCGTAAAGGGTGATATGCGTGCCAGTGGGCTCACTACCAGGGATGCTGAAGACCGTGCGATGTGGAGTAGAAAAAGTCGGAAAGCGGACCGCGGGCAACGAAACAGAAGTTAGGTTGCAACCGGGATACAAAGCTGGGATGATGATGATAAGTCTAAATTATACAAAACATGTTTCGAATTAAAGCATCGAATTTAGATTTTAACAGTTATTTATATTTGGTAGATATTGGTTTTAATTATTAAGTGGATGTTTATATATATATATATATATATATATATAGATAGAAATGAGAGTGGATGGATACAGGAGTAGAGGTAGACCAAAAAAAAGATGGATGGATTGCGTAAAAGATGAAATGGCAAAAAAGGGTGTGAATGTTGGGATGACTGCTAACAGAGGAGAGTGGAAGAACAGAACACACCATAATGTGGGATAAGGGCAGGAGGAAGATGTTTATAGATAAATATCTATATTTCTAGTTTTTTTTTTCTATGGAGGGTAGAGTAAAGTGGATCATATAGGGGAGAAGTAAAAAAGTGTTCAGCTGTACGCTGTAAATTATAGTTCAGAAACCCGCCAGCGTGTGGCGCTAGTGCAGCTACAGTATATGCTAATAAATGTAACTGTAGATGACGAATGTATGTACGAATATGCTTTATAGCTCGCCATAGTTTTACATGCTCTTCTGTTGGGCGCTAGAAATCTATCAAAACATCACCAACTATATAAATTAAAAAGGGAAAGGGCTGCTACAACATTAAGAAAGTACATAGGTCGGCAAAAGTGTAAAAAGCGTTCAACCGACACGTAATAAAGTGGGGTTCGACGTTTCGCGCCGTCGGAGGGCACTCAATTGTCCCAATAGAGGGTGCTAAATGAAATTCCACGATCTCAGACACAATGGACCTGATTTCTTTTATTCCCAGTGCCTCCTTCAGAATTTCCAATACACCGCAAGGTGTGGAGTTGAGAGGATTTAAAAATGAAGTTCCTTACGTGTCTTGCACGTATAACTCAATAAATGTGATGTGAAAATAGTTGTCTTGTTTCGATTTTTCATACACTAAATTCTGGTTGCGTCCGAATTTTCAGCCCGTCCAGGTTTCGCTGTTATGTATTGTTATGGGGTGAAATTAATATGCTTTAGTGCTCTTCCGTGTCACTGGATTATTTGGTATGGGGTATTAATATGTTTTCACTGGACAGGCTTGCATTTTTTATCCGTGCAGGGGCGGAGAAAGAATACTAACCTCTGTGACCGTGGTCGGCCTGTCGTAAAAGGCGACAAAACAACCCACCCTAGCTACGTGGTAGGGCCTCAAGCCCGTCTGGATGGCGACCACCTTTGGTCTTAAGTATGCCGCCATAATAACCTTGTGTTGTGTTCCGGCATTAGTGACCCAAGTTCCTGTACCCTTGTGGGACAGTAGCGTGTTCGCGATGCCACTGGCGTTGCATACACCTATAGGCGACGGTAACTGCTAAATCCTAAGCGGGCCGTCAGCCTGTCTGCTGTTCTACAGCAATAAAAAAACATTGCTCCTCCCTCCCTCTTTTTCAACTCTAAAAGGAATGACATGGTTCTCGTTGTTTCTTGTATTCGATCTCCGCGGAGGAGAAAACCACCCCTGATCTCTAAGCATTCCGCTATAAGAACCTTGTGATGTGTTCCAGCATAAATAACCCAGTTTCCACTCCCCTTACGTAGACGGCATCGTGTTAGTGATGCACCTTGCGTCTCAAACTATGATGCAATAAAAAAAACTAGATAGGTTTTTACCTAGAGCAAGGTAGCAGTTATATTTTAAAACAAATCAGTGGAGCGTTGGTTTTTCTTTGCTTCAAATGTGCTTATAGCTTGTAAGTGAGGTTGACTACATAACACAAAGTGTTTCTGTCTTATTTGAGATAATTTTACAATCTCATATACCTAGTCAGGTCATAAATTCTGTCACATGTTTAATGTAAAATAATTGTAACAAGTTTATTAATTATGTAACCATTCATATACCAAAATGAACTTAACAAAACATAAATTCTTATGACATTAAAGTTTATTCAAAATGACCTCCGTGATTTTGAATACAAGCCTTCAATCTGCGCGGCCAGTTGTCTATCGCAGCACGAACGAGGTCCATGTCAATATCGGCGGCTGCCTTAATCAAGGATGTCTTGAGTGACTCCAAATTGGGATGAGGCTTTAAGCACGCCTTTTCCTCCAAGTGTTGCCATATCTTGTAATCTAACGGATTCAAATCTGGACTGGAGGAGGGCCAGTCTTCGTGCCGGCTGAAGTCGATTTCACGCGCCGCCAGCCAGTCTTGTGTGCTCTTCGCTCTATGAGCTGGCGCCGAATCTTGTTGGAATACCCAGTGCCTGTTATTGAACATGGTATGAGAAACAGGTTCCACAAGGTTCGTCAGGACTGTATTTTGATACACAACAGCATTCGTTTTTACACCTTTCTCACAAAAATGTACCTCTGTTAAGCCCCAATAAGAAACTCCCAACCATACCATGAGCGAGGATGGAAAATGACCTCGTTGGACACGCGGAATACGGTTGCTCGCTTCTTCACTACTGTGTGCGTACACCTTATCATTTTGTTTGTTGTAGCTCTCTTCTACGGTAAACATTTTTTCATCCGAAAAAAGAATTTCCCGATATTTTTTTCCCGCGTACCGCTTCAACAAAGCGCGGCATCTCTTCAGTTTCAGGTCCATTAGAGGAGCATTCAAACGATGTCCTGTTTTTTTTCGATATGCCCGAAGCCCTAAGTCTTCATTTAACACCCTTTTCACCGTGGTTCTGCTTAACCCCATCTGAAGGGCCAACAGTTTCTGCTTACGTTTGGGATTTCTTTGAATTCGTGCCTTCACAGCTTTTATCACTGCTGGAGTCCTAACAGACCGAGGGCGACCACTTCTTGACCTGTCATCTACACTAGAGTCTTCATTGTATCGTTTGATGGTACGATAAACGAATCTTTTGGTAATATTCAAATTTTTCAGTATGTTAAAAATTTGAATTGGCGCGTAACCGCAACGATGCAATGCAATAACTGCAACACGGTCTTCTTTAAGCGTCCACTCCATATTTAAAAATGAGTAAAATTCTAAAAGTTATACATTTTTATTTTCATGAACAATTCGAAATTCTAATTCAATAAACTTTTTTGTGGCCAGCATTCTAAAAGAAAAGTTTTTACTGTGTGACAATACTTATGACCTGACTAGGTATTTATGTTTAACGGTTTCGAATTAACTGTAAGCGTGCGAGCTCGTGTGATAAAACTGTCTGGAAAATATATTTGAATCGTATTTTTTTTATAATCGAACATATGGCGTAGTATCCTTATTATCATAAGCATTTATCTGTATCATGCTAGTTATTTAGTATGTAATACTTAACGAACTTTTATCTTCGATATGTTTTTCTTTTCTGCCAGGTATCAGACATATTAAATGGCAGTAAGAGCAATTACTGTTCGATGAAAAACTAAATTGCTTTTCACTTTTCTTTCATACTTTTTATCCCTGCAGGGGGGGGGGAGAAGATTACTGACCTCTGCGGCCGGGGTCGGGCTGTCGTAAAAGGCGACATAACAACCCACCCTAGCTACGTGGTAGGGCCCCAAGCCCGCCTGGATGGCGACCCCCTTTGGTCTTAAATATGCCGCCATAATAACTTTGTGTTGTGTTCCGTCATTAGTAACCTAAGTTCCTTTGTACCTTTATGGGATAGCAACGTGTTCGTGATGCTACTGGCGTTGCAAACACCCATAGGCTACGGTAACCACTAAATTCTAAGTAGGCCGTCAGCCTGTTTGATCTATAGCAATAAAAAAATACACAGAAAAGTGTATTTATTTAAAAGTATGTTAATAAAACTATTAAAAATTTCAGCCTTTTAAAACTATTTTTATAATTATTTTAATGAGTAAACTGATTTTTTTTAATTTCCATAAAATTTAAAATTCAAAGCAATAATATTCAATTAACTAGTTGAAAACTTTGGGCATAAAAAAGTAAATACTAGCTGTCTTAAATGTAATAGTTTCTTTTTCGATAAGTTAAACAATCTTCTTCTTCTTCCTTCTGGCGCATTCATTTCCAATTTTCTTTTATTTGCCTGCTATTCTACAGAAATAAAAAAAAACAATATTAAGAATTAAAGTTGCATTTTTGCTAGAGTATTTACCAACTTAAGGAAACACACTCGTCGTGTTAAATATATGTAGTGCGGCGATGAAGTCATCAATACACCCTTTCCGAAATCAACAGTTGAGCGATTCCACCGTTCAATAAGGAAGGTGGATGAATTGGTGGCCATCGGAGTCACTTCCGGTCGTAACTCAACGTGCTAAGGGTCGAATTTGTAACCCAATATTGTTGACGCCCGCCGCATTTATCAACGGTGTTACACTTCGTCCTGCTTATTTCATTGAGCTGATATTTACAGGTGGGAAAGATTGAGAACTAAATTATTAGTTGTTCAACTGAACTAAGCCAGTGTCGCTACCGTGGTTGATAATAAATAAAGTTTCTTTACTGCAATTACATATATTTATAATTTTGATATTGTTTAAATATGTAATAATAATATACATATATATTTACAAGAATACATATTTAATATATATTTAAAAGAAAAGTATACATGTAGTATATCAGTAGTCTGAGCGGGAGCGGGAGTCGACCACCACACTCCCCTCCCGCCAACGCAGGTCACGTCGGCGGCGCCGGAGGTCAAATAACGACCTCCGGCCGCCGTAAAAAGCGGCCGCGGGCGGCCCCTCGGGGGAGGATCCACCGCCCGCACCATTGCCGCGAGGGTGAGGGCTGCGTGCTGTTCCGCGGCCCCCCTCAACTCCTAGAGTTGTTAGGAGAGCGCCGGGGGACGAAATCCTGACCCCCTGGCGCCAACACTTTAGAAGGGGCCCGCCTCAAGACAAAGGGCGGGCCGGCGCCGGCCCGGGCCACGAGATCGGCTGGCCATATATCCGTGGGCCCGGGCGTAGGCGATAGGAAAAAAAAAATATCAGTAGTCTAGTACCCATTACACAAGTTTTATGCAACTTAGTTTGGGACTAGATTTAATATATATTTAAAAGAAAAGTATACATATAGTATATCAGTAGTTTAGTACCCATTACACAAGTTCTATGCAACTTAGTTTGGGACTAGATGGTATTGTGTGAAATGTCCCAAAATATTTATTATATTTATTATTCTTTCATTCTACTGTTCGCCCTTTTCATCTTAATTATATTTATACTATTATCCCGTTTTTTCCTTGCTCTTCCATATTGCTCTATTTTCTTTAATCCCGCCTTTCCTTCTTCATTATTTCCTGAATATTGTTTCAAAATATTGTTATTTCATAAGACTGATACCCTGCGCTCATTGAATATCTCTATACGATTTTTGTTGCCCAATCTTCAAGACCATGTGTCACTCGTACAAACAATGGAGTGATATATAACATCCTAAATGTGTGTTAGCTTATGACTGCGTAAATGTGTGACATTTTGCTTGATGATTTTGCGCGTTCTGTGTATAAAATATGACTTTAAGGAAGGCTGTGATGTTTTTCGTTTGTATTAGCTGTTCTTTATTATATTCTGCCAGTTATTCACATATATTTTGACTTTTATAAATTTGCTCTAGCTGATTTTATAATAAATACAAGTACGGTGTACATATTTTTAGTCGATAAAGCCAGACTCCTTTGGTCTTATAGCTCACGTGTACCACGATTTTTCCCCTGTGCCGTATATGGCTATGCTACTGTGTGAAAAAAAAACTACATTGAAGGGATTCCAAACCATTTGCTGTAAATATTTTTTCTTGTTTAGGAATTAAAACTACAGATGTGACTTTATAAAGCCACTCTACCACCTAAAGTAGATAATGTTGGTTTTACCGAAATGATGTCTTTCCTATTTTGAATATTTATATTTCACTGCGATTGTTGTGAATTCGATTTACGATTATTTATAAAACCAGTAATTGTCTTAATATTTCAAATAATATGAAATTGAAAAAAATCTGTTCCTACTTTGGTTTTGGAATAGGTGTAACTAAATTAGATTTTTACAGGAATGATTATAATTGAATATCACGTGCCCAAATGAAAGAGTAATCCATTTGCTGCCTTTTTCGGCTGCATAGGAAAGTGAGGGGACAGCTTTATTATTATTTGTGGCCAGGATGAATGGTTTTTTTTGTTTTTTAAATATGCCTGTCTATGCTCCGTAAGCGATTTTGTTCCACAATAAAATTTGATTTTCTCATAATTTATTTTCTCGTCATTATTTTGCTCTCTGGCGTTTTCGTTTAGTAGACGCCAAGGAAATTTGATTGCCATCAAAAAATCAAATTAAGTCATACCGCCGTTTCTGGCGCAGGGAAGCTGCATTATATATATTTATAGTAAAGCTATTACATACCTGTTTATTAAATGTTGATTGGCAGTTTCATCTCGAGTTTTCTATTTAAAACTGTTAAACGAGTGTTGGAGAGTAGTTATTTGGATTAAGGCTTTATCGTCATAGTCATCTAAGCGTTTCTCTATTGTTAATGATCACTGTGCAAACCTTCATCTCGTAATTTCTATGTGATGTCTTTTGAAACCTTGACTAGATTTGGCAAAGTTTAACAGGAGAGGATGTCGTCTGACCGACTCTTTACAAGCCCATCTCTAATCCTTCCTTTCCTTGACCCACGATAATCTCTAATATTGAAAACTAGATTCATAACCTCAGCTGATGTTTGGCGGGGTACACCAGGCAAGTGAAATTGACAAGTCAAGAGTTATTGATGTTTTCCCCATCCTGGGTGTACGAGCCGGGGACGTCGCAGAATAATGATCAAAAGTCGATCTTGCATTGAACCCACACATGGATCTGAGTAGCGGCCGAGTTATGCCGATGGCTACTACTGTCTATTACATGCTATCCAGATGATTGGCTGCAGAAAGATGGTGACCCCCACATAACCTCGCCGGCTGCTCCCTGAAGCTGGCGTGGTACCTGCGATCGAGTTCCCTCGGGATATAAAAAGTATGTCATTAAGCTTTTGGTGGGACATCCTAAACCCTAGTTTTGCTAATGTCATCAATAATTGTTAAGTACTTAATTTTTTAAAGATAATCAATTGCCATCGGAAATCCTTCAGACTCTTCACAATGCTAAAGCAAGTTCATTGTTAACACGAATATTGTACCTAATAACCTCTGGTTTGATTGAGACCCCATTCATGAGATTTAAGGAACGTCTATTCTCTTCATAATTGGATTAGTTCTAAGAAATACTGTATTGTTATCAAATTTCTAAAAGCATTATATAAATTCCTTTCAATATTTATTATCGTAAAATTATCTGCGTGCTCCTGTAATGTAGGTGTATTTTTTTACTAAGCTTAGAGTAGTTTTATATTTTTCAGTGCAAGTATTAAATATCTGTATGAACATTCAAGCTGTCACATTATTATTTCGGACACGTTCTTAAAAGTAAACTATAATATTAATTCATTGTAACATATTCTGTACTACATATATTAAACCCTTTGACCACAGTTATTTATATAGCTATAAACAAGTTTTAAATACCAAATAACGTATAGCTTTTATCTTAATTGTAAAACCTTGTTGCCATTGTCGCAGATAGGAGATAAGATAAAGCCATTGTTTCAACGAAAGCTATGCTATTATCGCAATTTATTATTCAGATAATGACTTAAGAACAAACGTATAAAATTGCTATCATCAAGATCGGAAGCTTTGCGGTGAGTTAAGTGAAATGTCTTGTAAGAGAGTGTCTATAAAACGTTTGCCAAGAATATTGTGCGCCATTTTAAAAAGGATAGCGTTAACAGAGTAATATGGCGTTCGTTCTCTTAGAATTGAAGAAGTAAAAGAATCTCACGGTTAAATAACGTGTTTATTTCTACACTCTTATACTTATTTAGTAACGGTATCATCCTTATTACTTTAAGAGTACAGGAATATGTACGACTCTAATTGTACAAACAATGTCACAAATTAACAGTTTGCGATGTATTCGCGAGAGCGCACTGCTACGAAAACGCAAAACTAGCTTCCGCTTTTCAATTTAAAATATTACTACTGAAATGTACACCTGGCGAGACCAGTTTCGATTTCTCGAACTATGTTTGTCTCTCGAACTATGTGTATAAATTTTTAAGCTTAAAAGCTTAAGCTTAAATTTAAAAACTTAAATTTTATGTATGTTAATATGATAATTTAAGGAAAGGTTATTTATATTCAAAAATAACTAAAGTTTACGAATATTCAATTTTTCCAAAAACTCTTTTAAAATTATATTAAATGACGTTATTCCCTAATGTAGATTATTTATAAAGAAAAAAACTCAACTGTATTTAATTGTAATAAATTCACAATTCAAATATATCTAGTGCTGTGGGTTAGAGTGAGAGAGGAGGAGCCTGCCTACCGCTGCCGTACTCGTATAAGTGAGAGAAAGGGAAGCTAGACAGACTACTGCCGTAACGCGTTACGTAACGAAGCGGTTTACTCTCCCATAAAAAGTTAGCACTTCAATAAGTTGACTATAAAAAGGCTTATGACTCAGTGCCGCATTCATGGCTTATAAGGGTTTCGGAGTTGCATAAAATGGATGCTAATCTGCGCACCTTCCTAGGTTTGTGCATGCGACAGTGGGTCATAAGACTTAGCCTACCAGGAGGAGGACGGTTTTAGACAGACTAATAAGAATAGAGCGTGCGATTTTTCAAGATGACAACCTGAGCCTATTGTGATTTTGCCTAGCATTGAATTCCTTGAGCGCACTGCTTGAGGATTTAAGACTAGGCTTGTAGCTTCGCAGAGGGGGTAAAGTCATATCTCACCTGCTATACATGGATGACTTCAAACTGTTCGCGTCAAAAAAATGGACCCACTAGAACTATTAAAACTAACCGAAAGGTTCAGTAGTTCTATAGGAATGGAGTTGGGCATGTGCGGTTATGCATCTAATACAGAAACACAACTTGATATGTTGTATTAATTATCATATGTATAACAAATCCGCATAATTACTTTTATTAATTAAATCTTATTTTTAAAATGTTCTAATACGATACACCTCTATGTCAATGTCGGTTAATGGGACCCCACGCAGCGTATGATTTATTTTAATTAATAACCCCTAAAGATAATTGGTTGTTATGCAAAATAGTTTAGTCGTTTGCATAGTCAGTTCTGTGTGCTTGTTCTAGAGTTGGGATTTAGTGACTACGTGAACTACCTTGTCCGGTAGAAGATAAAATATATGTATTGTAATATATGTAATTTGCAAATATTTTATTTTGATCTGAGTGTCATTAATTGCACGTTTGTTATAAATATTTGTGATAAAGGTTTTAGTGCAAGGAGCTGTCTTAAAAAAGTGTTGACGAGTTTCTTATTTGGATTTACTAACATAATTATGCCTCTGCCAGGCCCCGGCAGGAAGGAGTGATTTAAAAAGTGCTGGTTTGACGTCATAAAAATATACGTGCTAATAGATTCAACACCAGGGTTGCCCAAGATCATGCGAAATGGAGAAAAAAAAATATCGGAAAGCGGAACCCGGGTACCAAGCCGGAAATTTGGGTTACAATCGAGATTTAATTCTAATGATGAGATTTAACGAGATTTAATGATGATGATGGCTTTGATGTAAAAGAACGCGAGAAGGTACACGTGTTGCTAGATAGATATTTGTAGCTTCTTCTTGAGAATAGTACGCACGTTATAAAGTTCCCTTACCTGGGCACTCAAATTGTTATTTTTTTATACCTGAGATCGGTAGACGGTAAACGGCTAAAGTAATTTAAAAATAATTAAATTTAAAGTTAAAAGTCGATACTACGAGTATTATTTTTAATGATGATTGACTAAGAGCAAATGAAATAATTAGATTTTATTATTTACACATTTTTCTTAAAATATTTTATGTTTTTCATGTGAATTGTTTTATTAATTGTTAGGAAAAGCGGTCAAGTGCGGTGTGACATCCCATTTCAATTTGAATGCCAAATTTCTGTATAAATTAAAAAAAAAACGCGCAGCCCCAAAAATTTGCATATTTGAGACCATTTTCATATGCGTGACACGGCCCCGACAGATTTTATACTCTTTATTAAAACTTTTTATATGTGTTCTGTTTTTTTGTACGTTTTTCGAGTTGTTTGCAACGTTTTTGTATTAAAACTATCGGCTGTGATGAAATTTTCAATGTGAGATAGGTTTTTGCGGATTTTATCTAGCAAAACTATAAATGTAATTATTTTTTAAAGAAATTAATGTTATATTTCCGTGAAATGGCTTAATAATGAAGATGAATTTTTTATATTGTGTCTTGTATCAGTAAGGTGTGTGTATAGTGAGAACTTATCAATATTTTGAGTCCAGAAATAGTGTATGGATCTTTACTAGGCCTGCCGATCTCTTAAGTTGATTATTACGCTTTTAGTGTTAATTAATTTTGTGTATTACATAGTTGTCTAGATATTTTCACTTCCTTAATGTCGAAATTTCGGAAATGTTGTATGACTATACATCACTATAACATTAAATAAAAAAATATTTTAACATCGATTTTACATAAAATGTATAAAAATTATGTTTTATAATAGGAATTTGTCACCGCGTCATAAATTATTTTATTCACTAAATTTATAGGACAATTTGTCAATATTCTTTTGTGATTTTTATCTTTAGATAATTTTTTTTAGATTTTGATCATTAGATCTCATTTATTAAACGCGATGTTTTAAATCTTAGTTACTGTCTTGATTTACACTAAACTAGACTAAAATCAAAAAGTGTTATTGTTACCTCTATTTGTCAGAACTCTTTTTCTTGATTCGTAGACAACCGTCTCCATTATCTAGGAGGTTGGAAGGGCTCCAAATACAACATCAACTGCCAGTGCTGCACCCTCCTAAATACATAACCTCGGTTATGATACATATTTTTGTTTCATGTATGAGATCACACATATAATTATTTTAAAACAGATTTCATGTGAATGGTTCGAATTTAACCTGGATAATGTGCTTGTAAAAAGAAGAAGACTATCAGGGACGTTGAAAAACTGTGGAGAGCTGTAATCTTTTAGGGAGGTTCCAAATCCATTAACGAATGCGTCGTGTGGTAAATACATATATCTATCTACGTTCTCACAACACGCTTGCCAAGTCAGTTATCCCAAGAACTCATTTATTTCCAAATTTAGTTATCGTTGCATACTATAAATTAAAAATAAAGTCAAACTAATAATTACACACATCACTTCTAATCTCCTTTAACTCAAGTACCCCCTAACTGACAGGTTGTAAAGATTTTTATATATCAGAGAACCCGATATGTATTTAATCATCGGTTTTAATCAATCCCTCCGGAACCCTAAATCGAAAGCCAATAAAAAGTGATCCGGAGTCATCGGTCGTTAACCTCGACACCGCCTACGTGAAAAGCGTCAGTCTCGTTATGAGCGATTTGAATAAATATGCTGCTTCTTAAGACATTTTTTATCTTTCATATTTAGGGATTCAATCTTGTTTAAATGATAGATAATCTATTTTCAGTATAGCTTTAAACACAAGCTGTGGTTTTTTTAATCGTACTAAAAGATAAACGGTGTGGCGTGTATTATTGAAAAATACAATTCTTATTGTCTACCGCAACTTATCTTACACGTCCTTTTTTTCTATAAAATAAATGTCAATAGAGTACACCTTAGAGCCGTTAGAAAGTGATACCCTGATGAACTCAAGTTAAATTTTAAAGCTATGTTAAGCTAGGGAACTACGTACCTCTAAGTTCTTAGTATTCAAGTGCCTTTAGCCGACAGTGCATATGTTTATTATTAAGTTTTATGAAAGGATCAAGTGTTATGTTAAAAATTTATACAGTACAGATACACTATGCAAGTAAAGAAATAAAAGTTGGCATAATTTAATTCATTAATAATATTATAACAGTGTGTGTTTTAGCGGCTGGGTTTTCTGTCGCGGAATCTGGTAGGTAGTAGTATAAAATGTTTGAATTACCGATATGAGCATTATGACTATTATCGCTGATCGCTGTCTGTGGGACCGCAGCCTCCAACATTCATAGAGTGGTCTTCATTTATGCCGTCTCATAAACAATATCTAATATTAATTACAGCTTATATATGTTTAATGACACGTGATTACCTGTAATATACTCAATAAAATAGTTATTTGAGACATAGTATAATTTTATACCAGTACAAGATTTTTATGAGCATGGAATATTTTTTATATTCGACGTAAATTTAGTGGGGATGTTAAATTTTTATGTTTTTTTAATGAAGGCATAATTTGAGATTCTGTTATTAAGAGATATCCACTAAGGAGCAGATATGAAGGCATTGGTAGGTACACCCCACTTCTTGTCATGATACCTCGTTTAAAACTCCTTAAAGCAATGTTAGATGATTGCTCTTCAAGTAAATTGTTAAGTGATGGGAAAACGGTTCTCAAAATTGCGTGTAGCATAAGCTAGTGCAAGCTGTAGTAGGTATATTATTTTTCTTCTTCACTTTAATACGTTTCATTCTTCGAGATAGCGATAATCCGTCTGGGATCAACCGCCATTACTAGCCAAGTTGTAGCGCTAATCGTATAGGACATTCCTAGCAATCAGTGTTTAAAAAAGTGTGAGTGTGAAGTTTTCTTGACTTCAGAAAAGTAGATTTATATTTCATACTAGCTGTGCCCGCGACTCCGTCCGCGTGGAATAGTGACTTTGGGCAGAATTTTTTGGATATCTTATTGTTTATTTTGGATTACAAACCCTATAAACCCTAAAATATAAAAGAAATATGCAAACAGTCAGTATTATCGAATGCAACTGTTACGCCATGCGCCTCCGGCATACATACGTTTGAACCTACAAACTGCAGCCTAAGCTAAACCCAATTTCATATGATTGATGATATAAATCTGAGGTCAACTTAAATTGGAATAAAAATTTCTGAAGCTTATAATTTTTTTTTTAAAAACTATTTTCTTTCTAAAATAAAAATAGCCTAAGTTACTCCTTGATACATCAGCTATCTGCCAGTGAAAGTCCCGTTAAAATCGGTACAGCCATTTCAGAGATTAACTGGAACAAACAGACAGAGAGACAGACAAAAATTGTGAAAAATGTTGTTGGTATATGTTGGTAAACGTCCGAATGCACTTAGTAAAAAGTGGTTATTTTAATATTACAAACAGACCCTCCAATTTTATTTATTTGTATAGATCTCATTCTCTCGCAGGCTAAATTTTATTCATATATGTTTGTTTGGTTTTTTTTTTGTTGTCGCCCTTTCGTTTCATTGAATTTTCAAATCTGAGCAGTGCTAAAGAAGTTTTACGTAAAAAATGCGCTACAGTCTCCCATCAAGAGGCGGAAGAGGTCCCCGAACATAATAGCGAAAATTATGCAAGTCTAATGTCCTCTTGATGGAATTTTTCTGCTGTCAGGCCCTAAGACAATAAATGTTCTCGCTTAACAATAGCTTGAAGTCCTTTGCAAATAATTGTCCCTCAAGTGATCTACTCTAGGTTAGATTTTCTAGTCACCATTTATGTTCCCAGTGGAATCAAAGTCAAAAAAATCGCAAATTTCGGAGTTTGTTAATTAAAAATATAGTTTATGTTAAAGTGGTTTGAATTCAAGAAGAAACTATTTTAAAAATATTTTATTTTGTCTAAAAACGTAACTTAATTTGCGAGGCGCCACTACTAACAAGCTATGATGTGCGAGAGAAAAGAACAATGACGGCTAATGAATAATAACTTCGGGAAGTTGCTAGATGGCGCTACGTGCACCATATAGATAATTAAGTTTATAATATTTACCATTTCATAAAGAATTACAGTGGTTTTTTTGAAGTTTCACATAAATCACTAATTCAGCACAAGCCACACAAAGGGTATGGTTGATGATGTCACTTATTTTAAGAACTTACGTATCATTAACTGACCTAAATACTTAAAGAAATATTCCACTGTCTTTAAGATTGAGTTTATAGTTAAATTTTTGTTTTACATGGCCAGTTTGACAACAGCTGGCCGGACCACAAACAGCGTGCGACTCTCGTGATTGGTTGTAATTGAAGACCGTATCGTCAACAATAATATAAAATTGGTCGTATGTCGTTTTGACGTTTGACCAACACCATTTTATCAGTCGTTGACCACTTATAGTCAACTGTAAGTGCCATTTTTGGGAGCAAGAGATTATTTTAAAGAAAGAAAGAATAATTTATTTAAATACTTTAATATCTTCAGTAACTTGTATAGCGCGCGTGACTATTCGTGATGACCCTTGAAAACAGCTTGTAAACATGGCTCAGAAGTGATATCGGTCTAAAGTTCTTCAAAAGGGTTTTGTCGCCCTTTTTGAAGAACAGCACCACTATGTACGATCAATGGACCTCAGTTCAGCATTTGCTAGTGACCAGCGCTCATATTTTGATTGGGTCATTATGTGAAACTTACACAGATAAAAACTTAGAGAAAAAGAGGAAAAATAACTAACTTAACACAAACAATCTATAATTATTTATCAGACACTATAATAATGAAACTTGTAATCTAAAACAACAATAAAACAATTTTAAAGCTTGTACATGTAAGTTTTTAAGAAGTCCAAAGCATTTAACATAACAACTGGATATTAAACATTATTTATAATCTAAACAACAGTTGTTGACGATTTTCTGGTCATGTAATCGTCGTCAAAATACGATTAGCGCTCAGCAAATTAATTATTTATCTTGTTAAGTTTTTCTCAAAGAAATTTTTAGAAAATAGTACCCACATTTGGTTTCCTTTTCAAAGTTTAGATATTGACTACAGTTATCTGTGAAAACCAAATTTATTTTTGAAGTGAAAATTTCTTTAGCGGCGTTGTGCACTTTTTGTGATGGGTAAAAATGTTAACCTCGCGTAAGGACACGTGACCTAATCGAAAATTCGTAAGACGGAGGGAGTTTTGCTCCAGTAATACCAACCTTACTAATAATGACCTAAGGTTTATTTTATAATGTAACTTTTAAATGATTGCATTGCATTACTTATACATATCTATTCGAATTGCGACTTTATTACAATGAAATACAGTTGAGTTTTTGTAGTGAAAACTTCTTTAGGCGCGTTGAGCACTTTTTGGGTGAACAATTTTTGGATTGTAAAGAAGTTTTAATGACCAATTTAAACTTTAATCCTTATCATAAACACTTCTTTATAAACCGAAAATAATAATCTAATAGCTGGATGATACAATTCACAAGTTACTTAGTTTTCACTTCTATCGGCAATCCCCAAAGAATGCCCGGCATGTTTTTTTATTGCCGAGGACAAGCTGATGGTCCACTTAATACTTTACTCTAACACTTTGCGACGCTAGCGGTAACGCGAACACGCTGCTGTCCCATAGGTGTACAGGAACCTGGGTCACTAATTCTACGAACACAAGGTTATTATGGCGGCGTACACCAGGGGTGGTTGCCATCCAGACGAGCTTGGGGCCCTACCACGTAGCTTGGATTGTTTCGTCGCCTTTTACGACAGGCTGACTCCGGCTGCAGGGGCTGCAGATTTAGCCTTTATAATATATCTCTATATATGTATATATTAATGATGTGATTCCTTCACGGAGGAGCAACTACGATAAAAAAATGCGTAGTTACATTCTATCACGCGTAAAAAGACAAAAATAGGTTAGTAGGGGAATTCTCTATTTTCATCAAAAGTTAGCAGGTTCATGTATTATGTGTGGTTAATCAAAAGATTTTGTTATTATCATCATGAAAGTATCGAAAAATGACGCAGGCACAGGCCTACGGAGGGTGCTTGACAGACCCAGCGCGTCCGTTAACGAAGTCTTACTTTGGTTCAGCACATCCAGCCTTTGTCAGCCATTTTAGAAAACAATCTTTATCCGTGCAGGGGCGGAGAAAGAATACTAACCTCTGCGGCCGGGGTCGGCCTGTCGTAAAAGCCGACAAATCAACCCACCCTAGCTACGTGGTAGGGTCTCAAGTCCGTCTGGATGGCGACCACCTTCGGTCTTAAGTATGCCGCCATAATAACCTTGTGTTGTGTTCCGGCATTAGTGACCCAAGTTTCTGTACCCTTATAGGACAGCAGCGTGTTCGCGCTGCCACTGGCGTTGCAAACACCCATAGGCGACGGTAACTGCTGAATTCTAAGCGGGCCGTCAGCCTGTCTGCTGTTCTACAGCAATAAAAGAAACAATCTAAAAATATCTGAGAGGATACGAGTAATATAATTATTTGACTATTAAGATTGTGTAGTAATTTTAATTGTTCTACTTCTTTCAAACTATAGAAAGTGATGAAATTGTAACGAAAACACATAGATCTCATCCAGGTCAAGTGCTGGTAGAGTCCTCGGCGAAGTTTTGGAGTTTTACGATTGTTCAGCTACGTCAGATAAATTGGATTATTGTCGACTAATGTTGAATGTTGTCGTTTGATGATGGCGCATCTTAAAAGCGCAGAGCGTCTTACTGGCTCCTTTTTTATGTTCATATTCATTAGTTCCTGAAGGTAGAAAGTACCATTTGTTCTGTATTTTAGTCCTTATCAATATTAACACATTAAATTATTTGTAATTTTCGTATTTTTGATCATTTTTTTTCTTAGATTATCAACCTAAAAAGACATGGCTGGCAGTTATTACGTAAGCGGACTGGTACGATTACGTCTTTGATTGGGTTTGATTCACATGATTAAAACCATTTCTCAGGAGCAAAATATTCCAAGCTCAAAGCACGCTGTTTAGTATTGTTACATGGCAAAACTTTAGTATTTTTTACCATAATTACCTGACACATCCATATCCCGACCAAAAAGCCACAAGGCCAAATGAAATGTGTGACCGATCCCAAAAGGAACAGCGACTGATCCTTGTGTCGTAGAAGATATTATCGCAAAAATTGAACTCTATATCAATATTCAGCAGCGTCCCTCGCGGAGTCCTTGGAATTGTAGTGTTCGGATGATAGTGGGACCATATGCAAGTTATAATACAAAAGAATATTAAATAAAGACCACTAACTTGGTTTAGACTTGGACCAAACATCGTAGGAAATTTTGATCCATCTCAAAGCAATCTTTATGGGATTTGCGCTTCCCCTGAATAACCGTTTCAGGTTTATTATGTTACGTCTCAACCAGTTTAAACTTTCAGTTTATTATTTTAAACTGTTTGTTATAATATAATGTTACTAGCCGATCACACCTGCTCCGTTGGATGATTAACAGGCAAAATTAAATCGAAAATAATGAGAAAGGGTAATTAATAATCTTCGTAAAAAAAAAACATTAAAAAGTCCTATGTTACTTCTAATACCTCCAAGATTAAATGTGCAGTTTCATGATGATCGGTAAGTAGTTTGTGCGTGAAAACGTAACAAACAAACTTACTATCACATTTATAATATTAAAGTATGATCACTGTAATTCATCGTCATGGTGAGCTCCGTTTATGGTGTTAAGGGCGTTAACGTAAACAGCAGGCTCGTAATATTTTCACTCGGAATATCGCTCCCTTAGTAATAATGTAAAGGCCTATTTCAAAAACACAAACTTTTGGGAAAACGCGTTTAAAGATCCGGGATTCTCGATATTTTTACTCTATCATTCGTAAAATATCGTAATTTATAGTGCTATAGCCCTGAATTTTTTTTTATGTAGACTATGATAAACGTACAAATACGTACTGGAGCCTTACTAGTTGAACCTTTCTAGGAGGAAGAGGCGGGCACGCGAGAGGGTGGTGTGAAAGGGACACAATTACAGTATTCATTAAAAAATTAGCTTTTTTCTGTTTTTGTGAAAGCCAAGTAGTAGAACAGTTGATATTGAGCCCATATAACGCAAAAAATCAAAACCTCCAAATTTCGAGTTGTGCCCATTACTATATATTATATATGCATATATTAACTAATGCGATGGACCGATCAGATTCGCACTGCCCTGGAAACTACTGTCCACGACGCTTTACACTCTGCTTCCGATAGGGGCAGATGGTGGCAAATAATACGCACCAAAGTACTCCGTCGAGATGATCACGACCCTCAGCACTGAGGAAACCGACGCGAGGAGGAGGGATATTAACTAAGGGAGCGATATATTCGACGTTGAACTTTAAGCCGCGTAGTAAAAGTTCTGTCCAGGGGCCGGCTTGTCGTAAAATACGACAAAATAACCGTAGTTACATAGTAGGGCCTATGTTCTATATAAGCATGCTGCCTTAAAAACCTTGTGTTCCAGCATTAGTGATCCTGTTCGTCTATGGGACAGCAGCATATTCGCGGTGCCTCTTGCGTCGCAAACATCCATAGGCGACGGTAACTGCTTCCTAATAAGTGGACCGTCAGCCTGTTTGATATTCTTCAGGAATAAAATAAAGCTTTGAAGGCCTATTTAATTTTTAATTATTTTATTAATAATAATTAATCTTCAATTAATTGTATTGTTCCTCAGTTATTGCTTTAGTCGTTGTAATTCTTTTGAGTTTTTATTTCGTTCCCACTCAACGTTTGTATCCTCCAATAGGCATAAGTTTACATTCCATTAATTGAAACCCGATGTTTCATAACGAACGAACAACAGTGCGAAACGTATTCAAAATGCAAATCATTCAGCGTTCATTCGTTCATGCTCACACTCTGTAATTAGATTTAGAGTGAATGGATGGTCGGAACACAACCGCTGACTCACACGGAGCACGGATTATATAAAATATGCTTTGAAATATTTTAAACGTTGTTGTTTTGGAAATTTTATGGCTAATATTAAAAAAAAAAATTTGCGGTTTAAGTGCTTTTTACACAAATGCTTTTGAAACGCACAGTGGGGTAGTGTGAAACTCACCTTGCCATGAACTTGTGAACATTCTTTTGACTGAGGTCGCAATTTGTTGGCATACCCACTAAACCATTCTGGTTTTTCTTCGTACTACTACCGGGGCTAGGGCATATGAGATGATCCTGACCGCGGCCCTGGTTGGTTCTAGTCTTGTATAGTCGGCTGTCGTTGGCTTCCTCATCCACCTTTCAGTACCTAACGTCAACACAAATAAGCAAAACCCTGACTCCATAAAGAATTAAAGTTGACTGGAATTTAAATTAAATTTATAAACTTAAGATTATCCTTCTTCTTTTTAGCACTTCAATTAGGATACGTGTCAAATTTAATCTATGGGATATGGGGTTTGATAAGTTTAGAAGGTAAAACTTTTAACTTTTTTTTAATTGACATTGTTGTAAAGACTCATTGGACACCGGTCACCATTTTGAGTGAACGAACAGTATGCTGAATAAACACCTGAAATGCGCAACATTCCTTTTCACAATACCTTCATTCATCCTAGATTTTTTATTGCTGTAGTACAGCAGACAGGCTGGCGGTCCACTTAGAATTTAGCAGTTACCGTCGCCTATGAGTGTTTGTAACGCCAGTAGCATCGCGAATATGCTGCCGTCCCATAAGGTTACAGGAACTTGGGTCACTAATGCCGGCACACAACACAGTGTTATTATGGTGGCATACTTAAGACCAAAGGTGATCGCCATCCGGACGGGCTTGGGGCCCTACCACGTAGCCAGGGTGGGTTGCTTAGTCGCCTTTTACGACAGGCCAACCCTGGCCGCAGAGTTCGGTATACTTTCTCCGCCCCTGCACGGATAAAATAGATGTGGCAGTTATGATTCAAACGTGCATTTTTTCAACCCTAGCTACGTGATAGGGCCCCAAGCCCGGCTGGATGGCAGCCACTCTGGGTCTATAAGTATGCCGCCATAATAACCTTGTTTTGTGTTCTGGAATGAGTGACCCAGATTAAAGTGTCCTTATGGGACAGCAGCGTGTTCGCGGCCCTAACGTCATAAACATCCGTAGTCTAATATTCCTTAGCAATGAAACAAAAAGTGACAGTTTCCATAAATTTGTATGTTTTTTTTAATGCTGTAGGACAGCAGACAGGCTGACGGCCCGCTTAGAATTTAGCGGTTACCGTCGCCTATGGGTGTTTGCAACGCCAGTGGCATCGCGGACACGCTGCTGTCCCATAAGGGTACAGGAACTTGGGTCACTAAAAAATGTAAGACTTTATGTGTTGAAAAAGGTTATAATACATTTAACTTACAATCATTTTGCATAATCAAAGTTATCATTTAGACAATTTTAATATTGCCTACGACGCAGCTCATAATAACAGAGGTGACCTGTACACGTGCAAGGGTTTGGAGCCACAGACTTTCATATTTTCAGTACAAATATAATAATATATAATAGAAAAAAGTAAATTTAGTGGTATCGTTTACATACTTATTGAAGTGCACATTTAATTAAAATTTACTACACGCGGTTTCTGATGATGTTTCGCTATTGAGTCCAAAGAGGCTGAAACGTCCCTAAGGGTGCTAACAACCAATATTCGAAAACTCATAAACACAATAATCCACATAAAATCACGCTTTTAGAATTAAACTGTGAGATTGAAATTAATTTTAAGTTTTTGAAAGAAATTTTTCGGAATTAATAATGGCTGGGTTGTCTCAATTGTTAGTTATGAATGCTATATGTGACACCATGTTTGTGCAATGTAAATTGTTTGCTCTATCACACTGACGGATTATATTATGTTTCTGATATTAACTTGTTCGTTTAAAACTTTGGAATACAGTTTTTAATATACTGCTGGAAACTGTTAAAAATACTTCCCATATTTTTAGTTAAAAGTATTCTTAAAAAAAAAATTAAAATATATCTTAAAAAAATTACAGAATATTTGCAGAATATATAGATTGATAATACTGATTGTATTGTATATTTAACTGTGGCTGGTACCCTTCTGTTATCTAAATAGGGTCTTTACGAATGTGTAATGTGGACGGAAATTTACATATATTATGACTGATAAGTGTATATTAGTTGTTTGAGCAGCTGTTTAAGGGTTTCGCTTATTTGAATATAGAGTGATATGAAATGAAATTGTAGGACCTTTTTGTATTTAAACACAAAACGTCGCGTGCGCAGCGCAGTTGTAACACCAATATGAACTTATTAGTAACTATATTCCAAATTTTCTTGAATCCTATCGGCGCGCTTTATATACCCGCGCAGGCGTGTAGAACCTACAATATCCAGCCTAAGCTGATCCCAATTTCATATGATTGTTGATATAAATCTGAGGTTAACTTAAATTGGAATATAAAATTTTCGAAACTTATCGTTTTTAACAAAAGCTATTTTTTTTTTTCTAAAATAAAAATAGCCTAAAGTTACTCCTTGTTACATCAGCTATATGCTAGTGAAAGTCCCGTCAAAATCGGTGCAGTCATTTCAGAGATTAGCTGGAACAAACAGACAGACAGACAGACAGACAAAAATTGTAAAAAATGTTATTTTGGTATATGTACCGTTCGAATACACTTAGTAAAAAGCGGTTATTTTAATATTACAAACAGACCCTCCAATTTTATTTATTTCTATAGATTTATGTTCACTGGTATATAACAAGGAGAATGATATAAATAAGAGTGGATGAATACAGGAGACGGTAGACCCCAAAGTAAAGATTGATTGCGCCAAGAATTATATGGTAAAAAGGGTATGAAGGCTGAGATGACGACTGACAGAGGAGAGTGGAAGGAGAAAACATGTTGTGCCGACATCATAGTTGGGGTTAAAGGCAGGAAGAAACCTTACGTTTTGCTTTAAACGACTTTTTTTTTAGAAAACTTAAACGCGTATTTTTGTGTGAATGCCATTTCGTGTAACTAATTTTTTTAAGGCACAAATATTATACCTAGTCAGGTCATAAGTATTGTCACACAGTAAAAACTTTTCTTTTAGAATGCTGGCCACAAAAAAGTTTATTGAATTCGAATTTCGAATTGTTCAAGAAAATAAAAATGTATACTTTTAGAATTTTACTCATTTTTAAATATATGGAGTGGACGCTTAAAGAAGACCGTGTTGCAGTTATTGCATTGCATCGTTGCAGTTACGCGCCAATTCCAATTTTTAACATACTGAAAAATTTGAATATAACCAAAAGATTCGTTTATCGTACCATCAAACGATACAATGAAGACTCTAGTGTAGATGACAGGTCAAGAAGTGGTCGCCCTCGGTCTGTTAGGACTCCAGCAGTGATAAAAGCTGTGAAGGCACGAATTCAAAGAAATCCCAAACGTAAGCAGAAACTGTTGGCCCTTCAGATGGGGTTAAGCAGAACCACGGTGAAAAGGGTGTTAAATGAAGACTTAGGGCTTCGGGCATATCGAAGAAAAACAGGACATCGTTTGAATGCTCGTCTAATGGACCTGAGACTGAAGAGATGCCGCGCTTTGTTGAAGCGGTACGCGAGAAAAAAATATCGGGAAATTCTTTTTTCGGATGAAAAAATGTTTACCGTAGAAGAGAGCTACAACAAACAAAATGATAAGGTGTACGCACACAGTAGTGAAGAAGCGAGCAACCGTATTCCGCGTGTCCAACGAGGTCATTTTCCATCCTCGCTCATGGTATGGTTGGGAGTTTCTTATTGGGGCTTAACAGAGGTACATTTTTGTGAGAAAGGTGTAAAAACGAATGCTGTTGTGTATCAAAATACAGTCCTGACGAACCTTGTGGAACCTGTTTCTCATACCATGTTCAATAACAGGCACTGGGTATTCCAACAAGCTTCGGCGCCAGCTCATAGAGCGAAGAGCACACAAGACTGGCTGGCGGCGCGTGAAATCGACTTCATCCGGCACGAAGACTGGCCCTCCTCCAGTCCAGATTTGAATCCGTTAGATTACAAGATATGGCAACACTTGGAGAAAAAGGCGTGCTCAAAGCCTCATCCCAATTTGGAGTCACTCAAGACATCCTTGATTAAAGCAGCCGCCGATATTGACATGGACCTCGTTCGTGCTGCGATAGACGACTGGCCGCGCAGATTGAAGGCTTGT
Organism: Malacosoma neustria; assembly: GCA_963693495.1. Classification (NCBI taxonomy): domain Eukaryota; kingdom Metazoa; phylum Arthropoda; class Insecta; order Lepidoptera; family Lasiocampidae; genus Malacosoma; species Malacosoma neustria. The sequence continues at coordinate 9,589,955 of OY856395.1, read as the reverse complement.
ATTCAAAATCACGGAGGTCATTTTGAATAAACTTTAATGTCATAAGAATCTATGTTTTGTTAAGTTCATTTTGGTATATGAATGGTTACATAATGAATAAACTTGTTACAATTATTTTACATTAAACATGTGACAGAATTTATGACCTGACTAGGTAGATGCAATAAATAGGGCTAAATAGGAAATTAAAATGGGACGACTGCCGACTGACCCTTAAATTTTGAATGGAAAGTATTTTTTCTGGGGCTCCTTCACCTAATGGAAATCTTGTATATGAAAGAGACAAATATTTTATTACTTACGATGTCCTAGGATAGAGTGACCCTATGATCCTATTGGTCGTTACCGCATGAAATATAAGTAAACATAAAAAACAAAGTTACAAAACGCAGCTGCTTTTTTTCTTTAAAAAAACCGCAATATGTGTTATGTAGATAAGGATAATTCGACGTCGTCCCCTCCCCTAAAATAAAGCTTAGAGCACGCGTTAAACAAAATTACAAATGTACAAACACCCTAACAATCTCCATTTCAGGAATCACGAGTCGAAATCTTGGGACAATTTTTCGTGCAGATTTCCTCGAAAATTTTTATTGGCAAAGTTCCGTACACATTTCATAATATATTTGATGTCCATAGTCCTGCATCTTTGGCTCAATCGTAATAGGTGGCCAGTGGTAATTCATGAGTCGCTAGCTCACAGACAGTGGTCTCAAAACTACCGATTTTTCGGTATTTCTACTCCTATCCTATCGAAATGATATTTCTGTGATTTCTATTTTACGACTTAGATTTTATAGAATATAATAAGGCGAGTGTGAATGGAACTGTTGGAAGAGACCTAGGCGGACGTTTCGAGACCAGATCAGGGACGTCTTGAAAAAAGGCCAGGTCAAGAGTACCCTAAACCGAAGGGCATGTATGAAGGGAATAATGAAAGTGAACGAAGCGAAACAAGTATGTAAGGATCGTAGCAAGTGGAAAGAAGTGGTCTCTGCCTACCCCTACGGGTAAGAGGCGTGATTATATGTATATATGTAATCGGAAAAATAATTTTCAGGTTGTAATAAACCCAGAGGTTTAATCCAGGACTTTTAATCCAGAGATTATATTAGGTAACTTCACAATAACCAAATTCATTACTTTAAACCTGATAATCCGCACCTACCGATTTTTGATCCAAACATACCGATTTTACTCGGTCGATATACCGATTTCATATTTTCTTTTTCAGACCTCTCCTCACAGACAATAGAGGACGCGCAGTGGGAGAGTGAGACGGTAGTTACCTCTGTTATTAATCATATTTAGATATATCCTTTCCATGTACTTTCTTGTGCCTCTACATGAAAAGATAGTGTCAGGGGAGAACAAAAAATTTTTGTTGTGAAAATAGTCAAAAACTCTAGAAATTGGGAGCAAATTGAACGCTAGTAAAATGTCGTTTAACATGGTTTTTGTTTCGAAGATTTTATTAGGTTTTTATTACTTTTTTAAGTGTTTTCTGAAATCAAGCTGACATTATTACCAGAAATCTAATTTGTCTTTAACAGCTAAGTGTACGAAGAATTTGGATTTATTTTACTAACGAACTCCAAAAACATTTACTAAATATCTGAATTAACATTACAGTCTATTTGAGTTTGTACAATTTTTGTTAGGGCATATGACAATAAGCCAAATTAAGAAGTTTCTTTGCTTCACAAAAATTAGTTTCATCTTAGTGTCATCGTCGTGAGCCATTTGTTTGCTTATTTGCGCCTTTGGATCCCTTGCCTTTGACATTCAGGAACCTCTGAGGAAGTTTTCGGCCAAGCATTTTCAGAACAACCTTAAACTAACAAATAATAATAATATTTTGTGACAATTCACACAGCGCCATCTAATCCCAATCTAAGTAGCATAACACTTGTGTTATGGGTACTAGACAACTGATATACTACTTATATACTTTTTTTGTTGTTTATAAATTATAGGTACAAATGCTCCATAACTTATAAATTTTCACTGTGTGGTTATTGTATCTAATATTTGTGCTACTACACCCATTTAACACTGTTTCGATTTCTTAGTTTTAAAAAGTTTTATCATAAATATTTTTTATTGTGCTTCGTTCGAACTTTCAGTTTCTGAGTAAAAATTACACATGATTTGATTTAGTTAGTTAAATATCCAGATTCGTTTTAAATGTATCGTTGTTAACGATACGCGGAGGTTACCTAACTCTAAGTCAAGAAAGAAATATCAAAGCCACCCATCAAAGGAACTCGAAGACCCTCGCCAGAGGGCGCAATGGTTCGCAATAACTGCTTAATTAAGTTTTGAAATTCCGTCCATGTTGTGGATTGCTGGTGGCATGTTTTGAGTAGATGGAGCTATAACTTCTTACCTCTTAAACTTACACTCCATACATATTATATATTTGTACGCGTATGTACGGTATACCTCAATTTTGTACAGGTAGGTTTAGTTCTTTACATTGTATTAAAATCCTAACTAATATTATAAATGCGAAAGTAAGTATATTTTTTTGTTTGTTACGCTTTCGCGCTTTAACCGCTGAACCAATTTAGATGAATTTCGGTATAGCCATAGATTGCACCTTGGAGAAGGACATAGGCTTTTTTTATTCATATGGCAGAACAACGTTTGCCGGTCAACTAGTAGTAAATAAATTATAGGTACCATGTGACATTCATGTGTTACGGAAAGGACGCTGTTCACGCGATTATTTGGTTATTACTCAAAAGATTTTTATAATTAGGCGTTTCCGCCCGCTTCGCTATGATAAAAAAAGTAAATCAAAAAAAATTGAGAAAGGGTAAATGGAATCCAAAAAGTAGTACAATCACAGTCCCATCCCGATATGTTCAGTAAGTTTAGGGTGCGTCAAAGGAAACCCACTTTCATGTTATATTAGATTTCATAAAAATTAAAATAAAATTCGTGCATTATAGAATTGAGTTTCGTTATATTTTTGAATAATAAACCAAAATTATGGATGACGGTACCCTCGTTCAAACAAAAAAATAAGCGTTCAAATAAAAATAATTAAGGTTGCGTTCATGAACAGGCACTAATGCTAGAGGGTGATTGAATCCAAGATCGATAAAATGTGAAGAATATTTTTCTATTCTTCCCTTAAAATAATTTATTTGGTGAGTTTTACTACATGCCGCAGTAAAATGAAGCCAAGCTGGATTTCTTTAAATGAATGAACGCTAAGTTTTAAATTGTTGCTTCAAGAAAAGTGGCCTCTTGGCTAATAGTATCGGAGCTGGTATCTCTAAGAGTCTTCAATATGCGACAGTTACGTTATGTTACAGTTACTTTACAGTTACATTAGTTGTTTCATAGAAGTAAACTAATATACATTTTAATAACACCTCTATGAAACAACTTTACAGTTACTTTCACATTATATTAGTATGGATAAAGCAATTTGTATCGTTATATCGAATATCAAGAAATTGAATATTATAAATTTGAAATTCCAACAAAATACGCTAAACAATTTCTACGTGGTAGGGCCCCAAGTCCATCTGGATGGCGACCACCCTTGGTTTATAAGTATGCCGCCATAATAACCTTGTGTTGTGTTCCGGCTTTAGTGACCTAGGTCCCTAAAGCCCCTAGTGTCACAAACATCTATAGGTGACGATAACTGCTTATTATTAAGTCTGCTGTTCCACAGCAATAAAAAAATCACCATTTACGTAATCCATCTTTTGTCTATCCCTCCTTTTGTATCCATCCGCTTTCGTTTCTAGCATTTTCCTTGTCACATGGCATTTTCTCTTTGCATTATATGGCGCATTGTAAGTAGTATGTCAGCTATATTTGATAAACTGGCACATGTTAATAATAAATTGTCGTAGTGTATTTGAACCCAAAATTAAAATATTTTAAACACAGGCTCCTGGTCTAAAAAAAGCGCGCTCATGAAAGTTAATGTATAAATGCCATAAAAAATGTAACGTAAATCCTTATTTTGTGGGCACAGAGTTTTTTTTTCGCTATTTTCTTTCGTATTAAAAGAACAAATTCCAGAGCCAGCCCAATTTACTATTATTTTTGAAGAAAAATAAGGAGCCTTAGGATTATTGTTAAAAAAGTGTTATTGGCTGCGGATGTTTTATATCAATTATACTGATGTTTTATGATTATATTCGCCATAACACAAACTGAATTTATAAAGAAAACATCGAAAATGTAACCACCTATTTCTCTTATAGCTGGAGTTTTGCAGACAGCCATATGGGTGGTCCATAGCATGTCACTGTCACGTTTTTTTATATGATCTTGATACGGATTGTAGTAAGAATACTCTACGAATGGCATGTCGTAATGACTAAAAATAACCCTAGGATGATCGTCTGGATGGCAACCCAACTGGATGGTATATATATGCCGCCATAATAACCTTTTGTTGTGTTCTGGCATAAGTGACTTATGTTCTAGTTCTCGGTAGCAGTGTATTAGCGGTGCCCATGGATTCGCAAACATTAATAGGTAACTGTTTATATTAATTAGGCCGTCGCTGTCTGCTGTTTCATTGCAAAAAAATGCCACGTACGGCGAAGGAAAAAATCTTGAAACGTGACATAGCAATCACATGGCGGGTATACAGTCCGTTCTGTTTAAAGAAGTCTAAAAAGTTAGAAGAAGTCGGGTGCGGTTCCCGCCCCGCGTCTGTGTGTCTGGGTGTTTGTGTTTGTTTACAAAAGAAATGTGTGTGTAGTGTAGTGTATCGGTTTTGTGGTGCCCGCGGCATGGGTGCCGTCCTACTGCTGACTTAGGGACTAGATGACGCTATGTCAGGTGTTCAGGTTTACGGTATATTTACTGTAAATGGGTAACAATGTTTTGTTTATGAATGCGTAACTAATTGTATGTTTTTGTAGTTGTAGTATAACGTGTATTGTTCATTTATTGTGAAGTGCAGCAAAAAATATTCCATTGCTCAATGACTCATGTCATTCTTGAAGGCCTCTGCGGAAGACCAGCGTTGGTTTCTTATAACCAACTAAGCTGAGCAGAAGACCTTTTAGGGCACTTGTAATTGTAATGCGATTTTATTTAATATATTATTATTTACTTATTTTGTGCTCTAAATAAACATTGTTTCTTTCTTTCTTTCTTTCTAAACAATGGGATGTTACGGGCTAATAAACTAATATATGCATTTGGAATAAATAATACTCAATTAGTACAGCCATTATCAGCGCGAAAAATGTCACGCACGCATTTAATCTTTGAGATGTTGATCTTCACCGAGATGGCTTTTGACATGTCACAATTGTCACGCAATTCAATGCGAGTATATTGTTTTTACAATTTTGAGTACTAGTATATTTATAAAATGTCCGCCATTTATAAAACTTCGAGCATATTTTTTTAAGAAAGTTAATAAATTTTTAATAAATAAGACTTACTATACAATTAACGACTAATTGAATGACAATTTTGATAATGTAATTGATGATTGACCGAGAAATGACTATTTATTCAATAAATTGTATCCTGAAAAAATAAGTAGTAATTAGTGAAATTTAAGTAAATAAGTAATAATTGTCAAATGTATATATATGCTATGCCTCACCCTTCTATTAAAATTAAGAGCTCGTATTTGAAGAGAATTTTCTAGAGGTGTTTAGTAACCTATTTTTTGTCCCACCCTAAGGTATAATGTGTGTTGGACATATGGTATATCATGAGTTCATGCTAAGGGATGATTTTAAGATATGTAGATAGATATTGTATTTAATTGTAAAGTCATGAACCAAGCTTTTTTTATTATTATTGATTGTTTTATTTGATTATTGTTATTTGTATTTGTTGGTAATGTGACTGGACATTTTTGTTTTATATAATTTTAAGACTGGAGATAAGACTATATATGATAAAATTTTAAAGACTACGTGACTGATAATTGATTATAATTATGTGAAAAATATTTGTACGCCTTTTGGGCAGAACAGGATAGGACATTACCATTTACATTATGTAACATCTGTGCATTATTTTACTCTTGTTCAAACAAATAAATGAATTTGAATTTGATAGCTAAATTTAGAGGTAGGGCGTCATTAGTTTGTTAATGTAATATTTTTGTATTACTAATTTCAAATGTAAAATGGCTCACTTCAAAGAAAAACAAACTTGTTTATTTGAAAGTAAGATGCTACAATTTTAAGGAAATGTGCGAGAAAAGTGTTTTTTCAACTTGAAATTAGCATAAAACCAGATTTCGTGAACTCGACTGACAATTCAATCTACGCATGATAATTTATTTTGGGCCAAATGGAAGGCCGTCTTATTAAGGCCTCTCCAGATTTATACGTATGCAATTTGTTTACCTATCGTATAAAACATGTTTAAGTGAATAGGATCTTGCGAGTTTAAATATTGTATAGCTACAATACTAACCTGCTGTAACATAATGATGAATGCCCCAAAGAATTTTGCTTTTCGAGGACATGTTTGTTTCTTTATCATGTCATACTGTCTAAAAAGCCTTATGTATTGAATTATTTGACGTGGTATTTGAATTTTCATTATGGTGTTAGTAATTTGTTACTAAGTATATAATTTTATTTATACCCCGCCAAGCATCGAATTCAGCCTGCGACCGCAAGCGAGCACTGAGAACATGCGTATTTTGGACAATATTAATTGGTTATATGGACAAACTTATAATTTTCATTCGCTATCATTTTAAAACTGTATACATATACTATAGAAATATAAGCGGATTACTGAAATAACCGGTTGACATAAATTAAAGAGAAAAACTTATTCATTGTCAGCAGGGCGCTTTTGGTTTTAGTGCATGCACATTACAATCATGGTTTCCCGTTATATCAATTCGCGTTATAGTAAACACCAAAACAATTTCTTCGGTATTCATTCTTACCTGGTTGATATGGGAGCGGCCCCAAAGATTATTATTATTTCATACTGTTACGTAAATCAATGTACCGCGAAAATTTCCTAGTATCGAGTTAGTCATATCTAAGCAAATGCGTCATCGTGGTAATCCACGATGACGCTGCCATCTCGCGATTCTTTCATTCAAAATATGTATACGCTGCGCACTCGTCCGGTCGATTTCCTCGTTTTCCGTTGTTCTAGTCCAATATTTCAAGAAACTAACTAGCTCAATGAAAGTAGTTCGTACCATTGTACCAAACAGCCATCAATCAATCGAAAAGTCCCAGCAGCACAAAGACCGATGTAAGGGATTGGGACCTATCGAAATTCCATTCCCAATACCGAACACATACCCTATGCCTACTGCTACAATTATCTATATCTACTAACAAAATGTTGACACTTAACTTCTATGATAGCTTCTTCGAAAATTCAAAGAAACGATTCGTTGCGTATAAATGTGAAAACTCCTTTATTCATCATCCCATCTCTAGCTGTAAGGAAAATAAGACGGGACTTGTCAAAAGTAAGGAATTTACGGCTTTACAAGAAGGAGTTTGCATTAATTTTTTTTAACATCGCTCCCCCTGAATTTGGCTTTTTATTGGGCTATTTAAATTTTAAGTAATTAGCTTTCTGTTAATTGAAATAGGAAGAGGGGTTGAGTTTTGATATTCTAATATTTATTTGTCTTTTTATCTTTCTAATGGATAGACAGAATTTTTTGTGAAGAAAATAATTTAAATAATCGCTGTTTTTCTCATAAAATTAAGAAACGCTTTAGAGTAAAAAGAGAATATATTATAATAGATTTACATTTAAAATTAAAAAGGTGTACGAGGGGTACCACTTATATTTCGGGAATAGCAAATAATAACAAACATTTTAAAATGAAAATGGCTTTATTGTTTTTCGAAATATTCCCCGTGTTGATCAATACACTTTTGAATTCGTTCAAAACATTTGTCATAGCAGTTTTTCCGTTCCTCTTGAGACACCTCCAAATAATGGTTTTTGAACGCTTCAACTGCTTCTTCGGCGCTCGTCGATATTCGGGAACAAGAAGAAGTCGTTGGGTGCCAAATCAGAACTGTACGGAGGATGAGTCATCAATTTTATGTTTTGACTGCTCAAAAATTCACGTGTTTGACGAGATGTGTGAGAGCTCGCATTGTCATGTTGGAGAATGAATCGCCTTCGGGGGTTAGTTTTACGAATTTCTCCAAAGATTTCCGGTAAACAAATGGTCGTGTACCAATCAGAATTAACCGTTCTACGTTGTTAAAGCGGAACAGTGGCCACATGATCCATTCGGCCGAAGAAACAGGCGACCATTTGCTTCGCTGTGCTTCTTCCGCGAACAACTTTTCTTGGATTTAGCTCGTCTTGGAATACTCACACGGTCGATTGCTGTTTTGTTTCTGGCTCATACGCATATATCCATGATTCGTCACCTGTAACGATTTTATACACGTCATTTGGAACATCACGGTCGAAATTTTTAATCATTTCCTTACACCACTTGACGTGAGCCTTTTTTGAGCGATTGATAAATTATGGGGTATCCAACGAGAATAATTTTTTTAACAACTAATTGTTCATGCAAAATCAAATGTATTGAAATGAAAATAATGTGCAAGGATGCCTCTATCTCAAAGTATGTCATATGACGATCTTGCATTATCAGTTCACGTCCTGCATCGATGTTTTGTGGCACAACAACCGATTTTGGACGACCTTCATGGAATTCGTCGGCGATCGAACTACGACCATGATTGAATTCACTATACCAGCGATATACTGTGGTTTTTGATTGCGCTTTATCGCCATACAAAGAACTGCGTTTATCGACACATTCTTGTTGAGGTAACCCACGTTGAAAGTTGTGAAAAATAATCCAACGAAAACCTTCAAACTTTAGTCAAATTGATTTTCTTAACTCACTGTGAACAAAACAAATAGCATTTGTACATCAAAACGTTATGAGTACGTTTATGCTAAAAATGTCAAACTTTATTATGGTGTTGCCAGATTTTAGCTATTGACATTAGTGTAGCCAGGTCCCGAAGTATAAATAGTACCCTATGTAGTTTTTAATTAGGTCCTCTAGTCTAAAAGAATGTATTTCCGTTCGGGAAGATTAAAGTGATTTTGTCGAAATTTTGTCACAAATATTTTCTTATGTCTCTTATAAAAGAGAGACTGTGTCAAGTGTCACAAAAAAAGCTATTTCTTTTTATTGCTGTAGAACAGCAGACAGGGTGACGGCCCACTTAGAATTTTACAGTTACCGTCGTCTATGGGTGTTAGTGACATCGCGAACACGCTGCTGTCCCATAAAGGTACAAAAACTTTAAAAAAACTTGTTATGGCGGCATTCTTAAGACCAAAGGTGGTCGCCACTCAGACTGGCTTGGGGGGGGTGCTATCACGTAGCTAGGGTGGGTTGTTTTGTCGCCTTTTACGAAAGACCGACCCCGGCACCAGAGGTCCGTATTCTTTTTGTATAATGTAATTCTGTGTAATATAAACTATAATATCAACTGTAAAAAGTTATTGTTAGATTCGGCCTACTTTTGTAATATTGCACCCTACCTTTCTTTCGCCAGCCAGTTGAATTGCAGTAGTAAGGCGGAGAACCTCATATTACTACGTTGTTCTCTCCCAGAATTCCAACGCGACCCTAAAAAAATCCCGAGTAAAAAAAGGGGGATCACCTTCTGATCTTTTTACCTTGAAAGGACAACCTTGCATCAGGCCTCGTCTGTAGAAGCTGCACCAGTAGATAAGTGCGGTCGACCTTAGCAAGGAGAGTCTTGATAGGGCCCATAACATAAATTTTTTTTTTAATCTAACACCAAAACTACTTAAAGTCCAATGAATTTAGAACTCAGTGTCCCCGATCACTTAAGCTTCAAACGACTGTTAATTTAACGATCAGGTGATATAAAAACACTAGTTCGCGGGCAACGTAACGACGCCGTAACTGGAGGGTTAACTGCCTGTTTACATATTTAGGTTGTTTGCACACTGAGGTCAGTCGAAAAGGCGCCGTTATTAAAATAAATGTAAATAAATAAATTGGGACATTTCACACAACGCCATCTAGTTTCAAAGATGAAGCACTTGTGTTATGGGTACATATATATATATATATATATATATATATATATATATATATATATATATATATATATATATATACATATATATATATATATACATATATATATATATATATATATATATATATATATATATATATATATATATATACATATATATATAATAGATGGTATATTAAGACGCATATATGTAATAATTATTCACAATATAACAATGCCTTTGAGATTATAAAATACTGTATATAAATATATTATAAATATATATATATATATATATATATATATATATATATATATATATATATATATATATATATATATTAAAATATAAAATTCCGGCAACCATCTCCCATTTGTCCTTTGAACACAGGCCTTATCTAAAGGTTTTCACATTGTCATGTCAATCATTGTTCATAGTTCTTCTTCTTTTTCCTGCCCTTATCCAAGCCATATGGGGTCGGCACAACATGTCCTCTTCTTCCACTCTCATCTATTAGTCGGCATAGAACATTCACACCTTTTTTTTGCGATATCCTATTTTACACAATCCATCCATCTTTTCTTTGGTCTACCTCTACTTTTGCATCCATCCACTCTCATTTGTAACATTTTCCTAGTTATATGAAATTCTCCTTTTCGCATTATATGATATGGCATCATTTTTCATTGTTATAAGTGTTATTATATCCCAGATAATTCATTTCTTTCTTTTGTCTTTGTCTTGAAAAATCTACCTCCTGTAGGTACAATATAAAAGCGCATTGATCCTGATGTATGTTTTAAATCATCTGCTCCATTATCTTCTTTTACTTCTGTTTCTTGCTCTAATATAGTAGATCTAACTTAGATTAATCTGCAATGGATGTGGTCCAATTTATTTGGTCTTGTTTAACAAATGTCTCGACTAAAGCCATTTCAGTTATTTAATCGTTATTTTGTAAACGTATTTTTTTTTATTCCAATATGCGTATAATCATAATGTTTTGTTTAAATTTCTCTTAGTGTGCCAGTACCGCAATCCCCTAAAGTGCCGTCCACTTTGGCCCCAAGATTGAGGTCTCCCTTTCTATCGGTGATCGGTCGACCCAAATAACGAGTGTGTGCACATAACACGTTTACATCCCCTTCACGACGTGGTTGTTATAGGTAATGCATACCATAAAAGACTTAAAAATGAGTAAAAAAGACTTAATTAGAATATTATAAATGTTAGCATCTCAAAAGAGATATAAATTTATCCATATAAGTATTATATTCACATTCAAATAAATGCACTTGTTATATGGTAATAAATGCGATTGTTATATAACGTTGCGATGGTCAATTGTAGAAATGGTTGTCGCATAACATAAGATACATTTTAACACAAATGACCGCTTGATATCTGTAAAGCGTACATTTTTTAATCAGGAACAATAGTAGATTTGTATTAAATGTAATGGGTGCTAAGAACCGACAGGTACTCTTCCGCGTATCTTTTTATTATTGTTGAGGAACAGCAGATAGGCTGATGGCACACATAATGGTGAGCAGTTACTGTCGCCTATGGATGTTTGCGATTCCTAGCGGCATCGCGCACACGCTGCTATCCTATAGGGGTAATCCCATATCTGCACTTTTGTATGTAAGGAGGCACAAGGTTATAGATTTATTTGATGACATCTGTGGCGTAACGGCTAACGCACTTCGGTACGCTTGCGGAGGTCACGGGTTCGATTCCCGTCTCGCGTCTGGGTGTTTATGTATAATATACATTTATTTACGAAAGAACATTATATAAGTAGTATATCAGTTGTCTAGTACCCATAACACAAGCGTTATACTATTTACTTTGGGACTAGATGGCGCTTTGTGGATTTTTCCAGTATATTTATTATTATCATTTAGTTTAATATTAGTTTTTAAAATACATGTATAAATGTTCTGGGAAAATTCACACAGTGCCATCTGATCCCAAAGGAAGCAAGCCGCAGAACGCTTTTGCTATTATTTATTTGCACTAGACAATTGGGTATTAGTTAAAAAAATTTTTTGTGATAAATGAAAAGATCATATATAAGTTTTATAACAAAACTATTTTTATTTTATTTTTTTCGCAATAATTCAAAAGTTATTTCAAAATAACAATTAATTTTTGAATCCAGTACCGAAGACACGCCGACAACTCCCGAACAACCCGAGCGCGTGTGACGTCATAATGTTAGTTTTCACTCATTGCAGCTGATAGAAAAATAATAAATACAGTGTTTTGATCTAAGTAATTTTGTTGTCATTGTTAAATATTTAAATTTATATTAAAATGTCGAACCTAAAAAGTTATCGTTCTTGTTTTGTACCATTATGTACGAATACTACAATCAACTCCGGGCAAAATGTTTTAAATGTTCCCCAAGATGGCAAATGTCGAAATAAATGGTTTCAAGCAGTACACCGTGATAATACCAAAACAAAATAATATAATAAATACTTAAATATTTTCATTTATAATATTATTTTTAACAGACTTACCTTGATGCCTTGGCACCTCGGACTTCAGCAGAATTAAACCGAACGTAATTTTTTTTTAAATTGGTTATTATAAATATGTCAACGTCAGGAATATTATCAGACTGCCTTAATAAATTCTTTATCACACATAGCTAATCGGAACTAACAACTCGTATTTTAGCAATAAATTTTCAATATTATTATCTAGTCACGTGTAATAAATAGCCTTTAACGCTGTACTGTTATTGAATAGCTATAACATTATGACGTCAAAACTATGATGACCAATCATGGCGCGTTTATAGTCACGAGATTTTTATTTAAATTTCATCAATTTTTAATTGTTTATAATTAATTCAAAAAAACTTTTTTAAAGTTTTTTGCATTAAATATCAATATTATTAATAATAAAGTTTTAAAATACATAAAAAAATCAATAAATTTTTTTCAAATACCGAATTGGTATTTACTTATTTTGTAAATAAGTACATGTTATATATTATGTTTAAACAGTCATACTTAGGATGGGAATACTACGTGCGAAAGCAGTTCCGCCCTGGAGGTTATCAAAATAATGACTACCATCTTATCAGCCCGCCCTGTAAGATGCCCTTTTATGCTTTATATTTGAACCAACGAAAGAAGTTATCAATTCTTCGCATTCTTCTAGTCCTCGTACGGCCAAAAAACAATAATATTGTACCTTATATTAATATTATTTTTTTTTTTCAGGTAAGGCTCGTTCAATCAACTCAACTGCTTGTAATTTGTAAGTAATATGTAAAATAATTTATTTATAAAGTTATTGATGGGGCCTCGTACAAACAAATATAGATTAAAACTGACTGTATAGGCAATATCATAGGCTCTCAAGGGAATCTAAAATATTTTCGAGTACCATACGCCGCTGAGTCATAAGAGGCGACGTAAGAACTAAAGGACCCTCGTGAAGGTTGGGGGCGAGGGAACGTTGTCAATTGAAACATATGAAACCCTTTGAGGGTCCGGACACAAGTGGTGATTTGTACGTCTACGATTTTAATACCGTCTACGAAAAAAATCACTGCGCATGCAACGGTGGAATAACTACGTGAAATTAATTAACATAAGTTCAATAGTGAAATGTAAACTTGACGCCGAAGATCTTAGTAGAACTCCTTCGCAGACTACCTTCGTGGCGTAACGCTTGCATACGGACTCGATTCCAGTCTCGTGTCTAGTTTATGTATAATATGTATTTATTTATAAAAGAATATTATATACGTAGTGCTAGCTGATCACGCCCGCTCCACTAGGCGAATAACAGGCAAAAAAAAACTGAAAAAAAGCCTATAACCATCTACGAAAAATTCCGCAGTCCCATTCCTATATATTCAGTGGTTTTGTTATGATGGTGCGTCAAAGGAACCCCATTTTCCTTTATATGTTTAGATTTAGACTATGTGCTAAGTCAAACACAAAAAAAATGTACATGTAAAAACGTAAATGTATCCTAAAACATTCCAATTAAATATCCCATTTTTAAAATAACACATGTGCTATGATTTGTGACAAGATGTCACCGTGTGTATTGTCCCAATATATTTAATTGAATATTTAGCAAAAGTATTAAGAGACTTAAGCGAACAGATATTAATGATATACATTACGTTACGGCGGGAACAATAAATCAAGAATTAATCAAATTAATAGATTCAGACGCAGATCTGGCGCGTGCGACTAACGACCGGCTATATCAAAGCAAAGATGCGCGCCAAAATAAAGGAATTGATGACTACAATAGGGCTTTAGGTTGACGATATACCAGGCTACTTGTTTGCAACAAATCGTTGTGATCGTAGAATAACGTCGGATTTGAAAAAAATTCAAAATTCACTTTTTACCATATTTGGATACTACATTGTCTAAATATTATTGCTACATTAAAAAAAAAATTAGATGTATTTTAGATTTCAAAATAAGCAGTCGGAAAAGTGACGCATATGATAGATTCTCATAGTAAAATGACGCTTGTGTATTTTTAAAATGGCTGTCCTGTAAAGTTTAATATATGTCAGATCCGTCACTATTCTACGACTACGACGAAATATTCGATTTACATATTCAAAATTACTTTGCAGCTAAGCTCTGAGTTATATCTTTGTAATAAAATTACCTGCATGTATACCTCCATAGATCTTGTATGTTTTTATATGTATTATTTTGTTTACATTAAGTATCTAAACATTATATTTACAACGACCGCAATATCATCTTAAGAATTTTTGCTGTTAGTATTTTTTTTATTACTGTCGGACAGCAGAAAGGCTGACGGCCTACTTAGAATTTAGCAGTTACCATCGCCTATGGGTGTTAGCAACGCCAGTGACATCGCAGACACGTTGCTGTCCCATACTTAAGACCAAAGGTAGTCGCCATCCAGACGGTCTTGAGGGCCTACCACGTAGCTAGGGTGGGTTGTTTAGTCGCCTTTTACGACAGGCCGACCTCGGCCGCAGGGGTTAGTATTCTTGCTCCCCTCCTGCACGGATAAAAACGGATTTTTTGTTGTTATGTAATATTTACTGAATAATATGTATAGTATGTACACTATATTTTAATTATTGCTGAAAAACAGCAGGCCTGTTGACGGCCCACTTAATAGTAAGCAGTTACCGTTGCCTAGGGATCTTTGTAACGTCAGGGGCACCGCGAACACGCTGCTGTCCCATAGGAGTACAGGAATCTGGGTCATTAATTCCGGAACACAACATACGGGTATTATGGTGGCATACTTTTAGATCAAGGGTGGTTGCTATACAGACGGGCTTGTGGCTCTACCACATAGCTAGGGTTGTTTTTTCGCCTTTTACGACAGGCCTATTTGTGTACCAAGCAGTACATATGAATTCTCGTACTTACGATACTCGTGTACAAAGAGGCAACATAGATGAGTGGTATAAATGCGGCTGAATTTCGATTATATACATGTAAAAACTCAAAGAGGTCTTCTTTGTATAATAGCTTGGCTTTAACGATTCCTTAGCAATGAGACTAACTCTATATACTTCTTAATATCTGGACCCGCACGTAAACATTTATGAAATTAATTTTAAATTCTAAATAATTAACATTTACAATATATATTATACTCTAATTGAAATTCGATAATTACCGTCGTTTGTCTGTGAATGGCCTTATGTTAAAGTAATCTATTAATCAGACGTGTACTGGCGAAGAGTTCGATTGGAAATAAAGTGAGAATTCAGAATGCAAACAAACCAATAGACGCATTAATAGTGAAGACAGAATGACTTGTATTTTGCATATATTTATTCAAAATAAACAACAGAGTGGAAATCTCTTTCAATTATGCAGAATAAAGGAATGAAGTGGGAAAAAACATTTATTTGTTTGGCCAACATTAAATTTTTGGTCGCGTTTTCATTAACTTAGTAATATAATTGAGGTAATCCAATATTATTATTTTTTTCAATATACCAGAATTGTTATTTGTTTGTCTTTTTTGGATCAGGTTGATGAAAACGGACTTTGAAAAGTAAGCAGAATGCATCGTATATGTCTGTTCATTTGTCTAGTATATGAGTATAAGTTTTTAATACAATAAAAAATATTATCACACGATCGAATTGTATAGGCACACCGTAAAATATCAACTTTTTTTTATAATTACCGTGTTGACCTTTCAATTCAAAGTACATTTCGTTTAGATTTAACACGGACTGCTGAATTATGAATCCCGAAATTTATTTTTATTCGGGATGACCTTATCATGTATCATGGTACACCGATTTTGAAAAATTAAAATAATAATATTTTAAATCTTTTTAAAGCCACTGTAAAATTAATATTATTTAATAAACAAACCTTAGCCACCCAAATAAAAATTTTAATGTAAATAGGGTTCAATACGAGTTCCTCCGATAGGCTGGCTCAGTCCTTTAAGAAATTTCCTCCTATGTATATCCTATAATACAAATATAATTTTCATAGTTAATATGTATTATTAATTATAAATACTTCAAAATAATAAATAGGTCAAATAAAAACGATATGTATCATTTTAATGACTTATTGTTTGCTCTAGACATATTTATATATTTATATTCTTTGCCACATCAAACCCATCAGTCACTCAAACTAAAATAGCCTAATCGACATATTACGACCGCGACATCGCCGGCGATAAGTCGCCTGTCGTTTGCGCATCGCCGCATGTTATTTATTGATATAAATCGTTATTGTATCTTCTTAGCTGTCTCTAAAACTGGCTGAAAATACTAGATGTGTTTCCCTCTCCTATTTCTAACATATTTAAAAAAAGTAACTAGATTAAGTAAAATAAATAAATATAAATATAATGTGACACAACACTATCTAGACCCAAAATTAAGTAGTATGGCACTTGTGTTATGAGTACTGCCCGGGCCACGAGATCGACAGGCCATATATCCGTGGGCCCGGGCGTAGGCGATAGGAGAACAGCGGGGTTTTTTAGTGGGTAGTCGGATGGCCAAACATCTTTCCCGGAGTCCCACATATCCCTCGGTCCCCCCGGGCCGGGGGAACCCGTCAAAAGAGGTTTTTCCCCCGACACCAAAAAAAAAAAAAAGATAATTGAAATACTATATAGATACTTTTCTTTTGTAAATAAATACATAATCTACATGAACACCTAGACGCGGAGACGCCTAGAAGGGAATCGAACCCGTGACCACCGCAAGCGTACTGAACTGTGTGACTGTGCGTTAGCCGTTACTCCACAGAGGTCAACAAATCGTCTATTAGAAAAAATGTCTAATAAATGATACATTTATTAGACATTTTTTCGAATTGACGACCTTTGATGCTTTCGCACGTGAATATATTTACATAAGAAAAGTATATACATATTATATTAGCTATTTAGTACCTATAAAATACTATTTAGTACATATGCACCAACAAGCGCTCTGCTGCATACTTTTGAGTCTAGATGCCGTTCTGTGAATTGTCACATTATATTACCACACACTTTAAAGAAAAATACCTTTAAAGAAAATTCAGATTCATTTATTTGCGAAATATGATTTATAAAAATCAATGACAAAATATAAAATAGTTAAGATAAGGCCATGTGCAGCTAATTTAAGCTATTATCAATGTTTAAACCCAAAAGGTAATGAAATCAACATTTTGAATGTCTCGTCCGGACCAGAAACTTTGTTTGTTTGTGAATTTTCAATAAGTTTTTTAATTAAATATCTGACAAATGTATCTAAATCTATTCCATTCATCTTCTTATGTGGACTATTTAAGCATAACAAAAGGAAATGTTATAGATGGATACCTTAAAAATGACATACGCTAGTTTTGTTCTGTGATAATGTGTATATAATAATTGACTCCAGATTCCTAAATGAAAGCTTTGTATGTAACCGGGATTAACTATTTAAATGATGATGAGTTACAGCTTAAAAAAAAACATTAAAAAATATCCACCACAGCTTGATAGAAACCAGACACCACTTTGCTATGAAAGCTTTTTCATTTATAATTCCCAGCGAAAAGCGCAGTACTTACCGAGTTAATTGTGGAAAGATTTCGCAGTGAACGAGCATTAAGTAACAGTGTGAAAGTGTGTTCTGGAAAACATCAAAGAAATCCTTGGGGAGAGCCTCGAAAGGAGGTTAAAAATGAAATAATGCTAAGGTTTTTGAAAAAAAGATTAATTTTGCTTAACAAACGAGTGTGTTTTCTTCGATAGATCATTTTCATAATGCTTGTATAAGCGAGTTTCTTTATTACTGCTCTACATAGAGCTGGGTACCTTTTGGATACAAATCCTACGTAGAATCAGACTAAAAACTTTCAAGGGACCAAACAACCCTAGCCACGCAGTAGGGCCCTAAGCCCGTTTGAATTGCAACCACCTTTGGTCTATAAGTATGCCGCAATAATAGCCTTGTGTTGTGTTCCGGCTTTAGTGACCCAGTTTCCTGTACCCTTATGGGACAGCAGCGTGTTCGCGATGCCAGTAGCGTTGCAAACACCCATAGGCGACGGCAACTGCTAAATTCTAAGCGGGCCGTCAGCCTAAAAAGGCCTACCGCTCAATTATTTTATCAAAAAAAAAATTATTTGGAGAAGATATAAACTTTTGTTTTAAAGACTATTTCATGATATAGCTAAACCGTGCAGAAACGGTATGAGAATACTAACCCCTGCGGCCGGCACTTGATAGTAATTATTTACCGCCGCCTATGGATGTTTGCGACGCTAGGGCCACCGCGTACACGCTGCTGTCCCCTAGGGGTACAGGAATCTGGGTCACTAATCCTGGAACACAACACAAGGTTATTATGGCGGCATACTTAAGACCAAAAGTGGTCGCCATCCAGACGGGCTAGGGGCCCTACCACGTATCTAGGGTGTTGTCGCCTTGTACGACAGGCTGACCCTGGCCGCAGAGGTTAGTAGTCTTACTCTGCCGCTGCACAGAGAAAAAACTAAATTAATTAAAAATAAAATAATATTATAGTTGTCCAATAATAAATTGATCGTATGCACACTTCAAGATGCGTCACGTCCCTAGTTTCCATTTGCTTTTATTTATTTATACAGCTACACGCCGTCAGTCGGTTTGCTACGCGATTGGACCGGGCAATTGCTACTTTGATTCTATGACCACGATTTTTTTAGTGATATGAGTATTTATCAAGACTAGTGGTCGCCCAGTGATCTAAATTCAACCATGATTCATATAATTTTTAAGCTTGAACTTTATTAGGATTCTTTTGTCAAAGGCCTCTGTAATCATGTAAATAAAAGGTTTAATCATAGCTTTATATTATTTTTATGTACTGAAACCTCCTGTACCTTCAATTCGAACTGAAAAAAGTATTTTACATCTTAAGGGAGAAACTGTAGGAAATGGTTCTATTTTTTTACTCATTAAATGACTTCATCTTTGAAAGCAGTGTTTTATAAAAACATGAGTTGAAGAGTATATTAGACACATATTACTAATAATTGTGTCCTAGACTGACTGAATGAGATAAATGTGCGAGGTAATATTTTTCAGGTTGTATGTTTAGATAAATTGTGACAATTTGTAAATTGAAAATATCTTAAAATTCTGAAAAATAAATTCAACTAAAAAATAAAAGTAAATGTCGATATGACTATAAATATACTCGTATATACAATAAGACTTTAAAAATCGCTTAATCTTTTTTTTATATACGTAAAAAACCTACATAAGTTTTGTTCTGTACGAAATAAAAATGGATTAGATGGATTAAATGGATTAGAACATACATAAACATTTGTGATAATCAGGGCAACTATATAGGACTATTAGAGATCAAGTGAGATGTCTAATAGTCAAAAAGTAAAGTGAAATATTCTATATGCGTCAAAGGAATTTTTTTTTTACTAAGTATGCTTACCATAGTATTTGCTACATTCTGTTTCGGTATTTCAATTAGGAATATCCGAACTATTCACATAACGATGGTCACCGGAGGGTACAGTCACGCGCGGCACGGTCACGGCTCCGCTTCATTACCGCGATGTTATTTTCAATCATAACTATAAACAGGTATTGTGCGTATAACTGTACTTTGAGAGTATCGTCGTATTTCATAACTGTCGTTATTTTGTATCTAATTTATCTGGAGGTCGTTTTCTATAGGACTTAACCATGTTCCTTTCCTCTCCTATACACTCCGACCAGCCATTTTAGCTAGGTTGTCAGCCTATGATACCTTCTACGTTCTTTACTAAGCAATCTCCTACTATCATATTTTTTTTGTTAAAAATATGTGATATGCGGTTTCCTGTATAAGTAATATCGGATCGCTGTCTTTTCAACCATCTACAGCGGGGATATTCCTTAGTTTTTATTTTTCTTACACTTTTCCTACAGTCTCTACCATTACATTATCATTCTACACTACGTTAATTTTAAATAATAACTGTACCTGAATTGGTAATCATTATAGATCGAGATCATGGCTAGCTCTTGAATATTGTTAAGGGGTAAAATTTCCGAACGACACGAGTCGCTGCTTTTGTGTGACACTTGTTTCTGCCCACGAAAATAATAATACACGTTGGTGCTCTTTTATTGTTTTGGTATGATGGTAGCATTTATTTTTAACACATGCAATTTCGATTCGAATTCGAATGCACTTAATAAGCCAATTTTTAATCAAGACCCAACAGTTTGGCCACTTGCCAAACTGTTTATTAGGTCTTTAGCTAAAGGATGAAATATGTTAAGTAATTATTTTGAAAAAATGGGAGGCCAGCCATATTTAGTTAAATATGACCTACCCTCTAATACACAGTGCCGTGTAATTGGCATTTAAAGTGTTAAACCCTTGTACCTCAGTGAATCTTTCTCTCTTTGATCACATCACATCGATTCGGGATATAATTTGTGTTCAAGTGGGATACCTGCTTTAGGTACTTCTAAAAACTCCACACCCGACACCTTAACGCGTTAACGCCGAATATCCTAAAGTAGTTAGAAACAATGCAGACAGCTTATCTTTCTACTTGAACTTTGAAACTAATATTTCCGACTAATGTGTTGCACTCTGCAGTATTTGCGCGTATAACGTACATTGTGTCGAAGTCTTTGTTGGCCGCGCCTTTTGTAACTTTAATGGACGTGTCAAACGTGTTTTATACATATAATAACTTTTGTTCGATCCTTGCATAAAGGGTATTTGAAATCCCGCCTCCTGATTTTTGTTGCCTACCCTCACTCTCGGTGAGGTAAATGGTAAAAGCGAGGGTTGGACGGAAATAATGTGTTAGTAACGCGAAAACTTCTAAACAGGCGGGACGATCGACGTTCGAACTCCCTGACCACGTAGTAACGCGTAATCTTCTAAACGCGCGGGACGGTGGACGTTCGACCTCCTTGATAGTTACTCCAAACTCTCATTGGCCGTGCTATAAAATTGTGTGTTCAGTGCGTGACATTTAGCTGGTGCCGTGCAACAGTTCCTCCGCGACCTGAATCGAACCGGAATGGGGTGGCATCAAGGTCAGTGCGAATTTCTTTGCCCCCTGCAAGGTATTGTGTCTTTGTAACCACCGCTTCTCTTCCCTCCTCGCATACAGTCCACTGCTCTCGAGCTATCCTTCTCATTCCTGTACGGTGCAATCTCGGTCCGTGACCGGCAACGTACAGCTTTGATATAACTTGTATCCAAGTTATTATCTATTACATGGTGATTTTTGAATATAACATACATATAATCACGCCTCTTTCCCGTAGGGGTAGGCAGAAACCACTTCTTTCCACTTGCTACGATCCTTACCTACTTGTTTCGCTTCGTCTACTTTCATTATTCCCTTCATACATGCCCTTCGGTTTAGGGTACTCTTGACCTGGCCTTTTTTCAAGACGTCCCTGATCTGGTCTCGAAACGTCCGCCTAGGTCTACCCCTTCCAACACTTCCATTCACACTCGCCTTATACACTTTTTTCGTCAATCGTTCTTCATTCATTCTCTCGACATGGCCAAACCATCTCAGCATACCTTTCTCAATTTTTGTCACTACATCTTCTTTCAGACCACAACGTTTCCTTATCTCACTATTTCTTATCCTGTCACTCAGTTTGACTCCTATCATAAAACATACATACATAATATACGTGGGTTAGAATATCTTATAGGGATTCTAGTCTTCCTGCTATTTTTTACTGCTGAAAAACAGCAGATAGGCTGATAGCCCATTTAATGGTAAGTAGTTACCGTCACCTATGAAAGTTCGCTTCGCTCGGTACACCGCTAACATGCTACCGTCCGCGTGGAGGAACTGGAATTTGGTCCTTTATGCCCGAACACAACATGAGGTTATTATGGCGATATATTTAGAAACCATTTATTTGTAATTGTTGCCATCTTGCCATCCAGACAGGCTTTGGAACTCTTTCACTTAGCTGGACTTGTCTTGTCACCTTTACGAAAGTCCGCCCTCGACCGCAGGGTTCAGTATTCTTACTCCACCCCTGTACGGAGAAAAAAAAGTATTACCCCGTAGTCGGTACTTATGTACTGTACGATACCGGTCACGGACCCAGATGGCACCGTACGGGAATAAGAAGGATTGCTCGAGAGCAGTGGACTGTATGGGAGAGGAATGGGAAGGAGCGACGGCAAGAGAGACACGATGTCTTGCAACGGGCAAAGAAATTCGCACTGACCTTGTTTTCACCCCTTCCCGGTTCGGTTCAGGTCGTTGAGGAACTGCTGCACGGCACCAGCTAAATACACAACACTGAACACACACAGATTTAATGGCACGGCCAATTAGAGTAACCAGGGAGGTCGAACGTCGACCGTCCCGTCCAGTTATTTATAATTATTATAAAATATTGCACACGGTGCAAAAGCGGTTATCTCATGCCAAACGTTGACACAAGAAGCCAGTTTTTCCGTCCCACCCTCGCTTACCATTATTACCTCACCGAGAGTGAAGGTAGATTACAAAAATCAGGTGGCGGGATTTCAAATGCCCTTATGCAAGGATCGAACATGTACATACACATGTTATGACGCAGTCTCCACTACAGAACTGGTTACTACATTGCTGATCGTTCCTGCGACAGAGTCTTCTACTACCACATTGGATTACTTATATTGCGAACTATAGCTATGTTTCGTATGTAACCAATGCGAATCGCTTGTAAGCATAAGCAAAAGATCGACCTTAAAATAGAAAATGTACATTTCATTGTATAATTTATTACATTAATGTACATTAAGAGGATGGTCACCTATACAAGTATAATTACTTGGATTTTAGTCCAATACAATTTATTTTTATTTTCGTCTACAACACCCAAAATGCTAATAAAGTTTCTGAATGCAGAGCAGCATTGACTTTAGTTGGCGAAATGAAGTTATCTCTTGGGGTGCCGGGGATAGTAAACAGGCTGCCGACTGGCGGTTCGGTTGCATCTTTCCATCTGGAGGAATCGCCACGGTGGTGGAGCGAGCGAGTTTGTTAAAAATACTGATATTATTGTAAATTTTTATAGCAAGCAATTTTTTTTTGTAGATACACGAATTGATAGATATATAGGTTCAGAATCGATCCCAAATCATAGCATAAAAATATTTGTTTTTTTTTTAACTGAGGGAGTTTATAATATAATAATCATAATATGTAATTGTAATCGGTACATATTTAAAGATAATTTTCGATTATACATTGACTTGATCGGATCCATAACTTTGAGGGTCAGTGTACCACTCGACAAGAGAAGTTGTTTGTAGTTTATATTAAGGGGTTACAGTTTGTAGTTTATATTAGTGGGTTTAGCCGGGGAAAAAACGGCATCTTATCAACAATTTTTTTCCATATAAAAAATAAAATATTTCATTTAAACTTTTTACTATCTCAAACATACACAATTGACAAAGAATTTCTGAAATTTTCGAAGAAAAATATTTGAAACTCCGCCATTGCGACATCATTTCCGGTGACCCTTCGGAAAAAGGTGCATTTTAGTTAAAACCATAAACTAGAACATGGACGAAGGAAAAAAAGTGAAAATTGGACATTTGGTAATGGTAAACTTTTTTACAAAAAAATGCAAATTTCTGTGAAATTTGCTCTACATTTTTTAAATAGGTGTAATTGAAAAAAAACCTTGGTCCAAGTCCTTGTGAATTGTGTCTTGGAGATCTGTGTAAAATTTCATCAAAATCAGAGAAGTTTTCGATAAATCTTCACAACCCACTTTGAAAACATAGTTTCGAGAAAAACACGTTTAAAGATTTCAATGATTGACAATAAAATTGTTTTTTTTAAACTTACATTGAATCGTCAATTCCAGGGCCATAAAGTAAAGAACCTGCTACAGCTGCAATGTCCAGGGCATCCTTTTGCTATCGTCTATGACGAATTCTGGGTTCGCGAGTCTCGCTTGCGTATTGTTTCTTGGCTGCGCAGACACGGTTCTAATAATTTTTTTGGGAATATTCGTGGGAATTTCGGCCAAGTCTTAAATCCATACCATGCATAATTAACTATAAAGTTGATGTTCCTTCATCAAAAGTGTAAACAGCGACTAATGCAGCAATATCAAGGACCCTTGAACCAACAGGAAGTATTTTGGAGTAACTTTCCAGATTAACTGGTTCAAACTTTCATTACTATTTTGTGTAAAACCACAAACACACTGCTCCAAAAGCTCATCCTTACTAAGATCTTCATAAATAGGTTTCATTGCACTCAAAACATCGTCTGGTAATAGAGTATCATCGTGTTTGATTAATGAAAGTGTTCGTAGCTGATGCTATTGTACCAGAAACTAAATTAAATATGTAGCAGCACCAGGAGTCTGGACCTTTCGGGCAATTTCCGTGCTGAAGTTTTTTGTCTGTAGAGTTGTAGTGTGATAATAACTAGCCCATTTAGCGTCTGTCATTTTTTCCACTGAATCACAGTTTCTTCTTATTGCCAAACCATATAAACAGTTAATTTGTCAATTAATTTACTAGTCAATTTACCTTTGTCAAAATAAGTATTTTTTTTAGTTTTTTACCTTTGACTAGTCTTTCCTAAACTGTTTTCTTGACTAAGGCCCACTTGCACGTTCCTGGGTTATTTTAATTAACTCGGTGTTAACTGCTAACACAGGGTTAAAGAAATAATTTATCTTGAGCCATCAAGAGTTAGGAGTAACCCTATGGTTAAACTTTTAAATATCTTAACCCACCGATGTGGACAGGTTAAATCGCTAACACAGGGTTAGTGAACTGTAATGTTAATTGTCAAAATAAATTGAGGTTAAGTTGCGCTGTATATTGTGTACCTATCTATACTATTTTGTAGTGTGTTATCCATTATTCTTTAAAAACTCGTTTATTTTATCACTTATACGGCACAAACTCACAAAACTAAATAAATGACACGATACAATTTAAAACAAAAATCTTCAAAAGTCATACATTGTGGGATAAAAAAGGAAGCCTATATACAGTATGCTGTAGTGTAAAAGAGATAGACATATAAGTTTCGTTTTTCATCTTTGGTTGGGTTACAATAGGAAAGCATAGAGACATTGCAATATTCCCAGTTAAAAAAAAGAAATGTCAGGTTAGTTAACCCGGTAATATTTTTTAGTGGTGCAAGGCACATTGAGAGTTAAGATTTTAATTAACTAACCCAGAGTTTACAAACTCTACACTTATTTATTTAACCCGACTATGCGTGCAAGTGGGCCTTAATCACGTAAACGGATACGCATCTTCTTCTGCACATGTCCAACACATTATTTCTTGTTGTCAACAAAATCCTGGCATAGAGCGCGCAACTTCCCATAGCTGTATCTTCGAAACTATTACTCGGTAAGACTTGAAAATTTAGGACAATATTCTAAAAATGTTGTAGAAATTAATAAGATAATAAAAAATAGATTTTTTAAGCCATGAAACCCATTAACCCATTAAACAGCGTACCGCTAAGTGAAAACTGCGGATGGAATTGGTAAGCTACTGTAACAAGCTCTTATAATTCTGAGGAATTTAGTTAACTATAAGCCTTAGGGAAAAGACTTAGGTCTTACACGCTAATTTGTTCAACATAACCTCCGGCTTACAGTGCTATTCTAAGGCACGTAGGTAAGTCGTGATTTCTTCCCGAGCCGCTGCAGCGCTTCGCTGTTTTATTGGACAAAAGCTCAGGTATTTAACTGTTCAACTGGAATACAAAAGGGTTTTGAATAAATTCAGCACTTTTATAGTGTTTTTTTTTTTTGTGAAATTTATAGAAGAAATGAAAATTCTAATTTTTTGTAATCATCTTAAGTACGAATTAATGTCTCATTCTGTGATTTTGTGACTGTATGTGAACATGTAATCCTCTCCGTGCAGAGGCGAAGTCAGACAACCCATGTGGCCGGCGAGGACTGTCGTAAAACAATCCAAGCTTGGTGGAAGGGCTCCAAGCCCATCTATATTGTACAAGTACATTATACAAGTGACCAGGTTCCACTTTATCTACGCGAACGGCAGAGTGTTAGCGGTGCCGTGACGTCGAAAATATGTGTAACTATACTATTGTAACTAACTACTAATAGTATTTGTAACTGTACTGTGTGCTCACTATTAAATGGGCCATCAGCCTGTCTACTGTTCGAAGCCAATAGCAAAAATAAATTGGCCTTGTAAAATAGATTAGATAAAAAAAATAGATTATATTATACATACCTAACTATATTATACCTAACTTCACCAAAAAACCTATGTGTGATAAATAATTTTAAGTTAAGGTGACATTAGAAGACATCCATTAATTACTTGAGCTCAGAATGGGTGGGGTCCAATGAAATCTCACCTATTTGGTGGTCGTAATCGAAATTCTCACGTCACCTTCAAAAAACATAAAATAGTACAGATTTGAAAAAATATGTTTTCATCTGTTTTTTACTTTGTATTTTATTTAATTTAAATTAATTAATTATATAATAGTATACCTGAACGGTTTATTATTTTTCCGAATAGTAAAAATAAATTCTAAGGGGGGGGGGGGAGTCTAAACTGATCGAAAAATAGCTCACGTAATTAATGAATGTCCCCTTATGTGATTTAATCTTAGAGTATACATTAGCTTGCTTATGTATACTCTAAGGATTTAACATTTTAGCTCCATCATATATGCGTTATTTATTTAAAAAAAATAACTACTACAATACATTAAAATAAATCCCAACAGAATTGTATTTGCCAATAAGACTTCTTTCTAAAGGAGACGACTAATAAATAATAATAATTATTATTATATACAACTGCCTGAAGTAAAATGCTTACAAGTTTAAAACTCGACACGTAAAACCTTTTTAAACCCAACGCATATTTAATTTTTTTTTTGGGTCTCTTTGTACAAGAACAGGATTAACAATGCAATAAAACTCTAGATGCCGAAGCCCGTCTGGATGGCAACCACCCCTGATCTTTAAAAACACCACCAAAATAACCTTCTGCTGTGTTCTGACATCATTGACCCAGATCACACTGGAGTTGGAACCAAGAAGTCGCTGATTCCATTTCAACATACTGAATATAATACATAACCAGGTTATGCGATAAAAGAAGTAGCCGAGTAGTTTTCACACGAGCTTTCTCAACTTTCTATCTCAAAAGGAAAAACCGGTCGTTGTAGCAAAGGCACTACCCGTACACTTAAAGAATGGGATTAGAAATGGCGGCTAATATAACGGGACGGGACGAATACAAAAGACGGTCATCATAACGGTTGTTGTGTTGCGGTCCGTACCGGCGAGTATGAGTATAGATAGCGACAGTGTGCAAGTGAGAGGTGAACAAAAGCGACGCCATTTTCAATCCCATTCTTTAAGTGTACGGGTAGTATGTATGTTTATGTAGTATAGTATTTAGGATGATTTGTTTTGAACAACAGTTCGACGAACCCCTTACCGTACTATCGTATACATCCTTCATTCACATTTTTTCTGTAGCTCTTTTCATCAACGAGATAATGGCTGATTTCATGAAAAAAATATCAGGTTTAGTGACCCGTACTTTCCTCGCTAATGTGAGTTGCGATTTCGACGCAATAGGGACTTTTGTAGAACATTTAATTCTGGGGAAACCTATATTTGGGCAGCATGATACCATGAAATGTCTTGGAGCTATAAAAGTCAATAAAAAAATCTAACTTTTATATGTATTTTAGATGGAAAATATTCGAAATTGAAAAAAGTACTTAGAATTAAAATCCTATTTATATTATATATCCTGTAAACTATTTTTCCTAACATTTTATTAAAGAAAATTATAATCCTTGTTCTTTAATCGCATATACATGAGATTTTTAATCTCTCGTCTCGTAGGATTTCTGTGTTCCTTTGAGAATCTTGAAAGAGAATCTTTTGTCCGTTAAAATATATCTTAATTTAATCTATTGGCTTTGAAGTAATCTTGCTTTTCGTTGAAAAAAGATCTCATACAAAGAACACCATGGTTTTGTTAAGAGGAGTAACCGGGTGGTCCAACCAGAATTAAATATTTTGCTAATGAATTATTTGTGAACGGCTCACCTATGTTAGCTCTGGTGTGGTTCGCACTCTGTTGGACATAAACGCTACGGTGCATGGAAGCCAAGCAAAATTACTTTCTACGAGTTGCGGGTTGGTACGTGAAGAATTATGTGATCGCTTGCATGTCCCTTCAGGATAGTGATAAGGTCGGTGCTTCGAATGTCCGATCACACTGCTCTCGCGTTCGAGCCACGTCATCAGGAATCGTTACTATCTATACTTTACACCTGTGTAAACTGCTAAAAGCTCAAGACTTAAAAAAAACTAAGGGAAAAACCCGTAGAGCTACATCAGGGCAGTAAGTAATAGCATTATTAAAGTAAAAGCGTACAAGAGATAATGCAGTTTGTGACTTTAGGTGATGGTCATTAACCAAGTTGTTAAAAATGGCAAGTGAAGTGCTTTTATAATTTAATAATCTCCTTACCTCTAATATCCAGAAGTAAGCAGTTCCATAGCTGGATTGAAGTATAAATATACCAAATATAGATAGATAGATAACACTTTATTGTAAACCAATTATATAAACACAATGAAACTTATTTACACAATCAATATGTACTTGACTTACAATGGGCGGCCTTATCGCTACAGAGCGATCTCTTCCAGGCAACCCGGATTCAAAAACTAAAAGTATACTTAGCTGATATTAATTTACATATCAAATTTGGACTTACAACTTGACAGAAATATACAGCATTCCCTTGTAGCTTCTGCAAGATTTGCACTTTCCTTTAATTATGATAATATTTGCCTAGGTGTAATTGAGTTAGAAAAGAACGAATCAAAATTCCTTTTTGAATGTTACGCCTGGGTTTAGAACTCCACGATCGTGCAGACAGGTAATATTGTGTTGAATTATACTTTATGCTTAAAATCCACTCTCAATTCGCTTAAAGACTATTATTTTTAGATGTATTTACATCTAAAATTAAATAATAAAGGATAAAATTTTATAAAATCTTTCCCTACAAAAAGTAACCACAGTCAAGTAATTTGCTGTTATCAGTAGGATTTGATAACGATTTAATGATGTATATGTTTAAAAAAACTATTACTTTATATAATAATACTCAACGTACCTTGATGTCTGAAGTGATACAAAAGAAGAAGGAGTGTATTACTTAAACACATGGATATTGTTAGTGGGCTCGAAGCCCGTCTAGATGGTAAACACCCTTGGTGTCTAAATATACCGCCATAATCACCTTGTGCTACGACATAAGTGACCAAGTTCCAGTTCCCCTACGCGGACGGCGTGTTAGCGGTGCCCGCGGCGTCGCAAACATCCATAGGCGAGTGTGACTGCTCATTCACTAGTCGTCAGCCCGTCTGCTGTTTCACTGCAATAAAATAACACACTCCATGTTTCAGTTGGATATAGGGGTAGTGACATGGCAGTTTTAAACGAAGTAAGGGAATTTTATTGTGATATTATATTTATTGCTCATATAACATTGGTAAATAAAATAAACTTCTCGATATAAAAGCTTAATAATTTAAAGAACACACTGCATCGCGAGATAAAACCGCAACCACCGAATTGTTTTTACTTCGCTCATAAATATCAGAATTTAAGAGGATTTTCCCAAACTATAAACTACAGTATAAAACGTTACAGTAGGTAAATGTATTTATTGAGACATGTGTTATATATACTAAAACTAAAATCGTTATTAAAATGCATTCATGTAGGCCAGTGTTAAATTCATTATGGTATATTTATTTAAATATATACTATAATGAATTTTAGCATAATTTTGTATAGAAATTGAATATTTTTACTTATTAACCAAAAAAATGGCCTACAGACTACACGAATTGATTTTAATAATATTTTATAAAAAAGAATCTACGAACTAAATCGTCTCATAGAATAGACTACTACTTAAATCTAAATACACTACTGTACTAGGTAGGTTACTAGGTAGATGTAAAGATACGGTACTACTGTTAGTTTAATTAGCTGTGGCACAGTAGTGAACTATCCAACGACGAGTGGTGCAGTAAGATTGCAATGACGTCACATCCGGTTTAACCTTACCTACTGGAGCTATTTCCTGGGAGGAATTTCGGTTGCAATTGTCTCGGATTCAATTTATACGTTGTTTTGATACAGGATTTATTAGTGTTTAGCTTTTCCAATTTATATGATACGTGTTTAATGGAGTTGTATTTATATGTTAATATTATTGAAAAGTTCTATAGACTATTTAGGCGACTTTTAGATGAACACATTTTTATGTATCAACGTCACGCGCAGCATATTTATTAATATATACACGTTTCACCGAGTATTTAAAATATCAATTTAACACTGTTAATTAATTTAATATCTCAGGTGTGATTATGCAACTTTAATTAATTACCCAATAATAAAACAGTTCACCCGAGCGCTTTATTACGTTACTTATTACGCGGTTGGGCATGCGCCCTCTGTTCATAGTTACGAATAGACGAGGAGTTCCTTTCGTTAGAAGACATGCAGCTCGTTTCACTCCCATAGTCGTATTAAGATTATTGCTCCGTATCCAAAAGTCGATGCCATAGCTTTAATATAGTCTTGTAAGTGTGTATACTTATAACTTATTATAACAAGCAATTGAAAAATAAATAAATAACCCTACAATGACCTCTCCTTAGGGTCTTCGCCTTCTGCAAATACCAATAAATATTATTGATCATTCCAAATCAAAGACAAAAGTATCGCAATAGTTCGGAGAAAACTTAACAACATTTGTCAAAGGAGTTGGCAACATTTTTCATTATGGCGCGACAAAGTTTCGAACTGTTATAGCAACATCGGGGATTTACGTGATAACTGTGCACAAGTGGCCGGCCAGATGGCCTTATGTCCGCTGATTATGTTTAACTAACTTCGGAGAGACTTTGCGACTGTGCGTATTCTACCGTCTGCACAACGGGGCGTGTTCTGACGAACTGTTTAGACTGCCCGCTAGCCCTCTTGCACAAAATGGTTTTCAAGAACGTTCTGCGTACTCTTCAGATTTGGAATGAACTTCCGGTTCTGGTTTTTAAAAAAAGACGTTATATGATTTCTTATAGGCCAGCAGTGTGTTAAACGTCAAACGTCCATAGGCGACAGTGACCCATGCCTTTGCCTGTCTACGGAACTCCAGCTATAAAAAACTTCCGACTGAGCGGTTCGGTCCAGAAATACGAATGGGGGTTACTCTGTTGCCTAAATAGCAGCCCATAACGACCCACTGCTGGACTCGGACCTCTCTTTTCGGGAGCATGGTGGAACGATGGTGCAGATTTCCTTATGATGTTTTCTTTCGCCGCTGGTACGTGGCAATTGTGTCATAATATGCACATTGGGCAAAAAAAAAACTGCTTGAGAGGTGCATGGTATTATGGAACCAAACCCACGACCTCTAGGATGATGTCCGAGTATGTTGCCACTTCGCTGACTTATAAATAATGACGATTGGTCTACATAAAAACATCATACATTTTAAAGTCAATCCTGGCCAGTTATTGAAGTAAAGTCCGTTAAAAAGACCTTCCAGTGATTGAAGTAAAGTCCATCAAAAAGACTTGGAGTGAGATCAAAACTGACGTTCCAACTTGTTCGGGATGAATATATGTACTGTGAACACGTCTTGCCCCATCTAGGAGACACAAGAATATAATGATGAAGGCACTTGATAGAGGTATCTGGGGACCGTTAGATTGGTTTGTATTTTAGCAGTGTTTTGGGAAAGTTTCCATCGTATGATGATATTGTAATTAATTTTACATGAATGAAGAGTTTTCGTTTGCATGGCATGTATAGTTTTTCAAAATAGTATAGCTTTAAACGAGCAATTCTTGTATGTATATATATATATATATATATATATATATATATATATATATATATATATATATATATATATATATATATATATATATATATATATATATATATATATATATATATATGAAAAGGCAGGAAGGCCTGTAGGTTCTCCACCCGAGCTCATCTTATTCCTTTTTTTCTAAATATAAACGTATTTTAATCACTATTCACATAAATCAAGATGTAATTAGGTAATTAGCAATCACTACTACACAATATCAACGCATTTAAGTCTTGAAAACAGCGTGATGGCGCAGATTCTGAGCGATTCGTCACAAGCGTGGTGCGCGGGCGCCGTCCCGTTCAAAAGTGAATTCAAGATGGCTACCCGCACTGCCATCGACAATGACGCTTCGCTAGGTGATGACATTAACAGTCCTGTCAACCTGATGTTTGACGTAAACGCCGTCACGGCCGGACTGACTTGCGACCGTCCTCGGGCGATTTATTCTGAAACAAGTTACGATAACTGCATAGTCCGTTCGCTCATCCTGACTTAAATATTTTCACCAGTACACTAACATTAAAATCACTTAACGACTTGGACTAACCAGACAAGTGTATCTTTTAGCCAACCACGAGGTGTGACTCGGATTACACTTTAGTAAGACCAGTCGACAACAGCATTAGATACCAATTTAGGCTACAATTTAGCTAAGACAACACTCTTTCGTCCTTGTAAACATCTAGACAAGCCAATCCTCACAAAGGATGTGACCTGGACGACACAATTCGTCTTACAAATACCAAGCGATCATCCTGGACAAGTCAACCGGACAGTGACTCAAGCGATCATCCAGGACAAGTCAGCCCTCTCGACCTGACTTGGACGACAAATTTCGTCAGATGACGCTATACAAGTCAATCGGACACTATATAGATCAATGGAAACATCTAGACAAGTCAATCCTCACAAAGGATGTGACTCGGACGACACAATTCGTCTCACAAGTACCAAGCGATCATCCAGGACAAGTCAGCCCTCTCGAACTGACTCAGACGACGCTTTTCGTCAGATGACGCTATATAGATCAATGTAAACATCTAGACAAGTCAATCCTCACAAAGGATGTGACCCGGACGACACAATTCGTCTCACAAGTACCAAGCGATCATCCAGGACAAGTCAGCCCTCTCGAACTGACTCAGACGACGCTTTTCGTCAGATGACGCTATATAGATCACTGTAAACATCTAGACAAGTCAATCCTCACAAAGGATGTGACCCGGACGACACAATTCGTCTCACAAGTACCAAGCGATCATCCAGGACAAGTCAGCCCTCTCGAACTGACTCAGACGACGCTTCTTCGCCCAGGATCAACCATTTAAACAATTTATCATGATTATAGGAATGTTATAGGAATGTTTCTACTATACCAGCTTATCATAGTGAATTGTCCTGTTCCGTGTGCACTTCAACTTCATGAAGGACTTCCCATGTTTCAGGGTCTCAGTGTGCACTCAGGGTGTCTGAGCTTGCAGTGAGAGTGCGTGAGTCAGCCGGAGCAGTGTCCGAGCATACGGTCAAGGTGTCGAGACGATCAAATGACTCGTTATCATTATTTGAGCACAAAGTTTTCTCTACATCATCAGACGCCGTCTCGGCCTCGACTTCATTTAAAAGGGTAGACGCGATTTCGATTAATCCGTCATGTCCCCGGGGTATTGCGCGCAAATTCTCGTGGGAATATTTAAGAGTTCGATTGGAAGCGTCCACTAAGCTTTTAAGTACATAGCGATCATTATTTAGAACTTCTGTTATATGGCCGTGACCGAAGCCACTGAACCACTAGGCCAATCCGTACTTACTGTTATCACGAATGGACCCCTAAATTTCTTATCCAATTTTGTTTGATTGCGTTCACAGTTTTTGATGAACACGTAATCACCTTTAGAAAATGGTTTAATTTTTGCGCGGCCACGATTGAATCTAACAGTTTCGGATTCAGCAGCTTTCTGGATGTTTGCTGATGCATCCTCCCTAATCGAATCGACATTCATACGAACCTCACCGTCCCTATCAATTATTATAGGATCTGCTATACTACAATCGAGAACCACATGGAATAACAAGTTTATTAAACGTTTATCGATCTTAACTTTGCTCTGAATTTGTGTAGCGCATTGAATGTCATTACCTCCAATACCACTAAGATAAACGACGTCTTTACGCACAGTACCCAAGAGTTTATGGCGAAAACTTTCCTTTAAAAGCGAACAAGACGATCCACTATCAAATAAAAAAAGGGACAAGCTCACCGGATGATGTTTCTAAAGTACCCCTGGAAGGGCGGTGCTCGCAAAGATGAACCTCCTTGACCGCAGCCTTGCTTCCGTTCTTCTTGTCGGGGCAGTTAGTTGTCACATGCCCCTTTTATCCACACGTGTAGCATGTCACAGAAGTAATGTTATCCGACGCGCGTGATGAGCTTGGTGTCTCTGAGAACCTTTCGGAGGGACGATAGCGCTTGATCTCAGGTTCGTTGATTTCCCCACCATCCGACCGACGTTTGAGAGATAGCCCTCCCAGTATTCGGAATAATTGAGTGCGAGTGGTGATATTGTGGGCGTTTAACTCGCGACGTATTAGGTCGTCCTTTTGACAAAGCACTGCTGAACTGCGAGAACTCGAGATAAAAGCGTCTCCATGCTGTTAAGTAATTTCTCGGCATCCGTTTTGATCCGCTGGCCCTCAGCTTGGGCGTCACATCCCACTTCTGATGAAAAGGCAGGAAGGCCTGTAGGTTCTCCACCCGAGCTCATCTTATTCCTTTTTTTCTAAATATAAACGTATTTTAATCACTATTCACATAAATCAAGATGTAATTAGGTAATTAGCAATCACTACTACACAATATCAACGCATTTAAGTCTTGAAAACAGCGTGATGGCGCAGATTCTGAGCGATTCGTCACAAGCGTGGTGCGCGGGCGCCGTCCCGTTCAAAAGTGAATTCAAGATGGCTACCCGCACTGCCATCGACAATGACGCTTCGCTAGGTGATGACATTAACAGTCCTGTCAACCTGATGTTTGACGTAAACGCCGTCATATATATATATATATATATATATATATATATATATATATATATATATATATATATATATATATATATATATATATATATATATATATATATATAATTGGAATCTCGGAATCGGCTCCAACAATTTTCATGAAATTTAGTATACGGGGGGTTTCGGGGGCGATAAATCGTTCTAGCTAGGAATCATTTCTAGAAAATGTCAAAAGGTGGCGTTTGAGTAGTCCCAATTTAAACTGAAAAATGACTCTTCCTGACATCTATCGGCAAATAATAATACTATTTTTTTTAAATTGCTTTAACGACACAACAACACTAAAGCTATTCCAGCAGATGGCGTTGTTAAGTAACACGAAGTCAATGAGTGTTTGCTTGGAGGTTAGACTAAGAAAATCAATTGTTAATTTTCAAAAAAAAATAAAAATACCGAGCAAAGCTCGGTCATCCGGATATTTTTTATTTAAATGGAAAATGCAGAGATTCGTTCATAAGCAAGTCTATGAACCCACAATTCTTGACATTCATATGTGATGAACGTATATCATGTGAAATAACCTCTCCCCATGGGCACTCCATTACGGGAGGGGTGACAATGGATGTTCGGAGGGCCTATCAACGTCAGAATGATTGACAAAGGCCTCCTCGAGATAACGTGGAAGGGACAAATCGGTGCCGAATTAGGAACTGTTGCGGTTTCGCTCGTTTATTATATTTGTCATCGTTTTAGAGTTCAATATCGGTTGCATGTGAGTCTGATGGCAAATATTATAGTTAGTCTTCATATCCGTGACATTGTGGTTAAATTGCAGGAGACTCACCTTCGCTGAAAGGGCCACATTTTACAGCAAGCGGCTACATACTAAAATAATATCTTGCCGTGCCCACTGTCTGCACATACCTCCACCAGATTCCAGCAGAAAGGGATTAACTATAAAACTGCTGGCTTGATGGCATAAGAGTTGATATAAAGACAATGAATATCAAAAATAATAATGGATATGAATGGAATTACTACCAGGCATGTCAAAGATCGTATCAAGTGGAGATGAAAAAATTGGAAAGTGATCTGGGATTTAACAATTAGACAATGATACATAATTATACAATAACAGAGGCCTTCTCCCCTTTTATTCTAAAATTGTTGGCCAACTCCTGAATAAGATATGCGTAGCAACGGAGGAACGGTAGAATATACACATTCGAGAAAAAATAAAAAAGCAATACAAAAAGAACAAAATTCCAATAGTTTTGTTGGCATTATCAAAACGACGACCTTTGTGGCGTAACAGTTAACGGATCTCGGTACGCTTGCGGAAGGCATGTGTTCGATTCCCGTCTCGCGTTTAGGTGTTTATTAATATTTATTTATTTATTTACAAAAAAGTATATATGTAATATATCAGTTGTCTAGTACCCATAACGCAAGTGCAATGCTATATACTTTGGTACTAGATGGCGTTGTGTGAATTGTCCCAATATATTTATTATTTATTTATTAAAAAAAAAGAATATGAATAATGTTTTCTTATAAAGACCTATGCTGTTATAATTTATTTTTAAAATATCTCATATTGTAGTTGTAAAGTTGAAGAATTCATTAAAAATTATAGCTTAAACTCCTTTGACACTTACAAACACCCATTTAACAGACTGATACATTTTATTCCTCAGCCGAGCTTCTGTGTATCGAAGCGTGATGATATAACGAGACAAAGTCTGGAGTGTCGGATCCTATTTATTAGGACTCCGTGTGAACAGGGTTGCCAGGGTTCTAAAATGATTAATATCAATAAATTAACATTTTTGATAAAAAAAATTCTTCTATCCTTAATCTCGCATAACATACAAGCTCAGAAATTCGTCATTTTGTTCTGTTGGGTCTGACGAAACAAAATTGTCTGTGAGTATGTGTAATATCGTACTGTTATTGGAGAAACTGACATTCATACAGTAAGACTAAAAGATGCATTTTTAGTATTCGTTTATTTTATCAACATTAGTAAGAATTTATTGTATACAAACAATTATAATTACAAAAACTAAAGATTTATAATGGAAAAACCATTGTTACATAGACAATCAATATATATACTAGTTGTAAACCTATATTACAGAATTTATTCACATATAGGCTTCATTGACATTGACATAATAAGCTTCATTGAGTCATACAAATGATTTTTGTTCACCACCGGCAACGAACACTCATTTAAGACCATTATGCAGTTTTTCAAAGTTCTTCTTTAGCGGCGTTGTGCACTTTTTTGTGATGGGTTAAAAATGTTAAACTAGCGTTAGGTCACGTGTCCTGATCGTAAGAATTCCTAAGACATAAGACGGAGTTTTACTAAAGTAATACCAAGCTTAAGAAAGTATGGAGGAACCGACACATCACAAGGGCCACGAAAATCCGGCTCGTGCAAACCCTTATATTCCCCATATTTTTATACGCTACAGAGAAGTGGACGCTTCGAGACATTGAGAAGAAAAAGATAGGATAGGATGCTGGGAATATCATGGACAGAATTTCGGTTCAATGCCTCCATCCGTGAAGAACTCCGTATCAAGCAGCATCTGTCCGCTTTGGTCCGGTCACATATTCTCAAATTTTTCGGCCACATTTCAAGGCGAAACAATGACTCCATAGAGCGTGTCGTTGTTCAGGGCAAAATGGAGGGAACCAGATCACGTGGAAGATCACCCATGCGATGGACCAACCAGATCAAATCGGCTGTGGGCGGACCTTTGCATGAGTGCACCAGAATGTCTGTGATCGCGAGAGCTGGCGTAAAATCATACAGCGAACAATATCTGCCTCTAACAGTACTACCAGTTGATCACGACCGCTTTGTAAAGAGTGAAACGACTAAGAAGAATACCAAGCTTATTAATAATGAATCGCGAGAGGTTAGCGTCGTTGTAGAGGGGCGGCAATGCATTTGCTTAAATATGATTAACTGGAAATATTCGCAGTAAATTGTTTGGAAAGGGATTTGAGATTTTGAACAAACAAGTATGTTTACAGTGATTTCAAGTTAATTAAAACATTTTTTAAATCCTGGAAACCCAATATCTAGCCGGTGCGGGTACATCTGTTTGATTATTGTGCATGTTAAGGCTTGTTACGAGTTTCTCAGCGCACACGCGGTGTCAATAACAGACTTAATAAAATAAATAATTGGTTCGTTATTTTTCACAAGAAGATTTGTGAAAATATAATTTACTATTAAATTGTTCGTATGACAAGGACATTGATTAGGACGCCGAATATGAGAGACACATGTTTGTGACATTTTTTTCGGTATCTTCTTTCGCGCGGAACACCTGTAGGAGCCTCTCTCTCGGACATAATATAACGTTGAAACGACCCCTCAAACACACACCGGGCATACCACATTTTAAATCTATTGTTATTAAAAAAATATGCTCGCTACAGTCGATTGTTAAATTTAATTTCATTTTAAAGGAACTACTGTCCCGCTTTATCTTTGTTTAAAATACTTTTCCGTACACAGCCTCGCTGAAGTGAAATATCTGCCGCGACTGGTTTTGTGACACTCATAACAAGCGATTCATTCGTTTTCATTTCTCCATAATCACTAAGAACTTGGTTAAGTTTCCTCCATCACTGATGTGCGGAGAGTCAGGTATAGGTACGAAGCGATACTATCGCAAATATAGCTCAGGAGATGCCGGCATTACTGAACATATAAATTAAAAAAAAAAAAACAACAATAAACGTAGTCTATGTACTTCTCCAAGGTTCACTCTATCTCTATACTGAAATTCAACAAAATCGGTTCAGCGGTTTAGACGTGAAAACGTAACAGACAGACAGATAGACATAGTTGTACCCACATTTACAATATTAAGTATTTATTTTGATATGTAAATTATCTTTGTAGGACTATTTAAGATAAACATTTCCATTATACCTACATTATATGTGTAACTCGCAACGGTTTTCCCAGCGCACGCAAGAATAGCTAGCAGATGGCAGAATTTTTTCCTACTTACTCGACAATTATCGTTATATTTAAGTAAATTCACACAATATATTTATAAATTATAGCCAATGTGTTATTCTGATGTATAAGCTATATATTATTGTAAAGTAACAAACATACATTCTTACAAACTTTTGCGTTTATAATATTAGTAATATAAACAAGTTCTCATGCCCATATGGACTTACGGTATACAGCTGTGGGGCTGTACCAAAGAAAGCAATATTCAAATAATTCAACGTTTCCAAAATAAAGTGCTCAGGGGTATTGTCAATGC
The DNA here is from genome assembly GCA_963693495.1 of Malacosoma neustria. NCBI lineage: Eukaryota > Metazoa > Arthropoda > Insecta > Lepidoptera > Lasiocampidae > Malacosoma > Malacosoma neustria. The sequence continues at coordinate 9,550,141 of OY856395.1, read as the reverse complement.
ACCCTGGTATATTAGAAATGACGACCTCCATCGGGACCTTAAAGTGGAACTCGTTGCCAACGTTATTAAAAGGTACGCCGAAGCTCATGAACAAAGGCTTCATCACCATGTGAACGTCGAGGCCATCCAACTCCTCGACACCACGGACATAGTGAGAAGACTAAGAAGGAAAAAACCTTTTGAGTTAGTTTAGTGCAGTGCTAGTGTAATGTAGTGAAACAGGTACTACTACAAAGAACACAAGAACAAAGTGACTTCCCCTTAATAGAGACATTAAGAAAAGTGTTATTGGACACATTCTTAGTAAAGTCTATTTAGCAAATTAAGTTAAATTTATATTACTAATTAGTCTACGTATAAGGCTAGATTGTAATTTCAAATGAGTTACCAAAAGGTAGATAGATCATTTTCATAATATTAGTAGGATGGGTGCAGAAGGTGGGCTTCTGGCTATCTTTTACTTAACGCTCGAATTAAAAAGTGTGAGTAGAACGATTGGTTTCAGATTCTAGATTGCCCTTAAAATAGTGGTCATTCTAATGCGATCAATACTAACTTTATTCCGTCGCTATAATACAGACAGCGGGTATCGAAAAACAGCGACTATAGCCTAAACCGAGATTATAATTAGACGACCTAGAGACGCATTATTCGTGCAGGGTCTGAATAAGAATCCTGACCTGATTGAATGACTGATCTCGTAAAACGCAACTACGATTAGTTGCGCTTAGTCGCAAAGATTGATACCCTCGGCTTGGAGCCTTGCCTAGGTGGTAGGGCTCCAAGCCCGTCTGGATGGCAACCACCCCTGGCTTATAAATATACCGCCATAATAACCTGCCAGTACCAGAACTCTGTCATGGAGAGCAGCGTGTTAGCGGTGCTTCTGGCGTCGTAAACATCTATAGACGACAGTAACTGCTAACTAATTGTACAGTGGGCCATCAGCCTCTGTTGTCCCATAGAAATATAAAAAAGACGAGCGCCAACGCCGAAATTAGTTATTAAAAGTATTTAAGTATTCTATCTAAGCTCATATACGTATATTCTCCTAATATTTTGTGCCATAACCGATTGCTATCTCGACAAGCCGTCATTGAGTCAATCCGCGCGTGTGTACTCTACATTCAGCTGTCAATACTCAATATGACAGGTTGGGCAATGTTTTTTAAATGTCAATTTATTTTTTATTATTGTTTAAATACGTGTATGTTCAAATAATATGTAAGATAAAATGTAGTATTTCTTTATAATGATTGATACCTTCTGGGGGAATTAATCTTTTGGATGATGATCGTATTCTTAATAAAGTTTCTCCATTATTATCGCATCCATAACTTACGTATTGTTACAGATCTGATGAATATGATCTTGTCTAATAAATCACATAATGACTGTACTGATCTTCTAGAAGTTACGAATAGTACACCCGCAACGCTTTTTTTTATTGCTGTAGGCCAGCAGACGGGCTGACGGCCCGCAGCATTTAGCAGTTACAGCGGCAGAATTTAGCAGTTACCGTCGCCTATGGGTGTTTGCAACTCCAGTGGCATCGCGAACACGCTGCTTTCCCATAGGGATACAGGAACATGGGTTACTAATGCCGGAACACAACACAAGGTTATTATGGCGACATACTTAAGACCAAAGGTGGTCGCCATCCAGACGGGCTTAAGGCCCTACCTTTTGACGCCTTTTACGACAGGCCGACCCCGGCCGCAGAGGTCAGTATTCTTTCTCTGCCTGCACGGATAAAACGCTTGTCCAAGACGGAAGCAAGTTTCTTCACAGTTTTCATTCACCGTAGGTATCTGGTTATATGCACTATTAAGTGAAAGAAAATTGAACCCGTGACCTTGAGGTTTGAATGTGATTCCACATTGCTACCAAGGTAGGTTCTTAAATCATCAAATCTATATATATAAAAATGTTATGTTGGTTTGTGTACGCTTCAAAAACTCAAAAAGTACTCCACCGATCGAGCTGAAATTTTAGCATGATATATAATCCGCATCAAGGATTGTTTTTATCTTTGTTTTTATCTATTTTTTTGTTTCTCATTTGTCAACCATTTAATCACAATGTGCCACAGCGAAGCGTGACAGGGTACAGTCACAATGTACCACAGCGAAGCGTGGCAGGGTACAGCTAGGACATTATAATTATTTCTCCAAGCAGGGACGGAGTAAGAAAACTAACCCCTGCGGCCGTGGTAGGTCTGTCTTCTTCTTCTTATTCGTACACTCTTGACAGAGTGGTCGTGGTCATGCGTCGGTCAATTTCTGCGCCACCGCTGTTTTTGTGATGCGCCGCCATTCGCATCTGTCTTATAAGGCTACAAAACAACCTATCCTAGCTACGTGGTAGGGCCCCAAGCCAGTCTGGGTGGCAACCATCCTTGGTTATTATAAATGCCGCCAAAATAACTTTGTATTATATTTCGGCATTAGTGACCCAGGTACCCCTATGGGACATCATCATCATCTAAGCGTAGTATCCCGGTTGCAACCTAAACTTCCGTTTCGGTGCCCGGGGTCCGCTTTCCGACTCTTTCTACTCCACTTCGCACGGTCTTCAGCTTCCCTGGTAGTGAGCCCATTGGCACGCATATCACCCTCTACGACGTCAAGCCAGCACTTTTTAAGTCTACCCCTCCTACCGGGGCCCGGCGGAGGCGGCATGGCCAGACATTTGTTTCCCACGTAATCATCCGGTTGCCGTAAAACGTGGCCGTACCAACGGAGTCGACACTCCTGCAATTTATCCGCAATGTCACGGACTTGAAGACTGCCGCGATGCGGGAGTTCCTGACGCGGTCCTTCCGCGTCACTCCACACATCCACCGCAGAATATTCATCTCCGTGACACGCAGTTCTTGCTTGTGTCGCTCTAACACCGGCCACGCTTCACAGCCGTACCCCTATGAGACAGCAGCGTCTTTATGGTGCCCCTAGTGTCGCAAACATCCATAGGCGACGGTAACTGCTGACTGTTAAGTGGGCCCTCAGCTGGTCTGCTGTTCCTAAGCAATAAAAAACATTAAGTGTTTTGAGTGTTTATTTTCGTAAGAGATGTCTGTTACTGAACCGGTAAATGATATGATGTATGGTAGCTGCAGTAAAGAAAGAAGATTTTGAAACATTCATCATTTATATTATTTACATTTAACATTTATTATAAATGTGAAAAGAACTCTATCTATCTGTATGTCTGTTACGTTTTCACGCCTAAACCGTTGAACCAAATTCGACTAACTTCAGTATAGAGATAAATTGAACCTTGGACACAATGTCCTCCACATTGGCTACTTTTTAGCGAAAATAAAAATTGAAGACATGAAATAGAGGTAAAAAAATAATTATGTTCTGTTTTTTTTTATTTATATGGCAGAACGTTTACCTCGTCACTTAGTTTTTAGCAGTTTTTAGTTCATAGAAAGAAATAAATATTTTTATTAGTAAAGAAAGACAAAATACATACAAAAACAATAATTGAGAAATACTAATTATAGAACAAAGACAGACATTATTTTTGTGAATATCTGCCTCTTCTTTATTCAATAAGATTCACTCGGCATATACCGAGTCGAAATTGATAAAAAAATCGACTCGACGCTGGTTTTCAGTGCGAACCTTGACAGAAATCATAGTCGACCTTATACATACAGTAATGTTAATACATAATATAGTCTAATGACTCAAAATAAAAATTATACAATGCTATTCTTTCATTTCTTTTTGTAATATAGTGTAGTTTTAAAAAATTATTTAAGCATATTTTTTTATATAAACATAATAATGATTATTTTTGATATTTGACAGGCAGCAAAATTTGAACAACTGCTATTCCAAATATGTTATATATTTTCTTTGAGTTCTTGGCAGTACATTAGTATAAAAAAACATATTAAATTAATAAACAACATCTAAATAAATGTAAATAAATTATGGTGAACATATTTGACTTTATGATTAAAAATACATACATTTTATCCATTAAGAAAAAACATATATATGTATAAAGCATTGTTCATAATAAGAACTAACATGTTGCGCTGCATGAATGACGTCACAAAGCCGCTATGACTAATTATAGTCCCGTTGCCATGACGACCTGATAATCCTGCCTCATCGTGATTCCGAAAGCTTACAAAGGCCACGTACTGGCCTTCTCCTGAAATTAGATATCTATATTTTATTCGGCTACGAAATTACTTCGACCTTAGCTACGTCTTCAGCAGTGTAGCCCCGGGCTTATATACTACGCATAAAAATTAAGGAATATAAAAAATATTACGGACATTTTCTTTAGGAGAAAAACAATGTGAAAAAAGAAGAAAATTGTAGCTTCTAGTGTATATTTTTCAGATCTGACCATGTAATGTTTTTTAATTTGTATTTAGTATACGGACTTTGAATATTTTGTATCAAATATTTTTAAAACCTATTTCTCTCTAATTTTATCGCTGTTGAATGAGAATCGGACTACGACATTTACCTAGTAATTTTAAAAGGTGATAATTAAATGACAATTAACGGGTAGTAAAGGATTCGCAAAACGAGATCCACCCCCTTAGTTTTGCTTTCAGGGTTAGAGCGATAGACGACAGTAGCAACAATAAAATATGGCAACATCAATTTTGTCTAACCCTTCAGAAAAAGGAATTGCTTCTGTTATGCGAACTTTTCAGGCTTCAAAGTGAAACCGACAAACAATAAAATCAAACGAGATGAAACCCTTTTAAGAAGAAGAATCATATTATATGTTTTATTTTATTTCTCTTTATTTATTTTCTTTTTATTTACATTTTTCAATATAATTACATTTCATTTTATAAAATATTAATATTAAAAAAAAATTATTTTATAAAACGATACTTACAAATAAATTTAATTAAAAAATATAAAAAACTGTCCGTCGCTGGGAGCGAGGCCAAGGGCCCAAGCTACCGGTGGTTAGGGCTCCAGAGACAGGAATCTCCTCACTATGAGTGCCGTGCTTAGGAGAACCGCCTTCTGTATCCGACCCTTCACCCATTTCCTTAGCGAAAACCTCTCTAGGTGTTTATCGAAGCTCTTCGCTATAAGCCCGTTCACTGACACCACTATCGGTACGATGCTCGTTGATTCCATGTGCCACATGGCGGCAATCTCGTGAGCGAGATCTAAATATTTTGTAATCGTGTCAGTTTCTACTTACACGAGGTTACCATCATGTGGGACACTAATATCAATGATGGGTCGCTAAAGAGATTGTTAGGGTTACTGTTTTTCAACTTTGAATTAACACCAATTAATAATAGTATACTAACCATGATGATGAATAGTTCTGCTCGTATTTTTTTTCTCTGTAGGACAGCAGACAGGCTGACGGCCCGCTTAGAATTTAGCAGTTAGGGCGCCTTCAAATTAGCCGCAAAGTGTCGCACTGCGGCCGCGCATCAGTTCATCGATCGACCAGAGATGATACACACGTAATTTTTGTAATATGAATGAAAATCAGGTTGAAGAATTTTGTATTTTGTAATGTATTTTGTTTTCCAATATATTGTTCTAAACAGAGAAGTAATTCGTAGAATTGTTTTCTTGATAATCTTAAGTAATTCTGAAACTTTTTGTCACAGTAGTCCTTTACTTTATCAAATTCAGTTCGTTGACTTAAACAAAATAACGGCAAGATTTTCTTAAATTTTCTTTTCTTTGTTGAACCTCCTTTTTTTTCGTCAAAGTCCATCGTGAAAATAAATATACAACACTATGATACTCGAACCAAGCGACAGCAGCGCGGCTGCAGCGCGACGCTTTGCGGCTAATTGAAGGCGCCCTTACAGTCGCCTATGGATGTTTGCAAACACGCTGCTATCCCATAAGGGTACAGGAACTTGGATCACTAATGCCGGAACACAACACAAGGTTATTATGGCGGCATACTTAAAGCCACGTAGCTAGGGTGGGTTGTTTTGTCGCCTTTTACGACAGGCCGACCCCGGCCCCAGAGGTTAGTATTCTTTCTCCGCCCCTGCACGGATAAAGAACATTTTCGTAGTTGTACGATAAAATAGAGAAACATATATTTATTTGTTTCCAGAACATTATATTCTTAACAAAAGCAACCCGAGGACATTATTTTAAGCGGAAGGGATTAGTCCGGCGGTCCATCGGAATCTCTGCAAGGTTTCCTCCATACATGAGTGAATTTCTGTTACAAACGTGGATGTTTTTATAGAGTAAATAATGTTTCAGAAACTTACACGATTTAATACATGTGAATATAATTTTAATGAATTTTAATAACATGATATGTTCAACGAACTTTTCATCGTAGTCACTACGGATTGTGCTACGATTTTTTATTTAATTCATTAACCAATTCAAAGCAAATATATTGTATTTAATATATATTATAAAAAAATATTGTGTAATACAATATAATTGATTACTTTAAAAAAATCTTATATGTGATCCGATACTTGGTATGAGCTCAGTCTTGAATTTAAAGAGGGTTTTCAATCTCCGTGGCGTATCGGCTAACGCACTTCGCTAGGCTTGCAGAGGTCACGGGTTCGATTCCCGTCTCACATGTGTCGTCTCACATCATCATCATTGTCCGAAAATACGTATTATTTATTTATTTAACTAATCTAATAAAAATATCAAAGCATTTTAAAAGCTACAGCTTATTATTATTGCGTTACATGACTGTTGTGGTGTGCATCGGTTTACACCACTCGACATCATGATTGACTGACTGGAAGATAATACCGTTAGGCGTGGGCATCACCCATTATTGTCCGGTGGGTCTCACTCGGAATCGCTCGCCACAGCAGTCGTTGACCGAGTGCAAAGCCGAAAAGCTGCGCGCTTACCATATGGCCCAGAACAGTGAATTAGTCATAAGTTCTATTATAGAGTTAGATGTATTTTGTGACATACAATCTATCCGTATATATATTTCTTTTTTGCTATTTTCTAGCCTTTGCATCTTACAATAATTTCCTTGTTTAATTTCTATCTTCTTTCGTTTTAACGTTTTATAATGTTGGGTAAAGACTTATAAAGCGCCCACACTGTGAAGTCTCTGCTCAATCGTATACTGTGCCCGTAGGATTAAAGAGAAATCAGTGAATCGTTTCGTCCCCAGTGTGTACAAGTCTTATCTCCCATACAAATGATTAAGGACTTCTGCGATGATGGTTTGTGTCTCATTTATTCACAGTATTATGTCAAAAGTGACTTTAGAAATATATTATTATTATTTTTATATTATTAGTTCTTCTGCTTCCTGCCCTTATCCCACGTTATAGGGAGTCGACACAACATGTTCTCTCCTCCCACTCTCCTCTGTTAGCCGTCATCTCAATATTCACACCCTTTTTCGGCATATCATTTTTTACGCAATCCATCCATCTTTTTTATATCTCCTTCTATATCCATCCACTCTCATTTTCCTAGTTATTCTTCCCTCCGAATTACATTACATTGTTATTATTTAGTTATTAAGAATTTAAAAAATTGACGCGGATAGTTCAGTCACTAAGTAAAAATGTAGTCTGTCGGGTCTATGTTATTTGTAATGGAATAATAACAGCCCTTAGCATTTTTTTATTGCTGTAGGACAGCAGACAGGCTGACGGCCCGCTTAGAATTTAGTAGTTACCGTCGCCTATGGGTGTTTGCAACGCCAGTGGCATCGCGTACTCGCTGCCGTCGCATAAGGGTACAGGAACTTGGGTCAAAAATGCCGGAACACAACACAAGGTTTAACACAACGCAATTATGGCGGCAGACTTAAGACCAACGGTGGTCGCCATCCAGACGGGCTTGGGCCTCAACCACGTAGTACCATGTAGCTAGAGTGGGTTGTTTTGTCGCCTTACACGACAGCCGACCCCGGCCACAGGGGTTAGTATTCTTTCTCCGCCCCTACACGGATAAAAAGCTAGCTAGCTACCAGCTAGCTACTAAGCTAGATAGCTACTTATTTTCTACTGTTTCTTTGAAACATTTTGTTACACTATTTCTCCGTCTGTTAGAAATAGAGCAGATCTATCTAAATCTGCTCTATACACTTAGAGATCTTATTTGTTTTTATTAATTTTAATTTAATGTTTTTTTTGGCAATTATACTATAATATACGAGAAAAGCGGTGCTGCCTGAACGGTGCATTCCACCAGGGGGTTCGAACCCGGGACCTTCAGACTGGTCTCCGATTGTAATACCACTGAGCTAACAAGTACCTTTTATTTTATTTGTACGAAATCTACTAATAATTATGGCTTGGGTTCATATCTGTAAATTGTATATTTATTAAAAGCCCTGCTATTTAGAGCTTCACCTAGTGTAGGAGGACCCTTTTCATAAAAACCGAAAACAAAATTATAAATGAAATGTGTTTTGTATTAAACTTATTCATCATTCATTATTATTCATCAAAGTTAAGATTTTGTTGCTTGTTTTGTAATAGCAAATTTTTTGCTCTTTGCTTTCTTTTTAAAAATATTTTGTTGTATACAATCGTATTATTTTTTTACTATCTTTTAACAGATTTTTTACTAAAAAGTTATTAATACCTGTTGTCATTGTTGTGCCCTTTGTACATTAAACTATATCTTATTTGTAATAGTATTAAAACCTGCAGATTTCTGAGATCTAATATTACCGGTATGCGTAACCCGCCAACCCGCCTTGGTCAAGCGTGACAGATATAATGTGCGTTCCCTCTAAGGGGAACACCGAGTGTAGCAGTGAAACATTTTGGGTTGTTATTATAATCGAAAGAAGCCATTTCCCTTTAAATGCATTTCTTGAAATTGCCTTCTCAAATGCTAGTCTGCGCATTTTAAAAACGGATATCCTATGAAAACCCCTAGTTCAACTGTCGCTTGATATTTGAAAATAAGTTTAAAAGTCGAAGTCTTTTCTGAATATTGGAATTTTATGAATGTATTGCAATTTTTGCATACATTTTAACTCGATTTATATGTATCACCAATTTCCGTCTATTCGGATGGTCGAATATTTTACTGAGCACGTAGATCAGGTCAAATAATGAATAAATAATTCTGCTACATTTCACACTGGGCCATCTAGTCACAAAGTAGAATAGCATTTCTTTTGTGGGTACTAGACAACCAATATCGACCTGGGATACGCGCTCGGCGGGCCCGTTTATCCGTGGACCCAGGCGATAGGAGAACAGCTGGGTTTTAGTAGGTAGTCGGATGTCGACCATCTTTCCCGGAGACCCACATAGCCTTCGATCCCCCCGGGTCGGGGGTACTCGTCAATTGTTTATTATCGTAATAGTTTTTCCTCGGAAAAAGGCTACTAATACTACATCTTTTTAAATAAATATATAATATCCGGATGACTGAGCTTTGCTCGGTATTTATATTTTTTTTTTAATAAATTGTGTTTTTTGGAAATTAACAATTGATTTTCTTAGTCTAACCTCAAAGCAAACACTCATTGACTTCGTGTTACTTAACAACGCCATCTGCTGGAATAGCTTTAGTGTTGTTGTGTCGTTAAAGCAATTAAAAAAAATAGTATTATTATTCGCCGATAGATGTCAGGAAGAGTCATTTTTCAGTTTAAATTTTGACTACTCAAACGCCAGCTTTTGACATTTTCTAGAAATGATTCCTAGCTAGATCGATTTATCGCCCCCGAAACCCCGTATACTAAATTTCATGAAAATTGTTGGAGCCGATTCCGAGATTCCAATTATGTATATATATATATATATATATATATATATATATATATATATATATATATATATATATATATATATATATATATATATATATATATATATATATATATATATATATATATATATATATATATATATATATATATATATATATATATATATACAAGAATTGCTCGTTTAAAGATATAAGATTATACACAACCGGAAACGACTAGAATTGAACCCGTGACCTCCGCTAGCGTATCGACTTGCATTAGCCACTACGCCACGGTAATTACTGGTAATGATTATACAACGTAATAGGAGGGCTTTTATTATTTCACGAAGGAGACTGGTGCTACTTCAAAATGCCAGTTACAGAGGCCAAATCAATAAAACCATATAAATAGACTCCTTTCGTCTTCTCTTCTTCTATTAGACGACCTCTCTGGTGCATCGGCTTTCATACGTCAAAACGGCTGCGGATATCACAGGTTTTATGGATAATATGTATTGCTTTACAAAATAAAACTATTATACCTGTTGTCTAGTACCCATAACATAAGCGATCTGCTGTGTCAATTGTCGTCATATATTTATTTATAAAATTTATTCATCTACCCTTCATCCTTTATGGTAGTGAAGCGTTAATCAACCAATAAAAGCAAGCTGTGTGCCTTGAGATTACGTTAGGAACTCCATCATTAATGGTTAACTAGAAAAATTGTTAGAAATACATGCAACCAATTTTATTGATTAATATAAATTCGACTTTCTGGGGTACGTTGGGACCAATTTGTGAATTATCGCGAGGCGTCTCTAAGATTCAATATTTGTCAATCGAAAAGTCCATTTCACTGAAAGGTCGTATAAACACCCAAATAACAACGGCATTGTTGATACAATATAAACATTTGACAAACGTCCCTTGTTTGTCGTCTGAAGTTAACAATACCGCAATCATTGGAACATTTGAAATAGGGACGTAATTAATTATGTAAGATACAATATTGTAATTAATTCGATTGCCTTCTTTTTTTATTGCTGAGGACCAGCAGACAGGCTGAAGGGCCACTTAACAGTAGGCGGGGGCATCGCTCCATGTTGTTTTCCACGTAAGGGATATGGAACCTGGGTCACTAATGCCACAACCGCACACCACAAAGTTATTATGACTGTATACTTATAGACCAAGGGTGGTTGCAATCTAGACGGGTTTGGGGCCCTACCACGTAGCTACCGCGTTTGTTTTGTCGCCTTTTACGACAGGCCGCCGAAACGCTATGCATTTATGTATATATAAATGTTTCGTTATTTTTTATTTATTCATGCCTATGAAATTTAGCCATTCAAAATAGGAATTGAAGAATTTTGTTATTTAATGTAAAAATAAATTCAGATTTTAAAAATAAATACAGTACTGAATACGACGACCTCGGTGGCGTAACGGATAACACACTTCAGTACGCTTGCGGAGGTCACGGGTTCGATTCCCGTCTTGCGTCTGGGTGTTTATGTATAATATGTATTTATTTACATAAAAAGTATAAAAGTAGTATATCAGTTGTCTAGGGCCCATAACACAAGTGCTACTTAGTTTGGGACTAGATGACGCTGTGTGAATTGTCAAAAAATATTTATTTATTATTTAATAGTTATTTATATCAATACAGAAGTATGTCGATAGAAAATTTCTATATATAAAACTTCTAAAAGTGATTTAGCGTCAGCACCCTTCGTTGATTTGATTTTTATAAAGGCTATATATAGCCAATAATATATTAATGATCATTATATCATAAATTTTCAACAAATTCGTATAGATTTCTAAATATAAAACTTGTTCTTTGTGAAAATAAATGATTTCGTAGGTTACTACAAAAAAAATTTGAACACCACTGAACTCATACATCTAGTAAGTGTCCGTAGTAAAATTACTCCTAATATCTCATCTCCCATCACCATCTTATACATTCCTATTAACCTTTCTAGGAATGCGTGTAATTCCTATTCCATAAGAATTCTAATCCTTTGACCAATGTAACTGACACGCGCGGTGTTAAGTTGGTAAATTTGTTTATGACAGGTACGAGTATCGCTGACTCTATTCTGGTTTTGATGGCTCAATAAAACCCTTCAAACGTTATCTCAGGGTCTTAAGTACCCCGTATGGTATGGATTAATTAAACGTTCCTTTGTTAGATGCATTTGTTTAAAGATCATCTATCTATTCTTACACCACATAATTTTGTGTATCCTCGAACTATGTAGGTTGTTGTCACCAAATGGTCCCGGATTCTATCATCGCTACGGTATGTAAATTATATGCAAATTGTCGACCTGTTACTTGTATCTAGCACAAATCTTTGACCGTTCAGCTATTGTACATATAAACATTTTTTTGCTAAATTTTCTTTTTAAAACACACAACTAAATTTGGCTAAAAATCACACAATCTCAGGGTCACATTTTACAGTATTGGCCAGACCATATTTCCGTTTGGCTTAGGCCTGTGAGCCCAGGCACAGGCGATAGAAGGACAGCGGGGGTTTTAGTAGGTAGTCGGATGTTGGCCAACTTTCTCGGAGTCCCACATACTCCCCGGTTCCTCCGGGAACTTGTCAAGTACAGTATTTTCTCCTCCAGTGTTTTCCTCGAAAACAAAATAAAAACTATATTTCTATTGGCCCAGGTACGAAGCGATAGAAGGACAGTGGTTTTACATGGGTAGTCCCATATACCCTTCGATTCCCCCATCGGCCGCAGAAAGGGTTTCCCCTCTACTACTCACTAGTTATACTCAGATTAAGAAAATAAATTTATTTTAAAATATAATCCCATTTAAATTACACAGCTAAACAGCTTAACGAATTGTAAGTGAAACAAGTCCAACTGAATATTTTCTACTTTGGGTGTAATAAAAAAGTTTCACAACAAAAAAGCGGGTACTTTTGTATAAAACATCAGTGTCTCGGACAGATATTATCGGAGACAATGATAAGAGTTTTCACTGAACTGTTTATTCACATCCAAAGAACTGGAGCACAGGGGGAGATGGGTCACCATTTACACCGTAGTGTAATTGTGTTTTGTACTAGTTTAATCGCTATTAATACCTCAATATCGAAACATGTAGGAGACTCCAAGAGGTCCGGTGACTTGATGATGATAACCGGATGAGAAAAGTGGAAAAAATATGTGATGTGTTTGTTCTTGTGGGAGGCATAGGTTTGGAAAAGAGTGACGTAAGGTCATTATAAGAATGAGTGAGCATTATTAATGAATTAGAACAAATTAAACATATATTAGCAAATATAACTTACAAAGTGAAAACATTTAACACTGTATTCTATTCTAGCAATGTTTTTGGGATAAAGTAACTATGAAAATTTTTCATTTAACATAATGTAAATATTATTTCTGTTTTAATATTAAATATTTCTTTATGTTACTTTTTCATTTAATTTTAATTATGTTTTAATTTTAAACTCATATACTTACGGAGTAATTTTAAAGCGAGTTTGTATGAGAGAAAAACGAATTGATTAAATCAATAACCTCCGTATTGATATTTTAATTGCTTCTCATTGAATAATAATTTGTGTTAGCTACGGTATGAAAGAAGTCCTTTATATAGAAGTGGTTGTAACGAAAGAAAGGAAAAAACTTTGTTTTTCTACAAACGAACCTCCGCAATAGAATATCGATGACTTATTTTTCTAGCGCTTGTATTCTTGATGTAGCTTTAAAAGAGAATTTACATAGACTGAGAATTTCCTGTTGATGGTCATAACTTATTTACGTCAATGAAGTCTTTCATTGTCCGTATATCATATGAGTCTATTAATAATGTTATTGTCAGATACTTGTTAAGAGCCGTAGGGTTTTTGCCAAAATTACGAATAGAATTTTTATTTTGTATTGTAGGGCGCAACACGGTTTAAATTTTAAGAAATGTTGTTTCGTTAATTACATCTTAAAAAGGAAACCCTCTAAATTTAAAAAGGAAAGTGTCATGTTGTGTGTATTATGTGTGTGATTTAGTCTATGGTATGCATTTAGCATACTTATACTGTCTAACTATAGGTGTCAAGATGTCACTGTCAAAAGAAAAGAGCCATGGATGAGTATGAGCGACATACAGGTGGATATTCGAAAGTTATATACGTGAACATTGGTGAGCCAGTGAGGTACTCGAGGAACCCTATAGGCACCGACTGGATAAGGAGGCTTAGACGTATTAATATCTGTGTCTATAGTCAGTAGTGTACCTTAGGCTACTAACCGCGATGAAATTATCATTAAAGAAGTTTATATACGTACGTAAGATTCGGAATAAGCAGCCTAAGTTATTAATTACTCTCCATTCTGTCGTTGATTACGTTCATCGGTGCGAGGTCTAGACTTTTGTCAAGTTGTTCTTTCCCTTGTAAGACTGGTTTGCTTTATAATAAATCCCATGTTTGACGTTACACGACGATATTTGCTCATAGTCGGTCTAGTTAAAAAAATTTCTATTAAGATTCAGCGAATATACTCCAAATTTCAAGGTACAGTGAAAAATAGCTTAATAAATTAAATGAGAACATAGAATGAGATATAAAGCAGTCGTAAATATGATTTATTTCAATATAAAACGCATAACAATATCCATTTTGCCTATCTATCCTCCTGCATTAGTGCCTCGAGTATAATAAAAGCTTGATGATGTGATAAATATAATAAAAGATTATGATTATCGCCCGACTAGCTAATGTTCAGCGCTTTTATAAAACAATTTCTTTTGTATTGTGTTAATACTGTTTCAATTCACACAACGCCGTCTAGTTCAAAGTAGCAGAGCGTATGGGTACTTGGCAACTTATATACTTATTAGTACACTGATATACTTTCTCCGTCCAGGGGCGGATTAAGAATGCTAATCTCAGCGGATCCGGCCTATCGTACAAGGCGATAAGAGAACCATAGCTTCGCGGTAGACCGTTAACCTATCTGCTGTTCCTCAAATAAATATTATATGAGTACATATTATACATACACACCCAGTACAATACCACTACGGAACTCCGGGGGAAACTATCATGGCGTCTATGACTCGTCGTCGGTGTATCATGGTGTCACAGCGGTTCCCCTTGGGTGCTTCCAGGCACTTAGAGTGATGACCAGCGGCGTCGGTGACTGCATGAACCCCGATCACAACCCTGAGCTTTATGTAGGGATGTCACAGGATCGATATTTGGTTATTTCCCTTTGTCTCTTCACTGATTACAATCTGAAGAATGCTTATGGAATACAATTGTCTTCTTACTAATGTTTCATCTTGTTTGTATCCGAAGACTAAACTTCGGAGGTATATTGTTGGGTATTGACACAGGGCTCAACTTCTCTCGAGCCGGAGGCGCACAAGAAAGCATACCCCTCTGCCCAAGTATCGGAAGGACCTCTGATTATGTTAATTGTAGGGACGAGTTGCACGGGACTCCAAACCTATGCCGCTTCGAGCCCCAAGCGAAGGAGTGTGCCTCAAACATTTCCACCTCAAAAAATTGCTTAACCTTTACGTTGCTTTCGATGCTCTCCAATGATATTTCCTTTTCTTGAGCAATGAGTTACAAAAAGATAAATGAAAGTTTTTCATGATACTGAGAGAAAAAAGAGATGATGATAATCAATACAACTGTACAAATAATTAAGGCATTCCAAATCACACCTGACCACTGTTAAAGCGAATCAAGCAGATTTTTGGCCGTAACACCAAATACCCGTATTTAGTGGTCGGCATCTCGTAAAATAGGGAAATATTGCCAGGTGTTAATAATACCTTTGTCGTAAATTAACGAGCTTCATTTAAATTTACTGTGAATTAAATTAATTATTATTAAAATTAATTCTTAATTTAAATTTGATTTCTCTACTCAGGGCCGGAGTGTATATTGACCCCTGCGGCCGGGGTCGGCCTGTCGTAAAAAGCGATTAAACAACCCTAGCTAGGTAGTAAGGTTCCAAGCCTGTCTGGATAGTAACCACCTTTAGTTTCTAAATATGCTGCCAAACCTTGTGTTTCGGCATAAGTGACCAGGTTCCAGTACTCTTATATGGATGACAGCGTGTTAGCGGTACCCCTAGCATCGCAAACATCAATTGGTGAAAGTAACTGCTAACAATGTTTTTTTAAATAACTGAGAATGTAGCCCGAAATCAGTTGTAGTCTCAAAATGCACATCTCGTTTTCTTAAATAGGACAAAAAGCAGCAAAACACGCCGTTATCATGTAAATATTTCATTGAACGAGTTTAGGCATGTCATCTAGATATAATTCAGCCTGCAATTCTCCGTTGTTGCGTTCGGGTATTGCCTGGAGGGAACGTACAATATGACTGCCACGTTTGTCCAAGGATACGTGATCTCGCTATGCAGTTATTATCACATTTTGTCATTAATATCCAATTTTGTCATTAATCCCTTAGTTAAATAATCTAAAAATATATTAAAAATTATCAACTAACTCCTCACTTTTTTACCGACTATAATACTGGAATAAGATTATAATTTCCACAAATCATGGCAACACTGCAACTCTGATTTCATCCGCGCTCTGTTACCCCAATGTAACGGGTTAATAAATTGCTAGCTAAGCTGAATGTTAACTGGTTTTTTTTTCGCTTTTCCACCATAATTTATTACGGTATACTTCGAGGAAAGGGTGGCAATGTGGACGGAATATTAAAGTTTCACTTTACAGGCTTTTGCATATTAAAACTAATGTAATACCGCACTCATCCCCAAATTATGTCGCCTACTGTCGTGCGTCTAAGGTACCCACAGAGAAAAAAATAATACACTAGCATAAATGAAAGTTGAATATATAAATGAATGTGATTTTTTCTAAGTCAAATTAGTTGTTGTACATGAACTGCTGTGATATGAATCTTTTATATTTAAAATTTGTATGTCATGTATAAATAATTAAATAAATAAATAAATAAATAAATAAATAAAATAAATAAACAGTTTGAAAAATAATACTGCAACTGCATTAGTAACTAACAAAGCAAAAGAGTTGTTTATAGCACAATATAATAGTAAATGAATGACTGGCGGAACAACTGTTAGTCCTAATAATTTTATATGTCTAATGCCTGCCTGCAATATATTTCTATTTTTGGAATTTGATTATCAGCTTTCAGTTATTTTAGCAGTCGTATTTTATAAAGGTTTTAACACTTTATTGTTTGTTAAATAATTATTTACATGACATCAAAGGGTGTATGGAGTTCTAAAAATATTTTTAAAGCTCATGTTAAATGCTCAATAAGTTAATTTATTAAGACCAGGTTTTACTTTGAGTGTTGTTGTTACAGTGGGCAGTTGATACCAAAAAAAAAACTAAAAAATCTCGGCTCAAAACAGAAATTGCCATGAATGGGTATAAACGCTAATGACGCGTTGTTTTCGTGGATATAGGTGGGGGATAAATGTCTAGCCATACCACCAGCGTTGGAACCCAGGAAAGTTAGACCCAAAAAGTGATGGCTAACATCATAGAGGCTGTTATCTGTGCCGTTCACTGATAGTGCAGTTAATGATCTTCCAAGTTTGAGTAGTACTCTTTACCCACCGTGGTGGCTATGAAAATATTTTTGGGATTACCCCAGAATACATCGAGATAGTTCTTTTGGGGACTTACAGTAAATACTCACCCAACTTCGATGCCCCAGGTAATAGATTCATATTGGGACGTCTGGGCCATCGAAAAGTGTACG
This sequence comes from Malacosoma neustria, assembly GCA_963693495.1. Taxonomy (NCBI): domain Eukaryota; kingdom Metazoa; phylum Arthropoda; class Insecta; order Lepidoptera; family Lasiocampidae; genus Malacosoma; species Malacosoma neustria. The sequence goes on along the minus strand of OY856395.1, from coordinate 9,532,681 downwards.
TAAATGAAAGCGATGATAGTCGAAAGGTTACTCGGTCACTCAATAGCATATATCGCAATTAGTATATCAATATTCTAAAATGAGTGTATACAAAATACCCCTCATCGTAAATTGTCATGGCACGCATGCCTCGAGCTGACAAGAAAAAAAATGTGTCAATTTTACATTTTCCCACCAATTATATTTTGACAAGTAGAATATATATACATTGTATTCGAACCCGCTACTCGTAGTTAAATTTGAGTAGAGTATAACATAGTAATTTAAACACACAACAGACCGTGGACAGTGCTTCGTTGGAACGTGCGAGTCGACAGGATAATACTTTAGTCAACGGAGATGAATGTATACTGCTTTTTGGATTTAGTACTGCTCTGGGCGAATTCGCTTATGTAACTATATTTTAAACTTTTAAAATAAATGTATATTTACATCAACAACAACAACTTTTATGCTTAAATAGTTGTCATAGAAATAGGAAAACAATTACATAACCTTCTTTATCTTCAACTAAAATACTAGTGAAAAAACTATTTACTTTATTTTAGAAGGTCTAATTATATATGATACTACAAAACTTATTATCAGATTATTTATTGGTGAAATTAGAGTTAAAGGTTCTGTGGTTACTGGACTCCAATAAAACGTTGTATTATGGCAGAATTCTCACTGGGAGGACTTCGCTATAAAAAACAGGTTCTGTTATTCCGTGTGTTTATTCCAAGATTGCGTGTTTATTGGTCGTTGTTGGTTTTCTTCCCCTTACTCAGGGACAGGTAGGGGCCTCGAGGCATGGCCTCTTCTCATCTTCACCCCGGCTTCGACTCGGGGGGTGACAGCCCCCCGGTGATGTGGTGTCGGCTGCCGGAGAACGCGCACCTATGTGAGCGGTGGGGCATCACGGCTGCCGAAGCCAGGCATCACGGCTGCCATACGATTGTCGTCTTTGGCCAAAGGTCCATCGCGACGTCATTGTGGCGCCTCAGCAACTGTGTGTGGCGTCGTGGCCGGCGGCCGAGCAATGGTCCGGAGCTGGCCGCCGGCGGAGTCCAACGGTGTTTACTGAGACGACCGCTTCGACCGGATGCAACAGCGTGTCATGTTTATTGGGGCTTTTTTTTAATGTGCTTAATATATATATTTACAATAATGGTACATAAAAAGATGCTAACAAAACTAGATGAATAAATGTTAATGAGACATCAGCTGTGTGAGCGAGACAGAAGATGTGTCATTGCGCAACACGCGTTTTCAAAAAACGCGTTGCTTTATCTTTAATAATTTAGATATGTGAGTATCTGCTACCATAGCTACTAAAAATATGATTGGTATAGCTTTAAATATGTATGTGAACAGTTTTAGCTTGCTAAAGATAACTAAGCAATTCTTGGGATGTTAGCAAGTGTACAGCTCAGCAAGTTGTTTGAAGACAGCATTTGAAGAAAACGATTTGGTTCACGGCCCGTATAAAATTCCCTTAATTGCGATCACAATTGCCTCACTTTGTTGTTCAATGCGGCTATATATCATTTTTTATATGCTTATTATATTGGTGTCATCTTGTTCTTGCTTGCTTTGTACGGGGTCTCACTGAGAAACTATTTAGTTATATATTGGATCTGACTCATTACAATTGCCTGTTTAAAATATAAAATACGTAATATAGTAGACCCCGAGTTCCACGGTATAATTTTTGAATAAAAAGACGATTAAACGAGTGAATAATGTTGATTTAGACTTAAAAATATTTCACTTTGAACTATCATATTGTAAATTAAACTCTGACAACCCTCTAACACCTAGTCGTGAAGATAAATCCGTCGCTTCTACCACTCGAAAGGAAATAAAGGATTCTGCCGGGACCTGCCCGCACAAGGTTATATCTCACAATGTTTGGCGCGCAGCCAAGTGCCGACAACATTGGAGGCTTGTGTTCGATGCTCGGGAAAGGTTTTCGAGTAATCTATTAAAAGATGATATATTTTTAAAAGCTGATATAAATTTCGCTTTGGTACGGCATAAATGTGACTTAGAGCTTCTATATTTGAAATTTTGCTACCTCGGGTTTTGTGGCCGTTTGTCCAATTCACAGCTTAATAAAAGGAGTAGAGCTTAAAAGTTCTATACTTATAGATAGAGGAGAGTAAATTTAGCCGGAAGTGCTTAGTTATAATATTTCTTTATATTTTTCTGTACAATGCGGAATAAGAATATTGATCCTTACTAGGTGGCTATATCCCTAGGTGATAGGAATATAGCCTAGGGCTACCATCCTTAGATTCTGAATATGCCGCCATAATAAAGGATAGCTCCAAAAAGGGCTATCCTATTTAAACATTTTTTATTCCAAATCATCAATCAATACTTTTCGAATTCTTAATTAGAAGATTTTATTATTTCCGCAGACCCTACGGCTAAACGAACGCTTACAACAATATAAAAATTATTTAAAGCCTTAAAACTGGACGATTTTGGTCAAATTTTCAAAACAGCGTGTAAAATGTAAACACAACATTGAAAGCTAAGAGCTGACAACGTCACAAACAGCATTGGTGTAGCACAAAGAGGCGAAATAGCGCGTACCTACGAAAACAAGGAGTTGGTGTTGCCAGTACAAGAAACTGTGGCAACAAAAAATAGGAAAAATCGATACTTGAATCTTGAGAATGAAAACTTTATTGACTATTTCAGTGTGGCGTACTCTCAGAATTTTCTTCCATTTTCCATTTTATTATAATATAAAAGAAAAGATTGATATAGGTGGTGAACTATAAAATTTTAATAACTCTATACTCTTAACGAGGCTAGAATTATTAACTATCTATTACATATAAAAGCACATAATCCCTCTAGATTATACATCCCAAAATATATTACTTTTGTATTTTATAATATTATGTATTTAATTAAATTAAATAAGACCGTAAACTTAGAACACAGTACACCGGAGAAATAATAATACCAGAAAATACGTTTCCGATTTTGCTTTACCGCGAATCATACTTCAGGTGTGTTCACCTTGAGGTGAATTGGGCCATACCTCACAATGCTTTGATCACTTGATCGAATGGATTAAAAAGCGAGTTATAAATAGAAAAAATGTTTTTTGCGTTAATAGCAGAGATAAAATATTAATTGTCACTTATAATCTTAATTCGTATCTATAATGTAATCTAATTTGGTATCTGAAAATAACACAGGAATATTTTTGTATAATCAGTTTTTTTGGTCATTTTGTAAATTTAATAACTGGCTGGTAACACCACTAACCCAGTTAGTTCGCCAGCGGCCTATTTTGCCGACCGTACTACACGACACTATCGAGTGCCCCTCCCCGGATAGCTTATTGTGTCACGATTTTATAAAGCGCTAACTTTTTCCATTCGTATTTCTAATAAAAATACAATGGACGGAGCTTTGTTTATATACGTATAGCAATAAAATATTTCCCAAATATTTTATTGAATCATTTTGTCTGTCTATTTTTGTACTTCGACTGTACACAATAGTGCACAGTCGTGTTCAAAAACCTATTTATCAAACAAGAATTATTTTCATTAAAAATAGTGCGAGCTATGCTTTAAAATTGAACGTATCATACCATTCAGTAAACATTCATAGGAAATTAATTATATACCTTTGATAAATTGTGATAATGTTTTTGCTACGTGGTAGGGCCCCAAGCCAGTCTGCATGGCAACCACCCTTGATCTATAAATATGCCGCCATAATAACCTTATGTTGTGTTCCACAACTAGTGACCTATATGCCTGTATCCCTATGGAACAGCAGCGTTTTCGCGGTGCCGATTGCGTCGCAAATATCCATAGGCGACGGTAACTGCTTTATTAAGTGGGCCGTCAGCCTATCTGATGTTTCTCAGCAATAAAAAAAATACTGAAACAAGGTTGACAATAGTGACCACTTCTTTAGGAATAAAGTCTCCAAGAAAGTTCGCATCTATTGTTCGGTCGAGTTCAAAAGGATAGGTTTATTTTCGTTTGCAATGTGTACCGTTCTTTTGTGTATATAGCTGTGTGTATAGCTACATTAGAAGTGTAAAGAAAATCTTAACACAGTGCACAACAGAGATCACAAACACGTTTGATATATTTTGTACACACGCTGTTATATCAAATAAGATGACAAAATACATTAATAGAATAAAAATAAACTTTATTACTGGATAAACCCGTGCCCTTATTTTTCTAGAAATTAAATATTACTTTAGTTTTCTTCTTGTTTTCTTCACTTGGCACCCGTAATTTCTTCTGTCCCAGGTAGTCCATAGACACAGGCCTCTCTCAAGGATTCCACTTACAGTTACAACAAAATAGTATATTATAAATTACTACTTAAATTTTGATATTATGAATATTAGATCTTTGTTAAAAATAAATATTTAATTTTTCGGATATCATTTTAGATTTGAACGAGTCTATTTCGACTTACATTGCACGCCAAATAGAAAATAGACATGTCCATAATTCCAATGGTAAAATTGCGTAACCTATGTACATATATTTACCATGTCCTAAGCAAATAAATCACTCAGGTACCTGTACCCCTATGGGACAGCAGCGTGTTCACGATGTTCATACTTCAGACGGTAACTGCTTATTATTAAGTACCGTCAGCCTGTCTGCAGTTCTTGAGGAATAAAAAAGTATATATGACAAATATTATAGCTTAAAATGTCCCATTGTTGGGATAAGGACAGGAAAAAGGAAGTTGGTATACGGGTTACGCTGTTGTTTTTTTTTCATACGTATAAATTACTGCATATATATTGTGCAGTAGTGCTTATAGTGATTGGTGTTTCATTATTTTCCTTAGTAAAGAGCCGCAAGAAAACACCATTTTACGTCACCTCTGTTTGTACCCGATGAGACCAGGATTCATTTATCCACTTCCACGTCAGGGCGTTCCCGAGGGAAATTCACGTCGTATATGCCTTTCAGATATTCGTAAACAATATCCGTTGTTGGAACCATTTTTTATGTATAAACAGATATGTTTATATATTGTTGACGACCTCCTGGCGTAACGGCTAACATACGCCGGTACGCTTGCACAGGTTACGGGTTCGATTCCCGTCCAGCGTCTGGGTGATTGGGAGTAATATGTATTTATTTACAAAAAAGTACATATGTAGTAAATCAGTTGTCTAGTACCCATAATACAAGTCCTATGCAACTTATTTTAGGACCAGATGGCGTTTTGTGAAATGTTTCAATATATTTATTATTATTATTGAAGTGAAAACTTCTTTAGCGGCGTTGTGCACTTTTTTTGTGATGGGTAAAAAATGTTAAACTCGCCTCAGGTCACGTGTCCTAATCGAAAATTCTTAAGACGAAGTTTTGCTCGAGTAATAAATACCTTATTAATAATGACTTAAGGTTTATTTTATAATGTAACTTTTAAATGATTGCATTGCAATGACTTATACATATCTATTCGAATTTCGAATTTATTACAATGAAATACAGTTGAATTTTTGAAGTGAAAGCTTCTTTAGCGGCGTTGTGCATTTTTTGGGTGAACAATAAAATTTTTGGTTTGTAAAGAAGTGTTAATGACAAATTTAAACTTTAATCCTTGATCACTTGACACTTCTATAAAAACCGAAAATAATAATCTAATAGCTAGTTATTACATTATTATTTTTATTATTCACAAGTTACTTAGTTTTCACTTCTATCGGCAGTCCCCAAAGACTGCCCCGCATGTTTTTTTTTATTTTAATTTATATATTCTTTCGTATTCCGAAAGTATTAATTATAATATTAAGATGATATGGCTAGTACCTCAAGGTACACGAGACAAATCTAGAGAAGTCGGATTCGAATCCCATGGTGACGTGCACCGCTTTGTGCATGCTAATGCTAATGTGCATATTGTAGCATAATTGCCGTGCAGCGACGTTGAAGGAAAACATAGTGAAGAAACCTGCATACCCGACAAGCCGTCTCGGACAAGCGTGGCGGGTGTGGTGTCCGTTCCGTCTAGTGAAAGTCCCACGGCCAGCAGTGCGACGTTTTTGGGCTGTTTTATATTTATACTACCTGTGCCCGCGACTCCGTCCGCGTGGAATAGTGACTTTGGGTAGCATTTTTTGGATATATTAGGTCAACTTAAATTGGGAATTCAACCAACTAAGTCCAGCCTAAGCTGAACCCTATTTCATATGATTGATGATATAAATCTGAGGTCAACTTAAATTGGGTTAAAAAAATTCCGAAAATTATCATTTTTAACAAAAACTATTTTTTTTTTTTCTAAAATAAAATAGCCTAAGTTACTCCTTGTTACATCAGCTATCTGCCAATGAAAATCCCGTCAAAATCGGTGCAGCCATTTCAGAGATTAGACAAAAATTGTAAAAAATGTTGTTTTGGTATATGTACCGTGTATACGTCCGAATGCACTTATTAAAGAGCGGTTATTTTAATGTTACAAACAGACCCTCCAATTTTATTTATATGTATAGATGGCTGGTTCAGTGGTTACATAAGTAATCATGCATGTATCTGCCTGTTTGATAGCCACCCATGACTGAATCTTTTTAAGATAGTTCTTTATTATTCTAACTTGTTAAATTAATAATTTTATAATATTGACATTCGTTCTGTTTCATTGTACAACAATGTCCATATAACGAGAGTAAGTATAGAAAGAAAAACATTCTGGTGATACATTTATATCTTAGTAGCCGATCAGGCCCGCGCCGCTGGACGATTAACAGGCAAAATTAAATCGAAATAAAATGAGAAAGGGTAATATCATCGTAAAAATAACCTCCAAGAATACAAAGTGTACAAAGTTTCATGATGATCGGTTAAGTAGTTTTCGTGTGAAAGCGTAACAAATAAACTTACTTTCACATTTATAATATTAGTATGAAGTATGATTTACCACATTTCAGAAAAATTATCATTCTGCATATATAAAAAAGCTTAGCAATATGCGAAAAAGACAATGCGTTTTAAAATAAATCCATTGAACTCAGGCTTATTTATTAATTAATTACAATAGAAATTAACGGGCGATTAGTTAAAAGCTTAGCAGACTGATATTATTATTTAAAAGTATAGAGAAATGGCAATGCGGTCTGGGCCAGATATAACAAGAGAGTCGTAAAGTGGGACTTATCAGTCAATACCAAGCCAGTTTTTTGCTAATTTTACTGTAAAATAAAAGGTATCACGGAGAGGTACCAACTAAGTTAAAATGAAATAAACCCTCTGAAAGTACTCAAAGTGTATCTCAAAAGCGTTTGTAAGAAGATGAAAGTTGAAAGCATAGAATATTAAAAACAAAGTTTTAAACAATTACATTATGATTATTATTTCTTATTTAGAATTATTATATTCCCTGCGTGGTAGGGCCCCAAGCCCGTCTAGACGGCAACCACTCTAGGTCTAAACTATGCTGCTATTATGACCTTGTGTTGTGTTCCGATATTAGTGACCCTGGTTCCTGTACCCTTATGGGACAGCAGCGTGTTTGCGGTGTCCCTAGCGTCGCAAACATCCATAGGCGATGGTAACTGCTTATTATTAAGTGGGCCGTCACCCTCTCTGCTGTTCTGCTAAAATATTAGTTACAAAGCATTGTTTTTCAGTATTTAATACGAATTTCTATCTATTACATCTGACAGTCCAGTTAAGGTAAATTACCGAGAGCTGTGAGCCGTTAGAAACGGGCAACGTGGGTGCACTTATGAGCTCCACGATAAGGCAATGATGTTCAGCAATTTCCACACGTCATAAATGTAATGCAAAGAAGGTTGTGTAGATTTTTTAATCTTAAACAGGTTTACAGAAATTATTTGGATTTACTACGCCGAAGTTGATATGTATCTGATAAAAACTAGCAAACAGTTTCTGCTAATTAGACTCATGAGTCAGAATGATTTTTTTCTCTTATATTACTAATAAAATATAGTATATAACTTTTAGAATGCTGGCCACAAAAAAGTTTATTGAATTCGAATTTCGAATTGTTCATGAAAATAAAAATGTATAACTTTTAGAATTTTACTCATTTTTAAATATGGAGTGGACGCTTAAAGAAGACCGTGTTGCAGTTATTGCGTTGCATCGTTGCGGTTACGCGCCAATTCAAATTTTTAACATACTGAAAAATTTGAATATTACCAAAAGATTCGTTTATCGTACCATCAAACGATACAATGAAGACTGTAGTGTAGATGACAGGTCAAGAAGTGGTCGCCCTCAGTCTGTTAGGACTCCAGCAGTGATAAAAGCTGTGAAGGCACGAATTCAAAGAAATCCCAAACGTAAGCAGAAACTGTTGGCCCTTCAGATGGGGTTAAGCAGAACCACGGTGAAAAGGGTGTTAAATAAACACTTAGGGCTTCGGGCATATCGAAGAAAAACAGGACATCGTTTGAATGCTCGTCTAATGGACCTGAGACTGAAGAGATGCCGCGCTTTGTTGAAGCGGTACGCGGGAAAAAAATATCGGGAAATTCTTTTTTCGGATGAAAAAATGTTTACCGTAGAAGAGAGCTACAACAAACAAAATGATAAGGTGTACGCACACAGTAGTGAAGAAGCGAGCAACCGTATTCCGCGTGTCCAACGAGGTCATTTTCCATCCTCGCTCATGGTATGGTTGGGAGTTTCTTATTGGGGCTTAACAGAGGTACATTTTTGTGAGAAAGGTGTAAAAACGAATGCTGTTGTGTATCAAAATACAGTCCTAACGAACCTTGTGGAACCTGTTTCTCATACCATGTTCAATAACAGGCACTGGGTATTCCAACAAGATTCGGCGCCAGCTCATAGAGCGAAGAGCACACAAGACTGGCTGGCGGCGCGTGAAATCGACTTCATCCGGCACGAAGACTGGCCCTCCTCCAGTCCAGATTTGAATCCGTTAGATTACAAGATATGGCTACACTTGGAGGAAAAGGCGTGCTCAAAGCCTCATCCCAATTTGGAGTCACTCAAGACATCCTTGATTAAGGCAGCCGCCGATATTGACATGGACCTCGTTCGTGCTGCGATAGACAACTGGCCGCGCAGATTGAAGGCTTGTATTCAAAATCACGGAGGTCATTTTGAATAAACTTTAATGTCATAAGAATCTATGTTTTGTTAAGTTCATTTTGGTATATGAATGGTTACATAATTAATAAACTTGTTACAATTATTTTACATTAAACATGTGACAGAATTTATGACCTGACTAGGTATATATATATATATATATATATATATATATATATATATATATATATATATATATATATATATATATATATATATATATATATATATATATATATATATATATATATATATTATTAATAAGAAAAGAGAGAGAGAGACTCCACAGAATGTGAAATGATTGCAAGAACAACTGCTAAGAGCATGGTTTGTGATTAAGATTTTCGGTCAAGTTTATCCGTCGAACCATAATGGTCCATAATTACTTTAATGTAAATCTTCGTTCAGGAAGCAAGTGGTACGAAAGATCCTGATACAAATAAGCGTGCAGCATAGCTCGAAAATTCCAGTTCATTTGACTATAAATTATTAAATAAATTACATGAATATCCTATTGTACCCATTTTGTTGAACAAAATTATCACGATTCCATTCATTCCATTCCATTCCCTCTTTATGCTGTCTGTAACCTTTTAAATGTTCAGAAACTTTGAATACTTCCAAAAGTTTGAACATCGAGAAGCCGCAGTTGAAAATTTAAACTGTAAGCAACTGAGAGTCAACTGGGAAATTAAGCGACTAGAATTGAATGTGTGAACGCAGTGGTAATGCTGAAAATTTGACGACAATGCTATAGAGAATTAGTCTTCGTGTATTTCTAGACTAGACTTTTTCATTGTCTGAGTACTGCAGATAAGCGTATTATAGAGAAAAATATAACAGTATAATGTTATACTAAAAGCAATGTGGGCGATGTTAGAAAACAGAACACGGTTTCCATATGCCTTATCTCTTTTATCGCAGCCTCATGACTGAGGGACGTGATTAAAGTGTTCAATCTTTTGAGAAAATTACTTCCAGTATGTCCTATTCTGGACCAGCCCTAGAGTTTTCTGCAGGTAGTTTTTCTTATCTCCTAAATGTGTGTCCAGGGTATCGGAGGCCGTCCTGTGCCTATTTTTATTGCCTTATCTAGGTAGTCGTAAATATCGGCTTAAATATGCCTTTTTACTAGTTAACATGCACCGTTTAGTTTCTTTTCGGTGGCAGCTAGTTAGAAGTTAGTCGTATTTGACGGTAAAAGTAGCATTGAAGTATTGCCTTTTGGTCGTACTTGCCTTACCCTGGGCTTCAAAATGCAAACTTTGTTTGCAACCGCGATTAAACTTTCGTGTTACTATTACTATTAGTAAGCCGTTATGCTTAATCTCCGTAAGGAATAAGAAAACCAAATAGAAGTTGGACTGAGTCCAACTGTAACAGTAGGACGTTAGAAGCTTGTAAAGTCACAACCTGCTGCTAACACAAACTGACCTGATCGAACCCTTAAAAAAATAAACCACCAATAACCAAAGGTCATGGGGAAAAACGGCAAATCAGGGCGTGAATTATTCATAATTTGCCTCAAGACGTGATGACGGAAAAGACTGCCAGAAATGTTAATAAAGACTTAAGGGGGAGCTAGCTGTTTGAGAGCCAGCAACTTAGTGTTTCGGAAGTCTTAAATACAATATATAATTTTTGGAGTTTACTCCTTAAGAATCGATTTTCATATATAAGGAGCCCGGTATGAGAAAAATGTGAGAGCAAAATCTACTAATGAATGCCCTCGTTACGTTTTTGGTGCGCAAGGCAAAAATTACTTTATTTGTTACAACTTAAGGTTGATTTCACATTAAATGTTGTTTAACATATGTCTTTTCATTTGTAAGTGACAAGAGTAATTTATTGCTTTGCTCATTTTATATGACGAATGATCGTAAGTATTAGATAATATTTTGGAGATTTGTGACTCTATTACTAGATGCCATAGTTGTAATTAGGTTGAACTTAAAACTGTTTTAAAACTTTTTGTATCAATATGACGCGCGACGCACGCTCGAACGACCTTGTGTCTTATTGGTCTAATATTTGGAGTTTACTCCTTAGAAACGATTTTATTATTTTTATATAATCAACACAATAATAGTTTTTATATATGTATTTTTTTATATATGTATATTATTTGCATTAATTTGTTAATTTACCCTTTCATATGGTATTAATCTTTTTTCAGTTAAATAAACTCTTTTTGCGTATGTTTTTTTTTGTTGTGGAACAGCAGACAATCTGGCGACCCACTTAATAGTAAGCAATCACTGTTGCCTATGGATGTTTACGACGGCAGCGTTTAGCTGTTCGCCTAAGGGAACTGGAAGTGAGTCTCTTATACCGTAACCCAACACAAGGTTAATATGCTGGTATTCTTAAAATCTGGGGTGGTTGCCATCTAGACGGGCTTTGAGCCGTACCACCTTGCTAGAGTTATTTTTTCGCCTTAAACGTTGGATGGAACGGTTTCGGTCCTGAGTCTTGATGTTTATGTATAAAGAGGAAGTTTTATAATTTACTCTTGTATATTCTCTCGTTATAAAACTTGTTATTGCAATTGTCCGATATCGATAACTCAAGCGCTCTGCTACTTACTGCGCTATGTATATGAATTATTCGCGCAGGGGCGGAGAAAAAATACTAACTTCTGCGGCCGTGGTCGGCCTGTCGTAAAAGGCAACAAACCAACCCAATGTAGCTACGTGGTAGGGCCCCAAGCCCGTCTTAATGGCAACCACCTTTGGTCTTAAGTATACCGCCATAATAACTTTGTGTTGTGTTCAGCATTAGTGACCAAGTTACAGTACTACTATGCGGATAGGAGCGTGTTAACGGTGCCTGTGGCGTTGTAAACACCCATAGGCAACGGTAACTGCTAAATTCTAAGCGGGCCGTCAGCCTGTCTGCCGTCCCACAGCAATAAAAAATCTTAGTATATTTATTTATCAAAATCTTTTATATTAAATAATACAAGCATAACTTCTCCTTAACGTATCGTAAAAGATCCGAAGAAATAAAGACTTAGGGGCGCAAAGAAAAAGTTGGGGTAGGAATCAAAGAGAGTTTTAGCCATCGTCTTATGATAAGTACTGCCCATAAATGAAGAATGTGCGGGGTTAATGTTTACTTTGACCGTGTAATGTGAAGAATGTGTTTATGATCTATTGTCTTTAGGATTCTTCATTATTTATTTATTGTATTATAACTGAGTTTTTGGGAGGATTTTTAGAATATAAAGGGTATATATACCATATCTTAAAGGTCAATCGTATAAACCCTGAAATATAAGAGTCAAAACTGTTGTTTTTCGTTGTGAAGGAGCGGTGTAAGAATACTGACCTCTGCGACCGGGGTCGACCTGTCGTAAAAGGGGACAAAACAACCCTAGCTACTAGATGGTGACCGCCCCTGGTGTATAAGTATGCCGCCATAACAACCTTGTGTTGTGTTCCGGCATTAGTGATCCAGGTTCCTGTATCCCTATGAGACAGCAGCATGTTCGCAGTGCTCCAGTGTCGCAAACGTCCATAGGCGACGGTAACTGCTTAATATTAAGTGGGTCGTCAGCCTGTCTGCTGTTTCTCAACAATAAAAAAGTTCTTTAGAATACCTTAATTACTGGGTTGATAGTAAAAAAAATATACGCAAATTTCAGATTTAAATTATTGTTATATTTTAACTTTTTGTAATACACGTTAACAAAATAAATGGAACTTTGACTGAACGAAACACATAATTTTTTATTAAACTATAAAACTAGACGAAGTCGCGAATACGAGTTTATACAAAAAGTACACCTATGCAAAATGGATATAAGTACCTATTGCTTGTAAATGTAGACCAAAATACGGCCGGTGTCGAAATGCCGCTGAAAAGGGCAACTAACCCGCCTGTCATGGCGCGATATTAAAAAGGGTGCCACTGTTTACGATGTTTGAAAATTGTGTTGAAGTGGATGCGGTATCAACGAGAGTAACGGGTCTGTTATCTAAAATAATATTGCGATATCTTGATAAATCATAGACATTATATTAAAATATAAAGTTATTTAAGATTTAAGAAACGACAATTTATATGAGCACTACTTTTCATTATTTTTCGATTTACATTTTTCTGTTATTCGACCAGCGAAGCGGGCGGAAACGGCTAGTAATAAATAAATAAACTGGGACAATTCACACAGTGCTATCTTAGTCCCAAAGTAAGTAGCTTAGCACTTGTATTATGGGTAGTAGATAACTAATACACTAAATATGTGACGACGCCATCTTGAATAAAATTCGCTGTCAACGCCATACGTCAGATTAGTGACAAGCTGTCTGATGGAGCGTCGTTCGTTAGTTTGGTAGCGAAACATGGGCTTCTCTTTTTGAAAATGAGAATGGCCAGTGCACCACGTTCACGACGAATCGTTGAAATTCGACGCAATAATTTCAGTGTAGTGATTTAGTTTGTGTGGAATTAATTGTGAAAAAATAATGTAAGTGTAATTTATAATTCTTTACTTATTTTATTCTTTATTTTGTTTAAAATTAACGTGATCAATGGATGACATTGACGTTGACCATTATATACTGATTTTATAAAAACATACATGCTACATATATATAAACACCTAGACGTGTGACGAGAAAGGAACCTATGATCTCCGCAAGCGTACCTGTGTGCGTTAGTCGTTACGCCACGGAGGTTGTTATCACCTATATCCAGTTTACTCCTGTATGTTACTCTCGCCCATGACTTTCGTCCCTTGACAGTGGCAGTGACATCTTTATAATATATAGACACGAGATAGCGTGGTATGCTAAATACCAAAGACACCGCGAACACGCTGCTGTCCCATAGGGGTACAGGAACCTGGGTCATTAATGCCGGAACACAACACAAAGTTATTATGGCGGCATACTTATGACCGAAGGTGGTCGGCATCCAGACGGGCTTGAGTCCCTGCCACGTAGCTAGGGTGGGTTGTTTTGTCGCCTTCTACGACAGGCCGATCCCGGCCGCAGAGGTTAGTATTCTTTCTCCGACCCTGCACGGATAGAAATGTTTTTGATCAAGATTATAAAGCTTATCGTTTAGCTTTATAATGTTCACTATCGATTCCATTGTTATTACATCCATGTTACCTTGGACCGTCACAAGTAATAAACTGAATTTCAGTTGAAAAAGTGTAAAGGTATATATTATTACTATGCTATGTTTGTATATTTGTTTGTATAGGCTCCTGTCTTACCTTCAAATGTGGTTATATTTTTCAACGTTAAAACCACCTAATAACTAGCATTATAAAATAACTAGCAGGCCCGGCAAACGTTGTTCTGCCATATAAATAAAAAAAAATCAGAACTTAATTATGTGCACCCATATTTCGCCCTATTCAAGTTTCCACTTACCCAACGTCCAATCTATCTTTGTACCGAAATTCATCAAAATTAGTTCAGTGGCTTAGGCGTGAAAATGTAAGAGACAGACAAATGGGTTACTTTCACATTTATAATATTAGTATGTATTTTTAAAGTTACATAGTGAATTTAAATACATAAGAACAAAAAAAAACAACAAATGCTACAAAATAAAACTAAAATTTTCTCCTGTAACAAGTTTGAAGGACTGGCTTCGGGTTACCTAAGTAAAAATTTAAATGCAACTGGGATGAAAAAAGTTAAACAATAATGCGTTAAATAGAATAAAACAAATTATACAAACAAAAGCACACCTCGAATCATGTTTCGTATGAAAAATAAACAAATAGTTTAATACTTCGCGTTATCCCTTAACAGCTGGGGGCCATTACGCTACGCTGCGAGTAAATGATGGTAGGTCGTTAATTAGGGATACCTCGTGAACCGACGTAGGTCGTAAATTGAAAAGAAAAACGCACCGGCGCGTTGTTTGAGTGCCCGAATGGGACATATTGCTAACAGTACAGAATTGACACAGTATAGCAAAGTATAGTAGATCAAATTAATTTTCTACTCGTGTATTAGCTACGTTTTACTTGTACGAATTGATTGATTTTTGATAGCCACTTCGTGCATTGTCATGATACTATCTAAAAAATAGTGTATTATTAGTTTTAATAGGAGTAAAACATTATAAATGATACCCCGATCTCCTATGTAGAAGATGAATGGAAAAGTTAAATTTATAAAAAAAAACTGACCATATTATAATTGATATCATGTAGTATGCTCAAAAGCTTGTTAGTAATGCGATATTGTAAACTTTGAAATAATAAATAAATAATAAACGTTTGATTTATGATGAGAAGTAGACGTAACAAATATTTCAAATAATAATTCATCTATTATCATCATTAAACACTTTAACCACTGTCATGAGAATACGACAAAAGAGACAGAAATTATCATCATTTGGACTTCCGATTTGGGAATATTTCGCTCTTATTCAAACTTTAACTTTAAAACCCATGACGCGGTGGTGATTACCGTCACAGGTCGTATGGTTTGTTTTCTAGAATATGGTCTGAAATAGATGTAAAGCATTTGAAAACTGCATCACAGCTTCGTCTATTCATAAACCTACAAACTGGTGTTGATGGCAGTTAGGATCGATGATAGCCCATATATATATCTTTTGTCAAAGAAAGCGTATTCATCATTTTTTAATTTACCCACTACAGTTATACTACTCTGTGGTTCTCATGATATATAGGAGTATACGCGGTGAAAGTAGAAGATTGATCATAGCTCCGGTAATAGCGTGTCCGATTACGTGTAACGTAACGCAGATTTGAAATAAGAAAAGGTCAAAACAATAAATTCAAACCAAAGAAAGGAGAAAAACAAGTGGCACTGTAACTTAGTTTATTGTTGACGCTTTCGGAAGTTTCGGAAGTTTTGTTCAACGACTGACATAATAAGACAGTCGTCATTGAGAAAGAAATATTATACGTAGTTTTCTTAGTCAGCCAATCGTCCACTTCCGGACGTAGGCCTCCCCAAATGTGCGCCACACATCCCGAACTTTCCCATCCAGCTCTTAGCAAGGTCTAGCAATCTTGTGCAGATCGCCAGCCCATCGCGTCGGGGTCACTCAACGTGTTCTGAGACGTGAAAAAAATGCAGAATGAAGTGGTAATGTGCTGGTCATGTCTATTACAACACTGATGGACGATGGAGCAAATGAGTCCCAAACGAGACCGCGTCTCAAATCGTTTTGTCTACCTTCAATATAAATGAAACCGTTTAAACTATTTTGGCTTGGCTTCGGCTTTATACTTACTATTTGAGACGTCTGCTATTGATGCTATTTTCAACACTAATAAAGGAAGTATTATCGACGCCAAAGACTATTTTCCTGTAACATTACGCTTGAGTTCTACAGATTAGTATCCTAAATGAGGATAATGACGACGGTCAGCTTTCCTAATTTATCCATTCGACGGTCTGTCATGCCATGCCTTTTTAACTGTATTGCGTAGATTTATTATCATCTCTGACTAGATATATTTATCGGAGTTGTTTTTATCCGGGCAATGGCGGAGAAAGAATACTGACCTTTGTAACCGAGGTCGACCTGTCGTAAAAGGTGACAAAACAACCCACTCTAGCTATATAGTAGGGCTTCAGTCTGGATGGCGGCCACCTTTAGTCTTAAGTATGCCGCCATAATAACTTTGTGTTGTGTTCCGGCATTAATGACCCAAGTTCCTGTACCCTTATGAGACAGCAGCGTGTTTGCGATGCCACTGGTATATGGCAAAACATAGATAGCCTAACAGTGGTGAGCGCAAGACTGAAATTATTGTAAAGCAACTACCAAAACCCCTCACCCATCCACATGACTGAATGGCGACTAGGGTTTTAGTGAATACGCTGGCTGCTTTTGACTAACTCATGCTAGCAAAGCGAGCGACCGCAACAGCAATGAACCTCACAACTCCTTACCAAAGCACGGCACTAGTCGTTAGTTAATGGAATATAAAAAGGCTGATGATGATATAATAAAGAATATGCTTTTATTTTCTATAAATTCGTGTGTGCGTGATAGAAATGCTTCAAATTTATCTTTCTCTCGTATTACTGTGGAAAAAGGTCCCAAAATGTCTAATTTTTCATACCCGCATCTCGGCACGACCAGATCGTATTAGTTACCGTCACGCAACTTCAAATCTGTACCGTCGGTAAAAAAAGTGAAAATGAAACTTATTTTTACATTTACACTATTTATCAATTTAATAAACAATTGGCAACTTACAAATTATTTATCATCATCATCATCCTAGCGTTAGTCCCGGTTGCAACCCAAACTTTCGTTTCGGTGCCCGGGGTCCGCTTTCCGACTTTTTCTACTCCACTTCGCGCGATCTTCAGCATCCCTGGTAGTGAGCCCATTGGCACGCATATCAAATTACACAAATTACATACAAAATATACAAATTATTTATATTATATAATAATAATAATTTACATATTATAAATATGTAAATTATTATTAGGTATTTTGATTATGAAACATATTATGTTTGTAAATATCCAATTAAATGATTAATAACAATTGTTTTCATTTGTAACCTATTTTCATGTTGTTATTATTTAACCTACCCTTATTACCCTTATTTACGACCAAGAATACCTAGCAAAGCAAATAATACAACGAACCAACAAGGACACAAAAGTTTTGAATTCTGACATATCTTGACTTGTTTTGACTTAATACTGTCACAACTCAAAATTACTGCGATACTGTTGTGTTCTGTCACACGCTAGCGTTTCGAAATTAAAGAATGAAAACGGAGCGAAATGTTTAGAATAGGTAAAAACAACGCTTTCCTACCTGTTCCAATATTTTATGTTATAAATAACTTAATTGGAAATATTTTTTAAAAGTTTGATTATTATGCCAACTGTACCTAATAAATAATCTCGTTACAGTCCATTAAGGAGTGTTTAAAAATAATCGGTCCAGATGATGTGTATCTAGTCCTTAATTATAAATCATTTGTTACGGAAACATGTGTTTCGAGTTTTGAGTTGTCTAATCTTAATAAACATTTTTCTAAGAGTAGTTAAGCGAGTATATTATAATTAGTGACTTCATCCGCTGGGTAAATACCATCATCACGTGACCCTAGCCGACAAAGAAAGATAAAACTTCTACTAGCATTAGAAGTATTCAAATTCTTACCTTTTTCTTCCAGCCTTTTTTTATAGCTAGAGTTCAGCAGATAGGCAGACTGCCCACCCTGGCAAGTGGTCACCGTCGCCTATGGACGTTTGCAGCACCAGAGGCATTACCAACGCGCTGCAGGCCTCGAAGAAATTTTATAACCCCTTTTTTGAAGAACCCCATATTGTACCGCGCTGAGAAAACCTCAGCCGGAAGCTCATTCCAGATCCTGAGAGTACGCAGCACGAACGTTCTACAGAACCGTTTCGTACAAGAAAGAAGGCCTATTCTTTCTTGTATGAAACTGTTCTCGAGAACGTTCCTGTTGCTTACTCTCTGGATTTAGAATAAGCTTCCGGCTGAGGTTCCCATCGCAGTACCATATGGGGTTTAACAAAAAGGCGTTATGGAATTTTTTCGCACCGTATTCTAAACGGCCATAGCCGATGATTACAGCTTGCTATATGGTCGGCTCTTTGCCTGTCTTCTGAATTACAGCTATAAAAAGTTTTTATGATTTTCTAAGAAAGTTTTATCCATGCAGGGGCAGAGAAAGAATACTGACTTTTGCGGCCGGTGTCGGCCTGTCGTAAAAGACGATTAAATAACTTAAGCTGGTAGGGCTCCAACCCCGTCTGGATAGCAACCACTCTTGGTGTTTAGATATGCCGTCGTAATAAATACGAGTAACAAGGTTCTCGTCATGATTTGTACCAGTAAAAATAATTTGTTTTTCTTGAATCAATTATGTCGGCACTAATGTTGCTTACCTTAGTATCTACACCTACAGTGTGACATACTCCTAAAATGTCGCTTACATTTTATTCGTGCAGGGGCGGAGAAAGAATAACTGACCTTTGCGGCTAGAGTCAGCCTGTCGTAAAAGGCGACAAAACAACCCACCCTAGCTACGTGGTAGGCACGCAAGCCCGTCTGGATGGCGAACCACCTTTGGTCTTAAGTATGCCGCCATAATAACTTTGTGTTTTCGGCATTAGTGACCAAGTTCCAGTACTACTATGCGGCTGGGAGCGTGTTAACGGTGCCTCTGGAGTTGTAAACACCCATAGGCGACGGTAACTGCCAACCACCAAGTGGGCCGTCAGCCTGTCTGCTGTACTACAGCAATAAAAAAGTTATTGGGTAGCGTAGCACATAGGTGTGTTAGCAGTATGATACTGGCGTATTTCTGGTTAGCATCCAAGACCTGGCGTCTTGGAACAATTTATTTCTTTTTTAAATTAGCAGTTACTATGCTTTTTTTTAAATTCAACGCTCTATAGTATAGTAAGCACGTAGTCGTATCTATGGCGGATGGCACTCGTATTCAAAGCAGCCCGAGTGCGTTCAGATTTCTAAGCACTTTGTGCACGTTGGTCGAGTCTGTTTACTATGCAGTACAGTGATAACTCTCTTTTGTGATATTAAAGTTAGTTTTAATTAATTACAATGTATGCATTGTTTTTGACGTTCATACAAATATTAACTTAACCTGGACGAGCTTTATAACTTTGAATCAAATTATGTTAATTTTACATATGACTTGGCCCTTTGTTAGATAATAATATACTGTGTTTTAGTTATATTTGCTCGTGTCAAGTTGTTAGATTTTGTACCCTTTGTTTTGTACGTAATTGGTTACTTAACTAGTGTTTTTTTTTTAATTGTAGCACTTGTTTTGGCGTGATTTACGAATAAAATTGTTCGTTTATCGTGAGTTCTAGGCAGAGGTCTCTAAGCGTTTACCATCAAGATTTCGGAACCAAAAGCATTCAAGCAACCAAACCTTTGGATCCACTTTACATAATCTAAAATCTTATCTTATAGATCTATTATTGGAAATCCATCTTTCTTCATAATCTTTTACAACTATTCTTCATTTATGTGTTACTTATCCACCTGGTTGACAACCATCTCCACTCTGCAAGGTTTTTAGTTGCTTGTTTATTTGTTTTTATTTTGTTTGTATCGGGATCGCATCGCGAACACACTACTGTCCCATAAGGGTACAGGAACTTGGGTCACTAATGCCGGTATACAACACGAAGTTATTATGGCGGTATACTTAAGACCAAAGGTGGTCGCCATCAAGATGGGCTTAGGGCCCTACCACGTAGGGTTGTTTAGTCGCCTTTTACAACAGGCCGACACCGGCCGCAGAGGTCAGTATTCTTTCTCCGCCCCTACACGGATAAGTCTACCTTTTGCAATGCATTTCTTTTATATCAGCATCTTGCCGGAGACTGATTAGGCTTGAAGAGAGATATGCAGCTAAATTTAATGTCTATAAGTATACCAACACGATTCTTCTGCAGTTTGCACTTAATGCCGTTTGCCTGAATGTTGTCGCATATTTATTTCACTTTTGTTAGGCTCTATACATCTATCAGCTACATAGATAATATAAAAGCTTGCATTTGACCTATCCACAGAATCCCGTATTACCTTAGTAACTGAGTTCCAATTGAGTTGCGTGTACTGGATTCCCTTGCGGGCTGTACGTTCATAAGTACACATTGTGTACGTAACAGTACACAGGTTAGATTCATAGATCAATTAATTATATGGAGTTGACTTGTTCAAAATCTTTAGAGCATACTTGTTCTCAACTTTTTTGACTTTGACGGTCACCATGGCACAATGGCTTTTACACATATCCCGTCCCCAGTCTGGGTTAATGTATAATATGTTTACAATATATATATATATATATATATATATATATATATATATATATATATATATATATATATATATATATATATATATATATATATATATATATATATATATATATATATATATATATATATATATATATATGCTTGCTTTGGGACTAAATAGTGCTAGTCAATTGTCTCAGTATATTATAAAAAACTCCTTGCCATTATTATTATCCAAATAATAGATAGATAACTCTATATTGCATTCTTAGTTAATCTACGAACCTAAAAATATATACATCTAAAGACCTACACACAGGTGCGGCATAATAGGCGGCCTTAACGCCCGAAGCGATCTCTTCCAAGCAACTTAACATAGAGATATAATTTATAAAACTTACTGGTGATATAAGTGTCGAGTTTTTTTTTACAAATTCGTTTATAATTATCTAATTACACCTCCCCTTTGCATCATGCTCCGTTCGGGTCCTGATTGTCATTGGTCTGAATCGAATGCAGTTAGCGCTTGTGATTGCTTCCTCAATTGCATTTACCAAGAATGTGGTGGATTTGTGTAACTTCGTAATTATTTTCGAGTTTAATCTCCATTGCATCTCTTTCCGGATCGATTTCTGCAAATATGTATAATAGTAATATTTAGGTATTTATTACACATTCTCAGTTCAGGACTAAAAGTAACATTAATTTGTATGCTAAGTGCAATACATAGGCGGTCGTATCGCTATCTATACTACATATATCTTTAAACGAGCAATTCTTGTATATATATATATATATAATTGGAATCTCGGAATCGGCTCCAACAATTTTCATGAAATTTAGTTTACGGGAGGTTTCGGGGGCGATAAATCGATCTACCTAGGAATCATTTCTAGAAAATGTCATTTTATTCGCTTTTTTTCTATTGGAAGAAAAATAACAAAAATGTGACTCTTATATAATAATATTTTTTTTAATTGCTTTAACGACACAACACTAAAGCTATTCCAGCAGATGGCGTTAAGTAACAAGAAGTCAATGAGTGTTTGCTTTGAGGTTAGACTAAGAAAATCAATTGTTAATTTCCAAAAAACACAATTTATAAAAAAAATATACCGAGCAAAGCTCGGTCATCCGGATATTATATTTTATACTAGTTGACCCGGCAAGTTCAGTAGTTTTGGCGTGAAAGAGTAACAAACATCCATATAAACTTTCGCGTTTAGAATAATTAGTAAGGAATAAAATTAACAAGAATAACGTTTGATGCCGAAGTAAGTCCTTCAGTACTAACTAGCTTAGTTTAGGCCTAAACGCGCAGCATGTTTCCCTCTAGTTTAAAGGGCACAGTGCGGGACCCATGGTCGACCGTATACGAACTTTAAGGTCCTATGTTGGGAACTCGGCCAGCAGGAAGCCCCTTCGAAGGACAAACCGGGTCTTTTTAATGCCACCTCCTGTTTCCTGTGATGATTTGGGAGTTTTATTAAACACATAATATATTACTATTTTAATTTTTATAATATCACTGGTGAGAACAAGTCACTACAAGATTCCGATATCCTTCTACAGAATATATTACTTACAGCCCTTGTCTAACGTGGACTCGAGGGTTACAAACTTCGATAATCTCTGTGTGCAGGTTCTCTTATGATGTTTTCACTCAACCCAGTGCGGCACTTACAGTATCACTAGAAATGGCTACGAGATAAATGTAAGCCTCGTTATCGTACCTGCATACCGCAATTAATGTCCCAAGTCACAATAAAATATATTAAATCCACGTTATTTGTTTCAGGTACGTATACCATGACGGCTTAAGGATGCAAGAAGACTACTTAGATGAGATATATGGAATTTGTAAAATAAGGTACCATACAGGAACATATAATTATAACCCATAACGTCTCACTGCCAGGCTCGGGCCTCCCCCTAGAGGGAAGGGCTACCCCGCTACGCTTGTTCAAGGCGGTTTGGCGGGTTATATGTATCGGTGATTTTGGTGTGCAGGGCTCCTTCCTCACGATGATTTCCTTCACCGTCGGTACATGGCAATTATGTTAGAGAAAAACTGCCTAAGCGGTGCGTGTCACCGTGGGATTCGAACCCGGTACCTTAAGATTGGTCTCCGAGTGTAATACCACTGGCTACCAGGTACAAGCACGATATGGCACTAGACACAGCGTCATGTGTCTAACGCCATATATATTAAATAACCAAGTTCCTGTACTGTTATGGGACAGCAGCGTGTTCGCGATGCCACTGGCATTGCAATCACCCATAGGCGATGGTAACTGCTAAATTCTAAGCGGGATATCAGCCTGTCTGCTGCCCTACAACAATAAAAAAAAACTACCTTCACAACGGACGGGAATGACACCTGTTATACTCCCGCAGGTATTCTGTTAAGTAAGTAAATCTAAAAATAATATAAGAAATTACATATTACTTAGATTGCTTATACGCCGCTTTATGACGTAACGTGATTCTGCTTGCTTGATAGTGAGTTTTTGACAAGACCGAACGGAGAATTCGAACTGCTGAAAAAATCGCTTAAAAAATTATAAATAAGCATACTATCTTGTTCGGAGTGGGTACAAGCCAGTCGCCTGTGTTTGAGACCCCAGTTCGTGTACAAGAACACTGCACAAGATTCTAATGGCGGCATAGACTTGGAATATTTGCCATCCAAACGGGCTTCGGGTCTTGTCACCTAACTTACTCCACGCCTGCACGGAGAGAATTCTACATACAAACCTAAGATACCGTTGGTATATAATTAACAATTTCCGACTATGTATTCACTTCATTTGATACGTAATCTCAACCGTTACCCGCCTACCCATTTCGCCCGATGACCTTCCTAACCTCGAGATGGCCAAAGCCTTTAGAGCCTCACGTAACTTAATTACGGCGCAAGTTATGACATGACTTCGCTTATTATTAGATTGCTAGTTGCTCAATTATTGTTTTTATTGTTCTGTTCCCCGTGGAATGAAATTGGACCATAAAATATATTGCGTAGGTTAGCTCAGAAACGAAGGTACAACAAATTCCACTGCTTGGCTCGGGCACCTCCCTAAAAGGAACGGAGAGTCTACAGGGCTACAGCTGTCTAAGGTCTAGTGGGTGACACATGGCGTCCAGATTTTTTCATTCATCATCATCTTAGCGTTAAATCGCGATTTTAACCCAAATTATGGATTCGGTCCCCGGGTTTCGCTTCAAACCCAAACTGCTGAACATAGATTGAAGATTGGACGCCATAATAAAAATCAAAGCTGGTAATTCTACATTTAAAAGAAACATGGTAGCCTAAAAGACATTTGGACATCAAGCTAAACAAACGGGTTCGTATCTATAGCATACAGGGCTTAGGCAATTTTTCTCACCTACCATAATGTATATATTACAATTGCCACTTACGGGTGATTAAGGAAAACATTACCTGGTATGTGTAACCAGGCAATCCACCTTGGACAAGCGTGACGGGTACGTTACTTCTACGAGAAGGCCTTGATCCAATAGTGGATTATAGACTGTAATTTTTAATAACATAATTTTTTTATTTCTAAATCTAGTAATAATTAAATGCCTTTTTTCAATTTATTCTCCATACTAGTGGAAGAATATTGACCTTTGCGGCCGGTGGAGGTCTACCTTAAAAGGTGGATAAAACATCCCTAGCTAGGTGGTAGGGCTCAAAATCCTAGTCTCTGAATATATCGCCATAATAACCCTGTGCTGTGTTCCGGCATAAGTGGTTCCATTTCTCTTACGCGGGTTACAGGGTGTTAGCTGTGGCGTCACAAATGTTCATAGACGAATGTTACTGGTTACAACATATTAAGTGAACCCGTCTGCTATTCCGCAGCCATAAATAAGTTATAATCTTGCGACAATGATGACCACAGTTTAATCTAAATATTTAATCTCTTTCTTCACACCTTGATGATTATTCCACTTCTAACTTCAGTATGTCATATCCCTAAAATATAAGGAGACAGTCACGCGTCACTTGCGTTCCCTTGGCCAACTTCTAAACGTGTTACACTTGAGCAACCCGTTTCGCTAAACGGGTTACAACGGGCCAACGGCGGCCAACTCGATTATGGAATTATTACTAAGTTATGCACTCACGAACTTAGCAAGTTTGGTGTCAACAGTCGTACATTTGTAGTTTGTGTTTGACTTAAGATCATTTAATTTGGAGTCGGCCCAAATGTTCGTTTCTCTGCCGGCTTTTTAACTTTGTGGCTGGACGGATCTTGTTAAAAAGTGCCTCGTACACGGACCTTACGGATACTGAACAAAATATTTTTAAGGAATACAGTTTTACTATTTTTAACGAATTTAAAAAAGCATATTTACACTGTATGCTATTCATAGGAAACGCACAATCGAATTGTTTATCTGATAAGATAGTTGTGTTGAAAAAATTAAATGCACCCTCTAAAATTATAAAAATATTATCAACTTCCTGTTGATTTGAATCATTTGATATTGTGTCATGTTATAAGTTTGCTTTATTTGCCGTAGCGACTGTTACCGTGGCGACGCGCCAATAGTCACAAAAAATTTACGACGTCAAGGCAGAACTTCCTAGGTCTACCTGTAGATTAATAAAATTCATTTCATTATATACCATACTTGAAATCGAACCTGCCACTTACAGATTTAAATCGATCAGTAAAGACGGATATTCCTAATCAGGTAATATGCCATGCATAAGTCCGTCGTGGACCTATACCAGGGTAAGGTGAAAAGTTCTTAGTCTGACAATGAAAGACTGCAATTTTCAGTTGAAAAATGATTTTACTTTTCTACATATTCTCCCTTAACTTCAACACACTTGATCCAGCGTTTCTCCAACATCAGTATTCCTTCCCGGAAGTGAGAGCCTGGAAAGCTATAAAACGGTCCTCTCAACTTATTCATTGGACGCAAAGCGTTCAAATTTGGAAATAGATAGAAGTGTGAGGGTGCCAAATCAGGAGAATAAGGGGGATGGCCGAGCAAATCATACCCCAAATCCCGCGGTTTTCCCATTGCCAACGCACCTTTGTGAGCAGGTGCGTTGTCCTGGTGAAAAATATATTTTTTCTTCTTCAAGCCAGGCCTCTTTTCGCAAATTTTGGCTTCCAGCTGGCCAAGAATATTAGAATAATATTCGACTGTAATCATTTTGCCTTTTTCAAGATAATCAATTAACAGGATCCCTTTCGCATCCCAAAACACACTGGCCATGACCTTTCCGGCAGATACGATCGACTTCACTTTCTTTGGCGCTGAACTATCGGCTTCTACCCACTGCTGTTTCGTTTCTGGCGTGTAGTGGTGGACCCATGTCTCATCCAAGGTAACAAATCGCCGCACAAAATCGGTCGAATCTCTATTGAATCGGTCCAAACATTTCTGCGAATATCATTTGCGCATTTGCTTCTGATCGGCATTCAGCAAATGCGGCACCCACCTTGCGCAAAGCTTTCGCATCCCTAATTCTTTGTGCAAGATATTTCGCACTCTTTCTTCCGATATTCCCACGGCCTCAGCTATCTCACTCACCTTAACAAGCCTATCATCCAACACGATATCGTTCACCTTTTCGATGGTTTCCGGTGTGATTGCGGTTTTTGGCCGTCCTTCATATGGATCACCTTCGAGGGCCGTGCGACCGCGTTTAAATGCAGCTGCCCACTTTTTAACGGTTAATATTGAAGTAGCAGAGTCCCCGTAAACTTTTGTCAACTTCGAATGAATTTCCTTAGAGGTTAATACATCCAAAACGAGGAATTTTATAACCGCACGATATTCAAATTTATCCATTTTAACGATAAGCACGCAAGACGTCTACTGCAGAAATTCGTGTAAACAAACTACTTGAGAGAACAAGTTTAAACTTGTTATACGACCTAGTGAGACAGCACCCAGGTAGGAATAATAAATTTTCGGTGATTGCGACGCAATTTCTGTATTAGGCCGAGAACTTTTCACCTTACCCTCGATATAGCCTATAATAATAATACATCTCCAATTTGTTCTGTGCATTCCACACTCGACATAATAGGAATTCAAGCGAACCAAACTCCTAATTAAAAGCGAAATGCAAATAGTGTGCCCGACACGGGCATAGACCTGATACACCATCGCAACGTGTCTCAGGTTAATTAAAAAGCTTTACTTATTTGTTTTCTTAAATGGGGATTAAAATCTTAGAACGCGTTTATTTGATTTTGAACTTTATGTAGTGATTCGTGAAACTTTTATTTAATTGTGATTAATCCTGATACGTGGCAACTAAGTGGAATCATACACTAAGACCAACCGAGCGGTCACGAGTTCGAATCAGATGCATCCGTTTAGGTAGTGCATATTGTCGTATATTACAATAGGTATACCTAATTGCCACGTGCCAACGGTAAACGACCATGACGTATATACTGTCCGTTCCCTTGAGTTGCTAAGTCCAGCAGTGGGACGTTATGTGCTATTATTGTAAATATACTAGGACAATTAACACATCGATAATATTGACTGACTAATATTTTCTGTTCATTTCAACGATTCCCATACTAATATTAAGTATAAATCTGAAAGTAACTCACAGTCATTGTGTTTGGACGGGCTCCATGGCGTAGCGGCTAACGCATTTCGATGCGCTTGCGGAAGTCATGGGTTCGATTCCCGTCTCGCGTCTGGATTTATGTATAATATGTATTTATTTACAAAAAAGTATATATATATATATATATATATATATATATATATATATATATATATATATATATATATATATATATATATATATATATATATATATATATATATATATATATATAGTTTATCTTTTGTCTAGTACCCATAATACAAGGGCTTTCTTACTTTGGGACTAGAAGGCTTTGTGTGAATTGTGCAAAAGATAGTAGTCTGTTACGTTTTCATCGCCCAACCAATTTTGATGAATTTAATTATAGATTGGACCTTGGAGAAGGACGTAGGCTACTTTTTTGATTTATATGGAAGAACAACGTTTGCCGCGTCAGCTAGTTTCCTTATATTTTTAATGGTATAGTTCGCAAATTACCAACAGGTATGGCAATCTTGAACTTTTAAATGATAATCTGTTATATAAAAATTCTAAGTATTAATAGAAACAGAATCGATTCATATATGAAAAAATATGTAACTGGGATCTCGCGGGATGTGTCAAATGCAAATTTAGTACGTGTAAGTCAGGCCGGCGCAGCGTTGTGGGTTAGGCTGCGAGTATAGTGTGTTTGACATGACTATACTCCGGACGCCGAGCAGGAAGAATTTCGGCCATTGGCCTGTTATTATCTGTCTCTGCCACTCCCGCGTAAATATAATGCCGCTTTGCTCGCACAGAGCAATGACCGACGGTGTTCATTCAAGCGGCATTATATTTACGCGGGAATGACAGAGACAGATAATAACAGGTCAATGGCCGAAATTCTTCCTGCTCGGCGTCCGGAGTATAGATGATCTTTCATTACATCATTCATCTGTAATCTCGTTTTGTTACAGTTTTTTTTATTACTGTGAATGCTGATGCCTAAAGACAGGTTGGCGATCCACTTAATTGTAAGCAGTTACCGTCGCCTATGAGTTTTTGCAACACCAGACTCTCCATTAACACGCTGCCACTCGCGTTCTGGAACTGGGTGGTACATGCCGGAACACAAAACAAGGTTATTACGGCGGCATGTTTAAAGAATAGGGGTGGTTGCCATCTAGATGGACTTGAAACCCCGGCATCTAGCTAGGGTTATTTTGTCACCTTTTACGACAGGCTGCCACCGGCCGCAGAGGTCCAAAGATAGGACATAACAGTGTCCTAGCTCACTATTAATTACTGAAATAAGGGATTACTTCAGTAATTAATAGTGATCTTAAAAACATTGGTGATAAATACGCGGAGCGGACTCTTGTCGACCTTTATTTAAAAAAATTAAATTACTGAATATTACAAATCTTTATATTTATCAAATTGGTATTATCGTTAAAGAACATCCAGATGTGTTTGAAATTTATGAAACTCACAAGCGCTTTCTTAGAAGAGACAAAAATAAAAAGTTAATTTGTAACAGCGTCATATACCACAATAATTGTAGATTATGGTTATAAAGATCTACAATCATTTATCAAGCGTTCTAAGAGAGCTGCCATTGCGTTTGTTCATAAACAAATTGAAAAATTGGCTCATTGATAATTGTTTTTATGAGAATTTTTATTTGATATTAGTATTTTGACATAATTTATTGGATTTTTAGTTTTAAGACAATATTGCATGCCGAATGTCGGTGGAACATGTGGTGATTTTTATTTTGAGAACTTATGTACCGCAATAAATACCTATTTTATTCTATTCTGATTTAAAGTTGGTAATATAGTCGATAAAGATTGTAAGTTTCTGTCATCCGTATAGATTCAGACTAGATTAAATAGTCAGATGTAACAAGAGTGCTTTTTTTAATTAAGGCAAATAGAGGCTCTATCTTATATAAAAACCTCACATGAAAAGTACGCTCCGCGCATTAACGTACAGACAGCCTTATGTTCGGTTTTGATGCATGAGTAGCGATTTAAATTTCAAATGTCGTGGCAGAATTGAAGCAGATGCTTACAGGCAAATCTAAGCTGTTCATTTTTGGATTTCAAGACTTATTTACCTGTTAAACGTTTATGCATTGTGCTCCATTTCAGAGACGTATGGCGCTCAGTAGTTTTTTTTATTGCAGGAACAGCAGACAGCCTCACGGCCCACATAATAAGAGATACCTGGGTCACTATTCCCGGGACAAAACATAAGGTTATTGTGGCTGCATACTTATAGCCCCAGGGTGGTTGCCATCCGGACGGGCTTCGAGCCCTACCTCGTAGCTAGGGTTGTTTTGGAAGCTTAGGAGTCAGTATACTTACTGCAATCCTGCACGAAATTCACTCTAATTTCTAGCATCTTCCACAAGGAATTTTAACTGAAAGACATTGTGACAATACAATTCTACACTTCGAATTATAAGGGCATATACTACACATCCATGGTATAGTCGGTTAGAAACTAAAATATTTGAATAGGTAATAGTAATAAGGCTAGGTGCACACTCCGGTAAAATCCCAAGGGATCATTTCATTACAGTGATTTAAATATCAAAGGAATACATTTGGAACTGTTGGATTCCACCTCCGCATTCATTATGTATACGAGGTTTTATATTCTTCTTATTGCAATCCGGTTCCACTCGGCCTTTGGCATTTTGTTTTGTGTTTCGATACCGGTCGTTTTTTTATTTTTATTTTTTATTTTTTGCGTATATCTTGTACTAAAGCAACATTATATCATTTAATGTTATTTATAACAATGGTTTAATCGAAATCTTTCATATTATTGAAACGGAAAATAAATTAAAATCAAGCTCGTTATTTTTCTTTTAAGTTATATCATAGTAACTAATATCATTATTAACAAAGTTATCGATTCCGATTAAAAATTATATGTGTCAAATATAGACAACTACCGTATGATTTTTCAATCTTGGAAGAGAAGACGTCAGAACCCCGTCCGTAAGTGTAGTCACGCGAGGAGTAGTTTTGGAGAGTGTAAGCTTGCAGGCATTATCGAACCCCTATCACCTCAAGTTAATTCACAGTAACTAAATATAATACTGAACCCTACAGCCGGGGACGGCCTATCGTAAAAGGTGACAAGACATCCCCAGCTAGGTGGCAGGGGTCTAAGCCACGTCTGGCCTCTTAATATGTCGCCATTACAAGGTTATTATGTCGTGTCCAACCAAAGCGAATCAAGTTTTAGTTCCCAACGCGGACGGCTGCATACTAGCGGTATCCCTGGCATCGAAAACATTTTACTATTGGGGCGTCAGCCTAACTGCTTTTTCACATTAAAATAAAAAAAGTACTAGGCATGCCTTTTAAGTTCTGTCGATTCCATATTCCCCGGCAATTTTGAATTTGGAACTGTTCTATATTCGAATGTGTTCAAATTTTGAATCTCAAAACAGTTGAAAGAATTAGGATTAATGCTATTGTTTAGTCACAGCGTCGATTGGAATCTGTCAGGTCACGTACGAAAATGAATCTTTCTAAGGAAAATGTTCATTCAATAATTTTCTATAACTTTAGAAGAGGCCTGACACGGCTTCAGTGTTTTGAAGAGCTAACATCTGTGTATACGTAGTGTATGTCATACGTAGAGAGTAGAGAAGAGAAACAAGAGTGTAATTATAGTTATAAAATAGTAAAATAGTATATATCTTATAAAACAATACTTAAAGTATAAATGTTCGTTATCCGGATGGTGTTCAGTATCGCAATATCATCAGAAATAATAGCCGCTTTGAAGAGACGAAAATCGAGCGTAAGAAGTAAGTTTATTAAACTTAGCAAGATATCGCTCGCAGCCACTGATTTTGAATGCTGAATCGGGCGGAGTCACCCAAAAAGCGGGTCAATATAACGGAGACATTTCATCCCCCGGCCCATTTGGCGAGTGATTCCGTCAAGTCACCCGTTAATGGACTTTAGGGAACGGTCTTGGACAATTTTAAAAGGGCTCAGGCCAATTGCCGGATCAGGTTCAATGGGTCTTTTTTGGGACACAAAATATACGATATTTGTATATATATGACTTTAAGTTTGAGATATGTCTTACACACACATACACACACACTATGAATTATGTTTGTCTTCTGAAGTTTATACTTCAATGAAGTATTAAGGTATGTTTTGTGTCTACTGACTGATAGATATGGAGTTTAGTTTATTTACTTATCAAGACTTATCATCAACTTTTTATTAAGTTAGGTCATAGCTTACAGCCTTATGTAAAAGAAGCCGTTATGTGTTTGGGAAATGTCCCAAACACATAACGGCTATCACTAATGAGTGACAATATCAGTGTGCACTAGGAAAAAGAAGAACATATTATAATAATCAGAAAGGAGAAGAAAAATTGGCCAGGAATAGAGGACAAGAAAATAAATAATTCGCTTCGGTGAAGGGTTCGCTAACCGACTTTTTCTAATTCAATGTACACGGTCTTCGGCTTTGTCCATTGGCACGCCTATTTGTATTTATGAAATCCTCTGATCAGGCTAGTTGGACGCTGTACACTTACTCAGAAGTTCTGTAGTTATGGCTATACATGAATTTCCTCCTAACTCCATACAACCAGATATATTCGTATCCGAAGCACACAGGTTACAGGCTTGCTTATCACGTTTGTACTGTCCAGGTCTTCCGGTTCTATTCACTACACACCATCAAGCCTAGCATACCTTGACGACCTCCATGATGTAACGGCTAATGCTCTACGCTTGCGAGGCTCACGGATTCAGTTAGTTTTTTCAGTTAGTAATCTAGTATCCATAACACAAGTGCTATGTTACTTTGGAGCTAGGTGGAGTAATGTGAATTGTCCAAGTAATTTATATTCAAAGAAACCACGATCAGCTTTTCCTTCCCAATAAAAACTAAACTCAGAAAATCTGGCTGACACCCCACACAGCCACCATTTAATATCCTGATATTATGTACATTATAAGTCCTTGAGTTTATGTTTGTGTTACATTAAAGGCACATTAGGGATGTCTTCGTTGTTCAGGTAATATCTTCGGGATACAGTACCATTGTAACTTGAGCTCTTATGGTGGCTAAATTGCTTCTAAATGATTACAGGAATGGAGACGTTAGGGCTCTTTGTTGACTGGCTGTTCAGATAGATGAGATTGTATTGCATACGTACTGAAATTTGGACAAAAGACGTCTACGTTTTTGTCGCATCCATTTTTAAATATTAAATTTACATTACCACTCCTAGTTTTTCTGTTTTATATTATATTTATTTGAATAATAATAATCCAATGCATTTTATGTTCTTCATATAATTCATTCATTTCAGCCTACTAAAGTCCACTGGTAGACATAGACGTCTCTCAAGGTACGCTACTTAACTTGATCTGAGGCTTGCTGCATTCATTTCCTGCTAGCCGCTTTTTGCAGGTCATAGCCCTATATTGCCAGGGGGTTGTTTATGCAAGCAATTACTTCTGATGACTTTACTTTCTTAATTAAAAATTATCTTCAATCATATCATTAATCTATTTCATCAAATCTTTTTTCTACACGCAATTGCATATCTATTTGCTAAAAAAACACAACCAGTATATGTGGAAATAAGAAATACGTGGAAATAGGGAAATATTATATTATGCCAATCTATTTTTAATCTTTTTGAAGCCAAAAAAATATAATTTACATATTTAAAGATGAAAGCGCGGTGTTGCAGCGAGTTTACATACGTATGTTCCTACCAAACCTCATCACGTTACCCGTCCATCTAGAGTTGACACTTAGAATTCCGCCTATCTTAACTTCAATATAGTCTTACACTTAATGACTGGGAGGGACAGTACAGGCCTTTCTTATTTGGCTGGTTCACGTGTGTATTGCGGATGCCTGAATTTTATTATTTTCTGTGTTGAAATTCTTTTACGCTTTGCGATGATCGTTCAGTGTATTGGGTGTCTGGGCCTAATGACCAGACGAAAGGTTTACGTTAAGACATGCGCACATAATGTTAAACATGCGATGGTAGATTAGAACTAAATGAAATTAAAGAAGATATAAAGAATTAAAAAGGCTGTTACATGTAATGATTGTGTAGCCGATCTCTGTCAATCTCCCACAACCTTTCTATTATAATATACCCAAAGTACTAGCAGTTATTATCATTGCCAATGTAATTTTTTTCTGCAAGTATCAAACCAAGACAGTCATGTTTGCGTCATAGATTATATAAGGGAACATTTCTGGCGCCGAATCTCAGAGCACTCAGAACAGAAAATATGACGGATTGGACTGAAAATTGATCAACTTCTGATTTTTTCCAACTTAACATAATTTTGATTTAGTCTAATAAGAACTAAAAAATTAAAACTGTGACAATTCACACAGCGCCGTTTAATCCCATAGTAAGCAAGGCTCTTGCGTTATGGATACTAGACAACTGTTATACAACTTACATACGTTTCTTTTAAGTTAATACATATAGTATATAAATGCCAAGATTCGAAGCGGGAATCGAATCCGTGACCCCCAATGTTTGTGGAGAATATGCTGCAGGTGTTTAAATTGACACGCAACGACGCAAGAGTCGATTTTACGGCGATTAGCTTCATGGTAAACAAATTCCTGACCCTGAAATCTCGGTTCTCAAGATCGATATTGAGAAGAATGAAATGAGTATCAATGAATTCGCTTCCGAAGATATTTGAATACGCCTGACTATCGAACATGCACCGGACTTCTCCTTCAGTATCCATACCTTACATACACACTCACTACTGGCGAGGAGAGCGGCTCACGATGTCACCATGCCCTCACGGTCCACCGTCCACAGTCCATTTAGAACCGCGCGCAGAGGCAAGCGCCGCACCCCGGCCTTAGCCAAAACCAAAAAGGAGTAAGATCCCGTAGTGCTTTCGCACACAACGCACGGGGTCCCCACTGGCGGGAGAATATTCCATTAATTTCCCGTTTAATCAATATTGAAGACCGTACAAAGTGGAGAAGAATTATAAAAGCGCACCCCCGGATACGTAATAATGCAATATGGTGCAATGGAGATACATCAAAGATCCAACATGCTGACAAGAAATATGATGTCATATTATTTCGACGCGTGGCTAGATTCTGCTTCGGCAAAACCGACCTCGTCGAATGTAACAGCTGATATAATATTCTTATCCGAATCAAGAAAGGTAAGCCCACATCTCCCACTTACCGTAAAAAAGGTAAGTCGGGCCCACAATTGGAATATAATAATGCGGTATGGAATAAGAAAGGCACAAACGTAGCGCGGGGTCGCGGGCGGCCAATAAACGCCCCCGTATGGTCTGCAAACTGCTTGCCCAGCTCATATAGTCTTGCTGGAAGAGGCATGTATAAGTTTTTAAATATGCTACGATTTCCGTAGCGTATCGGCTGACGTACCTTGGTACGCTTGCGAAGGTCGCGGATTCGATTCCCGTCTCGCGTCTGGTTGTTCATCTATATCCGTGCAGGGGCGACAAAACAACCCAACGTGGTAAGGTCCCAAGCCCGTCTGGATGGCGACCACTTTTGGTCTTAAGTATGCCGCCATAATAACTTAGTTTTGTGTTCCGGCATTAGTGACTTAAGTTCCTGTACCCTTACGGGACAGCAGCGTGTTGGCGATGCTACTGGCGTTGCAAACACCCATAGGCGACGGTAACTGCTAAATTCTAAGCAGGCCGTCAGCCTGTCTGCTGTCCTACAGTAATAAAAAAATGTATATATTTACAAAAGAAAAAAGTATGTATGTAGTATATTAATTATGTAGTACCCGTAACACAAGTGCTAGGCTACGTACTTTGAGATTAGATGGCTTTGTGTAAATTGTGTTAGTATACTTATTTATTTATATATTTAGGAAATGAATCCTTATAGTTTTCGTTAGGTTGTTATAATTTTCTTATTTCTTTTGAATAAAAATGAATTAGTCCAGTCCCTGATTTTCGAGGTAGAAATTTTAACACGTGTTTTATCTGTGAAATTAGTTATATACTAGTTGACCCGACAAACGTTGTTCTGCCATATGAATTTAAAAAGTGGCCTATGTCCTTCTCCAAGGTCCAATTTATGACTATACCGAAATTCATCAAAACTGGTTCAGCGGTTTAGGTGTGAAAGCGTAACAAACAAACAAAATCACTTTCGCATTTTTAATATTAAGATGTAAATTCTATTACTCTGCTGAGCTATATCCTAATTGCAATACTTTATTTTTCTTAAGTCTCCTTTTCAAATTGACTAATTACCAAATCGAAAATCTCGAATGGATACGAATGCACTAAATCGTGTATTTAGTGCAGTCTTTCAGTTTATGTTATAACTGATACCTAGTCCTGCCCTTCTCCCGTATTATATAGGGTCGGCATAACATGTTCTCTCCTTGCACCCTCTTCTGTTAGCCGTCGTCTCAACACTCACATTATATTTAACCTACAAAAAAAACGGGGGAGATTCTCAAGTCGACGCGTATCTTTTTTCTTTTTTTTTTATATATGACACGCATAACTTTTTACAGAGTAGTCCGATTTAAAAAAAAATTATTGGAAAGGCGCATCACTCTTTATGTAATTAATTAATTTGCTTGTTTGGCGCCGACTCAAAATTACTTAGGTATACTTACATTAGTTTATGAACTTTGTTAATAAAAAGAAGTTTTATTATTTTTGCTTTTCATTCTTTTTCACCATATCATCTTTTACGCATTACCATCTTTTTTTTTAGTCTACCTCTCCTCCTGTTTCCGTACCCTATTATTTCTATATATTCTTTTGTTATAGGGCATACCTCACTTCGCATTATATGCCAATATTTTATTTTTTATTTTTATTTTATTGATGTACAAAACAAATTACAACCAACGAAATTACCTAGTCAGGTCATAAGTATTGTCACACAGTAAAAACTTTTCTTTTAGAATGCTGGCCACAAAAAAGTTTATTGAATTAGAATTTAGAATTGTTCATGAAAATAAAAATGTATAACTTTTAGAATTTTACTCATTTTTAAATATGGAGTGGACGCTTAAAGAAGACCGTGTTGCAGTTATTGCGTTGTATCGTTGCGGTTACGCGCCAATTCAAATTTTTAACATACTGAAAAATTTGAATATTACCAAAAGATTCGTTTATCGTACCATCAAACGATACAATGAAGACTCTAGTGTAGATGACAGGTCAAGAAGTGGTCGCCCTCGGTCTGTTAGGACTCCAGCAGTGATAAAAGCTGTGAAGGCACGAATTCAAAGAAATCCCAAACGTAAGCAGAAACTGTTGGCCCTTCAGATGGGGTTAAGCAGAACCACGGTGAAAAGGGTGTTAAATGAAGACTTAGGGCTTCGGGCATATCGAAGAAAAACAGGACATCGTTTGAATGCTCGTCTAATGGACCTGAGACTGAAGAGATGCCGCGCTTTGTTGAAGCGGTACGCGGGAAAAAAATATCGGGAAATTCTTTTTTCGGATGAAAAAATGTTTACCGTAGAAGAGAGCTACAACAAACAAAATTATAAGGTGTACGCACACAGTAGTGAAGAAGCGAACAACCGTATTCCGCGTGTCCAACGAGGTCATTTTCCATCCTCGCTCATGGTATGGTTGGGAGTTTCTTATTGGGGCTTAACAGAGGTACATTTTTGTGAGAAAGGTGTAAAAACGAATGCTGTTGTGTATCAAAATACAGTCCTGACGAACCTTGTGGAACCTGTTTCTCATACCATGTTCAATAACAGGCACTGGGTATTCCAACAAGATTCGGCGCCAGCTCATAGAGCGAAGAGCACACAAGACTGGCTGGCGGCGCGTGAAATCGACTTCATCCGGCACGAAGACTGGCCCTCCTCCAGTCCAGATTTGAATCCGTTAGATTACAAGATATGGCAACACTTGGAGGAAAAGGCGTGCTCAAAGCCTCATCCCAATTTGGAGTCACTCAAGACATCCTTGATTAAGGCAGCCGCCGATATTGACATGGACCTCGTTCGTGCTGCGATAGACAACTGGCCACGCAGATTGAAGGCTTGTATTCAAAATCACGGAGGTCATTTTGAATAAACTTTAATGTCATAAGAATCTATGTTTTGTTAAGTTCATTTTGGTATATGAATGGTTACATAATTAATAAACTTGTTACAATTATTTTACATTAAACATGTGACAGAATTTATGACCTGACTAGGTATAAGTTTAGATATTCAATATAACAATCTGGATTGCAATTCAAAGCAGGTGCATACAGAAAAATTGTAATACTACGCTGGTTTTTTAGTTTTTCCGTTTATATCTATACCGCTTCATATAATTTGACATCTGTGTATAGAAAAATGTAGTTGTTATTAAAAACCCAGAACAATCAGTGTGCGACGCGGCGCGGTCATTCCGGCCTCGTATCCAATTACGAGACACATTCTCGAGACTGTCGGGCTCGCGTCTCGTATTGTTCATAACTAGATTCTCTTACGGTATGTTGTTATCAGGTCTTAAATGTGTTTTAATATCGTTAGGTAGCTTTTTTATTGCTGTAGACGCAGTATAGTAGACGGGGTGACGGCCCACTATACGATAACAGTTACCGTCGCCTACAGATGTTTGCGATGCTAGAAGCACCGTGGGAATTAGAACCTGGTAAATTGTGATCGATGTAATCGTGATTGATAATGATTTTCTTATATTCTTAATATTATTTCTCACCAAAGTCTGTGTAACCCATCTTTGACAAGTGTTGGAGCTAGACCTTACATTCCATCTAAGGAGAAACTTCACGAGTCCAGTTGTGGTAGATTATGCAAGATGATGATTTCAAGGACATATCGTTGTGAACAATGCCGTCCCATCTAATCTTCTTCCTGTCCTTATCCCAGCTTTGTGGAGTTGGAATAACATTCCTCTTCTTCCACTCTCCTCTATTACATTTTGTATGCATTGCATTGCATCTGTGCAGGGGCGGAGACAGAATACTAACCTCTGTGGCCGGGGTTGGCCTGTCGTAAAAGGCGACAAAACAACCCACTCTAGCTATAGGGTTCCAAGCCCGTCTGGATGACGACCACCTTTGGTCTTAAGTATGCCGCCATAATAAGCTTGTGTTGTGTTTCGGCATTAGAGACCCAAGTTCCTGTACCTTTATGGGACAGCACCGAGTCCACGATGCCACTGGCGTTGCAAACATCCATATCCATTTCCTATCCAATAAGGAATAATAACAACCCATAATGCCACATTGTTACGTTAGGGCTCCCCAAAGTGATCGAACAGTAGGTAAACCTTTCACCGTGGGTACATGGCGATTATGGTTATATGCATATTAGGTGAAAAAACTGCATAAGAGCTGTATACCATCGCGAGATTCGAACCCGCAATCTAAGCTGGTCTCCGTATGTGCTACCACGTATCTATGGAAGAAGGCTACCATATTACTCATTCAGAAGGCTGTGAAAGGCATCAAATGTCAATAACACATTGCTGGTTTATAGTAATGGTAAATAATGCGAATTCCCATTCATTAGCATGCGAATTATTGAGTCTCAGCATACTAATTGCTATTTACTAATATGAACATTAATAATTCTTAATTTTGTTAATATGCGAATTAAATACCAGCAGAAGGTAAAAATATTATTTTTTTGTTACGCATATTAAATAGGTATTTTATAGAGGGCATATCCTAGCGTGCGTTTACTTTTTACTCGCCGATTAATTTATGCTAGTATATTTGCAAATTTTATATGATTAAGTTAATTAAAATATATTGAACAACTACCTGCGTTATCCTGTTTAGCGTCCTACGTACCTACTGGTAGAGCTTCAGAGAATAGCACATTATACCAACAAAAAAAAACTCATAAGCGTTGTCGCATCAGACCGTCGCTTTTGAATAAAATTAATGAACTAGGTATTGAAATAAAACGAAGTTACGTGAAGTTTACCATAAATCCGTGGCTAAGCCGTTCTGAGATTTGCTCTCGTAAACGCACTTACAAACAGACAAACTTATGAAGCGATGAATTAATTTTTCATTTCACAAAATTTCGCATCTACATTTATTTTTCTAAACGCTAAATAAACATTCGCATGCTACTCGTAAACATGAATGTAAATGCTAATTATTCCATCACTACTGGTTTATAGAGAGCAAAAGAAAGGCAACGTTTAGTTTACATAAATTTTATTTAGGGTTGTGAAAGCATCGAATGCAACCAAGACGATGACACACAGACTCATCTAATACACAATGTGATACTCGTATGCCTGTTGTAGTGTATGTGCGTTGACATAGCAGTGCCTGCCATCTGAGTGTTGAAATGATCCGTTAAAACCAAGATGCGCCATTTATGGTTGCATACCTCACCCGAAACCGCGCCACGGGATCCACTAGTATAGTTTTATAGGTGTTCAAACTCTGAAAGGGGTCGGTTTAATTAAATTCAGTCCCGCCCGTGGGGGGCCTCGTAAGTTATTCAAGGGCATTTCAGGACGTTTTAGTGGAGACGTTTTTGGACGTTTGAGACATTTTGTAAAATTGTTTCGTGTTTAATTTGTAAGTGTAAAAATTAATTACGTGTGTTAATTTATTTTAAATTAAATTTATGATACGCTTCATAAAGATGGCGAGGTTGGGTTGGGGAGATTGGGGAGCTAACATCACCTTGCAAGCTTGAGTTCCCTACTTTTAGGGAATGTCGTGGGCGACTGACAGGACATGGAGATCCGGCGGATGTCGATTACGGTACGGTATTTTAATACCTCTAGCATTTGTTACTAGAACTAATTCGCTTCAAATTAAAAATATGTAGTCCCTAGTTGTTCGTGTCGATATCTCTTGAGCAAGAAAAAAAAATGTGTGTGACTTGATCCGTCGCTACAGGAGTCAGCTTCGTCTGGCTTCAACTAAACGACAGACGAGGTTTTTTGTCGGCGTATTGAGCTTCGACTCGCATAGATCTTGTTTTTTAAGGCATTTATAAAAAAAAGTGATACAATTGGAAACTGGCGCAAAGTAACTGCCTTTATCAGGACGACT
Organism: Malacosoma neustria; assembly: GCA_963693495.1. Taxonomy (NCBI): domain Eukaryota; kingdom Metazoa; phylum Arthropoda; class Insecta; order Lepidoptera; family Lasiocampidae; genus Malacosoma; species Malacosoma neustria. The sequence continues at coordinate 9,492,165 of OY856395.1, read as the reverse complement.
TAAAAGTTCTCAAGCTTTGATTACAACTGGGACTTATCAGTTGGATAATGATGAAGTTAACGTGGTGAAAGGAAATTCAGTAATACCCCGACTTACGCTACACTGTTAACGCGAATTCGACTTACAAACTCGGTCAAACCTATAGCGTAAGTCTGGGTAATTACTGTATCCTAAAATTACTTATTGTTGCTGGAATTCAAATATATGTGGTTCAAATAGCCAATTTCCAGCTTAGCGTATGCATTTCCTCTCGCTATTGAGCGTAGCTCCTAAAAAAGTTATCAAAAAATAAAAAAAATGTGCGTCTCGGGACGCCCGACAGAAGTGACAACTTAAACTAATCTAAGTTGTACTATTTAATATTGAAACTAATATTGAAATAAGTAAAAATAATTTTAAATAAAAATAATATTGAAAGAAGCTTAGGTTATCCCTTAAATTTTATGTTTATTAATATGATTATGTAAGGAAAGGTTATTTATTAATAAAACCAAAAGTAATTCAAATATAACTAAAGTTTACGAATTTTCAAAATTTCCAATAACTGTTTCAAAATTATATTAAATTATTCCCTAATGTAGATTCTTTATAAAAAAAACTCAGCTGTATCTCATTGTAATAAAGTCGCAATTTGAATAGATCTAGTCGCTGTGGGTTAGAGTGAGAGAGAAGGAGCCTGCCTACCGCTGCCATATGCGTGAGAGAAAGGGAAACTAGACAGACTGGCGCCGTAACGCGTTACATAACGACGCAGTTTACCCTCATATAAGAAGTTATCACTTCAAAAATAAAAAAACCAAATTATTAGTCTGTCTATACTGTCCCGCTGGTACGTGTACAGTCATAATCAAAATAAAATTGGATCAATACGTTATATTTGAAATCGTATCAACGAACGGAGCCATCGGGCGTCTTTGAGACAATTTAGCCAAGACATGACTGGGAAAGACAGGTACAGTCGTGTGCTTACGGTTTAGGATCGTTATAGTTAAAAGCTACGTCTCTTTTTGTACATACTACTTATTACGCATATTAGTTATAATATATTATTGATCTGAAAGTTCATATGAATGGATCTTATTAATCAATCACATCACAACGAGTGAATGGAATTTTTATGGATTAGGACAAAACATAGACTGATTTCCGGAATTTTTTCATTTATATGACGGTAACGTGAAACATTAATGTTTTTTTACGATTGATGACCATATATAACAAGTAATGGGACTCATAAATTCTATGTTCATTTCAGTTATGGCTTAAAATTGGAATTTCAACCAAGTCGCTGCTACAGCATCTCTTTTAATTCACATATAAATTAATCAAAAAAATTATGGAACATACAAACTAAATAGGTATCTGGTAGCTCAGTAGTATTTCACTCAGATACTAATCTAGAGGTCCCTAGTTCGAATACCACGTTGCCATGCACCACTTAGGCAGTTTCTCTCGACTAATATTCATATTATAGCATAATTGTATGTACCGACGGTAAAGGAAAACATCGTAAGGAAACCTGCACATCGCGTTCACCGGTATATGTAACCCACCTACCCGCTTTGGTTAAGCGTGGTGGGTATTACTGTTCGTTTCTTCCGAGTATAGCCGGAACTCAGTAACAGGACGCTATGTGCTGTTGTTAAATAGACCAGAACAAACTATTTGCAGCCTAAATAAGAGGTGACAAAGGTATCGATCTAATAATATCGTACCTGTGATCTCGACCCATACGGACCACAAAATATTTGTATAGTGCAAAAAATGTGTACGTCCTCCTACGTACGTCCCTCAATTGCATGTTTGTAAATTTAGCTGCGATACATGTGTTTTTATAGTGCTGGGAACTTTAAAAAAATTATTGAAACATTATCAAACAGAATTGCTTATCGTATTGTATATATAAAAATATATCACAAAAATGTGAGTACGACTGTACACCAATAATCATATTGGACAGTTATATTCGAGACAAAAATGAGACGTGACTGTACTTTCTTTTATTTATTAAACTTTATCTGTCTGACAAATGTATTTTGATAAACTCAATAAACCAACTTAAAACTCTGACTTTGTCCGGGTAAAAAAAACGGGAACAACACAAATGTATTTCTATGTCTAGCCCTGTTGACTCTTTAAAATGGATTTGCTTCTCGAACATACCAACCCAAATTACGCGTACTAATTGCGCTTTGTGCGAAAACTCAACAGTGGGCCGCATGATCCAAAATATAAGCTTTGAAAACCACAAATGATGATGATTGATTTGATCTATGATTTAATCTATGTCAATGGTCGGCAACCTTGTCATCCAAAAGAGCTAAATATAGATAATAAATACATAATTGAAATTTATTCAATGAGCCATTTTTTAACATATTATGCTTTGCTTTAGCAGAAAACATTATTACGGAAATAATTACATATAATAATCTTCTATATAAATATAATGATAGAGATCTGCAGTATTGCGCGCATTACGGCAAAACTACTGGATTGATTTCAGTTAAATTTTCTAAGTTTTATTTCATAGACACTTGGCAAAGATCTTTCTAAAAAAATTATTGCGATATCTTCATTTAATATAAAGTTATTAAAGTTTTAAGAAACGACTATTTTTATAAGCACTACGTGTTCAGTGATGTGTGTTTTCTGGCCGCGGAGAAGTGGGGCAGGCGGTGTAGCGCGCATGCATAGTAGAGGGGAAGACTCTTGTACCTCTGCCTCGTGACGAAAACTTTATTAATATATCAGGTGTCAGCTAGTAAGTAATATTCCGTGCCTGGACTAAACATTGCGCGGAAGAAACCGTAGCCGATGCGTCAACGAGCTGCATGGCCGTCGCGAGCCGTGGGTTGCCGACCACCAGTCTATGGTATTCATTACAGCGTGCCTTTTCAATGGCGAGGGTGAGCGATACAGGTGTAAATTTTAAAATGATACCCAAGTATAGGTGAGCCAATTAGGGCAACTCTGCAGTGATCATTAAAATAAAAAATAATAATAACCCATAACGTCCCAGTGCTAGTCTCGGACCTCGGGCCTCCTCCTAGAGAGAAGAGGAGGTTTACCCCTTCCACGCTTGCCCAAGGCGGAATGGCTTACACATACCGGTGATCGCGATGTTTTCTATCACCGTCAGTAGCTGGCCATATGTGGTGAATAATAAGTATACACACGTTGGATGAGGAAAATCTGCCAAAGCGGTACATGCCATCGAGGAATTCTAACCCTTTATTTTGGTGTTTGAGTGCAATACCACTGAGCTACTCGTCCTTGTTTTCCAATTACAGCACTAGAGCGCATTATGCGACATAATGCTCAACGTTGATGTTTCAACTACACTACAGCAACGTTTTGCACAATCGAGCACTCTCAAAAGTGGTGCGTGTAATCGAATACCAACTCAGTGACAGAATATAAACAAATGTTTTTTCTTTAAATTGGCATTGATCGAAATTTTATTTATTTATCGTTAGTAGTGTTGTTTGTTGTTGAGGTGGAAGACGTACTAAAGAAAATAAGACGGTTAAAATGGCGATGGACAGGACATATGACAAGGGAAAGCAGAATGAAATGAACTAAAATTATAACAGAATGGCAACCACGTGATGGCAAAAGAAAAAGAGGCAGACAAGCTAAAAGATGGACAGATGATATCAAGATGATTGGAGGGACAATCTGGTCTAGAAAAGCTACCAACAGAGAAGAATGGATGCAGGTGGAATAGGCCTATGTGTCACTGGACACGCTGATCACTGAACCGGGAAACCCGATTAGATAGATCTAAGTTAAAACAATTTGCTGCTGTGTGCTGTGTGTGAAATAATCAAAGTTAATTCAAACTGTGTTAAAAAAATATAAGTATGGATGAAGGTACAAACATTAACTTCTTTTTTATATTCCACATTTAAAATGTGAATACAATTTCATTTTAGAATTCGAATCTATATTCAATTTTTTTTTCAATACTGAACTTAGCGCACTCTGGTGGTGCATTTGAAAATTAATTCACGTTCCAATTAACCATAAGCATAATTGGGCATTGTGCGCCACTGAGTCGCATTATGCTCTGTAATTGGAAACCAAGGCGTAATTATAATTATTCGATTCTAAATAAACAATTCAAATAAAATAAACGCAGCAATAACGTGCCGCTATTCGGTATGTGTACGTAGTAACGCCGAATTACTGTAAAACATACATAAAATTAAGTGACAAACAAACATCACTCTTTCTAAACATGTCTCATGCACAATAACGCTCCTAATACACTGTGTATTTAGCAATAAATGTCGGTGTGAGATATATGGACGCGTATACAAAATGCCGCTGTCGTTATGTTTGTCAAGGTGTGTAGGTAAAATGGAGGGGAGATGGATTGCTTACGAACACTACTTAGTTATACACCTGGTCGGTATTTGATTGTATAGTTATTTTGTAAATGACACCCAAAATTTTATATATTTTGGGTGTCATCTTTTCCAAATCACTACAAGATATGAATTCGAAATATTAATTTCAAAATAATTTGAAACAAATGTTAATCAACAAAATGTCTTATAACGTTTTCGAATAACTAAAGGACAAGTTTCTTATTTAAAAACAAATTATTATTAACCAATTGACATTAAAAAATTGTTATTATTTTATTAACTTGATGAATGACTTTTCAATGAATTTTTTTTTTTTTTGGTTATTTGTTGAAATTAATTTTATTTTATATCAATCAAATAAATATTATAAAAATTATAATTATATTAATTTAATTGCAAATAGATGAATACTGTCTAATTAATGTATACCGTACTAGCTTACTAACTACAAGCGTTATTCGCCAAAATAAAAAATCAAATACATTTTGGATAGTATTTCCGTAAAATCATTTACGTTCTTAGAGAGTGGTAGGGCGCCAAGCCCGTCTAGATGGCAACCCAGTTGGTGACCGACCCTGATGGTGTATACTGTCCGTTACATCCGGAGAGGGGGGGTGGGGCAACAATCGGATTATTATAATATTTGTGTGCTTTAAGAAATAAAGTTTTCAACACAATGCGCTATTTTTCAAGCTCCACGAAAGTCATCTAATAAGATTTGTATAAAAGATATTGAAACAGTTTTATGAAAAACTAATTCACCGTAGAAGATTATTTCAGGTGAATAGATAGACAAACGGTTGTTTTTACCTTCAACCAGTTTGTATAGTTTTAATATTATGCGAAGCAATATCGTTTGTTGTGCTGAAATTGCACCGGATAATAATGTTTTAAGTCCTTTGAATTAAATAAACTGGAAAAGCGAAACTGTTGTTTTTATTTTTATGTTGTTACTTTTAACAAACAGTTTCGCTCTATCTACGATTTATATCTATATTCGTTTCTAAACCTAAGAAATCTATACGAATAAATAGATTTGCCAAGGCTCTAAGATCAATTGGATGGCAAACGGTCCTGGTTTTTAAACTAAGCCTCTTCGAGGCCGGCGCGTTGGCAATACATCTGATGTTACAAACGTCTATAAGCGACGGTAACCACAGTTCACTATCGGCTGGGTCATTTGCCTGTCTGCTGAAAAAATAGTATTTCTTTGTATTATTATATACGAAATTATAGTTCAAAGATGTTCCGTCCCTTCGACCATTGAAAATACCACGCTTGGTCATAGAAAGTAGGAGGTGACAAATAAAAAAAAATCTGTCTGTAAAAATGATTAGTAACTGTACTTATGGATTACTGCGTGAAAGCTAGAAGAGTAGGTGAGTCTTGTTATATACTACGGATTGTCACCAAGGGGCGGGAGGGGAGTAAAAAAATTTAAATATACGTCACGAGGCATGGGTACGTTCCCTTAGATAAATCAATCCGTCTTAGACAAGCGTGGCGATCATAGTGTCCATTCCCCCTAGATGGAGACTTGAGCACAGCCGTGAAACGTTACGGAGACTCCTCCTGAATATGCGGTCATATCCAGTAGATGTTATTTGCGTGTTTCAGCTATAGCACAAACAGGACCGGTCTCGGTATCTTCGTCTGAATATTGTGTATTCTGGAGACTTGCTTTTGTGCCTTTCAACGTGAATAGTAATGCAGGCGTTTATCAGAAGCTTTCAGGGGAACTCTGTGTGAATGTTTTACTTTGATGTAAAATCGGAATGGCTATTTGAATGCAGAATATAAAGAATAATACTCTTTATTGCATTAATAACACAGAAAACATATATCAAACATACACATGAAAGAAAATAATAGGCGGCCTTATTTCTGAAAGTAATCTCCACCAGGCAACCGTAGAATGTGTAAAAAATTACATATCATACATATTGGTGGGGCTGAAAGACCGTAAAGGGAATGGTGCGGCTTAGGTCTCGAAAGATGGTAGCCGCGTTGCGGGAAACAAAGGTAGTGCGGGTCCGATAATTAACGTGGAAAGGAAAAGAGACGGAAATACCCAGCAAGTCAAAAAGAGCGGCGACTCATCTGAGGTTCTCCAATTTGCTACCCTCCACGGCTGGTTCTGCGGTTTGTAGTCTAGGACTTTATAGGGCGGTGCTAGTTGACCGCCGAATTAAAGTAAGGGAGATATTAGAGGTTATGAACATATCAAAAGAACGTGTTTGTCACATATTAAATCATTATTTAGACATGAGAAAGCTATCCGCGCGTTGGGTGCCGCGTTTGCTCACGTTAGACCAAAAACGTGTTCGAATGAACATTTCCAACGCTCTGTTGGCGCAGTTAAGACGCAATAAATCCGAGTTTTGGCGCTGTTTAATTACTGTAGATGAAATTTGTATACACCATTATATACGCCCGAAACAAAAATACAGTCCAAACAGTGGACTGCGAAGGGGGAACCGACTCCAAAAAAATCAAAGAACTGTTTTTTCGGAATCCAGAATTAAAGTTTAAATTGGTCATTCATAACACTTCTTTACAAACCAAAAATTGTTCACCCAAAAAGTGCTCAAACCCGCCTAAAGAAGTTTTCACTTCAAAAAAACTCAACTGTATTTCATTGTAATAAAGTCGCAATTCGAATAGATATGTAATGTAATGCAATGCAATCATTTAAATGTTACATTATAAAATAAACCTAAGGTCATTATTAATAAGGTTGGTATTACTGGAGCGGAACTCCGTCTTACTTCTTACGATCAGGACACGTGACCTGACGCAAGTTTAACATTTTTTACCCATCACAAAAAAGTGCACAACGCCGCTAAAGAAATTTTCACTTCAAAAAATGTAGCCTATGGTCCTTCACTAAGTTTCAATCTATGACTATACAGAAACTTATCAAAATTGGTTCAGCGGTTTAGGCTTGAAAACGTAACAAACAAACAAACTCACTTTCAAATTTATAATATTAGTTAGGATAGATATTACGTCCACGTCGGTGACATCCCTTTCTCTCTTTTAAGGGAGAGATTCTAATTTAATTCTTAAGAATTAACTAAGCAAAACATGCAATCTCGGCATCTCATATAACTGAATTAATGTTCTGCTCAAGCGGGCCGAAAACCAATTTTTGGGGGGTACCTCGTGGCCCATGCGGTCTCCACTTGACACTTGACGAGGGGTTGACTCCGCTTAGTTTACTTGTAAGTGTTATACACACAGTTCGATTATATATAGCATTTTTTTAATTAATTTTTTAGTGTATTTTTACTCTATATTTCTTGTCTGTTTGTTTATTAATCCAAATTTTCGTACATTGCATACATTTTAATCATAATGGGTTATATCATGAGTAGCATAATTATTTAGAGAAATACGTTACATTATTATAAGTAACTGACTGCCACATGACTTACATGATTGTATAAATTTTAACCTATTTAAGCAAACTACTTGAAAAAATTGTAGCAAATATTTAATACTCTCCGTGCAGGGGCGGAGAAAGAATAGTAAGTAACCTCTGCGGCCGGGATCGGGCTGTCGTAAAAGGTGACAAAACAACCCACATTAGCTACGTGGTAGGGCCACGAGCCCGTCTGGGTGGCGACCACCTTCGGTCTTAAGTATGCCGCCATAATAACCTTGTGTTGTGTTGCGGTATTAGTGACCCAAGTTCCTGTACCCTTACGGCACAGCAACGTGTTCGCAATGCCAGTGGCGTTGCAAATACCAATAGGCGACGGCAACTGCTAAATTATAAGCGGGCCGTCAGCCTGTTTGTTGTCCTACAACAATAAAAAAAACCAACTTGAACAAATTGTAATTACATATTTAATACTAATTGACGTCGCTCATCGGAACTCATGCAAAAGAATTGGGTTCAATTACGACCCGGTACATCTGAAGCTTACATATCCGATCTCGAAGTACGTAGCTAAGTATTTGTTAGGTTTAAGTCACGGGGGTAAATTTGTACGCACCTATTGCCAGGTAGTCTTTCGTGACATGCCCTGAGCGAAAAGTATATGTATTAGAAGTCATGGCATATAACTATTGGAGCTGTCATTACATTGCGTTTAAACTTCTAATTTTTTTTATTGCTGTAGAACAGCAGACAGACTGACGGCACGCTTAGAATTTAGCAGTTTCCGTCGCCTATGGGTGTTTGCAACGCCAGTAGCATCGCGAACACGCTGCTGTCCCATAAGGGTACAGGAACTTGGGTCACTAATGCCGGAACACAACCCAAGGTTATTATGGCCCTACCACGTAGAAGAACATAATTAACTTCTCAGCCGATGCCGGGATCTGAAGTGTAAGCATGGTGTGCCAGGATATTTATTTATTTCTTTTATTAAAGACATTTCCCTCCCTTGAGTATAACTCTGCAGACTCGCCAAACTATTTGAGTAGCTAATGAGCTAGTTATGAAGTCGGATTAAACGTTTGAAAAAATATGAATAATATAGTAATGTTTTTGTTCATCATTCTTCGTATTTGTATGTCACAGCGCTATTTGAAGTTGAAACCGCGGCCGTTTTTGCTCGCGATGTAATAAATTATGCAGCATGTTATTGTCTTTTGATACTATCTTAAGTTAGTGGCCTCCTGGAAGGGTTGTGTTTGAATGCAAGGATGCTTTTGTTCGCTATCCTACATGAGACTGTTCCCCATTACTGGGTTTCTTATCTTCTAAATTATGGGTTGTGTGGAATTGGAGTATTCTTATGTTTTTGCCTTTTTTTCATATAAGATTATAATATTGTATAAGATTGTAGACGTAACTAACAGCTCTTTCAGAGGGTTCATCTCGGTTACGTTTGGATTCAAATCGAAGCCCCGTGGTACAGGGGTAGAGTAAGAATACTGCGGCCAGGGTTGTTCTGTCGTAAAAGGGGACAAAACAACCCTAGCTAGCTGGTAAGGCCACTAACCTATATGTTACCATAGTAAACTTGTGTTGTGTTCCGGCATATGTGACCCAAGTTCCAGTATTCCGACGCAAACAGCAACGTATTCGCGTTGTCTCTAGCGGTTCAAACATCCATATGCGATGGTTACTGCTTACTATTTATTGGACCGTCAGCTTGCCTGCTGTTACTCAGCAAAAAACAACACGAGATAGTTTCAGGGGGATAACGCGGAGGGGTCTTATTGCGTCGATGCTATTCCGGACCTCTTTCTTTGGCCATAAATGTACAAGCAAGAATGCAACTATGTACTGACAAAAGGTAGCAGAAGAGGCGGTTCTCGGCTTTGGAGAAGAGAACCAAATTTATGTCAAATCTTTTTGTACGTTTTTGTATTTATATTATTATAAGAAATCTTTTTCGTGCCTTTATCACAAATATGTGGAGTCGGCACGTGTCCTACTTTCATCTCAAAATTTACACATTTTTGCCGTATAATCTTTTACACACAATCCATCCATGTTCTTTTTGTTCTACTCCTTTCCCTACCCCCTCCTTTTATATCTATATACTCTTATTTCTACCAATTTTTTGTTACATGACATCCTTCTTTTCGCATAGTATAGCGTACGTAGGCTTTACACAGGCTAGTCTTTTCAGCTTCTCCTGGTATATTCAATTTTAATAAATAATTTATTGATCTTTGTGCTACACTCATCCATCTTCAAATTCACATCTCAGCAGCATGCATCCTTTCCCTTTGTGGCTCAGCATTCCGACTCATATAGTAGACAGATCTTATACATTTAGTTTTAGTCTAAACCTTACTAAAAATAATAATAAATCGTATTGATTTACTATATTTTTTTGATAAACAAAACAAGAAAACGAAGTGTCAATGAAAAAATAGACGCAACACACGCGCGACATTATCTCCCTTTAATATGTAAATTAACGTTAAAACCGAAGTATTCCTGTATAATGAACATTTGATTTACATTATAAAATGTATTTACGTCATAGATTTTTAAAATAGCAACGTACACATAACAGAGAACAGGATTAAATTACTCTTGTTACGCACCATCTAATCGGTTGCCTTTGATTCTATAGGAAAACTCATTTTTAAAACATTATTTTACTCTTAAAAACTTAACCAAAGTAATGTCTTATGGCAATAAATAATCTCTTTAAGCAATTTTTGTAGCTATTTTTATTATAAATGTACAATAGATTAATTTGTATAGTTTAGTTATCCGTGAGTTCACCCAAATGATCTAGACGGAAGAAAAGCGCAGGTCTCAGTTTGCTAGCACCATGCTGAGTTTTGATCCAGTACAGGACAATGATACTTTTTTGTTTATTTATTTTTGTATCAGAGGATTTGTTAATTTGTCCTAAATAAATGATTGTTTGTTTTTTTAATGAAAAGGCTATTTCATAAGCGTAAATCTCGAAAGTATTTTTTGTACTGATGTAAAGTGGTATATCTAATTTTTTTTAAAGTGTAATCTTAAAATATTTATTCAATATTTAAAACCTCATAAAATACCGTACTAAAAATCTCACTAACCACTCCAAATAAGTCAGTATTTGGTTTAGGGCATGAACTCGCTATCTTTCGGTAGGTAAGAAACGCTTGATATAATTATTTAATTGGAGCATTCGCTTTCTTCGAAAACTAACTCGCATGACTAAGTAGCTCATGATAGTAACAATGTGTCAGACTGACACTGTCAGTCCATATCAAAACTTGATGAAGCAAGTAGATAACTTCTCAAAATATCTAATTTGCACTTCTCGCTACTGTTTTAATATTATTAAATAATTTTTGTGACTTACGTCAGTACATTTTGTTGACGCTACTTATCCGCGACGATGTACTCAGTGCGTATCCGCTGAATAATGAATGATACGACCAGTTCGGCACGGATCGAACGTTTAAGTCCCATCACTAATTTAACGGTTATAGCTTCTTATTGCCGGCCTGGCGTCCCGCCTGAGTGGTTTGTATTATACCACTGGGCGGAATACTTAATATCAAGATAGATGATTACAAGGCCTTATTTTAGGAGTTCCGCAATACGGTTCTAGAAAACGCTAAGGGGTACCTTAGTAAGTTGTTTATGTAGGTGCCTTTGAATAATAGATTATTTTTGTTGCTATTTCGCCTTTGAAATCATTACCGACATAGGTACATGAGTTAGACTTTATGCTTCATTCCCTTCGATACCCATATATGACTCTCTGATTGGGCAGTAGCGATCATCAAGAGATTCCTGAAAGAATTAATTGAACTATAATAATTTTTATGAGGGTAACCCCATTCCAAACACATAAAACTTTCACCAATACCTCTACCGTTATTTAGAAGAGGATACAAACTAGGTGGATAGATTTGAGCCCTAGAGATGTTGGAATCCACCATATCTCTCACAGGGTAAAATTATCTACGTATTTTTAAGTATTCTTTTGTGACATTCTCTTTTCTGACTTCTGCTGCGGAAATATAAAAATATATCATCACTATTGAAACAGCGTCAAAAAGTAAGCGACGGAGCGTTAGTGTTATGGATACTAGACAATTAATATATTTATACATTTTTTTAAAATAAATCGATGGTAATTGAATCCCACAAACGTTATGGTGGTAGTTTTTAAATAGAATATATAGACTATAAACTTTCATCACTGTATTCACATGCAGTCAGAATTGTCCCAAAAGTCAAATACGCCTAGCAAAATAACACTCGAATCACAAATAGCTTCGCGATTAATCGCCTCCATTCGCATGGGAATCGAATATTGGACCAACAAGCGGCTAAACCGTTAAATTAAGCTTCTATCAACTGGACATTAATGTGGGCAAACAGTGTTGGGATTGGAATCGTATTACACGAATCGACAAACAAGCGCAGTGGTCTAATGAGCTCTACTTCCAGACTTGTTTGTTATTACGTTTGCGGTAAATAGAGGTCTTCGGTAAATAGAGTATGCTGTGAAAGGTTTATTAGAACGCCAAAGTGTTTTTTTAGATATATATACATATAGTACATAACTTTACAGGGATCTTCAAGATACCACGCTTGGTCACATTGAGAACGACAAAAGTAATAGGCTAGCCTGGTATAGCCATATACTAGTAATGCAAAGAGAAGAAGAGAATAGAAGAAAGCCATATAACAAGAAAAATGCTAAAAATGAGACTGAATGGATAAAAAAAAGAGATAGACCTAAGAAAAGATGGATGGATTGTGTAAAAGATGATATGGCAAAAAAAGTGTGATTGTTCAGATGACGACTAATAGAGGAGGGTGGAAGGACAGGAAGAAGGTCATAGGGAGGAGAAGGGGACTTAGGTTTTAGACACGTGTCTGCTAAAGGAGATCTCAAACTTTTCCTAGCAGAAAATATTTATTTTTCATCTAGTTTTTACTTTTCGAAATTAAGTTAGAACAAAAACTTTTAAATGTCAAAATACTTCTAATCCCCAACAATGAGATATGTTTTTTAATACTTGTAATTCCTAAAATTAAAGTGTTACTATTTGTAAAACATATCATTATTATTGATAAAAAAAAATATTTAATTCAATATTGTTTTTATTTATGGAATATGAGATAATAACAGCGGTGACAGTTTATTTTCTAAAGAAATAAACATGAAGGAGGGTACTCGACTCGGTGTCGCAACACTGAGATATTATAATGAGCCTCCGTAAACTTGCGGATTTTATTACGTCAAAGCGAGGGAATCGTAAAAATATCGTGCGTATGTCTCTGTTATGGGATGGGCGTGGATGGAATTTTAATTGCGGTTAAGACTTTCGCACACTCGCATTTTTCGTGCACCCGGTTCGTCAGGTTTGAAGTAGTGATTTAACCCTAACTACGAACCGGGGTAGAAATCCACCCCAGATAAACTTGTTAACTATGGTCCGAAGTTTTTTTTAGAATTTAGCAGTTACCGTCGTCTATGGGTATTTGCAACGTCTGTGGCATCGCGAACACGCTGCTGTCTCATAAAGATACAGGAACTTGAGTCACTAATGCCCGAACACAACACATGTTTATTATGGCGGCATACTTAAAACCAAAGGTGGTCGCCATCCAGACGGGCTTGAGGCCCTACCACGTAGCTAGGGTTGTTTTGTCGCCTTTTACGACAGGCCGACCCCGGCCGCAGAGGTAATATTCTTTCTGCACGCACGGATAGAAGTTAGTGATGTTATAGACTTAAGACTTAATATTCGCCAATTCACTAACTAAACCCTAGTAAAGTCAGTCTTTTTTTTATTGCTAAGGGAAAGCAGACGGACCCATTAAATAGTAAGTTACCATCGCCTTTGGATGTTTGTGACAATAAGTTAAAAAAAATAGGTTTAAATGCAAATTGAATTTGGCGTATTTTGGTCAGTAATTGTTTCGAAGCATCTAATATTTAAAAGTCAACGTCTTAAGTTATCAGAAATGTGTACAAACCTATTTGATTACTTTGAGATATTAGTACCATATTCTTACTTACCTTATATTCCTGCCAAAGTAACTTCACGCCTAAACTGCTGAACCAATTTTAATGAATTTTGGTACAGAGATAGATTGGACCTTGGTGAAGAATTTAACTAGAACCTTTTTTAAATTTATAATGCCAAAACAAAGTTTGCCGATTCAGCTAGTTTAAAGTAAAACTAGTTTAATATAATATAAAGTTCAAACTTTTCTCTATTCCCAAAAAAAGTGATGGCTAAAGATAAATATGTAGATGACAAAACAACTTCTCCGTCGGCACTTTTGATGACCTCTATTTGAGTGGCATTGAATCCAAAGCATGATTGCAATAAAATAGAGTTTGTTGTAATTTTATTTCATTAAATAAAGAAAGTGTTCATTTAGGAAACTTCACAAGTTGATGGAGTATTATAAGATAAGCTACTGTTTAAAATTTGTGATTTAAAAAATTAAATACTCATTACATAAATAATCATACACATAGTAATAATAATAGTATTATTTTTAATAATAATAGTATTATATACTACACTGTTTTTTTTTAATCTAAACGAGTATTAATAGTATTTCTTTTTTGTTTCAGGTATTCACCGTTTAATCGTCACATATGCGACAGGCCTAAGCAGGGGTTCGCGATCCACGTATCAAGTGTGGGGGCTTACATTTCTCGCACTGATATCGGATAACGATAGTTAATTTGAATAAAAATGTTTTAATACCATTTATTGACACCAAGGAAGGACATAGAGTATTAAATACTATAATTAAACAAAAAAGACAGTTCCTAGAACGTGATTTAAATGTAGGGTTTTTTATAATCATAAAGTTGACGGACATTTACACCCAGATTAGAACTTATCAGACCCATAAAGACAGCATTAGATGTGGCCGATGAAGAAGATTTGTTTATTTTAATGATTTTTAAAATTGCACCTATATCAATATCATGCTGGTTTTTTATACTCATATGTTCTTCTTTTTCCTATAGTCTGAAAGGCGATGCCATGGACATTGATTATACTAAACAGATTCTAATCATACACACATGAAACCGTGTAAAAAAGTTCGTTTAACAGTACTTAAAAAAGTAGATAATTCCGGTTGCATCCGAAGATTTCATTCTGGAATTTAAAGTAGCCAGAGTCCGATCCGGAAGCTCACGTGAAATCATATCCCTCCGCCAGTGTGTCGGACACTAGAGTAACAGTAGAGTAAATTTAGTAGGTATCCTTTATTTATTTATTTATCCTTTATCCGTGCAGGGGCGGAGAAAGAATACTGCCCTCTGTAGCCGGGGTCGGCCTTTCGTAAAAGGCGACCAAACAACCCACCCTAGCTACGTAGTAGAGCCTCAAAACCCGTCTGGATGGCGACCACTTGTGGTCTTAAGTATGCCGCCATAATAACCTAATAACTTTGTGTTGTGTTCCGACATTAGTGACCCAAGTTCCTGTACCCTTATGGGACAGCAGCGTGTTCGCGATGCGTTGCAAACATCCATAGGTGATGGTAACTGCTAAATTCTAAGTGGGCCGTCAGCCTGTCTGCTGTCCTACAGCAATAAAAAAGGTATACCAGCGACGTGCGTCCCCTTGTCAGCTGTTGGGATGCACGGGGAGTTGCAATTCTTCAAGCGCTGAGGCGTGCATCGAGCATTTCCACCTTAAAAGGGTGTGCTGTTGAATAAACTCACGGAAAATAGATCAGAGCCTTTTTCGTATCTATGCCGGTGACGAGAAGGGACAAAAAAACCTAGAATATACACATATACCTACAGGTAAAGCTGGTTTTGAACGGAGATCTACCTTAGCTGTCATCCTATAGTCGCCTTATACAACTTTTTAAAAATCCTCTATCATGAAATAACTTTCGCTACTTTTTATTATAAAACTCAGATATAATATAAAAATTGGCACGTCCTGGACATCCGTCGGCCGTTTAAATTAGAGAAATTACCCAACCAGGAGTCGTATTCACTGCCATCCGACTGAATTTATGCAGAAACTCTTGCATAAATTGCTAGTTCCTGTAAATGTATCCATTACGCGTTGACATGAATTTAAGGAGCGGTTTCATTAATTATTCAGATTCACACAATACTTATAATGTCTCTTGTTGGTTTCAATAAGAAAATATAATAAGACTGTACCAGCAAATGATTCCAATGTAGAGTCAGTACAATATGTCCTTCCCATTTCATTCTCCTCTGTCAGCTGTCGTCTTAATATTCACGTCTTAAGAAAGACTTGCCTTGCCTAGCTTATATAATCAATTTTTTTTTGCTGTAGAACAGCAGACAGGCTGACGGCCCACTTAGAATTTAGCAGTTACCGTCGCCTATGCGTGTTTGGAACGCCAGTGGCATCGCGAACACGCTGCTGTCCCATAAGGGTACAGGAACTTGGGGTCACTAATGCCGGAACACAACACAAAGTTATTATGGCGGCATACTTAAGACCAAAGATGGTCGTGGACAGACGGGCTTGGGGCCTTATCACGTAGCTAGGGTGGGTTCTTTTGTTGCTTTTTACGACAGGCCGACCTCAGCCGCAGAGGTCAGTATTCTTTCTCCGCCCCTTCACGGATAAAAAGGATAAAAAATCTTTCGCGAAATTTTTCATAGCAACTTTATCTCCTTGATTCATTGACTTTCATATATAAAAAATTTCATGTTATATGGCATTCTTCTCTTGGTATTTATGTCCATACTAAGTGTTCGAAACCAATCGGTAGTTTTAAGTTTCACAACGGCAACACTATATACGTCAACGTCATACGCTCAGCTTGACGGACACGGTAACGGTACCCTGCTCGTATAAATTGTACGGTTAGACCTGGGAAAATTATTACAATCAGCTCCCCAGTTTGCTTAGAAGTTTAGAACTCATTAAGGACAATTGTGAAGTAAGTGGCGTTGTGGTACGGCTATTTCCACGCTCCAGGAGATAGTTTCGCGTGTCGGCTGCGCTGCCACGCCGTACCTCATCATCCCCTGCATTTCCTGCCACATTCTCACCCTGAACCTCCTATCCTAAGGTACTATACGACGAGGTCATCGGATTCGTGGTGAGTAATAGGCTAATTGTATTTTAATTACTAAGAAAATTTACATTACGGCGCCGCGCGATCGCGGCATATGTTCGGCAGGCCCCTCGTCCAGATTTCCGGAGCCCTAGGCTCAACGAGGGGGCTGGATTCGGAACGAATACTAAGTTTAACTCTTACTTTTTATCATCTCTATGAACTGATAAAAAATAATGCGTAACTTCATAAAGTCACAAGTCATAGTGCTTAACGCAGATTACATCTTAAATTATCGTTATGAAGCTTGGAAACGCCTATTCAGTGTAAGGCAACAAAATAGCTCGCCTCTTGTGGTGGTATATATGGATATACACTTCCCTTATATGCTAGGGTTACGTCCTGATGGTATTATGAGTGGACTTTAGCTGAGCATGATCGGGTGGAGAGACTAACTACATTAAATATAGAAGAAAACATTTTACAACATTATAATACATCAATTCTCACACGAGCTTAAAGCTTTTTACTATTACCAAAAAAAAGCAAGGATCTCTAACAAAGTGATGACATCTGTTTTTCAGAATTAAACTTTCAAATTTAGGACGCATGAAATTGTGTGGATGAATATATAAAATATTTATAATCGTGTTAATTAGACGGCACCTTAAACAAGCAGTCCGTGTCTGGCCGGCCTCCAAACCGCGAGTGGCCGCAGATGACGAAGCGTCTCCAACTCGTTATCGCTCCCGCCACAAACGCACGACCGACTTCGCACTTTATGGTGCAATTAGATGTAATAATGAAAGAGGACCTTTTTCCACCTAGGTTCATCATTCACTAAACGAATTATATCTTTTTATACGTGTAATTAACACTTGGCTTGAGATTGGCCTAATTTCCGACACTCTTTCGCAGAGTAATGATCAAAAGTCGAATCTTTAATTATGTCTTGACAAAGCTGACTGTCGATGGCGAGCAGCATAGAAGGATAGGCGCTGTAAGATAGATACTATTATCCCGATATAACCATGTCAGCTTTCCCCAGAGTCCCGATCTGGTACGAATAAAGCTGTTTTCTCAGGTTAAACAAACCATATGACAGATTTGAAAAAGGAATATTAACGTCAACAATCGTTCCTAAATAATCTAAGTAATCCACTCAAGTATAAAGTGTTTTTCATAGAATTACTTATAAATATGACGTAATATTTATTCTCTTGTGTTTTTTTTTTTTATTGCTGTAGAACAGCAGACAGGCTGACTAACGGCCCGCTTAGAGTTTTAGGACCAATATACACAGACGCTTTGGTTTGTGTAGTCTCGGTCTTAAATTTTATATATACCTTATACGAATAAGGTAACCTTATACTAATTTAAAGGCCGAAACTAGGACTACGCTATTAGGATAGGCTGCCATAACGAATTCTAAATACCCTACGGTATTTAGAATTCGTTATGGCAGTAAACTCATTATTAATTTTTATAGTTCTTAGTAAAGGTTGAGGGCAAAATCTATTTATTTCATCCAGGATTAGGGGTCGGCAGAATCTCCATAGGAATTAAATTTTGTCTCGACTATTTAATATATATTTTGTTGCTCTTAGGTCAGGAAAAGCATTTTTCTCGTAGTAATAACGCAAAATAGTGCTTTTTAGTTGTGTAGGCTTTTGACAATATTCAAGTGTACTTTGAACCTGGGTGTAAGCAGAACGAAAAGCATGTAAGGGGAAGGCTACGAAGTAGCCACATATACATAATATTTTGAGTTGAATTTATAAAATAAGTTACTGAAATTTCTAACAATAAATTTAAACTTGTTTACATAAAATGACCGAGTGAGAGAATATACTCGTAAAATTCTACCAAATTAAAATTTTAAATCAATTTTTGTGAACATCCAAACAATTTGAGGAACTTTGTTATTAATTAATTTGTTGTTACAAAAGTTGTGGAGCGCTAATTTTTTTTTATGACATTCTTTAATAACGTTTATATTTGGAATAAACAATATTTTCTTTTTTATTAACAAAAATATTCCTTGGTTTGACGAGAGCATGAGTGTAAGTATCATCATCTAAGCGTAGCATTCCGGTGGCAACCCAAACTTCCGTTTCGGTGCCCGGGGTCCGCTTTCCGACTCTTTCTACTCCACTTCGCACGATCTTCAGCATCCCTGGTAGTGAGCCCATTAGCACGCATATCACCCTTTACAACGTCAAGCCAGTGTGCGCTAAGTATATACATGTTTAGTCTTCGAGCTATATTATTCAGTCGGGGAAAATGCTATCCAGGACCCTTCACTCAGGTGGTACACGAGTCGAGGGCGTCACATATCAGTGACCAAAAGTAGGTCCTGTAAACTCTCACATAAGGCTAAGAGTAGCTACTGGGGTATCGGGTATCGGCTTCCCCCCGGAGACCGGCGTGTTACTGGCCATTCGGGATTGATAAAAAGGTTTACATCTATTTATTACACGCTTTATATTAGCTTCACTTCTGTGTTTGTATGTTTGTAATTATTGGTTTGTAACCGACTCCTTTGGGGGCGATTTTGACCCACTTTAAACAGCCAGATTTCGTTCAAACTTTGTAGATATATCGAGGGCCGATGACAATGCAATAATCTGTTTAGTTTGTATCATTATCCTTATCAGGATCCTCAGGATTAATGAATTTTCGGTTCTCGTCCGATCACCGAAGTTAAGTAGCGTCAGGCGCGGTCAGTACTTGGATGGGTGACCACCTAGGAAAATCGCGTGACGGTAGATTTTTGTTCTTTTTTATTCTTTTTATATGTTTTATATTAACTTGACCTGTATGTAATGGAATTTTTCGGAATTTGACTCGATTTTTACTTACTTTAAACAATAAAATCAAAATTCTGCCGAAACGCCATCTGGAGCATAATTAATAACATTGTCAGAAGACGGCATTAAATTAATAATAAAATAGCAGGAAGATGGCGTTAAATTAATAAAAACATTTACCGATTGGATATTGATAACAAATAAACTATATTATCACGTTTTTACTTTATAGTGAATGAAACTAAAAAGTTAAAAATAAATTATATTTTAAAAACACGTTTTTATAAAAAATCAATGTCAATTGTTATTTTTAAAATATCATAAAAAGCACCCCACGCTTTTTTACAGTAAAATTAATTTTTTGTTAATCCCACTATCCTTAATTTAAATTTATTGAAAAAAATATTTTACCGTTTAGTTTGATTTTTTATAAAAACGTGTTTTTTAGTTTTTTTTTACAAATATACATTTGCGAAATATGCCAGATAGGTAACTGCAAAAATTTTATCAGATTTGTTTTGGATGGGGCGATCCATCCACATCCAAGGTATGCGGCCTCATACGGTCCAGATTATTCGACAATAATCTGGACCGTATGAGGCCGCACACCTTAGGCGCACCTTAAGGATTATTCGAACTCTTAGTTCGTATGCTAATTATGGATAGCAGATTTGCAAAAAAATTATCGTTTGGACGTTAATATCTCGATGCGTCGTAAATATTATCGGTCATAAACAATTTAGATGACTATTCTTGTCTTTAGTGGAATGAGCTTTCATAAAATCTTATACGGTCAAGAAGACAAGGTTTTAAAGCTTGCTGAAGCCAATGTTGCTATTTAAAAATATATAGATAATGAGAAGTGTCGTGTATCTTACCGCTGACACTAGTACGATTAGTTTTTTCTCTGATAATATGCACGCGAGTTTTATACTATCCGTGCAGGGGCGGAGAAAGAATACTAACCTCTGCGGCCGGGGTCGGCCTGTCCTAAAAGCCGACAAAACAACCCACCCTAGCTACGTGGTAGGGCCTCAAGCCCGTCTGGATGGCGACCACCTTAGGTCTTAAGTATGCCGCCATAATAACCTTGTGTTGTGTTCCGGCATTAGTGACCCAAGTTCCTATGCCCTTATTGGACAGCAGCGTGTTCGCGATGCCACTGGCGTTGCAAACACCCATAGGCGAATGTAACTGCTAAATTCTAAGCGGGCCGTCAGCCTGTCTGCTGTCCTACAGCAATAAAAAAAACTTTATAGAAATAAAATTTAGCCTATAACTGAGATAAGTCTTTAGCACAAATATATGGTTTTTAGTTTTATATTTTACTATTTCTTGGAGCGTGAAAAATAAGAAATTCCAAAAAATATAAATAAAAATAAATTACAAATATGTTTTCTAAAAGTTTTCAAAGGTTAAAAAAGGTCGTGCCCCAGAAAGTGATTTTACAGAAGCGACATCTTTTATATAATTTATGATAATAGGTACGATATGTAATGAATGAATGACGACACGGCAGTGGCATGGGCCATTGTGAGAATCGAAAATGGCGGAGCACCAAATATTTACATGATGCAAATAGTTTTTTTTGCTTTTACTACATATGTCCGTGAAAAGTTCCGGGTAAGTTTATGGTACTGCCTAAAAATCTTTCTATTACTCATAAAGGATAAATGCTTTCGGAGTTGGCAAGTCAGACGGCAATCACCCCTGTAAAAACCAAATTTAGTCACATCTCTGACGATTAATATTCAGAAGATAAATATCATAAATATAACTCCTTCGGATGATCCCTGCACTTCTCTCCTTACGAGGGCGGAGTAACAACTCCTGCGACCTGTCGTGGGCACGGGATCTGTCGTAAAAAGCGACAAAATGACTCTTGTCACTTCCAACCATTCCTGGTCTATAAACATGCCGCCATATACCTTGTGTTGTGTTCCGGCATTAGCGACCTACATATAGACTCCAGATCTCTTGTGTGGACAACAATGTGTTAGCTGTGCCCCCGGTGTCACAAACATTGATAGGCGACAATATCTGTTTACAAGCTTAAGTGGACCGTCAGCTTGTTTGTTGCTCTACAGCAGTAAAAATATATAAATACATATTATATATAAAGTTATCCCTCTGTAAACTATCTGTTCTTTGAGAAGGTTTCAAGGCTAGGTGAAGCATCTTCGTGGAAAATTGCATTGTGTGTATAAGCAAATAAGTGGAAAGATGTTCATACCGATTACGGTCATCGAGCATTTGAAAAATTGCTTTTTTACGATGACCCCTCCAGAAAATATAAAACGAATATCGGGAGGGACTGATTTGGAAGATCGATCCGGTCTTAGAAATTCTGGTTCAATTCGTATATATATTAAATTCTTAGATTTATTTTAAATATTGTATATATGACAATAAAAGTGACAGAAATTATTGGATAAATACAGGAGTCTCCTTAATAGATCAAATACCACCCCGGTAGACCAAAGAAAACATGGAATGCGTAAAAGGTGATATGGCGAAAAAGACTGTGTATGTTGAGATGACGTCTAACACAGGAGAATGGAAGGAGAGAACATGCTCTGCCGACCCGACATAATATGGGATAAAGGCAGGAAGAAGTAGATTTTAACGGTGTTGTAGAAACTTCTCAATGCAATAAATGAGATATATAATTAAGGTACCTGGTAACTTAACAGTAACTTAGAAACTAATCTAGAGGTCCCGTGACACCATGCTTAGACAGTTTTTTCACCTAATGTTCATATTAGGCTAAAATTTTAATATGACAATTTTTTTATTACTGTTGGACAGCAGACAGGGTGACGGCCCACTTGGAATTTAGCAGTTACCGTCGCCCATGGGTGTTTGTAATGTCAGTGGCATCGCGGATACGTTGCTGTTCCATAAGAGTACAGGTACATGGGTCATTAATGCCGGAACACAACACAAGGTTATTATGGCGGCATACTTAAGACCCGTAGCTAGGGTGGGTTGTTTTGTCGCTTTTTACGACAGACTGACCCCGGCCGCAGAGGTTAGTATTCTTTCTCCACCCCTGCACGGATAGGCCATATCATCTTTTGTTCAATACATTTATCTTTTCTTTTGAAACTCTGATTTCTAGTATTTTTCTCTTATACTAAGTTCTAGATTGGCTCCAAGCTCAGCAAATGCTAGGGCCATACACAAAATAATCGCGAGTGAAACCCTAAGATATACTTAGTCAATAATAAAAACTAATACAAATTTTCAAGTATTATGAGCAGCGGAAAGAAAATTTATTTGAACAGCGAGTTAATCTGTTAACGTTTATACTCATAAAGGAAAACCTCTTCAAGGGAAATAACTCCTTTGAAACTCTGAAGATATGCCCTTGTTCCCTTCCGCCTCGTTTGATCATATTTTTCACCAGGTATTTTTTTCATGTTCGTAGAGCATTTAACACGTGGAGCGGAATGTTGTTATACTCATAATCATATGACCATTCGGATTTTGGACTATATTGTTAGAGATTGATAAGGGTTCTTGGTTTTTGAAATAGAGAAGAAGACAAAGAAGAAATACTTTATTTGAAGAAATAGTTTCACCGCTTTGCATTCGATGCCTACACTTTTATAACAATGAACATGTTGAATTATGTGACAGTACGGAAATATTTAGCGTCGTTTGTGTCAGTGAGTAATTGAATAGAACTTATTTGGCTATATTTGATATTTTTCTCCATTCAGGGGTGGAGTAAATATCGTTTTGTACACGAGAGAAAAGGCTCCAAGAACTGGCGATTAATGCCCAGCCGATGACGGGCAGTGTGGTGGTAGAAATAGGACGAAGGCACCATTCTAAATACTTTTGCGAATAAACACACATTTTACATAAACTCTCGGAACACATATATACATATACACATATACTAATACAGTATATATAACATACACATATGACTACTCCAATCAGTTGATTGCTCTTGGGACATATTCCACTTTGACCGTAAATTGAAATACTTTTTAACATCTTTATAAAGTTTTCTCAGAATTGTGATAGAAGATATTTTTGTATATATTAAAAGTACATTTTAGTTTAATATATTACACTCGAGAGCAATGAATGGGATCGCAAAAATGATAATAATACAAAAATACAGTACAGCCCACAAATCACACAAAAACTAATCAGCTCAAACATCCAATCAAGATGCACACACATCAAAGGTACACCAGGAAGGGAACAGAGGAAGAAGAAAAAGAAGAAGAAAGGGAAGGCGGACACAACACACAATATTCACACATTGTACTCGATACTTAGGTGTGGATATGAGTATCTCTGTTCCCGTAGGCTACCGATTCAAAAACGTCAAGATAAATTTTATTAATATAATAATAATATTACATGAGCATATCTAAAATATTCAATAAATAAAAATGCTTAGTTTGTCTCATCGACGATCTCATATACAAAGGCATTCTTGATGCAGTTGGCCTTCGACGAAACATCTGTTTGTTTTGTCCATCATCTATCCAAAGGGGAGTTTTTTGAAGCAGTTACTCAGCTATTTTTCCTTCTTCTTCCACAACACTGCAAGGATAAACGTAGAATAAGTAAGAATAGTGTTCCCACGGATGCCTCACTAGCTCGGCAATACCCACGTCTCCCAGCAACCGTATATTCATATGTCCCCCACACTAGCCTCTCATGTCTTGACAGTGACATCTTCACATTTAAATATACATGGACATTTGAGACAGCGTAGGTATGCTATTTTGGAAGTGCAAAGGTTCCTGGCCTCCAATAGATTTGTTGTTGAAGGCAAAGTTCTTCCTTGGAGGTCTTCTTGGGAGTCGTCTTCACAATAAAATAATAGTAATGAAATGGGAAATGGGTCAGCCATGATTGCATATCAGCTTTCTTGGTGTTTGAGTTTGGTGCAGATTCATCCTTTTTATTGTGATATGAAACCTTATCAACTACCACAACGACCTTTGGTGGAAGATTGGTCATTAGCTAAGTTCAAAGCCATTTCTGATAATTTTCGTAATTCATGTCGTCGTGGTAGTTACCCGTTTCTAACCCAGGTTTAAAAGTCAGTAAAGCGTTTGGTATGAAGCCACTCTCAGAACCAGGGTGTACAATGACCACGCGTTGACTTTGGATATTGGTTTTTTGACCCCTTTACGCGAATTATCAGACCACGATTTGGGGGTAGTGTGCGTAGAATACACGTGAGACTCATTAGTGTATACAATAGAGCAGCCTTCTTGGTGATATTTTCTGACTTTTTTTTTCAGATATTCAATATTTTTTAGTCTGATGTTGGATTTTTCAATAAGAATTTTTCGATTATTTTTTGTCCTTCTCCGTCGAAAACTAAGATATTTCAGAATGCGGCTCGGGCAAGTTTTAGAACCTCGAAAGGCAATAAATATCATCACGTAATGCTAATATTTTATTAAGGATCGGCAGTTCCCTGTTGGTAAAACGGAAGTTGTGAATGCATCTTTTTATCACTCTATCAAATTCATCTATATCCGTTACATGTTTCGGCCGTGACCTTTTTTTCCTGGGAGTGCGAAAAATTGGTAGTAATTCAGAACTATTTGCTTCCTTCACAATTATTTTCACAGTAATTAATGATGTTTTAGTTACGGCCGCTGTACGCATTGGTACCTGCTTCAAATTTTGTACACCTTCCTTTGATTCTTTTAACATAATTATACACGTTGTTAACAATCTTCCTGTTTTGCCTTCTTAATGTTTAAAAACCTCGAAGCATAATCGAGATTTTACAAAGTTACATTCACAACAACTGTAAACAAAGTAATTTTGTAAACACAGGTTGTATTTGTCTGTACTGCGGAGTTAAGGAGGACGGGAGGCAACTATGGCAACTAACACACATGCGCAGCGCCGTACCGCGTACACCCGCATCCTTTCCGTCGCCCCGATGACACCTGGTCCCTCCTAACTTCAAGCCGTATACCGCCAAAGAGACCTATAAATCGTCTACCGCGCAAATCAAACCACGTGGTCTGTCAAGCCTCGTCTTTAGTGGCACGTATTATATATACACTTTTATAAACAAAAATGCAACTACGTATAGGAAATTTCAAATTTCCATGTCCAGAAACGATAGGGAGGGCCCCTATCGTTTTTTATGTTAAAACGTATCAATTTTATGTGCTTCGTTCGTAAGCAAAAAAAACTGTAAATAAAAGTAGACAATAGTATGCAAATGTTCGAAACTACAGTCAATGCGCGAAATATCGCGTTGACGTACCATTCTTAGGGGTATTACACATTGGAGAGGTATTTTAATTAAGAAATGACGTTGCATTAAATATTTTTATTTGTTAATTAGATTATCTTTTGTGGCGCAACGATTGGGCTCCTTTTTTATTGCTGAAGAACAGTTGACAGCCCACTTAATAGTAAGCTTCTTCCGTCGCATATGAATATTTGCGAAGTCAGAGGCACCGCGAACTCGCTGCTATCCCTCATGGGTACAGGAACCTAGATCACTTACATCGGAACACAACTTAAGGTTATTATGAAGGCATACTTAAGACCAAGGGGGGTTTTCATCCAGACGGCTTAGGGCCCTACCACGCACGGTTTTTTTTTGTCGCCTTTTACGACCAGCTGACCTTGGGGTCAGCTGGTCGTAAAGGGATTAGTATTCTTAGTCCACCCCTGCACGGAGAAAACACTCCTGAACCCAGTCTGGAGGTTTATATATTTATTTACGAATGAAAATTATAAAAGTTTCTAAAGTTACTAGACCTACTATTTCTTCTTACAAAGTTCATTAGATGCACCTGATAATTACACTTCTGAGATATTTTGTGTTGCCACAAGTCTCTAAATATATGAGCCAATGCCTTTTCTAGACACGATGTTTTTCTTAACAGAAAGCCAATATATGTAGCTGGTTCAGACGAACAAAATCTGGACGATTCTTTGTCTAGTTAGACAAAATAATTATTTTATTAGTAGTCTTGTAGGACTGTCGGTGAAAGAATTCTTCATTATTGTCCCTTTCGAGGTCGCCTACTCTAAAAATAGAGATATGCCTTTAGTTATTTCTTTGCTTAGGGAAAGTTAATTTTTAAATACAGTTAACTAAGTACCTCCGCTTTCGAAGTGTACGCCTCAATATTCGAGAAGGTACTTAGGTAAAGCAAACCTGTTTTTACTTTGGTACGTATTTTTATTAATTGCTTTTTGTAATATTTGCCATAATTTGTAACATTATAAATCTGGCGAACGGAAATAATTATCATAAGCTAAATCTTAGTAACTTATTACAATAATTTCAGATTTATAATTAAACACTCTAGAAACAAAAATGTCTATATTAATTTCTTAAATACGTCACTTATTAATAACCAATCACAGCTTAATTACGTTCCATTTTATGAAAGGTAAGTTAATTAACCCATAATATCCAAACCAATAATTTTTAATTTAATGAAATTAAATTATAAATAAATAAATATATTGGGACATTTCATACCACGCCATCTAGTCCCAAACTAAGTTGCATAGCACTTACGTTATGAGTACTCGACAACTGATATACTATTTTCTTTTATAAATAAATACACATTATACATAAATACCCAGATGCTGGAAGGGATTCGAACCCGTGACCTTCGCAAGCGTACCCACGTGCTTTAGTTGTTGCACCAGGAGGTCGTCAATTACTTAATACGTTAAATTCTTACATTTCTATGCATAATGTTAAATGTGTACTCACCCTTACAAAAACGTCTATACAACACGTTTCACAATCTATCGAAGTCGAAACGACTTATTTATTCGCTAGTATTCGTAAACATGCGGGACTTTTTTAGAATACTTATTCCTCGTTGCAATAGTCTAGATGAATACGAGTGAGAATTTCGCAAGTATTTACGCAAAAGTCTCTTATTATCATCAACCTTATGTCGTGATGTTTACTATAACGTTTATTTCATTCAAAATTCAATTTAAATTTAATATCATGTTATTGGCAACATTGACTAATAATTAAATAACCAATGAGAATAGCTTCCGGAGTATAGAGTGAGAACAAGGGAAGTACGTCAACTGATGGGTGAGCGCCCGGCAGTGTGACCATATGTGGCAGTTTCCTGCCATTTTGGCAGTATTGGGAAAAATATTAATTATGGCAATACTACATCTTTAGTTACAGGTATTCCCTTAAACCTCTCTTAGAATTTTTGTGTGATACTTTATTGTGAACTCTAATTATTCATCTATACGGTCTATAACTATAAAACAGATATTAGAGTGTAAATTCTTTTTGCAATGTTGTTTGTACATTTCAATCAAATCAACCATATTATTATTCATATAACTTTTGCCTTTTATTCTGAGTACACGACTTTAAGGAGTATAAATATATAATTTGAGTGTGTTTTGGTAAAATGAAGCGAAAGTATGAAAGGGCGTACAGGCCAGAGTGGGAGCAATACCCATTACTGTCATCGTGGCTGACTAAAGAAAGCTAAAGACAATTCTAATAGGGCATTTTGTGACGCATGCAATTGTAAATTGCCATCGCATCTATCTGCCCTAAAAACATGCCTGTATAACAAAACATAAGAAAAATATGGAAGAGTATCACTATAGGGGTAGGCAGTCACCAGTGCATTATCTTTTAATTAATTAATTTTATCGTATCAAACTAAAAAACATATTCTTTGCGTTATGTGTATTGTAGGTTTAATAGTCGCTAAAATAAAGTAATAGCTGCAACTTCTGACTAAAATACTCTTACGATTGCGAGACTTTGTAAGTGTTTTTTCATATATTGTGTTTCGTTTCAACCAACCAAAAAATGGTCGAACGGATGACTAAAGACATGTAGCGACGAATATAATCTTAATTGTGATGTATGATCGACATTTCATATTAACAATATCAATAAAAAAATATTATTATTATACTGGCATTATTTTGGCATTTTCATTATAAACTTTGGCAGGATTTGGCAGGATTCTATTCAAGCTAAGGCAGGATTATAAATTTTGAAATGGTCACACTGGCGCCCGGTTTGCAGTCTGTCTGTGTGAAGCTAGCGTGTAAGACGCCAATAAAGAAGCGAAGGAAATTATTTACAGAGTTTCTCTTCAATTATATTTTAGTAATTTTAAACACAGTTTGCTACCAGGCAATCTGGATTTTTTTTATTTACAGGACAGGCTGACGGCCCACTTATTAGTAAGCAGTTACCGTCGCCTACGGATGTTTGCGTCTCTAGGGGCACCGCGAACATGCTGCTGTCCCATAGGGATACAGAAACCTAAGTCACGAATTCCGGAAAACAACACAAGGTTATTATACTTAACTTACTACCAAGGTTGGTTGCCATCCAGACGCGCTTGGCGCTCTACCACGTAACTAGGGTTGTTTAGTCGCCTTTTACGACAGGCCGACCCCGGCCGCAGGGGTTAGTATTTTTCCTCCGCCCCGGCATGGAGAAGCACTTTGATTACGAAACCATCCGGCTACCATTTCATTGAAATTCATGGTATTTTATAATTTATTATTATAAAATTATAATTAACTCTTTAATCGCAATCAAATATTCAAGGTTGTAATAAAATATAATAAAATGATAATCGTAATAATCACACTTTATTATGACATAATTATGTTATATGGGTGTCATGAATATAATAATACAAATTTATGACTATGTTGATTATTTCGTTGGCGACGTTTGGCTGATTAGAATTTTTGTTATGTAGAGAGGTCAATAAATCGTATATATTATGCAAATATATATCTAATCCATATTTAAGTAAAATGAATCCAGCCAACATTACTTTTACAGGATTTTAGAAAATTAAACTACTATTTAACTTATTTACTGTTTAGTAGGTTGTTTTTTTATTTTGTTCTATCCAAAACATCCTCACAACTTGGGGAGGCCTACGTCCACCTGTGGACAATAATTGGGTAATGACATAAATAAAACCTCTTTGTTTTACTGCAATGAAACTTATATATCAAAAATTATATTTTTGCATAACTATACGTACGGGCATTGTATAGTCGAGTATACAAAGTGCTGCGGTATGTCTGCGGAGGTTTTGGGTTTGATTCCCATCCCGAGTCAGGGTGTTTATATATAATATGTATTTATTTGTCGTAAAAGGCGTCAAAACAACCCTAGCTACGTGGAAATGCCCCAAGCCCATCTGGATGGCAAACACCCTTGGTCTATAATTATGCCGCCATAATAACCTTGTGTTGTGTTCCGGTATTAGTGACCCAAGTTCCTGTACCTTGTTTAAGGGATAGCAGCGTGTTCGCGATGTCCCTGGCGTTGTAAACACCCATAGGCGACGGTAACTGCTAAATTTTAAGTGGGCCGTAAGCCTGTCCTACAGCAATTTAAAAAAAGATGATCAGAATAGAATTTCAGTTGTCTAGAACGTAGTCGAATAGTCGTACTCAATCACATTTATTATTATTTGTTGTTCTTGACGAGTATTAAGCTACCTAATGAGGTTTTTTATATCTCGATATCATAAGGCGATGGTGAAATTTAATTCGTCCTTCAGTATGTCCTTGGAGGTCGAATCTTCAAATCAAGTGACCTCCTTCTCGATTCAGTTCATCGGGAGCTCTTAAATCAAATCACGTTTTACAGTTGGACTTATTGAATTTCAGCACTTTGAAAATACCGAGAGGTGTCCTTTAAAAATTTTTCTCACATATTGTTACTAGTGGGGACTTGAAATGTAATTTACTTATTTGAAAGTAATAGACTCTCAAATAAGTAAATTAAATTTCTTAAATTTAAATAGAAATGTTTTAATCATCAGTTTACGTTAACTCACTTTATATTGACTCGTGTATATACAGTATAGTTATACATATTTTTGACATGTTAAATTATAATAATTGATAATATAAATAAGTGTATTTTTAAAAACAAATTGTATTAAATGTATACATAATTTTATTGTTGACATTAAATTTATTGTATTATTTAAAAAATTTCAGACACAAACATCGTATTTCTTTTATGAATATTTAAATTATATGAAAAGTGTCGAATATAACATCATAGAATTAATGCAGGTTTTATTAATGTCATTGCTCTCTAATTAGAATATATTAAACTCTCTTAATTGATTTTGATGCATCATCCCATCGTCGAGTTAATTGAGATTCATATAATAGATTCATCTACGTTGAATATTGAAATAAAAATGAAATAAGAACCAAAGTAGACATAGCTCAGCTATGCTCCGTACATGTATTAAACCAGTAACCCCTTGGCCACGGCTCTTCCACAAAATGGTTTGTCTAGGCACGGAATATTACTTATTATCTATAATTTTAATTATTTCCGTACTAATGTCTCCTAAAGCATATGTTAAAAAATAACCCTTTGAACAAATTTCAATTGTATATTATCTATATTTGACTCTTTTATTGACAAGATTGCCGACTACTGTCTTAAACCATTGCTGGTCTTCCGTTAAGCCCGTGGAGTGATATCATAAAAGAACTTATAAAAAAAACATTCAAATATTGTACGGGCAGTATTAAAATAGATTGTGCTAAACGAATGATCTTAAGAAGCTTTTGAGCCTCACTAAATAACATATACACCCATGATTTTGTGGCGACCTCTCAGGTCGCGCAACGCATTTTATAAATTTACTTTTTGTTTCACAAATAGTTTTTTCCTCCATATTATATTCATGGCCGACGAGATTTCGGAATTATATACAAAATTCCAAATTAAACAAAAAGACGACACACTTCGAGCTCGAGACGCCGCGTCGTCAATATCTTCTCACAATTTTGTCAATTTATAATATGTCCATCATTGTGATTTTTTTTTTTTTGTAAATAATACTCAATATACGAGTTTAGTAAAGTGTGTTTCATTGGGCGTAATCCACATCGGCGGAGTCAACTACTATTGACCACGTTGCCAGCGACCCGCTGAGACTCTGCGTCCAACTGCACCAAAATAATATAATCCTCTAAAATTGCACAAAATAATATGGAAATTACTTTTGTATTATTAATTAATTAATAATCCAAATAAACATAATGTTAAGCGTTAAACGCACGTATAAAATAGGTTCGCCCTAACCCACTCGATTCTCCTGATCGAGTAGGCCACTTTAAATGACATCGATAAAAAAATAACAGGTTACAAAGGCATTAAGGGCAATGCGAACAATGGACGCGAACAAAGCCTGGTTGTTATCTCGTATCATAAATCAACTGGCAGACATCGAACATTTGCAACCAATAAGGCCTATAACAAATCGATACGGGAATCGTCCCTTATATTAGTATCCTAAACTATCGGATAGGGGGCATTTAGACGACGTGCATTTTGAATGGGGGTATAATGAAAGATTGATTGCGTTGGTACATCTATAAAAAAGAAATGCATATTGAAATCATAGCTGACAGGAGAGAGTGGAAAGAGCGGTCAAGCTGTACCCACCTCAATATGGGGTAGTGTACGAGTATGTAGAAGAAAAAAATACTGGTATAATTTTATTAGCAATATTTTCTACTTAGACCACGTTTATATAAATATTGGCTACTTATTTATTTATTTTATTATTATTAGTTAATTTTTCAAGTTAACCACTGTAAAAACTAAATTAGATCATTTTTACACTGTTTACAAGAAAAGGAAACACCATAGAAGGGCACCTATATTAAAGAAGCATAGGACTAGTCTATCATCAGTAAATATATGTCGATGGCTGGACATGGGACCTTCTGCGAGGCCGTGATGCTCGCAAAGGAGGCGGCGGAAAGAGAGAGAGAGACTGCCTCCTTTCTCCCCTCCCGCAGCAGACGCACTGGGCGCCGTAGGGTGGCCGATTTCCGGCCACCGTAGGGCGCGGCCTGCGGACGGCAGACTCGGGGCGTCTTGTCGTCCGATCAGCGGCAGGCCTCGAGGCGGCGGCGTCTTGTTCCGCGCGCGCCTCATAGTGGAGTCCTGCGGCCGGGGTGACGGCCGCAGTGGGTGACGGGGCCCGCCTGACCATCTGGCGGGCCAATACCCGTCGGGGGGTGGCGACGAATGCTTCGGCGATACCCGCCCCTCCGACACACGGGTACATAAGAACACGGGTTGGTTTTTAGTCAGTAAGAGTCTGACAGTCCCCTTCGCCCTTCCCCGAGGGCGGAGGGCCTCCATGAGGATTTTCCAACCCGATACAAAAAAACATCTTCTAACAGACAACAGTGAGTTCTTTGGCCTGTAGCCATGTTCTGCCAGTAGACATTTGCAGAACGTCGTTTCATCGCGCCTGTTTGGTAAATAAGACCTTTATTCGAAATTGGTTTGTTCTGACTATTATTGATTCGTTACCACTTCAATACATTCCTGACCCCTGCGGCCAGAGGCAGCCTCTCGTAAAAAGCAACATAACTCATTCAGTAAACTCTAGTGGAACCACGAAAAGAAAGTAATAATTATTATCGATTTTTTTAAAAGTATATTTGATATATGTATTTGGAAATGTTTCTTAATTAACTTAAATTAATATGAACTTGAACTAAATTGTATTTTAATCTTTAAATGAATTAAATTAAATTATCTTTTAAATTAATAAAAAAAAAAATATTCATTAGTGGGAACTTGGTTGATGTATGTATTTTGTATATTTTAATTATTTTGTGAATTATATTGATTGTTTGTTTCCAAATTAAAGAAAATGAAATTAAAATAAATAACAACCCTACCTAGGTAGGGTTAGGATTTATTATTCGTGCAGGGGCGGAGAAAGAATACTAACCTCTGCGCCCGGAGTCGGCCTGTCGTAAAAGGCGACAAAACAACCCTAGCTACGTGATAGGGCCTCAATCCCGTCTGGATGGCGACCAGCTTTGGTCTTAAGTGTGCCGTCATAATAACCTTGAGTTGTGTTTCAGCATTAGTGACCCAAGTTCCTGTATCCTTATAGGACAGCAGCGTGTCCGCGATGCCACTGGCGTTGCAAACACCCATAGGCGATGGTAACTACTTACAAGCGTAACAGGGTCGTCTGTCTGCTGTTCCACAAAAATAAAAAAATCAAAGTTTACGTGTGATACTGTGTGCACTCAAGAGTGACCTTCTGCTTCAAAGTTTAAAATTAGGATTAATCTTTGCTTGATCGATGAGATATAACTATATTATGTAGTACCACCACTGAACCTGTAAAATCTTCCGAGAGTGTTTTATCATCGATTTAAAAAACTACACTTATTTCACAGCTGCTATTTTTAATATTCTTTCACGTAGTTATAGATCGTCGTCTAAGGATCCTCATATTAGTGTCCTAAACTATCGTTTACCCATACGTTCTGTCGACTTAAATCCCGTATAGCGTAAAAATAACAGCCTAAATATCGTAATAACGCACATACATTACACGTTTCGTACGATCTGCAATATTAAGGGCTTTTAGAATAGCGGCAATGGATTTCGTGCTATTCGAAAATACGTCTACCATTGTCGAGGATTTCTAGATACGATTGATTCATGATCACAATTACCTCCCCAATACAATTGGTTGTAGTTGGTCTCGTTGAGGTCCAAATTAGATTGATACATGTCTCTTTGAAAGTTAGTGCAAATTAGAGACCTATTTAAAATGGCTTTTTGAATCTGTTTTAGATATGACCAGTTAACAATGATCTCTGTGTCTTGGAATTTTGTTATAAAATAAAGGTCTATAATAATGGACGATTTAAACTAGACATGTACATGGGATTTGCCTGCCTCGTTTGTATTGAGGGATTTCTCGGGATCTGTTATATCAATTGGCGTTTACTTTTATTTATATAAATCAAGTGTTTACCAAATTGTTTTCTTTGTTGTGTATCTTACGTTTCAATTTGAACGCCCTGTGTAAATGTGATTTTAGAACGTTTTTACTGACTATAAATAAAAAAAGAACATTATTTCTTAAAATATATGATTAACGGAATCGAAATTGTTTCCCGTTCTGATTTTTGGATAAGTGAAATGCCACTTAGCACGAAATCTCTAAAACTATACACCCGATGACTTGAAATTTAGCATAGTTACTCATTCCGCGATATAGACGCTCACTAAGAACGGATTTTATGGAAATCCTGTCCAAAACGTAATTTTTTAAATTTATATGGCACTAGCAGCCCGTCCCAGCTTCGCACGGGTATTTAACAAAAAATTAAAAATTAAACCCTTCTATTTTTTTCGGTCTCGGGGAAAAACCTCTCTTGACCGGTTCCCCCGGATCGAGGGATATAAGGAACTCCGGAAAAGATGTTCGACCATCCGACTACCCACTAAAAAACCCCGCTGTTCTCCTATCGCCTACGCCCGGGCCCACGGATATATGGCCTGTCGATCTCGTGGCCCGGGCCGGCGCCGGCCCACGCTTTGTCTTAAAGCGGGCCCCTTCTAAAGTGCTGGCGCCAAGGGGTCAGGGTTTCGTCCCCCCGGCGCTCTCTTGTAACAACTCTAGGAATTGAGGAGGGCTGCGGAACAGCACGCGGCCTTCTCCCTCGCGGCAATAGTGCGGGCGGCGGATCCTCCTCCGAGGGGCCGCCCGCGGCCGCTTTCTACTGCGGCCAGGGATCGTTGCCCGCCCTCCGGCGCCGACGACTCGGCCTACGTTGGCGGGAGAGGAGTGCGCTGGCGGACTCTCGCTCCCGTTCCGCCGCCTCTCTTGCAGACACTACTGCCTCGCAAAAGGAGGCGACGGCCGTCCATCCAGGATCGCCCCCGACCATGGACAGAACCAGGGCCGGGAGCGACAGGTCCGCGGCCAATTTCGGACGGGACTCACATCCCCGTCGCGTGCTAGTCAGGCGTGGGTACGACTACCAGACGACACTCCAGAAAAAGCAGAGTCGCCTGACGTCGTAGCCGGCCCAGCAAGACCAACCGACAGCGAGGATGCAATTCCCGCCCCGGGAACACTCTCTGTGCAGGCGCAGTCGAAATAGGAATGGTCTCGACTACCAAATCAGGTCCCAGGGTAGAACCCGGGACCCCAATCAGTATTCGCAACCATCCCACCGGGGACCACGCCACGAACAGAGAGCTAAGTTGGAAAGGGTGTAAGAGGTAGATGGAAAGAAAGGTAGAAGGACTCTGTCGCCTCGAACGGAGAGGGGAGTGAAGCGACGGATGCTCGGGCACCTCGGGTACGCACACCCGTGCACTCCTCGGACAGAGGAGCGCCCCTGAGGGCAAACCCTTCTATTTGCGTCAGGTTACTAAAAAAATAAAATTATAAAGAAAATTTGAATATTATTATTTCTATGAGCTTTTATTTTAATGAATTTTTTGTTATTACTTTTTATTTATTTTTCGTTATTTTTTAATAAGTATTCTAATTTTTGTAAAAACCCCAGTGACGCACGCCTACATTGCATAAGGTGCTGTCTAGCTAGCCGAACAGGGTGAGCGGCTACCACGCAACATTTTTCTAATACTTACATTTTTAAACTCGTGATATCTTTCGAATGGAATATCCGAATTGAATAAATCAAAAAGTTATATGAAGGTAGTGAAGCCGTTTTGAATATGAAGTAATTTATTTTGATAAGGATTAATACCAAGATCCAAATAAAGAGCCTTTTCTAGGGGCGGCATTTCAATAAAATTTTTAAAATAAAAAAGTACTTATTGTGGCATAACTATAATAGTTAGACATATGCTGTCGCGACACTTTTTGTAAATAATGATGTGTTCTGCAAAGTTGTAGTACATTATTTTATTCTATCATCAATAGTTTTCGCAACGCACGCGATTTAAATAATATTTTAGGTAATTTTTTTACACTTTGGGTTACATTATTGGAGTTTTAGTAAGGATCCCTAATTTTTTTGAAAATATATTATAGCCTATGTCACCCGGGGATAGTGTAGCTTCCCAACAATGAAATAATTTTTTAAATCGGGTCAGTAGTTTCGGAGCCTATTCAAAGCAAACAAACAAACAAACAATCAAATCTTTCCTCTTTATAATAGTAGTATAGATAACAAGGTTTACCGGGTCAGCAGTTATATATATATTTGAAATATATTTTATTTATTAAGCGGTTTTGTATTATACATACATACATACAATTATAATCACGCCTCTTTCCCGTAGGGGTAGGCAGAGACCACTTCTTTCCACTTACTACGAGCCTTACATACTTGTTTCGCTTCGTCCACTTTCATTATTCCCTTCATACATGCCCTTCGGTTTAGGGTACTCTTGACCTGGCCCTTTTTCAAGACGTCCCTGATCTGGTCTCGAAACGTCCGCCTAGGTCTACCCCTTCCAACACTTCCATTCACACTCGCCTTATACACTTTTTTCATCAATCGTTCTTCGTTCATTCTCTCGACATGGCCAAACCATCTCAGCATACCTTTCTCAATTTTTGTCACTACATCTTCATTCAGACCACAACGTTCTCTTATCTCACTATTTCTTATCCTGTCATTCTTATAATTTCATTCATCCACAGCTGAGCTTGAGTCGCCCCATAGGAAGTGAAAACTATACCCAATCAAGGTAGATTAATTGCTATTTTTGGGGCACCGCTAACACACTGCCATCCTCGTAGGTTTACTGGAACCTGGTCACTTATGCCGTAACATAACACAGTGTTATTATGGCGCCATATTTACAAACAAGGGGTAGCTGTCATCCACACGAGCTTGGAGCCCTCCTCCTCCTGGAGTGATATTCCTCATATCTAAGGGTCGTGACCATTTCCTCCCGTAGTGTCCAGAGCTGTGCGCATTTGGTCAGACCAGAGCATCGGACTGCGTCCACGAGGTATCTTGCCAGTTAGTATCAGCTTTTCAAGATTGTCACCGTTTTGTCTGGCAATGTGGCCGAAGAACTTAAGAATCCTTTTGAGGCAGATGGTAGAAAGCCTAGTTTTAATCTTGAGGTGCTTTAATATGGATACTTTGGTCCGATATGCTGTCCAGGGGATACGCAACATCTTCCTCCAGCACCACATCTCGAAGACATCTATGCGGTGGCAGGCAGCTGATCTCAGAGTTTCATGTTCGTCGTAATTGAGATTTTCCTATCTCTCCATGTTATATGCAGCTGTTTTTTTTTTTTTTTTCCCGGAAATCTGCTCTACTTCCGGGAGGGCGACCAACTGTCCCAAGGTGGTGTCGGGTTTCTCGTTCACAAGTCTCTTGTGAA
Source organism: Malacosoma neustria (assembly GCA_963693495.1). Lineage (NCBI taxonomy): Eukaryota > Metazoa > Arthropoda > Insecta > Lepidoptera > Lasiocampidae > Malacosoma > Malacosoma neustria. Next base: position 9,454,332 of record OY856395.1, on the reverse strand, counting down.
CAACGTTACTGAGGTGGGGAGTGTTTCGACTAGGGTAGCGTACCTAATACTCAAAATTACCAAACGGTATTCGTTGAAGGTCATTCAGGTTTACGCTCCGACTTCGACACATCCTGACGAGGAGGTGGAAGCCATGTATGAGGACATCTCAACAGCCATCCACACTTCTAAAACCCACTTTAACGTTGTCATGGGAGACTTCAACGCAAAATTGGGGAAACGTAGCGGCGATGAGTTGAGAGTGGGGCAATTTGGGTTCGGAAATCGGAACACCCGAGGCCAGATGCTGGCCGACTTCATGGAGAAGGAGGACCTGTATATGATGAACTCCTTCTTCATGAAGCCAGAACAACGCAAATGGACTTGGATTAGTCCCGATGGTGCCACCAAAAATGAGATTGACTTCATTATGTCGACCAAAAGACAGATATTCAATGATGTCTCTGTGATCAATTCGGTGAAAACTGGGAGTGATCACCGCTTAGTAAGAGGCACATTGAATATCAATCCAAAATTGGAGAGGTCTCGACTGGTGAAGTCTACGCTCCGACCTGCACCCATACAGATCCAAAACCCGGTAAACTTTCAACTCGAATTGCAAAACCGCTTCGAATGCCTCGGTGACTGCGTTGACGTGGACGAGTATAATAACAGGTTCGTGGAAGCTGTTCAAACGGCCGGGTCTAAATTCTTCAAGGCCAGCCGTTCAAAAAGAACCGGAAAAATCTCAGATTCTACTCTCAAATTGATGGATGTGAGACGTCAAATGACCCTTCAGTCCCCGGACGATGCTTCCCAGTATAGGCAGCTAAATAGACAGATCTCCAAGTCCTTGACTCGCGATATCCGCCGCCATAACACAGACTGTGTAAAGGCGGCTATAGAGCGTAACAAGGGCTCTAAAGTATTCGCACGAGACTTGTCTATTGGGCAGAGCCAACTGACGAAGCTGAAGACCGACGACGGCAGGGTCGTTTCGTCTAAACCCGAACTTTTGAGGGAAGTCGAGAAGTTCTACGGACAGCTATACACGACCACACGGGCACCTGTTAACAACAAGGCTAAAGACCCAAGAGCCAAATTAACCCGACACTACACCGTAGATATCCCAGACGTCAGTCTGTACGAGATTAGTGTGGCCCTTAAACAGCTTAAAAACAACAAGGCGCCGGGTGATGATGGAATTACAGCCGAGCTTCTGAGAGCTGGTGGTACTCCTGTGCTTAAAATCCTCCAGAAGCTATTTAATTCCGTCATCCTCGATGGCAAAACGCCGCAGGCCTGGCACGGAAGTATAGTGGTGCTGTTCTTCAAAAAGGGCGACAAAACCCTTTTGAAGAACTTTAGACCGATATCACTTCTGAGCCATGTTTACAAGCTGTTTTCAAGGGTCATCACGAATCGTCTCGCGCGCAGATTTGACGACTTCCAGCCTCCCGAACAAGCCGGATTCCGAAAAGGTTTTAGCACCATAGACCACATACATACGCTGCGGCAGGTTATACAGAAGACGGAGGAGTATAACCAGCCACTATGCTTGGCGTTCGTGGACTATGAGAAAGCCTTTGATTCGATCGAGACCTGGGCGGTGCTTCAGTCTCTCCAGAGGTGCCACATTGATTATCGATACATCAAAGCGTTGAAGTGTTTGTATGAAAACGCCACCATGTCAGTCCGTCTCCAGGATCAGAACTCGAAGCCTATCCGACTGCAGCGGGGAGTCAGACAAGGCGATGTCATATCGCCGATGCTGTTCACTGCTGCGTTGGAAGATGTCTTCAAGCTTCTGGACTGGAACGGACTGGGCATCAACATTAACGGTGAGTACATCACTCACCTTAGATTCGCAGATGATATCGTAATCATGGCTGAAACCATGGAAGACTTAAGCCATATGCTTGATGGCCTCAATACAGCTTCCCAAGGAGTAGGTCTCAAAATGAACATGGACAAGACGAAGATCATGTCTAATGTCCATGTCGCACCTACCCCCGTAACAGTTGGGAACTGTACTTTCGAAATTGTTGACGAATACGTCTACTTGGGTCAAACGATCCAGTTAGGCAGGTCCAATTTCGCGAAAGAGGTCACTCGTCGAATCCAACTCGGATGGGCAGCGTTCGGGAAGCTCCGTAAAATCTTTTCGTCCCAAATACCGCAGTGTCTCAAGACGAAGGTTTTTAACCAATGTGTGTTGCCAGTGATGACATACGGAACGCAGACGTGGTCGCTAACTATGGGCCTTATGAGAAAGCTCATGGTCGCTCAGAGAGCAATGGAGAGGGCTATGCTCGGAGTTTCCCTGCGAGATCGAATCAGAAATGAGGAGATTCGCAGGAGAACCAAAGTAACCGACATAGCCCGGATGATTGCAAAACTGAAGTGGCAGTGGGCTGGGCACATAGCTCGAAGGACTGATGGCCGTTGGGGCAGAAAAGTCCTCGAATGGCGACCGCGTACCGGAAGACGCAGTGTTGGTAGGCCCCCCACAAGATGGACCGATGATCTGGTCAAGATCGCCGGGATAGGTTGGATGAGGGCAGCGCAGGACCGATCATCGTGGAGATCTTTGGGGGAGGCCTTTGTCCAGCAGTGGGCGTCTTCCGGCTGAAATGATGATGATATGCAGCTAAGAAGACACGGCGTTCTTAGCCATGGCTATTCGCCTTCTGACATCATCTCCACAAGATGCAGATGCTAGTGCCAAGATAGATGAAGTTATACCAAAATAGTAACTTAAACTATTAAACAAAAGCTTTCCTAGATCTGACTTATACATAAAATATTATTTCAAATAACTTAGATCTTTTAGAGTACTTGTTATTCGAGTGTGGATATTTTGAGATCAAAACGACTGTTTTTTAAATAATTGAACTTTAAAAACGTTACATGCGTTTTGTTCCATTAAACTGGATCGAGAGAAAACAAAGATGGCGGCCTTATTTATTGTTTCCCAAAGTTTAGTTTCGCTAACGTTTTATTACATCTCTTCAGCACTCAAAGTGTTATTTCACTAAGTTTATTGTACATTTAAGAAGCACTTAACAAACTTATGTTTGTGTATTTCGGGTTGTGGTAAACAATTATATTGAAGTGCTTAAACTGATGTTTTGCGTTGTATGTATGTATATTTATAGGGTTGAAGAGATATTTAAACCAATTTTCCTCTTCGAAGATTTTCATTTCGTCATTCACATAAACGTTGAACTAGTAGTCGTCTGTTTGCGTCAATGCCTTATTACATTATATTTCATATTCAGACAAATAATAAAAAAGTTATGCGTAAATAACTCGGCTTGCTCAGGGACTACGCAAGTGGTCGATACGGTCGTGTATGTAGGTTCGATTCATTTAAGATCGACAAGAAATTTATATTGCACTATCATTTTATATTGTTCTTGGAGGGACGGAGAAAGAATACTAACCTCTGCGGCCGGGGTTGGCCTTTCGTAAAAGCCGACAAAACAACCCTCCAACAAGCTACGTGATAGGACCCCAAGTCCGTCTGTATGGCGACCACCTTTGGTCTTAAGTAATGCGACGGTAACTGCTAAATTCTAAGCGGGCCGTCAGCCTGTCTGCTGTTCTACAGCCATAAAAAAAAAAGTTTGACACTAATTCCAATCTACAACTCAGTTACTAACTTTTTGCCAGCTATATTTCGCAAGTACTCGACTAGAAACTGTCATATGTTCTACAACTATAATGATTTTCAGAAATTTCTGGAAGGAAAAGGAGTAAATCATTGTTGCGAGTATACTTAACAAGGTCATTGCGCTATTTTGAGAGAGAATCATTTGAAATAAACACAAATACTCTTCTCTGCATTGGACTAGTGTTCATGAAGCGGATTGAAAACCGTTCAGCCTAAAGAACTACTTGCCAATGTTAAAGTAAGTTAGTAAAAAGAACTGGAACACGCCTGCTTTTGTTATCTGTATCTTTTCCTTCTTATAAGAAGTCTTTAGGAGTTATTGACGGGAAGATTTCTTAATTATGTCTGTACCTGATTAATAACTTAATTCTAGAATGTCTGCAGCTATGAATGCTAAGAATTATTATACAGCTTTTTGTCGTCAGCTAACCATCATTCACCGTTAGACGTAGGGCTATCGAAGTATGCACCACATATCACGCTCCTGCGCTTGTCCTATTCAGTCCCGGCAGCCATCTATACGCAGAGTGTCAGCCTATCGGATGGCGGGGTTTCCTTCACTACGTTTTCCGAGACGTGGTCTCTATTCTAGGACCCGTTTGCTTCAATACGCAGCTGCGACGGATACGTTCACTTTGGTTTTCTTAAGTATAAGAAGATGGAGGTTGATTGTATTAAATTACTAATTAAATATTTTTGTTTGTTACAGGTAATCAATATATTTATTTACAATATTCCAAAAAAATATTCAAGATGAAAGGTATATAAATATTTCTACATTATTTTCTCTAAAGTAGATCACGTAACATCCAGACTTATTCCGTGATTCGAGAAGAACTTGAGAACATAGTGGTTCGGTACCGACAGTGCTTTCAAAAAGGACGCTCGTTGATGTTTTATTTAGCATTTTAGTACTCTGGGACAGTAAATAAACTGATGGCGCACTTAACAGTAAGCAGTTACGGTCGCCCATGAATGTTAGAGGCTCCAGAGGGGGCTCTCAGAGGAACTGAAACCTGGTCAATCATACCGGAACACAATACAAGGTTAAAATGGCGGCATATTTACAAACTAGGAGTAGTTGCCATTCAAGCAGGCTTGGAGCACTACCACGTAGATAGAGGTTGTTTTGTCGCCTTTTACGACTGGCCGATCCCGGCCGCAAGGCTCAATATTCTTACACGGTCTGTGCTCTTTTAAAACTCACGTTTTGAACATATTTAACACAGAACAAACGCATTTGACGTTAAGAATTTTTAAGCTTAAGTTTTCAACGTGCAGATCTAGTATTTGCTTTCGCAATTCGAACAAAAGATTTTTCGAAAAATACCTTCCATTTTTCGCTTGAAATTTTAAACGTGAAAATATATTTCACTCGTATTTTGATTTACTTTTTGTTTTTATTTAAAAATGTCATGTACCGTATATAGGTTCATTATTTACTATGTATATATATATATATATATATATATATATATATATATATATATATATATATATATATATAGATTTTAGCTAACTTCCAGAAATAAAAATGGGACTACCTTATTTCTTACCTTAAGAGTCGTAAAAGGTGATTAGTAGATCCTTTTTTTATTTACAGGCAGCATAGAAAAAGCATTATTCGTTTTTTTTCTTTCAAATTGCAGTTGAATTTTATTTTAGAGCTTTAGAATCTACTTTTACTATTGTTGAGCGAAAATAATGGGGAGGGGGGATGTTGTGTGTTACTCCAGTTTAATAAGTCCGTGCAATCCCACAGTTGATAAGGGCACGCATGTCGCTGGTATTTCCAGTAAAAATACCCCCGTGTAACTTCTACTGCCCGACGAATGAAAATCACTTATGATTAAATTTATGGTTTATGACAACTTGATAAGAAATAATAATCAAATCATGTTCAGTGGAAAGTGATTGGTTTATTTAATACATCAGTTTATTGACAGCAATCGGCAGTTGTATATTACACCGAAGCAAATTTAATATTCAAGAACGAAAGTTTATTTTTGCATTTTAGCATTAATGTATTTTATCTATGACCATGATCCATCCGCCCGGGTGGGACGGGTGTCGGGCAGTAGACGGACATTGGTGGTTTTAGTGCATATTCTAGCTACGTGCGTCTATATCTCTTGTCAACTGTAATAGGCGTGCGGGCGCATTGCACAGGACTTCCACACAACCCCGCAACGAGCTTCCAAGTGGTGGGGTGTGAATGAAGCGTTATTTTTTACAATTTCCTTATTCGTAATTGCTAGAAAGCAATTATATTGTAAGTTATACATATTATATAGGCACCGAAGCGGAAGTTTAGGATGCAACCGGGATTTGACGCTGGAATGGGATGATAATGATGACATATTATACTAAGATAGCCACATTTTTCTCTGTGCAGAGGCGAAGTAAAAATAACCTCTGTAGCCAGGGTCCGCCTGTCCTAAAAGGTGACAAAACAATGTAGTAGGACCCCAAACCAGTGTGTATGGCATTCACCTTTGCTCTATAAGTATGCCACCATAATAACCTTGTGTTGTATTCCGGCATTAGTGACCCAGGTTCCTGTTAAGGGCATCGCGAACACGCTGCTGTCCTATACAGCAGCGTGTTCGCGATGCCCTTAGCGTCGCAAACATCCATAGGCGACGGTAACTGCTTACTATTAAGTTGGCCACCAGCCTGTCTGCTGTTCCTCAGCAATAAAAAAAAACAATTAAAGGCACGATGTTTTTTACAAAATCTTACACTAGCAACAATGTTTAGTTAATACATGGTACTACCCGCAAAACATGTGATTACCATAATTCGTAGCATCTGTTAAACCTACGTATTCGTGTATAATTATAATGCCTTTTGTACGTTCGTGTTAAAATCTCTTTACATTGTAGCTAGCGGTGTATTAAATCTCGACATATGGTGGGAAATCACAATAATACCTGGGTTACTTCTGTATTGGTCCTTCCACGCTGTCTTTACACATAAAAAATTATTTATTTAAGTTAGAGATGTTGCTGCGGAGTTTCTTGTTGCTATTTCTCCTTCTAACAGATGCACACGCTAAAATATTTTTTTCGTTAAATATTATTTATAATTAAATATAAAAAATCATCACCGACTTTCGAAAAATATTCTAGCTAGGAACTTATTTTGAATAAAATTTGAGTTTAAGTTCGAGGCAACAAAAACAATGCCTAAGTGATATAGTCTTGAGATGATTGATATAGAAAAGTTAAGAAAATTATTAGCAGAAGGATACGAAAAGAAATGAGCCTCATACAATAGCCTCAAAGATTTCAGCAATAGCGTGCACCAGCCGTGTGCACCCAACATGCTATATTGACATAATTAAAGAGTAGCAAGCTGTGGTGAATGTCAAAAAACAAGTTAAGTAACTATTAGCAATGAAGATGAATGGGTACAAAAGAAAGGTAGGCTAAAGAATGGCGGAAGGAAGGCATGCATGATATGGCTAAAAAGAGTGAATTTTTAGATGACTTTTAAGAGGAGTGTGGATAGAGATCACATTTTATTTCGAACATATCATTTGTTCACATAATTTGGATTTAAAGTAAATAGTAACCAACAGTTCCAGTTTACATAATGAGCGAATATGATCGAATAATTTAATTAAATACACTTCGGTGTGATACGTGGCCCTTAATGTTCCAATTTGCGTGATTTTGATTTCTGATGCTTTATTGCTTTCCAGATTATTAATCGATATAGGTGCGGTTGTAGGTAGTCTAATAATATAGTGGGAAATATCACGCGATTGTGTCGCAGTCGTCATTTTCTACCGCATAAAAACTGTTGATAGTTTTCTTGATGTAATTCTTTATTGTTCATTCAGATGAGTTATCGAAACTATTTTTTTATTTTTGCATGAAGGGATGAAAACAATATTTTATAACAAAACAAACTTCGTCTCTGGAACGTCCACCACAACACCGCTTTTATAGTTTTTCATACATACATACATACATATAATCACGCCTCTTTCCCGTAAGGGTAGGCAGAGACCACTTGTTTCCACTTGCTACGATCCTTACATACTTGTTTCGCTTCGTCCACTTTCATTATTCCCTTCATACATGCCCTTCGGTTTAGGGTACTCTTGACCTGGCCTTTTTTCAAGACGTCCCTGATCTGGTCTCGAAACGTCCGCCTACCCCTTCCAACACTTCCATTCACACTCGCCTTATACACTTTTTTCGTCAATCGTTCTTCATTCATTCTCTCAACATGGCCAAACCATCTCAGCATACCTTTCTCAATTTTAGTCACTACATCATCTTTCAGACCACCACGTTTCCTTATGGCACTATTTCTTATCCTGTCACTCAGTTTAACTCCTATCATACTTCTTAACGCTCTCATCTCAACTAAATTTATTCTGCTTTCATGTTTCTTGTATGTTTTTCTTTATACTTTTTCTGTTAAATTAAATTTTATTTTAAGTTATTATGAAATTTTAATAATTGCGGTTTTTACAAATATTTCACCTGGTTGCATATAATTTTATACTGTTATAAATTATCATTCAATAGTAATGCCTAATATAATTTTTATTATTAGCGTTTATGCGTGTTCTTCTGTCTTGTTTTGTATTTTAAAAGTTGTTACTTGCTAAACCAATAACATTTTTTCAACTTCTGGCAAGTAATAATGGGTGAACGCCCCGAAAATAAAAATACCGCTCAATGAACTTTTTCTTGACCTTTTGTTTGCCTACCGTTGCCTAATGTTTGTGACGCACGCGAACGCGGCACCGCGACCACGCTGCTGTCCCATAGGGGTACAGGAACCTGGGCCACTTATATCGGAACATTCGGAACAATCCCGCGTCACAATAACCGTGTTTGTATGCCATCGCGTAGACGCACGTAGCGGTTAGTATTCTTGTTCCGCCCCCACACGGATATTTTATTAGTATGTTTAAAATAAATAAACAACTTCATACTCAATTTCAAATATTATTTTTATTCAAGTGCTTTATACAATTTATTGACGTAATGCCTCCAAACTAGGCGTGTCCCGTATTTTGAAGACGTGTTAATACATTAATATACGAATCATCTACTACATGTAATATTTAAATTAGGTACACTAGTAGTAATCACGACACATTATAATTATTTATGATTTTTCTATTTTAGTTGTTGTAACAATAGATTTAAAATGTATACCATAATGTCCTATTAATTTTTCTTATAAAATAATAACATTAAGTAAATTGTTGTACAAAATGGCGGACACCAATTTAATATCAATGAATCCAATCGATAACTATTTGAGTGTATAAATCGTTTTCACCTAAAACGCTAAGCTAAAATATACGCGGAAATGTTTTAATTTTTTTTCAAGTTTAAACTTTTTTAAGTCATTTGCACTCAGTTAGATCGTTTGTCGGTTTTTCTGTATCGACGGAAGCGGCAGGAGCAAATTGCCGCTGGAGACGATCGCATCCATTTCATATTGACTCGTAGGGTTGTAAGCGACCGAAGTAACTAACTAACGTTAAGTTTAAAGTTTAGTATTTAGGTAAACCCTAAAAGTTAGCAATTTGCGTTCCTTAACAAATCCTCTTCTTCCGCCGTATCAGTTTGCCGTCCGCTCAAAATTCCTTTCATAAAATTTTTTTTTTTCAACTTAAGCATATTTTACTATCCGTACAGGGGCGGAAAAAAACACTGACCTCTGCGGCTGGGGTCAGTAAAAGGGGGCAAAACAACCCTAGCTACGTGTTAGGGCCCCAAGCCCGTCTGGATGGCGACCACCTTTGGTCTTAAGTATGTCGCCATAATAACCTTGTGTTGTGTTCCAGCATTAGTGACCCAAGTTCCTGTACCCTAATGGGACAGCAGCGTGTTCGCGATGCCACTGGCGTTGCAAACATCCATAGGCGACGGTAACTGCTAAATTCTAAGCGGTCCGTCAGCATGTCTGCTGGCCTACAGCAATAAAAAAAATACTAATAGTTGCCGAATCTAACAGCCAGACACTTGAGAATTCCTTATTATTTCTTGCAACATTATTTGTGTCTGAAATGTATGAGATTAATTTTTAAAGAATTCATAATGTTCTCATATTTCATTAAGGTTATATTTTGTTAAGATTCTGCGGCTATTTGGGTCAGAGTTACTGAAAAGCCTGTCAATTTGTAATTTATATATTAAAAAGTAGATAATTATACTTTAATTTCTAGTTAATTATATTTTTAGGCACACGAACTATTTATTACGAAACAAAAGGAACGAAAATAAAGAATTCTATTCTTACATTCACAATAATAGAAATTTTAAAGCGTATTTTTAATACAAAATAAATACGTAAAACACATTTTAACACGAAATTTTTTGATTATGTACAACCCTATTTTCCTGCTTTTATTTCATACTTTTTGCAATACTGGTCGAGCTGAAGGCCAGCTTAAATTTATAATTTTATTTTCTATTTTCAAATTTATTGCCTCGTGTCGCTTTACGAGCTTTTTGTGTCCTTCTATCAAGCTTTTATACTAATCACAAATAAAATTAAAACTTTTAAAGTTGTTTTGCAACAGCTACCCGGTTAATTATTGCCTAGTTTATTGTCTCTCTGTTTCAGTTTCTATCAATGTTCGGTCCATTCGAGACCGAAAATGGCAATGTAAAGATCATTTCTAATATTAACACAAATTTGTAACAGATTTGATCATCCAAATTTAATGATATATATCAGAAATTACTAGACAGACCCCTAACAAATAAGTGCCAAATATTTCAAGCAATCAGTTCTCCTGGCACTGGGCCTTATCGAATCAGAGCTCGGGCAGAATACAAAACGTACCGCTGCCAAGATATATAATTTTGAAAGTTTCTAGCTCCGTTGATTTTTACTACCACCCCATTGTTGTTATTATAACCCGACTTTGCTTTGTCGTTCATTTAGTTTATGTACACCGCAAACGACGGAGTTTTCTCCTTGTATTGTATTATTTTCGAATATTGTTGATTTACACGTTGACCCAAATTATCTGCCAAAACGTGCAGTCAGTCGTTTTATGACCCTCAGTTGGTTATTTTAGACATTCCTCTTAAGGATGAGATCCGAAATGAAGACAACCGTAAGAGAACCAAAGTAACTGATAAGGCCAGTGGCTCGGTCACATTTGTCGTTGGAGTGATGGGCGATAGAGCAAACGACTCGACGGAGAGTGCGACAGCTCCACAGTCTAATAAATCGACGATTAACGCAAGATTGAGCATCAGGGCTCCCTGGGCAAGTAACCATATTTGAGAAGGGATTTGCTAACGACGAAGTGTATCATTAATAGCATTATTTTGCACAGTTTTCGCAGTTTATTTGCGATATTCGTTTGTGTGCTAATTGTGATAATTTCCTAAATTTTTATACGATCAGTTAAGACCTAAATTTTCAATAATTTTCTTTACTTATCCCGTACTTTTATCCGTGCAGGGGCGGAGAAAGAATACTAACCTCTGCGGCCGTCTAGATGGCGACTATCTTTGGTCTTAAGTATGCCGCCATAATAACCTTGTGTTGTGTTCCAGCATTAGTTACCAAAGTTCCTGTACCCTTATGGGACAGCAGCGTGTTCGCGTGCCACTGGCGTTGCAAACACACATAGGCGATGGTAACTGCTAAATTCTAAGCGGGCTGTCAGCCTGTTTGCTGTCCTACAGCAATAAAAAAAATTAACATTCCTGATGTTTATTGCGGATTGGATAGCACGTACTCGTTGCTTCCGGCGGTGACAGTGGATTTGGAAGCGTTCCACTATCTACCCAGACAAAGTCAAACCGCTATCTTCTTCATCAACTTTTGGTATAATTTCATTAACAGTTTAGATTTGTGGTTTAAGCTTGAGGAAAAGTACAATTTTTATAATATTCAATTTATTTTAATTTTAGCAATTGTACTAAATTTTATATAAATATTTGGAACTTCCAGGCCTTGATTGCTTGTCAGGACAGATAAGGTTCTGGCTCGTTTGAACTCTGGTTGTCAAGTCCTAGCTTGCAGTCACAATTTTCTCTGCTAAGATTATTAAAGTACTAGTTAACTGAAAGCTGAAATCGGACGTCGAAAAGACTTGCAAACAACTTTGATCTAAAGTGAAATCTCTCAAAAGAATGTCGTCTACCCAATCTAATTTTATTTTATAGCAGAAACAAAACCTTAGGGTATTTTCGGTCGTTAAAATATTTTGAACATTTCTCTTTGCCTCGAATGTCTCGAAAATGTAAGGTTTCGCTTTGATTATGGAAAATTAAACGGTTTTATTATGCGTTAAAGCTGATTTGGCAATTTGCTATTATTTGTCCGTGTCTTATTTAACAATATTGCTGTCATTTTGTTGTGGTATTTATTTCAAACAATTTATTTTGAATTAGCCATGTGCTAGCATTAATTAAAATAACGTATTACTTAAGAGTCTAAAGACCATGGTAAAGAAAAAGCACTGTATGGTCACCTTTTAAAATTGGGTATTCAGACGGGAGGCGAGCCACTTCTTGTGGCTCTTTAGTCAGGAATTAGAAATGATCTGTAATATAGTTTTCACATTTCAAGTTTCGACGTTGGATTCCTTCATCTGCTGTTGGGTGTTATCAAAGAATATTTGCGCACTTTTTACCCAAATGTCTTTTTCCTATAAGAAGAAATAAAATTTGGAAAATTTTTATGGACAAAATCCCAGTGCTCGGGTCTTCCCATGGAGGGAGCATTTAGTATACCCGCCAAAGTTGTTCAAGGCTGATCGGCGGATTACATTTACCGATGATGTCGGTTTACAGGTTTCATGATGTTTTCCTTTACCGTCGGCACGTAGCAATTACGAGTATGCACAATAGGCGAGAAAAACTTTCCATACTGTACATATCATCATTGATTTCGAACCTGCTACGAATTAAATTTAATTATTTCATCATCCCCTGTAAATTATGATGTTTATAATATTCGCACTACAATTTGTATCAAACCAGAAATTCGCGAACAAAAATGATTTCTACAAACACCGGGTGCAACTCGGAAAACGGGATTTTACGTAATCCCACAAGATCGTCCAATTTTTGTCTTGAGCTAGTCTTCTAAAGAAAGTAATATGAGGCATTACCTATCTTCACATGGGTGTAGGGTTGCCAGGCATGAAAGAAATTTCCCTCTTATTAAAAACGTGCATTACATGCATGCATTTATTTAGGGCAAATAGAGACACTAAAAATCTCTAAAAGGCATTAAAGTCTGTGCTGGTAGAAACTAGCAGCGCTGTATTTCCATTCGGGCACGGTTTCCTCGGAGACCTCACTTACATAAGAAGATGGTAGTATAATAAAGAGTTAAAAATTAAAACGTAAAATCAGAGAAATAGTAATAACAAAATATGATACAATACAATAAAATAAAAATACTTAATACGTTAAAAAAATACGTTAAAATTATTTATTTAAAAATTATGTTTAAAGATATTTGTAAACATTTTGATATCTGGTAACCCTAAATATGGAATATAAGTAGGTATTTGAGTCCTGGGAATCCCACAGATTTTATACCCTCAAAAATGCATTGGTCCCGATGAGATGGAATTTTGAGCCATAAAACCGATCGTTTCATTTTGTAGGGACATTGCACATGTACGATAGCACAAATTTTATTTTTACATTATAAAAAAAATATTTTCATCCATTTTGCGGGTAATTATTATTTTCATATTCTTCAAAGGCATTCAATAAGAAATTGTATTGTATATTTATTTTAGTTCATTGTGCAATGATCGCTATGCGCGTTGGCATGTATGAGGCGTGTAGTTGCGAAACCCGCTATAGCAATATTTTTTTTAAACTCTTAAATTGAACTAAACCCATGCTGATTTAGTGGCATTTGATTCGAAACTCAAAATAAATGGTTGAATATAATATTGGAATTGGAATTGCATTTGTGCAATAAAAAGTTGATAACTATGTAGATAGTTTATAGTGTTTTAAAACGATATATCGTCATTTTTCCCCAAAATGTTTTAGCGGGTTTTGCAACTACACGACTCATAGGTATGTAGTCTTAGTAAATAAAATCTTAAAGATTATATTGTTGCGAAGAATATCATTAACGTATTTAAATTTGAGTGTCTTTTATACCACCTTTTTTCATTGCTGAGGAACAGCTTACAAGTTAACGCTCAACCAGCCTGATCCACGTAATAAATAGTAAGCAGTAACCATCACCTAAGGGATGTTTGCGACGCTATAGGGTACTGAAATTTGGGTCACTCATGCCGGAACATGACATTGAAACAATGAATGTAAATAAAAATTACATGAGGGTACCGACACGAGAAATCAAATAGTTTGCCATGATGTCAATGGTCACACCATGAATCGTCATAAATATTTAATTGAAAATGTTAAATAATGAACAAAAAATTTAAAAATAACTTTATCGAGCACAAAATAAAAAGGATTTGATACCCTCAAAGTTCCTATCCCACGAGTATTTGTCCGCGTGTCGTGAAACGAACTCGTCTCGCACTCGCCCGTCGACGAGTCCGTCGCAAGCGGCCGTATTCGCGATAAATCAAACGCCACGTGTGACTGATGACTCCGGGCATGTTCCCTGGTCCTTGATCGATGTATATACTCGCTTATACCACCATAACAACGTCGTTATACGATTTCGGGAAAGTATGGGATGGATTATGTCCATATGTTTCAGGCGGGTACGTTTATGAGTAAAATTAGATTACGGTTGTATGGGGTCTTAACAAAATCTTCGAGACCCAAATCAACCGTATAGATGATGCGTCTTGTTTAATTCCTGGCCTCCCCCTTATCCCCTTCTTTTTAAGCAACATACTAGGACATTTAACACAGCACTATCTAGCTCCAAAGTAAGTAGCATAGCACTTGTGTTACGGGTACTAGACGGCGCGGCACGGGAATCGAACCCGTGACCTCCGCAGGCATTCAAATACGCGTTAGCTGCTTCGCTGAGGTCGTATGTGTAAATTATATTATCACTTAAAAATTTAGAATGATATGAGTCAATGAAATGAGGAAAATTGCATTTTTACAAAGTACCCCTAAAAACCCTAAAGAAATAAAACCCGCGTCTCGAGACAATCTATTCAAGTTACCGCTATACAAGAGAATGTACTCGAGCGATTGTATGTCTACTAGTCCCTTGGGGACAGTGGTGTGATGATAACAAATGTTAACTGCGGGTACTGTTGTTTTTTGTGCTTCTGCGAAATCGCCTATCGACGTCGAACTAGCAATCTATCTGGGTATGGGTATATTATATAAACACATACACATACTCATACATACATATTTTATTATATGTTATTCAAAAATACGAAATTATATAATATATGTAAATCTATGAATATTAAATATAAGTATATATCGACACGACTCAACTCAGGTCGTAAGGCGTCAGCAGTCGTGTCGTGTGAAGAAGCCTCCACCGGCCGCCATGCAGATGAAGTTCGCGCGCTTGACACTAACCACAACAAACCGTGCACTGACTGTATTTGTAAAAATAATTGTGATAATTCTTAGTACGTATATCTTTTATGTTATGATGAATCCGTTATAATAGTAGTGATCACGTACTGTATTTTTATTTGCTGTGCACTAAATACCGAATACCTGAATAGAGATACAGTGGAAAGCAGTGCACGCTTAAATGTGAGGTGGGTACCGGCATATTTATTTTTCCTACATACCTCACACGGGCTTTGTTAAGTTAATCGTATAATATACGAAACATCTATGTTCCAAAAATGTAACCAGGTGTCTAATATGCTGTAAGAACGTTTGTCCTCTACAGATACGGGCATCATTCCCGTCTCGTCGAGACTGTCTCGACTTCGAATACTATTGTAAGGAGAGGCAGAGGCGGCTCTCTACAAGATTGAAACGAGTCAAGACGCGTTGGGAGTTATTGTCTAATCCCTCATCCAAATGGCGTAAAACGGAATTGTTTAACATAAATAATGAACAGAGTTACGCACTATAGTCAAGTTAACCTTCAGTGAACCTTCACGACAAACAGTAATAAAGTATTGCTTTCTTGGAAACCGGAAGTCTTCTTTACTATCTTTTTTTTATGCCTGATGTCGCGAGCACCTTTACGATGTTGCTTTTACAAACCTTAATATTTATCTTGAGAGAGAGTTTCTTGGTAAGCGAAGAAGTAGTTAAGCTGGACAAATGTAGTGCTCCTTTTTTTATTGCTGTAGGTAAGCAGACAAACTGACGGCCCACTTAGAATTTAGCACTTACCGACGCCTATTGGTGTTTGCAACGCAAGGGACATCGCGATCGCTTATGCCGGAATGGAACACAAGATTACTATGGTGGTATATTTTAAAATCAGGGGTAGTTTTCATCCAGACAAGCTTAGAGCCACCACCTAGCAAAATAGCACTTTATTATATGAGATATAAATTGACAGTAATATCAAATTCCCTTATCATTAAATAAATATTCCCCGATACCACTATCAACAAGTACATTTTAATGGGTCCATAAAGTAAATCCGAATGTGAACTCAACTAGTCCCGTTTTAATTGGTTTTCACTTTTCGATTGCTATAAAAGCGAGAACATCCATACCCATACACTAGTATGCCGTAATCCGGCAATTTATAAAAGGATTAATCCGGGCTTATTGAATATTACACGTTTTACAATAAGAACTCAATGCTTTTAAACGATTGTTATATGTTTTATGTGCACATGATCTGAAGATACTTGGCGTCTAAGAACCGCTAATGGATTCGAATCTATGAAAGTGGACGGCTGCCGTGAATGCACTCCTGGTATAAACTTTCCAGCTTATGTGCAGCTTTAACGAGATATCTACCTTCGTTTAGAGTTAAAATCAAATTAATTGTTCTTTATTGTTAATCTGAAATTCTGCTAAGCTAAAAACTGTATAACCATGAAATGTCTGGATGGCGACCATCTTTGGTCTTAAGTATGGCACCATAATAACCTTGTGTTGTGTTCCGGCATTAGTGACCCAAGTTCTTGTACCCTTATGCGACAGTAGCGTGTTCGTGATGCCACTGGCATTGCAAACACCCATAGGCGACGGTAACTGCTAAATTCTAGACCGGCCGTCAGCCTGTCTGCTGTCCTACAGCAATAAAAAAAACCCGTATGAGGGTAACTACCTCCATAGTAGTACGTAAACGACCTCCGTGGCGTAGCGGCTTACGCACGCCGTTATGCTCGCGGGGGATACCAGTTCGAATCCCGTCTGGCTGCACTGGTGGTGACAACTATCTGACACGAACCACAAATTGAATGAGCGTGATATCGCATTTAAAAATAACTGACGGTAATGAAAGTGACTTGATTTAAATAAAATTAAACGCTTTAACATACTCATATATCAAAAATGGCCGGTAACGCGTGTGCAATTATTGAGAATTAAACTGATTGTAATCCCCGAATCGTTTCCGGCTGTTACCGGGATTGTGAGGTTTTTGTGCTCTTTAGGGTTGTCCGGAAAGATTTTATAAATAAAAACACAAAGCTTCAAATATGTAATTTTTTTTATTGCTGAAGAACAGCAGACAGGCTGACGGCCCGTTTAAACCAGTTACCTTTGCCTTCATAGCTTAAATTTAATATATGGCTGTTTGCGACGCTAAAAGGCTCCTCGAACACACTACTGTTTGCATAGGGGTACAGAAACCTGGATCACTAATTCTGGAACACAACACAAGGTTATTATGATGGCATACTTAGAGACCAAGGGCGGTTGCCATCCAGACGGGCTTCGGGTCTTACCACGTAGCTAGGGTTGCTTTGTCGCCTTTTACGACAGGCCAACCTAGCTGACACCGGCTGTAGGGGTCAGTATTCTTAATCCGGCCCTATACGGAGAATTATGTACACAATATTTATTATAAAAATTAAATTTTAAATCTGTCATCTTGTTTGCCGATAGGTTCTAAATGTAAATCATATATATTCTGTAAAAATATCGGTTACGTTTTTTTTGTACTATTACTGACAATTAATTATTCGAGTATAATATTCTTTAAAGACATATATATATATCACTTAAAGGTTAGTCTCTTAAATAAAAAATAAATTATAGTTGAACAAAACTAAAAAACACGCTTTTATAAAAAATCTAACTAAAAGGTAAAAAATAATTTTCAATAAATTTAAATTAAGGATAGTGGCTTTAACAAAAAAAATAATTTTATTGTAAAAAAATGTGGGGTGCTTATTGTCAATTGTTATTTTGAAAATATCTTAAAAAGCACCCCACGCTTTTTTAGAATAAAATTAATTTTTTTGTTAATCCCACTATCCGTAATTTAAATTTATTGAAAATTGTTTTTTACCTTTTAATATTTTTTTATAAAAGCGTGGTTTTTAGTTTTTTTTACTATAATTTATTTTTAACTTTTTAGTTTCATTAACTTTAAAATGAAAGCGTGATAATTTAATTTATTTGTTGTCAATATCCAATCGGTAAATATTTTTTATTAATTTAACGCCATCTTCTGGCAATGTTATTAATTATGCTCCAGATGGCGTTTCGGCAGAATTTTGATTTTATTGTTCAAAGTAAGTAAAAAACGAGTCAAAGTCCGAAAAATTCCATTACATACACGTCAAATTAATATAAAACATATAAAAAATAATAAAAAAGAACAAAAATCCACCGTCACGCGATTTACCTAGGCGGTCACCCATCCAAGTACTGACCGCGCCCGACGTTCCTTAACTTCGGTGATCGGACAAGAACCGAAAATGTATTAATCCTGAGGATCCTGGTAAGGATAATGATACAAACTATACAGATTATTGCATTGTCATTGGCCCTCGATATATCTACAAAGTTTGAACGAAATCTGGCGGTTTAAAGTGGGTCAAAATCGCCCCCAAAGGAGTCGGTTACAAACAAATAATTACAAACTTACAAGTGAAGCTAATATAAAGCGTGTAAAAAGGAGAAATTCCTTTGTAACAAAGTAAATTTAGCTACTTTTATTTAGTGAAAAGATCAAGTTTTCCATGTGGCAGCATCCAAAAGCCATGCTAGTAGCCGGTTCGCACCACTTCCCGCAACCTTGGGGCGAGCAAAAAGAAGCCCAGTGATATTTTCGTGGAAACCTCACTACACGCAAGCGGAAAACGCGTCGGCTATTTTTCCGTCTCAAAAATAAAATCAAGTCATTCAATCATGAGCTAGTGACAGCCCTACAGCAGACAAAACAATCCCAACATTTCAAATTCAGTAAGTGTGTCATATACCAGAAATTCAGACTATAACTACGCACCGTGCATTTATTTTCCTCTCGTTCAAAACATTCAATTGCGCATTTAATCTGGCCCATTCACGAAGCATGTGAAATTAAATTATTTTGTTCATTTTTGATATTGTAATTTTAAATGGCAACAATTTAATTTTAAAATCTCGTTAATGTGTTTCCATTATATCAGGGATTTACATTATGTTTTGTATAATTACTCGTAAATAGCATTTACTGCAGTTAAACTTTTTCTGTCAGTATTTATTTTTTGAGTCAACGTCGAAATTCGACGACCAGCTTAACTTAGCTTCATTAACAGCTTTCACACGTCAAATGTCGCAAATCTGAGTGTTTATTTATATTTATTTATCAAATAAAAGTATACTTAGATAGACAGTATATCAGTTGTCTAGTACCCACAACTAAAGCGCTATCTTGATTACTTAGAGATTCGATAGCACTTCGGCACTTAACATAGTTAGTGCCGAATGGCCCTACACACTGTTTGAATTTCCATAGAATGATTTCCATTATTTAATTATTATTAATTATCATTGTTATTTTGGTTACAACAAATCTAGTATTCAATGTAGGTTAGACAGAGTTGTCATATTATATATACATATCAAATGTGGAAGGACGAGGTTCGCGCTGCATGGAGGACCCTTTGATACCCACAGGTCCTCGTAAATGGCGTGCATTTAGGTTGCTAATCCCACACGAGCATGTTTCGACTCCGTGCGGCATTTAATTGACCTTTTCCGGTCTGTTTTATAAACCAAACAGTCTGTGTAGGCCTTTCATCTCATCGACGTTATTTGGAAACGATGGTAATTTTTATGAAGCAATTTATTTAATTATAAATAAAGTTTGCATAAGAATGAGTAAAGTGCGTAGAATATCTTCGACCTCCGGATCGGATTTAAATTAGTCTAAAGTTCATTTGATGATGTTGAGTAGAATTGAGTTTTATAAAAAAAAATCTCCCTATGACGAGATTATGAATTCGTTTTTAATTTGGATCTATCACACTACCTATAGTAGCGGTAGCATGTCGTTCCCTAATCTAAATTCACTGAGTATCCTTCGAAAACAAGTCAAGATGATCCCAGATTGGTTCGGCCAATCTATTTTACTTAATTATTAAAACGGCTCGCCACTAAACCTAGTCGTTTGCATAATCGCTCGAAGTCTCACCGAGGCAATTGGGTAAGTCAAATCAATATTTATTGGAGTGTGTGTGTCCCTATAAAAATCTACGTAATTCAAGTAAACAATCTGGCCTGCCTCATCATATGCTTTCTTTCTTTCAAAAGACAAAAATCAATGATGTTGGTAGACACGTAAAAATTTTGTCCAGTTAACATACTCAGCGACGACTTAATACTTTAATATCGCAAAAGTACTCGCGTATGGTGAACAATTTGGTGGTAGGTATTTGGTAAGCATGTGGTATAAATACAAGCAAGTTCGTCTGCTAGAAGATAACTCCGAGAGGTAACAGTATTGAATTTCACAATTATATGCCCTGCTTAGATAGTTTTCTTCGCCTAACCCTAATGTATACAACATAATTGAAGGGTTGTAATTCTAAAGGGTCTAAGTGCCAAAAAAATAAAATCGATATTATTACAAAAATACGATCTATGTACCAAGCCTAATAATATTCATGTGGATCCAAGTGCCTATTTCTTTTAAATTTTCACTCATACACAAATGAAATTGTGGCGCGGTCTAAGTATCAACGCACTTTCGCACAACCTTTTTTTGTTATATTCTAAAACATAAAATTGGCACTTGGACCCTTTAGAATTACAACCCTTCAATTATCACGTTCCGATATTGAAGGACAACATCGCGAGTAAACCCGCATATTTGCGAATATGTGTAAATCACATATCAGCCTTTTTTTTGTTGTACATATGTGGGTCTCCGGGAAAGATGGTCGACATCCGACTACCCATTAAAAAACCTCGCTGTTCTCCTACCGCTTACCGGCTAGGCCGACGGATAAACTGGTCCGCCGATCTTGCGGCCCAGACTGTCTGCTAATCAGCCTAATTAAGCTTCGTGGGCATACTGTCAGCACTCTTTAGAGTTCGTCCTGTTTCCAGTAATGAGACGTCATTGGCTGTGATTATTTATTATCACGACACATAATAACACATGCTGTAATCAATGTCATCATCATCATCATCCCAGCGTTAGTCCCGGTTGCCACCCAAACTTTCGTTTCGGTGCCCGGGGTCCGCTTTCCGACTTTTTCTACTCCACTTCGCGCGATCTTCAGCATCCCTGGTAGTGAGCCCATTGGCACGCATATCACCCTTTACGACGTCAAGCCAGCACTTTTTGGGTCTACCCCTCCTGCCGGGGCCCGGCGAAGGCGGCATGGCCAGACATTTGTTTCCTACGTAAGCATCCGGTTGCATGCTGTAATCAATGTACCACTATTAAACAAAGTCGAAGGCGATGGTCATATGACACATGTATGTTAATTAGTAATAAATTATGCTTGACTTAATAAATAGATCAAGATATACATAAGTGATGTTAATGTAGTCTAATTTAATAGCACCTGACCACTATTATGTACAGTATATATAGACCATATGTGCAGATCAGTGCACGTGCAGGTCTTCCTCATAAACGGGAAGGGAAGAAATTTTTTAATTGTGAAATTATAAACAATGACTGCTATTTCTATTAAAAAATATTGTGTTGGTGCTATCGAAGACCCGTGCGAAACCGTTTGCTCGTGCTTCAGCAAACATCTCGGACCCACTATTCCTCCACAAAAGCCTTAAGGCATCCTCAGATTATCATTATATTAGATACGTGGGTCTCTGTATGTCCGGCGAGTGTAAATGACTATTATAGATTTGATCAATACATCTCGAAGAATTTATTCTCTCAAAAAATCACTTACATGAGATATTATAACTATGTTAATGATTTAAATAGGATTTTGATAGGTGATCATAAGCAAACAGATTTGGCTCAATTTTGTAAGATATATTTCTTAAATTTATTTTATAAATATTAGTGTTTTCACATTTTTATGTCTTTCACATTTTTTTTATATATGTTTACTCCTTTTTATATTATACGCTAGCTGACCCGACAAACGTTATTCCGCCATATAAATAAAAAAACAGAACTTAATTACGTTCACCCCCTTAAAATTTTATTATCTCGACAAAAAGTAGCCTTTGTCCTTTTCCAAGGTCCAATCTAACACTATGTCGAAATTCATCAAAAATGGGTTCTTTTCTTTCACATTTATATGTGAACTACCTGTGCCCGCAACACCGTCCGCGTGAAATAGTGACTTATTTGTTTTTGTTTGTGCATTTTTTGGATTACAAACCCTATAAACCCTAAAATATAAATAAATGAAATATGCAAACAGTCAGTGTTATCGAATGCAACTGTTACGCCATGTGCCTCCTGAATACGTGCGTTCGAACCTACAAAACTAGCCCAAGCTATAAACCCTATTTCATATGATTGATGATATAAATCTGAGATCAACTTAAATTGGAATACAAAAGTTTCTGAAACTGATCATTTTTAGCTAAAACTATTTTTTTTTCTAAAATAAAAGTAGCCTAAGTTACTCCTTGTTACATCAGCTATCTGCCAGTGAAAGTCCCGTCAAAATCGGTCCAACCATTTCAGAGATTAGCCGAAAGAAACAGACAGACAGACAGACAAAAATTGTAAAAAATGCACTTAGTAAAAAGCGGTTATTTTAATATTACAGACACTCCAATTTTATTTATTTGTATAGATATGTATGTATATGTGTATATATATATATATATATATATATATATATATATATATATATATATATATATATATATATATATATATATATATATATATATATATATATATATATATATATATATATATATATATATATATATATATATATATATATATATATATATATATATATATATATATATATGTAAAGAGAATATCATCTCTTTAATGTTATTGTATTATGGTTAGGTTGTGTAACCAGGACATAATCCCTTTTGATTTAACGCGCTTAATGTCATGTGTCATAGAAGTGTGACACATGACATTTGCCTACAAAAAAGTAAACAATATTTACGTTATTACGTTACAGATTTGATTTAAATAATTTAATTAATAGATAGAAAAGCAAGAGTTATGAGAGACGAGTAATCAACTTTAATTTTCGTTTCTGTTATTTTTACAGAAACAAATTTGTTTGATTTATTCGGACCATCCAGACTGAAACAAATAAATAATATTATAAAACGACAATTTTCGTCACAAAATGAAATTGCAATTCGAGTTCAGAGCTGTGGCTTCTCCAAAGGACTGTAAAACTACAGTAGTAGCTGTAACCTCAATTGTCACAGAACAAGGGGAAAAATGTGTTATACCAGATGACCTCATGTATGCAGATTATCATGAAGAGTTGACAAAGACGGAGACTTTCAAAATGGTAAAAAATTCATTAGGAAAAAGGCATGATGAGTTAAAAATATGGATAAAAATTTCAAAAGAATTAGAAAAGATATATTTAGATGATGAAGGAAATATCCAGTTTGGAGGGAAATATTTAAAACAAACACTTCAAGAGAATATTAAAGAAAACTCGAGCTTGGAAAAAATATTAGAAAAATTAATTGAAAAATCAGAAAAACACGAAGAAGAAAAAAACTTAAAACATATTGTAGATAAATTTGTATTAGAAAAATTTAATTATAAAACATCTAATGTTAGACAATGGTTACATATATTCGAAAAAGAGTGTGGAAGATTTAAAATAGAAAAAGATAAAACTAAAATAGAATTATTAAGAATATTTTTAGATGCAACTTGCCAAGATTGGTATACTTCTACTGTAATAAAAGGAGAACATGAAAACAATTGGAATACGTGGAAACAGATATTAATAGAAACCTTTTCAGGTAAGGGATGGAGTAGCAGGACATATGCTCATTATTTTAAATACAAAGAAGGTTCAATAGTACAATATGCAATAAAGAAAGAACGATTATTATTAGAAATAAATAAGGACATGGACGCTGATACAATGATAGATAGAATTGCATTTGGGTTGCCAGAATTTATTAGAGAGAAGATCGCCAGAGATGAAATAGAAAATACAAAAGATTTAATAAATGAATTACAGAAGCTTGAAGGGATAATAAATAAAAAGAAAACATTTAAAAAAGAAGGTAAACCAGAACATAAATTCAGAAATGAAGAAAAGAAACCATGTATGACATGTGAAAACATGGGTAAAGGTATAAGATATCATCCAGAAGAAAAATGCTGGTTTAAACTAGAGAAAAAAGAGAAACCTAAAGCTATAGGAAGCAATTCAGTAATAGAAGTAAATTTAAATACAGAGAAAAAAAAACTAATAGTCACACCATTGATCAGACTTAAGCTACTAGTTGAGAATCAGATAGAGATAATGGGAACATATGATCCAGGTTCTCAAGTATCCTTGATAAACTCGAAATGGATAAAAATAAAAGAGAATAGAGAAGATTTAAACAAGATATTCTTGAGGTCTGTCAATGGTGTGAATCAGACAAATGGATTGGTAAGAATAAGAATAAAAATATTTGATATAGAAAAAATAGTAGATATATATGTAGTTGAAAGAGAGGATTTTGAAGATTTTATAATAGGATTAGACTTAATTCCTATGTTTAAGTTGAGGTTGAATGAAAATTTAGAAATCTCACAGAAAATAGAGAAAAAGTTAGAAAAACCAGAGATAACATTAAGTGAAGTTACAAATTGTTCAATTAATTTTAATGAACACGTGGAAACAGAAGAATTTCAAACAAATATAGAACATTTAGATAAAGATAAAAAAATGAAGATAGAAAAATTGATAGATAAAAACAAATCAGTGTTTGCGAAAGACAAGTATGATATTGGGACTGTTAACGAATATGAAGCTAGAATTGACTTAATAGTGGAGAAATACTGCAGTAAAAGACCTTATAGATGTAATATAAAAGACAAAAAAGAAATAGAGAAACAAATAGCCAACTTACTAGAGAAGAATTTAATCGAAGAATCTTATAGTCCTTTTGCTGCACCCGTCACACTAGCATATAAGAAAAATGAAGGAAAGACACGTCTGTGCATAGACTTTAGAGATTTAAATAAAAACATTGTCCCTCAGGCACAACCATTCCCTTTAATAGATGATATAATAATAAGAGCCAGAAATTGTAAATACTTTACGACACTGGACATTAACTTAGCTTTTTGGTCAATACCACTAAGAATTGAGGATAGGAGGAAGACGGGATTTGTAACACAAGATGGTCACTATCAATGGACATGTCTACCGTTTGGCTTAAAAACGTCTCCAGCTATATTTCAACGAATTCTGAGTAGCATATTAAGAAAATATGGACTAACTGAATTTTCAGTGAACTATATAGACGATATCTTAATACACTCACCGACGTTTGAAGAACATCTAAATCATATTGAAAAATTATTAAATGCAATAAAAAAAGAAGGACTCAGGTTAAAATTTAAAAAGTGTACATTCGCTGCTAGTTCGGTTAGATATTTAGGACATGTAATAGGAGAAAATACGGTTAAACCGTTGAAAGACAACATAACGTCAATAAAAAATTTCCCAATTCCTACTACACAAAAGCAAATTAGACAATTTCTGGGGAAAATAAATTTTTACCATGAATATATAGAAAAGAGCTCAATATTACTAGATCCATTACATCAACTATTAAAAAAAAAAATGTAAAATTTATATGGACAGAGGATTGTGAAAAATCTTTCAGAAAGATAAAAGAAATGCTATGTTCCCAACCAGTGTTGGAGATATTCGACAAAGACCTTCCAATCAAGATATATACAGATGCATCACTTGAAGGTATAGGCGCAATACTAAAACAAACACAAGAGGATGGAAAAGAAAAACCTGTGGCCTACTTCTCAAAGAAACTTAATGAAACGCAAAAAAGAAAAAAAGCTATTTATCTTGAATGCTTAGCTATAAAAGAGGCAATAAAGTACTGGCAACACTGGCTGATAGGGAGATACTTCGAAATATACTCTGACCACAAACCACTGGAAAATATGAATATAAAAGCACGAACAGACGAAGAATTGGGCGATCTAAGTCACTATCTATCTCAATACGATTTTAAAATTATATACGTCCCAGGTAAAGATAATAAAGAAGCGGACTGCTTGAGTAGAAACCCTGTTCTAGAATCAAATACAGAAGAAGAGGATTTATTAAAAACGGTAAATTTTATTGAAATAGATGAAATAAAATTAGATCAGATGAATAATATACTATTACAGAATAAAAAAGAAAAATTAATAGAGAAAAACGGAATATATTATAAAAAAGTGAAGAAAAGAGAGAAAATCATATTATCAGAAAAATTCAGTATTGATTTAATTAATAAAATACACAAGGAATGGTGTCACACAGGAATAACACAAACACAAATGAAAATATGTCCATATTATACTGCTAAAAATTTAGTGAAGAATATAAAAAAAATTTGTAAAGAATGTTATATATGTATTAAGAATAAGTCAAGAGGGCAACATAAATTCGGCTCAATGTCACAATTAGGACCAGCGACCAAAGCTTTCGAAATTATGTCCATAGATACAATTGGAGGATTTGGAAGCACTAGATCAACAAAAAAATATATTCATTTACTTGTTGATCATTTCACGAGATATGCGTTCATTTCAACATCAAGAACTCAAAACGCCGCTGATTTTATAAAACTAATTCAAACTGTGTTAGACATAGAAAACATCGGAACAATCTTAACGGACCAATATCCTGGAATAAATTCGAAAGAATTTAAAGATTATTTAAAAAATAAAGGAGTGCAATTAATTTTTACTGCAATAAATGCACCATTTTCTAATGGTCTGAATGAAAGACTGAATCAGACATTAGTAAATAAAATAAGATGTAAAATAAACGAAGAGAAAAAGAATAGAGCATGGACATCGATAGCGAGAGAATGTGTGAATAAGTATAATATACTAGAACATACAATAACGGGATTTACACCAGAGTATCTATTATATGGCACAGACACCAGTAACATACCAGAAGAGTTAAAAAGAAAGAAAAACGGAGAAGACTGGATAAGAGATAAGAAATTAGCATTAGAAAGAACACAGAGATCACATAAGTATAACGAAAGTTTATTTAATAGAAACAGAAGACACCATGAATTCAACGAAGGAGATATGGTATTCATAGAGAATGGAAACAAACTCAATAGGAAAAAGCTAGAAGAACTAAGAATCGGCCCATATATAATAGAAGAAAAAATTTCAAACTCAATTTATAAAATAAAAACTGGAAAAAGAAATCAAGACACGAGTCTATTCCACGTGACAAAACTAATTCCAATGTTTGAAGTTGAAGCTGATTGAAAAATTATGGAATTTTCATATCGTGGAGGGGAGATGTAAAGAGAATATCATCTCTTTAATGTTATTGTATTATGGTTAGGTTGTGTAACCAGGACATAATCCCTTTTGATTTAACGCGCTTAATGTCATGTGTCATAGAAGTGTGACACATGACATTTGCCTACAAAAAAGTAAACAATATTTACGTTATTACGTTACAGATTTGATTTAAATAATTTAATTAATAGATAGAAAAGCAAGAGTTATGAGAGACGAGTAATCAACTTTAATTGTCGTTTCTGTTATTTTTACAGAAACAAATTTGTTTGATTTATTCGGACCATCCAGACTGAAACAAATAAATAATATTATATATATATATATATATATATATATATATATATATATATATATATATATATATATATATATATATATATATATATATATATATATATATGTATGTATGTATGTATGTGAAGTATGGATTAAGATTTTACCAAGAATTACATGATTTGATATTACTGCCTGTTAAAAAACAACTTCGCTGTCCCTGAATCCGGGCCAAAAGTGTTCGACCACTTCTAAAAGTTGTATGAGAAATAATTGAATCGTTTCTAATCGTTAATCGTTGTGTCTCGAGGAGACAAGAGCACAGTTCTGTCCAAAACTGGCAATTATAAAAAATGGGCCTGAAATTGGTCTTGGCGAAAATGGGGGAGTGGATTTTTGGACGGGAATGTCTGTACGTACAGATCAAGGGACTTTAGAGTCGTGTAATATGGAGTTTTAAGTGCCCGTACTTACTCGTAGAGTATCATACTTACTTTTATATTACAAATTTGAAAGTAAGCTTTTTGTTACGCTTTCACGCGAAAACTACTTAACCGATCATTATGAAACTTTGTACACATATTCTTGAAGGTATTAGAAGTAACATAGGATATTTTTTATGGATAAAATTTTTTTACGAAGATAATATTAATTACCTTTTCTCATTTTTTTTCGATTCAACTGTTAATCGCCCAGCGGAGCGGGTGTGATCGGTCAGTAATAGATAAATAAAAGCCTTTTATTTCATGTAGATTACATTTTTGTAAGTTCTATGTTAGTGTTATTAATTAGTAATTAAGTTTAGTATCCAAATTTAGTTGTTAGTTAGGTTTATTGATTTAATTAATCCTTTGTTAGTTTCATTGTGTAATCTGCAAGAAACCCCTGTAGGCGAAAGCCTGCTCTAAAGATCTACTTCAATCCAGTTGGAGCCAGTTATTTTTATTTATCTAGTGTAGGCCTCCTTCATTATTAAGACTTCGCTGTCAGTCCGATATATTAAATACTACTTGTCCCGGCAAACATTGTTCTGCCATATGAATTTAAAAAAATCGCATGGATATTTAGAATCTGTTGTGGACGGGCCCGCACGTTTTATATAAAATTCTGTAACCTACACTGATATAAATTGGGCAAGTATTCTTAAAATTATAAACAAGCGACTCATTCCATTTTTACGATCAAGCTTGGGTCTTACATACTAATAACTAATAAATACGAAGTTACAAGGCTACTACTGTAAGCTTTTGTACTAGAGAAAATAGAAGCCTTAGTAGCTTAACTAAGCCGAGTAGTTCAGCGGTATTCCACACGGAGACCAATCTAGCGGCGCGCGGCGCTTAGGCAGTTTTCTCGCCTAATGAGCATGTTACAGCGTAAATACCATGTCTGGAGAGTGAAAGGAAACATTGCCAGGGAACCTCCATACCAAGATCACCGGTATGTGCAACCCAGCAATTCGCCTTGGACATGCGTGACGTATATATCGTGTGATCTAGTTGGAGGCCTTTGCCCAGCGGACGTTATGGTATGTTTTTATAAGTAGCTTACCTGGATTTTCTTTATCCGTGTAGAGGTGTAAAAAGAATACTAATCTCTGCGGCCGGGATCGGCCTGTCGTACAAGGCGACAAAACAACCCACCTTAGCTACGTGGTAGGGTCTCAAGCTCGTCTGGATGGCGACCACCTTTTGTCTCAAGTATGTTGCCATAATAACCTTGTGTTGTGTTCCGGCAATAGTGACCTAAGTTCCAACAGCGGCGTGTTCGCAATGCCACTGGCGTTGTAAACACCCATAGGCGACAGTAACTGCTAAATTGTAAGCGGGCCGTCAGCCTGTCTGCTGTCCTACAGCAATAAATGTTTTTCGTCCAAATTATACGAGAAGACAGGCGAGGTAGTACGAATACTATGTACGATTCCCGTTTGAATCCATCCCAAAGCTAAAGTTTAAATGAATATTACGCATTTCGACTAAATTCAGAGGCCCAAGTACATCCCCTCTAATAAGATCACTTTTCAACTCTCTCGCAAGTTTAATAGCTTATTTTTTATGAACATGAGTTTGACTTTCGTAGTTTGATGGTCCCTGACAGGCTCAAATTGTTAGGACATGACAGAGAGGTAATTTCCAAGTTTAATTTATTAAGTAGTAAAAAAGCCAATAGAACGCACGTGCCTGAGTAGGAACAGGCTTGTTTCTGAAGGGTCGTAAAGGCGGATTTGGATTATTCCGCCTGCTACCTTTTTTTCCTCGAGAAAAATCTCTGACAAGTGCCCCCGATCCGAGGAGGTCAAGATTGTGTGGGACTTCGGATAAGATGTTTGACTACCACCTGAGCCGACGGATAAAGTAGCCCTTCGATTTCGTGGTCCAGGCCGGCGCCGATTTTTCCCTTGTACCAAGACAAGCTTCTTCCACGGTTGGCACCAGGGGGTCAGCTTTTTCCCCACGGCACTTTCCTGTATCAATCCTACACAAATGCTGAAGGAAGCGCACTGTTTGGTTTTGTCTGAAAAAAACTATATTTTTTATTGGTGTAGGACAGCAGACAGGCTGAACGGCCCACTTAGAATTTAGCAGTTACCGTCGCCTATGGGTGTTTGCAACGCCAGTGGCATCGCGAACACGGTGCTGTCCCATAAGGGTACAGGAACTTGGGTCACTATTGCCGGAACACAACACAAAGTTATTATGGCGGCATAATTAAGACCAAAAGTGGTCACCATCCAGACGGGCTTGGGCGTACCACGTAGCTAGAGTGGGTTGTTTTGTCGCCTTTTAGACAGGGCCCAAGAGGTCAGTATTCATCCTTTCTGTTTCATCCTTTTCTAATGGCTATTTGGTCAAGACCAGAATAAAACTTTGTAGAAAGAAAAATAACAAACAATAGCATCTAAGGCCATAAAGACACGTACAAATTTTTCCTTATCTTTATAACTCTCCGAGACCTTAACTGAGAGAATAAAACTCTTAAAAAGACTTTCACGAACGAATACAAATCGAAATATTCTTACTACGCTTTAAAGTAATAAACTAAAGAAGCCTATATGGATATCGACACAAAATGTTCTCTCCTTTCACTCTCCTGTGTTAGCCGTCATCTCAACATTCTCATTCTCATTTTCAGTTATTCACTCACGTTAATAGATTTTCTTTATCACAGCAATCTTCGTTTCGCTTTGTATGTACATCTCTAGTCTACGCCTAACCTAATTCCTATATGGATAAAGAAGCCTATATGGATATCGACACAAAATGTTCTCTCCTTTCACTCTCCTGTGTTAGCCGTCATCTCAACATTCTCATTCTCATTTTCAGTTATTCACTCACGTTAATAGATTTTCTTTATCACAGCAATCTTCGTTTCGCTTTGTATGTACATCTCTAGTCTACGCCTAACCTAATTCCGATTCGAGATAATAGCTAAGCGTAAAGAACACTTTTTAGAGCTAAAGCATCCTGCAATCTAATCCAACGCCTGTATACTAAGTTATAAAAATAAACCCAAGAGATTGTACGGTTATACAGTGCTTATGAAATATTCCACTTTACGGCCTTGTAAGGGATACACGTGGAACAAGGTGCGGCTTGCGAACTGTACCACAGCCGCGGGGGACGTGGCGGAAAGAATATATGTAAATGTCACGTTTCGGGAGCGCGGTGGAATCTTGAACGATGGCGACAATGGTGGCGAAGTGTAGCGATTTGGAATAGACTTAATGCGTCATTAATTACGTGATGTAACTATACTCCGGACGCCGAGCAGGAAGAATTTCGGCCATTGACCTGTTATTATCTGTCTCTGTCACTCCCACGTAAATTCCCGAAATTCTTCCTGCTCGGCGTCCGGAGTATAGAAATAAAGAATACTGCGGCCGGGGGCGGCCCCTTGTATAAGGCAACAAAACAACCCTAAGTCATAGAACAAGCGTACCGATGTGCATTAGCCATCACGCCACGGCGGTAGTCTTATAAAACATCACAAAAACCGCGCGCAATAGTTATAAAATGGGTAAAGAAATAGCTACGTAACGATTTAACGAAGTAAATCTGATGGTTGAGATGTAAGCGCTGCCACCCGTGCTCAAACACGCTCCACACAACAACAAAACCCCAGCCGAATGATAAAACCAGATATTTCCACGTCCACATACACTTATCCGCTAGAAGTATCTTGCACTGTTTATGTTTTCGGGGATTTTGTACCAACAATACCGTTTTAAAAGCACTGCCAACTTGGTTACAACCACTATCTGCCTTTTTACACGGAAACTTTTTTGTTTTTCAACCGAATAATTTTCCGGACGAAACGGCGCTTTTGGTTTGCCTTTTTATAGCATAGTTTTAACTTGTATAAAAAGGATAAAATATATTGGGTATTACTTTATGGTATGGAATGCTGATCTTATCGGTTTATCTTTATTGACGAGACTAGTCACTCTCCTACTATCGTCATTATTATTATTTTACTATTTACCTTCACTCTTCGGAAGGTAATAGTATATTTAATATTTTTTATCCGTGCAAGGACGGAGAAAGGATACTAACCACTGCGGCCGGAGTCGGCCTGTCGTAAAAGGCGACAAAACAATGGGTTGTTTTGTCGCCTTTTACACAAATTTTTAGCCTAGCCCACCCTAGCTACGTAGTAGGACCTCAAGCCCGTCTGGATGGCGACCACCTTTGTTCTTAAGTATGCCGCCATAATAACCTTGTGTTGCAAATTCCTGTACCTTTATGGGACAGCAGCGTGTTCATGATGCCTAAATTCTAAGCGGGCCGTCAGCCTGTCTGCTGTCCTACAGCAATAAAAAAAATTAACAACGGAAATTGAACATATGGGGTTCTTCAAAAAAGGCGTTATAAAATTTCTTCGAGGCTGGCAGCGCGTTGGTATTGCCTCTGGTGCTGCAAACGTCACCACCTGCCAGGGTGGGCCGTCTGCTTGTCTGCTGAACTCTAGCTATAAAAAAACATACTCTTTGAAAAGTTCTCAAGTATAATCCCACTAGACCAGCGTTGCCTATAAATATTTTCGACTACCTTTTTTATTGTTGTGGAACAGCAGACAGGCTGACTCAATAGTAATAGTTACCGTAGCCTGTGGGTGTTTGCGACGCCAAAAGAACCACTAACACGCTGCCGCCCGCGTAAGGTAACTGGAATCTGGGTCACTAATGCCGGAACATTGCACAAGGTTCTTATGGTGACATAATTAGAGACCGAGTGGTTGCCATCCAGATGAGCTGGAAGCCATACCACCTAGCTGGGGTTATCTTATCGCTTTTTACGACAGACCACCTCTGGCCGTAGGGGTCCAATATTATTACTGTGCCTCTGCGCAGAGAAAACCTGCACACCCTGCACCTACCTATAGATCGTGTGAAATCACTCCCCGCTTATGAGTTGAAAGTAAGACTTTTTATGATGTTTACTTTGTAAGAAGTTGTATTGCATAGTATTACAGTAAGTATTATAACAAACAATATGGAAAAGTAACATACGTTGTACTTGGTTAACACTGAGTATCCACCAATCATCACAATCTCAAAGACCAGACCATTTTGAACATCTTTCGGAGTATCCATATCGTCCGATCTTATTCGCATCAGCAAACCCTTATAGAGGCCATACAATATTTTCAATCCAATCTATATAGCTGGAAACCCTAGTATACACTCCAGGAGCCAATCTTCGTCCACAATATCTTCCAAAGGAAGTCACTCCTACGACAGTGTAGAGGGGAAATGTCTTCTGGCAGTCAACATTCTCTTCCATTATCTGTAAATTGCAAGGAATTAATCATTACTACTTCTTCTTTGTTTCATTAAAAAAATGTTAAACATAAAACGGTTTTATTAAATCTACAAAGCTTTCCTTCCTAGCTACCATTATAATGGTAGCAGCTGTAAGTGGTTATCCAATCAAACGAATGTTGCAAATCTTTATTTACCTGTAATGGACCGCCTGAATCTCCTTGACAGGCGTCTTTTCCACCATGCTCATAATCTCCAGCACAGATCTGATTTTCAGTTATGCCCTTAGCTAGAATCCGTCTCCGTATCAAACTAGCCATTGAATTATTACAAATGCCATCGTCTATGATATCTACATCAACTTTCATCAAAGTTTCACTGCCATACAACGATTCTGATTTCGTCACACCAAAGCCAATTACGGTTAACGGTCGTCTGACTTTCAACTGTCTTTCCGTCTGTAGACAAGCTATTCTTATATCTCTTGTGAGCATGAAAGGTGGAAATGCTCTCAACAATGCTATATCATGGTATTTTGATGGTGGTTTATAACTAGGATGGTTTATAATTTCAGTTACACATCTCTCTTGAGCCAGTTCATCGGTTTCATCAAATTCAAAAGTAGCTGTACCTACTCTCAATACAGATTCTGGAGTTATGGAACCAGTGCAATGAGCTGCAGTTAATACCCAACGATCACTAATCAAAGTACCACCACACTTCCATTCTGGCCGATCTAATTTACTATTCCGAAAACCTATCAGGACCATATGAGGGTATAAGAGAAAATCAACAGGAACTCGCACTCTTTTTGTTGGGTGTAATATGTTATGACACTCAAGCATGGTCTGGCCGTAGTTTATGCATGCTTGGCATGCTCTTTCTCCTACTGACTCTGCTGAAATCATAATACTAGCTAATAATATCGATGTCAGTATCATTATTATATTAGTTTACAATATGAAATTTCATAATATTTAATTTTGTTTATTCTTTATTGTTTAAGTTTACTTTAAATAGTTTATAGTATCACTAAAGTAACTAGTTGGTTGTTTTTAAATTGCTCTCACTGTTTATATTTGAAAATTCACTAATCCATTTTGACCAACTTTTATTTATTGCTTGAACGACTTTTATGCGCGTGCACATTTCGAATGATTAGTCGCGGGTTTTAGTGTGAATGTTATGGTTGCACCGTAAAATTAATCTGTGCATTGCGAATCGATGGCTGCGGTTACATGGCTTTTTACCTATTTTATATAGGGATAATTTATATCCCTGATAGTTGATTATAGAAAATTAAATTTTCATTTGTTATGTGTTTTAATAAAGTGTATATAAGATTTTAGATTACAGATCGTTCTTTCCATTTTAAATAATATTCGTAAGTTGTAAATGAAAAAATGAATATGTTTTTAAATTACAAGATGGTTTTCCGTTGCGAGAGCGGCATAAGTTTTCAACAATGGTCAGGCAGAAGGCAGGAAAGCAGTTGGGGTAAGCGTAGAGAAGGGCTTAGTACCTAATCTGTAACGCTACTACACGTGGTATACCGATGGTCATCACTGCCTATCGTGTGGTTGGCAAACAAGTAATCGCAGGGGAACGGTAATCCCGAAGAATATATAGAAATCTTCATTATATAAAAAAAATTAGGCAAAAGGCTACCGAACTGCCCTAGCTAGGTAGCAGTGCCCCAAACTCGTCTGGAAAGCAACCACCCGTGGTTTCTTAACATGCCGCCATAATAAACTTCTTTTGTTCCGACATAAGTGACCAGGTTCCAGTTCCCCTGCGCGAACGGCAGCATGTTAGCGGTGCCCCTGGTGTCGTAAATGTCCATAGATGACGGTAACTGCTTAAGTAGGCCTTACTATTAAGTAGGCCGTCAGCCTGTCTGCTGTTCGTCAGCAAAATAAATAAAATATAGATTGTGAAATGAAAATACAATACGCATCGACAGTGTCGATACTTGAGTATTTTTCTGCAGTAATAAGATGCTTTGTTGAGATTTCAATGTTGAAGCACCGACTTCATCTTTGCATTTTCTTTGAATAAACATTCTGTATCGCATTGTTTGTTAGAGTTTACTTTAAAGTTCTTCCAATCTGTAATCTCTTTTTCTTTGCAAATAGTGTTCTCGTTACAAAGTTACATTTCTGAGTATTTATTTGCATTAATGATGATTTACTTCTTATTCGAAAAGACGCACATTTGTAATTGAATTTCTAATTGAAAGAAAGAAAAAAAACCTGAATATTAGCCTATAAAGATTCTACTTCAGCGTAATTGGTTGAATAACAATTATGATCTTCCGTTAGAATCTGGCATTGACGGCACTATAGCTAAATTGTTATAATAGTAAAAAAACCTTGATTAAAATACTAAATTCACAGAGTAATAAATACAATAAAGTAATTGAGCAAATGGTGCAATTGGCGTGAAATTACCTAAAAATATATATTTGTAGCCGATGTGATTCACCAAGTAAATTGTATTCTCCTGGTAGCGTGGTCAGTAGTAAAATTTTCGTATAAATAATATTGAAAGACGAAAATGTATCGTTTACGTATTTCATAATAATTTTTACATCGCCTCATCACAGATCTTGAATCCATTCTTGAGGGAACTTCAGCGGTTCTTTACTTCTGTCTATACTTATTTGTCGCTATTTTTCTTTGCTAAGAAGGTTCTAAAACTCTTCACAGTTCCTGACAAAGGAAGGGTCCCTTGCCGATTGTGAACCATTAGTCGCTTTTTTAAAGGAATATTATACTATTTTTTCTTTTGGCCTCATCCCTTATTATGTGAGATCGGACCCACGTGCCCTCTTTGTTAGCACTCATCTCAACGTTTTAACTTTTTTCGCCATATCATCATTTACTCAGTCCATCTCTCCGTTCTCATTTCTAACATTTTCCTGGTCACATGGTGTCTCTCTTTCTAGAAATTTTATACATATACATACATACATATAATCACGCCTCTTTCCCGTAGGGGTAGGCAGAGGTCACTTCTTTCCACTTGCTACGATCCTTACATATTTGTTTCGTTTCGTCCACTTTCATTATTCCCTTCATACATGCCCTTCGGTTTAGGGTATTCTTGACCTGGCCTTTTTTCAAGACGTCCCTGATCTGGTCTTGAAACGTCCGCCTAGGTCTACCCCTTCCAACACTTCCATTCACACTCGCCTTATACACTTTTTTCGTCAATCGTTCTTCATTCATTCTCATTCATTCTCGACATGGCCAAACCATCTCAGCATACCTTTCTCAATTTTTGTCACTACATCTTCTTTCAGGAATTTTATGCAATATGCTTATTCTTATTTTTAATCTATACCTAAGAAAAATTACCATATCTATAAGAACACACAGAGAGTGAATTAATGATAAAAATATACTACTATTTGAGGACATCCGTGGCGTAATGACCTCTGTTATCATTATCCCATTCTCAAGTTGTCTACTACCCATAACACAAGTACTATGTCCCAAAATAAGTAGCATAGCACTTGTGTTGTCGATATTATAAATATACACCCAGACGCACAATGGGAATAGACACCGTGACTCCGTATACGATCCGACATGCATTAACCATTACGTTAATTATAATAGCTAACATAATTAACTAAAAAGCGAATTATGCATTCCTCAATCGCATTTACTCTAAAATAAATCAGCCTACTATTAATACAGCCAGAGGCTTCTCCGGAATTCCCGTTGAAAAAAAGAAATAATCCGGCCTCATTTCTAAAATTGGATTCCCTGCATAATGGGATCCAATCAATGCGCGGTGGTTTATTAATTGGAATAATTGAAATTAAATCGTAATGCCCCTGTGTTGTGTATATTGATTAATTGTTTTAATTGGATTTCTTATAATAATAAGTTTTATAAAAGACCGCGTCATGTATAAAGGAATATCTGTGAAGATTAAAATAAGAGATTTAGAAAGGTTTTGAACTTAATCCGTGCAGGGGCGGAGAAAGAATACTAACCTCTGCGGCCGGGGTCAGCCTGTCGTAAAAGCTGACAAAACAGCCCACCCTAGCTACGTGGTAGGGCCTAAAGCCCGTCTGGATGGCGACCACCTTTGGTCTTAAGTATGCCCCCATAATAACCTTGTGTTGTGTTCCGGCATTAGTGACCCAAGTTCCTGTACCCTTATGGGACAGCAGCGTGTTCGCGATACCACTGGCGTTGCAAACATCCATAGGCGACGGTAACTGTTAAATTCTAAGCGGGCCGTCAGCCTGTCTGCTGTCCTACAGCAATAAAAAACAATTAATGGTAATTTCTGTAGTACCGGTGGTGAAGGAAATATGATGAGGAAACCTGCATACTGATTTCACCAGTTTGTATAACCGGCTAATCCGCATTGGTCAAGCGTAGCGGAGATACTGTCCGTTCTCATATGTAGCTACGCTGTCTGTCATATATGTATCTACGCTGGTTCTATACAGCATTTCCAGCTGTACTGATGTAAGGAAATGATCAACTGTGTGCGTTTCCTCTCTCAATAACCTCAGCTCCGAAGCTTCATCGCCAGAGTGGAGCAAGCTCACACGACGCCCTGACATCAACGAAGTGCTGGAGCGTCTGTGTGTTGTGAGGCATTTTATGCGAATCTTTTAACTAACATATATAACGTGTTGAAACTATCAGATAGACCAAATATGTTTTGACAATTGTGCTTGAGCCCAGTGTGAAAAAAAAAACCAGGGATGGCTACCATTCAGACAGGCTTGGAGCCTTACCACCTTGGTAGGGTTATAATGTTCGTCTCACTCCGTTCCTGCACGGACACGAACGAGTCAGGTAAACCTGAATTCTTCCTTATTCTCCTTTTGCTGCCTATGAAATTGATCGCGGGACCATGGCGGGATCGATAATGGGATATTGATTGCGAGACCATGGTCATGTCCATACTTCTAACTACCACTCAGCCACTAGTACACTGTCTTCCGTAAATGCACCACCTTAAGCAATTTACTGGTATCAAGAAGAAGGTTTTACTCCAGGGCTCATTCCATCTACAGCCAATCGATCTTTCGGCCTATATTTCTTGGTTGCTGCATTGGTTACGTATACCGCACAAATATTTATTATATATTTATATATTTAATTTTTCTTCTTTTTAATTTTAATTTTGTAATCTAAACTACACAGAATAAGTGGGCAGATATAAAATAAGACAAAAAAATCGCTAGGGAGTTTGTTTCGCCGTCGTAGCTTCTTGATATTCATTAAATGATTTGTAACATCCTATATTGAAATAAGTTATTGGACTTGATATATAGCCTGAACTGTGGGCTTCGTGGATACGTAGACATTGATATAACGTTTTAATGGTTAACAAAAGACAAGACTGAATCCGAATAAATTAAAAGTATGAATATTTTTCTTATAATAAATTTTAACTAGCACCAATTTTTAAAAAACGTAAAAGTAATAGACTAATAGGCTTGGCCTTATAATGCGAAGAGAAGAATGCCATATAACAAGGAAAATGATAGAAATGAGAGTGGATAAATACAGAAGAGCAAAGAAAAGATCGATGGATTGCACAAATAATTAAAATATATGGTGAAAAAGGGCGATAATGTTGACATGACAGTTAACAGAGGAGAGAATATGTTGTGCCGACTCCATATAACGTGGGACGAGGGCAGGAAAAAAAATTTTCTTGTAATAAAAATGCTACCTAATTTACAAAGTGGATGAAATTGGATAGTAAAATAGTATAATTAGAAAGAAATACATTTTTCAGTTCAAATCTACTCAATGAACAATTAGTTGTAGATGTCAATGCGTATATATATTTATATATTGATTGTGGATTAGGGTGGCTGTTGGCCAACATGTAGCGCAATTACTACGCTAATAGTGCTCTCGAAGTACCGTCAGCAGAAAATTGTAGGTCCTTTTTAGTTGCAAACCCAGTTGAAACCCTAATTTGGAAGAGATCTTTCTGAAATGAAACTTCCTTAGCACAGTTTTTAGACACCAAAAAGAGATAATGATATTTATAAACAGGATTTAGCCCGCGAGAGAATAAGAAAAAAATGCAATGAGAATGAGATAGTATATTATGATACAATGTTTCCTGTAATCTTCGTCTGCTCTTTGTTCGGAATTTCGTAGCTTTTACTAATATATGAAATGTGATTTTATTTATAACTTCGAATAGAAACCTTAGACTTGACCTTGACTTTGGTGGGTATGCCAGCGGCCACCACTGGCTATCGCATGTAGACTTGTAGCTGCAAAAGGACGGTGTAAATCGGGTTTCCTCGGCAAAAAAAGTACGCACATATAATAAGTTCTTATTTAATTTGCATTTAACAATTGACACGAACTGCAAGTAAGGGAAATATTGTGAGAAACATTAAACACTGAATGCGCTGTTGCTTGAAAACTATACTGCGATCACCGCTAACCCGTCTTGGACAAGCGTTTATTTTTAATCGCAACGGAACAGCAAACATGCCTTCAGCCTTAACAGTAAGTAGTTACTGTCGCCTATGGATGTCTGAGAACTCAGAGGCACCGCTAACATGTTGCTTTCCGCACGCTGGAATTTGGGTCATCTATGCCGAAACACAACACAAGGTTATTATGGCTGCATATTCAAAAACTAAGGGTGGTTGCCATCCAGACCACCAAGCAAAAGCATGGCGGGTATATTGTCCTTTTCATCTAGGGAATGGTCCAAGCCCAACAAGGGGGGGTTTTATGAGCTTTATCATAATAACTTCTACGAAAAATGAAGTGTTGAAGTTTCGTCCTGTGTCATTCAACAGCGCAGCTCGAGCTCCGAACACCTTCATTTTTTTACTACAAATATCACTAAAAGGTCTTTTCAAGATATAAACTGTACTGGCGAAATGAAAACATGTCAATTAGCCTCAATAAAACCTTAATCGAAGTGTTTTCATAAAAAGTACGTGTGGAGCAGAAATACGTTTTTGCAATTTCGCCACTTGTTCTCAACTTGTCTATTCAGTAAATAATTTCATTTTTCACGTTTGCTTTGAATTTTCTCCAAAAATATTGAGTTTATTTGGCTTTATATATTATTTTATTTCTTTTATTGCACGAATTGCCTGATATATGTAGATCTTCGTTATATTTAAAAAGTTATTAAATCAGGGCATGTAATACCCAGACTCTGGACATGAATCGAACCCGTGACATTTACATATATTCAACGTACGTTACCCATTGACCCACATGGGTTTAATAATTAATGTTTATAGAACTCTATCAGCGGTCTTTACAGTATTACCTTCTTGGGAGGTGCCTTTGAAAGCATATCCCTCCTCCTTGTGCAGTAGAGGAAAATTGGGGTAGTTTTAGTGGGTACATAAGCGACTGGGCATCCTCTTTTCAACTGTGGGCACACGAGCGCATGGCATGGGAGCCCCACACTACCCCGTCGTCGAATGTGCATCAAGCTTTTCCTTTAGAACAAAGCTGGCGTGCCTGGGTAAACAACGAATAAGGCTCTAACGCTTGGTTTTCCTTTCAGAGCTGTCAGGTAAGCCGGAAGTCTATTAAAATCGAATTAAACTACATTTTTTAACGATATGTACTATTCATCCGGTAATAGTACTCAATATTGTATCTAGTACTCCAAAATAACAACTTTGGACGCAACCGGGCTTAACCACTTAGTACCCGAACACTCAACATAAGCAAAGGCCCTTTTAAGTACTAAGGGGAAATGCGAACGAAGTGTATGAAATAGGTCAAGTATACTTTACATGCTGACTGTACTCCGTATTTGGGTATACAAGTTGAACGTTTTGAGATACACAACGTATTCGGGTGACTACTGACACTTGGGATTGAGGCAATAATCTTAATGTATACTTTGAAGCTTCTATAGTATTCTGAGAATTTTGCTATAAAACTGTCTAGATGGCAGCCATTCTTTGTTTATAAGTATGCCGCCATAATAACCTAGTGTTATGTTCCGGCATTAGTGACCCAAGTTCCAGTAACCCTATGCTGACAGCAGCGTGTTACCGATGCCTCTAATGTCGCAAACATCCATAGGCGACGGTAACTGCTTACTATTAAATGGGCATTCAGCCTATCTGCTGGTCCTAAGCAATAAAAGAAATTAAGTATATTTTCCTTGCCCTTGTGAAAAAATTGCAACTGACACACAAACAACTGCCAAATAGAAGGGAATAAAGTCCCCACCACTCGCGTTAGCGGTTAAATTTGGCTTCCCTTGGCTACTTTCGGCTTTTCGACACATACGCTTACGTTGTGTGCGACGCGCGCAGCATGCCAGAGTGTGGAATCATTTCAACCACGCTCTAGCTGCACTGATCCACAGACTGACCTATTTCGTTGCACGTAAATCCTAACTAATTATTATAAATGCGAAAGTGAGTTTGTTTGTCCGCTGAACTAATTTTGATGAATTGCGGTATAGTTATAGATTGGACCTTGAAGAAGGACATAGGCTACTTTTTTAAATTCATATAGCAGAACAATGTTTGCCGGGTCAACTAGTAATATTTAAAGTGAAGAATTCCCATTTTTAAAATAAATGATATGAGTTTATTTTCAAAAGAAAAGTACATATATGAAATGTATATCAGTTGTCTAGTATCCATAACACAAAACCTCTGCTGCTTACTTTGGGACTAGATAGCGCTGTGTGAAGTCTCACAGTATATTTATTATTATTTATTTATAAAGAAGCATTTGAGCATACAGGTTGCTCAAATACTTAAATATTTCTGAAACAGTTACATATTTTGAAAGAAAAAAACGAAGTTTGGGGTACTAACAGTCCTTTAGAATTATAAATTATTTTTTTTAAATAAATTCACGACTGCTCTATTGAAGTTACAAATTTAAAGTTTCAAGTCATGTCGAGGGTGAACCCTAGTTAAAATAAATGAGATATTTATAAACGTCCCATGCAACTTCAAGGTTGAACTTAGTGACCTTCCAAGTGATCCTGTTTTTTATATATCCCGCCACGTTGGCAATCTAATCAAAGTATATAGATAGTAAATCAGTTGCCTAGTATCTATAACACAAGAGCACTGCTGCTTTGGGGCTAGATGACGCTTTATGAATTGTCACAGTACTTTCATTATTAATTTACCGCTATCCCTAGTTTATGGAGCAAACAAGCTGCCTAGTTCCGAATCTACATGACAATGTGAAGTTAGTCGACAATACAAGTTTTATTTTGGCCGGATTGTTGACTTTTATGTATCGGAAAATGTAAATAGGACAATAACTGTGTGATTGGCCCACATAACCGTTATAGGTTAAGTATTTCGTTATTTTGATGTCAAAGCCAACATGGAGGGTGTAGGTAGTCTTTTTTTATTGCTGTAGCCGCTGTAGGACAGCGCACAGGCTGACGGCCCGCTTAGAATTTAGCAGTTACCGTCTAAGGGTGCCTAAGGGTATTTACAGCGCCAGTGGCATCACGAACACCCTGCTGTCCTATAAGGGTACAGGAACTAGAGTCACTAATGCCGGTACACAACACAAAATTACTATGGCGGCATACCAACAAAGGTGGTCGCAATTCAAACGGGCTTGGGGCCCTATCACGTAGCTGGGTGGGTTGTTTTGTCGCCTTTTACGACAAGCCGACCCCGGCTGCAGAGGTCCAGTATTCTTTTTCCATCCCTGCACGGATAAAAACGGCACGGTATTAGTTTACATACGACGAACTACAGTGATCTAGTCTAGCACGTTGGTTGGAACTCCACCTAAAATTGTACATAAATAATACATTGGTTAAAATATCTACAAGATGAACAAGTACTTGTGTTTGTAACATACTCTCGTGTTAAAAGAATTTGACACTAATGTTATAATTTAAAAAGTATAAAATTGGATTGCTGCATCTCCTCAGGCTTTACACGTTTTTACAAACATTATAAATTTTACATTTTACACTTACATGCTTGCTAATTTACAATGGGAAAAAGTATCATTAAACTGAGATAAATTAAACAGAATTTCCGAGTAAACTGAAATAACAAATCTTCTATAGTATATTTAGAGACATTAATGGAGATTTTATAGAATTAAATATTAGAAATTGAAGGTGCACTAAGCAAAATCCTTTCTAGAAGACAGAGATCATTGAAGTGGCTGCAATTTTATGATATATGGGAGTCTAGTCTACTTTAAAATAGCTAACTGGATTCTACAGACCCCCAGGATAAGCGACCCAGCGTGGCAAACCAACGTGAGTTCTTTACAGCAATGTGTCGTTGATGCTCTGGTTGGAATTTATCAAATGCTGCTGTTTAAACCTCATTAAAGAGG
Source organism: Malacosoma neustria (assembly GCA_963693495.1). Lineage (NCBI taxonomy): Eukaryota > Metazoa > Arthropoda > Insecta > Lepidoptera > Lasiocampidae > Malacosoma > Malacosoma neustria. Next base: position 9,410,534 of record OY856395.1, on the reverse strand, counting down.
CTTACAACAAATTCCGTTGTTCAAAAGTGGAAAAGCTGAATTTCACTTGGTACCGAAAATGGAAAAAAATCGATGCATTCCTAGAACAATAGCGTCTAAAATAAATTTAATTAATAAATTGAATTGATGTATAACAATGGATTGGCCGAACAAAAGGCTGTTGCTAGGAACGTAGCACATTATTAATTAGATTGAATTTACAATGGAGGACTTGTCTATATACACGTATCGATTCCTCGCTGTTATTGAAAAGGAAATTTACATATACGTATATACTTAGTCAGGTCATAAATTCTGTCACATGTTTAATGTAAAATAATTGTAACAAGTTTATTAATTATGTAACCATTCATATACCAAAATGAACTTAACAAAACATAGATTCTTATGACATTAAAGTTTATTCAAAATGACCTCCGTGATTTTGAATACAAGCCTTCAATCTGCGCGGCCAGTTGTCTATCGCAGCACGAACGAGGTCCATGTCAATATCGGCGGCTGCCTTAATCAAGGATGTCTTGAGTGACTCCAAATTGGGATGAGGCTTTGAGCACGCCTTTTCCTCCAAGTATTGCCATATCTTGTAATCTAACGGATTCAAATCTGGACTGGAGGAGGGCCAGTCTTCGTGCCGGATGAAGTCGATTTCACGCGCCGCCAGCCAGTCTTGTGTGCTCTTCGCTCTATGAGCTGGCGCCGAATCTTGTTGGAATACCCAGTGCCTGTTATTAAACATGGTATGAGAAACAGGTTCCACAAGGTTCGTCAGGACTGTATTTTGATACACAACAGCATTCGTTTTTACACCTTTCTCACAAAAATGTACCTCTGTTAAGCCCCAATAAGAAACTCCCAACCATACCATGAGCGAGGATGGAAAATGACCTCGTTGGACACGCGGAATACGGTTGCTCGCTTCTTCACTACTGTGTGCGTACACCTTATCATTTTGTTTGTTGTAGCTCTCTTCTACGGTAAACATTTTTTCATCCGAAAAAAGAATTTCCCGATATTTTTTTCCCGCGTACCGCTTCAACAAAGCGCGGCATCTCTTCAGTCTCAGGTCCATTAGACGAGCTTTCAAACGATGTCCTGTTTTTCTTCGATATGCCCGAAGCCCTAAGTCTTCATTTAACACCATTTTCACCGTGGTTCTGCTTAACCCCATCTGAAGGGCCAACAGTTTCTGCTTACGTTTGGGATTTCTTTGAATTCGTGCCTTCACAGCTTTTATCACTGCTGGAGTCCTAACAGACCGAGGGCGACCACTTCTTGACCTGTCATCTACACTAGAGTCTTCATTGTATCGTTTGATGGTACGATAAAACGAATCTTTTGGTAATATTCAAATTTTTCAGTATGTTAAAAATTTGAATTGGCGCGTAACCGCAACGATGCAACGCAATAACTGCAACACGGTCTTCTTTAAGCGTCCACTCCAAATTTAAAAATGAGTAAAATTCTAAAAGTTATACATTTTTATTTTCATGAACAATTCGAAATTCTAATTCAATAAACTTTTTTGTGGCCAGCATTCTAAAAGAAAAGTTTTTACTGTGTGACAATACTTATGACCTGACTAGGTAATATATGTAATGAAAGTATATTTTCCTTAGTTTTGAATTTACCGCGCTTCTCGTGTGTGGCGCGCGGTCTTTATTATTTTAATATATGTAGGTAGGATATAATATTTAAGAATTGAATAATCGCTAACGTGCGAAATATAAGATAACTGTTATTACCACATAATTGAAAATTTAAGTTTATATCTCATAATTACATTATTTATCACCACACATAATAATTGTCTTATATACTGTTTTAAATACCCAAAATAGACATTACTAGCTCTATTTGTTAAGTAACATTTGAAACACTGTATTGTCTTTGGTTTCTATAAAATAAATTTAATCGTCCTTTGGTCACTCAACTGGTGTTGTGTTATTACATATGCATATCATAATCTTTATTTTCTCTCTCCTCTCTCTCTATCTCTTTATTTGTAAAAATACAGGTTATTTAATAAGATATTATTATACAAAAAAATAAAAGTTTCCCAATGCATTTTCACCCTTAGGCATACAAATATTATTGGTGATATCCGTGTCAATGAATTGACTACCAGGTATGTCGAAGACCGAACAAAGTGAAGAAAAAAAAGCCGGTAAGTGGACGGCACTGAAGCGAAAATCTAGGTCGCAACCGGGATTTGATAGCATGTATATGTTATGGGTGTTAATATATATATATATATATACCTAGTCAGGTCATAAATTCTGTCACATGTTTAATGTAAAATAATTGTAACAAGTTTATTAATTATGTAACCATTCATATACCAAAATGAACTTAACAAAACATAGATTCTTATGACATTAAAGTTTATTCAAAATGACCTCCGTGATTTTGAATACAAGCCTTCAATCTGCGCGGCCAGTTGTCTATCGCAGCACGAACGAGGTCCATGTCAATATCGGCGGCTGCCTTAATCAAGGATGTCTTGAGTGACTCCAAATTGGGATGAGGCTTTGAGCACGCCTTTTCCTCCAAGTGTTGCCATATCTTGTAATCTAACGGATTCAAATCTGGACTGGAGGAGGGCCAGTCTTCGTGCCGGATGAAGTCGATTTCACGCGCCGCCAGCCAGTCTTGTGTGCTCTTCGCTCTATGAGCTGGCGCCGAATCTTGTTGGAATACCCAGTGCCTGTTATTGAACATGGTATGAGAAACAGGTTCCACAAGGTTCGTCAGGACTGTATTTTGATACACAACAGCATTCGTTTTTACACCTTTCTCACAAAAATGTACCTCTGTTAAGCCCCAATAAGAAACTCCCAACCATACCATGAGCGAGGATGGAAAATGACCTCGTTGGACACGCGGAATACGGTTGCTCGCTTCTTCACTACTGTGTGCGTACACCTTATCATTTTGTTTGTTGTAGCTCTCTTCTACGGTAAACATTTTTTCATCCGAAAAAAGAATTTCCCGATATTTTTTTCCCGCGTACCGCTTCAACAAAGCGCGGCTCTCTTCAGTCTCAGGTCCATTAGACGAGCATTCAAACGATGTCCTGTTTTTCTTCGATATGCCCGAAGCCCTAAGTCTTCATTTAACACCCTTTTCACCGTGGTTCTGCTTAACCCCATCTGAAGGGCCAACAGTTTCTGCTTACGTTTGGGATTTCTTTGAATTCGTGCCTTCACAGCTTTTATCACTGCTGGAGTCCTAACAGACCGAGGGCGACCACTTCTTGACCTGTCATCTACACTAGAGTCTTCATTGTATCGTTTGATGGTACGATAAACGAATCTTTTGGTAATATTCAAATTTTTCAGTATGTTAAAAATTTGAATTGGCGCGTAACCGCAACGATGCAACGCAATAACTGCAACACGGTCTTCTTTAAGCGTCCACTCCATATTTAAAAATGAGTAAAATTCTAAAAGTTATACATTTTTATTTTCATGAACAATTCGAAATTCTAATTCAATAAACTTTTTTGTGGCCAGCATTCTAAAAGAAAAGTTTTTACTGTGTGACAATACTTATGACCTGACTAGGTATATATATGTAATGAAAGTATATTTTCCTTAGTTTTGAATTTACCGCGCTTCTCGTGTGTGGCGCGCGGTCTTTATTATTTTAATATATGTAGGTAGGATATAATATTTAAGAATTGAATAATCGCTAACGTGCGAAATATAAGATAACTGTTATTACCACATAATTGAAAATTTAAGTTTATATCTCATAATTACATTATTTATCACCACACATAATAATTGTCTTATATACTGTTTTAAATACCCAAAATAGACATTACTAGCTCTATTTGTTAAGTAACATTTGAAACACTGTATTGTCTTTGGTTTCTATAAAATAAATTTAATCGTCCTTTGGTCACTCAACTGGTGTTGTGTTATTACATATGCATATCATAATCTTTATTTTCTCTCTCCTCTCTCTCTATCTCTTTATTTGTAAAAATACAGGTTATTTAATAAGATATTATTATACAAAAAAATAAAAGTTTCCCAATGCATTTTCACCCTTAGGCATACAAATATTATTGGTGATATCCGTGTCAATGAATTGACTACCAGGTATGTCGAAGACCGAACAAAGTGAAGAAAAAAAAGCCGGTAAGTGGACGGCACTGAAGCGAAAATCTAGGTCGCAACCGGGATTTGATAGCATGTATATGTTATGGGTGTTAATATATATATATATATATACCTAGTCAGGTCATAAATTCTGTCACATGTTTAATGTAAAATAATTGTAACAAGTTTATTAATTATGTAACCATTCATATACCAAAATGAACTTAACAAAACATAGATTCTTATGACATTAAAGTTTATTCAAAATGACCTCCGTGATTTTGAATACAAGCCTTCAATCTGCGCGGCCAGTTGTCTATCGCAGCACGAACGAGGTCCATGTCAATATCGGCGGCTGCCTTAATCAAGGATGTCTTGAGTGACTCCAAATTGGGATGAGGCTTTGAGCACGCCTTTTCCTCCAAGTGTTGCCATATCTTGTAATCTAACGGATTCAAATCTGGACTGGAGGAGGGCCAGTCTTCGTGCCGGATGAAGTCGATTTCACGCGCCGCCAGCCAGTCTTGTGTGCTCTTCGCTCTATGAGCTGGCGCCGAATCTTGTTGGAATACCCAGTGCCTGTTATTGAACATGGTATGAGAAACAGGTTCCACAAGGTTCGTCAGGACTGTATTTTGATACACAACAGCATTCGTTTTTACACCTTTCTCACAAAAATGTACCTCTGTTAAGCCCCAATAAGAAACTCCCAACCATACCATGAGCGAGGATGGAAAATGACCTCGTTGGACACGCGGAATACGGTTGCTCGCTTCTTCACTACTGTGTGCGTACACCTTATCATTTTGTTTGTTGTAGCTCTCTTCTACGGTAAACATTTTTTCATCCGAAAAAAGAATTTCCCGATATTTTTTTCCCGCGTACCGCTTCAACAAAGCGCGGCTCTCTTCAGTCTCAGGTCCATTAGACGAGCATTCAAACGATGTCCTGTTTTTCTTCGATATGCCCGAAGCCCTAAGTCTTCATTTAACACCCTTTTCACCGTGGTTCTGCTTAACCCCATCTGAAGGGCCAACAGTTTCTGCTTACGTTTGGGATTTCTTTGAATTCGTGCCTTCACAGCTTTTATCACTGCTGGAGTCCTAACAGACCGAGGGCGACCACTTCTTGACCTGTCATCTACACTAGAGTCTTCATTGTATCGTTTGATGGTACGATAAACGAATCTTTTGGTAATATTCAAATTTTTCAGTATGTTAAAAATTTGAATTGGCGCGTAACCGCAACGATGCAACGCAATAACTGCAACACGGTCTTCTTTAAGCGTCCACTCCATATTTAAAAATGAGTAAAATTCTAAAAGTTATACATTTTTATTTTCATGAACAATTCGAAATTCTAATTCAATAAACTTTTTTGTGGCCAGCATTCTAAAAGAAAAGTTTTTACTGTGTGACAATACTTATGACCTGACTAGGTATATATATGTAATGAAAGTATATTTTCCTTAGTTTTGAATTTACCGCGCTTCTCGTGTGTGGCGCGCGGTCTTTATTATTTTAATATATGTAGGTAGGATATAATATTTAAGAATTGAATAATCGCTAACGTGCGAAATATAAGATAACTGTTATTACCACATAATTGAAAATTTAAGTTTATATCTCATAATTACATTATTTATCACCACACATAATAATTGTCTTATATACTGTTTTAAATACCCAAAATAGACATTACTAGCTCTATTTGTTAAGTAACATTTGAAACACTGTATTGTCTTTGGTTTCTATAAAATAAATTTAATCGTCCTTTGGTCACTCAACTGGTGTTGTGTTATTACATATGCATATCATAATCTTTATTTTCTCTCTCCTCTCTCTCTATCTCTTTATTTGTAAAAATACAGGTTATTTAATAAGATATTATTATACAAAAAAATAAAAGTTTCCCAATGCATTTTCACCCTTAGGCATACAAATATTATTGGTGATATCCGTGTCAATGAATTGACTACCAGGTATGTCGAAGACCGAACAAAGTGAAGAAAAAAAAGCCGGTAAGTGGACGGCACTGAAGCGAAAATCTAGGTCGCAACCGGGATTTGATAGCATGTATATGTTATGGGTGTTAATATATATATATATATATACCTAGTCAGGTCATAAATTCTGTCACATGTTTAATGTAAAATAATTGTAACAAGTTTATTAATTATGTAACCATTCATATACCAAAATGAACTTAACAAAACATAGATTCTTATGACATTAAAGTTTATTCAAAATGACCTCCGTGATTTTGAATACAAGCCTTCAATCTGCGCGGCCAGTTGTCTATCGCAGCACGAACGAGGTCCATGTCAATATCGGCGGCTGCCTTAATCAAGGATGTCTTGAGTGACTCCAAATTGGGATGAGGCTTTGAGCACGCCTTTTCCTCCAAGTGTTGCCATATCTTGTAATCTAACGGATTCAAATCTGGACTGGAGGAGGGCCAGTCTTCGTGCCGGATGAAGTCGATTTCACGCGCCGCCAGCCAGTCTTGTGTGCTCTTCGCTCTATGAGCTGGCGCCGAATCTTGTTGGAATACCCAGTGCCTGTTATTGAACATGGTATGAGAAACAGGTTCCACAAGGTTCGTCAGGACTGTATTTTGATACACAACAGCATTCGTTTTTACACCTTTCTCACAAAAATGTACCTCTGTTAAGCCCCAATAAGAAACTCCCAACCATACCATGAGCGAGGATGGAAAATGACCTCGTTGGACACGCGGAATACGGTTGCTCGCTTCTTCACTACTGTGTGCGTACACCTTATCATTTTGTTTGTTGTAGCTCTCTTCTACGGTAAACATTTTTTCATCCGAAAAAAGAATTTCCCGATATTTTTTTCCCGCGTACCGCTTCAACAAAGCGCGGCTCTCTTCAGTCTCAGGTCCATTAGACGAGCATTCAAACGATGTCCTGTTTTTCTTCGATATGCCCGAAGCCCTAAGTCTTCATTTAACACCCTTTTCACCGTGGTTCTGCTTAACCCCATCTGAAGGGCCAACAGTTTCTGCTTACGTTTGGGATTTCTTTGAATTCGTGCCTTCACAGCTTTTATCACTGCTGGAGTCCTAACAGACCGAGGGCGACCACTTCTTGACCTGTCATCTACACTAGAGTCTTCATTGTATCGTTTGATGGTACGATAAACGAATCTTTTGGTAATATTCAAATTTTTCAGTATGTTAAAAATTTGAATTGGCGCGTAACCGCAACGATGCAACGCAATAACTGCAACACGGTCTTCTTTAAGCGTCCACTCCATATTTAAAAATGAGTAAAATTCTAAAAGTTATACATTTTTATTTTCATGAACAATTCGAAATTCTAATTCAATAAACTTTTTTGTGGCCAGCATTCTAAAAGAAAAGTTTTTACTGTGTGACAATACTTATGACCTGACTAGGTATATATATGTAATGAAAGTATATTTTCCTTAGTTTTGAATTTACCGCGCTTCTCGTGTGTGGCGCGCGGTCTTTATTATTTTAATATATGTAGGTAGGATATAATATTTAAGAATTGAATAATCGCTAACGTGCGAAATATAAGATAACTGTTATTACCACATAATTGAAAATTTAAGTTTATATCTCATAATTACATTATTTATCACCACACATAATAATTGTCTTATATACTGTTTTAAATACCCAAAATAGACATTACTAGCTCTATTTGTTAAGTAACATTTGAAACACTGTATTGTCTTTGGTTTCTATAAAATAAATTTAATCGTCCTTTGGTCACTCAACTGGTGTTGTGTTATTACATATGCATATCATAATCTTTATTTTCTCTCTCCTCTCTCTCTATCTCTTTATTTGTAAAAATACAGGTTATTTAATAAGATATTATTATACAAAAAAATAAAAGTTTCCCAATGCATTTTCACCCTTAGGCATACAAATATTATTGGTGATATCCGTGTCAATGAATTGACTACCAGGTATGTCGAAGACCGAACAAAGTGAAGAAAAAAAAGCCGGTAAGTGGACGGCACTGAAGCGAAAATCTAGGTCGCAACCGGGATTTGATAGCATGTATATGTTATGGGTGTTAATATATATATATATATATACCTAGTCAGGTCATAAATTCTGTCACATGTTTAATGTAAAATAATTGTAACAAGTTTATTAATTATGTAACCATTCATATACCAAAATGAACTTAACAAAACATAGATTCTTATGACATTAAAGTTTATTCAAAATGACCTCCGTGATTTTGAATACAAGCCTTCAATCTGCGCGGCCAGTTGTCTATCGCAGCACGAACGAGGTCCATGTCAATATCGGCGGCTGCCTTAATCAAGGATGTCTTGAGTGACTCCAAATTGGGATGAGGCTTTGAGCACGCCTTTTCCTCCAAGTGTTGCCATATCTTGTAATCTAACGGATTCAAATCTGGACTGGAGGAGGGCCAGTCTTCGTGCCGGATGAAGTCGATTTCACGCGCCGCCAGCCAGTCTTGTGTGCTCTTCGCTCTATGAGCTGGCGCCGAATCTTGTTGGAATACCCAGTGCCTGTTATTGAACATGGTATGAGAAACAGGTTCCACAAGGTTCGTCAGGACTGTATTTTGATACACAACAGCATTCGTTTTTACACCTTTCTCACAAAAATGTACCTCTGTTAAGCCCCAATAAGAAACTCCCAACCATACCATGAGCGAGGATGGAAAATGACCTCGTTGGACACGCGGAATACGGTTGCTCGCTTCTTCACTACTGTGTGCGTACACCTTATCATTTTGTTTGTTGTAGCTCTCTTCTACGGTAAACATTTTTTCATCCGAAAAAAGAATTTCCCGATATTTTTTTCCCGCGTACCGCTTCAACAAAGCGCGGCTCTCTTCAGTCTCAGGTCCATTAGACGAGCATTCAAACGATGTCCTGTTTTTCTTCGATATGCCCGAAGCCCTAAGTCTTCATTTAACACCCTTTTCACCGTGGTTCTGCTTAACCCCATCTGAAGGGCCAACAGTTTCTGCTTACGTTTGGGATTTCTTTGAATTCGTGCCTTCACAGCTTTTATCACTGCTGGAGTCCTAACAGACCGAGGGCGACCACTTCTTGACCTGTCATCTACACTAGAGTCTTCATTGTATCGTTTGATGGTACGATAAACGAATCTTTTGGTAATATTCAAATTTTTCAGTATGTTAAAAATTTGAATTGGCGCGTAACCGCAACGATGCAACGCAATAACTGCAACACGGTCTTCTTTAAGCGTCCACTCCATATTTAAAAATGAGTAAAATTCTAAAAGTTATACATTTTTATTTTCATGAACAATTCGAAATTCTAATTCAATAAACTTTTTTGTGGCCAGCATTCTAAAAGAAAAGTTTTTACTGTGTGACAATACTTATGACCTGACTAGGTATATATATATTCTGTAATTTGATACCACTATAGATGACGTTTTGTGAATCGTTACACAATATTTCTATTTATTTATATCGAACTTCTAAAGGAAATCGCTCAGCAGGTGCAAAAAAGCAGGAGGGATTAACCTGCTCCTCAGAATTGGTTATCATCGTACTTATAACAGATGAAAACCTTTAATTAAATTGAGTACCGGAAAATTCACGTCATTACATTTACGCCCGACAGTAATTACGGCCTAAGTATTAATTTGTAGACGTCTATGATAGAAGCAATTTGACATCTGCCATTTCACACGTAGAAATAACAGACCGACGTTGTAAGGGTGAGTCCGAATGCAAGCGAGAAATATCCATGTAAGTTTGAGATGCAAACATGAAAATTGGAATAAGAAGTAAACATGTGCTGTGTTTGTACTTTAAAATTCAAGACTTTCGTCCCGGCTGCAACCAAAGCTCACATTCTGGGGTCTGCTGATATCGCTGAGAGAAACTTGTTCGCTAAGAAGCTTATTTTTTATTGCTGTGGGATCGCGGACTGGCTGATGACCTACTTAATACTAAACAGTTACCCTCGTCTATTGATGTTTGCGACGCCAGGGACATGGACGCTGCTGTCTACGTAGGGGATCCAGAACCAGGGACACTTATGCTGGAACATAACACAAGGTTATTATGGTGGTAAATTTAGAGACCTAGGGTGGTTACCATCTAGATTCAACTACCTACATGGGGTGATTTTATCGCTTTTTATGACAGGCTGACCTCGGCCGCAGGGGTTAGTTCTTACAACGCCTCTGCGGAGAAAAGTTTTTAGATATTAAGTCATCTTAACACCGACTGTACGAATTATTTTTATTTACAGCTATCAATTGGACCGCAACTTTATAGATAGCAACTAAGTACTTTCCCTGATAATAGGGGAATTTCATATTATAGCGCCTAGAAAAATAAAAGCCAATCATAGCTATTTTTAGAATTAAATTCTTATTAGATAATAAATACTTATTTACCACGCTTTAAAACTAAAAAATAATTCTTAGCATAAAAATAAAATGACTGGCGACAAAATTAATGTTACTGTTCTAAAATCGTGGGGTGATTTCTTGATTTCTGTCTTCTGACAATCGTAATCCATAAATGGACAAATTAAAGCCTTCATTTATAACTAGTGAATATTGCATGTCAATTCATCCGTAATACCAACTTCAATCGATTCGGTCGATAGAATTCAATAGTGCGGTATTATGTGAAGTTTATAATATTTATCGATAATTTTGTCACTTAATTATATGTGACCATACGAATGGTCGTATGGTCACATATAATTATGGACCATACATATAAATATGGATTTATGGAAGTTAAAATAGTGGCTTGCCCTTTATCTAAATGAGGAATCGGAAAAGACGTATTAAGTATTTACAAGATCATAAACACCAAAAATAAGCGCCTTACCCTACTACTTCAGAATAAGGGGGTAAGGCGGCTCCACCTGACGCAGTTCTTCTCGGGGACACTTATGCTTTTTGCCTGTTTGTGATTGGAAGACTACCTCACAAGATTGTGATACTGACGACGAGGATGTGTCGCTGCATTCTCCAGGGTTGTACAGTTTAGGAAATCTAACGCCGATATCATGTTGCTACTTACTGCTTTCATCCAGGCGGGAGCTTATTGTGTGGGGCTGTCGCCTCTTTCTTTGAGAATAATATGAGACCACATAATGAAAAACCTTAACTTACGGAACTCCTTTTTCTTCTTCGGAATAAAAAAGGACGAGGTGAGATCACATTCAACTATATCTCATCTATATCTTTGTGACTCTGCACTCGAAAACATTGTGATGAAGTCACTACAGTCACTACTGTGGTTATAATCTTATTTTGACCAACAATAGCCTTTTGAGGTAGAAATGCTAATGTGCACCCCACTTAGACCTGGAGCTTGCCGCGGGGTAAATAAAGCAGTACAGTTGACAATGAGACGTACGTCACTGGTGTGCCCATTAAAATCACCCCACTGTGCCAGTATGCCCCGACGGAGAGCTGCCGAGTTCGCCTTCGACCTTCGAGCCTAAGAAAACTTAAGCAAATGTTATCGATAAAACTTTCTTTCGATTAAATCTCAGCTCTATAAAATAAACCTTCGTCAGTCCAACTGGATACAATAACATGAATTAAACATCAGTTAAACGCGCTTCAGTTCTCATTAACTGTATTCGTAATAGTGAGTGATTAACAATACCTAGTCCAAATACGATTAGAGATTAATAAGAGAAACAGCTCATTAGTAAACTGTTAACAAATTCTATTCAATTTGTGTACATATAATGATGCAAGGAGCTCCACCTTTGTGTACCTATGTCCATATACATATATGCAAAGCGAACGAAGGATTGCCATGTGACATTCTGTTGTCTTATTTTCGTATTATATGGATATTAGCCGATCACGCCCGCTGGGCGAATAACAGGCAAAAGTAAATAAAAAAAAATAATGAGAAAGGGTCGATGGAATCCAAAAATTAAATAGCCCATCCCGATAGGTTCAGTAGTTTTGTTGTAATGGTGCGTCAAAGGAACCCCATTTTCCTTATACACAAATCAAAAAAGTCTAAGCAACATGCATGATATTACAAATTTACCATTTATACAAATTAATTTCTAAGTCTTTACTCACTCAAAGTGCGTAGGTATGTAAACTTTTTTGTTAATGATGACATACTGGCTGGTTGTAAAAAAATTCGATTATGTTTTGTTTTTTTTTCATAAAATTAAATGAAAGGGAATTTGTTTGAATTTAAGGGCGTTTTTATTGCTACGTTTAATCTTGATTTTATAATTTTACCAACCATTTAAATAAAGTTAGCGACAAAATTGAATTGTTAGATATTCTTTACGTCATGTAGCTGTAGGGATGTTGCAAGCGGGAAGTAATCAATCTCAGGTATCTCGGCATTTTGGCGTTCATAGAAGTGTTATTTGTCGTCTTTGGCAGCGCTACAATAATACAAGGGAACCTGCTGAACAGCATCCAGGCCGTAAAAGGATCACACCTACTCGGCAAGACCGGTACATACAACTGACTGAAAGACGCCAGCCGATGTTAACTGGTCGAGAGATAAGTTTGAGGCTACAACATTCAAGTGGTGGTGATGTAAGTCCCCAAACTGGGGACAACAATGGGATAAAATTATGTTTTCCGATGAGTCGCGATTCGGGTTTAGGCCTGATACAAGAAGGGTGCGGGTGTACCGTCGGCCCGGAAATACTGAAAGGCTCAGGTGCATTCAGGAAGTTCATCCATAGAGCGGCTCATCCACCATCCTAAAATTTAAATTAGTACATGTTGCTTAGACTCTTTTGATGTGTGTATATGTATAGATGTCGCTATTTTCAAACTTCCTCTGATATACTAATTTTTAATCTTCTGTCTCTCTTCCAATACTTTTTACAAACGGAGTCAAAGTTGAGTTGTCAGATGCCACTTAATTGTCGAAACAATCTAACAATACCAATAATTAAGTTAAAACTAATTACTGGTCGCGGTTCGATTCCCGGCCAAGCAACTCCGCCATTCCCATTGTTACTTTAGTCACGGTCGGCACGTTAATCATTTAAATAGTGGAAAATGGCCGATTGTTAAAACTGTAAAAAATATTTTATTTCTATTCTTGATAGTTCATTTTACGGATAATCGGCTATACAAGTTATTTGTAAGTAAAGTCATTCACGCGGCTCCGATTGTTTGCTATTTAAATACAAAAAATCTTAAATAAACATTATACCTCCGTGGCGTAGCGGCTAACGCACTTCGCGGTACATTTGCGGAGGTCAAGGGTGTAATTACCATCTTGCGTCTGATTATAATTTGGATTTTCGACAGGGTCAATAAAAAGAAAACTAATATTTTCTGAATGTTGTTAGTATTACAAAAATACAATGTGGTATGATTAAACTAATTAGCCTAAGAGAGTGAAAATTGAGTTGGTGGCAAAAGCTACGCTACAGTTCGATGCAGACAAGCATTATGCAAAATTTTGATTAGTTTAGATTTTTTGTCAATCAAAAATCGCTAAATGCGTGTCTGTCAGTATTTTGAGAATAAAAAGTCATTTATTACCACTGCTCAGTGTTAACCCGTTGACTGTCCAATTTGTGAAATGAAACTATTTTAAAGCTTTCTAGAAAGGATTTTATATAGATTTTTATCATGAGAAAGATAATTTTATTTTATAAATTTTAATTGAATTACTGAAGAAGCTTATTAAACACGGAGGGCGGAATGCGCTTCTCAATATTGAAAATAAAAACATGCCCACGTTCATTGCAGGGTGAGCTGCAATGAACGTGGGCTATTTTGCTGCATTTTAGCTGCCCATATTTCTACGGGCAGAAAGGGTTAGACCCAAAAAGTGTTGGCTTGACGTCGTAAGGGTTGATATGCGTTCCAATGGACTGACAATCAGAGATTCCGAAGATCGTGCGAAGTTGAGAAGAATAAGTCGGAAAGCGGACCCCGGGCGCCGAAACGAGAGTTTGGGCTGCAATCGGGATTCAACGCTAAGATGATGATGAGAAAGCGCGGGATAAGCAGGTTAATTCATCTTAGACCGAGCGTTTCCGTCGGAGCCTGGGGTCTGCTGTTATTTTTTTTACTAGTAGGCCTTTTTAGTTGTACGCGTTTTGCGTCGCTGCTTGTTCTTCGTATTTTGTTTTAGATCTGCTGGACTCGGGCCTCCCCCTAGAGGGTCCGACAGTATACCCGCTACGCTTATCTAAATCGAATTGACGGGTTACGCGTACCGCTTATCACGGTATGCAGGTTGCTTCACGATGTTTTCCTTTACCAAATGCATATGGCAAGTGTGCTTAATATTTGTGCATAGTTTAAAATATGCATATTAAGCGAAAAAAAAAATGCCTCAGCAATGTACCATCAAGGCTGAATAAAATAACATTTAAGTTATTCAAGTTTATAGTTTTTATTTGTGAACTCTTTGTGTTCTTACTTAAAACTTCTATAAAACGTTTCGATCCGGTTCACAGCTTGTAATGATAAGTTAACTAATTCTAAGTTAAATTATATTTCTAAACAGTTTAAAAAACCGTCTGAAAAACACGTTGGGTATTTGCTTTATTTTGATATTTTGTTTGCTGAGCAGCTGCCGTCATGGTCAGTGGCTCGGGACCTTAGGGGTCATTTATCTAATAGTATAAAAAAATATAACTCAATGTGTTGAGGGTGGACTTGAAAAAAATGGGGATCTTTGTATATGTTAAATACTTTTTTCTTTGTATATACTTATATAAATACTATTGTAATCAGCTTTTTCTGATCTAGAAATGTATATGTAAATAATATGTTTTTATAAAAGTTCTACTGCACGTATTGTTAGTGCGACAAAAATTAAACATGCAATGGTTTACATTGTAAATGAATATTTAAGGCATAAAATTAAGTTTGTAAGATCCAACACGCATACGTCGTTATTTATAATTAAATAAACAATATAATGAAAAGTCAGTTATATTCCGAAGTAACATTTTGCTTTATTATTAGTATTTTATATAACATTAGAAAAAAGGGAGTAAGAAATTCATACGGCTAATAAAATTTATCGTTCAAAAGAAAACACATATTCTTTTACAAAGAAATAACATAATTAACTCAAAAAGTTTCATAAAATAAAATTTAATAGCAAACCGAACTAAAAGTGTGATAGAAAGTCCAACAACCGATCGTTATTAATTACTTCGAAATGAAATTATATTAGAACTTAGTTATTAACAAAATAATTTAATTGAGAGTAAGCGAAGTAAGTATATTGCGATCGGGGACGACCAGTTGTAAACGGCGACAAAACAACCCTAGTTAGGTAGTCAAGCACCAAGCCCTTTTAGATGGCACCACCCCTAAGTCTCTAAATATGCTGCCATAATTTCAGGTTTAAAGGTTTCAGTAATCCTATGTAGACGGCATCGTGTTAGCGATGCCCCTGGCGTCGCAAACATCTATAGACGACGGTAACTGCTTACATTAAGTGAGTCATCTGCCTATCTGCTGTTCTACAGCGATACAAAAATTCTGCCTTGCGCCTTTTTGGTCAACAAAAAGAATAATTGGGGTACGCAGGCGGATTGAATTTTTATCCATAGATAAATACTTAATAGGGTATTAATAAAGCTGAGATTTAAAACCTTCGGATGCAGTCGACAGAAATTTTTTAAGTAATGTGTAATATATATAAACGGGATGTGGTGTGGAAAATGAAAACTAAATAAAGCGCGAGGGCGCCGGGTGTCGTCGCCTGCTCAAATATTGGCGGGAGAGCATCTGCTATCAAAACTTTACGCGATCCTTACAATACTACGATATAGAATTGGTGGAAGTGGCATTTATGCTGTATATATGGGTAAGGGAATGAAGTGTGACGCAAACTTGGTTGATTGATTTTTTTTTGCTGAGGGTCAATGGACAAGCTGACTGGTTACTTAATAGTGATCAGTTATCGTCGCCTATGTGTGCGACGCACCGCGCCGCGTAAGAGCACTGCGAACGCGCTGCCGTCTGCATAGGGGTACTCTAGTATCCCGATGCGGATACCAGATTCCAATCTGGATCACTAATCCCAGACCACTACACTTAATTATTATAGACCATCCAGACGGGCTTGGGGCCCTATGTCCTGGGGTGATTTTGTCGGTATTTACGACAGGTCGACCACGGCCGGTCAATTTCCTTACTCCGCCCCTATGTATAGATGTTCATATTCATAGCAAATGTACATATTACAACATATTGCGGCGAACTAACGGAGAAACAAAGGTTTGTGAGGAAACATGCATGTGTAACAGGTGTGTGTAAACCGCCTATCCACCTTGGACATACGCGGCGGGTAAGTTGTCTGTAGTGGACCATTTAGGTTATTATTATTTTTATGTTTACTCAGAATTTGACTTATTTGGGAAGACAGACATAAATGTTGTTTTTTATTAAGATTTAATTTTGGAATATAAATCCTCGCTGCTCTCTTTTACAATTTTATGGAAGCCACATCTATAAAGCTTATTATCAGTTAGGAGGCAGTTCACATGGGTACACTTGGGCCAGTTATTGCTTCGTCGATTCGCGACACATTTTTTCGCTTCCTCATAACGTGTCACGCGATCGCTTCGCTCCTATATATGTTTTATTGCTTTACATTTAACTTGGAGTAAGATATTCTCGCTGTAAACTTGCGTTTTATACGGCGTGGGGGTTTAAGGGGGTAATTTGCAACGGCAATGAATCGTGTTTGCTATTGGGGTGTAAATATTAAGTTATAAACCATATACACGTGTAATACGTTTGAATGAATCGAGATTTTATTCTGTTTTTTTAAGAGAATGGAATAAAAATATAATTTTAGTAATAGGAGTAATTTTAAGAATTATCAAATATACCATTTAAGAATATTTATTACACTGACACCCTCTAGAAGTAAGCAGCGGAGCGCTTGTGTTATGGATACTAAACGACTGATAAAAGACTTATATACGTTTCTTAAATACGCATTATACAAAATCATCCAGACTCGGGACGGGAATCGAATCCGAGACTTACGCTAGGTTTTAACGTTAGTCGTTGCGCTACGCGTACTTATTATCAATTTATTATAAAGGTTTAAAATTTCTGTTCATTTACTTATTTACCTAAAGATGTTGAATTAATATTGAAAATAATAATTCGCAGAAAGATTAAAACGAGTATCGGTTTTTGCTTTCGCCAAACTTTTGAGACTATAATAACAGTTTCTCCTAAAATACAAATATTTATTATATTTGATGATAATTATTTATAGATAGATTGATAACACTTCATTGTAAACCAATTATATAAACACAATGAAACTTATTTACACAATCAATATGTACTTGACTTACAATGGGCGGCCTTATCGCTACAGAGCGATCTCTTCCAGGCAACCCGGAAAAGTTTAAAGTTTAACGCATTCTCAAGCTTTCCCACCATGCAAGAGTAAGAATACTTACCCCAACAGACGGTGGCAGCCTGTCGTTAAAGACGGCCAAACCGCCCAACAGGTGGTATGGCCCCAAGCCCGTCTGAATGGCAATCAACTCTAGTCTCTTAATATACGGCCATAGTAACCACGTGTTGTGTTCCGGTATAAGGGATCCAGGTTCCTATTCCTCTACACCAGCGTTTTTCAATCTGTGGGTCGCGACCCTTAGGGGAGTCGTGAAGCTTTACTCGGGGGATCACCGGCAAAAGGAAACGCCGCGAAGTTAGGTCCTCGCAAACTGGCGTCCAAATCAAAGCCGCACGCAGCCTTACCAACTTACCTCGTACTTACTTTCAAAGCTGTCGCGGCTTCTTACAGAATGTAGGTCTTAATAATGAATATACTACGTACCAACTCCTACCAAATAGAGAACATCATAAACGTAGTCTTATAAATTACTTACTAACTTTTTATCTCTCTAAGGTCCAAGGGGGCCGCCAGAATATCCGTGCAGGGGCGGAGAAAGAATACTAACCTCTGCGGCCGGGGTCGGCCTGTCGTAAAAGCCGACAAAACAACCCACCCTAGCTACGTGGTAGGGCCTCAAGTCCGTCTGGATGGCGACCACCTTCGGTCTTAAGTATGCCGCCATAATAACCTTGTGTTGTGTTCCGGCATTAGTGACCCAAATTCCTGTACCCTTATGGGACAGCAGCGTGTTCGCGATGCCACTGGCATTGCAAACACCCATAGGCGACGGTAACTGCTAAATTCTAAGCGGGCCGTCAGCCTGTCTGCTGTTCTACAACAATAAAAAAAAAAAGAATTTTTCTACCCATAAAGGGGTCGCGTATTGAAAAGCACTGCTCGACGCGGACGGTAGCGTACTAGAGGTATCCTGGACTTACTAATAAGTGGATAGCTAACCCGTCTGCTGTCCCACAGCAATGAAAAATAGAATATTCTAGTCATTGCAGACGTTTCTTTTAATTTCATATATTTAAATTTTCGCGTAACTCTGCATCTATTTAAGTTATGATATAAAATGAACTAGTATAAAAGGTTTCTATATCATAACAGAAACAGATGTTGCGTAATTATCACACTGAGTTCATCTGAAATAATCATGTTATGCTTGTATTAAGGGAATATACATCGTACAATCTCGGGATGAATCCCTGTAAACACGGAATTGGAATAGTACCAAAATTCGTTAACGAACTTCAAATTAGAGTCTAATTTAATGTTTTACATCGATATACGATATTTATCCATCAAATAACATTTTGCAAAGGACAAAATAACATCCCTTCTCGTAAAACATAATAAAGTTCCAAAAATAATAAATCTATATAAAGGTTAAAGCTATCAGCGAAAATACAATATATTCCGTATACGTACAGGCCTCGGCCCCTTGTCTTCCGTAATACATTATTACATGAAATATATATCAATTTTATGAAATTGATTATGAATAGCTCCAATGAATACACGTAATGCGTAATTTAATAACACGCTGACCTTCCGCCATTTTGTGTACGCGTGTACTGCAAAATGGCGGTGTATTAAGGCTTATAACGTATAGTTATTTGATACATACATATGTATAAGTGACAGGCTATTTGCAGATTTTAAATTTATATTATTATATTTATATTAAATAAAGATTTTAATTAAAAGACGTGACAATACATGATCAGTAAAGAATCTGATCCAACTACGTCGTCATTGACAAGTCTATGTCAAATATTAAGATTCGATGAAAACGAAATGGATAGTAAATAAGGCATAAGATCCAAGAGAATTTTATTATTATTCGTTACCAGGGTAGGGTGTGAAAGTGAACAAAATTGATTCCCGTCAATTACTCCATTTTAGAGCCGGGTCATAAGATCTGGATCAGTTGGTTTCCCTATTTTTTTATGCTCTCAACTTACATTAATATTCATATATAAAAAAAACTTTTTGAGCTTCTCTTCCATAGTGTTCCTTCTTTAGCCTTGAGTACCAAGACCACGGGAAAATATAACTTTAACCAACCTTTTAATATTAATTAACGGTTAATACCAACCAAATATTGGTGTAATATACTATAATGAAGTTAATTTTTCCATAGTGCTCGCATAAATCATTTAATATTTATTATCGCAAGAGAAATCGCAAATATAACCAAACATGTCGCCTGTGCCATAAAACAGCTGGTAAATGCGAATACAATTATTTTAAATTACTATTTATAAATATGTATTTATTTATACTATAAAAGAGAAGTAACATTTGTCTGGTAGTCATAACACAAGTGCTCTGCGGCTTTCTTTGGAATTTTTATAGCTGAGATCGACAGACAGACAAGCAACCCACTTGACAGTAGATGGTCACTGTCGCCTATAAACTTTTTTTTTATTACTGACAGACAACAGACAGGCTAAAGGCTCACTTAATAATAACCAGTTACCGTCGCCTATTGATGTTTGCGACACTAGAGGCACCGCGAACACGCTGCTGTCCCATAGGAGTACAGGAAACTGGGTTACTAATGCCGGAACACAACACAGTTATTATGGCGGCATACTTAAGACCAAAGGTTTTCGACATCCAGTCGGGTTTAGGGCCCTACCACGTAGCTAGGGTGGGTTGTTTTGTCGCCTTTTACGACAGACCAACCCTGGCTGCAGAGGTCAGTATTCTTTCTACGCCCCTGCACGAATATAATGTAAACATTAGGCGAGAAAATCTTCTTAAGCGGTGCTATCATGAGACGTGTGACCTCTAGGTTTCTCTTTGTTTCTTCTAGAAAAAGAAATTGCAGAAGATTACCAATGAGAAACATCATTCTGAAAGTTAGCGATGTAACCGTGTTAAACTAATTAAATCATCACGTCAATATATATAATCCAAAAAGTATGTTTTATGAAACTTGTTCCAGAAACCTAAAAATCCGTGTCACTGCGACCTGTATTTCCAGTTTTATCCTTCATCACCTCCCCCGGGTGCGATAATAAATCACCGCCTGCAGGTCGGACCCTGTCAACGTTGTGTGTCATACAAATTTATATGTGATATATTGGGCGTTACAAAAATTACCCCTGTTTTTGTAATGTTACAATTTATTGACCAAGCCTGCTGCGGTGCTAATAGAAATCAAAGTATTTATAATTTCTCTGAGAAATAAATAATTAGCAAGACATTATCATCATCATCATTGAGCGTTAATTCCCGGTTACCCAAACTTTCGCTTAGATGCCCAGGGTCCGCTTTCCGGCTTTTTCTTCTCCACTTCGTACGGCCTTCGGCACTCAGTCAGTTTTAGTCAGCCCATTGGAATGCATCTTCGTCTACCTCTCTTGCCGGGGCCATAATATTTTAAATTGATTTATTGTCTATTTTAAAATATGACTTTTTTATGGCTGTAGAACAGCAAACAGGCTGACGGCCCGCTTAGAATTTGACAGTTACCGTCGCCTATGGGTATTGGCAATGCCAGTGGCATCGCGAACACGCTGCTGTCCCATAAGGGTACAGGAACTTGGGTCACTAATGCCGGCCGGAACAACGCAAGGTTATTATGGCGGCATACTTAAGACCAAAGGTGGTCGCCATCCAGACGGGCTCGAGGCCCTATCACGTAGTTAGGGTGGGTTGTTTTGTCGCCTTCTACACAGGCCGACCCCAGCCGCAGAGGTTAGTATTCTTTCTCCGCCCCTACAGGGATACCGCGGAGCTTAGTATGAGTATGTTATTATAATATCAAAAGTATTGTGTTATAGATTTGGTTTAACCATAATAAATCTAACCAAAGATGAGTAGAAGGGCAACTCCCTTACTATATTTTTATTACTTTCGCGAGTGTTTTTTTTTATTCTCATTACCCGCAGGACTGACACGTTCTGCTAGACTGAGACGTCCACATCTGTTAACCAAAACTTCAATAATATTGCACAATAATTTAATGCATCCTCAACTAACCGAATGTTATAATGAAAAGTAAATAAGGCTCCCTACAAAATGAAAATTCACAGTTGATTTAGGTACAAAGCAAACAAGTATAATAGTGAGTGGGTGCCCTTAGATTAGAAATAATATAGTGATGGGACACACTTGCCGATTGTTCGGATATTTTTAAATATATTAAGCACTTTAGTTTTTCAATATAATGTTATTAATTTAAAATATATTTTACTAGTTGACCCGGCAAACGTTGTTCTGTCAGATGAATTAAAAAAAGTAGCCTATGAATCTATGACTATACTGAAATTCATCAAAATTGGTTCAGTGGTTTAAGCGTGAAAGCGTAACAAAAAAACTCACTTTCGCATTTATAATATTAGTTAGGATATCTGGGAAAAAGTTTGTGACGTTTGCCAATAAATGTCGTTGGTTTTAGATAACTAAAGCAACACAAATCGCAGCGATTGTATTGAGTGCGCGTTTAAACGTGACCTTTTGGATGTTATTTTGAGTGTAAGAAAATATTAACCAATGCAAGGGTTGGATTGTTGTATCCATTCAAAAATAGAAAATTTAGCTACATTATAATATTTATAATATTGCTATAATAAAGAGAAGAACGTTTTTCCAGACCTAATATAATTATACCTATATTAGGTCTGAAAACACGTTATTAAAACCTAACCTTATTCTCCTACTTTATTAAAACCTAAATATAAATTGATTGCAATAAATCGAGCATATGGCATTATTAGACACCATACTAATTTTTTTTCTGGAGGAGGAAAAATGCTCTTACGCACTACATGGCACGCGGGGCCGCGGCAGGTGCGTGTGGGACTCGCAGGTATATCGGATACCCACTAAAAACCTCCCCCAGGCTCCTCTCTATCGCTGAAGCCCGGGGTGCCGGGATCATATTAGACATGATACAATTATTTAAAGTTCTTTAATATTATTATAAATTCCATTGGTAAAATTCGAATACAAAATTAAGCCGAATTTAAGATATTGTTCAATCTCTAATGTCCTTTGTTAACTTCCCGAGGGTGGTTTTAACTGCATACATTGCAGTGGGGCACCAATTTGTATGGGACAGAAGCCGAATTTCAGGGTATTAGGGTCGTATTGGTGTTTGCTCGGGTATTCGGGTAATACCCTTAATGCCATTTGAGTTGTGAGTCAGCTAGTCAGGTTGATTCATTTCTTTTTATTATAAATGTTATTATATTCTAATAGCCTTAATATAAGTATTATATTGAAATTCTAAAGGAACTAGTGATCGGATCTTTGTTCTTCGAAGTCCGCTATGAAGTACTGTCATAATGTATTATTAGTGACAACCCTTTGCGTCGGTGTCCGTCTGTATTTCATTAATTCTTATGCTTATATAGATGAGATTTGTTTGAATTTGAAGCAAAATGGGATATAGAGAACGGAAAGTGGATCTTGCGATGTTTCCACATAAGACTCAAAGTGGCGACTGAGGTTTCAGTCGGTATGCCGTTGCAGTCACCACTTGCAAATACTGGCCAGTAGCATGGAAGAGTAGCCAGGTTCATCCGATATTATTACTTAAAAGTTAGCTAGTTTTGTTTTTGCAGAGCAATTACTGTCGACTGACACGCATTCACCAAAGTGCTAGTGAGCTTGAAGTGGACCCCAAAAGTCTGTTTGAAAATGGTGTTGAGAGGTAACCCCGGCAGCTTGAGATTATATGGTGGTCATCTGTCAACATTGCCTACTAAAGTCATATGGTATTGGAATAATAATATACATTTTATAGGATACTAGCTGTGCCCGCGACTCCGTCCGCGTGGAATAGTGTCTTTGGGCAGCATTTTTTGGATATATGAGGTCAACTTAAATTGGTTTATTTAATTTCCGAAACTTATAATTTTTAACAAAAACTATTTTTTTTTTTCTAAAATAAAAATAGCCTAAGGTACTCCTTGTTACATCAGCTATCTGCCAGTGAAAGTCCCGTCAAAATCGGTGCAGCCATTTCAGAGATTAGCCGGAACAAACAGACAGACAGACAAAAATTGTAAAAAATGTTGTTTTGGTATATGTACCGTGTATACATCCATATGCATTTAGTAAAAAGCGGTTATTTTAATATTACAAACAGACCCTCCAATTTTATTTATTTGTATAGATGTATAGATTGAAATAAAGTGAATTCCAATCTGTCTCTTCCATAATACGGTGTTGAGAGCCAAAATGTTGTTGCGGTCTGATCTTACGATGCTACTACCTACAGTACCGTAGGCGGCGTTGTGGTTGGCAAAATTCCGTGAAGTGCTGTTACAAGTTGTGTCGCTGTCGTTTGTATTTTAATTTATTTATGGGGTGCTGTGTACCGTAATCTGGTTGCCAGATTAGTGAAACAAGGATTCTTGAATATTATTGTATTAATGAATATATTTTACAAAATCAAATACAAAAGCCCATTGTGTTTTCTCAATCTCAATTCAAACATAAATAAATAAATAAAATTATTCTAATGGTGAAATAATTTTGGAAAACGTTCCAGTAGTTTTTCACTTTATTCAATTTTTCTTTTTTATAATATTAATGTACAAGTATAAAAGCTTGAAAGTAATATTTTTTAAAGATTTATTTAATTAATAAGTACATATGTTGTATTAGCCTAAATCAAGCGTAACAACGGCACTTACAAAATAAAAAACATCTAAAACCCGCTGAATGTGCGAAAAACCCTTTTCTAGCCCAGAAACCTTGTTCAATTCGTTTCCACACAGGCTTAAAGCCCCAATTTCCTTTTATAACGCAAATAAATTAGATTTTACGAGGGCTAATTAAAAAGTGTAATAAAACTCAAAAAGCTTATTACTCGAACTAAATCGGCCTTCATGTGTGTTGCTTTGAAATTGTTGTTGCCTTGTTATTCTGAGAATACTGATCCTTGACCCGGAGTCGGCCTGTCGTAAAAGGCGACAAAACAACTAGCTAGGTGGTGGCACTTCAAGCCCGTCTGGATGGCAACCAGGGGTGGTTTCGAAATACTCCGCTATAACCTTGTGTTGTGTCCTGGTTTCAGTAGCCTTACGCGGACGGCAGCGTGTTAGCGGTACTCCTGGAGTCTCAAACATCGATAGGCGACGATAATTGCTATACATGGGTACATTGCATCATCCGAATACCTATATCCGGTTTAATCCAAGCTACTCTGGTCCGTGTCCGCTGTTAAATACATAAAGCAATACTGTGTGCGTGTGTGTGTATGAATGCCGAGATATCCCCGATCCTGAAAAGGGAAAGCTTACATCAAAGCCTCGTTCGTCATTTACTAGGGTGCACCAATCTGTGGAGCAACGGCTAACGTATGTCGGAGCGCCTGCGAAGGTCACGGTGTTGTCTTTGTATTTATACAATACTAGATGTGTCCGCGACTCCATCCGCGTGGAATAGTAACTTTGGGCAGCATTTTTTGTATATATCCTATGGTTTATTTTGGATTATAAAGTCTAAAATATAAATAAATGAAATATGCAAACAAATGCAAAAACTTAAATTGGAAATACAACTTACAAAGTCCAGCCTAAGCTAAACCCTATTTCATATGATTGATGATATAAATTTGAGGTCAACTTAAATTGGAAATAAAAAATATCTGAAAATGATAATTACTAACTAAAACTATTTATGTTTTCTCAAATTAGCCTAAGTTACTCCTTATTACATCAGCTATTAGCCAGTGAAAGTCCCGTCAAAATCGGTCCAGCCATTTCAGAGATTAGCCGGAATAAACAGACAGACAGACAAAAATTGTAAAAAATGTTGTTTTGGTATATGTACCGTGTATACATCCAAATGCACTTAGTAAAAAGCGGTTATTTTAATATTACAAACAGACACTCCAATTTTATTTATTTGTATAGATGTATTTGTTAAAAATATTGTATTAGTTGTCTATTACCAATAACATAAGAGCAAGAGAACATAAGAAATGATAAATTAATCTTACCGGAGATTAGATGGCGCTGCGTGAATTGTCACATAATTTTTTTTTTTATTTAAGGCTTATATATCTAGCTCAACTCTAACAATGATATTCGATACTCCAGTTTGTATTTTAATTGTTATTGTAATTTAAGGAGTTCTATCAAGACACTTCAAGCCCCAAATCAATCTTATGCAAGATTTATGATTTTGGATCGTTCCATGCGAAAGCCGTTGCGTCATTGAGGTCGCTACATTTGTGAATAATACACTTCAAGTACAGGTTTACTCCTAGTGCGAGGAATTGGCTATAGAAATGTTATTTAGTCACCAGGAAAACAATTTGATGTTCATTTTGGCGTGGCGTATATTCAGTTGAACCGCACCGGCTCCGCTGCGGCGACACTGCGGGACATGCGGCTTAATTTTGGCCCAGCCGCCAATGACTGCCGCGATGACTGTGGGTCATGCCTCGTTTGGATCATTCAACCGACTGTTGTCTAGGTGTTTCTATTATATAGATATGGATAGACGAATGCAAATAACTTTGATTTGAATTTAATTGTAACATTATAATAATTCTAACAATAACAAGATAATGTTTATAATTTATTATAATTTAAATTCTTAATATTCTTTTTGACATGTACTGAACATAACTTACATAACTTGGCCGTCTAAATTATCAAAATTCTAGTCGAAATTTATTATGATAGTCGATATTTATTTATTATGATATAAAATTTACAAAAGAAAAAGAAGTAAAATCTATTAATATATAATAGTAATTTTATATTTAGAAGCCCTCGTGATGTAGTTGTCGAACGTGAATAGTGCACGGACCCGGCAAAAGTGCCACCCTGCACACCCAAACCGACACTCGGAAGTTGTTTACTCTAGAAGAAACCTAGAAAGATATATTAGATGATTGAAAACGAAATTTCGTGTCCTACTTTCAATGTGAAAGGAGCAAAATAATTTAAATAAATAGGATGACAGATTTTCCCCCAAAAAGGGGTTAACGTCAGGTAGGCGGCCGATTGTAAAAACTAAGCCGAACAATAGTCCTTATTGCGCAAACTGTGAAAAAATTTATGTACACCATTTCTTGATAGAATGTGTTCGAACGAAAGACAGTAGGTAGTAGCGACTAGTACGATCTTTGCGAGTCAACTTGTGGAAAGTGAGTGTTCTCCACTTCTCCAGAGCATCCTTTCGAGGCCGCTCTCTGCTGGCGCTGTTTTCATTTACAATAATTTTAAGATTTAAAAATTTGAATTTTTTTTTGTAATATATAATAAGAATAAAATGGGGCTGACATTATATTTTTATAAAAAGCCCCTAAATAAATTAGATAATTAAAAAATTAAAACTATTACAACCTGTAACATTTTGTGCCCTACCCCATATGATGTGGGATAAGGGCAGGAGGAAGAAGAAGAAGAAGATGTTACACTTGATATTTTTATTAATTACAAGTAATTATACACATTATTTCAATATTATATTATTTTCACACAATATTATTTTCTTTATTCACATAATTATGTGAATAAAGAAAATAATATTGTACACCCCAAGGGGTAGACCAATTTAATGTTGACCATCTTTGTATGTACACAGTTCAGAATATACAGTACCTTGTAAATGACAAGATATAATTATATACTCGTATATTATACTTATCAAATTATTATTATTAATCAAATGTGCCGTGTAATACCGTCATGAATGTAGGGCCTTTTCAATTCATAAGGCTTCGTTCTTTAACTATAGTTAAAGATTATTACTTTAGTAACTCACAGACTGTATATAAGGGAAATTATATTAAATATACTATTAATATTTTAGTTTGGGGTTGCAATACTAGATGGCAGTCGCTGAGGCGACTCACTCAGTTAAAACGAAATTGTGTCCCAATTTATTATATTTATTTTCTTTTGCTATCTGTGTCAAAATAAAGAAAGTGTTACAAAAGGGAACTGATTAGAATAGATGTTCTTGTACTATTTTCATGTGAATACACAATCACACGCAAAATCGCTGAATGAAGATGTCTGGCCCGCAAAATAGCTGACAATTATTATTATTGTTCAATTAATATCAGATTACATTGAACTTATTTTACACTAGCTGTGCCCGCGACTCCGTCCGCGTAGAATAGTGACTTTGGGCAGAACTTTTTGGATATATCTTACGGTTTATTTTGGATTACAAACCCTATAAATCCTAAAATATAAATAAATGAAATATACAAACTGTGTTCGAACCTACAAAGTCCAGCCTAAGCTGAACCCTATTTTATATGATTGATGATATAAATCTGAGGTCAACTTAAATTGGATTTATAAAATCCGAAACTGATCACTTTTAACTAAAACCATTTTTTTTTTTCTAAAATAAAAGTAGCCTAAGTTACTCCTTGTTACATCAGCTATCTGCCGGTGAAAGTCCCGTCAAAATCGGTCCAGCCATTTCAGAGATTAGCCGGAACAAACAGACAGACAGACAAAAATTGTAAAAAAATTTGTTTTGGTATAGTTACCGTATATACATCCAAATGCACTTAGTAAAAAGCGGTTATTTTAATATTACAAACAGACCCTCCAATTTTATTTATTTGTATAGATTACAATAACATAACAATTACAAAGATAAAAATTACTTAATATTTGTGTTTTGTCAAAATACTAAATGTACAAATTTAATTCCAAGTAAAGAGGTATGGCAAGGACAGAAAAAGAAGATGCTTGCCTCAAAATATAAACTATTGAAATAAGTACCCCTGTTCTGAGTAGAGATGACATTTTATAAGTCTCTACTTTTCGACTCCTCTACATTCTCCTCCTTTCTCTTTCTATAGTCTACTGGCTTGATTTATCTACCCCGCATTACAATAAAAATTAAATATTACTATTTATAACCATATATTATATAATACATAATTATATTAGTTGTATTAATATCCTAACTAATATTATATAACTAATATCATGCAAAAGTGAGTTTGTTTGTTACACTTTCACCCCTAAACCGCTGAACCAATTTTTATGAATTTCGGTATAGTCATAGATTGGAGCTTGTAGAAGGACATAGGCTACTTTTTTATCATTCATATGGCAGAACAACGCTTCTCGGGTCAACTAGTAATACTTAAATTTAAAATTCAATTTAAATTAGAATACATACTAAGATGTACAATTCTAAATGAAAAAAAATATAAATAAATAAGAAGGATTTTATCAGTGATTTTAGCCCCTGTCGTGTCGTTTTGACATACTCGTATGCATTTGAGCAGCAAATCCGGATATTAAACTATTATACCGTTCAACCCTGGACATGGAATTTGCAATGCGATATTTCCGGATAGCATAGATATTGTTTATTACTTCTAGAAACATTGTCACGACAACCTGACGGTCGTCGACAAATATAGATAAGAAATTAAACAATTTTAAATTAAATACAAGTTTATTACTAATATAAAGTACTGAATGAATTAACAAAATAGAGTTCGGTCTACCATATATAACCGGGACGTGGGTACAAGCACTAAGAGGTTTATATCGGGCGTTAAATCGTAAGGGTGTAGGGTGACTTAGCTTAGGCCTCGTCCTGCGCGTGGAGGGTCATCAACGTCCTTTCCTTTCACGGGGCCTGACGTGCCCTGCCGTCGGAAGTGGTCTGCAGCTCCAGCCCGTACTGAGGGTGGCCGCCTCGACCGCTGCGAAGGATGGCAGCTACGGGTAGTTGTTCTGAAGGACCCGTTCTGGGGCGTCTGCTCTCAGCCCGTACGGTGGACCCTCTCCTCTGAAATGCGTCGAAGATGTTTCTGTAGCGCGAAAGACCCGGCACCCTGACCCCCTGGACGACCAGGAGTGGTGTCGGTATCCTTCGCGTTACATTATAAAAACACGAAAGTGGAGTGGTGATAGCTTATGTCCGTCTTTATAATAACAAGCAAAATACGGAATGAAAATTAAATAATAAAAAAATATAAAAATGAAAATTGTCTAACCAGGAATCAACTAACTACTATTACTCGGACTATCACCATTCCACCACGCCATAAACACAAAGAAAAGTTTAAATATAAATTTGAACAGAGATAGGTAGTTTCAGCATATCAAAATAAAATAAAAAAAAATAATTCAATGAAATGACCTTCGACATATGAATCGTCGGCTTCCAAAGGAAAATCCGTTTTAATACGGTATTACAAAATAACTTACGTTTACAGATTACTAGATCTAATTAGCGACATTAATTTTTATACATATTTAAGATTTATGACGATACGTCGGTGGCATCAACATTAAAAGCTTATTACAACTACATTAGGTTTACAGTAAAAAAACAGATATAACTAAGAATACATACAAGCCACGACGTTAACCATTTCGCGAGTATAATTACATTTTTTATATATTTTTAAAGAATTTAAAACAATAACGCGGCGAGCACGTTCGCCTAACACAAAATAATTAGGTTATGATTTATATTTACACCCACGTGCCTAGTCCCGGTAGCTTCTTGTTGATATTAACTTGCAATATTTAAATATAAAAAGAATAATAATAATTTATTTTGGATTAATCTTTAGGCACAAAACTAGGCAATAGCGACCGGCCCTAATGGACTTAATTTTATGAGCTCACCTGAGGGTTATATACGCGGCATAATTTAAATAATTTCTCGAACGAACAACATGATTACTTAATTAAGTGACTGGTTTAAACATTATTAAAAATAAATTAACCACAATCGCGAACCACCATAGTGGCTGAGTAGCTGGTGTCCGAATCTTGGCGTCCATCGCGGCTTCGCCTTTTTATACTGGCCGTCAGGACACCGCCCACTTTTTCGAAGATTCTAGATTTGGCTTCTAATGGTTTGGCATGGAAAAGTACTGGGTAGCACCTGTACTTTGGACCCGCTACTCGTTTAGACAATGACAGAGCTATAGGCCAGAGGGGCAAAGAATTATTTGTGACGTAAGCCCTGACGACACTTGGTTCCCGTTCTTCGTTCATTTGTAGTATTTTCGATGACCGGTAACCGATCGAATGATTCGCGTTCATTCATCTTTTTACTTATCGATGGACGCTATTCAACTGAACGATTTCTCGAAGATTCTTCCCAGCCGTCGTTTAATTCTTATCTACCTACTTTTAAGGTGCGCGATCGAAATTATTATCTGGTTCGTTCCGTTTAAATACCCTCAAGATTAATTATTATATATTGTTGAGATTAATTCGAAATTTTTATTAAGTATTTAAGGATTAAATATTATATAAAGAAAATTAATTATCCTACTCTTGTTACAACGTAACAACATCTGAGGCTACTACACAAGATTAAAAAATCCCACAAGGTATAATGTTCCTATGAGTGCATTAGTGGCTTAGTGATGTCCACGATTCTCTATCGCTGATGTATCTCCTCTATATGTCTACACGTGTGAGAGTCCATGGCTTTCATGTCTTAACAGTGACATCTTGAAGTGACAGTGACACTCAAGAAAACGTAGGTATACTTCTTAGTAACTTTCTAAAAGCAATCTTATATTGAACTCTAATTATACCCAGAGACTGCTTTGTGTATCCAGTCTAAAATGGACATGTGTGGAATTATTTACACACAAAATATATTTACTTAATAAACTCATTTTAAAAAGATTTCTATCAAACGTGGTGTCACGTGCTGCAAATGTTCCCTTTTGTTGATAGATCTATTCTACCAGTTGCCGTGGCTTGTAATGTTTGCCACGGGCACCGCGAACACTGGATCGACCGGAACTGGATACTGGATCACTTAACATATATATCACAGGATTATTATGGCGACATATATAAAGACTAGCAAATATTTGTATTGTTACTTTTTCAAAACTAAATTTAATATTGATTTACTTCTAAAAGTGGGAAGGAGACAAATGCATTAACGTTAACCGATTCGTACTCATTGCTACATTAAACTGGCAGTCGATCTGATTTCGCCCTACTTTGTAATTTCGCGCGTCCGACATGCGATTGGGCATTATTTGTCGAGTAATGTGATTTTGTACCCTCTTGTTAATGCCATGGTACAGTCGCCATGGCGGAGAGGTATGGATTGCGTGCATTGTTCTGGAAATTGAAACTGATTGAATTCCATATAAAGTCGACATTTTTAGCAGGAATTCGTATGGTCAGTGCAGTGTAAATAGACCAGAGAAAAAAGAAAAAGTGATAACCGAATGGCATCACACTCGGAGACCAACCTAATAGTTCCAAGTTAGAACTCCACTATGGCATGTACCGCTGCACTATATGCACTATTTTTTATACTTTTTCTTTTATAAAATAAATTTGTACTGGAATAGAATTCCGATTCAGATTGTATCGGACGCTAAATTAACGCTGTACGTTCAAACCGCACGTTCCGAGGTTGTGCACAAACCGCGTCAACGTGTGTATTGACCGACAGGGTAATGACGTCAGCATTTTGCCTTTCAGTTGGTGAATTTTACCTAGTACCTATAGCTAGAGAACTGAATGTAGAGAAGGGTCACGTAAGGCTAGTTTGTTCTCGATTTGAAAAACGCTGATGCAGTCATCTATCTGATTTGCAGCAAGGGGTACTTACGTGTACAACTATCCCACCTCAGCCAAGCTTCAGCAGAAAGGAAAGTTGGCGTATGGGGTGATAGGGTGCATTAATGGATTCACTAGCAGAGATTATGAACACTGCGTAGAAGATAGTCGGAAAGCGTACCCAGGTACCGAAACGGACGTTACGTTAACGCTTTAACTTAATCTATTTAAATCAGAATATGGCAAAGTTTCACTTTTTATACTTGGAAGTTACAAAAATGCGGGTTCTGTTCATAAAAATTTCGCGGATCAGCAGTTTAACAACTATTTACAAAACCTACAAATATAGTCAAATTTAAATTTTGTAGTCAGGGGCGCCGCTTAATACGTTTACTGTTATTTGTAAAACTATGCAGAGATATTCGTTTTTTTAGGTAATAATTAGTACTAATAAAATGCGTCAATTATTTATTTTATGATAAAATTTGAGCGATTAGTTTTATTTGGCTCAATCTCTGCCAGCACTGGGTCAGATATAATGGACACAGCACCATGCTGCGTGGTGGACCTAATTTTGTGGATATGCTATTGTTGCATTATATAAATTCATTGTAAAATACACGTATTTTTTTCTTCCTTTTATTAGCCCAAACATGTCTGTAATTGTAATTTAATTTGCCAATAAATAGCCGTTACCCACGAACCCGAGTGGGCGGCAGTCGATGTCTTAAATATTTTCATATAATATATAAATATAGACATATTTTTAAACCATCAATCTTGCTATTGTAAACTCTTTCTTATAGCAAAGTTGAACAATTTATCACTATTTGGGGGATCGCTCCAACATCTGCAGTATTGACATACTAACGTAAGCTTAGGCCCCCGCCACACGGACCGCAGCGCAGTCGATCGCCAGAGAATAATTCATCGCTCTCCGCAATCGCGGATATAAACCGAGTCACGGGGCCGTCCACAAATCACGCTGTTTGTTTGTCCACCCCTTCGGGAACTTTGGAGAGGGTAGTGCTGAGTTAGCTTTTTTAAATTTTGTTTTACGTGCTTTGATTTTTGGGAACTTTTTGAGCTTTTAGCTGATAATTGTGGAACAGTGGCATGGTCAGGGAATTATTTTACGTAATTTTATTTTTAATATTTATATGTATAAATGTTCCTTCATATTCTTCTTCTATGTAAATAATAAATAATTAAATATCTTACTATAATTCACATAGCGCCATCTAGTCCCAAAATAAGTAGCCTATCACTTGTGTTATGAGTGACTAGATATCTAATATAAGTACTTTTCTTTTGTAAATATATACATAAACACCCAGACGTGCAGGGGCGGTGAAAGAATACTAACCTCTACGGCCGGGGTCGGCCTGTCGTAAAAGGCGACAAAACAACCCACCCTAATTACGTGGTAGGGCCCCAAGCCCGTCTGGATAGCGACCACCTTTGGTCTTAAGTATGCCGCCATAATAACCTTGTGTTGTGTTCCGGCATTAGTGACCCAAGTTCTTGTACCCTTATGCGATAGCAGTGTGTTGCAGTGTGTTGCCACTGGTGTTGCAAACACCCATAGGCGACGGTAACTGCTAAATTCTAAGCGGGCCGTCAACCTGTCTACTGTCCTACAGCAATAAAAGTAAAGACGCGGGTCGCTAATCGAACCCGCAAACTCCGCAAGCGTGCCGACATTATCGGCTAGCTAGGGAGGCTAACCTCGCGGAGATGGTCATATTATAGGAGAAAACCTATATATATAATTAAATAACTTATTTACCACATAAATTACAATATTGTATTACGGATTCATTGTTTTCGTGGAATTTTATCAGAAACATAATATACATACGCGTAGTGTTTTTTTAAATTTAATATTAGTATGTCATATGAATAATATATTGTTAGAAATAATATGTAATTATTAAATATTCATGTTGTGTATGCGAGATGTGTGCCCAATGAATATGCTGAGAAATGAAGTAATTTTAGTTCAAGAACTGCGCATTCATCGGATAAACCTCTTTACAGCGTGAAATCCTATTCTGTTCTGATAAAATTTCAGAAATAACGATGACCTCAAATCGCATTTGGTTGAGTCTTTTGCTATTATGGACCAAAAATTCTTTGAGCGCGAGATCATGAAGTTCCAGAAAGGTGGCAAAAAGTCATCCAACAGAATGGAAATTATTTGACTGATTAAAGTTCATTTTGTATGGAAAAAAGTTTTATATCACACTAAAATCCGAAATTACTTTCTTGTCAAACCAATATTAATATTTGTTCTAATATTAAAATTCATCCACTCATTGACTCTATCTTTAAAGCGGTTCATACTGTTTAAAACAATGAAAAAAAATTATGATTACAAGACATTACAGAGAGCCAAATGTCCCTTTTTTTCAGCGCTTTGATCAAATACTCAGTAATAGATTTGGCATGACTCTACATATTTAACTTGGTTGGGTTGACACGGCTTAGATCATTCCTAAATGAATCATCATCATCATTTCAGCCGGAAGACGCCCACTGCTGGACAAAGGCCTCCCCCAAAGATCTCCACGATGATCGGTCCTGCGCTGCCCTCATCCAACCTATCCCGGCGATCTTGACCAGATCATCGGTCCATCTTGTGGGGGGCCTACCAACACTGCGTCTTCCGGTACGCGGTCGCCATTCGAGGACTTTTCTGCCCCAACGGCCATCAGTCCTTCGAGCTATGTGCCCAGCCCACTGCCACTTCAGTTTTGCAATCATCCGGGCTATGTCGGTTACTTTGGTTCTCCTGCGAATCTCCTCATTTCTGATTCGATCTCGCAGGGAAACTCCGAGCATAGCCCTCTCCATTGCTCTCTGAGCGACCATGAGCTTTCTCATAAGGCCCATAGTTAGCGACCACGTCTGCGTTCCGTATGTCATCACTGGCAACACACATTGGTTAAAAACCTTCGTCTTGAGACACTGCGGTATTTGGGACGAAAAGATTTTACGGAGCTTCCCGAACGCTGCCCATCCGAGTTGGATTCGACGAGTGACCTCTTTCGCGAAATTGGACCTGCCTAACTGGATCGTTTGACCCAAGTAGACGTATTCGTCAACAATTTCGAAAGTACACTTCCCAACTGTTACGGGGGTAGGTGCGACATGGACATTAGACATGATTTTCGTCTTGTCCATGTTCATTTTGAGACCTACTCCTTGGGAAGCTGTATTGAGGCCATCAAGCATATGGCTTAAGTCTTCCATGGTTTCAGCCATGATTACGATATCATCTGCGAATCTAAGGTGAGTGATGTACTCACCGTTAATGTTGATGCCCAGTCCGTTCCAGTCCAGAAGCTTGAAGACATCTTCCAACGCAGCAGTGAACAGCATCGGCGATATGACATCGCCTTGTCTGACTCCCCGCTGCAGTCGGATAGGCTTCGAGTTCTGATCCTGGAGACGGACTGACATGGTGGCGTTTTCATACAAACACTTCAACGCTTTGATGTATCGATAATCAATGTGGCACCTCTGGAGAGACTGAAGCACCGCCCAGGTCTCGATCGAATCAAAGGCTTTCTCATAGTCCACGAACGCCAAGCATAGTGGCTGGTTATACTCCTCCGTCTTCTGTATAACCTGCCGCAGCGTATGTATGTGGTCTAAGGTGCTAAAACCTTTTCGGAATCCGGCTTGTTCGGGAGGCTGGAAGTCGTCAAATCTGCGCGCGAGACGATTCGTGATGACCCTTGAAAACAGCTTGTAAACATGGCTCAGAAGTGATATCGGTCTAAAGTTCTTCAAAAGGGTTTTGTCGCCCTTTTTGAAGAACAGCACCACTATACTTCCGTGCCAGGCCTGCGGCGTTTTGCCATCGAGGATGACGGAATTAAATAGCTTCTGGAGGATTTTAAGCACAGGAGTACCACCAGCTCTCAGAAGCTCGGCTGTAATTCCATCATCACCCGGCGCCTTGTTGTTTTTAAGCTGTTTAAGGGCCACACTAATCTCGTACAGACTGACGTCTGGGAAATCTACGGTGTAGTGTCGGGTTAATTTGGCTCTTGGGTCTTTAGCCTTGTTGTTAACAGGTGCCCGTGTGGTCGTGTATAGCTGTCCGTAGAACTTCTCGACTTCCCTCAAAAGTTCGGGTTTAGACGAAACGACCCTGCCGTCGTCGGTCTTCAGCTTCGTCAGTTGGCTCTGCCCAATAGACAAGTCTCGTGCGAATACTTTAGAGCCCTTGTTACGCTCTATAGCCGCCTTTACACAGTCTGTGTTATGGCGGCGGATATCGCGAGTCAAGGACTTGGAGATCTGTCTATTTAGCTGCCTATACTGGGAAGTATAAATGAATACTGGGTATAAAATAATGTTTCTGAGTTGGACATTACCCTTTTGTTTTTTTTAAGGTTGTTCTCATTGTGTTACTAAGGAACACAGTACTAACAATCCCGCTATACCTTCCAAATAAGCGGAATCACGTTGTTAGTGGAAGAAGAGAAGGAGTGGTTTCACTTTTTTCATTATTAGAGTCTAGCAGACAGGCAGAAAATCTATCTATATACCAGTTAATTAACAGATATAGGTTCTACTACCAGTTGGTAGTAAGGTATCATTGCCGTCTATGCATGCTGTCAAATTAATAGCAGGGAAACGCGTAGTTTGAAACTGCTGTTTCAATAACCTCAAGTTTTAGTAAAGTCTATTCTGGTAAGGTAGAAGATAATAAAAAACCTAATAGGTTGTCAAATAAACCTTTAATAAATATGTACTTTTGAAATTGTTTCAGGTAAGCCTCGATACTAATTTCAATCGCATTCCAAGAAGGTAAGGTAATGGAAGTGACTCGACATCGTTCCTAATTCGTAAATTTGCGAATTTGCGTGTTGGCGTAGAGTGCGAAAAGCATGTGCAAGTCGAAAAACTCGAGACTGAAAATCACACGCGAACGTATTCTGAGAACATGTCTTAGAATACGCCCGCTGGTGTTATCACGTTTTGCCGGGATAAAAGGCGACGGGTTGAAGCGTTTCGTGTGAAAGAAACCCGTTTCACTGTCAGCTGCTACCACGTGTGGGTGTGGACTTAATCAGGCATACAATATTTTTACTTTAGTTGCATTTATTTGCGTTCTTTGTAAACTGAGAATGTTTTTTTTATGGTTGTAGGACAGCAATTTAGCAGTTACCGTTGCCTATGGGTGTTTGCAACGCCAGTGACATCGCGAATACGCTGCTGTCCCATAAGGGTACAGGAACTTGGTTCACTAATGCCGGGAACACAACGCAAGGTTATTATGGCGGCATACTTAAGACCAAAGGTGGTCGCCATTCAGACGGGTTTAGGACCCTACCACGTAGCTAGGGTGAGTTGTTTTGTCGCCTTTTATATCAGGCCGACCCCGGCCGCAGAGATTAATGTTCTCTTTCTCCGCCCCTGCACGGATAAAACTGAGAATGTAATATTTTTATAAAGAATTGTAGAGTTATATTTTTTATTCCTAAGGAGACGTATGTGCCGTCAAAAGTGCCTATCCTAGTTCCCAGTACTAAGGCAATATTTCCTTTCATAGTTGAGTATACGTTAAGAAATACCAGATTTGATCAATACTACCTTTCTATAAATTAAAATTCATTTATAACTAGGTACATAACCCGAGAACTGAACCCACGACCTATCATTATTGGGTTTTCGCGTGTCTTGTACGCCGTATTGATTACATCTGAACCCAAATGAAGGGTTCTGTACAAACATTGATAATAATTAATTGCTTAGTTTCTCGAGTTAATTGGCGCCTGTTATATTTGCGGGTAAGACGCCGCTTTCGAAATGTTACGTCATGGTTCATAAGTCATGGTCTGAAGCGTTCTGACCACAGGTCACTTTTCTTCGCGCATGGGTGGAGTAAGAATATTAACCCCTGAGGCCGGGGTTGGTCTGTCGTAAAAGGCGACAAAACAATCCTAGCTACTTGGCAGGGCCCCAAGCACGTTTGGATGGCAAACACTCTTGCTCTATAAATATGCTGCCATAATAACCTTGTGTTGTGTTCCGGCACTAATGACCCAGGTTCTTGTACCCCTATGGAACAGGAATGTGTCCTCAGTGTCCTGGCGTCGCAAACATCCATAGGCGACGGTAACTGCTTACCTACTAAGTACCGTCAGCTTGTCGGAATAGCAATTCCTTAACAATAAAAAAAGGTGTTGTGTTGACATCAGACTGCCGTTAGAAACCTGATCAGTGACAGTTATTGTAGACTTTCACATTTTCGCTGTGGAAATAATTTTCACATGTCACATGGTGAACCGCACTTCTGGCTAGTGTGGGATTCTCGTTCAATGCGTTCAAACGCCCCCATTGTAGTCAAGGGCGTGCATGTTGTTAGTACACCCACTGAAACCACTACGATATTCCTTCGTGCATGGACCTCTATTACCGTGGGGCGTGCCGTCTGTCCGCAGTCCGATAATTGTTGATTATTAACAAATTTCAACAAATAAAAAAATATTAGCTTTAATTAAACATAAACAAAAATATACTTGGGATATTTACTTTATGGACCCTAGATAAATATTTACGTGTACACCGCTTCCGTTTCTATATAATAAGAAATCCGTTTCTACCGGCGTTCGTAACTCAATAAAAAAAATTAAGTATAGTAATATTAATAATAATATTAATATTTTGTGACAATTCACACAGCGTCATCTAGTCCCAAACTAAGTAGCACTTGTATTATGGACCCTAGACAACTGATATACTACTTATATACTTTTTTTTTGTAAACAAATACATATTATACATAAACACCCAAACGCGAGACGGGAATCGAACCCATGACCTCCGCAAGCGTACCGAAGTGCGTTATCCGTTACGCCACAGAGGTCGTCTGTAAGTGTAAATATATAGTGTAAATCAATTGTATAAAGTAAATTAACTATAATTGTTTTTAACGCGCTGTTTACGTAAATTAATGCTATTATTGTTGTTTATTCATCCTAGTATCACTTCGTTTAATGAACTTTGTGATTGCCATACATGTAGCTTGCTAACAAGCTAAAGCTATTATACGAAAATTGAAAACAAAAACTTCGAGTAAGAACACTATTCGCCAACTTAATACTCAATTTCTGATTTATTTCTGCTAGTAGGACATCCGAGAAGATCAAAAAGTTTCATTGGATTTATGTTCGGAAATATCAGTGAAACCATAATTTAAGGGCATGTAATTCAATCACTCGCAGATAAAAGGCCCGTCCTTAGGCCTTTGCCTGTGGTAACTCATTTTGTAACATCCGCCCGAGAGGCCCACCGTTCGATATATGTACATCGAGTTATACTACCTCTAGAGCAGAATAGAAAACATTTTCGTGATAATCAATTATCATTTATTTAAGAGTTACCGCTCTTCTCGGTAGTGCATCTTCTAATCCTCTCTACAAGGCGCATTTCTTCCTTGATTTCTTGAAACGACACGAGATCCAGTCTTTCCTTTACTCGTTCCATAAATGTCCTTCTTGCTCTCCCTCTGCCGCTTTTCTTCAATTTTCCCTTCTATGATAGTTTTGATTAGATAGTTATGTCGTATCAAGTGTCCCAGTATCTGCTCTCAATAATTCTCAAAATGTTCATTTTTTCTTTCGCCATGTTTAATGTTGGTCCTTTTTCCGTCCAGCTTATTCTCAGCATTCTTCTCCAACATCATATCTCAAATACTTTATAAAAAAATATTGCTGTAGGACAGCAAACATGCTGACGGCCCAGCCATTGGCATCGCGAACACGCTGCTGTCCCATAAGGATACAGGAACTTGGGTCACTAATGCCACACACTAACACAACACAAAGTTATTATGGCGGCATATTTAAGACCAAAGGTGGTCGCCATCCAGACGGGTTTGGGGCCCTACCACGTAGCTAGGGTGGGTTGCTTTGTCGTCTTTTACGACAGGCCGACTCCGGCTGCAGAGGTTAGTATTTTTTCTCCACCCCTGCATGAATATACTATACAAATAGAAGTAGCAGGAGTAGAATAAATAACATAAAACAAGAAGAGACGTTAACAGGAAAATGATAGTTTACTGAAAAAGTGCGGTCTCCACCTTGCAGCGTTCTGCAATAACTACGGAGGTTTCATCTCTAGTCAAAAAATATGTATCTCG
Source organism: Malacosoma neustria (assembly GCA_963693495.1). Lineage (NCBI taxonomy): Eukaryota > Metazoa > Arthropoda > Insecta > Lepidoptera > Lasiocampidae > Malacosoma > Malacosoma neustria. The sequence goes on along the minus strand of OY856395.1, from coordinate 9,370,367 downwards.
ATGTCAAATTGATTAGATGTGTTTTGATTCAATTACTCCTGTATCGCTTTTTATAATATAAAGCTTATAAAAAAGTTGAGTATCGACAACGAGAAAGAACATCTGATAGCAAAAATAGACTTTTATTAAGATTCTACCATTACAACAAAAATGTCACATTTTTGTCAATTTATGCATACTATAGGATCAACGGTGATATTAAATACAATTAGTTTGTTGAGGTTAATAGTTATTTTGCTCATCATCATCATCAACCGTTTATAAATGTACTGTGACAATTCACAGAGCACCATTTACTCCCAATTTAAGCAGAGTACACGCATTATTGATATTAGATTTTTTATTACGGCAGACTGACCATGGTCGCAGAGGGTAGTATTCTTACCCCACCCCTGCACGGAGAGACTTATTATACTGCTTATATTTGACTGTTATTTATTCTTTCGTAAATATTTACTTTTGCTGTAATTTGTAATTTTGGTGATAAATAAAGCGTTATCTATCTATCTATCTATATTTACATAAACATCCAGAGTCGGTATCCAACCAGTTCAGACATAAGAAAAGCATTCTACCACGGAGGTTTTCGATATCACAATGATGGCCACTCCGGAATATAGGCCTTTTAAGTTTTGCCACAGAACCTTCGCATTCAACAATTAACAAATGGCTGGTAAAGGCTGGAGACCTTGTTTCTATCTCCTAATAGTTATCTAAATATTAGAAGTATCACAGGCTAAGGTAGCAAGTTTTACACTGAAGTAGCACTCAGCAATGTACTTATAGCATTGTGTTTTTTTTTACAAAAGCCCATTGTAGAATATTTCCACAGAATGTGAACGAGAGATTTGAAGCTAGTGACGTTTTTGTAAATACGAATTCGGAAAGATGTGATTTCAATGTATAAGACACGCAATCCATCCAGCTCTCCTTTTGTCTACTTCTCTTTCTGTATCCATCCACTCTCATTTGTACCATTTTCCTTGTTATATGGCATTCATCCTTTCGCATTACATGGCCAAACCACGCTAGTCTATTACTTTTAAGTCTTACTAGTTTCTAATGTTATCTATTTTCGTAACTCCACACATCCATCTCAGCATTCACATCTCCACAGCCTGTAACACCCTTTCATCCCTTCCTTTTCTGGCCCAGAATTGCGATTCATGCAATACGACAGGCCTTATTACGTACTTGAAGATTTGACCTTTGAATTTAAAAGGTACCTACTCATGGGTCACAAATTGTTCCCGAGACCTGTCGCCATTTCATCCATCCTGTATTCACTCTGTTTTACACATCTCTGCCTATCTCACCGTCGTTCTGGATTAATGATTACGAGGTACCGGAAGTTGGAGCAAGTTAGTAGCGCCACGTCTCCTAAGCTGTGAAGTCGGAAGTTCCACCAAAGTTGCAAAACAGATGTTCAGTTTTAGTTCTACTTATCTTTTTTTATAGCTAGAGTTCAGCAGACAGGCTGACAGCCCACCCTGGTAGGTGGTCACCGTCGCCTATGGACGTTTGCAGCACCAGAGGCATTACCAACACGCTGCCGGCCTCGAAGAAATTTTATAACACCTTTTTTGAAGAACCCCATATCGTACCGCGTTGAGAAAACCTCAGCCGGAAGCTGATTCCAGATCCTGAGAGTACGTAACATGAACGTTCTAGAGAACCGTTTCGTACAAGAAAGAAGAGGCTCCAAGAAATGGGGATGAACACCCAGCTGATGGCGGGCAGTGCGGTGGTAGAAATGTGGTAGGGTACCATTCTGAATAGTTATTTAGAACACTCCCCATTGTACAGATGATAGAATACGCAAAGAGACGCAAATTCTCTCCGAATTCCAATTGTGTCTAGACAGTCTGTGAGTATGGGATCGACGACAACACGAACTGCGCGCCGTTGGAACGAGTCTAGGGGATTGAGCTGACAGGCGGGTGGTCCAGCCCATAAAAGTGAGCAGTACTCCATATGCGGAAATGCGGATCTTCAACCCAACATCCTCCAATTTCTCCTGCCATTTAACTAATATGCTCTGGACCTCGTAAGTATGTTCTCCAACCAGCACAATGTCACCGGTAAAGAACATACACCAATGTATAAGAAATATTGGAAGTAATTCTATAACTCTTTTTATCCGTGCAGGGGCGGAGAATGAATACTAACCTCTGTGACCGGGGTCGGCCTGTCGTAAATGGCGACAAAACAACCCACCCTAGCTACGTGGTAGGGCCACAAACCCGTCTGGATGGCGACCACCTTTGGTCTTAAGTATGCCGCCATAATAACTTTGTGTTGTGTTCCGGCATTATTGACCAAAGTTCCTGTACCCTTATGGGACAGCAGCATGTTCGCGATGCCACTGGCATTGCAAACACCTATAGGCGACGGTAACTGCTAAATTCTAAGCGGGCTGTCAGCCTGTCTGATGTCCTACGCAATAAAAAAAAAACTCAAAAATTATATGAAACATACTTTAAACAGCACTGTAAATCAATCTTAGTAAATTTCATTATAATTATAGTTAAAAATATAAAAGGCGACGTAAAAATACTTGTTGGGAAACAGTCTGTTATTTTTATAACTTTAAATTTTAAGCAACATTTTAAAATCAGCCTCCGTATGCCATACTAACTTTAATAAGGGCGTGTTTTGAGGACACGGTAACACAAAATTACCTTGCCTGCGAGTTTACCTAGCAATTTTATAATTTCGCTAATTATACGCTTGCAAGCAGCAGTATACAAAGGGGTTGATACCACGCTTTACAAATTCACAGATAATCAAATATCAACTCTATTTTTACAGTTTTAAGTCTGAAATAGAATAATTTGAAGTTTGTACTTATAACATTTCAGAATTAAATGCGAATGAATCAAATTCAAGGGATGTTCAGATGCAAGTCTGTATTCGAATAAAAAATGATTTAAATAAATTTTAGCACCGATGTAAAAATTAATTTTCATCGTAGGTGATAAGGTGCACATTTCGGTGACGATGGTAGAGGAATATCCTAGTTATTGGCCCTGTTTGCCATATCCGCCCTTTTTTCGACGACAGATGTCTAATATAAATGCGGTATTGTGCTGAACAAGTCTCTACTGAGTGCCCAATTATATTGTTAATACACAAAATATTAAGCTTTGAAATTTTACACGCTCGGCCGAATAATAAGCCATCACGCGGATAAAGGAGACGCTAAAACGTAGTGTCGTATTTCGCGAGGTGTGGATTTTCGCACAAAGGCCTCTATGGATGAAAGCCGCGTGTTTTATGGACATTAATTAGAAGATGTTATGCGAAAGAGACTTAACAGTTCCCATGGAAGTAATTCGAGTAAGATTAAAACCTGATTGAGTGACTGACCAAATTTTTGTAGCACGTTCTCTCTGAATATTGGCATTTTTTTTATTACTGTGGAACAGAGAGAGGTACTGGAACCTCGGTCACTAATGTCGCAACACAATACAAGGTTATCATCATTTATCATGGTAGCATACTTATAGACGAATGGTGGTTACCATTCAGACGGGTTTGGGGCCTTACCACGTAGCTAGCACGTAGGGTTGTTTATAGGGTTGCTACCTTTTTTTGCAGTTAAAGTACATTGGTTATGATAGGTAAGAAAAAAATACATAGTATCATAATAAAATATAATTTATTTTTCTTTATTAGTATGTTTAAAAACAAATATTTTATTGCTTTTTGCCGTGTGTATCAAATTAGTATCTCTACTAAACAATTGCACGGCATCTTTACAATTTTTATTTAAATTTAAGTAAATAATTAATTAATTTTTATCGATTTCAGAAACACTTTGTTTATTCGTCTCGCCATTTGCTATTCACCACAGAAAAAACTCTTTCTGTGAATGATGACGTGGCGGGAATAGACAATAAAAATGAAATTACTTTATACAAGTTTAAAAAATTATCATCACTCCTATTAATTACTGGATGCCATTTTTGTACAGTTAATAGTTCTGTAAGACCCTTATAAGTACATACCTGATTATAAAGTTGGTTTTACAAAGCGATTTCTCCATAAAGATGATCCATATCTACATTAAGTATTGCAGATTTAAATTTTCAATTATGTTGTTTATCAAATTCTATATTGCTCTTCAATCAAACCATTTATTCAGGTACTCTAGGGCTTCGTCGTTTGACTTTAGGTTGAGTTCAGAAATTGTTAAAAAGGAATGCTTAAGTGATGTGGCGCTGGCGAGTGGCGATTCAGCACCAATCGGTAACTTTTCATAATCCCAAAGAAATCAAATAATGCTAAATAAAGTATTTTCGTGTACTTTATTGTTCTCATAAAGTATAGAGTACAATTACCTGAAATAACGTACAATACTTTATTATAAAGTACGGGTGGTAACCCTAGTAGTTTATTCCAGGATTCATCTGAATGATGAACTTTACCTCACATGCTGGGTCCTAAGAAGTCGTAGCTAATCAAACAAGCGTATAATGTATATTAATGAATAATAAACTAATATATAAATTTATATTTAATAAATAAATTGAATCTCAAATTAGACGACCTCTTCACCTTATATTATATGCTTACTGATTGAGTTATCAACGTGGGCGGGATATACAAATGTAGGATTACTTAAAAGGTCTCTAAGTCCGACCTTGAAGTTACAGGTGACCTTTATTAATATCTCATTTATTTAACTAGGTTTCACCCTTGGCGTGACTTGTAACTTGCATTCGCGATTTCATCTACAAAATTTATTTTATATATTTCTAAGTGACTTGTAACCGCAAATTCGTTTTTTCTTTTAAAATACAACACGGTTTTAAAAAGATTGGTTACTATCCACCCAGCGTTTGAACATGATTCAATGCATTTTTAAAAATAAATAATAATCAGTACACTGTGACTGCAGTAGAGCACTTGTGTTATGGATATTAGACAACTAATATATTCCATATACACTTTTCTTTTGTAAATAAAAAAACATGTTAAATGATCCAAACTAGACAGGAATCGAATATATTATGACCATTTGAAAACCATTGCGAAGGATGTCAAATATAAAAAAAAAATTAATAAACAAGTCCCGCCCTGGCACGTCGCCCTAGTCGGGCCGACGTCGGTCTAAGCCACGGTATCGGCCAGTTGTCCGCCGGCCTAGGTACTTGGCGATAGGAGAATAACGGATTTTTAGAGGGTAGTCTATATACGTTCTAATTACCCGTGGTCGGGTCGACACAGAAATGAGTTTCTCCTCTAAAAAAAAGTAAAAACTACCTTCGTTTCAGTATCTTAACGTTAAATTACTGCCGATCCTAAACTTTCTGTCTTGTCCATATAAAGACAGCTCTTATTTTACGACGCCAAGATTTCAATTTCTCACCTACAAACAAAAACGCTCCCTTGACGGGTTTCCCCGGTCCGGGGGACCAAGGGATATGTGAGACTCCGGGAAAAAAGTTCGGCCATCGATTACCCACTAAAAAACCCCGCTGTTCTCCAAACACCTACGCCCAGGCCCACGGGTATGTGGCCTGCCGATCTCGTGGTCCGGGCCGGTGCCGGCGTGCCTATTGTGTCTGTCTTCCATAGTGTTGGCGCTAGGGGGTCACGATTTTTTCGCTCCGGCAGTCTCCTGTATCAGCTTAAGGAGTTGAGGGGGACCGCGGAATAGCACGCGGCCCCCTTCATCGCTTCGCGGCAATTGTACGGGCAGCGGATCCTCCACCGAGGGGACGCCCGCGGCCGCATTCTATGGCGACCGGAAGTCGTTTGATGCCCTCCGGTGCCGACGATGTGGTCTGCGTTGGTGGGAGGGGAGTGTGGTGGTCGACTCCCGCTTCCGCTCCGCCGTCTCCTTAGCGGACATGACTTCCTCGCAAGAGGAGCTACTGTACCCCAACTGCTATGTCTCTCAGATATATACAAACATTTGCATTATGTAAAATGATATCGATCGTTTTTGTTTATAATTCATCGTCTACATCGTCTTTATCCGTGCAGGGGCGGAGAAAAAATACTAACCTCTGTGGCCGGGGTCGGCCTGTCGTAAAAGGCGACAAAACAACCCAGGCTAGCTACGTGGTAGGGCCCCAAGCCCGTCTGGATGGCGATCACCTTTGGTCTTAAGTATGCTGCCATAATAACCTTGTGTTGTGTTTCGATATTAGTGACCCAAGTTCCCTGTACGCTTATGTACGCCAGCAGCGTGTTCGCGATGTCACTGGCGTTGCAAACACCCATAGGCGATGGTAACTGCTAAATTCTAAGCGGGTCGTTAGCCTGTCTGCTGTCCCACAGCAATAAAAAATAAATTATTTTCTTTATAACTATAGACATTACTGAACATTTGTATTAAACTAAAATATTATACCTAGTCAGGTCATAAGTATTGTCACACAGTAAAAACTTTTCTTTTAGAATGCTGGCCACAAAAAAGTTTATTGAATTCGAATTTCGAATTGTTCATGAAAATAAAAATGTATAACTTTTAGAATTTTACTCATTTTTAAATGTGGAGTGGACGCTTAAAGAAGACCGTGTTGCAGTTATTGCGTTGCATCGTTACAGTTACGCGCCAATTCAAATTTTTAACATACTGAAAAATTTGAATATAACCAAAAGATTCGTTTATCGTACCATCAAACGATACAATGAAGACTCTAGTGTAGATGACAGGTCAAGAAGTGGTCGCCCTCGGTCTGTTAGGACTCCAGCAGTGATAAAAGCTGTGAAGGCACGAATTCAAAGAAATCCCAAACGTAAGCAGAAACTGTTGGCCCTTCAGATGGGGTTAAGCAGAACCACGGCGAAAATGGTGTTAAATGAAGACTTAGGGCTTCGGGCATATCGAAGAAAAACAGGACATCGTTTGAATGCTCGTCTAATGGACCTGAGACTGAAGAGATGCCGCGCTTTGTTGAAGCGGTACGCGGGAAAAAAATATCGGGAAATTCTTTTTTCGGATGAAAAAATGTTTACCGTAGAAGAGAGCTACAACAAACAAAATGATAAGGTGTACGCACACAGTAGTGAAGAAGCGAGCAACCGTATTCCGCGTGTCCAACGAGGTCATTTTCCATCCTCGCTCATGGTATGGTTGGGAGTTTCTTATTGGGGCTTAACAGAGGTACATTTTTGTGAGAAAGGTGTAAACACGAATGCTGTTGTGTATCAAAATACAGTCCTGACGAACCTTGTGGAACCTGTTTCTCATACCATGTTCAATAACAGGCACTGGGTATTCCAACAAGATTCGGCGCCAGCTCATAGAGCGAAGAGCACACAAGACTGGCTGGCGGCGCGTGAAATCGACTTCATCCGGCACGAAGACTGGCCCTCCTCCAGTCCAGATTTGAATCCGTTAGATTACAAGATATGGCAACACTTGGAGGAAAAGGCGTGCTCAAAGCCTCATCCCAATTTGGAGTCACTCAAGACATCCTTGATTAAGGCAGCCGCCGATATTGACATGGACCTCGTTCGTGCTGCGATAGACGACTGGCCGCGCAGATTGAAGGCCTGTATTCAAAATCACGGAGGTCATTTTGAATAAACTTTAATGTCATAAGAATCTATGTTTTGTTAAGTTCATTTTGGTATATGAATGGTTACATAATTAATAAACTTGTTACAATTATTTTACATTAAACATGTGACAGAATTTATGACCTGACTAGGTATAAATATAAAAGCTTTTAGCTTTTATCTTATTTCAACCCTTCACCGATGGATTAACAAATGAGTCGCACATAAATCTATTACGCCTTCACATACCGTTTAATATAAACGATTTGTCATTTATTAAGAGAAAAAAAATCACGCTGAGTTACATGGAACCTGTTTAAGAAATGTTATGTAACCATAAGGCTCACACAAACGTCCAGATCTCGTTTGCCATCGGAATGACATCGACTTGAAAGCATATATAGTCAGTGCTAAATCACATTTCCACCAATCGATTATTTTATAAATAAATCAACTTTATTTAAAATGTTGCTAAACAATAGCTCGGTTGATTTTTAATTAGGCCTGGATCAAGCCTATATACAAAATATAATAACTATACAAAAATAAACTTTGAGTTAATAGTTATATTTATTTTTATATTTATTTGGTAATCATACAATTATAAAGATATAGATTTCGTAAAAAGTAATAAATCAAGTTAAGTTTCCACTCAAAAGTAATACACACAATTGCATCATCAAATAAAATATGACGTCATCTATAGAAAATATAAAATATATATGATATAAAATTTTATTGTTTGCATAAATGAATTATTTGTGAATAATTTATTATACTCATGACAATATCTATCTATATATTAAGTATCATACTATATAGTTGTATTAAATAAATTGATCCCATTTAGATATTTTCTATGACAGTTGTCGGCATTCTTGTCTTCCAAGAGAACCAACATAGACAATTGAAATTATTCAAAAAGCCATTTTTTTAACATATACTTTGCTTTAGTAGGAGATATTATTACGGAAACAGTTATTGATATTAACTTTGATAGTGCCTGGATTGAATATTTCTCGGAAGAGCCGTAGCTGAGGAGTCAAAAGAGCAGCATGTGTCTCACGAGCCGCGAGTTGACGACCACTGGTCTATGATATTAATGTTGTAACATAGCTAAAATATAATTAATCAATTGTATTTCAAACTTGTTTTCTCTATTAAGTTTGACCCAATTCAGTTTATTTGTATTATCGAATTCCGTCATGTTTATTCCAATTTCAAAACATTCAGATCATATTCGATCGAACCAAATCAGATCGTGTGTAGAATTGTATTTAGCCCAACACCACGGGGGGCGCATCATTGGAGCCAACGCATTACTATTTTTCACTGTTTTGAGTTTCGGGTTACAAAACGATTTTTTATATATACAGTACTTTATAAAAAAACTTTAAAATTTGTTAGGCCACTATAAAATTGTACGTAGTTTATTTTTCTTTGTACTATTTAGGATGTAAAACTGCTGCCACAATGTAAGCGGATAAGCTTAGGAATTTTACGACATATCTCAGCTTAACATCGCATAATATGGGGTTTTTCAAAAAAAGCGTTATAGAATTTCTCAGAGGGTGGCATTTCTCTAATGCCTCTGGTGTTGTAAACGTCCATAGGCAACGATGACCACCTCCTATCGAATGGGCTGTTTGCCTGTCTGCTGAACTCCAACTACAAAAAAAAACCAGCGCTATTGTTATTAAAATGCAAATGTTGAGTTGACAACCCTGCTACACACTATTAATATCAAATGAACAAACTGTATTATTATGATGAACGTAACATTGATATAGTTGTATTCTATAATTATATAATTTAAATGTGTGTGCAGCAGTAAATGGTGTTTAATTGTGTTCAATATCATGATCATCATCATCATCTAAGTGCCCGGGATCCGGTTTCCGACTTTTTCTATTACACTTCGCTCGATCTTCGGCATCTCTGGTGATCATTCCATTGGCCCGCATATCACTATTTAGAACGTCAAGTCAGCACTTTTTGGGACTACCCCTCCTGCCGGGGCCTGGCGTAAATAGTGATTATATTTCATACATTATCTAGATACTCTATTTTGTGGTCATATCCAGTCCGCTAAATATGCTGAGCTTTTTTTGTAGTTTATTCATATCGCACCTTCGGTGCAACAAAGGCACAACAGCTCATTTTGTAATTTTACAGGAGTTTTAAGATTTTTTTAGCATTTATTTCCATATTACTGAATTACCATGTGTAGTAGGTTAATAATATATACTATTAATTTTTTATAGTTTTTGTTGCAGTTTCACGTAAAATGTTTATTTTATATTATTAAAGAAATACTAATAAAATACTTAACAAAAAATTAAGACTTTGTTGCACCAAAGGTGCGATATATTTCATTCTACTTGAGAATATCATACATACCTTTTTCAGACCGCAGCCTTACCCCTTGTCGCTTGCTGACGTAATTATGGATATTTTATTACCGTGGCGCTGGTGAGCTATTTTTACAAATTCTATGTGTTATACAATCTAAAAATGTTATCAGCCCTCGTAAATGTTTATATTGCTTTTATTTCAATGTAAATAAATGTATAGGTATACAATAAACACTGAAAGTTTTTGTATCATTAAAATGGACTTTGAATAAACTCGTTAATGGGTATCTCCCATTATGTATTATGTATGTCTGGAAGGTTGCATGGGTGGTGGCTCCGAGGTAGGATCAGAAGGTTTTATCGTATGTATATTTACTATATATTAAAAATTGACGATACGGTTGGTTTATTGTCGGGTTATTTATTTCTCTCGATAAATATGTTTGATGCAACACCAATACAAGTCTATATACATGGGACTGTTTTGAAAATTTTATTAAATTTGAAATTCTTCAATTGCAACTTGCCGATTGCGAGAATCGACTTTTTTATGTATTATTTATTATGTCCTGGTTTACGAGCTTCCTATCAAAGCCGATGGGTGGTTATTGAGTATCATCGTCAGACATTACTTCTGCTATTTTCCATAGATACGAGGAGACACTAGTGTATAGCAAATATAGTTGAAATTGGTTATTATGCGTAATCTGTAGTGGTCGCGGTCAGTCACGGATCGCGGACCCAGCCAGTAGAAAAACCCAGGGTCTACAAGCTACATGTGTCTCCTTACTAAGAAACGGTAGCATAGGGGCCCATTCCACGGAGAGTCCCACACTACTCTGTCGAAAGTTACCAAGCAGCGGGGTGTGTATAAATCATCAACCTTGAAAAAATTATGCGTGTTTCACCTGACTTTCCAACTCAAAATGGATGAACCGTATTGTGGCTTTCCTCTACTATCCGTAGCTAAAAGAAGAAGATATCAATCAGTAGTTTTACGACGGCAGAATCGAATTGCGGACGAATCTCGTTTGTCAAGCTATCATAACCATCTAGTACGTACTAGATGGTTATTATAGCCAGCTTATTATTTCTTAATGTTTACATCATCGACATATGTGGAGAACCTTATACATAAAATCCAAGGTCAGATCACGTAGCTGTACACACCTTTTGTACATAACTCTGTGATCGAACGGGACAAAGGCCATGTGAACATGGCCGACGCGTTCGATCACCCGATCCACCCAGCTATCTGTTTACTACTCGACAGTTTGGGTACTTGATTTATTTGACCAGCGTTTGAGTTTGGTTTCGAATGTGAATAAAATATATAGAAGATATTATTTATAAATAAAATAAGCCTGTATTACTGTATATAATCCTAAATATATAAAAATGTTAGATGTGTTTAAGACTATATTAATATAAATCTAATTTAAAATTAATTCTTACTTAAGCTAACGTCTGCAACTGGTTTTCCTTTTACAGCTTGTCCTTTAACAAAGGCCTCCTCTAAAGCTTTCCATTTGGTCCCGTCTTTGGCAGTGCGTATACATTCCGACCCTGCCATCCTTTTCATGTCATCTTCCCAACGTTTAAACTGTCTACCTCTGTTTCTTTTTCCATCCCGTGGGTACAATTCGTGTCCACTTTTCTTCCTTTTATCATATGTCCCGTCCATCTCTATTTTAGGCGGAACATGTGTCTTTAAATTTAGTTTTCTCCTTGATAATTTGTAGCCTCACCTAATATATTTAAATATATATTATTATGATTAAAGTAATACGGAGTAATATCAGGAGTAATACCAGGTGAACTTTGAAAGTAGCGCCAATAATTAACAAACCAAAAAGTAACAGACTGACGTGGTATGACCATAGAATGCGAAGAGAAGAATGCCGTGTGACATGGAGAACGCGAATGAAATGAGAGTGGATGGATATAGAAATAGGGGTAGACCAAAGAATAGATGGATAGATTGCATAGATGGATTTCATATCGTACAAAGGTGTGAATGTTGAGATGACGGCTATGTAAAAATGCATTACGCCAACCCCACATAATGTGGCATAAAGATGGGTAGAAGATAATTAAAGAGAAATCTTGGTTAAAGTTAGTTGGGAACATACGTAAAGTAAAAGGCACATATTAACTATCAGTATTAGCCATTAGCTATTATTATTATTATATAGCCAAAAAATGTGGCAATTTTCACTGAGTCTGAGTAAACAAAAACCTAGTAGCAATCGTCCTTTATTACTTCTTGAATAGAGCGAAAGACCGGTGACAATTGAATATTCCCGAAATCATTCTAATCAATGTAAGACTTGATCTTTGAACCTATTTACACAGGAAGTCCAATTCGCAGCTAATACGGGTTAGTAATTAAACACAAATAGGCCTCACGGTCCCGTTTGGGTTAATATCCAATCGAGCGTAGCCATATCTCCAAGGTCTTAGTGAAATTAAGCTTGCACCGATCACGTGACATGAATTAAATCAAATTTACGTCGAAAATTAATTTATTTCACTATATCAAGATTAACATAGAAATTCGTTAAAATGAAAAATATATATTTAAGTTAAATTATCTTTTGCTTCTAAGAAAAATGAACCTGGCTCCAAGTTCTTGCTTTCCTCAATAGTTTTAATAATAATAAGTTTATTTAAATCAAACAACACATATCAGGGTTAGTAAGTATCTAGATTTAATGTTGGTAAAATCGTCAAAATTTAGTCACAATTTTTGTGTGCGTCAAACAGTTTTCCAGTATCCCATTATATATTGTAAAATAAAGCCTTAAGATAAAACGGGTATTGATAAAGGCTTGAACTAAACAATACAAATTATATACGTACGTAAGAGTGCTTGTACAACTACGGATCTCGTGACTCAATCGACGCGTCCACAGTCGCATTCCACCCTGAGGTGGTGGAACGCAGTGAAGCGTGAAACTGTTGAGCCGTTTGAGATCCACAATATGTGCCCCTAGCACGAATATTTCGATACTATCGTATAGTTAACGTAATAGTAAAATTTTGTATGGAAACTTGAACTGTGCTCGGTGGGCGTTTTTAACTCTAGAACTATTTATTATACAAACTCATTTATAACCTGTAAACTACGAACTGAGGTAAATATTTACCCCACTGGTATATTAATCATGATAACAGTTCATATCAAAGTTTTTTCATATCAAAGAGACTGTCTCTAATGTCTGTAATTTTATTAGTTTAGTTAATCAATAGCCTATTTAGTCTTATGTCGATAACGTCACTAACTTCGAAACATAGTAAAAAGTTGTTCTGTGGTAGATTCTACTCCGGTTCGTAGTTCTAAGAGTTAAAACTAAAAATCGGCACGAATGCTCGACGCGCGATTATCGAATAGTTTACAAACGCGAATATTGTATCGAAATCGGCAGCAAGAATATTTTTGACGTTGGCAATCGTATAGTTTACTCGATACGATTACGCGACGAGAACGTTAATAATTCGTGCTAGGGGCACTGTATTGCAGTAGAATAATATTCAAACTGTTATTATGATCATCTAGGTGGTCAGTTGGTGGCGATAGGTGATGGTGGTGATAGTTAGTGAGATCATCTTGTACTTTACTGACGTGACCTGGTCCCTAATTTATTTTTATTTTTTTTAATTTATTTATCAAATTCACAGTTATTACATTGGCTTAATAAAATAATAGCACAAAAAACCACTAAGGTTTGTACAATGCCATCGAAACTTAAGTCTACGCACGTTCAAATGACTGAGTAAATTTAGATTACAATTTCTCTAAAAAGTATTTTTTAAGTGAGGCTTTAATATTTTTTTGAGTTATATTATCTCTTATATTTGTTGGTAAATCGTTTAATAATCTTGGAACTAAGTAGGTAGTTGTGCGCTTGCCGTACATATTCTTCGCGCCGCTGGTAGCAAACCGGTTTTGAGCAGCGGCCCGAGTATATACAGCGTGCTTCATTTTAGTTTGTATTTTTTTATTAAAAAAGTTTTCCTTGAGTATCATTTTTTTAAATTGAATTTCTACAGGTAAAATCTTGCAGTGTTTAAAAAGACTGCTTCAAATTGGTAGGGCCAACAGGAGTTTCCGAATATTATATAACAGGAAAACATATAATTAAAATAAATATCAAATTATATGTACCCAGGTTGAACTCTTAAATTATTAGAAATTTTCAATCTTATTTTCAGAATTTAAAAATTCCTTGAATTTTAATTTGGTTGTAGCATAATAACTTGAAATCGAATTAGGAATTAACGAACTCAATTTGGAAGTGACGCGTCGGTCACGGTTACGTCTTTTTGATACGACTTTTTTTAATTTAATTATTGGATGGAATAATTTTGTCTATTTCATTTTTTTACGTTTTCTTAAAAATGTTTCATTAAGTTTTACCCGAGGCTTATATTTCAGAGCCAGAGAAACGCACCTGAATAATGATTATCCTTCCGTGTTATTTCCTTTCCTTAAGAAAATAGTTACAGGAAAAATTTAATGTTGGTTTCTTTTCTGAGGATTCTATCGTATCTGCCAACCCTGAAAATAGCACAGGACGGTGCATCTCTTTTGCTATATGTGACCTTGCGAGAGCATAGATCTATTTGTCGCCCTGGGTACAGAATAGGGTATCCTTTTTTTTTTTTTTTCATTTCCAGTCTGCCAGCATTTCGGGTGGTAATAGAACACTAACTTGGTTTTAATGGATATACTAGCGACGTGCGCCCTCGTATCAACTGTCACCACATGACCGACACGGGCGCAATGTGTAGGAGTTCCATACTACCCCAAGCCCTAAAGCGGTGGGGTGTGTATCAAGCATTTCCACCGCAAGAAGGTTATCACAAGGCAATCACCTACTGACTGACTATGCATCTTACTATACAATGGGAAAAGCATAGACGCAAGGTTCTGTTCCTTTCAGAGTTGATATGTCACAATTCAGCAATTGCCTCCAGAGTGCCTGAATTTGTCAAATACATTCCATCTTTTTTGTTTATAATTTACCTTTTTTTGTAAGCTTCTTACGGTAACATAAATACTTCAAATATTTAAAAAAAATATATAATGTTGAACTTACTTACCTTAAGTTATATAGATAAGTTCGGTGTCACAGGTGGTGAACCGCATCCGGCGCCTGGGCCTGAAGGTGGCCCTTAACAAGTCGGAGGCCATGGTGTTTCATGGCCCCCGACGTGCGCCGGCGCCGGGATCACACATTGTGGTCAGTGGGGCCCGGATAGCTGTCGAGTCCACCATGAAGTATCTGGGATTGGTGCTCGACAGCCGATGGGAATTTGGGCCCCACTTCCGGCGGCTGGCGCCCAAGCTGATGGGTGCAGCGGGCGCGCTTTCTACGTTGCTTCCCAACTTGGGGGGCCCGAGCGCCGCCTGTAGGCGGTTGTACGTGGGAATCGTGCGGTCCATGGCCCTGTACGGGGCCCCTGTTTGGGCGTTGGACATGACGGCCAGCACTCTCGCCATTCTGCGCAAGCCGCAGAGGGTGATGGCCGTCAGAGTCGTCCGCGGGTATCGCACGATTTCCTACGAGGCGGCTTGCGTCCTGGCCGGATCCCCGCCCTGGGACCTAGAGGCGAAAGTACTCGCGTCATTATATCGATGGCGCGAGGAAGAGCGGGCACGGGGCTCGAGGCCGGCGCAGCGCCAGATCGCGCTGCGCCGAGAGGAGCTCCGTCAGGTCTTGGTGGCGGAATGGCGGCAAAGGCTTCTGCGCCCTACCGCCGGCCTCGCTACCGTCGAGGCGATCCGGCCAGTACTCGACGACTGGCTCGGGAGAAGGCACGGCTCCCTGTCGTTTAGGGTAACGCAGGTCCTGTCGGGGCACGGCTGCTTCGGCAAGTACCTGTGCCGCATAGACAGGGAGCCGGACGCTCGGTGCCATCACTGCGTCCACGGCGGGGAGGACACGGCGCAACACACACTCGCCGAGTGTGTAGCTTGGGAGGAGCAGCGCCGTGTCCTCACAAATGAAGTAGGAGGAGATCTGTCGCTGCCGGCCGTAGTGCGGAGGATGGTCGGTAGCGCAGAGTCGTGGGACGCAGTGGTGTCCTTCTGCGAGGACGTGATGTCGCAGAAGGAAACTGCGGAACGGGAGAGGGAGATCTCGACTCCCTGCCCCGGCCGCAGAAGGCGCACCGGGCGTAGGGGAAGGGCGGATAACGCCCTTTTCCGGCCCCCATGAATGGGTCCAGGGGCGAGGGACTTGGGGAAGTCCCCGCCCCCTATTCGATGGACCCGAGGCGGAGGCGCGTGCGGGTGTCGGCGCGCGCCTCTGAGGCGATGCACGGGGTAGTTAAACACCTCACTACCCCGTGCAGGAGACGAGGCCCGTCCAGACCGGGCCAGCACTAGTGTGGGGCTGCGGAAGAATCTGGATTCCCGCGGCCCCGCGCGCACGTGTGAGGAGACACCGGGGTGGTGGTTTTAGCCGGTAGGAGTCCGGCATGCCCCTCCGCCTTTCCCCAGGCGGAGGTAGTCCATGAGGGTTTCCCCACCCCGTAAAAAAAAAAACTATATAAGTTACTTACATACGTTACTTAAGTTATTTTTATGGTAAGTTGCATATAATATTGTACGAAGTGACGTGTTCATGTTGTAACGCTAATTCGTCACGATGCGACGACTCACGCGCACTCGAGTGGAGCTAATGGTGCGCACACACATTAGCGACTATCGTTTTAAAAATAAATATGCAATGTTTATAAAATGTTTAAAAAAAATTTAAAAGCAATGTTTATAAAAAAAAATTTAAAGCATTTTGAAAATTGGAATTTACTGTAAAAAGTTATGCGTATAACATTCCTCCTCTGCATATTATGGTTGAACTCGAGGCAAGGAAGGCACTATATCGCCTTGCTGTAGCTGGCCTATGGGACGCCACCAAGCCAAAAACCAATTATACAAAATTCGATGAAAATGAGAACCAGGATCGGATAACACATATGATATCCGATAAAATGCAAACCAGGTTTATACTTGAAAGGCTTTTCAGGGTCCAAATTCCAACAAGAATGGAATGGACAAAGGGACCAGATCCACCGGAACATAATAGTCTGGTATGGTACACTGATGGATCCAAAATGGAATAAGGTACAGGGGCGGGAGTATACGCGAAAGACTACAAATGTAGTAAAAGCTTGGGAAAAATGGCAAGTGTATTCCAGGCTGAAACATATGCCATAATAACCTGTGCTCAGGAGAACATAGATAGAGGCACCAGAGGCAAATCTATAGATATTCTCAGTGACAGTCAAGCTGCAATCAAGGCCATCGCCTCCTTCAAAGTTGACTCCGGACTTGTCCTGAATGCCATTCAAACTCTAAATAGGCTTGGAAGGCATAACAGGGTAAGATTAATGTGAGTCCCGGGACACTAAGGAATTCATGGCAATGAAATGGCAGATGAACTGGCAAGAGAGAGCTCAACTAATGATTTTATGGGTCCAGAACCATGTGTAGGCATTCCGACTAGTCTCGTGAAAGCCACGTTCAGGGAGTTTGCCGACCGCAGTTAACAATAACACTGGCTGACCAGAATCGGTCTGGAACATTCCAAAAAAATTTTGGAATCCATGTACAAAGCACGAGGATCCATCTGGAACATGAGCAGGGGGCAAATACGCTACTTGCTTGGGGCCTTTACTGGGCACTTTGGAACCAATAACATGCTCATAAAAATGGGTCTAACCCCGACATCCATGTGCAGGTTGTGTGGGGAACATTCAGAACGCATGGAACACCTACTGTGTACATGCGATGCATTGGCCAGGAGGCGAATGAATCTTTTGGGGGTAGGATATCCGACACCGGAAGACTACAGGCTCCTATCTCCATATCTCATTGTTAGGCTCATGAAGCAAATCTTCAATGAGATTGGAGAGGAGTGATTGCTATCTAGGGGAACACAAAAGATCCCATTGGGTCGAAGTGTCCGAGATATTTCTCGGCTCCGAAACAAGATAAGATAAAAAGTATGCGTGGTCATACCTAAAAAAAAAAGAAATACATATATACGCGTATGTAATATACGCGTCGAATTGAGAACCTTCTCCGTTTTTTTCGTCGGTTAAGAAAAAGTACAAAAATGTTTTAATCTGAATTTAAAAGCGAAAAACATATTTAAAAAGATTAAAATGTTAGTTTGTTGGCCACTTCTTTGTTAGTTAACAAAAGAGATACACACATACAAGACAAATATAAAATATATACCTAAAATTACATCCAAAATATGTGACCCAGGTTCCAATTGGCATCGTTACCATTCATGCGGTGGTAACTAATTTCTGTTAAGTGGGTCATCAGCCAGTCTGCTGTTTTATGGCATTAAAAAAAGACTTCAATACAATATCTCGTGTGAAATGGATCTAATATATTAATATGCCCGTGTAGTGTGTAATATGTTTTGGCATATGCGTTCATTAGGGCATGAAGTTGCTCAGTTATGCGGTTAGGTGCAAACCAGGTGATTATGCAAGTGTTCTAACGGATTAATAATTATATTATGCCGTACTCGACATGCGTTGCATACCATGTAAAAATGTTGCATTAAATCCGAACTCGAAAAATATTGTTGATTTTTTTTTTAAATTAAATATGGAATGTTCACTTACTCTCTCTTTTGTACAATGTCCTTTTTAATCCTCGTACCCCTCCTTACTTAAAGGAACGTTTTGATTTCCTACATCTTTCTCATTCTCGTTATTTGCGCTCTAGTAATAATCTCTCGTTAATGACACCTGTACACACTTCTTCCTTCGTTAATAACTCCTTCACGGTACAGGCTGTGCGTTTATGGAACTCACTGCCACTCAACATCACACAAGCTAAATCAGTATCCTCCTTCAAAATCATGGTTAATAATTATTATTCGTCCTCTCAGGTTTAACACTGCTGTTTTTTCTGTATTTTTTTCTGTATTTTATGCTTGTATATAAAGTATATTATTTATTTATTCATGCTCTAAATCTTTCTTATTATTTATTGTCTTCACCGCCACTGTCTTTTTTTTATATTTTCCCTAGTTTAGGGGTTGCCTGGAAGAGATCGCTTTAAGCGATAAGGCCGCCCTTTGTTCAACAATTATTGTACCTAGTTTTTAAGAACAAAGTTTTAATTTGGTGAACAATAAAGTGTTTTCATTAATTCATTATGGTACTTTTAATATGAACTAGGAACCTTGTGGTCGTTTTCAGAATACGCTTCAAAAGTTTAATTAGACCCCTTACGTAAAAGGCGAAATAACAGCCCACCCTAGCTACGTGGTAGAGCCCCAAGCCCGTCTGGATGGCGACCACATTTGGTCTTAAGTATGCCGCCATAATAACTTTATGTTGTGTTCCGGCATTAATGACCTAACCCTGTACCCTTATGGGACAGCAGCGTGTTCGCGATGCCACTGGCGTTGCAAACACCTATAGGCGACGATAACTGCTAAATTCTAAACGGGTCGACAGCGTGTCTGCTGTCCTACAGCAATAAAAAAACGCTTCGAAGATCTTAGTGGCACACGAAAACTAAGGATTAAAACGACAAGCTATGTTACTTAAATAAATATACTGGGACAATCCACACAGCGCCATCTAGCTCTAAAGTAAGTATTATGATGTTTCCAGGCACTAATTCTAAATTATTTACAGGATTATTGGATAATAATTCACAACTTAGTGTTCTCGTTGACATTTAATAACGGAATGGCCAAAATATATAAGTACCCTGCGATACTTATCTATACAAATAAATAAAATTAGAGTGTCTGTTTGTAATATGAAAATACCGGCTTTTTACTAAGTGCATTTGGATGTATACACGGTACATATACAATAATAACATTTCTAAGCTATTGCATAGCTTTTATCGCGGGCTTTGAGCGCGGCGACCGAATCAAGAAATTCCGTAACGAAAAAACCTAACACCCCCCACTCCACCTACCATGTAGCTCGGTCGAGCGTTCGCTTAACGTGTATGTATATATGGTATTTCAACTATCGATGTCTTTTTTTTCTAAAGTATATATTTGTTATTATTATCTTGTCTAAAAATTATCGATAGAAAACATATACATACGATACTTTAGAAAAAAATAATTACTGCATAAATAAAAAATAAATAAATAATTATAATTACATAAGTTGATTAAAATGCTATGCAATAGCTTTACCGCGGCAGTCCCCGAGTGCCACAATAGGTTTTTTTTTTACAATGTTTGTCTGTCTGTTTGATTCAGCTAATCTCTGAAATGGCTGGATCGATTTTGACGGGACTTTCACTGGCAGATTGCTGGTGTAACTTAGTCTACTTTTATTTTAGAAAAAAAAATAGATTTAGAAAAAAAAGGATCTCACGAATTATTTTTTCTCTGTTATTCGACCAGCGAAGCGGGCGGGAACGGCTAGTAATTAATATTATTAGAAGGCACATTGCACATATACCTTTTTGTAAATAAATATATAAACACCCAAATGCGAGACGGGAATCGAACCCGTGACTCTCACAAGCGTTATCCGTTACGCCATGCAGCTCGTCGACACGCATACACAATGTACATTCAATACTTACGTATTAATTAATATGTTCTACGCTTCGAAGATGCAACACAACAAGCTATGCTACATGTAAACTAGTTGTTTACATCGAGGCAACTTCCAGCTCGCACCTGTCCCACATGGCTTCGGGATAAGGTTACGGCCACTTATACGTCTTCGTGCAGTCTGGTCTTATTGTTAAGCAACTGGTCTTATATGTAAAAAGTTGATTTTTTATAATCAACGAATTTGGGAGTTTAATGATGATGTTAATAGGTCAGTATTTGACCATGTGTTCCCGGTCATTCGGTCTATTACTTTCCTACACACAGCGCCACCTACTCTCAAAGTAAACAACATAACCGTAAAATTTTTATCCGTGCAGGGGCGGAGAAAGAATACTAACCTCTGTGGCCGGAGTCGGCCTGTCGTAAAAGGCGACAAAACAACCCACCCTAGCTACGTGGTAGGGCCTCAAGCCCGTCTGGATGGCGACCACCTTTGGTCTTAAGTATGCCGCCATAATAACCTTGTGTTGTGTTCCGGCATTAGTGACCCAAGTTCCTGTACCCTTATGGGACAGCAGCGTGTTCGCGATGCCACTGGCGTTGCATACACCTATAGGCGACGGTAACTGCTAAATCCTAAACGGGCCGTCAGCCTGTCTGCTGTTCTATAGCAATAAAAAAAAAAAAAATAACGCTTGGGTTATGGTTACTAGACAACTGAAATAAACACTCAGACTTTTTTCTGTAAAAATATTGTCCCATGCGGCCGGATTAGGATTACGGTCTATAATAAAAGACGACAAAACAACCCTAGCCAGGTCTTAGGGCTCCAAGCCCGTCTGAATCGCAATCACTCTGGTCTATAAATATGCCGCCATAACAGTGTTGAGCGTCGCTAACATCCATAGGCGACGGTAACAGCTTACTATTAAGGGAGCCGTCAGCCTGTTTGCTGTTTCACAGTAATAAAAAAGAATTGTAAGCGGTAATCGAATCTGTACCTCCATAGCCATTGCGTCACGGGGTCGTCATTGTATTAAATACCCTTTGGATAGTTTACATGCAACATAGGAAGGTCACCATAATATTTCGTGCTGGCAGAGTGACACCGTAGCCGCTCCTGTAAAACGAAATGTAGTCATGTATGTATATATTATATACAATAATTATACCATACATACAACATAAACACACAATTGACCATTCTTACTCTCTCTGCGGTCGTTCCCTCATGGCTGAGGATCGTAGCCATCACTGGATGTGATGTACGTTAAAGATACTGATGATGTTTTAATAATCTGCCTCCATCGGTGCCTATCCGTTGCGTCTCTGACGACCGAGCATAATTTAGATGAGGTCAGGGCATTTATTTGTTCGCACCTTCTGGTTAAAGACCGTCCGTGGGCTTGTTTTTTAAATTGATCACAAACATTTACATTATATATGAAGCCTGAGAATCTGCCAAGATTCGCTATAAAGTCGTTTGCTGTAAAGATTGCCGCGAATATGTGCGGGCCTTGTATTATTTGAGTTCAGCAGACAGGGAAACTGCTCATACGATAGCATATGGTCACCGTCGCCTATAAACGTCTCCGACACCAAAGGCATTGCCGACGCGCTGCCGGCCTCTAAGAAATAAGGGAAAACTTTAAGCGGAAGCTCATTTCAAATCCGGAGAGTACGCGACATGAACGTTCTTGAGAACTTGTTACGAAACGAACAACAAGAAAGAAGAGGCTCCAGAAAATGAGGATCGACCCAGCCGATGGTGGACAGGTATATCCCGGCTAAGCCAATTACCTAACTTAAGCCATCTGTATCTTTAAATATGCATAGTCAAAAGAAATACCTTGGCATTATACTCGAGAAGGGGGAGGTGGGCTTCGTATAATGCACTGGTCTTAATAGACAACGCTCCAGTCTAGATTACATTAGCATAATGTTTATTAGAAAAAGAAATATCTGATCATGCCGCGTTGAACAACACTATTATCTCCAGTTTGATTAACTTTTTAAGACTTACTTTGGGTGGGATTATTTCAATTTATTTATTCTTTGTACACAACATAAGTTACAAACTTAAAAGTTAAAAATAGGATATTCTATATACATGTACATAGGCGAGCTTAACCCTAAAAGAGTGGTTTTCTTCCAGCAAACTTTAGATAATGGAAAAAATTAAGAGGCAGGGTTGTGTAATTTTGATAAAATTTTTACAACATTTGAACAATGAATTCGAATGATCCGAATTCTAATCACGAAAGATATTATATTATCTTAGATAGCCTTGATTCAATCTAGACTAGGTGATATACTAGGTATATATATACGCATAGTAATGACCAAAAGACGATCCTGCGGAAACAAAGGCTTTAGGTGGTGACCGGGGTTTTAGTGGGTATGCCGCCGCAACCACTCTGGCTATCTTTTGCTAGCTAGTTGAGTGGTCGCAGTACCAGGGCGGTGAACCCTAAAATAACCGCGTCTGCTTCTCCCCGGAGTTCCGATGCGGTACTAATCAAGTTTAGTTTTCCTCGGGCAAAACAAAAAAAAGGTGATATACTAGGTGGTTAGAATAGCTGGCGCCAATCACTTCCCACGACATTGGTGGTAGGACGGCTTGAATTTTTTAAGTGGGTATGCTCTCGTAACCGGATTACATCACTAATAGTAGAATAATTAGACAAATAATTAGAATACAAGTCAACAAAGTGAACAAAAAAGGCAATAAAGATATTAGACGCCCATTTATTGCTTCCTCCGATAAATCACAGGACATTTTGTCCCAACTGTACGCGCATATTAGCGACTGTTTCTCATACAAAAAATGACAAAGAACGTAATTTATACGCCTAAGGGTTCTGCAGGTAATTTTTGCCTAATATTACTATGTATTTTTGCTCATAGAGAATTCTTAACGATATCAAACATTCGATGATCTAAATATTTTAGAACTCGGACTTCGCGTTATTTTTATACTCATTTTTTTCTTTAGTGCTTCATGTTGACGTCCATTTCTTCGAATGTAACTCTATTTCTATATGAAGTTGCCAGCATCGTAAGTGTAAGTTTGTAATTATAATAAAATACGGCGAGGAAAACTGCACACCAGGAACCGTATGTATGTTCTACCCTCTTATTACTTTCTAGGGGGATCTCCTAGCCCAGCTTTAATCTTGCATTGCATTAAATAAATTTTATATAAACAATATTTATATTAGTTCAGCTATTGCAATCTTAAATTATACTCGTAAATTGTCGAGCGTATTCAAATTTCGAACATCTCAATAAATCTCGTCCCTGTCCGTTAAAATGTTGAGAGCGCTGTAAGTATAATGATGATTTTTGAATCTACAAAAAAAATGTGTGTATGCGTATTTAGGAAAAATAAAATAATTTTTTATATGCCTGTATCATAAAAGACTACAGAAATTATATTTTGTTCATGAGCTCGAGTAAATAGACATACTTTACTCATGGACTATATGGTTGGAATAATATCCAACACACGTTCAGTGAAATTTTTCGTGGAAATATTAAATAAATTTTGTTTAAATAAATATTTATCGTCTCAGATCGTCTGTCAGTTGCATGTTTGTATAAAAGCAATTCAAGCTTTCAGCAAGTGCAAGGATTGTTTAAAAAACACGTCACGGAACGCCCGACATATGTGAAACATTCAAGTTAATAATAAGAACTTATAATTAATAATAAGTGAATAAAAGTACAAATTTTATCGAAATAACAATCAAAGAAGTGTTTGTTTTTAAATAAAGTGAAAAATCGATGGTTCGTTGATGGTTCAAATCCGGCTGCTACCACTTGCGTGTGATTATTTATTACCGAATAATTTTTTTTCATTAATAGGAAAAATATGGAGCAAAATGAATGAAGAGTAGAATTAATAATGAAGTAAAAATAGTACGCAGCTTATACAGAGAAGCCACGAAGCGTGTGGTATATGCGGACACACACAACAAGGGAGTCTTGAGAGGAGAGACGAAGTGGAGGGGGGAGGGGGGGACATGATGGCATCAGAGCATCCTGCCGTTTACCTTTGATTTTACTGCCAAGGCGCGACAATAGATGTTTCACATCGAAAATCGACAATAACTTG
Organism: Malacosoma neustria; assembly: GCA_963693495.1. Taxonomy (NCBI): domain Eukaryota; kingdom Metazoa; phylum Arthropoda; class Insecta; order Lepidoptera; family Lasiocampidae; genus Malacosoma; species Malacosoma neustria. Next base: position 9,345,807 of record OY856395.1, on the reverse strand, counting down.
CACAAGCCAAAATATACAGTAACCTTTCATGGGTGGTAGAATATGACGCAATTGTAAAGAGTTTAACTTCTGTACTGGCGTTTTGTGTGTCTTTTGTGCAAGAGCATTTATACTAAACTGCACTTCCTCGGATATGTATTGTCCACACAAATGTACATTATTGGCTTTGTGTTTTGAAAATACGTTTGTACAGTCAATTTGTTAATAATGCGTCTCTATTTGCGGTACATTCGAAAACAATGAATAGTTTGTGTGAATGGATAGTTTAGAATGAAATGTATAGTTATTCCTCGAGTGGATGTTATATTGTTATTTATTTTACGCGGGAACAGTAAAATAATAAAAGGAAATATTAGACATTTTTGACGTCGACTGTATTAGCATTGATTGGTATTATAACTGACGGCAGCTAAAATCCCTTCATGTTTTATTTGATCATCATCTGTGGGTAAACAACTATTAATATATTTCAAATATTATTATTATAGGTGAAATAAATTTAGCCAAAATCGGAGCTAAATGGAGTTATTAATATGACGATTACTACGACATACTTGAAAAAGATTCCCTTTTTTTAAGGACTGCGATCACGTGTGTCTATTTTATAGTAGAATCATAAGTAGGTGACAAGTAGATGGAAGTACTTTTTTTAAACAAATAAACAGAACAGGCAATAAATTATGCATTATGAGTAACCATGCATAATTTTATGTTAAAGTATCAGAATAACACAGTAAAACCACAGTATTAGAATATACAGATAAACAATGTAGAGACTTATCTAACTAAAAACTATCCCAAAAATTTATATGCAATATATTTTAGCGAGATATTTGTTATTGTTTTGAAAATTTATTCTAAATCAATAACAGCTTACAAAATTGTGACCATCAATTTTATTCAGCAGCCTGCACTGTGATAAATATTATATATACATAGTTGTCTCTTACCCTATATACGTTGTGACGTGTTGATAATGAAATGTATTAACATTTTCGGTAACTTCTTAAATCCTTCGCACCGTCTTCGGCATCCCTAGAAGTAATCTCATTGGTATATAAATAATAAGCTTTCGACGAGAACAAAGACTTCTTCAATCTGCCTGTCCAACCGTAACCTAGTCGAAGAGAAGTATATGCTTGGGCAAGCAAAACGACTATGTCGTCTCTACAAACTTTTAAACTACATATTTTGTTCTTCGTATACTATATTTTGTTCTTCGTATCAACTGTAAAATATTTATCCTGTGTCAAATATCACATAACAAGTCGCCCGCCACGACGGTAGCCCCTGTAAGTATGCAAATAAGCTCATTAAGCCACTCCTTGCTGGGGCTCAACCCCAAAGACCCTACCTTCACGACTGCCAAACAACCGACGTGATATATTTAAAATATTTTTAGTCTTTTAATAATGTGAAAATACTTTTTAGTAACTTTCACGAAGTGAAGAAGCTAAATTAAATGTATTATTTTTTTAAATGTTACATTACAATAAAATTACAATATAATTTCAAATAATTCCATCGAGTAAAGATTATGAAAGTTTAATTTCAACAGTTTATTATAAGTATTAAGTGCTTATTTTCCTACTTCTGATAAATTTAAAGCAATACCTTAATAAAAAAAAATTATTTCATTTACTATCCTCAAAGTCCTAGAACACGATACAGACAGACATGTGTATACAATATTCCTATTTAATTTGTTTTGCATGTGCTAGAGGCTAACTTGAACATACGTCCAATGCTCATTAAACCTGAGGGTTAGGCAAGTTACTTATAATTGGATCAAAGTTCTTCTATGCGATATTTTTTCTGCTTGCAGTAGAGTGAACTGGCAGAAATCGTCACGTAACGAAAAAAACGTTAAACCCTCTCTAAGCGACCAATGGAAGCAAACGATGTGTGTGTGAGAGAGACAGTGTGTGAGGCAAGATTTGACAGTAAGCATTGTGTATGGTGAATAATATAACCTCATTCTATAAAATCTAAATAACATTTATACATATATATTTTGCAATTCGATTTTTTATATTTAATTTTGAATAAATTACTATTTTTCTCAAATATTCAATGAAATTGTGTTAATTTAAATCCTTAGTTAAATTTATTTTATCTAAAAAGAAATAGAAAAATAACATCGTCGTCATCATAGTCAGCCTATTGAAATCCACTGCTGGATGTAGGCCTCTACCAAGAAATGCTACAGAGCCCTATCTCCGGCTCGTTGCATCCAGTCCTTGCCAGCCATATTACGCAGATCGTCGCCCCACGCTAGGACGCCGGGCGTCCTACACTGCGTTTACCGAGTCGCTGTGTCCTCTCAAGAACTCGTTTACCCCACCGGTTATCGGTTCTGCGATTGATATGGCCGGCCCACTGTCACTTCAGCTTGCCGATTCAAGAAGCGATGTCGATAACTTTGGTTCTCTGACAGATCACTTCAGTACGAATGCGGTCCTTCAGAGAAACTCCCAGCATGGCTCTCTCCATAGCTTGCTGAGCGACTTTAAATTGATGGACCAGCCCTACCGTGACACGTTTCGGCTCCGTACGTCATTACTGGTAGGACGCATTGGTTAAAGACTTTTCTTGAGGCAATGTGGTATAGGCGACGAGAAGACCTGACGTAATTTCCCGAATGATGCTCTAGCCTGCTGAAACCTCCTGGCAGCTTCCCTCTCGAAGTTATTTCTACAGATTTATCTAAAAAGTGATAAAAAACGTAACATAAAGTTTACAAATTAATTACAGAGATATGAATAAAGGACTGCACTTTTGATGTGATATTATTGTTATTACACGTACTCACATGTATCTATTGCGTCGCTCAATTAATGTTGGAAAAAAACATATTATGTAATCTAAAAAATAATGTCCTAACAACTATGTGAAATTATTTTTTTAAAATATTGAAATATAAATATGTTTCATAGCTAAATTTTATTTTAAAAACAAACAGAATTTCGTTTTAAATTCGTTCCCTAGCAAAAAGGTGGTAGTGATAAATTTGAAAAGTAACGAATTTTAAATTGAAATTATGCATACCAATCTGCCGGTCAATTGAACCGTCTGCGATTGCAAATGAGTGTCTACGTGCCCAATTACCAGCCCTACGCGCCGGGCTTGTGGCGAGAATGCGTGGTTGCACACCGTACGGCTAAAAACCGCGCGGATAAAAAACGCGAAAATGCTGCTCCATGTTATTTCAATTTAAAACAAAAATTGCCTATTAAATGAAAAACCGTGTTGTAACTGGTTTTTAACAACATGCAATTTGACGAAAGTATTCAACACAATGTATGACATCGTATGCGCACTGTATGCAAATAAAGAATATTCAAATTTGAACTAGATTTGATTAATAAAGCTTTTTTCAACGGGCAATAAATTTACAGATACAAAAATATAAGCTTTATAAGATAGTAGTATCACTTGCACTATCTGAGATACACACGCCCCTGAGTATTGGCCACATGAACGCGAAAGGTGCGTCGCTGGCACCACGTACCTAGTGATGAGTAGCTTTATTCTAATTTCTGGCTGAATCCACGCAGTCTATCGCTCATTAATATACCTACCAAAAATATTACGTATTATAATTTAAATTTATCCGTGCAGGGAAAGAATACTGACCTCTGCGTCCAGGGTTGGCCTGTCGTAAAAGGCGAGTAAACAACCCAAGCTAGGTGGTAGGGCTCCAAGCCCGTCTGGTAGGCAACCACCCCTGGTTTTAAATATGCCACCATAACAACCTTGTGTTCCGCAATCCGTTCCTTGATTATTCGGTAAGCAGCGTGTTAGCGATGCCCCTGGCGTTGCAAACACCCATTGGCGACAGTAACTGCTAAATTTTAATTGGGCCGTCAGCCTGTCTGCTTTCCTACAGCAATAAAAAAAAACAATTAGTACAATTTTAACAACATTTTTAATAATATCGTTTTTTAAGCGCTCAGCGTGCGTTCAGAACGTAGCGACTTGCAAGTGGAAGCCACTCTAATTATGTGGGGCTGAATTTTGATTTGAAGCCCGTGACATTCGGCTATAAGGGTGTAGCCGGCTGACGCCATGTTGCGCCTATCTTCCTCACAAACAGAATTCACAATGACAAATTAGTTATTTACGTACCATTGTTGTTGACGACAGCCACATCACAAAAAAATACACAGAAAACCTAAGTTGCAGGTTTTTTTATATGTATAAAATCGTCTAAGTAAATTAAATTAAATAAATTAAATTTTTAAATATTTAAATATTTTGTGACAATTCACACATCGTCATCTAGTCCCAAACTAAGTAGCACTTGTGTTATGGGCCCTAGACAACTGATATACTACTTATATACTTTTTTTTTTGTAAACAAATACATATTATACTTAAACACCCAGACGCGAGACGGGAATCGAACCTAAAAATACATATATAAGTATAGTATAGTTCTATACTCCCTGACGGAATAGTGATAATAGAAAATTCTAGTTAATCGAACCTAAAAATACGACCTTAAACTCGTAAGTCCATTTTTTTTGTCTCGGGGAAAAAACCCTCTCTTGACGGGTTCCCCCGGCCCGGGGGACCGAGGGATATGTGGGACTCCGGGAAAGATGTTCAGCCATCCGACTACCCACTAAAAACCCCGCTGTTCTCCTATCGGGTTCAACCAACCGTTACGTCGTTCTCATTCTCGCATAAAATAATTCTAAACAGTATGTATTTATATTTTTAATATTTATAAGATTTTTGCATACAATTTTTAAAATTACTTCTTGCTAACATAACAAATGTATTCTCGTTTTAATTAATTCTGTTTTAAAAATTTTAACCGATGAAAAAAATCGAGGAAGTTCTCAATTCGACGCGTATATTTATAGCAGGCAAGGCAGCAGCGTGTTCGCGATGCCCCTAGTGTTACAAACATCCATAGGCGACTAACTGCTTACTATTAAGTGGGCCGTAAGTCTATCTACCTCAGCAATAAAAAAAATATTTAGGCCTTGGCCCCCCCTAATCTTTTTAATCCTTATATGTACCAGAGTAACAGCAATGTCCTCGATATTGCAAATATTCATAGTAAATTCAAACTATGAACATTATGTTTATTATACAACAAACATGAAATTCCATTATATAAACAAGATGCAACATGCCTCTGTAAGAGGTCACAATTCAAGCAATAAAACCTTTTTAAATGCTCAAAATAATTGAGTTTCTTGATTTAAACAGAGTGGTATCTAATATTTGATCTAATAACACGAATGGTCGACGTTGTAATTTTATTAATTAATTCCACCATATTTTAATTTAAGATCAAAAGCCATCGGAATTTTTCGTTTCACTGAGAGATGAAGGACACCCGCCGCGGTTTTGTGCTGGTCTGCACCTCAAGCTACGCTATAAGTGAGGCGACGATCTGCATAAAATGGTTGACAAGAACTGGAAGCAACGAGCCGGAGATAGGGCTCGGTGGTATGTCTTGGGAGAGGCCTACGTCCAGCAGTGGACTTCAATAAACTGACGATGAATGAATGAAAAGTAAATTAAACTAGCAACTGCGCAATCGCCACGTACTCGTCAAAATTCCTGGTAGTGAATATAGGATGGATGAAATGGTGACAGGTCTCAGGAACAATTTGTGACCCACGAGCACCTAACATATGTACCTACATATGTACCAAAACAACATTTTTTACAATTTTTGTCTGTCTGTCTGTTTATTCCAGCTAATCTCTGAAATGGCTGCACCGATTTTGACGGGACTTTCACTGGCAGATAGCTGATGTAACAAGGAGTAACTTAGGCTATTTATATTTTAGAAAAAAAAGTTTTTGTTAAAAGTGATCAGTTTCGGAAATTTTATTTTCCAATTTAAGTTGACCTCAGATTTATATCGTCAATCATATGAAATAGGGTTCAACTTAGACTGGACTTTGTAGGTTCGAACGCACGTATTCCGGAGGCGCATGGCGTAACAGTTGCATTCGATAACAATACCTGTTTGTATATTTCATTTATTTATATTTTAGGGTTTATAGAGTTTGTAATCAAAAATAAACCATAAGATTTATCCAAAAAATGCTACTCAAAGTAACTATTCCACGCGGATGGAGTCGCGGGCATAGCTAGTATTGTATAATATGAATATGAACAGTAAATGAGTTAAGAATTTAATATCTCAACCAACATATTACAGCAGTAACTCGTATTGTATCCACATATTATAGCTTCAATTATAAATCACCCTTAATGAATATGATATCTACTTTTTACTTTAAAAATATTCCTTTCGAATGTTGTCCCTTTGTTTATTGGAACTCCTGTTGTTTTATTTTCGAATTAGTAGGAAATATTAATACGACCCTAAAACCTTTTTCGGGGCGAATTCTTGTTTTTTAATGTTGTTTTAGAATTTTATTTATTAATAGACTATCTTAGTATTTTGTTTGATTTTGTATGATTTTGAACGGGTTTTATAAGAGATGTAAATGTTCTTGACAAATAAATGGAACAATTTTTTATTTCTTAATTATACATAAACATTTTATTTTTTTGATTCAAATTATTTGTAAATGCACGTGCATCAGAACGTTCTTGAAAAAATGAGCTTCTCGTATCTAGAACAGTAATGATTACTTTTTTCTATAAATCTTGGTTGTATCCAGCAGAAAGACCATTCTTATTTTTCATCTTAGAGACGTTTCATCTCAGTTAAATTTAACTTTCGGAATATAGGACTTATTGTTGAATATTTATTCGTTCTCTTACTGATTTGTTTGTGTTGTTTTTTTCAATACTACATATACATAGTATAGACGCTTGAAAGGCTACCTTTACTAAGCGACATTGTGTGAACTTCCTAGAAGTGATTTGAAGTTCAAATATATAGATAAAGAAATATAACTCACCTAATCGTCAAATTGAAATGATCCAACAGAAAAACAATAATTATTTGAATCCAACATAATTTTTTAATAAAATACGCTTCAAGTACAGTCCATTAAATATTTATTGAAAGAGCTTTATACAATAAGCGTCTGTGGAATGTTCAAACATTTAAATAATTCAATAACCGAACCAGTTTCTATCGATTCCTCATTGCATATTATTCTAAATTTAAAATCGTCGCTTTATTGTATGAAAAACTTAAAGGTACTGGACACACATGTTATTAAAACTATAATGTTAATTTTAAAGTATATTTTTTTATATCAAAAATATTGTCTATCACAATTTTTTGTTAGTATATTTTTTCCTGAATATTACTTTCAGACAATGCAAACAATCTTTATTGGCATGATTTAAATAAGTTCTTCATTTCACATCTTTTACACTAATAATGGAGAATCCATTCTATAAGCGTACGCAAAACCCAAATAAAAACATAAGTTCAAATGTCCAGTCTTGATCTCCCTAATTGTAAGCAGTATTTATAAAGATAATGATGTTAATATGATTCTTAGCGTTCATTCTCGGTTGTAACCCAAACTTTTGCTTCGGTGCCCGAGGTCTGCGTTCCGTCTTATTCTTCTCCACTTCGCACGGTCTTCGGCTTCCCTGTTAGTCATTCCATTGGCACGCATGACGTCTATCCATCAGTTTTTGGGTCTACCCTTCCGAGGTCTGCCGGAGGTGGCATAGCTAGACATTTGTTCCTGACGTAAGAAGCCGGTTGCCAAAATGGCTTAGGCGACATCTTTCAATTTATCCTGCATTAAAATTAATAATGGTTATTTAGAAGATCTGCTGTTAGAAGATCTGTTGTAGTTTCTTACCTTCAATATAAGTCTAATTGTCATGTCAGTAGACTAATGAGAGCTTACTCGAAATAATGTTTATTTCGAATAAATTGCTTATTACTTTTCCGTGCTGGAATGAATTAAGAATACTAACCCTTGCGGTCGGGGCGGCCTGTTAAAAAACAACCCTAGCTACGTGGTAGGGCCCCAAGCCTTGTGTTGTGTTCTGGAATTAGTGACCCAGGTTCCTATACTCCTATGGAACAGCAGCGTGTTCGTAGTGCCCCTAGCGTCGCAAACATCTATAGGAGACCGTAACTGCATACTATTAAGTGAGTCGTTAGCCTGTCTGCTGTTCCTCAACAATAAAAAAATACATATAAATAATAAGCATGTCTGTCAGTAACTTTATTGTATGATTGGCTAAGGCGCTACGTCTGGCCCCTGGCGACACAATACTGTTAATGAAACATGCATTATACCGCCATTGTGTTTCGCTCCACGCTCGACCAATCACAGCGTCTTTCAGCCGTTAATAGTGTTTAAATTTCGAGTTGGATTTTTCAAATATTCGCGACTGAATTTATTTATGTTCTTGGAAACTGTTGGCTTGTTAATATTTTAAATTGGATGTCACCTGGATAGGGTCAATGACCTATCTTTAATCTAGAACACTATTGATTATTCTGTGATATGATGTGTGCATAGAAGCCTTTTTAGCTTTTTTAACTTTACCACTTATGCCGCCAGCACACAATATTATTATGGCGGCATGTATAGAGACCAGGGGATGGTTGCCGTTCAGGTGGGCTTGAAACGCTATCCCTTAGCTAGTGTTGTTTTGTAGCGTTTTACGACAGGCTAACCCCGGCCGCAGGGTTTAGTTTAGTATTCTTACACCGGCCCTGAACGGAGAATTTAAAAAAAATTAAGCAAATAATTTACTAAGCAAAATAACTAGGTAATTATTTTGTGGCAATTCTTAACAAAAAACCGCGGCAATCTATGAAACAATTGGAAGATTTTTTATAATTAAATTAATTATACTTTTATAATTAACTAGCCGTCCCCCTCCGCGTCGCTGAGCGGATAACACAAAAAAGTAAATTTAATAAATTTAATTAGGTGTATGGAATTCAAAAAGTAAGCCTAGAACCATTTACGAAAAGTTCCGCGTCGAATATAATAATCGCAGTCTCATCCCGATATGTTCTGTGGTTTTGAAGTGATGTTGCGCCAAAGAACACTATTTTTCTTATGTATATAAATTAATGAATAGTAATTATTATTGTCCGATTAATCAATTGTTTCATAACATATACATGGCATTAGAGATTGGAAATCTCGATTAAACCAAGAAACCTCAAGTAAATCCACGACACAGTAATTACTACATCTGCGGCGGTACCCTCCATAGATATTGTTCGACAGACCGCAGACAGAGTCCCTGGCTGAGGTTAGTGTTACAAATTGGCCGGTTCATTGGTTGTATGGTTGTATTTGATGACTTATTCTGTACGAAGCTGCCGTTTAACTATGTACACACACACACTTATAATATATATATATATATATATATATATATATATATATATATATATATATATATATATATATATATATATATATATATATATATATATAACATAAATAAATAGACATCCTGTGACAGTTCATCCAGCGCGATATAGTCCTAAGTATCGTCTCTATAAGTGTAATCTCGCTACCAGGCCATAAACTCTTAAACAAAATACAAAGGTGTAAGTAAGGTATGTATGTATGTGTGTATGTTGTGTATCATTCGAACAGTGTGTGTAATGTTTATTTTAATTAATTAAATGTATTTCTAATGGATTTTAGTCATAAAAAATAGCTTTCTCCACGTCTCCTCCATAATATAAACTTTAATTATGCCAATGCACGCAATTTTCGTGAAAACTGCTACAATGTTTTCGCTTCACGTATTAATATTATATGGATATCTATAGATACCCATTCGAGATGGAAATCAGACCCGTGAATTCCACATGCGTTCCGATGTACAAAAACCATTGCGACAATCTCCATGTACTTATATAAGGAAATATCAGTCTCAGAGAAGTTCAGATGAATTCAGTTATAACGTTATAAATTCAGTTAAAAATTTATTACAATCATTTATTGACGATATCTCTTATCCATCGAAAGGTTGCCTGGTAGAGAAGGCCTCCTTTTCTTTTGTGCTTTTGTGTGTTTGTCTGTTTTCTTTTATTAATGCAATAAAGTGTATTCATTCATTTATTCATTCTTCATAATATATTTTGGTGGTACGGTAAACCTTAGCGTGATATTAAGGTTTCGCAGTAACTTAATCGTGGTTGGTGACCGCAGCGATAACAACTAGCTGATATGTGCGCTCGTATAGATAAAAAAAAAATATTTTAGATATGATTTCCGTGAAATGCTATTTTATTGAAAATGAATAAAACAATAAAATAGTATTTTAATGTTGAATAATTAACATAACATTCGAAAATCGAACATGTTACATAGAAATCAATTAGTTTAATATTTTAGTAACGTGCCAGTGATATTATTTAAGGACCGATTAGGTAATATTAATTCGATCGTATATTCGCAAATCTAAATATGCGTTTCCCCAGACGGTATACCATTATCTTCGTGTATAAAACATAAATGATACTCGCATTATTCGCACAAACCATTTAGCTAAGTGCCTCGCTCAATATGAGTATATAATGACACATAAATAATCATTCATCCAACTTGAGTATGTAGACGAACGCATAGTTGTTTGTTTCTTTGAAGGCGATTATTTTTTTTTAATGCTGTAGGACAGCAGACAGGCTGACGGCCCGCTTAGAATTTAGCAGTTACCGTCGCCTATAGGTGTTTGCAACGCTTGTGGCATCGCGAACACGCTGCTGTCCCATAAGGGTACAGGAACTTGGGTCAATAATGCCGGAACACAACACAAGGTTATTATGGCGGCATACTTAAGACCAAAGGTGGTCGCCATCCAGACGGGCATGAGGCCCTACCACGTAGCTAGGGTGGGTTGTTTTGTCGCCTTTTACAACAGGCCGACCCCGGCCGCAGAGGTTAGTATTCTTTCTCCGCCCCTGCACGGATAAAAAGGCGATGGCTGGATGTGATTGTTTTAGTCACGTTTACTAGGAACCTGCCTCCGTTTCGCGCTGTGTCACGTTAGTAAAATAGCTACTATCTATTATGAGTTCCACAATTTTTTTTATTTGGGAGTTAAACCCTCATACATTTTTGCTGTGAACAGCAAACAGCCTGACGGCCCACTTAATAGTAATGATTCACCGTTGCTTATGGATTTTTGCGACCCCAAGAAGCGTTGCTAACACGCTTCCGTCCGCGTAGGGGAACTGAAGGTTATTATGGTGCTATATTTAGAGACCACGGGTGGTTGTCGTCCACACGAGTTTAGAGTCTTACCACCTTGCTAGGGTTGTTCAGTCGCTTTTTAGACAGGCCACTCCTGGGCGCAAGGATCAGTATTCTTAATCCACTCCTGTACGGAGAATAAAATATTATAATCATTACATATAGCAGTTGTTTAAATATATATTAATTTCTTTATAATACAAGAACTCTCTCTTTATAATACAAGAATATCTTAGAACAGACAATAAAGTTATATACGAGGATTTTAAAGAATAGCCGATAAATACCGCTTCCCATCACTTTTAGAACATATGATTCGGTGTTTAACCAAATGCGTATAAAAAGAAAATTAAAGGACATAATAATTACGTGGCAGATCCTGAAAATAACGAGGCTTCAGCCGTGGCCTTATGTTTTTCGTATTTCAGACGACAGTAGCCGCAATAAATACGATTACGACAGGAGATCAGAACAGTGACCAAAAGTATAAATATTAAAATAAATATTCAGAAATAAAATATTTATGACGATATTACGTACAAGAATAATGTAGTACGCCATCATACAACATACATTCTTGTATATTGCTCGAAACGAAGCCTTAATAAGCTATAATGCCGTCAATAGTTTTAACATTATCGATACTTAGTTGCATCTGTTAGATTCATATGTAGCCAATGGATATTAAAGATGAAAAGTTATTGTAGACACGTGATCATACTTCCTGGAAGAATAATGCGTCTAAAGTGTTCCATCATTCATACTTTATTAATGTAAATTACATGTTAACTCTTGTCCATACTAAATATATTCTAGTTTTATGTAAGTTTTTGATTAAAAATAGTATTTACTTATAAGTATCTTAATACAATTTATAACAAATAGAAACTGTGTTGTCCTCAGGATTCCAGATAGCGTTAGCTTTCGAAACTCCCGCGTTTTAAATTACAGTTTACTTTATTACAACCTGTCACTTTTGTAACTCCGATACTGGCAAAATCGATGCTAGATGCATTGGAGCCATAACCTTAAGAACTGAACTAAACTACTACCATTTACCAGATCCGTTTGATTATTCCAGGGTATTAAGCCAGTACATTAAATAAAATACCTACCTTTCTGGTTTAAACCTCGTATTTGCTATGCAGCTTTTTGACGCATGTATGGTACCCACATTAATTGATTTTATTATATCTATATAAATAAAATGATAGAGGTCTGCAGTTGTGCGCGCATCACGGCAATACTACTGGATAGATATCAATTAAATTTTCAAGATTTATTTCTTAGACATTTGGCCTTTATCTAAAAAAAAATATTGCGATATCTTCATTTAATGTAAAATTATTAAAGTTTTAAGAAACAACGTTTTTATAAGCACTACGTGTTCAGTGATGTGTTTTCTTGCCGCGGAGAAGTGGGGCAAGCGGTGTAGCGCGCGCGCATGCGTAGGAGAAGGGAACTCTCTTCTACCTCTGCCTCGTGACGAAATCAACGCGGACAAAGTCGCGGGTATCAGCTAGTTATTTAATAATCTGAAAAAGTCAAGCACGTATAAGGCTGAACGAAGGAATATTCATTTTTTTATTGCTGTAGGACAGCAGACAGGCTGACGACCCGCTTAGAATTTAGCAATTACCGTCGCCTATGGGTTTTTTGCAACGCCAGTGGCATCGCGAACACGCTGCTGTCTCATAAAGGTACAGGAACTTGGGTCATTAATGCCGGAACACAACACAAGGTTACTATTATGGCATATTTAAGACCGAAGGTGGTCACCATCTAGACGGGCTTAAGGCCCTACCTACAGCTGAATGTCTAATTTTGAACCTTCTTGTTTGTTGACTATAACTTCCTTGGTGGTATGGTATATAGGTCTGCCTCAATTTGCCGTCTGTCGTCTGCCCATCCAATTTATGAACTAGCTATATAAATTATTCTCTCATTTAATGCTATAAATAAGAAATTACCAAGTTGTTCAAAAGATTTTAGTTTTATCAATATTTTATTCAATAATACCCTCAAAGCAAAACCAGAAATAAATACTTGTGTAATTTTCTCGTTCGCCGCGCCGTAATGCGATTAAATCCAACATGGTGGACTCAAGAATATGTTAATATTAATACGTGATTAAATCTGAAATTTCTACAGCGATCCTTTTGTATTATCCGTTTTATTTGATACAACACAGTTTATTATTTCTTAGATATTATAGCCTAATATTTATTTTTGATATGTTAATATTTACTCGTATACTTGAGGTTTTTGCTCTGTGTGATTTAATATCGTTGAGCACAAATTTTCAGTTGTGAATATTTCTTGTGTATGTTCTTCTTCCTTCTTTTTTTAGATTGTGCATTATTTTCCGTGCGCACTAAAGCTCTTATGTAGCCTGTTCCGTCCTTTATGTGGTGCTAAAGAAACCGCAGTATCACAAAAGAGTATCGTCGTAATTTGGTACGCAGTTAGTGTAGTCTTGTAAAATAATTCAACAGCGGACCTCAGACTAGCTTATTTTTTTAATTATGCAGAAACCAAGGATCTGATTTAAGAAATTTTTTTTACACTGCCATACTCCCATAAGTTACAAATGTCATGTAATTAGGAAAATACTAAGAATAAGTGTGAATAGACAGAGACGAGATAGGAGGTGTATTAATGAAAAGATGGATGGCGATAAAAGCTATAAATTACGGTTAATAGAGAAGAGTAAGAAAGAGAACGTACATAATTTGGGATGTGATCAGGAAGAGACTGACCTTAGTGGTCAAAATCTGGTCATTTTATGTGCTGAGGTAAATACCGAAGCAATAGGATATGTACCCAAAAATAATCAATCATAATAAACAGCTCTTCAAAATCCATTAACAACTTTTCAATTCAATAAATATGCAGACGAAAGTTGTGGTTAATCTCCAAAACTCCTGTACGCGTGGTAACGCGTAATCCGATTTACAAACGAAGCGAATACACTCGCATTATCCATATTATCGTGTGTTACAAACAAATAACTCTATTTGAATATGTTACGGCGAAAGAAAACATTGTGAGGAAAGTCTTTAGATTTACACAAATATGCGTCTCAAGTTTATTTATTAGAAAAACCTGTGCTGGCTATATTTCAATTTATCTTCTAATACATTAGGGATACATCGTAAATGAGTTGCATATGTGCTCATTCGTAATTATCCGTGCAGGGGCGGAGAAAGAATACTAACCTCTGCGGCCATAGCTGCGTGGTAGGGCCCCAAGCCCGTCTGGATGGCGACCACCTTTGGTCTTAAGTATGCCGCCATAAAAACCTTGTGTTGTGTTCCGGCATTAGTGATCCAAGTTCCTGTACCCTTATGGGAAAGCAGCGTGTTCGCGATGCCACTGGCGTTGCAAACACCCATAGGCGACGGTAACTGCCAAATTCTAAGCGGGCCGTCAGCCTGTCTGCAGTCCCATAGCAATAAAAAAAATATCCTGAGCATAAAGACGAGTAGATGTGATTATGGTTTTGCAGACGCTATCTCTCTATTGTTCATAGCAAAGTTATTTATCCATTTGTCGTCCTAAAGGAGTCCCTACAAACGTTAATGAGTGGATTTGTTGTTTTTTGGTCTAGATCACACAAGAAGAAAAAAAAATGCATTCATAAATCACACGTCTGACTGAATCTCAACCAGATTTTAGAATCTTTGGAGGCGTCAATACGTGTCTGAGATTAGGTTTTGGGGGGCATCTTAGTTTGTCCGCATCTGCGTAATTTTCGTTTGCAAAATAAAAAAAATGTATCACGGACCATCATAACACAAACTTTCAAGGCTCGCAAAGTTTTTAACCCTGTCCTACCTACCTACCTAATATATTAAGGTATGCTTATTTAAGTGCTGAGAAACAGTAGACAGGCTGGCGGCTTACTTAATATTAAGCAGCTAATATCGCTTATGGATGTTTGCAACGCCAGGGGTACCGTGAACACACTGATGTTCCATAGGGGTACAGAAACCTGGGTCACTTATGCCGGAACACAACAGAAGGTTATTATGGCGAGAAACTTATAGACCAAAGGTGGTTGCCATCCAGACGGGCTTGGGGCCCTACCACGTAGCTAGTAGGGTTATTTTGTCGTCTTTTATGACAGGTCGACCCCGACCGCAGGGGTTACTATAATTACTCCACCTCTGCATGGAGAGAAGAAGTTATTGAACATACATACATATATACCTAGTCAGGTCATAAGTATTGTCACACAGTAAAAACTTTTCTTTTAGAATGCTGGCCACAAAAAAGTTTATTGAATTCGAATTTCCAATTGTTCATGAAAATAAAAATGTATAACTTTTAGAATTTTACTCATTTTTAAATATGGAGTGGACGCTTAAAGAAGACCGTGTTGCAGTTATTGCGTTGCATCGTTACAGTTACGCGCCAATTCAAATTTTTAACATACTGAAAAATTTGAATATAACCAAAAAATTCGTTTATCGTACCATCAAACGATACAATGAAGACTCTAGTGTAGATGACAGGTCAAGAAGTGGTCGCCCTCGGTCTGTTAGGACTCCAGCAGTGATAAAAGCTGTGAAGGCACGAATTCAAAGAAATCCCAAACGTAAGCAGAAACTGTTGGCCCTTCAGATGGGGTTAAGCAGAACCACGGTGAAAAGGGTGTTAAATGAAGACTTAGGGCTTCGGGCATATCGAAGAAAAACAGGATATCGTTTGAATGCTCGTCTAATGGACCTGAGACGGAAGAGATGCCGCGCTTTGTTGAAGCGGTACGCGGGAAAAAAATATCGGGAAATTCTTTTTTCGGATGAAAAAATGTTTACCGTAGAAGAGAGCTACAACAAATAAAATGATAAGGTGTACGCACACAGTAGTGAAGAAGCGAGCAACCGTATTCCGCGTGTCCAACGAGGTCATTTTCCATCCTCGCTCATGGTATGGTTGGGAGTTTCTTATTGGGGCTTAACAGAGGTACATTTTTGTGAGAAAGGTGTAAAAACGAATGCTGTTGTGTATCAAAATACAGTCCTGACGAACCTTGTGGAACCTGTTTCTCATACCATGTTCAATAACAGGCACTGGGTATTCCAACAAGATTCGGCGCCAGCTCATAGAGCGAAGAGCACACAAGACTGGCTGGCGGCGCGTGAAATCGACTTCATCCGGCACGAAGACTGGCCCTCCTTCAGTCCAGATTTGAATCCGTTAGATTACAAGATATGGCAACACTTGGAGGAAAAGGCGTGCTCAAAGCCTCATCCCAATTTGGAGTCACTCAAGACATCCTTGATTAAGGCAGCCGCCGATATTGACATGGACCTCGTTCGTGCTGCGATAGACAACTAGCCGCGCAGATTGAAGGCTTGTATTCAAAATCACGGAGGTCATTTTGAATAAACTTTAATGTCATAAGAATCTATGTTTTGTTAAGTTCATTTTGGTATATGAATGGTTATATAATTAATAAACTTGTTACAATTATTTTACATTAAACATGTGACAGAATTTATGACCTGACTAGGTATATATAGTAAATTCATTTAAAAAGCGTCTGAGGAGCACATTATAAATATTGAATCACGCGCAAGCAATGCGTTGAAGTTTTATCGGTGACCCTAATTATTAGGGCTGCCGCGTAAGCAATATCATAAACCTAGCATTATTTAATCGAGTTTAAACTGTGATTTTTCGATGAACAACTTTTTGTAACTCCCCTCGACTACAGGGGAGTCGGTAGACATGTTGGACTCCATGCGCCTACCCACTATAACCTTGCTCTTCTACTATCGCTTAGTGTAGTGGTCGGAAACCCGGGGCTCTTTGACTCCCCAAATATTTAGTCCAGGCACGAAAAATTACTTATTATTTATAATTATTTCTGTAATAATGTCTCCTACTAAAACAAAAACTATATGTTAAAAATGGCTCTAAATAAATTTCAATTGGGTATTATCTATATTTGGCTCTTTTTGATGACAAGGTTACCGACCACTTGCCTAGAACCTGGACAGACAGGCAAATAGCGTAGTCCAGGACTGACTGACTAAGTTCACTTATTATTTAGTACAAACTAAATGATAAAGGTTGTATCCTAAACCATAAAATACATCCTTTTTAATTGGTTATATAATTTGTTATTATTTTGATTGATTTGATTTCTTTTTTGTTTGCTACAAAACACGGTCAGCTGAATTTAATTTTTATTGGGTAGAAGTGAATAAGCAAAAGTGTGAGTAACTTTTCCATTTTTTTATCGTATGGAGAAATTAACATTTGTCGCTAACTCAATTATAATAGCATTAGTCAATAAGGTCCTACTGTTGAGATCATGATGTCCAATAGTATAAGTGGACAGAATACCCACCAGGCTGGACCAAGGCGGATTAGCAGGTTACAAAGACCGGTGATGTTTTCTTTCATCGTTGGTTATGCACATCAGGTGCAATATTCGGTGTTCCAGATTTATCCGGCTAATTCGTGTACACCGAGCTAAAAGAGTATCCAAGTGACGCTTGAAGACATGATTTCCATGACAATATTAAATATTATGTATATAATGAAAAATGAAACTCAAAATAGGCAGCCCTGTCTATTGACTCATATACAAAGTTATCTGACTCCTGCGTCAATAATCACTCACTTTCCAATAGTTCCGAGTGACATGATTCACACGACTCGTATTATTCATTTGAGTCATTCACCTTCAAAGGTAAAGTCCTTTTATTGTTCGAATGGACACAAATATTGACATGTCTAATCAATTAATAAATAAATACGTTATGTATATATCTATATTAATATGAATATATGTAATTTTTTTATTGAAAAGCACAACAATTAACCCTGGAACTACAAACTTATTTTTTTTACCCGTAAACTACAAACTGGGGTATACATATGCCCCAAGATTTTTAATCATAAAAATTGTTCTGATAGCAATAATCAGACTTTTAAGTATACGCTTTTTTCGTTTTTCCATATTATTCCATATTTACCCCAGTAAATAATTTTAGGGTTAACCATCAGAATAAATTATCTTATATTTATATAAATAAATACATATTTATATAATAAATAAATTCATGACCATTCACACGGCGACATCTAGTCCCAAACTAGTAGTAGCATAAGCACTTGTATTATGGGTACTAGGCAACTGATATACTACTTATATATATATATATATATATATATATATATATATATATATATATATATATATATATATATATATATATATATATATATATATATATATATATATATATATATATATATATATATATATTGTAAATAAATACATATTATACATAAAAACCGATATCGAGAATCGAGATCGAGAATCGCCTTGGTCAAGAGGGGCGGGTATACTGTCCATTTCCTCTAGGGGGAGATTGGAGCCCAGCAGTGGAACGCTAGGGGCTGTTATAATATTATATAGAAACGTTTTAATATTTTTCAGCAGAACATCAGCTTTGGTCACAAAACCGGCAAGTCGCTCAGATGTTGCCAATTTAAGACAAATATTAAATTGTTTTTTGAAAACTCTGTGTTACCTGTATATTATTATGTTTTCCAAATAATAATTTATTTATTTCTTATTTCATATATATTTAAAAATCAATAATAAAATAATATATGTTATTATAAGTTCAATAACCAAATAACTTAAAATACTTAAACATAAAGCACTTGTAAGAATAATATTAACTTAAATCTATACAATTAAGTTAAACCGATCAACTCTTAATAAGTTATAACATTAAGTAGTTAGAAGCCTTATAAATTAACGCCTTAATGCTTAAGCTTAAAATTTAAATACTTGTACTATTTAAATTTATGTCTTTGTAAACAATCTGTACCCGCGGTTTTTCTTGCTAAAATTAGTTATCGTCTTCTGCCTGATTCTGCCTTTTTTATTGTTGTAGAACAAGACAGGCTGAAGGCCTCCTTAATATGAGTAAAGCGATGCCAAGGGCACCACTAACACGCTGCCGCCCACGTATGGGAGCTGAAATCTAGGCCACTTATAGAAAATGACACTAGATTATATATAGCAGCTTATTTTGAGACCAGGGGTAGTCGCCATTCTCTGAAACACCAAAACGTTGCCGCTCTCAGGCGACCGCAGCGAGCCATGGCTGTCAGGGTCGTGAGATGATACCGCACGATATCCTTCTCGCCTGCACTCTGCCGTGGGTCATGGAGACCCGCACGCTGACCTCTTTGTATCAGTGGAAGAAGGAGAAGGTGGCCAGTAGTGGAAGACCTACGCCCCTGCAGATCGAGGGGATAAGAAAGGAGCTGCACCAAGCTGCGCCGCCATCGAAGCGGTACGACCCGTCATATCAGAATGGCTGCTGAGAAAGCAGGCACCCTAGTATTCACCAGCCACGGGCGCGGCCGCTACCTGTGTCGGGTGGCACGGCGTGAGCGGACGACAGGGTACCACCACTGCGACATCAGCGTCGAGGATACGGCGCTACACACGCTTCAAGCGTGTCCTGCGTGAGACAAGGATGGTCGTGCCCTCGCCATCGCAGTGGGTCCAGACCTGTCCCTGTCGGCCATAGTCACAGCAATGGTCAGGAGCGAGCGGGTCTGGGACGCCGCTGCCTCTTTTTGTGAGGCGGTCATGTCCGCGAAGAAGTCGGTGGATCGGCAAGAGGGGTAGACCCAAAAAGTGCTGGATTGACGACTTAAAGGGTGATATGCGTGCCAATGGGCTCACTACCAGGGATGCTGAAGATCGCGCGAAGTGGAGTAGAAAAAGTCGGAAAGCGGGCCCTGGGCACCGAAACGAAAGTTTGGGTTGCAACCGGGACATAACGCTGGGATGATGATGATGAACAAAAAAAAGTAGTCGCCATCCAGTTTCTGCGCTATAAAATTATAAAATAATTTATTTATTATTCAATCATTTTACAAATTCAATAGATTTTATCTAAAAGCCATTATCGTTCCATCAATAGTTCATAAGCCCACGCGGTGATCTGGTTGTACGTAAATGTTGCATTAAGACACATTAGCCCACGCCCACGCGTGGCGTGATTTCATACTGGTTAATTGTCCGACAAGACACGTAGTATTCAAGGTAGTATAGTATATATTTGGCAAAATAAATGTACTGTGACAATTCATAGTAATTCATACAGTGCCATCTTGTAGCAAAATACGCAGCAGGGCGCTTGTGTTATGGGTAAAATAAAAATTTATGTCAAATTTAAAAAAAAAATTATAACTATTCTTCATTGAGATAGTTATTTATAATCATCATCATCATCTCAGCGTTCATCCCGGTCGCAACCCAAACTTCCGCTTCGGTGCCCGGGGTCCGCTTTCCGACTTTTTCTACTCCACTTCGCACGGTCTTCAGCATCCCTGGTAGTGAGCCCATTGGCACGCATATCGCCCCTTACAACGTCAAGCCAGCACTTTTTGGGTCTACCCCGCCTGCCGGGGCCTGGCGGAGGCGGCATGGCCAGACATTTGTTTCCCACGTAATCATCCGGTTGCCGCAAAACGTTATATATATATATATATATATATATATATATATATATATATATATATATATATATATATATAGTTATTTATAATATAATGGAAAATTATTAAAATTAAATGACGATTTTAAATAATTTAAATTGACGATGTATGTAAGTATTTAGAATTTATTGTGAAAATGTTAATTAATTAATTTCCCAAACAATAATATTTGTACTCTTAAGGCAAATATGCCCTGGGAGGGAAGAATTAACCCACATTTTAACTAAGTTTATGATTATAAACACCCAGACGCGAAACGGAAATCGAACCCAGATCTCCACAAGCGTACCTAAGTGCGTTAGCCGTTAAGCCCAGTAACTATAATAATATACGAGTATCGTACGACTAAATGTATTCACACATTACACTGACTCAACGCCGACTCAACTCACAGTATGGCATTGAATTTAACCTAAGGTATACGACTTTAACTTACAAGTTGACAAATTCACTCTTAATTAACATAACATAGAGCTTACATTTCAATGCCGTACTGTGAGTTGAGTTGGAGTTGAGTCGGTGAACTGTGCGAATGAATACCTTATGACGCCGTCGATTGTTTGTTTTACCAGATAGTAAAACCAATGCGCCTATTTCTTTTCTTTGACTACTTGAACATATAACTTTAAAACGGTTTAAGAAGAAGAATAAATTAACAACCCCTTGAAATAAATTGGTAACTGAAAACTACAAATTGTTGGTTCTTCTTGAATAGCAATTTTTATATGTTATTTTTTTTACCGGTTTTAAATTATGATCTTTTCTCACCTTACTGTGTACGAGATGATTTTTAATTATTTTTCATATTGGGTTCTTTATGAAAATTCTTGATCAGAGAACTAAAAGTCCATAATAGAACATTACCGACTTCTTCCAGGGGGTCGTAGGAACATAGCATTTTGGCAATAAAATTTTAATTATGACTCGCAACCCGCTGCACTGTTGGATGCAATTACGTACCCCTTTCTGTAAGGGTGGATTGTTATTCATAATTAATTATGTTCATTTTGTCTGTTGCAGGTAATACGACGGTGTCTGGTGGCCATTACTCGCCATTACTATGCTTATTGCTGAGGGGGTAAATTATTTAGCATATTTATATTTTATATTAAGGGGCAGCATCAGATCCTTTGAATTTAGAATAGTAAGAGTTGACAGGATATTATGTAAAAAAAATTTATAGCCACAACACCCAAGGATACCATCAGTTTTTTGTTTGAAAGGTGGGAATGCCTACCGCACACCGCGCCACGTAGGAACGAGCGGCGTGGTAGTACGGGACTTCCCATGCAATACGCCCGTACGTCCTCTTCTCTAGGCTCGGCTAATCACAGGTCACTAGACGCGACTATAATCACCCCGGTGCTCCTTCACACGCCTTGAGTTCCAAAGCCGCGGGACAAGATGAATTAGTCTGGCCTCGGCCCTACTGGCTACGGCCCACTTCCGCGGGCTTCTTTAGAGCCGGAGAGGGCGGAGGGTGATGAGCCCCGTCATATTTCTCATGCAGGGGTGAGCTTGACTCGTGGAACATCAAGAAATTAACTTCTTTATCAGGTTTTCCTGTCGCAGTACGATATTTTTCCAAAAAGACGCCATAAATTGTTTCAATTGTTGCACATTGGCAGTGCTTCTCACGTTGCGGATGACTATAGGTGAAGGTGACACGTTTACCAGGTGAACCGGTTTTGCCCGCTGAACTCCCAGCTATGTTGTATGTTGCTACGTTGACCTATTTACCAAAAGA
This sequence comes from Malacosoma neustria, assembly GCA_963693495.1. Classification (NCBI taxonomy): domain Eukaryota; kingdom Metazoa; phylum Arthropoda; class Insecta; order Lepidoptera; family Lasiocampidae; genus Malacosoma; species Malacosoma neustria. The sequence continues at coordinate 9,323,367 of OY856395.1, read as the reverse complement.
AATTTTTTTATGTCGTTACATAATTAATAATGCAGGTACTTCAAATCCGTACCTGGTAAGAAGCCGATGCTCCTTTCGAAATGTGCGGAATGCCACAGCCTTTGCGTCCCTCTCCCCCTCCCCCTACTTGGTTGGCGAATGCTAACTAGACGTAGACACTTTCAACGTAATGTTGGGTTATTAACATATTTTAATGAGAATCAACCGGGAACAAGGCATTATTAAAACATTTAATTTGGTTAGGAAGGTAATTATAATGAAAAAAGGGAAATTCCTTAAATGTTAGATAAAATGAGACTTTTTTAACGATTTTTTACAATATAATTGTCCTGAATTAAATTAATAATCAACATTACGTACAATAACAATATCACGTCAAAAATAGATCAAAGATCACCTACATGCCGATATCAGCGGCATGTGTAGCCAACCCGCCTTTGACAAGCGTGGCCTGTACACTGACCATAGGGGCAGGCCTGAGCCCAGCCGTAGGGGGTTCTGGAATGTTATTAAGTACCTTAATTAAATTTCCAATAAGTCCGCCATTCACATTTTTTCTCTAGCTCTTATCATTTACGGAATAATGGCTGATCGCCAGCGTGAGTTATGGTTTCGCCGCAATGGGAACTTCTGTAGAACATTTAATTCTGAGGAAAACCTATATTTGGGCAGCATGATGCCACGAAATACTGATGAACTCTAAAATTTATAAAAAATCTAACATTACGTGAATTTTAGATGGGAAATTTTTCAAATTTAAAAAAGTAGTATTGTTTTTTCAGCAGGTAGAATGATATATTGCTGTAGGAGAGAAAAAATGCCGTTCAAAATGGATCACCCTATAATGTATAGTATATAACACAACCTATATATGTATATATGTAATTTGGTTAGGATATCTTCTAAGTCTATCTATATTCAATACAAATTTACTTCGCCCATGTTGGGTAAATGCACCATATTGCGACCCTTTGTGCGCCGCCCTTTCAATACAGGGTCAGTTGACTGAGAGCGATTTCCTTTCCGCCCTTCAGCGGACCTTTTTCGGCTTTTAACGTTTCACCTTATATGTGTTTTATCAAATCTTTATGGTGTTACAAATATATTTAATGGAGTGGCAACTTGACGGGAAAATTGAGACTGACATATTTCCCGATATAAGATTTTCTTAGAAAATTTTCAGTGCGATTACATACAAAAATGACACTTCTGAATACTAGAGATACTACGCTATTGGTATTATATTGAGTCGGGCATACTCCACCCAACGGCGCGCAGTTCGTGATGTCGACGATCCCATACTCACAGACGATTAGACACGTTTGCTCTTCGCAGAGACTTCGCGTCTCTCTGTGTATTCTACCGTCTGTACAAAGGGCATTCTGGCGAACTGTTTAGAATGTAACTTTGTCGTCTTTCTACCACCGTCTAAGCGTTCATCCCCATTTCCTGTATGAAACGTGTGTTCATGTTACGTACTCGCATATACATCTTAGTACGACATGGGTTTTTTTTGGAAAAGGAGTTATAAAATTTCTTCAAGTTCAGCAGCGCATTATCAGTGCCTCTGGTGTTGCAAATGTCTTTGAAATTTATTTTAATACTAAAATCCCGTTAACATTTCCAAATAAACTCAAAAGATGAGTCATATTACGATGCCGTCCTCAAATCAGAATATACAACTTCTGCTAAGACAAGAAGAACATTGGGCTGCATGTTAGAGAGATCGTGGAGATGAGTGGTTGAAGAGAGATATTTGCAATACCTTGCAAAAGGCAAAGAAGTTCGCACTGACCTTGGTTCCCCCTTTCCCGTTTCAGTTCGGTCTGCTGGCAAAGAAACCGTTGCACTGCACCAGCTCACAGTTCTTTTGGCACGATTAACAAAAGATAAATCGATCATCTGAAGCTTACGGCGTAAAGTGTGGTCCTTAGGGAGATCAAACGTCGACACGTCCCGCGTGTTACAGAAACACACGCGACACTACCGCTTGTCACGCGCTCGCTTTCACTAACACCTCATGCGAGGATGAGGGTAGTTTTCAAAATTAAAATCTCATCTACCCTATACACAAAGATGGAACACGTACATTGCTTAGTATTCGAAGCCAAGGGCTCTTTTAATTTAATTTAAGAAACTTACGAATAGTTAAACAGACAATTATGTATTGTTAATTTTCAATTTTGATAATTTGTATAAAGTGCGGTCTTGTCGCTATATTAATATCTTACAAACAGTCCATGGTCAGGAAATGTATGTTATATCAACAATCTTAATGTTGGTGAATAAATACATATAAATATACATAATAATTACAATATAAATGTCCGAATGAATGAAAAATTCTTTATTGCATACAGGTTACCAACTAAGATATTTAAAACTAAATTAAAATATTACAGAAATATAATGCTCTATGACAACGGGCGGCTTTATTGCTTAGAGCGATCTCTTCCAGAAAACTCAAACATACATATTTACAAATAAACAATTTCAAAATATAAATAAATACTTTTTAATCAATCATAAACAGGAAAATAATTAAATTAATTATATTTGGTAAAAAAAAGTTATAGTGTTCTTATACCGTACGATAAGCATAAGCGTAAGATAAGAGCCAATAAGAATGTCTCCCATTTACAGTTTCAAACGGCCCCTTTTCTAATTAGTGACCCGTAAACCGTAAGGAGTAATAGATCATTATCTGTAAGATCACTTAAATTGTTTATAAACAATCATTAGGCCCGTATCTCTGAGTTCAATATCACTAAATTACCCTTAATACGACGAAACGGAGATCTATTTCTGATTTTCGATAATATTTCGATATTACACCGATTTATAATAATACACATAAAAATTACGATCATTATTTTGTAAGCGTAACTTAATTACTGTTGGATCGATAGAAATATTGTTATATGGTCCCGGAAAAAAGATATTAAAAAAGTTAGGTCATATGATCTAGATGGATCATATGGTCTAGATGGATCTACTTCCTTTTACTCACGTGGGGAACAAATGTTTAGTCATGCCGCCTGCGCTGTGCCCCGGTAGGAAAGATAGACCCAAAAAGTGCAGGCTTCGTAAAGGGTATGTGTGATATGTGTAGTAGCAATGGACTCACTACGTGTGAAGTGAAGAAGAAAACGTCGGAGAGCGGACCCTGGGTACCGAAGCGGAGGTTTAGATTGCAACCGGTATTTCACGCTAGGATGATGATGATGATGAGAACATATGAGGAATGATATGTGTCATATGTGTCCTGTAAAACTCCTTGTATTCCGCATAAACCCTATTCATAACGATTACGCTGGACTTTCGTGAGCCGTAAAACAAATGTATTTTGTGCATTATTGCATGCCAATTATTGGCGAGACATTATGTAACTTTATTACTACTGTAAAACCTCCGTGTATCATGCATGCTAATGAATATGAATATGATTAATTTCGGTATAGAGATAGATTAGACCTTGGAGAAGGGCATAGGCTATTTTTTTTTTATTTGTAAGGTAGAAAATCGTTTGCCGGGTCAGCTAGTAATTAATAAATGATTAAAAGTATTCATTTCTGCTAAGAATATATAGAATTTACTTATTAATGAACTTAAAACAACAACAAAATAATCTAAACAATAGTAATAGATATTTTTATGTAATACAACAAAATCTTATATATTACTATATCTTATATATAAAAGATAAAGTATTAATGTTTAACCGCCTTCTAGAATTTAGTTAATCCTGTAATTTCAATTAAAATGCAACCAGTTCATCATTTAACTTGACAAATAGAATGCACAATGCGATGCGTGAAAATGTTCGTAAAATAAGGTTAACAACCACCGCAGAATAGCTAAAATTCACTAAATTATTTCAAAACGTTTATTTAGTTTGAACAGAATTAATTTTCAACGACGAAATTCTAAATGTTCCAATAAAATAGAACGTGCTCAACATTTCGAGAATTAATACAAATAGGGTTGGATATGTTAAATTTACAAGACCGCAATAAGACCTGTCATTGTGTATCGAAATGCTGGGCTACAAAGGGAGAGGATGAGAGGTATGCTGCACAGCAGAGATGCTAATTTTGAGATATGGCCAAGAAGAAAGAAGACAAATAGGGTTGAATTTTAATGATGTGATTATCTGTAACGGTATATCTTATGGAAAATGGTGTAATATTTACAGGTGTTCAAAATCAGTTAACAGTTCTGGTTCAGTCAATAAGAACTGATTGAATCAGTAAAAACAGATCATTAATGCCGAATAGTGATGAATGCTCTTGAACTGTCACAAGGTGTAAACTCTACTGGCATATTTCTATAGTTACTGTTTCGTACTTATACATCCTTTTTTTGTGTAAAAAGGCTCAAGAAAATGTATGTAATATGAAAATATGGACGACCTTTGTGGCATTAATTGTAATACACAATGTATAATCTTATATATAAAATTCTCGTGTCACAATGTTCGTTCCCGTACTCCTCCGAAACGGCTTGACCGATTCTCATGAAATTTTATGAGCATATTGAGTAGATCTGAGAATCGGCCAACATCTATTTTTCATACCCCTTAGTGATAAGGGTTGTCCACCCTTAACATTTTATGGCAAAACAACGTTTGCTGGGTCAGCTAGTAATGTATAACATATAGTATATAAAAGTGTTTAAGTATCAGTTGTTGCACCCATTAATGCTCATAACACGTTGTGTTACTTGTCTTCGAACTAGGTGGCACATTGTCAATCACAGTATTGTCACAGTAGTATTGTTTATTTGCTATTTATACTTATATGAATAAGGTATTAAAAGTAATAAAAGTTTATTTTAAAGAGTAATTTATGTTTAATTTCTAAACAAAACTGAGCATGTTTATCCAGTAATAAAGGCTATACTCCGGACGCCGAGCAGGAAGAATTTCGGCCATTGACCTGTTATTATCTGTCTCTACCACTCCCGCGTAAATATAATGTCGCTTTGCTCGCACAGAGCAATGACCGACGGTCATTTTTTATTTTATTTATTTTTATAAAGTATTAAAAGTACCTAACTCATATCAGCCTAGTTGGTGAGGGCCTTCGCCACACTTGTCGAAATCAAACTAAAACAAGTTAAGCTTACCAGTGATCACAACGTGACGGTTTCCTTATCGTAAAAGCGTGGTAGGTATTTAAGTAGTTATTTTGTAATAACTCAGCAATAAAATGTTCATCATATTCGTGCGACATCTCGCTATCCACTTATTTAATCACCATGTAATTAGAAGAGAGAAAAAATTAAAAATTCCAGTAAACACACCTTTACACTTGACCGATCCTATTGTTAATATTAGCTCCAATCTCGTAAAGCACTCATAACTTTAAAAAACAACTTCTAAAACAATAGTAAAACAAAATATATCCCAATAGTGGTTGTAATCGGCTTAAAATCGAAAACTATTAGTAGCGCCCCTAAATCTCACAGAAAATCTTAATATGCTACGTTAAGTCGATTCGTACATTTTTTGTTTCCAAATCCCTGCTAACATTATCCTCTTTTTTTCACAATCGGTTAACCATTCAACGAGATCGTCGACATAGTGAACTATCCAGTATTACAATTCAGGACAAATGGCCGATGCGATTCAATAATCAGCTTGCTTGTGCGTGTTAAAAAAATCGATATACATAATTGAAGTTGGAAAATTGTCTATCTGTTCACTGCAAATTATAGCTAAAACCCCCCCAGAGTGACGAATCGAAGTATGCCGAGTTGAAAATTCTATGTCCCACTCTAATAACAATAGATCCTTTCGTTTAAATTTTACTCTGATGCGATTATAGCGCCATCTTAATGTGTTTTGACAGACACTTAGAAACTTCAAACACAAAGACGATTAATTATCTATCCTTACTTATACCTTCCATATAATCGAACTAACAAAATGGCCTTATTATGTTAAAATATTTGTTTCTCTTACGTAACATACTAGATTATTATGTAATCTGTTACAATCGAGCTGGCTGCTCAAAAAAAATACGGGAAAATAATTATAGCAGGTCGTCTTCAATAGACTTATGCCGGGCCCCGGCAGGAGGGGTAGACCCAAAAAGTGCTGACTTGACGTCGTAAAGGGTGATATGCGTGCCAATGGGCTCACTACCAGGGATGCTAAAGACCGTGCGAAGTTAAGTAGAAAAAGTCAGAAAGCGGACCCCGGGCACCGAAACGGAAGTTTAGGTTGCAACCGGGATACTACGCTTAGATGATGATGATGATGATCTTCAATAGACGTATGGACAAAAATAAATAGCTTGGTTTTATCCTCACTCCTGGGATGAAGAACACCAAATCCACCACAGGCGCAGTTGTATTATTGGATTATTATGTATTACAAGGACATGGATGACGGTGTATCCGTAAAAAGCTTGCTAGGTGGTAAGGCCCTCAAGCCCGTCTGGATGACAACCACCTGAGTCTATAAATAATCCGCCACAATAAGCATGTGTTGCGTTCCTAATTGACTCAGGTTCCAATACCTCCTATGTGGACAGCAGCGTATTTGCGGTGCGCCTAGCGTCCCAAACATCCATAGGCAACTGTAACTGCGTACTATTAAGTGGCCTGTCAGCTAGACAGCTGTTCCTCTGCAATAATAATAATAAAACAAGCAACCATTTTTTAAACTTTAAAACTTAATCCTAACAATGCCGCGTCGGAATATTGCGCGTGTGTTCCGCCGCGTCGCATTCAACTGGCTAGTTTAAAAAATAGCCAGGGTGGTTGCGGTGGCATACCAACTAGGTGAGTATTTACCTCAAGCCTTTATTCGTGTTTTAGCCTTAGTTGAGTTTATTTGGTCACGGGGTCTCTTCGTTTGGTCATATCTCTGCGACAAAGTAGATAAATTATTCCTATGATTGGGTAATACAAATACTGATTCTTAGAATTTCTGTGACGTACAGTTTGTCGTTGATTTTTGCATTTTTGCTAATGTTACGTCTGAAGTGTTTTCGGAGATAAGTTCTGGCATTTGTTTTTATTGACACTGAAAATGGTTGCTGATATCCGATCATCGATAAGAGACTTGTAGGCTTATGGATGTAGGCTTTTTATATTTTTAACAACTTAAGCTTAGTAAGTGAAAATATATTATGTATAATCCAATAATAATAAATATAGTGGGATAATTCACACAGCGCCGTCTAGTCCCAAACTAAGTCGCTTAGCACTTGTGTTCGAAGCGTACCGAGGTGCGATAGTCGCTACGACACGAAGGTCGTCTCTACATCCAATACCTCGTTGTACACATATATTATTATTTAAATACAAGGTAAATAATAGAGGGTCATTTCTAAAATTCAATCCCGTGAGGCAACCGGGTTTACAGTGGATAAGACCTCACCGGTTTCCTCGACTGCCTAATGCCCGGGCGAAGGCGTTCTTCGTCGTTCTTTCGTGTGCGCCTCCAAACCGGCCAAGGTTACGTAGTCTAATTTACTCGGCCCACATTCAGACTTCGCGGTGGTCAGCACCACGATCTTCTACCTGAAGTTCTGTGGCTCTTAGACTACAGTGGCTGAACATTGATTATTACTCTCCACTGACGTGACTCCCAAGGCCTGCGGGTTACCTGTAACGGGTGATAATCCGTTCACAAAAAATTTACTAAGAAGAACTCAAAGCCTGTGGTCTGCAATAAATTTGTATAATGTTCCTTTGGGTACTTCCCTGGCTCGCTGATGTTCACACATATCACTTGCGGATGATATCTAGTACGTCACCCGTTGCTCTCGTATTTGTGACAGTGACATATTCACAACTACATAAATATACTTTAAATTCACACCATAGACTAAATAGCTACAAGTAAGCTATTATAGTAAGATTAATTATATTATTACCAATTATAATTATAAAGCTAAATTTTTCGTTTGAAATCTACAATAGTGATGTTAAAGACACGAATACTAGCTCGGGACGGATTCAGGTAACAATCTTATCGTGCTACCCGGATCGTTTTGCCGCATCATCGGATTCCGGATAATGTTTGAAAGATATCATATTTAGCTGTTTATTATTATTGCAGCGATTTTGTTGCTTTTTATGTTAAAGAATAGTTATGAAAGTTAGAGAAACGATTAAACATGTTAAAAATGTGAATGAAGAAGAATGTAACAAATGAAAAATTTGCTTAGGTTCTATACATACATACATACATATACTTCTTCAAAGTTTCATCATCGTCAGCCTATTGAAGTCCACTGCTGAACTTAGGCTTCCTCCAAGGCATGCCACATAGCCCTATCTCCGGCTCGTTGCATCCAGTCCTTGCCAGCCATTTTACGCGAATCGTCGCCCCGCCTCGCCGCTGGGCGTCCCACACTACCTATAAAGAGTCGCAGTCTCCACTCAAGAACTCGTTTAAGCTATCGGTTATTGGTTCTGCGACAGATATGGCCGGCCCACTGCCACTTCAGCTTGCCGATTCGAGAAGCGATATCGGTGACTTTGGCTCTGACGGATCACTTCACCGCGAATGCTATCCTTCAGAGAAACTCCCAGCATGGCTCTCTCCTTAGCTCGTTGAGCGGCTTTAAATTGGTGGACCAGCCCTACCGTGTGTTTTTTTAGTTTTTTTTAAACTATAATTTATTTTTTTATTTATTTACTACAGACGGACACAAACGGCTAGATATACATACAATGATTATGATTATAATAAATTTATAAAAGTTTAGTTACTCAGTTATTATTACAGTATTTTTTATAACTATTTATTATGATTAATATTTAATAATAGTAGTACCCTTAAATTAATACTTAAAATATGTAAACATTTATTTACAAATAAAACAAAGCTTCTTAATTTAGACGTTTCTTTTTTTTGATACTGGCTTGAATTATCAATTACTTATGTTATAGCATGATTTTCTATAACAACATTAAAACTAAACAAGAAATGTTATTACGACCAAGAAATATGTAAAAGTGGAGCGAATAACGGTAAGTAAAATATAACCAAACGCAACCAAGGGACTTCATTTCGATTATAATAATATTTGAGTGAAGTAAGAGTGGAATTATTTTAACGTTGATGCGGTTTGTTAAGCTCTAAAACTCAAATATTTAACCACAGTCGAAAGTTCTTACAACTTTGCTTTTGTGCCTCGTTTAAATTGTCTATTTCAAGTTCTCATTATTTTCTTTTACAGTTTTTAATATTTCCATCGGAGACCACCGTGGCGCAACGGCTTAGCCCGTGAATTCGGATGTTTATCATCATCATCATCCTAGGCTTAAATCCCGGTCGCAACCCAAACTTTCGTTTGAATGCTCGGGGTCCGATATCCTTTCTTGTAACGACCATTTTTTTATTTGACGGGTTTTGATTTTTAAGAGAGTGACTGCTGTCCGACCTTCCAACCTCTAATGGAAAACCAATTGATCCTTCCTTTCCTCCATAGAGACTGGCAGAAGGAGTAGTTCACCAGTTACCTTTTACGATTGCCCTGAAATGAAAAGGGAGACCCTTTTCTCATCCATTCGGAGCCACACGGCAAATTTGCGTAAATGTTTACAATTTATTGTTTACAAAAGGAAAAATATATCTTTTTAATATATCAGTTGCCAAGTACCTGTTGTCTAATAACTCTAATATTTACACAAGCGTTCTGTTGTCTGTTCTGGGGCTAGATGGCATCTGTGTGAATAGTTACAGCATGTATCTATTTAATTTCTTCCCTAATGTCCCACCACAATGACGATCTCTCTGATTAAGTCGTTTGAGCATAGTCAGTTACACTCTACTTCAAGACAGGTTTTTGAAAAAAGAATTCTGTTTTTTGAAAAACTATTTATATAAATATATAATTATAAATTATAAACAAAAAAATCAGGTATTATTCAATTATATTTTACATATGTATATGATATTACAAGTGAATTTAACAAAGAGGCGACATAACGATAATTCAAAAGTAATTCATTCATTATTTTTTTTACATGTTAGGCATAATATATAAAGTTTTTGTTACTGAGAGTATATTAAAGTTATAAAAAGTTAAAAATATTCTAGTTCGGGCTTTAGCGAGCCAGTTTTTATACTTTATCTCTGTAATAACTTTTGGTTTTAATATGTATACTCGTATATCGTATTATATTTTGTTTTAGTTGAAGTATAAACGAACGAAGCATAAACATTGCAATAATTTTGTCGGTGATTAGATATTGCACCATCAGTTTTAGATCAATCATTTATCAATATTTATAATGTGATATATTTTATTATAAGTAATTTATTGTTTCTATTAGTTTCATAAGATATTAATTTTGGAAAGTATTTATTATATTCAAACTATTTATTTATTTTGTAAATGTATATATTGTGTAAATATATATATGTATTTACTTATAGGATATATATTTATTATTATAATTATTTATCGATATACATATTATTTTTATTATAAATATATAATTTATTTTATTTTATTTATAAGAAATGTGCTTAAATTAATTTTAAAACTAGACTATATTGTACAAAAAGAAATGAAAAAAGAAAGAAACTAAAAATAAGAAAACAATAAATAATAAATGGATTCCAAATCACTTTCGCCCAGAAACGTTCCCAAAACGCTGGCTGCATTACCGCGTTGGATGGTAATACTTATCCTTTGCCCTAAATACAAACCACCTTTTTGATCACGTGAGAACTCTATCCTTGATAGAGTTCTCACGTGTTTAGACAGAGCGTTTAGACAGATCCAATGTCATTTAACTTGTAATTATCATCATTATCATCCCCCTTGGTTATGTTGATGCTAAAGACTGACGAAGTGTTCGTTCTGCAGCATTCCTGGTAGTGAGTCCAATGGCACGAATATCATCCCTTACGACGTCGGGCCAGCATTTTCTGGATCTCCCTTCTTGCTGCGGCCCGGCGTAATTTGTGTTTAAGCGGATACCCGTAATTCAATCGACTATAATATACTGGGTGGTTTTTCGACTATGGTTAAGCCTGATTAGTGGATTAGGGTCACTCGATTACGTTCCTATGGTTTCGTTTAAGACGAAGGGAAGTAATCCACAGTATCTAGAAGAAGTACCCTCTACACACAATTAGGAAAAACAGACCTTAATTCGGTTTTTCTATTCGGTTTTAGCTGGTTAAACGGCAGTAGCCTCTGTAATAACCAAATATATCTTCATCATCAAGAAAGTGAATTAACAATGGATTACATGAACGCGCAAAGACTAGAAATACCCAAAAGCAATGAAATATGACGCTCGTTTGTATTAGAAATTTTTCACAAGAAATACAGGTTTGCACCGAACGTGCGAAGAGAACACGTGTATGATTTTTTATTATGTAATTTGAGTATTTTATATACGTATAATACTAATACGTTATTTATTGAGGAATGCTTGATGTTCGACTGATTGTATAAGCTTTCTACGGGATTATAATTTAAACAACATCTATTCTTGTTAGGTAAACAGATCTTGTTTACTCTTAAAGGCTTGAAAATAATTAACTAAGTATGTTTTCATAGAGATTTACCTGACATGTGTAGTTAAACCAGTTGTAGCTAAGTAGATGTTAAAATATATTTTTGATTATCATTATCTTAGCGTTAAATCGCGGTTCCAACTCAAACTTCTGCTTCGGTGCTCAGTTATAGTGAGTCCAATGGCACGCATATCAGTCTTCAAGAAGTCAAGCCAGCACTTATTGGGTCTACCTACCGAACCATGTGGAGATGGCATGGTTAAACATTTGTTCCCCATGTAAGGAGGTGTACCCATATCATATGACTGATTTTTGTAAATATTTTACCCCCCCCCCCCCCCCCCCCATTGATGACTATCCGTGATATATAAGAAGACCCCCCTGTCGCTTTCTATTTTTCCCGTAATAATTAATATACACAGTTTTCAATCATTTTTTGCAAACAAAAAGTAAAAAAATACAATAATTTGGCTCATATATGTATTTATTTATACAGCGTTTGCCACGTAACGCCGAACGTGCATTCAAACTAACGCCGCGCGTTATATTTGGATATAGCTCGAAAAAGCGCTAGATTTACTTTAAAAGGTATTGACTACGTGACGAAAACCTAAACTCCACCTCTCCTTCCTGTGACCAAGCGTAGTATTTTGAAGACTTCCAGTGAGAACACGTTCCCTAAGTTATCGTAAAACGATAATACACATATTAAATCAAAAAAATGCCTAGTAGTCTTTTTTAGTTTTGACTCTACTGAAAGCTTTGCTAAGAAATAATCTATGTACTATATCTTTTTCAAACATTTTCGAGATTGTTACATTTTTAATAGATCTCCAAGATTTGTTTTACTAACGTGCAAAAGTAAAACAGGTGGAGTATACTCCAAACATACTAAACTTATCTATTGTTTTGTTATCTAATGAAAAGTTATGTGCAGAATGGTCACTTTGAATTACTGAAAAGATAGAAATGAGAATGGACGGATGCCGTTTTTATCCGTGCAGGGGCGGAGAAAGAATACTAACCTCTGCGGCCGGGGTCGGCCTGTCGTAAAAGGCGACAAAACAACCCACCCTAGCTACGTGGTAGGGCCCCAAGCCCGTCTGGATGGCGACCACCTTGGGTCTTAAGTATGCCGCCATAATAACCTTGTGTTGTGTTCCGGCATTAGTGATCCAAGTTCCTGTACCCTTATGGGACAGCAGCGTGTTCGCGATACCACTGGCATTGCAAATAGCATAGGCGACGGTAACTGCTAAATTCTAAGCGGGCCGTCAGCCTGTCCTACAGCAATAAAAAAAATGCAGGAGTAGAAGTAGATCAAAAAAAGATGGATGGATTGCGTAAAAGGTGATATGGCAAAAAAGCGTGTGAATGTTGGGATGACGGCTAACGGAGGAGAGTGGAAGGAGAGAACATGTTGAGCCGACGCCATATAATGTGGGATAAGAGCAGGAGGAAGAATTTGTTGGTTTTTACGATCCCGTTGATAAATGATCGAGAGATGACTAAGAGAATTATTAAATTCTCATAAGCACATAATTTTTTAAATCTTTGAGCAATATTTCTCAGAAGCAATACATCTTAAATGCCTTTACGTACACTGTTTGCCTATTCTACGTAAAATATATTTACCTAAATGTTTACCTTAATAGAATCACGTATTCGTTTGTGTATTTTTTATTAATATTGGAAGGTAAAGAGGTTTACTCGATTTATGAAGAAAATTGCTTGTTTTGTAACTTTGTCGAATAATGAGTCGCGTGTAAACAATATTTTAAGTGAAGATTGAATTATAGTAAGAAATTAGATTTGGGATTACCCATTACTAACAAACGGTCGAAAAGGGCTACAAATAAATTATTATACTTTTTACGCAATAAAGTTTTGATTAAAATAATTGCAACTGTATAAATTCTAGTGGCAATAAGTAAGCCAACTAGCCTATACTTTAGAACACAGTGTAAATGCAGCATAAGAGGTTAAATAACCAAGTGTCCCAGAATGCCGTAGTTGGTGAATTTCGAATTCGGCCTCAGAGGCGTATCTTGGGGGTTCTTGAGGAGTTTCCACTCGGAGGGCGTTTGATGTCCATCGGCCATTCCACAACATGCTAACGCTCCACTGAGCCGCGTTGAAAGGACATTTTAAGGCCAAGTTGGAATAATTAGAGAATAAATTTTGGCCCTTTACGAGAATTTTGCTAAAATACCCTCATTCATAATAGTTTTCCTTTTTGGGCTGAGGGATCATTTCTTTTATGTCGAAATTAAGCCACATTTTCATATATTTTGCAGTGACTCTTCTTTAAAAAAAACCTATCACAGATGTTATTGACACATAGTAGGTGCTGTGGAATTTTGTATTCAAGAACCTCGAACTTTCGAGATGCACAGCGTTTTTCCTATTGAAGAAGAATCATAAGAATTTAAAAACCCGCAGAGGTATTTAACCGCACTCTTTAATACGAAATATTTTGGAATATGCATTCTGTTATATGGTCACCATGTTATTCAGTACATTCAAAAATAATTGAAAACGTCCAAAGGAAGTTTTTTCAGCCTTTTAGCTACAGAAAGGGTCTTGGGCGTACGCTTACAAGTTGTAACGAACGTATGTCCAAATTCAAAGTTATGTCTTTACAAACCCGTCGCACTCAAAATGATCTCATTAATTTATATTTAAAACTACTTGATAGTAAACTAGATTCATCATATATATTGGACATCATAAACTAATGTTTGGGAAAATTGGGCATAATAATTTTAGATCTTTAAAAAATTTACTTCTGTTGCTACCAATTTTTTTTTATTGCAGTAGGACAGCAGATAGGCTGACAACCCGCTTAGAATTTAGCAGTTACCGTCGCCTATGGGTGTTTGCAACGCTAGAAGAATCGCGAACACGCTGCTGTCCCATAAGAGTATAGGAAGTTGGGTCACTAATGGCCGGAACACAACACAAGGTTATTATGGCGACATACTTAAGACCAAAGGTGGTCTCTATCCAGACGGGATTGAGGCCCTACCACGTAGCTAGGGTGAGTTGTTTTGTCGCCTTTTACGACAGGCCGACCCCGGCCGCAGAGGTTAGTATTCTTTCTCCGCCCATGCACGGATAATAACTACCTAGTGTTTTGTGCCAATATAATTTTGAGACTATTAACAATCTAAATCAAGACAATAACCATATGTATGCTAAATATTTGTGATTGTTGTGTGCTGTGCTTTCCAATATATAAATAAACTAGCTGTGCCCGCGACTCCGTCCGCGTGGAATAGTGACTTTGGGCAGCATTTTTTGTGGATATATCTTATGGTTTATATTGGATTACAAACCCTATAAACCATAAAATATAAATAAATGAAATATGCAAATAGATTATATGGTATTTTTTTTTATATTTTCATGTCTATCATAAAGGATTGAAAGGTAAGTTTTATTTTTTAATATGAGATATTTGCAACGCCAGTGGCATCGCGAACACGCTGCTGTCTCATAATGGTACTGGAACTTAGGTCACTAATGCCGGAACACAACACAAAGTTATTATGGCGGCATACTTACGACAGGCCGACCCCGGCTGCAGAGGTCAGTATTCTTTCTCCGCCCCTGCACGGATATATGATAAAAGTCGAAAATGTCGTTACAATCACCTTTAATAATCCAAGTGGAAAGTCTCGGTTGCATCCGGAACTTGCAATTCGTAGGGAAATACGCTGTAGAATAGCCAAGGCTAAAGTTATGTATGTATATTTACGTGAGAGCCCATTTGTAGCCTTTTCAGACTCCCTAGGCTGGTAATAGGCTAACCCTAATCCTGTTTCTGGCCAGTATCACACAGGGATAGTTTGTAAATAACTTAATGTAGATGGGGAAAATTTTTCGTACGCTTAAAATCTTTATCGGTCAAAGGGACTTCTTTGAAAGGGAATGCTTTCACCCATTGATAAGTGGGTCTGGAAATCTTAACTAAAGGTTAATTTAGGAACGGGAAGAGTACTTGGTTTAAGGGGCAAAATATCAAAGTAGAAAATTAAAATTTTAGTTCATCATCATCATCATTTCAGCCGGAAGACGCCCACTGCTGGACAAAGGCCTCCCCCAAAGATCTCCACGATGATCGATCCTGCGCTGCCCTTATCCAACCTATTCCGGCGATCTTGACCAGATCATCGGTCCATCTTGTGGGGGGCCTACCAACATTGCGTCTTCCGGTACGCGGTCGCCATTCGAGGACTTTTCTGCCCCAACGGCCATCAGTCCTTCGAGCTATGTGCCCAGCCCACTGCCACTTCAGTTTTGCAATCATCCGGGCTAACATTTTAGTTGCTAGGCCATAAATAAAATAATAAAATGCCTCGAGTTGTCATTTGAGTTTATTATATTAGACATTTTTAATACACCCAACGAATTCCCCTTAGAGGGGAGGGCATGACCGGCATCTCTTCTCCACCACCAACACCACTACTGCCACCTATTTTAAACTGGTATCGAGAATTTTAGGAAATTTGACGTCAACAACGATTTTGATGGATTGAATGCGTCATTTGGTTAAAAAATCATTACCAGTGAATGAAATCAGCACAATCATCAAGGGTAAACCACCCTCATATTTAGAGGGTTAGCTATTCATTTCTTGCAATTGTTATTGTACAAGGGTAGCTTTGGTTTTGATTTAAAAATAACAAAGGGGGGGTAACGAAAATATATTTTAAGTTGAACTTTGGAGAACATACGAGTATATTTTACTTAAAATTTCAATTAAATTGCTTGCAAAAAGGGAACTTCAGGCTCCAAGCAGACACTGACGTTTAGGATTCACTAGTTTTTATAGCTAGAATTTAGCAAACAGGCAAACGACCCACCTGATAGCAAGTCGTCACTGTAGTCTATGGAGGTTTGCAACACTATGGGTATTACCAACGCGCTGCAGGCCTCAAAGAAATATACGGCCTTTTTGATATCATTTTATTATTACACAGGTATACAATGATCTATCTCAGTGATCAGCAAACTTGTCATCCAAAAGAGCCTAATACACAATTGGAAATTAATAGTAGGACACATTATTACGAAAATAATTATAGATAATAAGTAATAAACCGTGCCTGGACTAAACATCTCGCGGAAGAGCTGTGCCCGAAAAGTCAAAGAGCCGCAGGTTGCCGACCATTGATTTGACCGATGACCCATGTTTGGTGCTCGAAGCTGGAAGGGGGAAAGCATAGGTGATGCGTAACAGGAACTCGTTGAGGTCTACGTCCACCAATGGATGGGGCTCGGTAGATTACAATGCTATACTTCGTCCACTATTTGTATTTTATATTTTAAATAAAAGTACATCTGTTTATGACGACCGGTGTCCTGATTTGCCCCGACGCAATTGTAAAAGAAAACTTGGAAATAAGACCAGCGACAAAGCCTCATCTTCATACGTCATTTAGCAGAGTGTACCAGATGGCAGGTAGGGTTAAATTGGTTACCGCAATTATTAGTGCGGACTTTTAGTTATAAATTTGGGTAGTATACGTATACATATTATTATATTTTTTCGTAAGATTTTTTTTACCCATTTGTGCGGTATATTACGTTAATAATTAAAAAAAGATAATATTGTAACAGTTCAAAGAATTCTCTTCATTTTTTCCGTCAGCTCGACAAAGCGACGGGTGCCTAAATCAGCGCCACTGTGCAAACGCGATAACTGCCACCGTAATGAACCTACTGAATGGCAAATTTCGCTGCCTCTTGTATAATTTGCAGTAATAGAACGATACGTAAATGATATAATTTTTAACTTTATTACAAAATAAAATCTTTGGTTACTTTTGAAGATCACCGTGGCGTAACGGCAAACTAAGGTCGCAATGCCTGCAACGGTCACTGGTACTGGTTTGATTCCTGTCCGGAGACTGTTTGGTGTTTATGTAGTTGTATAGTACTCAAAACATAAATATCTGTGCAGAGGCGAAGAAAGAACCTATGCGGCCGGGGTCGGCCTGTCGTAAAAGGCGACTAAACAAGGCTAGGTGGTAGGGCTTTTAAATATGCCGCCATAATAACCTTGTGTTCTGTTCTGGCATAAGTGACCAGTTTCCAGTACCAATACGCGGATAGCAGCGTGTTAGCGGTGTCCCTGGCGTTGCAAACACCTATAGGTGACGGTAACTGTTGACTACTAAGTGAACCGTCAGCTTTTCTGCTTTCCTACAGCATTAAAAAAAAAACATGAATACTCTGGTGCTCTGTGAGTTGTCTCAGTATATTTATCATTATCTTTATGGCGAAAAAGGGATGGATGTTGTAATGACAATCGAGTAAACTGGAAATAGAGAACATGTTATGTCGATTCCACATAATCTTGGATAAGGTCATAAATATAAAATACGTCTCTATAATTTTTGTATAAAATCCAAATATAACATTTAGACCTGGCTATAAACAAGATCAGGACTCCTAAAATTAGGGTGTGTGACGTAGGAATTTGTTAAATTACCAATGGTGGATGGTATCACTTAATATACCACCACAATACCACTTAAAGTACAGATCGACACATTAGGGTTTTTTTTGGACTTCGTTTCTATAAAAATTAAATCAAGTCAAATATACAATATTTGATATTCTTCTCATCTCCTTGGGATGAAAAAGACATGTCACAGAGGATGACAAGAATATAGGCACAAGGCAGACTTTGTTCATAGAAAATCAAGCATAACAACAACGTTTCAAGTTTAATAAGAAGTAGTACTATCCAAAGCCACACTAATGAAATCTTAACGGAACGTTGACAAGCTGCTATAAATCACGTATTATTTTTTCTGTGTGCCAGATAATGCGTGCGCGCAGGTGCAAGATGGCGAATGCATATGGCGTCGTCTCGTGTTTGAATACAGAATGCGGTTGTACATGCAATTTGCAGATGGGTACTTAGGGGGCATTTTGCGTTTGCCTGATGAAGTTCTTTGACCCACACCGTTGTAGATTATCAAGTCGGTTTTAGATAGTTTGACAGTGGCAAGACGAGGATATAAGTATGGCATATGGCAAATATTTATCAAGTTAATGTCAACACTTGAACATTGTCTGATAAAACAGTATACCTGCTACACTTATTATTACTTTCCCATGTTTCCAATCCAGTTCTCGTCTGTTTATTAAAATTATGCAACAATGCATCGTTTACTTTCGGGGTTTTTAGACAGCCGTCTCTCCTGCAGAAACTAAGTTTTGTGTGACCAGTTATTCATGGAAAGGAAGTATGACGGAAGGTTTACGAGTTACACAAATTATCCAAAAAATACTCAGCAGCATCCTCTTCCTTCAATCGTTTGCTCGCTGAGCGTCGTGATGCTCCCGACTGATATCACGACAGCACCGCTTCCACTGCTCTCTGTATTTGGCGTGGTTTAGGGTGTCTGTGATTCATGTGCCCAGCTTTTTGGCCACTTGGTCGGATCATCTCCATACCATACTCAGCAGTATACCAAGGTACAAAGTCTGAGAGCTTTCACACGTCAGAACTCCTGCGGGGTCACGGGACCTTCCCGAGTCTGGTATTATGTATAATATGTATTTATTTATAAAAGTATACTCGTATGTATATCAGTTTCATAGTAACTATAACACAAACGCTGCTTTAGGGCTAGATGGCGCTGTGTGAATTATCTATATCTATATATCTATCTATATAGTATTAGTTTATTGATTTATAAGGAGTAAGTTTTAGATTTAACGTAGACAAAACATCTCTACAAAGAAGAAGATACGCCTTAGCAGTCCTGTAGACTTTTCATTTGTTTTTAATCCAGCCACTAAAGTACCTCGATTCTGATTTAAGCATGTTCACTTTAAAATATTTGTAGTATCTACGGATATAACATCGATGTAGGGCTCAATCGTGAGACTACAGATTGATGACAGTACTACACCTTTTTGTCACATTAACCTTGGCATCTGCTGATCCCGGCGCGTTCTATTGTAAAGACCCATCAGAGTATAAATTGGTCATCTGGCCAGCTTTCACAATGGCCGCGTGTTACAATTTAACGGGGAATTTAGACCGTTTAATCGATTTAAACTGTGTTGTATAGAAAACCGTGTGCTAGGATAGTTTATAAAAAAATTAAGTAAATAAGTAACTATTGTTTTACTTAGCTTTGTGTTTAAAAATTCAAACATTAAAAACCGACCGTTGGGGTCAATTAAGTAGAGTGCAGAAAAAATTTCGCGTTGAAAAGAGAAAATATAAATTTTTATCCATGCTGATTGACAACAACAGCCCTAAAAATAAAAACTAGCTTTATGTATTTGGTAGGAGTTTTGTCTATGGGTACCATTACGTTGATTCTTGAGAGGAGGTATTCTACTTAAAATATTTGTTCAATATTCTCAATTGTAGGATTCTTCGTCACTTGTTAACTAGAAAAAATAAACTAACGACAGACCCCAATATTACTTCACTTCAGTTTTAGGATTATGGCTCCAATGCCATTGGCATGGGCTTTGCCGGTATCGCAGTTATGTTAAAAGGTGACAGTGATATTGACAAGTTATTAAACAAAAAACGCGGGAGTTTCGAAAAGCTAATTTATTTGGAATCCTGAGGACAATACAAAATATTATTCATTGTAGATTCCAATATTAACCTGTCTCGCTAATTAGTTTATTTTGACATAAATATCATAGACTTAATGTCGTATGTATTTCAGTCTTAGAATATTAATATCCAACCCTAATTCGACTTACCGTAGACATCTGATACACTGGATATAAAAAATTTGATCTACTTAGTAAGCAGTGAAGGAATAATACATTTCTATAGATATTTCGTAAAATAATATATTCTAATAAAGCGGGTATATTGCGTATATTACATTAAATCAGTGGTGCTGGGACACTGGAAGGTATTTTACGCCGGTTGCATTCGAAACAGTTAATGCCCATTGATTACAATCGCTCAATATTTCAAATATCCAACTATGCGGCAGGTGGTATCGTTTTACATAACAAGAATTCAATATAGGCCATTTATCTTCGGTGCAACATGAAAAAATTAACCCAAATGATGTAATTATAACTCTCACGACGACCATCTTCGTTTTACGTAACCGCCTTGTACTGGTGAGAACCGGTTAATGACAAGATTCGAGCGCAATTATCCGGTGTTTTGGGAGCTAATGTGTTATTATGGACGAGCAGACGCCTTCGAAATGGTTTCAAATCAAGATTTTTGAAATTAGAATGCATTTAACGTTTACTCAGAGAAGATAAAAGTTTTTTTTTCTAACATAGGTTAGAAAAAAAAACTTTTATTATTTTATAAAATTTTGATACTGATATAGATCAGTATCAAAATTTTAAAGCAGTTTTAGAGAATTTTTTAAAAATCTCTTAATGTGAAAGGGTGATATAAAATATTCTCTTTTTCTTACTAGCATTTCAACTCGGTTGTATCCGAGCAATAAGTCAGAGTTCTAAGTTATCTTAGAACTAAACTTTGACCCACCTACTAGCTTCGATGTCCTTCAATAACCCTTCTTTATCCTGAGCATGAGAGCTGCTCATGTATGCTGATGATATTGCGCTGGCAGATTCGGACGGGGTAGGCTGGTGCGACGCGTGAAGGCGTGGAAGGAGTCGCTTGAGAACGGTGGTGTGCAGCTTAATGTGACGAAGACCGAGTACTTGGCCTGTAACTCCACAGATCCCACACTCGTACGCATAGGCGGCAACACGGTCAAGCGCACGGACCAAGTGAAATACCTGGGATCTGTATTTCATGCGTCTGGTGACATCGACTGCGACGTCAAGACACGCATTACTGCCGCGTGGGCTAAATGGTGTGAGGTAACTGGTGTCATTTGTGACCCCAAGATGCCGGTAAAGTTGAAGGGACAGATCTATAAGACCATCATTAGGACTGTCCTTTTATACGGCTGTGAAACGTGGCCGGTGTTAGAGCGACACAAGCAAGAACTGCGTGTCACGGAGATGAATATGTTGCGGTGGATGTGTGAAGTGATGCGGAAGGACTGTGTTAGGAACTCCCGCATTCGCGGCAGTCTTCATGTCCGTGACATTTTACGTGGGAAACAAATTTTTGGCCATGCTGCCTCCGCCGGGCCCCAGCAGGAGGGGTAGGCCCAAAAAGTGCTGGCTTGACGTCGTAAAGGATGATATGCGGGCCAATGGGCTCACTACCAGGGATGCTGAAGACCGTGCGAAGTGGAGAAGAAAAAGTCGGAAAGCGGACCCCGGGCGCCGAAGCGAGAGTTTGGCCACAGCCAAGCCAAGCCACAGGGATACACGTGGCTAATTTTTGTTTTTAAAGTCAAACTACCCTCTATTTGCTGTCATTGAACTAGTAAACAATAGATGCAACGATTCACTGATATTCTTGTTTAAAAATATCGTTGTATAGAGATAATTATATGTAATTTCCAAGTATTTCTTGTTTTTCATTTGGTTTATTGTTAACAAAAAAACTATTAAACCATGGACTAGTAATTGTATTACATATAACATTTTTGAAATCATACTAAAAATGAATGAATAATTCTCAACAATAAATTGATTATTAATAACTGATAATATAAATGTTGAATTTTGGAAGGATGTTTATTACATAATTACATCAAAACGGCTTAATGGAATTTGTTGTAATTTGGCTCCGATATACATATCTAGATAAATCTGTAATGTCGAGTACTAATAACCCGAAAAAGTCATGAGTAACAACGAGTGTTATATTTTTTCTTAAAATTATGTCTGTGCTAATAATAAAATTAGTTAATTTAAAAAAGCCACTTTCCCCCATCGCTCCATCTAACATGAAAAAGATTGTTAAGTAGATTAACAATCTTTTTCATGTTAGATGGCGCGCAGTAATAAAAACTTAAACTTAGTTATACAATTAAGTGTTTTTTACAACTTAACTAAGCCCCGATTAAGTGACCCTGCCCCGACATTACCCACTTTTATTACTTTCCATTACATTGTTGTTTCTCTTTTTATTATGGTTGTAAATGCACTGGTTTCGGAACGTTGCTTGGCTTGATTTTGGCGTCAGATACAGAGTTTTATTTTTAGCCACATTTTTGATAGAGTTTCGAATATTCTTTATAATTCTCTTCTCTGCGTCGAAGAATCTGCATCTACTTCTACATATAGGGCCTCGTGGAAGCGGTGTAGAAATATTTTCAATAAACATTTTGTTTTCACGTAAGTTATCGGCTAATTTCTCAAACGTCTCCATGCCAATGTAACTTTTTTCAACAAATAATAATAATAATAATTTGTGACATTTCACTACAGCACCATCTAGTCCCAAACTAAGTAGCATAGCACTTGTGTTATGGGTACTAAACAACTGATATACTACTTATACTTTATGTAAATAAATACATTTTATACATAAACACCCAGATGCGAGACGGGAATCGAACCCGTGACCTCCGCAAGCGTACCGAAGTGCGTTATCCGTTACGCTATAGAGGTCCTCAATAAATATCTATAAATTTATTCCAAGTAAAGGATAAGGTTTACCAGTATCCAGCCGTAAAGCCGAAGATACTATTTCTCTTCTTCAAATAAAGTATTTCTTTCTTTCTTCTTTCTTTCTCCGTGCAGGGACAGAGCAAGAATACTCATTTGCGGCCGGGGATGGCCAATCGTAATAAACAAGAAAACAATCCTAAATAGGTGGTAAATCCCATATATATGCTAACTGTCTGCTGCTAACTGTCACTAAATATACAGTGTAAACTCTATATAACGACAATTAACGGACTGAGCATTTTTCGGCGTTAAAGCGAGTGGTCGTTAAATGGAGGGAAATAAAAGATGTTACTTTACTATTCTATAATAATATATTTAGTATTTACTAATATAGCACACATTTACACACGAACATTATTATTCATACAAATAAGAACACCTTATTGCATATAGCCGTCTTCGTCTGATGTTTTTTGCTGCTCCAATATTTTACGAATAATTGTATTTTCTTATGTATTTTACTCATATCTTGAAATACTGCCGGATCAATTTGATTTGCTGCTGCTTGATTGCTTTGAAATAGAGTGCGCGTGATGCTATATAGAGTGTTTTGTTGTATATAAAACAAGATAAACCAACCAAATTTGATTTCGACGTTTTAAGGAGTTTGTCGTTAAATCTAGTGACGTTATAAAGAGTTTACACTGTACCGACATGATAACCTTGTGTAGTATAAGTAACCCAAGTCCCAGTACCCTGGCGAGAACGGCAGCAAGTTAGCAGTGCCTTTGGTTATCATGCTTAGGTATTTGTAACTTCTTTCTATTAAGTGGTCCATCAGATATCTGCTATTTCAAAACAGTAAAATACTAGAAAGTACAAGAAGAAGAATAGGCCGCTATATCTCGTTGCTAGGGCGTACAAGACGACTTCTGCAAGTTTAGATGCACCATGTAAAGAGAACCATTCCATTATCCATGGTTGGTTAATACCAACTGATGTTGGGAGATCAGACAGCAGTATGCTCTATAGACACTAAATGTAGTCCCATCTACTTTCTTGTGGTGTTTTTGTCTATGTGTAGTTTTTTTTCTCTGGATCCTAAGCCTTAATGTAGTTACTATAGTTACAATACCTCTGACACCATGAGTAACGAGTGAATTCCTAATTAATTTCATTTTAGAATAGGCTACACATTACAATAATACAAAAAAAATAGTTCCTAAAATTACATATGATTGTCCTAAAATAGGGTCCAGCTCAGAATTTGCTGGTCTATATGGCCAGCCTATGTGAGCCGCGTGGTACCACGGTGGCTCATCGATGACCTTATCTTTGGCATTCATTGCCAATCTGACTCACCTTATTTCACTCATGTTTTAATGGTAACTGTTATTGAAAGATACTATACTGCAAACATTATCTGAAATTCAGCTGGTTAATATAATACATAGGCGTGTCGAATAAGTATTCCTTTGTTTAGAGTAGGTTTAGAAATTTCCTCTATTGTACATACAGGACATACAAAGTTTCTAATCGTTTCGTACATTCGAAGGATTATCAATTTGTAGAATGCTAAACAGTTTGAGGTTAGTTAGTGTCTATAAAAACCTTTTTGTAAACTATACGAGTAAAATGCGATTTTAATTGAAACCCAAGGACCCAAACTAGGTCCCATTTATTTCAATGTATATAATAATTAGTTTGCGTGAATTGTTTACATCCATAAACGGTAGAATAGTCTCAATACCCTATCAAGATTTGACTTCCGTGGCGCAAAGGCTTTCGCCCGTCAGAGCGCCTGGTTCACGGATTCGATTCCCTTACCGAGTCTGGGTGTACATATTACATTTAATATGTTTATGTATTTATTTTCGAACGTAAAGCATATCAGTTGTCTAGCGTTTTTCAGCTTACTATGGGGCTAGGTGGTTCTGTGGGAATTTTCACAGTATACTTATTATTATTACTTCCAAAGCCCAATCTAGCCCTATATGCTATTTGCAAAACGCAAGTTTCTTCTAAAGTTTCGGAGACTAAATGCATTCGCCTTACTTGCCATTCATGAAAGCCGAAAATCAATTAGTTGTTGAGACCGGAGACTGGATTTGTTATAGGACGTATCAATGGTAAAATAATGACAACTGCATCATAATGCATCGTTCGAGTGAAACAAGAATAAATCATAAACAATATCAAATCTTTCATCCTACAGTTAACCTGAAAATACAAGCTATATTATATAAACTTATTTTTGTTTTGGCAATAGTGCTAATTTTCAAGGAATATGATTATCCAAATAATCCAACGGAAAATAAATAATCATATCAATCCAACATTAGGTGAGTTATAATTTTTTTTTAATATTTGATGTTCAAATCACTCCTGGAAAGTTTACCCAATGTCGCTTAGTGGTTGGTTGCCTTTCAAGTGTCGAAATAGTTATAATTTTAATAAAATTTTTGACATGAATACTAAGGCATATATGCCATTTAACAAAATAGTTTGTGCTTGTAACATAAAAAATCTACTAAAAACAATCACTAACGTCACATCGCTCCCTTAGTAATGTAAAGGCCTATTTCAAAAACACAAACTTTTGGGAAAACGCGTTTAAAGATTCGGGATTCTCGATATTTTTACTCTATCATTCATAATAATATCGTAATTTAAAGTGCTATAGTACTGATTTTTTTTATGTAGACTATGATAAACGTACTACAGTATTAACAGCTGAAACATTACAAAAAAAAATACTGGCGGCGCCTTACTAGTGAGCCTCTCTAGGAGGAAGAGGCGGGCGCGCGAGAGGGTGGTTTGAAAGGGACACAATTACAGTATTAATAAAAAATTAGCTTTTTCTGTTTTTGTGAAAGCCAAGTGGTAGAACAGTTGATATTGAGCCCATATAACGCAAAAAGTCAAAACCTCAAAATTTCGAGTTGTACCCATATATCACTAAGGGAGAGACATGTAAGTATATCTATGTTTAAATAAAGAATACCGAATAACTCAAAGCTACGAAGCTGGCTGAAGCGTTCTACTTTTGAAATTTATTCTTTTTTTGCTTCCACAGAGTAACATAAAGACTTCCCAAACAACGTATCTATCCGAACTCGTGTTCAATTTCTAAAAACGGGTCGTCGAACCGTCACGGATCGAAAAAATAACAATAGCAGGTAACAGGAGACGTGGGCCATCGGACGCATTTTAATTGAATATTTTTAATATTTTTAAATGTGCCGCAGAATTGATGTTAGATACGGTGTGAAATTGCCGCTGTGTTGAACGATTTGTTGATAAGTTATGTTGCAAACAATTTTAGGAGATTGTTGCAACAACAATTAAAACAACAACCACTGGAATATAACATTTAGAGATTCACAACTATGACTTCTAGCGTAACGAATGACTCAGGTTGTAAATAGCGACAAACGAGCCAGTTGTTTAAAAAAATAATACTTGATGATGACTGATTTAGTATTTTTTTAAATATTTTCTTCCAATTAAAAATGTAACGAGATTGTTTCGTGTGGTTATGTTGTTTGCAAGAAATATTTGAGACAAGATTGATTGTTCCCGGCAGCATGATAAAAACAAATGAGCAATAATAACAACAAATGATAAAAACTATTTAAAAACATTGCAACTGAATTGAACTGATTAATTTTATAATTTACATTATTGTTAATATTCAAGGCAAGACAATCGATTTTTTTATGAAGCTAAAAAAAGGATTTAAGTTTCTTAAACATTACAGGGTCCAATGAGTCTTGTACCGTCACAATAATAGTTTAATCAGGTGTAAAACGCCTTGTATCGCAGGAATGAAAAGAATAGAAAAATCAGTGCCGCTTCAAACGTATTAAAATCAAAAATACTCATCCGTTTGTTAATCATTAATTACAACTCTGAGTGCGACGTATGTTCTCCTGTCAGTTACAAAACATTGCACCTGGGTACGTTTACAACAAAATTGATAACTTCCTACTTCCCATTAATGTGCCCACATTTAATATTGTTTAGCTTTACTGTATTATGAATATTATAATGATTTTATCAAGATTAATGGCCGTGTAATGTTGAACTGTTATTATTACGACATTGTGAAATTTAGGGAAACGTGTAGTTAAATTATGTTATGGCTGAAGACATACAAACATTGTTACATACGAGGGTTATTTTAAAACTAAGGTCCGTTTACTTATAAAACAGAAAACATTAAATATTTTTCAAAATGTTTTATTTTTTCAATTCCTTACATGTGTATCTATTTTTCTACATATTTCCATATTTGTTTAAACATTTGTCATAACGTACTACAAGCTTATGTATGCGTGTGTATTCTGCGTGAATTATTGACCGTATTTCACAGTCGGCGGGCTGATCAATTGTTTTTTAAACATTTCGAAGTAGCACTGTACTTAGCTCACTGCAACAATAAATACCAATGCAAATGGGGTCGTTTGACGAACAAGGCATGCCGGCAGTTGGTACGCATGCGCGTTTTAATGTTTGCGCGATATTCGATTAGCTGCGACGATTCGGACTTTAGTTTCCGAATAATCCGAGCAGTTGCTCGCTATCAAGATTTTTAAGGGGGCGGACAATTATTAGGTAAAGCAATTTCTGAAGATTTTTGAACCAACCTCCCCCCATGTAACGTGCCGTTATGTTTTAGTGTCACCCCCCCCCCTTCCGCTCCCCCTCCCCAAAGTTACACAACACCCAAGTCACTATTTTTACCTAAAAGTCACATTTATGTTGTAAAAATTACTGGAAAGATGCTAAAATATCTTTCGTATTCCTGCCTCCGCTTGCCCTGCTCCTCCAAAATTGCGTTACTTTATTACTTGAACGCCTTCTAATGTTCAATCAATTCAATCAAACAACAATCATTCAATCAAACAGTGCAACCTCGATATTACACAACGGAAGGGATCACAAAATATTCATTATACCAAGTAATTGTACGATGCCGGTCACAGACGGAGATTTTACCGTACAAGTATGAGAAGGATAGCTCGAGAGCAGTGGACTGTATGAGAGAGGAGAGGGAGAGGACCATTGGTTAGAGATATGCGATGCCTTGCAGTAGGCAAAGAAATCCGCACTGACCTTAATTCCACCCCTTTTCGGTTATGGCACGGCCAATGAGTTGTAAGGAGTAACTGAAGCCGATTGCGCACGGCGCAGAGAGTGATCTTCAGAGAGGTCGAACGTCTCGCGCGTTTAGAGACTGACGCGATTATGATACTACTCTCGTACCATTCTTGCTTTCAACATTCACCTCACCGAGAGTGAGGGTAGATAACAAAATCAGGAGGCGAGATCTCAACTACCCTTTATGCAACGATCCTATAGTAATATACAGGTTAAGATAGGCTGAGATGGTTTGGCCATGTTGAGAGAATGAATGAAGAACGATTGACGAAAAAAATGTATAAGGCGAGTGTAATTGGAAGTGTTGGAAGGGGTAGACCTAGGCGGACGTTTCGGTCCTTCGAAGCGGCCTCCCTGCTGGCCGGATCCCCACCATGGGATCTCGAGGCCCGGGTCCTGGCGCTATTATACCAGTGGCGCCGGGACGCGGCCGAGCGTGGCTCTCGCCCCGCGCCTCGCGAAGTTGAGGTAAAGCGGGCGGAGCTGCGCGACGAGGTGCTCATGGTGGAGTGGAAGGAGCGCCTCGCGCACCCCAGCGCGGGCCTCACCACCATCGAAGCGGTGAGGCCCGTCCTGGCCGAATGGCTAGAAAGACGCCACGGCGCCCTGACCTTCCGCCTGACGCAGGTCCTCTCGGGGCACGGCTGCTTCGGGAGGTACCTGTGTCATATAGGGCGGGAGATGACGTCGGGGTGCCACCACTGTGGCGCGGGCGACGAGGAGGACACGGTGAACCACACTGTCGCCGTGTGCCCTGCGTGGCGCGAGGAGCGCCGTGCCCTCGTCGCCCAAATCGGCGTGGACCTGTCGCTCCCGGCCCTGATTCTGTCCATGGTCGGGGGCGATCCTGGATGGACGGCCGTCGCCTCCTTCTGCGAGGCAGTCATGTCCGCAAAGGAGGCGGCGGAGCGGTTGCGGGAGTTGACCACCACACTCCCCTCCCGCCAACGCAGGCCACGCCGGCGGCGCCGGAGGGTCAGTAACGACCTCCGGCCGCCGTAAAAAGCGGCCGCGGGCGGCCCCTCGGGGGAGGACCCGCCGCCCGCACTATTGCCGCGAGGGTGAGGGCTGCGTGCTGTTCCGCGGCCCCCCTCAACTCCTAGAGTTGTTAGGAGAGCGCCGTGGGGACGAAACCCTGACCCCCTGGCGCCAACACTTTAGAAGGGGCCCGCCTCAAGACAAAGGGCGGGCCGGCGCCGGCCCGGGCCACGAGATCGGCAGGCCATATATCCGTGGGCCCGGGCGTAGGCGATAGGAGAACAGCGGGGTTTTTTAGTGGGTAGTCGGATGGCCAATCATCTTTCCCGGAGTCCCACATATCCCTCGGTCCCCCCGGGCCGGGGGAACCCGTCAAGAGAGGTTTTTCCCCGAGACCAAAAAAAAAAAAAGGCGGACGTTTCGAGACCAGATCAGGGACGTCTTGAAAAAAGGCCAGGTCAAGAGTGCCCTAAACCGAAGGGCATGTATGAAGGGAATAATGAAAGTGGACGAAGCGAAACAAGTATGTAAGGATCGTAGCAAGTGGAAAGAAGTGGTCTCTGCCTACCCCTACGGGAAAGAGGCGTAATTATATGTATTTATGTATGTAGATAGGCTACAGACTAGGATACATTTAAACGAGGTAAGAAAACTTATTAAAGAACCTCAGTATTACGTGGATACTCATTTGCTTACCTTGTTAAAGCGAACCATCCACTAATAAATGAGGAACACACTAATGAAAACACAGTATTTTTTTTAAAAGAGTTTAAACAATTTAAAAATATATACGTACATCATTAAATAAATTTTAATAATATTTTGTGTCCTGTAAAAAATCGTTATATAGAGGTTTTGATAATTGTATTCGTAAGGATATATTTAGCATTAACCCTAAGGAGCAGTTCCAAGGGATAAGTAAGGTTGCAATCCGAATTTCCGCGTCAGTGCCCCGGTTCCACTTTCCGACTGTACTTCTCTACTTCGTACGGTCTTCGGCTTCCTTGGTAATGATGGATTCACTTAAAACTGTCAGGGAAATGGTATTAATCTCGAAATTATTGTTATTGCTGTGTATGACGAGACGAAGTCTTTGTACCAAAACATACAAAGAATATAAGTGCATGTTTAATGCCTTACCACATTACTACCCTTATTATTATTGGTAGGGTTTAATTAATAATGTTACCAAACAAGATCATCATCATCATCATTTCAGCCGGAAGACGCCCACTGCTGGACAAAGGCCTCCCCCAAAGATCTCCACGATGATCGGTCCTGCGCTGCCCTCATCCAACCTATCCCGGCGATCTTGACCAGATCATCGGTCCATCTTGTGGGGGGCCTACCAACACTGCGTCTTCCGGTACGCGGTCGCCATTCGAGGACTTTTCTGCCCCAACGGCCATCAGTCCTTCGAGCTATGTGCCCAGCCCACTGCCACTTCAGTTTTGCAATCATCCGGGCTATGTCGGTTACTTTGGTTCTCCTGCGAATCTCCTCATTTCTGATTCGATCTCGCAGGGAAACTCCGAGCATAGCCCTCTCCATTGCTCTCTGAGCGACCATGAGCTTTCTCATAAGGCCCATAGTTAGCGACCACGTCTGCGTTCCGTATGTCATCACTGGCAACACACATTGGTTAAAAACCTTCGTCTTGAGACACTGCGGTATTTGGGACGAAAAGATTTTACGGAGCTTCCCGAACGCTGCCCATCCGAGTCGGATTCGACGAGTGACCTCTTTCGCGAAATTGGACCTGCCTAACTGGATCGTTTGACCCAAGTAGACGTATTCGTCAACAATTTCGAAAGTACAGTTCCCAACTGTTACGGGGGTAGGTGCGACATGGACATTAGACATGATCTTCGTCTTGTCCATGTTCATTTTGAGACCTACTCCTTGGGAAGCTGTATTGAGGCCATCAAGCATATGGCTTAAGTCTTCCATGGTTTCAGCCATGATTACGATATCATCTGCGAATCTAAGGTGAGTGATGTACTCACCGTTAATGTTGATGCCCAGTCCGTTCCAGTCCAGAAGCTTGAAGACATCTTCCAACGCAGCAGTGAACAGCATCGGCGATATGACATCGCCTTGTCTGACTCCCCGCTGCAGTCGGATAGGCTTCGAGTTCTGATCCTGGAGACGGACTGACATGGTGGCGTTTTCATACAAACACTTCAACGCTTTGATGTATCGATAATCAATGTGGCACCTCTGGAGAGACTGAAGCACCGCCCAGGTCTCGATCGAATCAAAGGCTTTCTCATAGTCCACGAACGCCAAGCATAGTGGCTGGTTATACTCCTCCGTCTTCTGTATAACCTGCCGCAGCGTATGTATGTGGTCTATGGTGCTAAAACCTTTTCGGAATCCGGCTTGTTCGGGAGGCTGGAAGTCGTCAAATCTGCGCGCGAGACGATTCGTGATGACCCTTGAAAACAGCTTGTAAACATGGCTCAGAAGTGATATCGGTCTAAAGTTCTTCAAAAGGGTTTTGTCGCCCTTTTTGAAGAACAGCACCACTATACTTCCGTGCCAGGCCTGCGGCGTTTTGCCATCGAGGATGACGGAATTAAATAGCTTCTGGAGGATTTTAAGCACAGGAGTACCACCAGCTCTCAGAAGCTCGGCTGTAATTCCATCATCACCCGGCGCCTTGTTGTTTTTAAGCTGTTTAAGGGCCACACTAATCTCGTACAGACTGACGTCTGGGATATCTACGGTGTAGTGTCGGGTTAATTTGGCTCTTGGGTCTTTAGCCTTGTTGTTAGCAGGTGCCCGTGTGGTCGTGTATAGCTGTCCGTAGAACTTCTCGACTTCCCTCAAAAGTTCGGGTTTAGATGAAACGACCCTGCCGTCGTCGGTCTTCAACTTCGTCAGTTGGCTCTGCCCAATAGACAAGTCTCGTGCGAATACTTTAGAGCCCTTGTTACGCTCTATAGCCGCCTTTACACAGTCTGTGTTATGGCGGCGGATATCGCGAGTCAAGGACTTGGAGATCTGTCTATTTAGCTGCCTATACTGGGAAGCATCGTCCGGGGACTGAAGGGTCATTTGACGTCTCACATCCATCAATTTGAGAGTAGAATCTGAGATTTTTCCGGTTCTTTTTGAACGGCTGGCCTTGAAGAATTTAGACCCGGCCGTTTGAACAGCTTCCACGAACCTGTTATTATACTCGTCCACGTCAACGCAGTCACCGAGGCATTCGAAGCGGTTTTGCAATTCGAGTTGAAAGTTTACCGGGTTTTGGATCTGTATGGGTGCAGGTCGGAGCGTAGACTTCACCAGTCGAGACCTCTCCAATTTTGGATTGATATTCAATGTGCCTCTTACTAAGCGGTGATCACTCCCAGTTTTCACCGAATTGATCACAGAGACATCATTGAATATCTGTCTTTTGGTCGACATAATGAAGTCAATCTCATTTTTGGTGGCACCATCGGGACTAATCCAAGTCCATTTGCGTTGTTCTGGCTTCATGAAGAAGGAGTTCATCATATACAGGTCCTCCTTCTCCATGAAGTCGGCCAGCATCTGGCCTCGGGTGTTCCGATTTCCGAACCCAAATTGCCCCACTCTCAACTCATCGCCGCTACGTTTCCCCAATTTTGCGTTGAAGTCTCCCATGACAACGTTAAAGTGGGTTTTAGAAGTGTGGATGGCTGTTGAGATGTCCTCATACATGGCTTCCACCTCTTCGTCAGGATGTGTCGAAGTCGGAGCGTAAACCTGAATGACCTTCAACGAATACCGTTTGGTAATTTTGAGTATTAGGTACGCTACCCTAGTCGAAACACTCCCCACCTCAGTAACGTTGTTCACAAGAGACTTGTGAACGAGAAATCCGACACCACCTTGGGACAGTTGGTCGCCCTCCCGGAAGTAGAGCAGATTTCCGGAATTTAGGATTATTGAGTCCTCTCTCTGTCTTCGGACTTCAGATAACCCCACAACATCCCATCGCAGTCTGCTCAAAACTTCCTCCAGTTCCTCCAACTTCTCGTTGGTCCGCAGTGTCTTGACATTGTATGTTGCCAGGGCCAAAGGTCGTCGTTCTTGGTAGCGAATCCGAACCCGGGGATTCTTCGCACCCCCTGCCCCGTCGCTTATGTGGCTGCTACCGTGACCACCACGAACGGGGCCGCCGGGGACTAGGGGCCGGGGCCTGTGTGTATCTGTCATTTTAGGGGGGGGGTTTCAAGATTCCTAACAAGATTCCTAATTAAAAATATTTAAATTTATTTCCCAATTATGATATCAAGTCAGTCACAAACACGAAAATAATACATACATACATCACTGAAAAAGAACATTAAAAAACAAAAGAATTTTAAACTTTTTTCGACTTTGATCTAAAGGACCGATCAATCTTTCTATAAATCCAAATGTAAAAAATAAGATATCCCCCTAAAACTTTAAGTTGCCAGTACTATTAACCCTTAAAACATTGGAACATTAATTTAAAACGAGCGACACACAAATCCAAAGCTGTCACGGCATATTTACGATCGGTTGCCATCTTGAAATTTGTGTCAAAACTGTTTATCGAGTTTTGTTTGGTGACATTATTTTCAATGTGGTATCTGAGGGGTTTATTACATTCGGAGATCAATCTAGGAGTCTTGGACTCCCACGGTGGCATGCACCGTTTAGGCAGTCTTTCTCATGTGCATATTATAGCATAATTGCCATGTACCGACGGTGAAAGAGAACATCACGAGGAAACCTGCATTCCGAGATTACCGGTATGTGTTCCCTCTAGCGCCCCATGCGATGGACCGATCAGATTCGCACTGCCCTTGAAACCACTGCCCACGACGCTTTACACTCTGCTTCCGACAGGGGCAGATGGCGGCAAATAATACGCAACAAAGTACTCTGTCGAGATGATCACGACCCTCAGCACTGAGGAAACCGACGCGAGGAGGAGGAGGTTCCCTCTAGGGGAATACCCGACCGCAGCGGTGGGTCATTATGGGCTGTTATTATTAAGCACAACAAACTTAAGGTCGCATCACTTTTATATTGATAGCTAAGCAAGCCTTCTTAAACAACCTTATTTTAAAACGTTTTATTGTTTTCTGAAATTCTAGTTTTTTTTTTAATTGCTGAGAAATAGCAGACGGGCTGACAGCCCTCTTAATAGTAAGCAGTTACCGTCGCCTATAGATGTTTGCGATACTAAGGGCATCGCGAACACGCTGCTGTCCCATAGGAGTACAGGAACCTGGGTCACTAATGCCGAAACAGGCCGAAACACAACATAAGTTGCATATTTAAGGCCAAGGGTGGTTGCCACCCAGATGAGCTTGGGGTCCTATCACGGCACGGAGTTAAAGTATTATAGAGATTTATAATTAGACTGCGGCTTCGGTCTCTTTATGAAATCTTGGTGGGCGATTATGAGATATACTAATGAAATTATTCGATTATGAACTTTATGAAGATATCTCGAGAAACCTCGATTATAACAGGTTAGTTAGTTACTAATTTAGTTAGTAGTCGGGGTCGTGAGTAGAAGCAGCGAGAGACGATGGTCCGACGACTTGCGTGGCAGAGCGCGGGTAAGTACGTGAGCGTGGGGAGGGGATAGCACTGTGTGCCCTCCCGCTCGCACGGATATCTGATATGATTAATGTTGTATATCTGACTTTTTTAAAATTAATAGCGCATGTTACAACAACAAAGTGATATATCAATAATCATGACACACTTTAAGAATATTGTTTTCATGATAAGTAAACTTACTGTTAAATGACTCCACCAAAAAAGCGTCACGTATCACACCACCGGAACAAAACAGACGACGCCTGTCTGTTCTACTCAAAAGCTAAAATAAAAAGCGACTCTCGAGTCTCGACTTTTTACAATAGGAATTCATAGTAATACAAATTAATAACGTCATTCGATTATGAAAACATATTAGTTACAAATTTCTATTAACATTAGTACTACAAAGTAATTCGATTATACTAATCATAATCGCCCACCACTAATTACATCGTCTGTACAACGGGGAGTGTTCTGAAGAAATATTTAGAATGGTGCCCTCGTCGTCTTTCTATCACCGCACTGCCCGCCATCGGCTAGGTGTTCATTCCCATATCTTGGAGCCTCTTCTTTCTTGTACGAAACGGTTCTCAAGAACGTTCATGTTGCGTACTCTCAGGATCTGGAATGAGCTTCCGGCTCAGGTTTTCTCAGCGCGGTTCGATATGGGATTATTCAAAAAAGGCGTTATAAAATTTCTTCCAGGCCGGCAGCGCGTTGGTAATACCTCTGGTGTTGCCTGCCAGGGTGGGCCGTTTGCCTGTCTGCTGAATTCTAGATATAAAAAAATATCATGAATTAGAAAATCTCCTATAGTAGGAATCAAGACTAGCCTATGTTTATTTATGTATTACAAAGGCACGCCAACAGTAAAGTATACAATTAGTTTACATGAATTTTGAAAATGTACAGGATATTGTCTTATAAATGATAATTATGGGTGTACGCAACATAGTTTAACTATGTTCTATTATTGCACATATATTTGGGCCAAATAATCCAATTTCGTGTATCCATTCAAACTTTCTCATTTATAATAATAGTATAGATTCTCAAAATATACAAAATCTTAAACTTAGCCCTCTGACCTGGAAACAGTGACCTGACACTGTAAGAACAAACGACTTCAGATTTCACGCGAAATAAAGAAGCTAAGCCTCACTTGTTTCAATTCTGCACGCAAGTAGCAGGGGCGGAGAAAGAATACTAACCTCTGTGGCCGGGGTCGGCCTGTCGTAAAAGGCGACAAAACAACCCACCCTAGCTACGTGGTAGGGCCTCAAGCCCGTCTGGATGGCGACCACCTTTGGTCTTAAGTATGCCGCCATAATAACCTTGTGTTGTGTTCCGGCATTAGTGACCCAAGTTCCTGTACCCTTATGGGACAGCAGCGTGTTCGCGATGCCACTGGCGTTGTATACACCTATAGGCAACGGTAACTGCTAAATCCTAAGCGGGCCGTCAGCCTGTCTGCTGTCCTACAGCAATACAAAAAAAAGTAGTAAGATCAGTGTTTTTATTAGTGTGGAGAAACAGACAGGCTGATGGACCATGTTATAAGTAAGCAGTTACCGTAATCTATGGATGTTTGCGACGTTAGAGGCACCGCTAACACGCTGCTGTCCACGCAGCGGAACTAGAATCTGAGTCCCTTATGCTGGAATACAACACAAGGTGGTCGCTGAAAGCCTTACCATCTAGCTAGTTTTGTCGCCTTGTACCCCGGCCGCTTACTGACCCCAGGTACTGACCTGTTAGTGTACTGACACTAACTCCGTCCCTGCTCGTAGAAAAATATAATAATTGTTTGACTATATAGACGATGGAAGATTTTATTTATGGTAAGGATCTATACAAGAGACAGTACCCTCGAATATTAAAAAAATCCCACTCAATGGTTTTTCTTTGCACCTTTCATTCAGTGGTTATGTGCGTTTATTATTAAGCGATCAGCATTCTTTAAATCTTCAACATGCCTTTTCAACTGGATACAAGTTTTATACAATTTTACGTCACCATCTTTGAATTATTGTTAAAACCATTTAACAGTAACAAACACAATTTTAACTGTCGTTTAACTTTGTACAACTTTAAAAATGTATCATTCATACGAATACGAGTTTTAAATCGATTTTCAACTTTAATAACACAGTATAAAGTTTACAGTATTTGTTTCTTATTTTCCTTGAATGGTAATTTATTTGTTTGCTCTAAAAGTGGATCCATTCAATAATGGTTGACATGAATATGGAATTTTGTTTTAAATAGTGTTTTGGTTGACTCTGGATGTATGACCGACAGTTGCGGTTATTTTTTTTTATTGCCGAAGGAAAGCAGGCAGTCTGACGGCCCACTTAGAATTTAGCAGTTACCGTCGCCAATGGGTGTTTGCAACGCCAGTGGCATTGCGAACACGCTGCTGCCCCCCATAAGGGTACAAGTACTTGGGTCACTAATGTCGGAATACAATACAAAGTTATTATGGCAGCATACATAAGACCAAAGGTAGTCGTTATCCAGACGGGCTTGGGGCCCTACCACGTAGAAAACTGATTTGTGTAACTTTTTGAAATGGCTTCACTTGTAGGGATATTTAACGGATTTTTTAAATCACTGATACAGACACTGCGGTGACAATTATTACATATACATACATCTCGTTGCCCTGGTATAACAATAATAATTGTATTTAACACAATAATAACAAATGAGTCTTCGTCGTCTTTCTACCACCGCACTGCCTGTCATTTGCTGGGCGTTCATCTCCATTTCCTGGAGCCTTGTCATGTTACGTACTCTGCGAATTTAGAATGATTTTCCGGCTAAGGTTATCCCATCACAATACGATATGAGGTTGTTCAAAATAGGCGTTTTTCTTTTTTTAGATGCCGACAGCGCGTCGGCCATGCCTCTAGTTTTGTAAACGTCTATAGGCGACGTGACCATCTGCTACCGGGTGGGCCGTTTGCCTGTCTGCTGAACTCAAGCTATACGTACATATAGCTCGTGAAACGCGAAAGTCGTTGTGACACGTAGATACACATAGACGTTGTTTTAATATTACATAAAAGTAAATGAGTGAATTAACGTTGCTTCAAGTCCCCGTATCTTCGACGTAGGATCTAGAATTTAATATTTTCACTAATATCTATAAGTATTCGCCGACAATTAATTAAAAAATAAGAGATGGGGCATAATATTCATTATGCCTGGAAGAGATCGCTCTAAGCCAATGGTCGGCAACACGCGGCTCGCGAGCCGCACGCGGCTGGCTCCTCGGCTACGGCTCTTCCGCGAAATGTCTCTCAGGCACGGAATATTACTTATTATATTGTATCCGTGCAAGGGCGGAGAAAGAATACTGCCTTTTACGGCCAAGGTCAGCCTGTCGTAAAAGGCGATAAAACAACCCACCCTAACTACATGATAGGGCCCCAAGCCCGTCTCGATGGCGACCACCTTTGGACTTAAATATGCCGCCACAATAACGTGTTGTGTTCCGGCATTAGTGACCCAAGTTCCTGTACCCTTATGGAACAGCAGCGTTTTTGCGATACCACTGACGTTGCAAACACCCATAGGTGACGGTAACAGCTAAATTCTAAGTAAGCCGTCAGACAGTCTGCTTTCCTACGGCAATAAAAATATATTTTCTATAATTATTTCCATAATATTGTCTAGTACTAGAGCAAAGCATATTATGTTAAAAAAATGGGTCTTTTGGATGGCAAGGTTACCGACTATTGCTCTAAGGGATTGTTGATCGAAGTCTAAGGGGGATAAGACAGCCGATTTTTTTGTCATCGTTTTTTGTATTAAACGTGGTTTTTTTGTACTTACAAATTTCGGTGAAATAACGAGTTATCTATCCATCTAATATTCAATTTTCTCTTATTATAATAAAACACATAGTTATGGAAAAGCGACAGTGATTGAGAAGCTGAAAAGTGATAGCTTATTAGCCTGACGTTGACCGTGTAATGTGAAGAGAGGAGCGTCATTGTAACAAGGAGGATGCTAGAAATGAGAATGGATGGATATAAGAGGAGAGGTAGACCAAAAAAAAAGATGGATGGATTGCGTAAAAGATGATATGGTTAAAAAAGGTGTGAATGCTCAGATGACGGCTAATAGAGGAGAGCGGAAGAAGAGAACATGTTGTGCCGACCCCACATAGTTTGGGGTAAGGCAAGGAAGAAGAAGAAAAAAAATATATAATAATTCAATTTTTTAAGTGATGTATTTAATTGCTTTGGTTTATAATAGTCGGAATAAAATAGTGATGCAAAGTGTAGATTACTAAATCGAATACGTTTAAGTCGAAATAATATTTTTAAAATTACTAAACAGCCAAGTGACCTTTAATTATAATGTGATTAATCTTTATAAACTAATAAATAACTTGAGTTCTTACTCAATCTTACTTAAAATTGCAATTTACTTCTTGATCGATGTTACTTAATAATTAATTTTTGGTTACTTTATCCATCAAATCTACTGTATAATTTATGCGGTATAAATCGAACTGGCTAAAAGTATTGAGTAATAAGTTAATAGAATATTGCTTAACCGTTTAACATTATCACTTTGAAATGCGTAAAATTAAGACCATAACTAAAAGGTAAGTAAAATTTGTGATGAAACCATTGCGCCGAAGGCCTGACGCGTTTACCTGTTTTTTTTTTTTTATTTCTTTAAAAGCTCGAAAGAGAAGGAAAATAAATGTTCTAAAAGCGTGTGTTGTTTGTGCTTTGGAAATCGGAGCGGCCAAGACCGAGGGCGACGCCACTGACAATGCAAAACATCAGTCTAGTTATATTATCCCATCGAATTGAAAACGTATAAGATTATTGTAAATTAGGTGTTCGAGTGCACCTCTTAATTTCGGTCGGCCTTTCCGAGCGTGGCCGGTGTGGCAACCATGCGCGGCGCATTCTCCACCAATCCAGACCAACTTCATACCAGTTTCTTGCCGACTCCCGATGACGGTGGACCTGTACCAGTCCGCTAACCAAAAGTATCGAGTAATAATCAGTTAAATATTGTAAAGTGACTGGAATTTTTTAAATTAAGTGTTAAATAGTGATGGGAAAGTCGAACAGGTGTTGTTTTCATGGATGTGTACGATGACAGAAAGTTTTCGTATTAAAAGTTGCACTTTGAAAAATGTGTGCGTAAGACGGTGTTGGCCTGATGGGATTGCAGTGCGGCCAAAGTGTAGTTAGTGATGTGAAATGTGATATGATTAGGCGATTTAGATGATCGTCGTTGCCCCTTGTGATATATTTAGTTTAGTTACCAAAGATTCCTCATGATCTTATACATTAGTTTGTGTTTCATATTAGTAGTTTTAGGTAAGTAATTAACAGTTCTTTCACTGTTCATACTCCAGCGCAGTAGGTTATCGGGAACGTTTAATAACTTATCGGAAACACTCGTTTATATTAGTAGTTAATTACTATTGAATTGCAATTATAATTTATCGATCTCAGATATATTTTATTTGTATTAATTTACATATAATACTGAAATTTAATAATAATATGTTTAAATTAAACTATATTTCATAAGTTATAGTCACATGGAGTTTTAAAATTATTAAAAATTTTGTTTTCTTTGCTTGCATTTGACTAATATCTAAAAAGTCGCACCGAATATACACTATTAATAAAATTAACCGTTACTCGTAATTTATATTTGAAATAGTAATAAACAATTTTAAAATGTTCCAAGCATTATTTGTGTTAGAATGAATGAAATGAATGAGTATTTAAATATAGAACATAAATAAAACAAGCATTAGAGTTCCAAAATATTTCCATGTCAATTAGTACGGCGATAAATATAAATAAAATAAATAGTTAAATATGTAACAGTAAATTTATCAAGACACAAACCCTTACTCCGTTGTGAGTAGAGTTATAGTCTATTTAGAGTTGAAATAAAAACCCAGGGGTTAATTACATATTATTTATATCATTAACTTGTTCAAGCTTACTAATTAAGGCGTATCTGTTGAAATAAATATATCTATTATGCCCATATAAGTACGTAATTATTGTAATGCTTCTTACATTTGATCCAAAGTTTTCTTCTGTGTCCGAAGTCACTTCTGAAGATAATCACAAGCCGTTTATGCTTGGCCATTAAACATCGAAAAAGTGTTTAGTGACCTAGGTTCCTGTACCCTTATGGGACAATAGCGTGTTCGCGGTGCACGTAGCGTCGGCAACATCCATAGGCGACGATAACTGCTTATTGTCAAGTGGGCTGTCAGTCTTTCTGGTGTTCCTAAGCAATAAAAAAGGACAAGATATTGGTGATTATATTACCGTATTTAATTGTGATACACGGCTAAATTACTCTTATGAAATGCATAGATGCCAGTTACATGGCAAACGGTGTTCTGCAATATTAATAAAAAAACATTTTGGGCAGGATTTCCGTAAAATATGTTCCTAGTGAGCGTCTACATCGCGAAATAAGTGACTGTTCTAAATTTAAATTTTATAAATCATAATTATATTCTTAAAAACGTTAGTAAAATGTTACACAGTTTTTTATTACATCTATTTTTTAAATGCGATTGGCCGTTTTCGAAAAAGGAATCTCTTATTCTTCGAAAAGAACAAGCTTCTCTGACTGTATGTATAACGTCTCACTTAGCAAGAACTTTGGCAGCCACTTTTCGGCATTTTTATCCCGAGGAAACTTAATTGTACCACCATGGTCCGTGTAGAAGTTGACGTGGTCATGTCGGCCTCAGTGTCCTGGCCCTAGCGCGGTAGCTTTTGCTATACTTGTCAAGATGTAATGAATAGCGGCGGAGGAAATGGCATACTAACTAAAAACTCCGTTTGCCTTTTTTAACCTTAGTCTTATGCGAAGTGTCACAAGATCGAATTATGGTCATTGCTCTGCTGCGCCCCGGGATCGTTGTCACCTAGGAGAAATGTCCCGGGTGACATTTTCCCCGAGTTAAGTCACCTTTCGACCTTCCTATTCAGACATATTTTACGTTTATAACAGTCTATAAAATTCCGTTGGGCACAGGCCTCCCCCTAGAGACAATAAGCAGTATACCCTTCACACTTGTCCAAGGCGGATTGGTAGGTTACACATATCGGTCATCTCGGCATTCAGGTGTCCTCGCGATGTTTTACCGATGTTGTTTAGTTGACCCGGCAAACGTTCTGCCATATGAATTTAAAAAAAAGTAGCCTATGTCCTTTTTCAAAATCCAATCTATGACTATACCAAAATTCATCAAAATTGGTTCAGCGGTTTAGGCGTGAAAGCGTAACTAACAAAAAAGATCCTATAATATACACATTAGGTGTGAAAAACTATCGGTACATGTAAGATTTGAACCCGGAGACCAACCTAGAGGAGATTTGTCTCCGAGTACCACTGAGCTGCCAGGTATCTTCCACGTTCACCAAGACCTATGAATATAGAATATTCGAGAACGCGTTACTTTAGTTTTAATAATTCAATAAATTTCATCGGAACAAACCCCACTGTCGCCTCAGCTTGCGATAAGTACAGAGGTTTTCTATGAAACTCACCGGGTATAAGTTCTAACACACACCTATAATTCGCTTAGAACTGCTTTGATCCGGTTAAATATAACACTATATGTAGATTTACAACTAAATAATAGTAATTATACTTGTATTTACTTACGTTACTTATTTATATATAATTTTGTGGAATTCGTAGAGTGTAACAAAATTTGCAAAACCATTGTTTATTTATTTCTAAGAAAATTTAACATTTACCAACCAGTCTTTAGCGTAATGCAGGCATGAGTATTTTTTTGTAATAACGTATGTTCTTGGAATTTATTATTGAAGTTTTAAAATGTCGATTATAATATTGATTTTTTAGGGCGGAGTAAGAATATTTACCCCTGCGGCCGGGGTCAGCCTGTCGGAAAAGGCGACAAAATAACACTAGCTAGTGGTATTGCCCCAAGACTGGATGACAATCACCCTTGGTCAGTCAGTGGCGGACTTGCCCTAAGGCCCAGGAGGCCCGGGCCTAGGGCGACTAGATATTAGGGGCGGCCAATCGTGACAAAAAATTCACTGATGATAACAAGAAATAACTCAAAGTACGTAAATATTCTAAAGGCTCGCGCACATTATGGTGGGCCGCACTGTACCGCATCGTATAACAATAATCTCCCTAAATCACTTATTAAATCTTATCTTGTATGAGAATAAACCTGTAATTAAATAAATAAAACCATTTTAAATGTTTTATTTAAATGTGCAATTATCCCTGAAACCTCGGAAAATATTACAAACTAGCAGATTATAGTTAACTAAATTTCTTAATCGATTTCGATAAAATTTGGCAAAAAAGTAAATTCATTATGTACTCAATATGATGGGTGGTGAGAAAGGGGGGGCTGGTACATGGCCTGGGGCCTAGGGCGGCCAAGACTGCAAATCCTCCACTGCTTGGTCTATAAGTATGCCGCATTATAACCTTGTGTTGTGTTCCGGCATTAGTGACCCAGGTTCTTGTACTCCTATGGAGCGTGTTCACGGTGCCTGTAGCGTCGCAAACATCCATAGGCAACGATGACTGCTTTCTATTAAGTGGGCCGTCAGTCTTTTTATACAAAGCTATAAAAAAGTGTGTGTGTGTGTGTACTTATATACGCCCGTAAGAAGTTATACTTCTTTGGGGTAACCAGATAGAAATCATTCTAAAAATTTTATCCTTCGCGTTATCCTACGTTTGTAGAAATTTACTTTAGTTTATAATGTAAATAAATAAATACAACCGTCAATTAACCTCAAATTCTACAAACGTACTCAAAGTAATATGTAAAAACCACTTTTATCACTTATAATCTAATCTTTTTTTATATTTGTTTTTTTTTTGTCACCTACGAGCATATCCCCTATAATCCCATAATAATTACCATTCCATAGTCACGGTTTTCGTATTCGCGGCATGTTTACGGAACGTATACCCCGCGAATAAAGAGCTATTACTGTATACCATTTTATTCTTGTCCATTTTTAAGAAATTATTCCATAAACGTACCAAAAAGAAATTTAATTTTGGTCAGCGGTCATTTTATTTTGTTAGAAAGTAGTTCACTTTGCCGTGACCAGTTTAGTTATAGGAACGTGACATCTTACACGATTTCTAGCACTTACACTGGTGCGCTCATAATTAATTAATGGTTCATTTAATATCAACAATGCAAATTAATTTAAACAAGTATGTAAGGATCGTAGCAAGTGGAAAGAAGTGTTCTCTGCCTACCCCTACGGGAAAGAGGCGTGATTATATGTATGTATGTATGTAAATTAATTTAAATGAACAGGTAAATTATTACCGATAGTATCAATCAATTATTTAAGAGCTCTTGTCGGTGGAGCATCTTACAGTATCTCTACATAGCGCCTATTCTTTGACCTCTTAATACGACATGACATCTAGTTTTTATTTTACTTGTTCCATAAACAATACCGATAGTATATTAGCACAGTTTATATCAAGGTTTTGTTTCTCATGATGGCATGGATGACTGAATGAATGAAAAGCACTTTATTACATATAGATACTTAACACTAATTAAAAATATACAGAAGAAATATAAAATTGTATTCTATGAGCGACCTTATCGCTTAGAGCAGTGGCCGCAACCTTTTCATCCAAAAGAGCCACATATAATAATAATAATTCGTATTGAAAAAAAATGTAAATAATAAACTACATATTACAGATAAAATACACAGAACTCAGAGAAGAAATAATCAGAGTATGGAAGATGGACAGAGTATATATTGTGCCAATCATACACACTAACACTTACATCACTATATTTTATTTTTACTGCATCGCCTATGTGTGTTTGCAACGCCGGTGGCATCGCAAACACGCTGCTGCCCCATAAGGGTACAGGAACTTGGGTCACTAATGCCGAAACACAACATAAAATTATTATGGCGGCATACTTAAGACCAAAGGTGATCGCCATCCAGGCGGGCTTGGCCTTACCACGTAGCTAGGGTGGGTTGTTTTGTGTGTCGCCTTTTACGATAGGCTGACCCCGACCGCGGAGGTCAGTGTTCTTTCTCCGCTCCAGC
The DNA here is from genome assembly GCA_963693495.1 of Malacosoma neustria. NCBI lineage: Eukaryota > Metazoa > Arthropoda > Insecta > Lepidoptera > Lasiocampidae > Malacosoma > Malacosoma neustria. The sequence continues at coordinate 9,278,553 of OY856395.1, read as the reverse complement.
ACGGATAAAAAACATCTACAGTAGGTATAGTTAGAAATTTTTTTGCAAGCTACATCTTTGGGTACCTCACAAGAAAATGTACATCACTTGGCCTAGGCACGTGATGTCTCATAAACCGAAATGCCACCAACATTTCGAGCAACAAAGATTGTACATAGAAACATAATAATAATAAGCTTTATGTCCAAATTGTAGGCACACAGAGAAATAATAACACATACAATTGATCCATAGAAACAAGAAAGATGTGCCCTATCTCTCAAACTAGGCATAGCCTGTACCGTGAGAGGAAGGTATACTAATTAAAGTTAATAGATACTTAATACTCAATAGAAATTTATTCAGAGACACTTTTTTAACATATGCTTTGCTAAAAGCAAAGTACCTAAAGGTACTAGGAAAATTACAGAAATAATTTTAGATAAGTAACATTTAAAACAAGCGGAAGAGCCGCCAGCCGAGGAATCAGAGCCGCAGGTTGTCGACCACTGGCTTAGAGCTATTTTCCAGGCAAACCGTATGCTCTTAGGTTCATTGCTCAACAATGGAATATTACGTACTGTTGTTATTATGTTTCGAACATATATATTAAACTTAATTACATCAGTATGACGTCATACTCCGATTAAAGGGCACAGGTTTCGCCCTAACCATCGTAATTAATACCCACTTGAACCAAGCTTTATAATTTATATGTATGTCAATAAACTTTGAATCGATTTTTCGTGATAAAGGCCGTTTTCAAGAAATGACATTGTTTTTATAATTATTATTATGTAAGGAATATGTTATAATTTTCATAAATAACGCGAGTATAGTTAGTCTATTGTTGTGTTTCGATATTAGTGACTCAAGTTCCTGTACCCTCTGGGCCAGCAGCGTGTTCGCGATGCCCCTTGCGTTGCAAACACCCATAGGCGACGGTAACTGCTGAACTACAGCAATAAAAAAAATTTAAGTAAAATATGATACATATGATTATATGAATAAATGAAAACTATTGTTCCACCGAAATCATATCATCAGTATTCGTAAAGTAGAAGTAGGTAAAATTATTCAATATCAAATATTAAAGATATTAGTTCCTAATATATTGGGATAATACACACAGCGCCATGTAGTCTCAAAGTAGCATAGCACTCGTGTAATTGGTGCTCAATAACTAATACACGAAGTATTATATACCTTTCTTTTATAAATAAATACATATACATAAACACCTAGAATCGGGAACCGAACCCGTGGCACCCGCAAGGGTTCTAACGTGAAAAATACGTTGCGCCACCTAAGTCATCAAATTAGCACAACTAATTACTTGATAAATTACTGTTACTCACCTTAATTGTGTGACAGTACCGAATAATAAAAAAATAGCTGCTATTCGTCACAAATAAAATGAAAGCGTATAAAATAAAAGCAAGCGGAGTACATACCATCGATTTTAAAACATTCCAAGTTTTTGTCAAAACGCCGAAACAAAGCGATTTTGATTTGCAACTATAAAATATCCAATAAAATTTCACGATCGGCATTCTTGACCGCAGATCGTATTATTGGAATAATGCAAGTACTTTAAAAACTCTCGTTCATTCCATTCGGTTTCGAGAATGAATGATACAATGTTAAGCCATTCGTTTAAAGTTTAATTTTATATTTCGAATAATGTTTTGAGTAGCAACAATTCACCAAGATTCATAATATTATTGAAGACATATTCGCTATTCGTTTTATTGTAAAACATTTTTCGAAATTAAAATTCTTATTAAATAGATTTGAATGGGAGGCACCGTTGCAAGGCTCTGGTCCTTCTCGGATCGCAGTATTTAGCGTGTGAACTTCACACGCTAAATACTCGTGAAGAGGTTGCGTTTTTCCGGCTTACAAGTCGAATAGGCCCTCTTTATTCGTAGCGTCGTTAGCGGCAACTAATCGATTACTGCTTCCGCTCACTAACAGGCTGAGGGTCTTAACTCACACTCAGGAGGAGTCACTACCCAGATGATAACAAAATGTTTCAAAACTGAGATTGAACCCTCGCATACGAACGTATCCTTACATAGCCTCAGAACTTAGTTGTTGCAATAAAAAAAATGTCAGGATTTCTTAATATAACATGTAAAACAATGTTTCCAAGAAAAAATTATATTAGAGAGAAAATTTAAGTATATTTTATTTATAAATAAAATTTCTTTGTACAAGAATATTAATTTCTTCGAAATCTAACCGATTACTGACAACATTATCTCCCTTTAATGTTTTAATTCATAATGTTCTATAAGCTCTTAAAAGGTTTGAAGGTGTTTTTGTGAAGTAATTAATTTGTGGAACCGAAAATAAACTTATAATTTCGGGATTCGTCTTTATTCATACGAGACGTGTAGCGCCATCTGTTGTCGAATAGCTAAAATATTCGCTCCTGTTTTCATTTTTATATTATATTGCTTTTTCATCTATTGTAAATATCCTATTATCTATATAATATATCTCATTATTTTACCACAAAATAATATATTCTCACTTTTGGGCTTGAGCTTTTTCCACCATAGGATCGGATAATATAACCCACCACTCTTGTTCTAGTTGGATTAGATGGGGGTTACCCATCTCGTTATGTGGGTTTCCTTGAGTTTTCCTTCACTATTGGTACCTTTCAATTATGCTATAATAAGTACATTAGACAAATAAAACTGATCAAATGGTACACGACATTATCTATGGGAAACGAACTCCTGAGCGCTCAGCTGCTCTACAACTAGACCGCTTGGCTACTAATAATTGGATGATGATTGATTTGGTACTTTTTATTTCGATTGTCTCTTTCTTTTAAAAATATTGAGTTCAATTCCCATTCTGAGTCTGTTGGCATAAGCCAATACATAAGTACATATTATACATAAGTATAATATGTATTTATTTACAAGAGAAAATTATTTATATAATTATGTATATCAGTCGTCTATTACCCATAACACAAGCGCTCTGCTGCTTACTTTGGGGCTAGGTGGCGATGTCTGAATTGTCACATATTTATTTTTATATTATATATATACATAGCATGAATACAAAAGATGTGAAGTGATTTGCTATCTAATTACAAAGTCGCCGGAAGTAGACGACTCATATACTCGACATGGCTTTGATCTATGGACATTTATGTTATTGTTTTTTTTCTATTACACAACAACGCACAGCTGCGTGTTTTTGTATATATGTATATGTAACGTTTCCTTATTTAGATTAGTAGGTTTTGTCTTACGTGGAAAGGTTAAACGGTACAAATAATTGAATTGTAGTTACATGTTGATTGTCGGATTTTGAAATGTATGGAGTCCAAGCTTCTGGGCGGCGATTTTTTATTTCTGTAGGATAGCAGCTGACGGCCCGCTTAGAATTTATCAGTTACCGTCGCCTATGGATGTTTGCAACGCCACTGGCATCGCGAACACGCTGTTATCCCATAAGGATACAGGAACTTGGGTCACTAATGCCGGAACACAACACAAGGTTATTATTGCGGCATACTTAAGACCAAAGGTGGTCGCCATCCGGACGGACTTGAAGCTCTACCACGTAGCTAAGGTGGGATGTTTTGTCGCATTTTACGATAGGCCGACCCCGGTCGCAGAGGTTACTATTCAAATGCGGCGCAAATCGTTTATTAATAAAGATGAATATGAGCCAAATTATACCATTTTTATGTTTTTCTACGCGAAACGTCTGTCTTCTCATACACTACAGATGCTCATCAAGGAGAGAGAGCGGGGTAAAATTATCAAAAATTGGTCACGTGGTATGTTCCCTGCCTACTCCAGTTTCGGGATAGAAGAGTCAGACTGCATAAGTTTCTATTTTGCCTAGAGGTGTGCATCAAGCGTTTCCACGTCAAGAACAAAGTCGTTTCTATTCGTGCTGCCTATTTATCTGGACACAAGATAAGTTAGTTACAGATAGGTTTTGAGTTTCGCCCTATGATAATAAGCCGATGAGAAGAGATATAATAGATTCCATGGCTTTTATTGATACAAAAATATTTATTTGGTTAGGTTATTAAAATTGTTTTTGAAAATCGTATGAACATTATATGTTGTACCAATATTCTTTTAGCTTAGTTCTCCGAATAACACGATGCGAGGCAGTTATAAATTAAACCGAGACAGAGTGAAAAGTACTCATAAATAAAATAGATCCAGTAATAAATCATTTAGACATTGTGAAGTCTTATAAACAATATAAAGTTATAGCTAATTATACATTTACTTAATTAGCATCTTAAATACATAAAATAATAAACATGCAGTAACAATTTACACAGCAACATCTAGTCCAAAAGTAAACAGCAAAACGCTTGTGTATTGGATACTAGACAACTAATATACTATTTATATAGGTACTTTTTTTGTCATATAAAAAAGACTCGAGTCGGGAATTGAGCCTGTGCCTTCCGTAGGTTCCAGGCGTGAGCCACAGAAGTCGCCTATTGCACCCTAAAACCGATCATAAGAATTCAGTTTCCTTAGTAATTACTTGGGGAGACGTAATGGCGTCTTATAGTTACTCCAGTTCCCCGGCAGCAACGCAGGGACGTGAGGTTTCGCTTTAGAGTTTGAATAATGGAGATAGGATGGGGCACATGCGTCTTCGCATGAACCATGTATAGTCATATATTTTTATGGTCTTTTGCTCAGGAAAAGTTTCAGGAAAAAATACTGACGCATAAATACACACTGATGTAAAAATATTTAGCAGCTTGCCTTCGAAGGACATGCTCTGGAAACAACCGAGATGAAAAGCTTGTATGAATAGAGTTTCTACATCTCATCGTAAAAGACTTGCTTACAGCGCCAGATTTGACAAAAAAAAATAAACGACAAATCAAAAGTACATTTCTAAACATTTATTTTGTACTAACTCGTAATTCTTACGTAAACGCATGCGAGCATATGGTGCACGCGTGAAGTCTCGGAATTGTTTTTAAACTTTAAACAATTTTATTATTTCCTTATCTTAAACACACATAACATCGCACCTACCTCCGTAACAGTTGGGAACTGTACTTTCGAAATTGTTGACGAATACGTCTACTTGGGTCAAACGATCCAGTTAGGCAGGTCCAATTTCGCGAAAGAGGTCACTCGTCGAATCCAACTCGGATGGGCAGCGTTCGGGAAGCTCCGTAAAATCTTTTCGTCCCAAATACCGCAGTGTCTCAAGACGAAGGTTTTTAACCAATGTGTGTTGCCAGTGATGACATACGGAACGCAGACGTGGTCGCTAACTATGGGCCTTATGAGAAAGCTCATGGTCGCTCAGAGAGCAATGGAGAGGGCTATGCTCGGAGTTTCCCTGCGAGATCGAATTAGAAATGAGGAGATTCGCAGGAGAACCAAAGTAACCGACATAGCCCGGATGATTGCAAAACTGAAGTGGCAGTGGGCTGGGCACATAGCTCGAAGGACTGATGGCCGTTGGGGCAGAAAAGTCCTCGAATGGCGACCGCGTACCGGAAGACGCAGTGTTGGTAGGCCCCCCACAAGATGGACCGATGATCTGGTCAAGATCGCCGGGATAGGTTGGATGAGGGCAGCGCAGGACCGATCATCGTGGAGATCTTTGGGGGAGGCCTTTGTCCAGCAGTGGGCGTCTTCCGGCTGAAATGATGATGATGATGATGAAACACACATAAAATGGATACGCTTTTGTTTCCACTTTAACGAGGGACAGACTAAGTCCGTGTTGAACATAAACATTAATTGACAAACAAGACAAGCTTGTCTATGGCTTTTGTCGTTTATGTTTACAAACTGTTAGGTAATATTTATGCCTGCAAAGTTTAGATGTATAAGGAACCTGCACTCTGTTTATAGTTTTAGAATTAAGCTTAAGCAGTACCTAATTGCTGAACAAAAACGGCAAGCTGAGCAAATACAAGATATTAGTATTGTATGAGCAACTTCCATCGCTTTGAATGCGTTTACTGCCTTATGCCTTTTGGCTTCTGCCTTTCTTCTACTGTTACTAATACAACTTACTATCTTCCCCTAAATTATTTTTTAAATTGACGGTGTTTATTGAGTTTTTATTATTTATTAATATTGATGTTATTTATTTATTTCTATGTATTTATTAGTACATTATTATTTATTTATTATTATGTAAATTGGGTGGTATTTTTCTGTCGTGACTTCACTTTTGGGTTTAGCGGAAAATCAGCGTTAGTCAGTATAGACTAACATACATGCTGAGCTAGATCCTTTTTAGGACATACACTTCTTTTTAGTAGTTTTTAAATATTGTGTGTGCGTATGTGTGTATTGTACAAAAATAAAATTATTTCTATTTCTATATCTTATTTGTTTAATTTAAATAATAAGCTGTATTAGGCCCAATTCAAAGTATACAAAGTTATATTACAGTAATATTGTAAATTTTCTTGAATAAAATATTTTTTCTTTCTTTCTTCTTTCTTTGAGACATTGTCTAGAAGAGATAGCTAAATAAGGTTATTATATTATTATATTCCAGTATATTTCAAATTGGTTCTATGTACGTAAGTAATGCCAGTTTGAAGTATATTTCTGTAGATTTTATAGCGTTAGATGAAGATATAATGTAATAAAATGGTTTTTATTAATGAATTCATGAAATTATTCGTTAGTAGAGAACCAACAATTCTATTTTTTATAAACAAGTGTTTAGATATGAAACTAGTCTTTAACTAGTTATTTTAAGATTGTTTTTAATAAAATTTTGCTTGGTCCTATTTGATTGCAATCCGTCGTACACTTTCATTAAATTTCGATAAGTTTATAAACAAATCAATATTTAGTCTAAGAAGTTATTATTATTTTAAAATGTAAAAGTTGTTTTATTTTATTTTAGTATACATGTTACAATCATCTCAAAAGGGATATAAAAGTAAACGAGTGTTATTCATAAAAGTATTACATATATATTCACATTCAAACAAATACATTACACATAAATTGTCAGTAAAATGATCAATTACAGTAACAAAATCATGATGCCTGTTACGATGAGATATCGCTTCACACTGTTTAGATAGAATTGTCAATCTTCAAAATTTTTGATACTATGACAGTTTGAATTGAATATTGAGTTGTCAATGTTTGGCACTGACATTTTAGTGTCGAAGTATGATCCATATCGATTATTATGGAATTTATTGTTATATAGGGTTGCCATAGTCAGCTCTAATAAATAAATGGTTATGACGTAACAAATATTTGATTTTAATGAGAACATTTTTTTTCAATGTCTTGTCGACTCCATTTAGGTTTTAAACATGTTTAATGCTCCATGGCAGTTTAGTGCCACATTGACGTTACTTGCACCGTTTTACATAGAATTTCGACATAAACAATACATTCGGTTAATATTAACGACTGTTTTGTGGGGTAGTATTTTTAGAAGTCAGCCAGTGTGGTCCTGTATGGGATTATTTTAACCGACCGCAACTTTATTTCTGCGGGTTGAATTTATTGTGACTTTTTATGTTCTGACCATAGCGAATCTGAAATGCCTGAAATTTTAATGGTTTGTCTTTACATTTGAAATTGTAAAATTTTAAGAGACAAATAGATCGTAATTAGCTATAATACATTAAATGTACAGCGCTATAATAAAAATTAGCATATAGTCGCGACTTTGTCCGCGTTGCTTAGAAGAGACGTACTTAGGAGAGGGGCTCATACGCATGCGCGCTACACAGCTTGCCCCACTTCTCGGCAAGAAAATATACATACATGTTTCTTAAAACTTTAATAATTTTATATTTAATGAAGATATCGCTATAATTTTTTTTACATAAGGGCCAAGTGTCTATGAAATGTAACTTAGAAAATTTAGTAGAAATCTATTCCGTAGTTTTGCAGTGTTTCGTGCACGATTTCAGACCTCTATCGTTTTATGTATGATATAATATTTTTTTTTAATTACATTGACTATTATACTATATATAAGGCAAAAAAGAGTTTTTGTAACATTATGTCATACGTATTGTTTTAATTAGCTCAAGTCGCCAATTTACTGGACTTGCAACTTGAAACTTTAAATAAAATTAACTTAGTTACTCTTTATTATACAATGTGAGGTTTCTGCTGGTAGAAACTTGTCAAAATATGTCCAGTCGTTTCGTTGATTCACCGGGCAAATACACAATATTTTTTTTTATATTACAAAAATATACAGACAGTTTGTTAAGGTCAGAAAAGTAACTATATCGGGAATCGAATCCATAGCATAAAGCGAGAACTCGTATCAAATTGCACCGCCATGACATTAAAATTTTATTATACATTTATCTGTAGTTAATTTTATTTTTAAAACGTAACAAACACCCCATACGAAACTTAAACATAAAATTATACCGTAGCAAAACAGTAGTAAATCAACTATATTTAAACTTAACCCTTATTTATTGTGCACTCAATATTCCTAAGTTCAAAAAAACAACTTCCGTCATCTAAAAATATCTCAGGGGATACTTAACCACTTTCATCTCAGTTATTACGTTGTTTCTGAATTGAATAATAATTGTATAGGTGTTACTAAATTTGTTATGAAATTTCTACATTGGTTATATTAGATTTTGATTGAAGTTCAAAAGTACATTCAGTCAAAATACAACAATATAAATTCGTTCGGTTTCAATTTTTCGCGGGTTCGATTACTGTCCAGCGTATAAATAAATAAATATATTGGGACAGACAATTCACACAACGCCGTCTAGTCTCAAACTAAGTAGCGGAGCACTTGTGATATGGATACTAGGTGACTAATATACTACATATATACTTTTTTGTAAATATATATATGTATATACATATATTATACATAAACACCCAGACACGATACGGCAAGCGTACCGAAGTGTCTCTTAACCGTTACGCCACAGAAGTCGTCCAGGTAGGTAGGTATGGATATTTATATATAATATGTATTTATTTACAAAAAAAAGTATATATGTAGTATATCAGTTGTCTAGTACCCATAACACAAGTACTACTTAGTTTATATATATTTATTTTATCTTCGTGTCTGGAGCCAAAAACAAATTAAAAACTGTCAAATTGAAGAATCACGTTGTATAAATTCTTTTGAATGACGAAGTAAAATGTTTTAGTGTGTTTTATAGTTGACTGAGCTAATTTTATTTTACAACCGGCTGTTAAAATTTTGTATGGTTAAATTTTAGTGTTATGGCATTCGTATGTTTCGAATTTCTAACAAGTTTTGTATCTCGAGAGGTGGTGTTCAAATATTTCTTGAATATGAATTTCTTGAAGTTATCTTACTAACAAAATCAATCACTGAATCCTAACTAATATTACAAATGTGAAAGTGAGTTTGTTTGTTACGCTTTCACGCCTAAACCACTGAACTAATTTTGATGAATTTTGGTATATTCATAAATTAGATCTTGGAAGACATACATAGATAGGCTACTTTTTTAAAAATTCATATGGCAGAACGTTTTTTTTTGGGGCTTGTAATTTGAAACCGTTATTTATTTTAATAAATACTGATTTCATGGTTCGATTCGGATATTTTACGTAGGATATGTTTAAAAATTACCAAGTCACCGCGGCTTAGACAGATTAAGAGAGATTACGGAGAGAAATCGTAGTGATCAACCTTAACAACTTTTTGTCTTTATTAGTGTTGTAAGAAATCTTTCGACCCCGAAATGCGAGGCCATCATGCCCAATAACACCGCAGTTAACAACTAGACTGGAAACGAAGAAAAAAATATCATCGAATCATAAAATACTTTTATCTTTTTCCTCTTTTATATAAAAGTAGGCAAATAAATTCCAAAAACCTTTGAATAGCACGTTATTAGGGATAATAAGATTACCTCTATAATAAATATACATAATATTATGTACGATTGATCGTTTCGTTAAGGGTTGTTACGTTATAATGCTAGAAATGTTTAATAATATCCGTGGCGCTACGGTTTTCGTACGTAATGTTTGGAGGAACACGGATTACATTTCCGTCCCGGGTATGCGTGTTGTATCTCTCTTTCTCTGACCTCATGACTGAGGCTGGTTAAGGTATCAAATAATGTATTATATGATTTTTTCCCAATATGTCCTTTTCTGATATATATAATTATTCCCATTGCATAAGGATAGTAGAGTAGCCGTGTTCTATATATAATCATGACCACACGTCCTGAGTGGTATACATATGGACTTATATGCCGGGTAGACCTATACAAATGGTAGAGAGCTTTGCTTCTCACCATATAAAGGCTGTTGATGTAACTTTGAGTCTATACCAATAAAAGTTTTTCTTTAGTCTTGATTAGCTTTCTTGCGTAAACGAGAAATTCTCCCTTAAAATAATATGAAAGAGTTGGACTACTTTAAATATGGATTGGCTATACTGAGTCTAGGCCGAGTTGTCTTTTTCCTTGTCCACCTATTGTTGGACAGACGTCCTATATACCCAGGCTTAAGGAATAACAAAATTAAGAAACCAATTTTTAGCCTCGTGTCACCAGGCTCAGGTTACGAACATAGCGGTTTGTTGAGGCTCGAGTGGACTGTTTCTACGCTACAATACGCAAATGTGGTGGGTCCCTGATGCGCCGGGTGCAGGATAGGGCCAACGACATCTTGAACATGTTTGCGTGTAGGCTGGATTCCGGCTACATTAATAGATGCTGCGGGTATTTGTAGGTACCATTTGTCTATGTCTTCTTTCTTTGTTGTGATTATTATTATTATTTTACGGCCAAAAGAACAAATATATCTCATATCTATCCATCTATTCTGGACCAGCTTCGCATTAAAGTCAGGCTCTCAACAATCTGTTATCGGAAGATTCTTGGGTACTTTGGTCACATTGCCCGACGACAGCCGGATAACTTGGATAAGCTGATCGTGACGGGCAAGGTGAAGGAAAGCGACTCCGTGGCCGATTATCTAGCCGCTGGTGCGACCAAGTAACCGCCCTCACTGGACTCCCAATAGCAACTGCTATTCGAGAAGCTGAGGACCGGACAAAGTGGAAACAGCTTACGAGACAGGCCACGGTCGATTTTCAAGGACACGACCTTCAGCAATGAAGAATTCGACTAAGAAGAAGAATTTAATTTTTCTCTTCTACTATTAAATTAATGTATAATGTATGTAATGTGAATGGAATTTGTTTGACAAATAAATAATTATTATAGCAATGTGATATTTCTTAGTATAATAATAATGTCAACCCTATACAAGATCTTACAAACCATTATTTATTTCTCTATTGGATATGCATGATTAATGTCTTATTAGAAGAAAATTGGTAAGGTTTTATTACACGAGCACTTGTCAATGTTATTGGATAGAGAGGAAATTTCAGGGAAATATTATATAATACTAATTCCTTGTTTTCTATAAGTTTATTGTTTTTATTGCCATGGCATAGCAGACGGGATGACGACCCACTTAATAGTAAGCAGTTTGCAACGCAAGCTAGGAAAAAACAAATAAGGAGAGGAAGCGCCATAAAAGAAGGGTAACTTTTGCTGTGTGAATTAGCAAAATGATTATTCCGTTAATCTCCAGACGAAGGGTGGGGTATATCTTAATGGGTAGGAGGCCTATTTTTTATTCTTACTAACTTTTTTTTATTTGCTATGGGGAAAGCTACACCTTATTAGTGCCGCGTCGGAACTCTGCGGCGAAGCCAACGCGGGTAAGTGGTGTTTGCCGCCCTGGAAATGCGACCACTCAACCAGCTAGCAAAATATAGACAGTGTTCGCAGCGGTATACCCATTAAAAACCCCGGCCGCCGTCTAAAAGCCTTGCACAAGCTTTATAGAGCCCTAAATAACCCTATCCATGACATCCGTTTCTTGTTTTACTTCAAGACACGCATTAAGAAGACTATGCCAATGACGACCACATACGCCATTGTCAAGATTACACGCAAACTTCACACAAATGCCCCACTTATCTTAATATGTTTGACGAAACAACATAATACATTTGCGGAACCAGCGGACAGGGTTGCCAGTTTACTGTTGTGAAATTCTATATTTATTTGCCAGACACTATTTAAAATATAACTTAAAAATGGTCGGGTTTAGCTTATCCAAAATTCATATATATATCAATGAGTGATAGTCTTTTTTTCCACCAATCATATAAAAAGTTACCGATTAATAAAACTAAACATAAAACACTACAAAAATAGAATTTGAATAAATATAGTCTATATTGGCGTATGACGAAATGTTGGCCATGCCTTAATCTTACGTAGCCAACGTTCTTTCTGGATTATTCTACAACGCGTTCATTAAGTTCAGATGTGTATCTAGTATCTGAATAGTTATCTACAGTATGGTGGTTCAGTCCAGGGGACGACACCCTCAATTAAAAAAACAATGGCGATGAGAAATTGTTCAAAATGTTAAATAGTTGGTTGACGTTTTTCCGTAATATTATTCGTATGTTTTAAATTTCCCCGGTCTCTATGCGTATATGCTGCGAGCATTATAATTTAACAATGTATAAAATAGGTTTGTGCTTAATAATGTTGAATTATATCAATAATATTTTTTATTTTCATGCTGGCATCCCTAAGCTGCAAGATACGCGAAACTGAAATTGCCTCCTTACACGCTCTAATTACAGAAGTTTCCCCAAATGAAGTCCATGCGAGATATCTTAAAATTTGTTTTTACAACTTGTACGTTATTTCGTTTTATGTAATCTCAAGTTTGCTGTTTGATTAACATATATGTTTATAGGCTTATATCAAAAATATTTTATGAAATTAGAATTTGATAATCTTTTTAAAATTATTTTAGAAATTATTAGATCCATACCAAATCCTCAGATCTATCCTCAATCAAAATCACCATGTAGCGAAGATCTTCATGGTAGAAATTTAATTTTAGTTCTCCGAAATATACTCAATACACAGATACTAAATATTTATACTATCTGACCCGGCAAATGTTGTTCTGTACACTTCAAGTTTAATTTTCGCGACTGAAAGCCCTTTTCAAAGGTGTAATCTATCTATATACAGAAATTCATCAAAATTGGTTCAGCGGTTAAGACGTGAAAATGTAAACAACAGACAGAATTACTTTCACATTTATAATATTAGTATGGATTACTCCTCTTCATCATCCTTTGAATACAATTTGATAGTCCATCGATTATCAAATATGTCGCTTTATTACATCGCGTTTAATAACCTTTGTTTTATTCTACCCTCTAATATCTAACATAAAAAGGCATAACCAAAGTATCAAATATATAAATACTTATATTAATGTTTAATTCAAAATTTATCCAGCTTCCAGTAAAGATCGCCAGTGAAAATTAATGTTTGACGCAATTATTGTCGGGATTTTAATAATGCTCATTTTCACTTGAGCTGCGAGTTTGTATTGGGTGGGTATTTGAACCCGCCGTACACGAGCGTTAATGTCTTCAAACAATTCATACAACTCTTATTAACAATTTTGTTTGCTTGCAAAAATATATTTAACATTGTTTTCATTTCTAAATATAATTATTCTTCTTATTTGTTTATTTGGGATCACACCAACATATTTTCTTTGTATTTACTATTCTTGAATGCAGTTAACTGTCAAACGTAGGGCCGTGTAATCTCCCGCCATTTGTCGTTTTCTGGGTGACCCATAAAAGCGCAGACTATCTCGCCCTGTGACAATTTTATTCGAGTATGATATCTAAGGATAATATAAATGTAATAATTATTCGATCATCATAGCACGTCATAAACATAATGACTCAAAAATGTAACAATATCTTACTATATTTGTATGTCATGATATTATATCGTAAGGTAGCCTTAATAATCTAATGATTTTTATACGAGTACTCAAAATTAGCTGCAAGATACGCGAAGCTGAAATTGCCTCCTTACACGCTCTAACTACAGAAGTTTCCCCAAATAAAGTCCATGCGAGATATCTTAAAATTTGTTTTAACAACTTGTACGTTATTTCGTTTAATGTAATCTCAAGTTTGTTGTTTGATTAACATTGTCAATTTCATCCAACATTCATTCAACAGTTAAATCTTCATATAATGAACTAATATGTCGCTTCAAAATTATTTGGTAGATTAAAATAATTTTGAGAAGGTTTTTAGACGCTCGTCTGCGCTGAATTTTCAGGTTAATAATGCAAATATCTACCGGGCATTGTGTTATTTCCCTTATTTACGTATTTTATTGAAGACTTTTGTTTGAGCAAATTGTGATGGCTAAATGACGTCTTCCAAATGACAAAGGAATTCTTTTTATTTGAATGCTCAATTTTGTTCAGGAAATTGAATTATTATTTGCTTTTTACTTATTAACGTTCTTGGCAAGAGGATCTTTCGAGATCTTTTCGTGCTAATAACGAATATTGACGTGATTGATTCAAGTGCCAATATGTTGTTTATAGTCGTGGATACGTTGTTATTATGAACATTTACAAATTTTATTAGATTTTATAAAATATATAAAGAAAAATTCCTAAAATGTACCTTAACGTTAAAAATATTCAACAATTTACTATTCAAGACAATTAATTTGATTGATACTTATACATTCAGTTGTGTTTGTCACTTGTGTGTGTGTCCAATAAATATGGGTTTACCAAATTTATTAAAAATTTTAAGTTTAGCTCAATTTTTAACAACTTTAAAATTAAATCCTACTTTTCACCGCTAAACGCTTTAAATATATTCATCATACAAACGTTTGATGAGAACTAGCTCATCACATTAGAATACTTCTAAAACTAAAAGAAACTTACTAAACTTGCATACATTTCAAAGTCTAAAACCATGTAGTTCCAGAGCTATTTCATCTCGTCCGGATTAATTTTAGGATTGACATTCAAAGACAGCACTACTGTCAAACTAGGCATAGACTTGCCTTCTATCTTTTCTTTTTTTGCGGACCCCGGGCATCCAAACGGAAGTTTACGTTGCAACCGGAATTTAACGCCAGGGTTATGTACAAAGTTATCAACGAGACACCAACGCAAAAAAGATATGCAGAAGTTTGCTTTGTGTATACTTATAATAATACACAAACTTGCAAGAAGGAAACATTTAAAAACCAGAGATATCAATAATTCAAAGAAAATTTGCCTGAAAGAAATCGCTTTCTTTTACTTGTATTATATATTATTAGGTTAAATTGTTGACAATAAAGTTTTATCTATCTATCTATATTATATTTACAACGGTCTCTGTGGCGTAATGGATAACTCACTTCGGTACGCTTGCGGAGGTTACGGGTTCGATTCCCATCTCGCGTCTGGGTGTTTATGTATAATATGTAATTATTTAATATATCAGTTGTCTAGTACCCATAACACGAGTGCTAACCTACATAGTTTGGGACTCGATGGCGCTGTGTGAATTGTCACATAAATATTTATTTATTTAATTTATAATTATTCACACTCGAAACAAAATATCGTAAACGTGTACAAATTCAAGTCGGCTAGGCATAATAATATTTAACTCGTTCGTGAATAAATAAAGATTTCGAATTCAATATTTATATTCTACGCTCGAATGTGCAACCTTAAGGTCAATGTATAGTCAAATAAGTGTTTTTACTTTGATCTGATCAACCATAGGGCGACATCATTGCCGTCATCTCACACCCTTTGTTGCCATACCATCCATATTTTCTTTGGTCTACCTCTGCTCCTGTATCCATCGTTTTTTTATTGCTATCGGACAGCAGACAGACTGACGGGCTGCTTAGAATTTAGCAGTTACCGACGCCTATGGGTGTTTGGAACGCCAGTGGCATCGCGAACACGCTGCTGTCCCATAAGGGTACAAGCACTTGGATTACTAATGCCGGAACACAACACAAGGTTATTATGGCGACATACTTAAGACCAAAGGTGGTCGCCATCCAGACGGGCTTGAGGCCCTACCACGTAGGGTGGGTTGTTTTATCGCCTTTTACGACAAGCTGACCCGGCCGTAGAGTTTAGTATTCCTTCTCCGCCCCTGCACGGATAAAGCATCCTCTCGTTTCTATCATTTTCCTAGTTATATGGTATTCTTCCCTTTGCATTATATCATTATACCTAACAACTGTACTAATTATAAATACAAAATTGTTTCTCATTCATAACATTATTCCCTACTGACTATAATTCCCTACTAAGGGGTACAATACCTTCATTGTACTTACCCTGGCTGTACCTCGCCTACTCAGGTCTCGCACCTTCGTAAAATATTCCAAAACCGTTCTCTGCAGTGAGAGAGTTATATAAATTATTTATTTTTCATAAAACTTTCACAAGTGAAACGTGGAATTTCGTTCATTTTTTACTAAGCTCGTTCTGACACTTGACATCGATTAAGGAGTTTAACTTTATGGATTTGCGCATTGAGCACTAAATTGGGGCCATTTCTTAAATTATATTTTGTTGGAGTTTTTTTTTTAAATTTCATTGAATCAGCGATAAGCATTTTATTATAATTTATGTTAATCTATCGACGTGAGCGAAATAAAATATTTTTGGAATAAACTTCTTTTATGCGCCTTACAGTAGAGTGGAATGGCAGAAATCGTCACGCAAGCGACCATCCTTTCCTTTCTCTTTCTTACTGTCTCTATTTTTTATAGTTATATTTGTACGTGTGTGTGAGAGTGTGAGACAAGATTTGACAGTAAGCATTGTGTATGGTAACGCCCACCCTAGCAGGTGGTCACCGTCGCCTATGGACGATTGCAACACCAGAGACATTACAAACACGCTGCCGGCCTCGAAGAAATAGTTAATAATAATGAAAATGTTTCATTTTTTTAAAATAATTGGCAGAAAGACTGATACTATACTTCACACAGCGGCATCTAGTCCCAATGTAGTAGCGTAGCACTTGTGTTATGGGTAGTAGATAACTAAATATACTACATAATAAATACTTTTCTTTTATAAATTTTTATTACAAAATTATTACATAAACTCCAAGACCCGGGGCCGAAATCGAATCTGTGACCTCCGCAAGCGTCCTAAATTGCGTTAGCCGTTATAGTCGTCAAACGAATTATGTTCTGAACAGTAATTGAACCCACAAACACAGTCATATGAAGCATTTATAGCCACTGAACCAGTCGTGTCATCATTTTGCGTCAACATTTACAATATAATTTGAATAGTCCAAAGAGTTTGAATTGCCCTCGGGCGTATCAAAACCGTGCGGAGCCAGGGTCAGTCAGCCCCAACCTTCAAGTAAATGTTCAACAACATTCCGTAATGTTTCGGGCTCTCTGAAGTACATTCTAGTTATTCGAGAGCCCTCTACAGGATTTCGATATTTTCGTTCTTGTTAATTTTCCCTTAAGATGTTATGATATAATTAATACATTTTCGTTGATATTAAAAATGTTATGCTAAATATTTTTTTTAATATATTTTTATATAAGTACATTTTTGGTTTTGCTGAGATACAGCAAACAAGTTGACGGCCCACTTAATAATTAGCGGAATGTTTGCTACGCTAGAAGCACCGCGAACATGCTGCTGTCAGTGTTAGGGACATACTGAAACCTGGGTCACTAATGCCGAAACACGACTCAAGGTTGTCATGGCGACATACTTATAGACCAGGTTACCATTCAAACGAGCTTAGGGCCCAACACGTAGCTAGGGTTGTTTTGTCGCCTTTTACGACAGGCCGACCCTGGCCGCAGTGGTCAGTATTCTTACTCCGCCCCTGCATGGAGAAAAACCAAAAAAAATTGTTTCTGAACAACGCGGTTTGGCTCCTTGGACTCGAATTTTATTTCGAGGTGAAAACACTACGCCCTGTAGCTTGGGATCGTGCAGTGTGGTAGTGTGGAACTCGTCATGCGATGAGCCCTTACGCCCCCTGATACATCATCATCATCATCATCCTAGCGTTAGTCCCGGTTGCCACCCAAACTTTCGTTTCGGTGCCCGGGGTCCGCTTTCCGACTTTTTCTACTCCACTTCGCGCGATCTTCAGCATCCCTGGTAGTGAGCCCATTGGCTCGCATATCACCCTTTACAACGTCAAGCCAGCACTTTTTGGGTCTACCCCTCCTGCCGGGGCCCGGCGGAGGCGGCATGGCCAGACATTTGTTTCCCACGTAAGCATCCGGTTGCCGTAAAACATGGCCATACCAACGGAGCCGACACTCCTGCAATTTATCTGCAATGTCACGGACACGAAGACTACCGCGAATGCGGGAGTTCCTAACGCGGTCCTTCCGCGTCACTCCACACATCCACCGCAGCATATTCATCTCCGTGACACGCAGTTCTTGCTTGTGTCGCTCTAACACCGGCCACGCTTCACAGCCGTATAAAAGGACAGGCCTAATGATGGTCTTATAGACCTGTCCCTTCAACTTTACCGGCATCTTGGGGTCACAAATGACACCAGTTACCTCACGCCATTTGGCCCACGCGGCAGCAATGCGTGCCTTGACGTCGCAATCGATGTCACCAGACGCATGAAACACAGATCCCAGATATTTCACATGGTCCGTGCGCTCGACCGTGTTGCCGTCTATGCGTACGGGTGTGGGATCTGTGGAGTTACAGGCCAAGTACTCGGTCTTCGCCACATTGAGCTTCAGACCACCGTTCTCAAGCGACTCCTTCCACACCTTCACACGTCGCACCAGCCTACCCCTGTCCGAATCTGCTAGCGCGATATCATCAGCATACATGAGCAGCCACGGGGGCTGCTCATGTGAGTTTCTGATGCTGTTTGACAATACGTCTAATACCACGCTAAACAGAAACGGACTAAGGACGGATCCTTGGTGCACCCCGACGGTGATGGGGAAAGGTTTTGTGTCGCCAACAGCGGTCCGAACTACGGAATCGGAATCACGGTACATGTCTCGGATGATCTCAATATAGGCCTCTGGAATCCCTTTGGACCGCAATGCCCACCAGATTATCGCGCGAGGAATACAGTCGAAGGCCTTCTGCAAGTCAAGAAACAGGCAATGCAGAGGCGTATTCTTCGCCCTGTATTTCTCCGCGACAGTCCTTAGGGCAAAAATAGGGTCCATTGTCCCGTGACCAGGGCGAAACCCATATTGACATTCCGAGACAGTGCACTCCTGTCGAATCCGAGAGTCGATAACCCTCTCGAAGAGCTTCATGGTGTGGGACATGACCTTTATTCCACGGTAGTTACCGCACTCCTGCACCGATCCCTTGCCTTTGAAGACTGGAGTAATGATACTCAGCCTCCATTGGTTCGGGATCGTACCGGTGAGGAGTGTCCGGTTAAAAAGGTCTGTTAAAGTGCCCACACCACGAGAGCCCATCGCCTTCCAGGCTTCGATGGGGACTCCATCGGATCCAACAGCTTTCCGATTCTTCATGCGGCGAAGACAATTCTGGACTTCTGCAGGCGTTATCAGTGGCACTAGTCCTTGGTTCGGAGGAAGATCTGACGGCTGCACCTCTTTATGCTGCTTGTTCAGCAGCTCGTGGAAATATGAGCGCCATCTCTCCTTCACCGCGAGGTCCTCGCATAACAGGTTGCCCCCGGGGTCTTTTACACAGCGGCACTTGGAAATATCCTGTGCCGCTTTGACCCTGGAGCGCGCCAACTTATATATGAGCTTCTGTCCCTCAGACGAGTCCAACTTATCGTAAAGTGGTTGTAAGTGGTCTCGTCTGGCTCTGGCTACAGCTTTCTTGGTGGCGCGTTTGGCATCTCTGTATGCGTCGCGATCTTCAGGAGATCTGGACGCTTGCCACTTCTTAAAGAGGGCTTTTTTCGCCCTGGTCTCCCTCTGGACTGCGTCGTTCCACCACCAAGTCTCCTTGTCACACTTGCGTCCGCCCTTGGACACGCCAAGCACCTCTCTCGCCGACCCAAGGATAGCCGCCTGAATCCTGTCCCAGTAAGCTTGAACCGGTTCGCCCTCACCTCCGGCGCACTTGTCGCCGATGGCAGAGGCGAACTCCTGGGACTTGATTTCATCAAGCAGCCACCACCTGATTCGGCGTTGAAGGTGGTCGACACATTTGCCTTTGGGCTTTACGCAGAGGTCCATGACAAGAAGACGGTGTTGTGCAGTGAGACTCTCACCGGGTATGACCTTGCAGTTGGCCACTTTGCTGATGTGGTGTCTCCTAGTGAGTAGGAAGTCGATTTGGGTAGCATTCCTCCCGCTCTTGTAGGTGATGAGATGCTCGGGTCTCTTTTTGAAATACGTGTTCACGATGGCAAGGTCGGCAGCCGCACACGTATTGAGGATGTCCTCCCCTTCCGCGTTGCGGCTACCGTACCCAAATCCACCGTGAACACGCTCAAATTCCCCACATTCATCACCCACATGACCGTTCAGATCACCCCCCAAAACGATCCCCTGTGATAATGGGATTCCACGGAGCACTTCTCCGAGTTGATTCCAAAACGCTATTTTATCGGCGTCGTCACAACCGGCCTGTGGCGCATAGGCACTTATCAAGTGGGTAACTACCCCATCGATAAGCACCCTAACGACCATAAGCCGGTCGCTATGACGTTTCACTTCCAAAATGTCGTTCTGGAACTCCTCCGAGAGCACTATGGCAACCCCATTCTCCCCACCAGGTGCACCTGTGTAGATCAGCTTGTAGCCATTCCCAATGAACCGGGATCTGCTGGCCTTCCACCGAGTCTCCTGCAGGAACGCCACGGCCACCCTCCGCCTGGAGAGCACATCGGCCAACTCTCTCGCGCGTCCGGTTAGCGTGCCAATATTCCACGTTGCGAAGCGGAGTTTCCTTTTGGATGGGGCTAATGTCTTTAGCCGTGCTCGCCCACGGCACGGCAGCCCTAGTCCACTTGTCACAGGAGTCGGGCGAAGTTCCTGCGCGTCGTTTTGCGGCGACGCCCTATCCGTGACAATACCTTTCCGTGTTCTGACCATGATTACTTGGCTAGTTTTGGTTTTTACGGGAGCGACTGCCGTCCGACCTCCCAACCTCTAAAGGGAAACCTAGAGGTGTCCTTCCCTCGCCGCGTGCAAGCTGGCAGAGGGAGTGACCCATCAGTCGGCTTTTACGACTCCCTTGGGATGATTTGGGGTGGCCCTATTCTTTCTTCGGCCGGGACCACACGGCACCGCACCTTACGCCCCCTGATACAGACATCGCATATCGCCGGCATACCCACTAAAACCATCCAGATATTTGAGAGTTGCTCAGACACCGACATACGCCGACAGATGTGGGCTTCCTACCGTATCCTTATACCCAATTTTTTAGGTTAAACTCCTTTTGTGTGTCCCACTGACTACACGTATGTAGAATTCTCGGGCCTATCCACTAAAAACCCTCTTCTGTTCTACTACCTATTAATGTCTAGACACACGAGTAGATGATTTTAAGGATACAAAATTGTGAGGTTATGGATGCTTGTATGAAGTCTTGTATACTGCCGATATAAAACCACTTTATTATATAAACTTTTGAGATAATGTTTTCCCAAATATATATATATAATAAAAAAATAATAATTATCATTTATTTAACAGCCGCTCTTGTCATTTACCACACCTTTTAATTGACTTCTTGGTACGATACGACATCCAGTATTTCCTTAACTTGATCCATAAATGTCCTTCTTGGTCCGCCTCTCTTCCGCTTTCCTTCAATTCTCCATTCCTTGATTAAATCGTTGTAGTATGTGATTTAATTTTCATAAATTTTACCGTTGGAAACGTTGTAGTAAATACTACAGCTTCACACATAAAAAAAGCAAGAAACTATGAGCCTACATTAACGGGATTAATATCTGTCACAAAAATACTTAATTAAGTAAAAAGGTAATTAAAGCAAGCAATTTCATTTATTTTATTGATCGAATGTAATGGCAAGTAGTTCTCATATCAATTAAAAACGGCATAAATGCGTACGTCGTACTGGCGATGAAAAACCGGAACACTCCAATTAATATTGGACAACGGTCGCAATTGACGGAACGATATTAATCGGAAACGAATCATCAGTTCAGATATCGGTTTAATTTAAATAAGGCTTTAAAGAAAGAGTTTTTAAAGGTACAATAGAGTATATAACCTATGATACGTATAAATGCTCCTTCTTGCTTTGTGTTTCTAATTAATACTTTTTTTTTATTCAGAACTTTGTATATTATATTTTTTATATGTATATCAAGACTGAGAAAAAAGCTACTAACTACCATCATTTAAAAATTAACCATACTATTTGTAAAATACATAAAAACAAATTCATTTCCCAACTCGATTCGAATTATCAAAACAATCTCAGACACCGTGAAATCAAAAAACTTCGCGTAGGTGTTTACCCACGAAATCTATTCAGAACTTCACGTATCCAATCTTCCCACAAACGAACAGTAGATTAATGAAATAACTCAATTATTAAATAATAAGACGAAAAAGTATTGTATTGTTCTCAAACCGCAATCAAATTATCGTAATGATTTTATTGATTGACTCACTGTTATCTGACTCATTCACTCTGACACGTCAGGTTACAATGGGTCATCTTCCTCATACCATTTCTTTAGGGAGGTTTGGGGCCTTGTGTCTCTCTACGTGGTTCGGGCCGCGGGAGCCCACTCCCACATGATTGGTGTGGCTTCACCACAGCTCTACGTAGGCCCATCTTGACTTGGTAGGCCAATCTCGCTTATTATTGACCATCAGTGGCTTTTCTTGTGGGTTGATGATTATGCGACCACAGTTGCTTATTTCCCAGGTCCGACGAGCGTATAGTAAAATCTGGAGGTCGCTAGTCAAATGCTGCGATGATCTGGTGGCCAGGCGTGCAGAGAGGAGGTGTGTGTGGGGGGCATTATGTGCGCAGACGAACATCCGATGCGCCGAAATAATTTCCACGAATATGCATAATAAGCACAAAAGTTAACATTAATTTATGACAATAATACATGGTAGCAACATAAAACGCGTAATCTATTTTTAACGATGCACTTTATAACAAAGTAACCCTGTAATTTAACCAGTTATAAAATATATCGTTGAAATTCGCACGAATCGTTAAAAAATAAGCGTATTTCTTGAAGATATGAGTCAGAACTAATTTGAAGCTTGAATATGATTGTAAAAGAGTCGTAAAGCTTTTGGATTCGCTTCAAAGGTTCTGTGAAGGAATTAATAAAATTTCAAGGTTCATTGATTTGCTTTGCACGTGTAAGTTTAAATTATTCGACGACTTCTGTGGCACAACGGCTAACGCACTTTAGTACGCTTGCGGAGGGCACGGGTTCGATTCACGTCTCGCGTCTGGATGTTTATGTATAATGTGTATTTATTTACAAAAACATAAGTAATATCAGTTGTCTAATACCCGTAACCCAAGTGCTATACTACTTACTTTGGGACTAGATGGCGCTGTGTAATTATCACAAAAAAAAAAAAAAAAAATATATATATATATATATATATATATATATATATATATATATATATATATATATATATATATATATATATATATATATATATATATATATATATATATATATATATATATATATATATAAAATAATGCTTTACAATGAAAAACTTAAATATCGATTATCCGTTTGTATCTCCGTGTGTATAAGAACCACTCGACAATTTTCGTTTAATAGAAAACCTTATTAGAAACTAGTGAATTTTTTTTTCGCTCTGTACTGGCGGTTCTCTCTAGGGAGCCATTCAGTGGAATGTTATAGACTGTATGTCATCTCATTCCATTCTCCTCTGTTAGTCGTTATTTAAACATTCACACCTTTTTGGCCATATCTTCTTTTATTCCACATCAAATCAACTTTTTTGTTCTATAGCTCTATTTATCTGTGGACTTCGATTCTTAAGCATTCGCAATCCATTCTCTTCGCATCTTTTCTCTCTCTTTCATGTCCAAAAGTACCTCATTACCATGCTATTCTATATGACTTGAAAATGACCCTATAACCCTTTTGTATTCCTAGCCGACAGAAAACAGTGGAAAGAGTTGGACCAGGCCTTTGCCAAAAGGCATACTGAATTAAGAGACATATTGATTTTGATTAGTTTGTTTATATTATGTTTTATATATTTTAATTTATATTTTATTTTGTTTAAATATTTAAGTCCCAAAATTCGAACTTAAATTTAAATAATAAGCAAAGGAAACAGCTTCGAAGTGGTGCCTATGTTGAAAACATTAAAAGAAACAAATCTGGAAACAAATTATACAGGAATCCACATAAATACTCGAACAGTCATGAAACCATGACGCATAGAGCTTGGCCATTCATGAAGCGCCGACTATAATAAAGGTGCCAACGTAATTGACGGTAGTCGTGCAACTCTTGGCATTGGAATGATTTTTATCATGCATATCATTAAAAAAACTGTCGAGTTTATTGAATAATTCGACGCCTACCATTTTTCCTTTTTTTTGTTTGCTACATAACGATTAAGTATCGAATTTCTGTTTTTTTTTTTTGCAATAGAGCAACTGTGTCGTGTTTTACCTAAATAACAAGTTCTGTTTTAGATGGTAAATCGAAAATGAAGTTACAATTCGAGTAATGAGGAACTATAATCTTCTATACGACTACTTCTATATGTCTAGTGGCAAAGATCACTGACCATATAGCCTTGTAACATTATATTGTTTTTTTTTTTCGTATGGCGACAATGCTTTTGGCACTGATTTGCTAAGGTCCAAGTATTAAAAGCCAGGTGATGATGGTAAATAACAATATATTAAAAAACTTTTGACTGGTACTTATTAAAAATTTTAACCAAATTGTTAATGTTTGTTAAATTTTTCAAAAAGATAAAGACTATACAGCTTTGTCAGATGACAAGTCATTTGAAGCCTGCCAATTACGTGAGCTTTTTTATTGCTTAGGATCAGCAGGTTAACGACCCACTTAATACTAAGAGGATACCGTCGCCTATATATGTTTACGACGCTAGGGGCACCGCGAATATGCTGTTGTCCTATAGGAGTACTGAAACCCGGGCCACTAATGCCGGAACACAATACAAGATTATTACAGCGGCATACTTATAGACTCAGTGTAGTTGCCATCCAGACATCGCCTTTTACGTCAGGCCGACCCCGGCCGCAAGGTTTGATATTCTTACTCCGCCTCTGCACGGAGAAAACTGCATTGAACTAACAGATTTCCATAGATGATTTCAGTTAAAGTTCTACGGTGGCCCATAGACAAACAACAACAGTATCGTGTTGCCTTATCAAATTAAAACTATTTGCATTTCCCACAGGTTATCGCAAAGTTCAGTGTAAGTAGATAAACACGCTTATTGTTCTCAAAACGCCAACTCGTGTTGTTACTTCACGATTGTTCGATGTATAAAAGTAATTGGGTTGCTATATAAAGTGGATTCTAAGATTTTAAATTTAAAAAGTTTGTAACCTATGAGGCGTGTAGTTGCAAAACCCGCTAAAACGTTTTTGGGAAAAATGACGATATATCGTTTAAAACACTCTAAACTATCTACATAGCTATCAACTTTTTATTGCACAATGCCTCTACATACATATATATTCTGTATATTCCAATATTATATTCAATCATTTATTTTGAGTTTCGAATCAAATGCCACTAAATAAAAAATATTTTTTTCTTGTTTTCACTTCAATCAGCGACGGGTTGAATATTGTCACTGATCAAAACTTTGTGTGTGTGCGTTTTTGCCTTGATGACTGTTGATAGTTCTTGTTTTTTTTAAACAAAGAAAAAAATAGGTGCTTGTTTTTTACACTCTGACTGAGACAAAAAATAGTCCATTTGTCAAACTAAATAAAATTCACTTATTTGCTGTATACATGATATAACAATATGTACAATAGTAATTTTTAATGGATATTTAAGTACCCGCATGTAAGTTATAAATACGATAAATAAATATACTGGCACAATTTACACAGCGCCATCTAGATCCAAAGTAAGTAGCATGCACTTGTGTTATGGGTATTAAACAAATGATATATACTTTTCTTTTGTATACAAATACATATTACACATAAACACCCAGACGCGAGACGGGAATCGAACCCGTGACCTCCGCAAGCGTGCCAAAGTGCGTTAGCAGCTACGCTATGCTAAATATTGATTATATCATACTATTATTATCATTTTTTCTTTTTTTTTTTAGGTTACTGTTGTGGTAGAACTTTTTCATGGCTTGGTGACATGATCATCGGCGACATTAATAATTAATTATGAACAGTAGCAAGACAGTTATAACTGAATTTTGTAACTAAAGTGGCTTTAGAAATGATAACGTCATCGAAACAAAGCTCCTTTTGTAATATAAATAATTGAAATCACTGTCGGTTAAAAGTGTTAGCAACACCGAATGCTAGTTTTTGTTACATGGCCTACATTCCAAATTTATCGCTTCGAGTGGCCTCTTCAAGTATGAGCTACGCACAAAGACTGGCAACTTTGTTCTTTTTTTTAAACTGACTACTTTAAACATTTTGAAGTTTGGAGGTGACGAGAGGTGTTCCCTATTTGAAATTTTGTGCATAGATGAATTTAATCCTGGAATTTCGAACTTCATGTTGTGGAAGTTAGAAGCCTGTTTTCATCCTTTCAAACATATCTCATATAAGTTTATTACCTAGCGATACGTTACGATTAGATATATTTAAATTTTTCATAGCGTTTTAACTACTACTAGGGTAACTTTCTACTGTTATTGGAAAAGGGTTTAAATGTATAGAAAACGGAGAATAGACATGAGCTTGGACACGGAGGAGAGGATGGACGTGGACACAGCTATATTGGTTTGATAACATAGCTGTGTCGGCTGTCAGTTGGAGCCGAATGGGAGTCATAGGACCGTGGTGTGTAGCACAAACTTAGGGAAACCAGAAGAGTGGACTACGACAGGAATTAATCTCAAGACACAGTAAAATAATACAAAACTTCTAGATTGTTCTGGAAATAGATCTGAACCTCGAAATTGAGACGCTCAAAGAACAAAAAGTCTTTAAATATCTTAATATGATTTAGAACATAAATTCTCAACACCATCCTATCTGCTCCAACCGGTTAAATGTTCTAAGTTAAGAACAGATTTACCAATGGGAGCACGAATGTGCATTCCAAATTCAAATTGTTTATTACGTCTCAAAAAAGTTGTAATTACCCGTTACTTTTAAAACGCTTTTGTGTTTGGGTTTTCGTTGTAAAGAGGCATTCTAATTACTAATATCATAAACTCGAAAGTCAGGGGCGTTAATGGATGCGTTCCAGTTTTTTTTACATAGATATAGAACTTGCAGCGTACAGTATTACATCCGATGAAGACAAAATAATCTATAAAAAGGTATTAGGCCCGATGCGCTTCCAAACATCGACTAATGTCTAATTTAGTTGAATATTAAACATATAAAAATATATCTTTTTAATTAATTTTATTAACCATACAAGCCAGTACCAATATTTTATATTATACATTAAACCTCATAAGTACATACAGCCAAAAGTAAATGGGGACATTTAAGTCAAAATATTTGAGACAGGCGCTGATATTTTTATGTTAATATTTTGTGAAAGCAAGCCTTGATTGATACATAGTAATATTTTTTAATGTAAGAGTATTTATTAGATGTTAATGTATGAGTATATAATTAGATTAGATAGACAGGTTGAACTGTAAATTATAGCGTAATTTCTAATAAGGAAACATCAATGTAAACAAATAGTCAAAAAAGCAGCAGCACTAATATAAGTTTATATTGTATTTATTTTTTATTTATTTCGTAACAGATTGAAATTGTTAGTATAAATATCCATATTAATATGCCTGTTACAGTTTCAGGCCTAATCCGCTGAATTATTTTTGATGAATTTCGGTGTAGAGATAGATTGGACTTTGGAGAAGGACATAGGCTTTTAGTTGTTTGTTCTTAAATTTGTTTGGCAAAACAATGTTTGCCGGGTCGTCGAATTATAAATAAAAATGTTAGGTTATAATTAGATATCATAATACATGGAATATATATAAATTATTTACATGAGGACAATCTACCTTGTATATATCGAGGGATAGGTAATTTCGAGGACACAACGGAGATGAAATTCTGTTTGTATCAATACACTATGACATAGAGTAGCTTCCACAGTAAACAAATTACTAAGCACAGAATACAGTTACTGTTATGATGTGCGTACTAAAATTTCAAAGGTAATTGATTATTCACGAAGATTGCTAGGCGGTGTCTCTGTTGGACTTGATACCACTGATTTTGGTGTTCCATTTAAGTTTTTTTTTATATAATATTACAAAGATCCTCTGATAATCCGTCAGAGCTCTTTTTTAATTTATAAAATACTATTCTTAAAATTAAGTAATTCATAATTATTTCTATATATAGTATATATTCATATTTTTATAGAATATATTAATTTATATATATTAGTTTTTAACATTTACGCTGTTACTTTTTGACCTGCTTTTAATCATAATAAATTATCCAAATAAATTTTCTGGCAAGGAATAGAGATGGGTTCCACAATAATATTGCTTCTTTATGATTTTGTTGAGACAAAATGAATATGAGTATTTCAATTTTAGTATATTGCTACTATATATTAAAATAACATATGTCTTGTCCATGCAGGGGCGGTGAAAGAATACTGACCTCTGCGACTGGGGTCGGCCTGTCGTAAAAGATGATAAAACAACCCACCCCAGCTACGTGGTAAGCCCGTCTGGATGGCGACCAGTTGCTCTTAAGTATGCCGCCATAATAACTTCATGTTCATAATAAGTTCTTGTACCCTTATGGGAAAGTAGATTGTTTGCGATGTCACTAGCGTAGGAAACACCCATAGGCGACGGTAACTACAAAATTCTAAGTGGGCTGTCAGCCTGTCTACAGCAATAAAAAAAGAATGTATGTATACATTTTCTCACTTGTTTTTGTTTATAACGACTTCAGCTATTTCACAGCAAAATTTCATAAAGTATTCACAGCTGTTTTTGGCCATCAAAATCGATCCTTATCGCAATATCGAGTGTAAACCCGCTTTATATATATAATCCGCATTATACACAATATGAAGTAAATATTTTATACAATACAAGATTACAATTCTATTAGCATACACATACAAAAGCTGTGTTAGCTTGATCTAGGAAAAGGGTGATATGCCTGTCAATGTATTAGGAAAACGGAAGACGACAAATGAACTTCAGACAGTGAAGCGGTAGTTTAGTATACGAGCATGGCGTGTATAGGGCTAATAAAATTATACAAAACTTTTATTGTTTTAGACATTGCAATTTTGTAATTGATACCGATCCGAGGCGAAGGTTTGCTACCGTTATTTAATGCTAAGGCAGTAATGATGAATACATCTAGTAATAAGTCACCTCGGAATGCGCTGTTTGATTTTCGTAGAAATAGTAATGAACAACACTAATGGTTGATGAATGGATTTTTTTTTTCGAAATTCGATATATTTTGGTAGAGAAATTTCGATTTAATACCAAGTCATGTTTTATGGATTTTTTTATAAGAAATTTGAAATTGGAATATTTTTATCTATAATTGTCGTATTTGAATCTGGAAGGTGTATTTTAAATTCATGGCTTTTGGCCTGGATATTGAGGCATTTAAACTAAATAATTCCAGTGTTGTCATTTTCCGAATACAGATTGATGTTATCGTTCAAACCGAATCTACACGTGTTTTATTTTACCCAACTCCAGAAGTAACATAAACTGACTTTGAACTCCAAAACTGACTTGTATATTTGGACAAAATTGTTTACAACACTGACACCTGAGTTCCTTGTACCGTTGTTTACGCGTCAAATTGATGCCTAAAACGTTTTTAAGCTACTATAAACAACTAGTGATGGGACGAAACATAGCTTTGATTGGTTAATTTAAAATTGCGATTGCCGGAATGGGTGGTATATCGTAAATATTCTATGTGATCTTTTAAAAGATGAATTATTTTTATAGAAAGGCAAATATATTATCGTTGTTTGATATTTCAAATAATGTAAAAGGAAAAAAAATAAGTTATCGGAGAATAATTTTAGACGGCTTCTAAGTATGACGGCCCAAGAAAACTGAAATTAGTATTTAAAACCTATTTATTCTCAAAGCTATAATTTAAAAAAATCCGAACTATAATTTTATTCTAGAGATACGAGATTCATAAAATTATCTATTGTTGTTGCTATAATTTTATTAAATTTTATTATTAAAAAATGGAAGTTCAATTGCAATTCAATTATATTACATAAATGAAATTGTTTTAGATTTCAAGCTCTTTTATAATTATTTCCATAATCATTTAAAAGCCAACTCTGTCGGTGGTGCATCTTCCAGTCCTCTACAAAGAGCCTCTTCCTGCACATCTTGATACCGACCATAATTTTAAATTTAGAATCGTTTTCTTCCCGTTAGATCTTTTTATGTAGATCACTAAGTGAACATAAGAGCCGATTCATTATCATTTTAGTGTTACCCGTGCCTGAACATGGCGACGCTGAATCAAAATATTTGTAGAAAGAAACCATTGTTTGTATCGTTAAAGAGACCATATTGTCGTCGGTGGACGTAAGTAATTTATGGGTATAACGTAAATATTTTTTAAGATATTTCGAGTTTCAAGCGAGACAGTTAAATTTTGTGTTACTTTTCTGTAAACATTGGTTTAACGGGAGGGTTTTTATACCAATATTTTTTTTGTTACTTCATTAAGTGTTTCAAGACCTATTTCTGTGGGGAGAGGTAAACGGATGAGGTTTCTGAACGACACATGTGCATTTATGACCTACCTAACACCCTGATTTGGTTATTTTAGCTAAAAGTACACCGGCCACTATTTTTTTTATAAATTTAAATATTTCAATGTGATAAAGGAATGTTTATAGCCTGTCCGATTTAGTAGCTAGATCCATACTAATATTATAAGGGTGAAAGTTGAGAAGTAATCTGCCTGTTACGTTTTCACGCCTAAACCGCTGAACCAATTTTGATGAATATCAGTAAAGATATAGATTGGACCTTGAAGAAGGACATATACTACTTTTTTATTATTTTAAATTTACATGGCAGAACAACGTTTGCTGGGTCAGCTAGTATTTGATATATGTGGTGATGGCTTCGAGTCCTGTTGATGAAAGACCTACGCGATCTTACTCCTAGCACAAAGTTGAGCTTATTTAGTGACATGTCAATATGCGAGAAATAAAAAAATAACTATTGTGTAAAATTCTTTCACTGTGCCTGTTACATAGTAAAATGTAGGGATGGAACTTTACTAATGGAAGTCCCGCGCGGCAATTTCTTTTTTTATTGTATTTATTTCAAAAATAGATGACGCTTTTCCATTTCCGTCATGTACCTTTAATAATATCAAGCAGTATATGTTATGTTGAAACTACGAAAATGTGTTTTAATATAAGTGCCCAAAGGGTAAAAACGGTCAATATAAAAATTTCTAAATAGTGCTAAAGACCATAAGATAACTCATTATTAAGGTCTAGAAACACGTGA
This sequence comes from Malacosoma neustria, assembly GCA_963693495.1. Classification (NCBI taxonomy): domain Eukaryota; kingdom Metazoa; phylum Arthropoda; class Insecta; order Lepidoptera; family Lasiocampidae; genus Malacosoma; species Malacosoma neustria. The sequence goes on along the minus strand of OY856395.1, from coordinate 9,247,004 downwards.
CGAAAACAAAGAAGTGTATAGGTACTATTATTTTTGTAAGTAAAAGATGGATGTGTAAGAATCGTATGCTTATCGTACACTCAGCCATAAAAAAACATAGTTAAACATACAACAACAGTCCCTTTGTTTGCTATGAGTCAAATAATCACTTAACACTTTTTCGACCGGTCGTTTTTGAGTCTGCCACTTTCCAAGTACCGGCTTAGTCGCGCACGCATTTACTCCCAGTACCGGTCATTATGTTTCCTTTTGTTTCAGAGGAATGTAATTTTATTGATATTTATACTTTATTTTGCATTTATTTTCTATAAAAGGGCCTTACAAACTAACTAGTAGTAAATCGTCATTAGCTAATAGTCGATAAATAGGCTAGCGGTGAATAAAGTGTTAAATATAAAATTGTTAACTGTTTTAAAATAATGAACAATATCAACAATAAAGTACAAGCAGTTTTATGAATTCTGGATAAGTTATAATGCATTCGGGATAAATCATAGTATATCCCGGGATATGACACAACTTATACCGGGATAAGTCATAATGTATCCCAGATTTGAATATTAAGACTATAGTCTCCAATTTATAGACTAGCAATAATAATTAGCTTTTTGAAAATTCAAAAAATAATGATTTATTAATTTTTTTTTTTTTTTGCTCTTGCTACAGCGGATCCCCTGCCAGGCAAGCACGTGCCGTTAGAAAGCTATGAGAGCGAGCTGGAGAGAGAGCATGCCCTGCCCACGTCGGTGCCCAACGCCGACATCCTCAAAACGAACAGCAATCCAACTTATCATAAGCCTAGGTAAGTTTAATTTAAGTATTTACAGCTGGAGTAGAGTTTAGATGCTCGAATGCTTAGGCATTACTTAGGAATCGTATGCTTATCGCGGTGCCCCTTAGGGCACCGCGGCGCACACTTTGGGAATCACTGGCTTAGACCATAATACATTCAAACAATTAAGTATTCTATAAAAAGGTCCTATATATAAAGCCTATATAACAACCTAAAGGTTATATAAATAAATCGTTATCATTTTCAAATAGACTCCTCGTTGATACAATTGTAAAAATATTTATTAAACATTTACAATTTCTGCCTAGAGAGTTGTGAAAGATGACTAATTGACAACATATTCTGCTAGTCTTAATTATCGGAGTGTGTCTTAGCACAGTAAAGCACTTTTCGACTTTCCCTTTGGAGTCGGGTGATCAGACGGTAATCGCAGTAAATAAATATACTTTAACATGTACCATCTTGTCCCAAAGTAAGTAATTAGCACTTGTGTTTTGGGTACTAGACACTGTTACAACTACTAGTACTATTTATAAACTTTTATAAATAAATACATATGATACATAAACACGGAGACTCGGGACGGGAATCCGACCCGTGAGCAAGCTGCAATCGTTTCGACGTGCGCCTTTGCGCCTCGGAGGTCCTCAAAAAATATAAACTAACTATCGCAAATCTAATTACAACTGTTTCTGTAATATCCATATTGAGACTGAGCAAGCACCATGTGGTTAGGTTAGTTGAAAAATAAATTAGACACGAATTTTAAATTAACAAGCAATTTTTTTTTTGTTGTGAATTGTTTAAATGAATAGTGCGGCGCCCTTAGGGCACCGCGGCGCACACTTTGGGAATCACTGGCTTAGACCATAATACATTCAAACAATTAATTAATTGATTAACACTAGCTAGAACCATCAAACTTTGTATCTTCTCACTTATCAAAATTAATTACTTACCTGCCAAGTCACCTGAGTATGAATTTTAAAAAAACTATTCGTATTATTACCAACGTTTTATTATATCCGACAAGCTACCGAATAAGTTCTATAATAAACGGAAACTTTTTAAGGTCCCCGTAAAACGATATTTAAACTCGAGAGGCGCTCCTGGTTTACGACGATGTCATTTGTCAATTTGAGATCGGGATTAGCTAATACGGATAATGCCCGGATTCGGAGTTTCCCTGCAACTTTGTAATTTTCATTGCTCTGACATTGTTATTATTTATTTACGAAAATATGTCAGGGGGTTATGTTCATGACCATTTTTTTTTGTCTCGGGTAAAAACCCTCTTGACGGGATATGTGGGACTCCGGGAAAGTTGTTCGGCCATCCGACTACCCACTAAAAAACCCCGCTATTCTCCTATCGCCTACGCCCGGGCCTACGGATATGTGGCCTGCCGGTCTCGTGGCCCGAGCCGACGCCGGCCGCCCCCCTTTTGTCTCAAGGCGGGCCTCTTCTAAAGTGTTGGCGCCAGGGGTCAGGGTTACTTCCCCCCGGCGCTCTCCTGTAATAACTCAAGGAGTTGAGGGGGGTCGCGGAACAGCATGCGGCCCTCACCCTCGCGGCAATAGTGCGGGCGGCGGATCCTCCCCCGAGGGGCGCTTTTTTTTTGTTCATGGCCAATCTCATGTTAATTTTAGTTGGAATCAAAGTTTGTTTTTGAGAGCCCTGGTTCCAGGGAGTATCAGTTTATGGTAATATTTTTTTATCCCATGCAGGGGTGGAGTAAAATACTGACCGGGGATAGTCTGTCGTAAAAGGCGACAAAATAACCCAGTTAGTAAGTAGAGCTTTCAAGCCCGTCTGAATAGCAACCACCTCTTGTCCCTAATAAAGAGTTTTTCAGTCATTCATTCATGTTGCCATAAGGCAACATGAATGAATGGCTGTGTTGTGTTCCGGCATAAGATCCTCAGGTTCCTTTACGCGGACGTGCTAGCTGCGTGTTAGCTGTGCATCTGGCGTCGCAAACATCCATAGGCGACTGCAACTACTTACTAAGTGAGCCGTCAGTCTGTCTACTGTTGCACACCATAAAAAATATTATAGCAAAAATCTTTTATTTTGTCCTAATCATTATTTAAATAAAATAAAATTTTTAAAATTTTAATATTTTGTGACAATTCACACAGCGTCATCTAGTCCCAAACTAAGTAGCACTTGTGTTAGACCCTAGACAACTAATATACTACTTATATACTTTTTTTTGTAAATAAATACATATTATACATAAACACCCAGACGCGAGACGGGAATCGAACCCGTGACCTCCGCAAGCGTACCGACGTGCGTTATCCGTTACGCCACCGAGGTATTCACAGATATAATCAGCTGGTGTCCGAAACTCACTCAGAACCTTCTATTCTACTGTCGCTTGCTGTTAAGGACGAAATCAGTGCACGTTGTTGGCTTCAGTGCTCGGTGACATCGTTCCTTGCGTGTAGATTACTGCCTATTTCTTCTAATAATAAAAGTGTAGGTAACGCAATCCTTACTTCTTTCAGAGGACTACACGGGCACGTTCAATTTATCATTTACCAAAACGATCTACTATCCATAAAACGAAAGAAGCGTAAAACTTTCCATTCCCGATGAAAGAAAGTTGAGTTCACAATACAAAATGGCGTCGGTACTTTGTTGAAACTTCCACAATTGTGAGTGGCGTTGATTGATCGAGCTTCACAGAACTAACAAATACCTTTCCGTCGGCGGAAAAATATTTATTATTGTTTTTTTTTATGTTGATAATCCGTTGAAAAAAGATGGAAGGTTTGCATTCCGCCAAAAGAAAACCGTACCCATCCCAACCGATCAAGCTGACTTTTCTCCCTGCAGGGCCGGAGTAAGAATACTGACGACCCCTGTGACCGAGGTCGGCCTGTCGTAAAACAACCCTAGGCTACGTGCTAGGGCCGCAAACCCGTCTAGATGCCGACCATCCCTGATCAATAAATATGCAGCTATAATAGCCTTGTGTTGTGTTTCCTTCCTTCCCATTACCTTAAGGTGTGACAAGTTTGACCTATTCTTACTTGTAGCCCTTCTAATGTGCCCACGGCATAAAATGGAATATCAGCTCATAACATCCCACTGTTGAGATCGAACAGCACACCCGCCACGCTTTTCCAAGGTTGGCTGGTTACATATACTGGTGATCTCTGTATTCAGGTTTCATCAAGACTTTTTCCTTTACCGTCGGTATATGGCAGTTTTGCTATAATACACGGTGCATGCTACTGGGGGGTTTGAACTCGAGACCTCTGTAATGGTCTCCGAGTGTAAATCCACTGAGCTATTAGTACATATTTATTACATACAAATCTTTGTTTTGACCATTATCGTAATATATAAACATGAAATAACAATCTTGTAAAGGTTAATTGTTCTTAATAAATGAATAATTGTGTCCCAGTGTGCTTGATACGACATGACGATCTTACCAAAACCACCATAGAAGGGAGAATTGAAGGAAAGCGGAATACCAAGAAGGACATTTATGGAGGTTTTATTAATATTGTTATCGGAAGATCCTTGGGTACTTTGGTCATATTGCCCGATGACAGCCGGATAACTTGGGTAAGCTGATAGTGACGGGCAAGGGGAAGGAAAGCGAGCTCACTGGACTCCCAATAGCACCCGCTATTCGAGAAGCTGAGGACCGGACAAAGTGGAAACGAGACGAGACAGGCCACGGTCGATTTTTCAATGAATTCGACCAAGAAGAAGAAGTGATACCGTGTCGTACCAAGAAGCCAAGGAAAAAACGCTTTTCAAGAAAAGAGGACAGGAAAATGCTTCATCGACAAGAGCGGTTGTAGCTCTTAAATAAATTATGGAAATCAAACATATCGAATTAACTTTGTTTATCATTTGACTGGAAAATAGACATAATTAATCCGAAAATATCTAGTTCGTGGTAGTTTGATTGATTCCAAGTAATTAAACGAAATAGTTTTAGGCGAATTGAGTAAACTTGACCTGCAAAATTAGCTGAAACATAAAACCTTTATTGCTTTACGCATTCAAAGATACTACTGAGAAGATTGTTATGTACTTAATATATTATACATTAACGTGTTTAGGGAATTTAATATTCTGTTATTTAATTTATTATGCTGTTTAATTCGGGGGCCCCGAATCATTTTGGGTACTCAAGTGAAACTCACTTGTTAGTCGATCCCATGAGGTTTTAACTTTTTACACTTAATATAATTCTGTAAAATCCAATAAATAATATATCACGCAATTTTCGAACACTATTTCGCAGATAGATGCTATATTATTTCATATAATGAAATCACGACCTTGACGACCTCCTGGCGTAACGACTAACGCACATCGGTACGCTTGTGGGGATTCGATTCCCGTCTAGCGTCTATGTATTTATTTGCAAAAGAAAAGTATATTATGTAGTATATCAGTCTAGTACTCATAACACAAGTGCTATGCAACTTAGTTTGAGATTACCTGGCGATATGTGAAATGTCCCAATATATTTATTATCATTATATATTACACGTATTTTATTATTTTGTAGGCCCTGATCTTTTTTGTTCAATAGTCATAATCATAAGATAGTCTCTTATAAGTTTATTATATCTGCTTTGCTATTGCCTTTTCTAGCCGCTTACCGCTGTATACCAATTTTGATGAATTTTAGTGTAAACATAGATTGAACCTTAAAGAAGGACGTGAATTAGGGGTGAATAAAATATAAATAAACAAAGCGCCTGTTAAGATTTTAGAAGCAATGCGTTCAAACAGTATCAGTACTATTAAATCTCCAACAATGGATGAAAATACGGTACACTACAAGATGTTTTTTTTTTAATATACGACAGAACAACGGTTTCCGGGTCAGCTTGTTTAATATAAATTTTTTTACAACCCCCATTACGACTCTGAATCCCTTCCCGATTAAAAAAGTTTTAATAAAATACGTGACAATAAAACTTTCTGAAAACTTAATTTCTGATCTCTGTTGGGAAACAGTTTCTCGGTCTCGTAATGATCATGCAAATCTCTGCAGCTACAATTAATCGTGAAACACGATTCACGTTCTTCGTGTTTTTAACTATTGTGTTAAGGTAGTGATGAGTGAATGAGTCATTGAACGGTGAGTGAAGTAAGATGAAATAGTTACTCCCAAAGCTTTCATTTTTCTTCCTGTCTTCATCAACATCAAGACTTGGGACGGGAATCGACCCCGTGACCTCCGCAAGCGTGCTGACATATGTTAGCGATTATGCCATATGGTCGACAAATATATAAGAAATCATGTGTATGTATATAAAAAAATTCTATCCGTGCAGAGGTGGAGAAAGAATACTAACCTCTACGGCCGTAATTAACCTCTGTCTTAAAAGGCGACAAAACAACCCACCCTAGCTACGTGTTAGGGCTCCAAGCCCGTCTGGATGGCAACCACCTTTGGTCTTAAGTATGCCGCCATAATAACCTTGTGTTGTGTTCCGGCATTAGTGACCCAAGTTCCTGTACCTTTATGCGACAGCAGCGTGTTCTCAATGCCACTGGCGTTGCAAACACCCATAGGCGACGGTAACTGCTAAATTCTAAGCGGGCCGTCAGCCTGTCTGCTGTACTACAGCAATAAAAAAAATTAAGACATAAGGCATTCTGTAGTTTTTTTTAGCGACACCACAAAATATAGAAGTGTAACTGCCATGTCACAAGAGCATATAAGCTTTACATAGAACTTAAGTGTGATGTTTATTAAGCCATAGATACAACAGGGCGGGTCGCACTGTTTTTGTCCGCGCTGGAGTATTTTCCCACTGGCCTGTAAGATAATCCCGGAGCTCTGCTTGCTATACCCCCGATTACCTAAAGCGTTGGATGATACAGCGACGTCAGGATACGTCTAGATTAAAGTTCCACTGCATGTCCTGCCACACTACATTTCATGGAATAAAGTATTCCGTTTAATTTATCACATTATACACTAGTAAAATCACTATTAATCACTAGATTGTTCTAGAAATCAAGATTTGATTACATTTAATGGCCTACCTATCGGAAGAACAGCACTGTTTTTTGGGTAAAACCAGCATAATGCTAATATAGGTCTAATTTGGGACTTCTATACACCTTTGTATACATCTACATAATTTTTTTCTTGTATTAGTATTTATAAGATAAGATATATTTTTTGCTTTAACATGTTGTGTTACAAGTTCACAATAGGTACAATAATCACACATTTTTTTTTTAAATTATACATGGAGATTTTGCAACAACAAGTAGACATGTTATGCCACATTCAGCATGCAAAACAATTTAAATGACTACTGCTTCCCCTATAGTAAAGAGTAAAAATAAAATTTCGATACCTATAACATGTCATCAATATTTATGTCCTTAATAAATAATTTTGTTTCTTTGTTATCAGATTAATTCATATTCCATCTCTATTTTAATCTCTGAAACCGTGTAAACAGTGTAGCAATGAATCTCTGGAACTTCACCACTTAAGCTCAGAAAGTTGTGGAATATATATTTCATTTCGAAATCTTGAATTATAGAAGTTGTTCTAACGGATTATAAAAGTTCCCTCGTTGCCTATTCCGATGTTGGGTTTTTGTTGTTGTGCGGCTGTTTTTGATGAAGGGCTTCATAATTAACCTTAATTTATTTACAACCTTCAAACAAAACACTTCGGATTCCCGTATTGTAATATTATTTATGTAAACTCTATATAACAGCACTAAACAGAGTGAGCATTTTTTGGCGTCATAGAGCGTGGTCGTTAAATGGAGAGAAAAAAAATATATTATTTTACTATTCTATAATAATATGTATGTATTAACTAATATAGTGCACATTTACACACGAACATTCATACAAATAACACTTATTGCATAGCCTGTTATCGTTGTCTAATATCTTTTGCTGATTTAATATTTTAATTGTATTTTCTTATTTATTTTATTTATGTATTGATATACTGTCGGATCAACGTGATAAAAGTATTTTTCTAATAGTTTCGCTGCATTAATTGCTTGTTTGATGTTTGAATAAAAACGTTTTTATGAATTGTACTGCTCAATGATTTAAAATGCTGTACTGTTGTTGTTAAATAGAGTTAGTGTGACGCTAAATAGAGTGTATTATTGTGTATAAAACACACAGGTAAACCGACCAAAGTCAAGCAATTTCGACGTTTTAAGGAGTTTGTCGTTAAATCATGTGACGTTTATATAAATAGTTTACACTGTATTTGTATTATGTTGTTAATAAAAATGTGTAGTTTTAAATACGATGAACCATATACACAAAACGAGACAAATTTATGTTTCTACTTTAGTGCGTGATGTTTAATAGGTTACATGATTGTTCCAATATATTGCTATAACCCCCATTTTGCGCATTTTATTATTTAAAATTCGAACCAAAGCAAAATAAAATAATTGTAAAAATAAATACCTGTGTTTCAAAATTATGTTATACTTCTTTTAATTTAATTTTATTGAGTCTGAACAAATTCTATATCTACAGACAAGATATGTTAAAGATTTTTATTTTAAATGTAATTTTTTTTTATTATTACTATGATAAAGTATAATCGTATACGGTACTGAGAAAATATTTTTTTATCTTTATTTGTTCCGCTTAAACTTTGATACAAAGTTTTTAACGGAACTTTTACTAGTAAGTAGTTCACATTATAGGAAGGGCCATCAAAATAATACATTTCCAAGTGCCGGAAAAGAGACGCTACCAGAGACATATTCTTCGTATATCAAAATTCATGGAAGCAGCAAGAAAAATGCAAGCAAAACATACAACTCAAAGCAAAGTTTAATAAATACAATAATACGAAAATATTCATCAAAACATAAATAAAATGGTACAAGCTGAAATATGAGTGGGCCCAATAATTTCAAATAAATAAACACAAAACAAAACAGTAATCTCGTAACATCCAGAAAAAATACACTCCAAACCATTTGTCAATTTCCTAGCTAAAAAGCTTTGCCGAATGTCTATATAAAAACAAGGTATTTACGTCCGTCCGTCACGTCTCAGTTGTATCCAGATTGGCAAGGTTTAGGGGGTCAGGGGGTCCCCGGAGCCCCCCGCTAAGCATGATTGAAACATTAATTCGGCTCTGTCAAAATGTATAAAACCGATATGAGTGTGGTACAAGTGACAAGAAATGTGAAGTATTTTTTATATAATTTTTGTAGCGGTAGTTGAAATTAGATAGATAGATAAGTAACTCTTTATTGTTTATATTAATAAAATAAAACTTATAACTAGTACAACACAATAAAATAAACTAGACCATAATATACAAGAAATAACGCAAAAATGAAATAGTAAAACAAAAGGCGATCTCTTCCAAATAACATGAATGAACATGCTGCGGTGAATGTGTGAAGTGACGCGGAAGGACCGCGTTAGGAACTCCCGCATTCGCGGTAGTCTTCATGTCCGTGACATTGCGGATAAACTGCAGGAGTGTCGGCTCCGTTGGTACGGTCACGTTTTACGGCAACCGGATGCTTACGTGGGAAACAAATGTCCGGCCATGCCGCCTCCGCCGGGCCCCGGCAGGAGGGGTAGGCCCAAAAAGTGCTGGCTTGACGTCGTAAAGGGTGATATTCGTGCCAATGGGCTCACTACCAGGGATGCTGAAGACCGTGCGAAGTGGAGTAGAAAAAGTCGGAAAGCGGACCCCGGGCACCAAAACGCAAGTTTGGGTTGCAACCGGGATGAACGCTGAGATGATGATGATGATCTCTTCCAAATAACCTAACTGGAAGGAAATGTAATAAATAATATGGCGGTGTAGGTGAATTACAATAAAATGAAATATTTGAAATGAAGTATTTTCATCAGCAAATGTCACTTGATTACTCGAACCCATAGGATAACCAGTGTTTCTATATTTAAGCTAACAGAAGGGTTATAATAATCACCTTTAATGACACTATCCTAATTCTTTAATGATTATTAGACCCACACCGCGTGTGTCTTCAATATACTTAGTGTTACTTATATTAAATTGATAGAGTTTACTGTCCATTCCCATAACGGGCAGGCAGTAGCCCGACAATAGGAGTCGATATTGTTACTATTTGTAGTTACAACATATTTTTATAATTTATTCACGACATCACCCAACAAAAGTAAAGTATAATCAAAAATATCAACAACATATTACAAAGGAAAATAATTAAATTAATATAAATTTGCTTCAAATGTATGCTTAAGCTTTAAACTTGTGCCAAACGATTAATTCTCAGGATATTCACTAGAAAGTATTCTCGAGTCACGCGTTCCAGCGTTGTTTTAGTTAGACTACTTATAATTAATCTAAACCGTTGTTGCACCGCAACTATTTACCCCACTCTCCCCAATTTATAGTGCTTTATTGTGTAGCCTTAGGTAGACTAATTTTGATTATACCGTGCTTATGAATTATCCAAAGCCCACACAGTTCGAAGACTGGTTGCTTTGTTTTGCGACGGCACCCTATTGTGACAATTGAGTCAGGGAAATTAAAAAAAAAGATTTGGGGAATCGGTTCATGCTCAACCAGGGCGGCTGGCTTGTTTTTTTATTTTTTTGGGTTGCGTGCAATGCGCTTATTCGCTCCCACTGTTGACAAGGGGCATGCACGTGGCCTACTTAAACCACTCGAAATTTCCTTTCTACTGACCGTACGGAGGGATAGCTTTCGCGTGTACCTCTTGCCCGGGTGCTAATGAATGCATCCATATCACGTCAATTTTGTACCCCTCTTGTTCGCTTTGGTGACCATCAAGATATGAGACCCCCCCCAAGTTTTCACGTAGTAAATTATAAATACAGTTTTCAATCATTTTTTTCAAACTTTTGTTTGCAATTGAAAAATAAATAATTTAACTCATATTTGTCTTTTTTAATATAGAACTTGCCGGGTGACGCCAAAAGAGCATGCATACAACAAGTAAAAACTAGACTCAAAACACGCTGTATTTGAATATAGCTCGAAAAAGCGCGATATTTCGTGTCTGACTACGTAAGGAAAACCTAAGCATACTCCCTTTGACCAAGCGTAGTATTTTGTAGGCCTCCCTCCCGCCTGAACTGGTCAAAGGTATGTTCCCTAAGGCGGCTGTCATCTGGCCTTCCTTGTTTTCAGCATGGGTAAAGAAACCATAGACAGGAACCTGTAGTAAGACCGCAATCGTACACACGGCGTTTATGTAACAAACTTTTGTATTATACTAGTTACTACATACTAAAACACTAGAAATCTTCCATATTTTACGACTTAGCATATTTACTATAGAGTATATCAATATTCTCGCTCGTTCAAGCACGTAGAGTAAATTTATTACGTTTGTTTTGTATTATAGGAAAGCTTTTTATCATAAAACATGTTTACCGCAGAATCGCTTGAAACTTTAAATAGCTTTTGTTGTAAAACATTTCAGTTATGTAAAGTAATTGAAGTTTACTCGGTGTAAACGTTTCATCTATATATTGTTAATAACATCGCCGTTCATAGTATCTTCTAACGTCCCTGTTGGACTCTGTATCTAGCGAGAATTGGTCGGTAAACCTCGCTAGAAAATTGCACATACCATGTAGAAACAAGCATGTTTTAAATACAAATATCAAAAGACTTGTGCCGCCATCTAGCGAGGAATAGCTTGAAACATAGTAAAAGTTGTCTTTATCGTCACAATATTCATATATTACTTACTTATAGATAATGAATCGATTTATTTGTTTTAAGTTTCTTTTTTTAGCAATTAATGAGAATAATTAAGATTGGCCTTTTGTACTTGAATTTGCTAAAACTCGAAAGTGCAATATGCTGTATTTGTTTTCAAACATGCTGTTCAAAAAAGATGGTAATAATGATTTTAGGTGGTGAATACTGTGAGATTTGAAAAGCTTGTGTCTGAGGCTCGTCTGAAGTTTAGCAAGATTTACTTACAGCTCTTAATATTAATATTATTAATCCGGCCCCCATGACATTCAAAGTTTTCAATAGAAATAACACGGGGAAAATTCTTTTCTTTATTTGGAATTTTATAGTGTTGAAAAATAATACTATTGTAATAAACTATACATAATATCCAATGAATTTATTATTACCAATACGTCATAAAGCGTTGAGTCATATAAATATACCAGTAATTACAATAAAAAATTATAATAAAATACCAAAACAATTCAAACAAAAGTTTTTCTCATGGCGGATATGGGTTGTATACAATAACAGTTGCTTAAATGATTTTATCTTCTTAATGACATCACTACAGGGCTATTTATTGTATTAAAATTGATTATTTTTATATTTTAAATAGGTAATTGAATAAATATTTGGCATTATTGTTACTTATTAGAATCTTGGACATGTGAAAAATTTATGTTATTTAATCCAACTGATTTGTATGCCAATAATGGCGAATGATGTACACATATTTGTGAATGTTTTATATACAAATAAATGATATGATTTATTTTTGTAGGAAATTTAACGCTCTACAAAAAAGTTTCAAACAATTTTTCGCTAAGTCGACTAGTTCAAAAGTTATTCGGAGTTAAAGTTGAATCTATGGCCTATTTTATGGTTTTACCTAATTTTCATCATGATGTGATCATGTAAAAATAAAATAAAAACATGCTATAATTAAAATTTGCATGATGTTTTCTTTCAGTATATCAACAAGTAGATACGTTTAATTATATTGACAGCAATTTTATTGTGTAAAACAAAATACGGTTTATTCTTTGAAAATAAACTAAATCGACTCGAATACGGGCATTCAGCCAATTTTTTGATTTCCATACCAGTCTGTCATACCGTTAACATGGTCTGTGCATCGGTGATATTTGTGTGAGATGAGAGATCTATCGTTACCGGATAGTAATAAGGTCATTGACATAGATAGAAAAATATTTTGCGATGCGGTAAATTGAATTACCGTATTGTAAATAGCCTAGACGTGTCTACAGCCTATTCTTAGCATGTTTGCTACCTTTACACGAATGAAATTTAGTTTTTAAAATTATGGGTCACTCAGACTATTTGTGTATTTTCTGTTTTTTCTTTTGGATATGCTGTTGAGCCAAGATTTTCGTATACATTGTGATCGATGCCCATTCTTGTGTGATGAGAAAAAATTTAGTAAGAAATATAATGTGGCTAGATTAATTTTTAAATTACATAAAGTCTATTGGCTTTTTTACTGCGAAAGGAACACTGAATGGTGCTGTTTTTAGTATCTGGTTTATGTGCTAGTGCTATTTTTAATTAATTTTTCGCTTTTTAACTACCTAGGAAAAAAATAAGTAAAAATATGTACTTACGCCAGAGAGCAATATTTTTTTTTTAAATTCTTAACGTTGTTATGTTAAAATAATAAAAAAAAAATATGTTATGAAGATAATTATTTAAATGCATTTCCTTATTTTACAGACCGCCCCAGCACCACGGTGCGGCACTTCTGGCGGGGGTGGGGGGCGGTGCGGTACCATCCTACGCCCCCCCGGGGAGAGCCTTCTTCACACCCCCACTGCCGCCTGAGTACAGGAATCCCTTTGCGGATAAACCTACTCTCAGAGGTAAGTCGAGTTTAAAAAATTAACCACTAGTTCATTTTCTATATAGTTTTTTTCTTTATATGCGTTTGAAAATATGCTATTTTTTTTTCTGCAATAAGTTAAAACATGTATCGCACACAGCTTTTTCACAAACATATAATACAATTGACAGACTCGGGCCAAACATATTCTTACTTCTTATATACTTTAATCATATAAGTACTTGAGTGGCTTCTGAGGTTAATATGTTTAATTAGGGTTTTATAAGAACGATACGATAGCTGTCTGCCCGCAATCCCCAAAGAAACGCCGAATATTTTCCGAGACATTTGCCTGTAAGCTAGAAAAAGGAGTTATCAATTGGCCATCATTTTCGACAGAAGTACGAAATGGAGAGGCGTTTTATTTATCGATACCACATAATGTGTATTATAAATAAAGATATATTTAATAATAATAATAAAGCCCTTTATTCAGACCCACTTAGTATCTATTTACAAAGTACTAATAACTAAAAAAGTATGAATATACAAAATATTTTTTATAGCTAAATTAATCTATTCTATTCTAATACTTAATTATTTTTTGTAGGTCTGTTTGCCAATCGGCAAAGGCCTCCTCCAACCTTTTCCATTCCTGTCTTTCTTGAGCCACTCTATTCCACGTTACGTAAAGATATATTTACTTTAAACAATTAAAAGGATAAACTTGTAAATATTTCAAAACGAAGGTACAATAGTTTTAAATCAAGAGTTCTTCCATCCGTTCGTTAACTTTTCGATGCGAAACAGACTTGGCATGGAGAATACTTGGCATTGCCAAAAGAAAATGTGTTTAAAGAAAGCGCCTATCGCCACATATTGTTCTGTTATTTGGATATTTATGATGGTTTGATGTTTAGTACTATCCTATCGTTAGTCCCGGTTGCCACCCAAACTTTCGTTTCGGTGCCCGGGGTCCGCTTTCCGACTTTTTCTTCTCCATTTCGCACGGTCTTCAGCATCCCTGGTAGTGAGCCCATTGGCACGCATATCATCCTTTACGACGTCAAGCCAGCCCCTTTTGGGGCTACCCCTCCTGCCGGGGCCCGGCGGAGGCGGCATGGCCAGACATTTGTTTCCCACGTAAGCATCCGGTTGCCGTAAAACGTGGCCGTACCATCGGAGCCGACACTCCTGCAATTTATCCGCAATGTCACGGACATGAAGACTGCCGCGAATGCGGGAGTTCCTAACGCGGTCCTTTCGCGTCCCTCTAACATCGGCCACGCTTCACAGCCGTATAAAAAAGGGACAGGCCTCCTCAGGATATATATATATATATATATATATATATATATATATATATATATATATATATATATATATATATATATATATATATATATATATATATATATATATATATATATATATATATATATATATATATATATAGTTTCTTCGTTTTAGTCAATATTAAAACTATTAAAAATATTCAATTTTTCCTTTTTCAGTTCTTCACGCAAACGAAGGCAGATTAGTCAGTGGCGTAGCGTAGTAGGGTCGGCAGGGCCGACCCGCCCCGGGCGGCACTTTTTAGGGGGCGGCAAAATTTCACAATAAATAGTAATAATATATTGTAAATATTTTTACCACATTTTTTTCGCACCTACGATTCGGACCGATTGAAACGAGCGGCAATTTATTCGTGCCGAAAAGTTCTTTAAAACAGTATATTGTTTTATAAATTGAAATACTTACGTAAGAGGGCGACTAAATTTTCTGCCGCCCCGGGCGGCTAATATCCACGCTACGCTACTGAGATTAGTGTAACAATTCATTTTTAAATAATACGATATATATGCGAAAGATTTAAATAGGTTATTTAATAATAATGTGATTGCAGGTACAAACACAGACGGCAGCAGTTATGCGAACAGACGACCCCTGCCGCCGCCATCGTTGGGCGCGGGGCACGCTCGCATTCCCATCCGGCCGCCAGCGCAGGTAAACTCAAATTTCTTCACAAACTATTGTTAACATTATCATTTCAGTTTTAAATCATGGTTGCACCTTGAGGTTCCGCTTAAGACTTGCATTTAAAACAACTCGACTTGCCAACAAAACAACTCCATTGACTGGCTGTACTACTCCTTGGTATAAAGGTCCAAGAAGTACTGGCTTGATGACGTAAAGGGAATGCTTAAGATCGTGGAAAGTGGAGCATTAGTGGAATTTAACAATAACATCAATTTTACTGACCTAACTGATTTATGGTTATAGTTCATACACTTTCTAGGCTAACTAAAATATGATAGATTTTGTTAAGAACAAATTACTTTTAAATGTGTCATTAGATGAACTCAGGTGAAATAAATTTAATATAATTTGAAAACGTATGCCTAGCCATTTTATTCAACTATTTTCAATAAACTCTCTTAATTAAAAAAGACATTTATTAGGCCCGAGGGACACGCATTGACCCTCTTCAACGGCGATAGGACCCGCGATATACGAGTCTAAAATACCCACTCCACAGAATAATAATACAGAAGGTAGATAGTAGGGGTTACTAAAGGAATGGGGGGTGTGAGCAAACCACACCTGCTTCTAGTAATAAACAATAGACGGGACTATCGAGCAAGCTATTTCTTCAAGTGTCACTGTTATCCTCAATGAGGTTAACTACAAAAATTAAATATTATAATTAAAGTAAATTAACTGCATGCCTGTTTGTTGCGAGTAATATCCAAATGTCGAAGTGAATAATCCCGGTTGCATCCATAGTTTATATTTAGGTCGGATGCATTGTACAGTTACGTCATAGGTAAAAACGTCAATACACTATTAATTGGTATCTCACTTTGTTTTTTTTTTTCAGGAGACATCATCACCTCAAATGCCGGCGCCCCCGCCAGCCCCCCCATTACCACCCCCGGGAATCGAAACCCAGAAGAAGAAGCCTCTGAATACACCTAGCCATAAGGTAAACATTAGATTACCATACAATGTTATTGTAATCATATAGGTATATACCTTTGAACTTAAAAGGAAACAAGGTGGATGTGGGGTGACAGAAAATCGTCAGTTGCTGTTAATATAGGGAATGTACCATACCATATACCACGTGACCTAGTTTTGATAATTTTTTACCCCCTCCTTCCTCTTGGTAACCATCCGTAGTATACGAGAAGACTCCCTTCTACCCCTTTAGTTTTCAAGTAGTACACCCCCTCCAGTATTTATAAAAACGTTGATATTTTTTTTGCAAAATAATATAGTATATATTTGGGTAATATTTATCTTATTAATACAGTGCTATACACGCTGCGCGCTATATTTACTAAAATAAACTTAAACCCGCTCTGACCAAGCGGGATACGTTCTCTTACTGCCTATGTTGATCCATTAGTCGCCATTTATGAAAGAAAACATTAGAACTATATGGGGGTAGGGCTGGCCCCTTATAGTTCGCTAGAGCACATATTAGCTGTTTACGAGGTACTCTAAAACTTATTCCAAACAGTTATTATAATTGAAGACGAAGAAGAGAATATAAAAAATAAATGAACAGTTATGTCTACCACGCATGACAAATGTCAACATGTGTTCGAAGATTTCTACAATGTTTCATGCTAAATTTAATCCAGCGAAACATTGCCAGAGATATTATCTGGTTTAAGGGTTATTTTAAATTTTCGAAATTCTTCCTGCTCGACGTCCGTAGTATAGTTATATTATTGGTTTTTATCTTTTTAAATCTGAAAAACAGTTTATAGCAGCAGACTCATCTACTAAATGTAACTTCTTTGTTATATGGCAACAATGTGTAGTTTCAATATTGAAAGTAAGAAAGGCAATACCTAAACTCGTCGGTAATATTATGAGTTAGAAACTTGTAAAATCAAAAAATGCCTATATGTAATAATATTTATATTAATTTTCAGCCCGAAGACGTGGACGGCGATATCAAACAAGATCAAGCGAATTTCACAGATTTCGTTCCAAACTCATTAAATATTCCGACCATATCGAGAATATTATCAGGATCAAATGGAAGGAAAGAAGACATTCCTGACGTATTGTTAAGGACAGTTACCGCTAAACCCCAACACAATCAAGAGAAATCCTCAAAATCTGATATTTTTATTACGAAAGATGCAGGAGTCACTCTGAGTGATACAAATCTATCCACTGAAGGATCGGTTTTAGCTGTTCTAGATCCAGAAATGAATAATCTAGACAGACCCTTAATTGTTGATGGAGAAACAAATACTAAAAGAAATCTACAATATAATCCTAAGAATGACAGCAGAGATTACACTCCTGCAACAACTGTAGGTTTCGAATTAAAAGACCCAGAAATGTCTACAGAAAGATATCATAATTTAGCTAATGTTAATTCCGATAAGAAAATGTTGAAAGATAAATCGAGTCCAGTGCAAAGGGCCGGAACGTGGCCCTTCGCCTGGAACGTCCACATTTATCTCGCAACTGTAATATTCACTATTTTAGCTGTGTATTCAATATTCAGAATCATATGTTACAATAAGTTTACACACCTTTTCACACAATACTATTTTATCATACTCCATTTGATATTAGTGTTTGTATGTCTCATGAGAATATTTTACATGTGTTACGACCCTTATAACATTAACAATTCCTTGCCAATATTTATAAGTGAAATTCTATTGCACGTTCCCGAGATTTTCTTGAGTATCTCTTTTGCGTGCACTATCCTGTTTCTGCTAACGAATAGTGTGAATTTCAAGAACATCTGCTGTTCTTTCTTACTTCGTCCTAGAACTATCATTATTGGGGGTTGTTTGCACATATTGTCATGTGTTATATTGCATATCTTCGAAAACAATAATACAATATATAGGAGTCAGGGGGTTGAGAAAAGGGTATTAGGTCTTACGTGTCAAATTATATTTATAATGGTGAGCCTCGTGTTGGGCTTATGTTATTTTTATGTATATAAAACTTTAAAATCAGTACTTCAGAAGAAAAGTCATAAGTACATCAACGGTTTTCAGAATTTATATCAAGCTATTCATATAAACTTGGCAACCGCGTTGCTGTTCGTACTGATGGCAACTTTGCAAATATACGGTATATTCGGTATCAATCAAATCAACATGACCAAGTTTAATTGGTTGCAATGGGGGTACCAGCTTTCATTACGTCTAATAGAAATCACAATTATCGGCCTCATCTCCTGGGTGATTAGTTTGAAAGTTGGTATCGTACCATCGCAACACGACAAAGCAGATGGAAATAAAATATCCGGTCTGGGTCTGTTCGCTTGCGCTGCAGGTTCTAGCAACGAGCAATTCGAGTCTGACTATCCAGCGATTTGCAATACTAATACGAATCTTCATACATACACTTTAAGAACAGGCAAACCTATATATGAAGGAAAAGGCCACCATCCAAACATGCCTGATCAATGTTGTGCACCAAACATCGACCATCAAAGATTTCAGTTAAATACTTTAACAGGCAACTGTGACAATAATTCCGGCACTGAGAATTATTCTGGACACAGTTCGATAGCAAACGCTGGTCACAGTAGTTCCACTGAATCGAGCAATGCAACCTCCAGCCAAGGGATGACCAATAATTTGATCAAACACCACCCAAACATGGTCGGTTATAACGGCATTGAATCTGCTTCGGATGATCATTATTCCAACTGTGATCCAGCTATTCAAAGCCTGCAAGGCGATGACCCCCTAGATCACGAATATAACGTGATCCAATATGGCAGCAACAGCGATTTTATCAGAGATATAAAGAATCAAAATTACAATGGCGGTTCGAACCGAAGTTCTCACAACTTCAAGCACATGTCTTACGATAGGGTTTCTTCAAGGACGAACAGTAACCCGAGGAAAAAGCATAGAGCGAAAAATAAGAATATGTGTATGACGATGGGGTACGACTCTTCTATTGGACATCATTACCATCAGCCTCACATGCCTGATGAATATGGGAACTACAACGCGGAGAATGCGTCGTACCACGCGTCAGGGATTCAGACTCTGAATCCCAACAGGAGTTACAGCAACGACCCCTGTCAGCAAATAAGGAATTCTCAGCGACGACAATCGCCGTCAACGGTCGTGAATTCTAGTGGCAGTCAGAAACGGGGAAAGAACAACAGCTTCCCGGATAGGCCTAAATCAACGGATTTGTATGGATTTTCCGAAGATCCAAATGAGAGGAACTATCCTTGCGCGTTGGGGCCTCCCCAACCGGCGCCAAGAAATTGTGGCTACGAGGCCTCGTATTCTCAACCCCAAGATGGAATTAACCCCGAAACTGAGGGGAATAGTATGTTAGTAGCTCAAGATGGCTTTGTAAGGTTCAGACCCCTAGAAGATGGTCCTTCGCAGACCTGATTTAGTATAACCCTGTCGATGGCGGCAGAGAACCTTAGCTTTTGATAAACAATCTATTCGACATGGCCTCGCAGTCACATTTCAGTAAATACACAAACATGTGTCTACGTCGTCAAAGTTTGACTTCTATGACAGTTTGTGTCAACTTGACATCAGAATTTTTCCATTTCATTAGAAGAAAGAAATTGAATAGTTGTTTTGAGACTATCCAACACAAAATACGGGCTGCGGTTTTACCTCAAGAGGTATTCAAATTATTATTAACGATTAAACTTGTAAAATTGTAAATGTCTAGGTAGGTTAAAATATAATTATTCAAAATGATCATAAATGCCTTTTGTAAATAGCTATTTCTATACTATAAGTAATTTGATTATAATTTTGAATATTCCGTCTCACGTATTTTTAACATGATTCGCAAATAAGCAAATTGTATAATCGTCTGTTCTTACACAGCGACCGTAACGGTAAGAAGACTATTTTATTATTGGAGAATTAATTTGACTTTTTGAACAGACTTCTATGAATATCTATCATTCATTAATCAATAGAAAAATTATTTTAAAATAAATTAAATGTAAATTCCGTGTGATTTTAATTTCTTCTCAATATTATTTGCCATATAATAGCCAATAAGTTAATTTATGTTATATCCAATTATTATTTATAATAGTGATAAAATTATTCTGCGACAATATTTTAATCTTTGTTCTGTCCAAACATGAATCATTGAATTTTTATATATTTATTATAAATGATTATTGACTGATACTAGTTTTACTGTGTGATGTTCATAATATATAATCCAATTATATGGATAATAAAAGAAAATTGGACCATACCGATTCAATATATATAGTCTGCTATGTACACGAGGATAGTTAAAAAGAAGCACAATAATCTATGTGACTAAAGTCAATAAATAGCGAATTCCTGGGTTCGAAATAAAAAATATGTATAGATTTTTTCAAATAATAAAGATTTTATCAAAAACAATATAATTTTTGGGATCGTTTTTTTTATTGCTGTAGGACAGCAGGCAGGCTGACGGCCCGCTTAGAATTTAGCAGTTACCGTCGCCTATGGGTGTTTGCAACGCCAGTAGTATCGCGAACACGCTGCTGTCGCTTAAGGGTACAGGAACTTGGGTCACTAATGCCGGAACACAACACAAGGTTATTATGGTGGCATACTTAAGACCAAAGGTGGTCGCCATCCAGACAGGCTTGGGGCCCTACCGTGTAGCTAAGGTGGGTTGTTTTGTCGCCTATTACGACAGGCGGACCCCGGCTGCAGAGGTTAGTATTTTTTTCTCCGCCTCTGCATGGATAAAACGTTTTAAACTAATTGCATTCGAAGCTGCTGCTATCTGAGAATTTTTGTGTCGGTGCCCTGTGATCTCTGTTCGGATTGAAAGGAGCTCTAAAAATGTTTTGCCTCGTCTCATTACTGCTTAGAATGAGATAGCATTTTCAAATTATTTCATGAAGAAATCAACACTACGAACATTTTTACCGTGTGTTTTAAATTGTGTCTTATGTATATATTCAAATTTAATTGTTACATACATCCTGCCATTAAACTATCGTAAAAAAAGTAAAATTAATTCAATCACCACACGACCATAAAGAGATTTAGTGGGTTAAATTTAAAGCAACGATTTTTTTTAAATATATACTGGAATTATATATTCAATTATATATCTCAATATATCTGGTAAATATTTCGATTGGTTAAAAAATAATACTTACGTATTAATTTTTAATAAATCAAAAATATCTTGTCACGCTAATTATGAACGAAATATCGGTTATTTTTTTATTTCAGAAGTTTATGTATATGATACAGATAATTTATATACAAATGATATTTTACCACTGTTACATGTATCATGCACTAAAATATATGTCAAATTATAATTGTAAAATAAATAAATAGTAAAAACTTTGTTTTACATTTGAGCCAGAAATTTATGATTCATTTTATAAAAAAATTTCTTTTGTACTTGGCTGTTGAATGTTGTTAATATCAAATAGATAGTTAATAATTGTAAATTATAGTATGTATTGACAAAAACTATTTATTAATAATCAATTTAACGGAATTGTTTTTAATAAAAAAAAAAATACGACGAAGTCTTTAATAGTGGTTTTACATCAACAATAGTGATCTACGTATAAAGATAAATAAATACAACAATAAAATTCTAAATTAATTCAATTAAAAATTATCTATTTACAAAAGTGTGGGTAACATGGTTGGGATAAAATAAAACAACTTAAAAAAGATCGCTATTCACTGAATAAACTTACGGGGAGTTACTTAAAAGCTCATCGGTGTAGTCCTATGTAAATAGAATTATTATAAGCATTTAATGTCGAATTTTTGTTCTGAAGTTTACATGTTACAAATGCTTTGGCGCGTTTATTATTAAAAATTGTGCACTAGTCTCATTCGGATGTTATCTAATTGATCGACGGATTAAATAAATACGGCTCGAAGGACCATAAAATCAGAAAGTTAATTTTCTTCATAATTTATAATTAGAAAAATTGAAGTAAAAAAAATGGTTTTATTATTTTTAATTATTCCCAAGATTTTGTCAAATTTTCGTTTATCTGGGGGTAGTAAGCATTTGTAATAAACAAATAAAAAACATTTGGAATATGTAAACTCCAATAAAGTCGTTAAGATGCCACGTTTTAATTTTATATCATAATTTAAGTGTCCAGTGTATATATACCGACTTGATAATACTGCGGGACCCCAAGTCCTATTGTTGTATATTATAAATACAATTATGTATTTCTTTTTAATTTTCAAGACTGTATCTATGATTATCATTTAAATCGATACACATTTACTATGTATAAATAAATAAAAAACGGTATTGAAATATATTTTGTTTTATTTTGGATTTTTCTTCGGCACGAACAGACCACACTTAATCTCACAGATTTCCAATTCCTCACAATTCCTTCAAGTTCGTGGTAAAAATGCATGCCATATACATAACAAAAAGAATATATTAACAATTATTAAGAACATCATATATTTCAACATCAGAGGTAAATTCATGTAAAATTTAAAATATCCTCAAAATTTAATAATATACAAAACCCATGTACCATTATACCATATTTACAAGTTATTTTAAACATGGTCAAATTAAATTCTCAACAGGGTAAAAAAAACAACATTAGTTTGATTTTCCAAAATTTTTCTATTCACGTGTAAATCTAGAAGTTACATGGAAAATACATCGTAACGAAATCTTGTTTTAAATTATATAGTCATTTTAATTGTTTTTATTTTTTTATTTTATATTATTATTACAAATAATAATTGCAATAATTCGTCTTTAAACCTGCTCTCATAAAACCAGTACACGTCTATACAAAGCTAATATATACAAATAATAATTTACTATAATCTAAATATTCTAACAAAATTATGTATACTCACCTTCTAAAAACTATTTAAAATTATCTAAAAATCTATTTTAATAAATAACTCCGAGGTTTATTGATTTAATTATGAGAAAACAATTTTACCTTCCTTATACACATGGTTATTTATACGAGCTACCTACCAACATAATAAAAAAAATTGCGATTCCTAGAATCAATAATTGAATAATTATTTTTCTAGTTTACACAACATTCGGATTCCACTTACATGGCTGGGGTCAGACCGAAGGCGATTATGTAAAAATCAAATTTAACATCTAATCTAGTTTTTAAGCTAAATTTTTAGAGTCTTTTCTACTAGACGTCGACTTTGTGGCATTTATTTTTCAGTGTGATGAACAGCTGATGAATCATGAAATTACTTTTTCTTAAACGCACTATCACATAATTTTTGTTTTTAATACGAGAATATCTCATTTATAATTAATGATAGCAACTTTATAAGCAACAGACGACCTCGGTGGCGTAACGGATAACGCACTTCGGTACGTTTGCGGAGGTCACGGGTTCGATTCCCGTCTCGCGTCTGGGTGTTTATGTATAATGTGTATTTATTTACAAAAAAAAAGTATATAAGTAGTATATCAGTTGTCTAGTATCCATAACACAAGTGCTATGCTACTTAGTTTGGGACTAGATGGCGCTGTGTGATTTGTCACAAATTATTATTATTATTATTATAATTGAGATAAATGTTTTCTTTGTGTTTTCAAGTATTTAATACTGTTTATTGGGTTCCATTTTCCGGACAAATAACCTTGTTTACTTGGATAGTATTGTATAAATAAATATAGCACAAACAACACAACACGTAACATATGTTCTATACAATAGAGAAGACCCTGAGCTCCCAAAAAAATGTTTCGCTAAAAAATAGTTGAATACAAAAATTTAAGATTTTCTAACTTTTTTTTAGTTACAAGGTAAGCGAAAATAGTTTCGTGATATAGTACAGTTGTACCAGATTAGGATTTTTAGGATTAACAGACCTCATATTGGAGATCGTGCGTTCGAAGCCCGCACATTGATCCGGTGTTATAATTTGTTCTTCTTCGCTGAAAACTGTTCCCCCAATATCTTCATGACCTGCGCGTGCGTCTTGCCCTCCTTCGCGGTGGCATAGTTCTCCTTCACGTATTGCGCGAAGTCGTTGACGCCGCCCCTCCTGGCGGGGGTGGACACGACGCCGTCTTTCGTTTTCTTGTTCACTATTATTTCGAAAGTGCCGCGACAGTAGCCGCAAAACTTTTTTGTTATGTCAATCGATTTTGAATGACGTTGGAAACTAAAACAATTTATACATATTCCATTAGGATACAATAGGCATCGATTTCTGCAAAGCATATCTTTACCTTTTTTCTTTGTTATACAGTGGAATACAAGGGGGCTCGCGGCGGCGTAGTGCGTGACTATATAGTCGATAAAAGGACGAACATCGCTGGTATAACCCCCACTAAAACCACCTCAGTGTACTTCAACTGCCCAACGTCCGGGCGATTACCCATTTATCCGAGGGAGTTTTATTAAAGGGCGACAAATGGATAACTTCATTAATCTGTTTAGTATGAAGAGGTATTAAGAAGTATGATAGGAGTCAAACTGAGTGACAGGATAAGAAATAGTGAGATAAGGAAACGTTGTGGTCTGAAAGAAGATGTAGTGACAAAAATCGATAAAGGTATGCTGACATCTCAGTTTGGCCATGTCGAGAGAATGAATGAAGAACGATCGACGAAAAAAGTGTACCAGGCGAGTGTGAATGGAAGTGTTGGAAGGGGTAGACCTAGGCGGACGTTTCAAGACCAGATCAGGGACGTCTTGAAAAAAGGCCAGGTCAAGAGTACCCTAAACCGAAGGGCATGTATGAAGGGAATAATGAAAGTGGACGAAGCGAAACAAGCATATAAGGATCATAGCAAGTGGAAAGAAGTGGTCTCTGCCTACCCCTACGGGAAAGAGGCGTGATTATATGTATGTATGTATGAAGAGGTCAAAAAGCAGTGTACCTGTTAATAGTATATATGCAGCTACATATAAATAACCACTCATCTCTTTTCTTGTATTTCTTTGCTTAAAGATTTCAGGCCCTGCGGTATTAATCGGCGGCGTACCTCGAGTCTCCTGTTACCTCTATTTCTTTGTACCCAACTAGTGTCTTATTAAAGCGAACAAAATAACACGCTTATAAAAAGTACATATGAATAAATTCACTCAAAATTAAAATTATTTATTGTAAGCATAAGTAAACTCTGTAAATGGTACCACAATCGATTTGCAATTTTAAATAGTACGGTCCGTAAGCATAAAAAGGCGCTTTAAGTGTAATTGCATCCCTTTTCACTTTTTCCTTAACAAAGAAGACAAAAAAGCTTTTTTTTATATTAATAAACATTTGCGATCGGTCTTCAGGCCATAAGCGCGTTAATCGTTGAAACATGGCAAAAAAAAAACAACAATAAGCTCAAACAAATAGATGAAATAGATCAGGAACGACTGATGTCTGACCCCTTGAAGGAGAAATAGGACTTACTATATAAAGAATAGGGCTTTATAATACCTTCCTTGTTAAATAATATAAAAATGCCATACCTGTAACCACATTTGGTGCATTTGTAGGTATATTTGAAGTGAATCGCCATGCTGTGGCATCGCTTTATTTCGCCCAACTCGGGGAACACTTTCAATGACCTCGCAGCCCTATAATTAATAAATATACTTGGACAATTCACACGGCGCCATCTACTCCCAAAATAAAATAACAGTGCGCTTGTGTTATAGGTACTAGGCAACTGATGAACTACAAACCCACTTTCCGAAAGTGAATCGAGCTCGTGACCCTGTAGACATTGGAAATTCAGACACTGAGCTACAGAGGTCGTCAAATATTTTATACACGTCATTATTTACATTATACTCCCTTACGTGGACGACAGCGTATTAGCGATGCTCTTGGCGTTGCGAACATCCATAGACGACGGTAATTACATACTATTAAATGAGCCGTATGATTCTGGCCGAAATCGAATCAGAAATGAGAAGATTCGCAGGAGAACCAGTCACCGACCTAGCCCGGATGATTGCAAAACTGAAGTGGCAGTGGGCTGGGCACATAGCGCGAAGGATAGATGGCCGTTGGGGCAGAAAAGTCCTCGAATGGCGACCGCGTACTGGAAGACGCAATGTTGGTAGCCACACAAGATGGACCGATGATCTGGTCAAGATCGCCGGAATAGGTTGGATGAGGGCAGCTCAGGACCGATCGTCTTGGAGATCTTTGGGGGAGGCCTTTGTCCAACAGTGGGCGTCTTCCGGCTGAGATGATGATTAAGTAGGCCGTCAGCTTGCCTGCTGTTCCGCAACAAAAAATCTACATCTTACATATAAAATTCTCGTGTCACAATGTTCGTTCCCGTACGTTCCCTCCGAAACGGCTTGACCGATTCTCATGAAATTTTGTGAGCATATTGAGTATGTCTGAGAATCGGCCAACAACTATTTTTCATACCCCTTAGTGATAAGGTCACTATTCCACGCGGACGGAGTCGTGGGCACAGCTAGTATATAAATAAAATGATAGAGGTTTGCAGTTGTGCGCGCACCACGGCAAAACTATTGGATAAATTTCAATTAAATTATCTAAGTTTTATTTCTTAGACACTTGGTCCTTTACTAAAAACAAAATTATTTCGATATGTTCATTTAATATAAAGTTATTAAAGTTTTAAGAAACAACGATTTTCTTGCCTCGGAGAAGTGGGGGCAAGCGGTCAAGCGCGCATGTGCACGAAAGCTTCTCATATTTTATCGATTTACTTTTTTCTGTTATTCGACCAGCGAAGCTAGCGCGAATGGCCATTAGGGAAATATTATTATTATATGCTAATGTGACATAAGTAGTATTTTCATTATACGAAATATATTCCTGGCCCTTTGTCAGTTGTAAAAACATGATGATGACAATTTGTTGCTGTTCATTATTATTTTAATTAATAATACAATAATTTTAAGTCATACTTACCATTTCTTCCAAAGTGGTCCATGTCCAGCCCTCAACTCCCCGTCTATCAGCCAGGTGGCGACGTGGCACATCTCATGTATGAGCGTGTCTCGCAGGCGTTGAGGCGTGTCCACCACTTTTGTGGACAGCTTGATCGATGAGGATCTTATACGATCGCCGTTTGCGTTCTTCCTTGAACGGTTCGTCGCTGTACTACAAATAAAATAATAAAATTTAAATATCACACCCTTTGGAGGTCTTCTTCTTACTTCACGATTGTAGTTCCATTCCAGGATCCCCAAACACTCCATTTCTTGGGAATTTGTCCTCAGTTCAAGTGGTAAAACTATGGAATTCCCTATCTGTATACATTCGTAAAGCCAAAACCCTTCCTATCCTACTAATATTATAAACACGAAAGTTTCTAAGAATGTAGGTTTGTTACTCTTTCACACAAAAACTACTGAATCGATTTTAATGAAACTTTACAATAATATAGCTTATACATCAGAATAACAAACACATCTTAATAATATTATAAACGCGAAAGTTTGTAAGAATGTAGGTTTATTACTCTTTCACGCAAAAACTACTAAATCAATTTTAATGAAACTTTACAATAATATAGCTTATACATCAGAATAAAACATAGGTTATCTTACTACTATTATAAAGAGGAAAGATTTGATTATTTGTTTGTTTGCATTGAATAGGCTCCGAAACTACTGACCCGATTTAAAAAATTATTTCACTGTTGGGAAGCTACACTATCCCCGAGTGACATAGGCTATATTATATTTTCAAAATAATTAGGGATCCTTACTAAAACTCCAATAATGTAACCCAAGGTGTAAAAAAATTACCTAAAATATTATTTAAATCGCGTGCGCTGCGAAAACTATTGATGATAGAATAAAATAATGTACTACGACTTTGCAGAACACATAATTAATTACAAAAAGTGTCGCGACAGCATATGTCTAACTATTATAGTTATGCCACAATAAGTGTTCTTTTATTTTAAAAATTTAATTGAAATGCCGCCCCTAGAAAAGGCTCTTTATTTGTATCTTGGTATATAATCGAGCAAAGCGGCATTATATTTACGCGGGAGTGACAGAAACAGATAATAACAGGTCAATGGACGAAATTCTTCCTGCTCGGCGTCCGGAGTATACCACACTATAGCTGCACTAGCGCTGCACTCTGGTGGGTTTTCTAACTATAATTTACAGTGTACAGTTGTAAACTTTTTCAATTTTTCCCCATATGTTATGGTTCTCATTACCTCTACCGGTCATAGTTTCTCTCAAACGTGATATTCATTACTTAACAACTTTTTTTTTTGCTGAGGAATAACAAATAGGCTGACGGCCCACTTAATGTAAGCAGTTACCGTCGCCTATGGATGTTTGCGACGCTGGGGGCACTGCGAACGCGCTGCTATCCCATAAGGATACTGGAACTCGGCTAAGACCAAGTGTGGTTGCCATCCAGACGGGCTTGGGGCCCTACCATGTAGCTAGGGTGGATTGTTTTATCGCCGTTTACGGATTGACCGCCCCTGCACGAAGTGAGAGGGAGACTATATTAAAATAACTTACCCAGCAGTACATCTGAATTTCGAGTTCCATATTATAGGTAAATCCTGGTCCAAAGCATTATTAAATACACAACTGTTAAACTCTTTAAACAGTCTCCTTGTTAATTGTTCTTTTAGTGTTTTAAAATCATCTTTATACTGAATTGCCTCTGTATGACATTGCCATGATTGTACACCATCTAAAAAATTCATAATTAATCATACAGTAGAGTAGAATATCTGTATGTCGCACTTGAAAGGAGACACCAAAAAATTCGAGGTTTTTTTTCTTTTATTGCTTTAAGACAGCAGACAGGCTTATAATTTAGCAGTTACCGTCGCCTATGATGCTTGCGACGCTAAAGGCACCGCGAACACGCTGCTGTCCCATAAAGATACAGGAACTTGGGTCACTAATGCTGGAGTACAACACAAGGTTATTATGGCGGCATACTTAAGACCAAAGGTGGTCGCCATCCAGACGGGCTTGGGCCCTAGCACGTAGCTAGGGTGGGTTGTTTTGTCGCCTTTTACGACAGGCTGACCCCGGCCGCAGAGGTTAATATACTGACGACCTCGGTGGCGTAACGGATAACGCAGGTCGGTACGCTCGCGGAGGTCACGGGTTCGATTCCCGTCTCGCGTCTGGGTGTTTATGTATAATATGTATTTATTTACAAAAAAAATATATATATATATATAAGTAGTATATCAGTTGTCTAGGGCCCATAACACAAGTGCTACTTAATTTGGGACTAGATAACGCTGTGCGAATTGTCACAAAATATTTATTTATTTATACTTTCTTCGCCCTTGCGCAGATAATAGAATTTTTGACTTCTAGAGAATTTAAACTTAAGCCAATTTTGTAAGACTTATCGAGGTTCTACTGTACTACCTAAGGGGCCATTCAAGTATTACGTGAGCACTATAGGGGAGTGGGGGGAGATCTTTGCTTTGGTTGTTTTCGATGACGTGGGGTGTGGGGGTCAGATGGTGATTAATCTATCAAATCGAACATGCAAAACACGTGGTCTTTGTCATGCTTCCGTCATGTCATTAATTATCACATCAAGAAGATGCATAAAATAGTAAACATGAACACCGATATAAAAGTTAGGCTTACTTTTGCTGACAATGGGGGTAAATAATTATAATAAATCTGCTTACTTAATACTTGAACGGCCTAACCTATATATAGACTACCAAACTGTAGCACAGCAGAGATATAATGTGAAAATATATTAAATATATGAAAGAATCTTACCAGCCAAAGACGCTATGAAACTCAGTCGCCCAACTTGTACAGTCCCAATATTAACCTTATTGCAAACACTAACATTTTCCACTTTCTTCGTTAACACTTCAATATCATTGCTCATTCCTTCAACTAATTCTGTAATAGACATGCCTTTAACAATTTTTTTCTTCCCTGTACTTTTAATATTTGTTAATGTCTTGGGCTCTGGAGTACTAGGTATCTTCTCTGTATATAATTTCTTCTTCTTTTTTTCCGTATCTGTTATGTCACGTTTTTTATTTTCCATATCTAAATACAACTCTTTATTCTTTTTAATATGAAATCGTATATTTTCTTTTTCATCGTCATCTTCAAAATTCAGCCTTTTCGCACATTCATTAATATTCCCTTTACTAAGTGATACTGTTTTGAACAGAGTAGGAATAGATTTCCATACCTCACCATATAAATCACTGAGAAGTTTCTTCTGCGATTTTTGTATAGTTTTAATTGAGCAATGATTGAGAGATTCATTGGCTACATCTTTTGGTGTTGAAGGGATTGGATTTTGTTTTGGTGTGGCACACATTATTGGTTGTGCTGGTGACCAACCATTGATACTCGGTTGGGATACGTCAATTTCTTCTTTTGAACAGTTGAAAGAGATCTGAAAATTTAAGAAAAAATATTCACAAGTGTAAGAAAATACTAGAAATATTTATAGGCTTTTCAAACACACTCTAGATTGTATTGGATGCCAAGTTTAAAGTTTTATTAAGGAATATTAAAAGGCTTAACTATTTGTTTTAAGTGGTAGAAACATCAATCAAATAAATGTAATTATTATAATGATCGGTAAATGGAAGCAGAAATAAACCCATTCATATTATCAGAATTTTATTACTGAGAAGCCCAATGTAAGAGTAATTTTATCACCCCATTCAACTTAGCTTTCACTTTGGAGCCTGTGGTTCAAGACAGCCTTTGTAGACTATGGACACCAAAGTAAAAGTTTGGGCTGCAACTTGGATTTAATGATAGGATTATGGGAAAAGTCCTTTAAGTCCATGTTTTAAGCATAAGGCATTCCTTACCAGAAAATAAAAAAGATATGATGATATATGATACATACATACATGTATGTGTCTAAATAAGGACAAAACATTGACTAAACAAGGCTATTGTGTGGATCCCTATGTGGACAACAGATGTTTGTGGTGCCCCTAGAATCGCAAACATCCATAGGAAATAGTAACTGCTTAGTATTAAGGGGGCCATCAGCCTATCTGCTGTTCCTCAGCAATAAAGATAAGATTAAGTTAACAGTATTGGATAGCTCCCTCCTGACTGCAGTTTGGAGATGAGCAGGAGGATAAGGCATACAAGCATGAGCTAGACCTCTAGCACATATCACTGCCATGCCTTTGCCAGTTTACAATTAGATTAATAAATTAAGTTAGAGGAAATGATTTAATACTGCAATTAGTCCAGTATTATAAAGGCTTATAAGCATCTGTTTTATATGACAATGACTTCTGGCATTTGTCATCTAAGGCCTGGAATACACATGCTACTAGAAAAGCATGCTTGTTTGCTACTAGGTAGTATGCTCATTTATAGCATGCTCTCAAAATGTATACATTTGCTCATGAGAGCACATACCTCAGAAGTATACTTATTGCTAGCATGCTTCTTTCTAGCACGTGTAAGATACACATGCTCATATTCAGCATTCAAAATGGACGTTTCTTAGTGGAATTAATTAAATTCAGTTATATTATTACTTTCATAAATATAAACTTGAGCGTACATTCCCTAAACACTCATAATTTCAGTAATGAAATATAAAATTTAAAGTTTTGCCATTGAGCCATCGTGATAAACAAATCAAGCAGCATGCTCGCATAGAATATATGTTCAGACTTGCTTTAGAACCACCCTTTTCTCCCCCGCGCCTCACACCGTGTGCTAACTAGCACGAAAAATAGACCGGCTTGCGATTTAGTAGCGTGCATGTTCACAAGCAAGCTCTTTTCATATACACATGCTAATAATTAGCAATTATTGTATGCTATTAAGTAGCATCTGCTCGAAACTAGCATGCTTATATGCTACTACGTAGCGTGTGTATTCCAGGCTTATCTAAAATAATAAATAGGGCTATTTCGTAGCCACTTGTGCTACTGGAGAACAAATTTTTAATTGAAAATTACTTACATTGCCCATTTTACTTGGTGTCTTCAAATACTCATTTTTATTTGATTTCTTACTATCAAAGCTTACCTTTGGTAAACTCTCATCCAATGATGAATCGAGTATCACAATTGGGGAACATATTTTTTGAGAGGATTGTATCTGAAACACAGTAATTTTGTTTTAACACCTTTATAATAACAATAAATGTAATAATTATTTCAATATTATTCAAATAAACATAATTTGTTTATTTGAATAATTCCTATTTGAAATTCACTGTGAGTATGATTATTTCAAAGTTTAAAGAACTTTCAAGTAGGAGAAAATTTTAAGGACCATTGTCCAGCTAACTTTAACCTTTAGTGACATAACAAATTTAGAATACTATAAAGAACTTGATGCCTCCTAAAAGTAATAGCTACTCAAAGCTTTTAAATTAATTTTTGTTATGAAAGCCAACTAGGGTGTTTCAACACTGTCTTAACACTTTATCAACGGTCATTTTTGAGTCTGCCCCTTTCCAAGTACCGGCTTAGTAACACACGCATTTACTCCCAGTACCAGTCATTCTGTTGTCCTTTATCCTTTTGTTTCAAAGGAATGTAATTTTATTGATATTTATACTATAATTTGCATTCATTTTATATAAAAGGGCCCTAAAAACTAACTTTCATAACATAAATTCAAGGTAATAGACCACCCGTGTTAATAGGCGAGCGGTCGATAAAGTGTTTTATCGATTTAACTAATGGTATGTTATAAACAGTCAAACATTAATATTGAAACCATTTTTTTTTAAAAAAGGTACAGTTTTCCTTGAGATAAAAAAGTTGTACATTATAAAAAATTACATTAAATAACATTTTAAATATGTCTTTTGCTTTACTAGCTGCTGTAAGACTGTTTCAACCCTTAAAATACAAATTTGCCTTCTCAAACATAATAGGTAATTGAAACCCCAAGTTTATTAGACCCTGCATTAAAAGAATACAGATGAATAAATAAATATAATTTGTTAGAATAATTTTCTGGCTAGGGACAAATTTTTTAGCCCACTTAGATTCCATGAGCCGAGAGCGAAATGTATGAAATAAATACTGAAAACAGTTTAAACATGCTACTCACATTTTTTGGCAAATCAAGCCTTAATCTGTCAAAAGAGTCGTCAAGTATACACACATCTGAATTGCAATGCAAATTCTTAACTTCATTTTCTTGTTTAGGACGATTTTTCTTCAGTGAAAGCTTCGCGAAACCTGTAATTTGTCATATAGTACAAAAAGCTTTGACATCACATAACAAATATATCACAAATGTTTAATTAAAATTAACTTACGATTCATATGATTAGATGGAATGGATGGTATGCCTTTAGTTTCCATATTAACAGTTTCAAAGCACGTTTATAAAACCATTTTTTATTTATAAATATAAATTCAGTTCGAAAATGTATACTTCTGCGAGCCGTTACGCAGACGATTTTTAAATTCTAGTTGACATTTGACATCAGTTAAATATCAAGGTTTATTCTTAATTTGTGCCATGGTGGCTTAAGAAGTTGAGACTGAAGATAAGGTTAAGTCATGGAAGTATTATGTACTACGTACAACGGTTAAGTTAAGCCTACAGCATTTATTGTAATGAAAACATGAAAGCAAAGTCATGAAAGCTTGTAAGCTTTCATGACTTTGCTTCGGATCGGATCCAGTTGTAACTGGATTACTATTTTTTATTAGTTCGCAGATAGCAAAAGCCCCGGTTGATTTTTCCTTTCGGGATGATGGTCAGACGACAATCGTTTACGTGAGAAATAAAAAGTCATACATTGCAACCTTTTCTGTTTGTTATTGTGTTTCTTCTAATTTCCAAACTTCTAGAATATGCCTTTCATTTTATTTTTTATTTCTTACTTGGAGTTAGAAATACTGGCCCACTGAGATACAGATATTCACTAGTTCAGGGGCCAGTGTGATCTTCTCTAGACGAGTAAGTTGTTTGTAGAACTGTTGTGCTATGTGTCTTTTATGTTTAAAATTGTATTTCATGTTTAAATAAATAAATAAAAATAAAATAAATATATAAATTTTTGAATCATTGGGAAACAGCAGGACGTAAGGGTCGACGACCCTACCAACATCTTTGGGGCTCAAGCCAACCTCACCTGCAAGTCGGTGCACCCTGCTGAATAACGGACGAGGCCCTGACGACGGCTTTCCTTTTGGGGTTGGGGGATTAGACGGCCGTCGCCCCCGTAAAAGCCAAAACCAGCCAAATCAGTTTAGGGAAAGAAAGAATGTGAGATCGTATAAAGGCTAGAGCGCAGCCGCACAATGGCGCGCAAGAGCTTCGCCCGTCTCATATGAGAAGTGGACAAGGGCTACCGTGTCAGAAGCGGGCACGGCTATTTAAAGACGTTAGCCCTAACTCACGCAGCCCAAACATCTCGAAAGATCCGCTTCGCAACGTGGAACATAGGCACTCTAACCGGACGCGCGAGAGAGTTGGTCGATGTGCTCTCTAAGCGGAGAGTAGCCGTGGCGTTCCTGCAGGAGACTCGGTGGAAGGTCCGCTGATCCCGATTCATTGGGAATGGCTACGAGCTGATCTACACAAGTACACCTGGTGGGGATAATGGGGTTGCCCTAGGAGGAGTTCCAGAACGACATTTTGGAATTGAAACGTCATAGCGACCGGCTTATGCCCACTTGATAATTTTAAGTGCCTACGCGCCTCAGATTGGATGTGATAACGCCGATAAAATAGCGTTTTGTAATCTACTCGGAGAAGTGCTCCGTGGAATCCCATTATCACAGGGGATCGTTTTGGGGGGTGATCTGAACGGTCATGTGGGTGAGAGATGTGGGGAAATTGATCGTGTTCATGGTGGATTTGGGTACGGTAGCCACAACGTGGAAGGGAGGACATCCTCAATACGTGTGCGGCTACCGACACAAGCACGAACTGCGTGTCACGGAGATGAATCTTCTGCGGTGGATGTGTGGAGTAACGCGGAAAGACCGCGTTAGGAACTCTCGTATTCGCGGTAACCTTCAAGTCCGTGATATTGCGGATAAATTGCAGGAGTGTCGCCTTCGCTGGTATGGCCACGTTTTACTTACGTGTGGAGCAAATGTCTGGCCATGCCGCCACCGCCGGGCCCCGGCAGGAGGGGTAGACCCAAAAAGTGCTGGCTTGACGTTGTAAGGATTGATATGCGTGCCAATGGACTGACCACCAAAGATGGCGAAGATCATGCGAAGTGGAGAAGAAAAAGTCGGAAATCGGACCACGGCCGCCGAAACGAGAGTTTGGGTTGCAATCTAAGTTGGGACTCAACGCTAAGATGGTGGTGATGATGGTAAGCATTTGCTCACATAAAATAGTGCAATAATTAAATTTTATTTGCCAATCCAATTTAGGAATTGACTACATTGGTGTAGGGATACAAAATAATAAAGAAGTCGAATAGTCAAATTTAGAATAGAATAGAATACTCTTTATTGCACCAATCAAACAGAAAACAAATATCAAAAGTACGTCTAAAGAGAAGATGCGGCCTTATTGCTAAAAGCAATCTCTACCAGACAACAGTAGTAGGTTTAGAAGAGTTCTGGCTCACGAGTCAGAAATTTGTGCGGGTTAGTAGTAGGTATTTATGAGTTCTGGCTCACGAGCCATAAATTTGTGCCGGTTCTAGAAAAAAAAAAGTATGGCGTCAAAATGGGGGTTTTCGGGCACGCCCGATCGATCAAAAATAAATATGCGTAAATTATTTTGAACTGTAAATCGTAGATATACGCAAGGCCCCTGCAACTCAGGAGAATGTCTCCTAATTTTCTGTAACCAGACCATAAATCGTATAAAGCAACTAAAGTTGGAGTCCATAGTAACGCCATCTAACAAACCACAGCAAAAACTAATCAAAATACGTTTTTAGTTAAATTCGTTCGTTTTGAATCGAATTACCTTTGTTTATACACTCTTTGAATAGATGTCACTATTTTCAGTTACAAATATAATCAGAGTAATTATTTTACCCGCCACATATCTTGTCTGAATTGCGTACAAAATTCTATATTGGAGTCCTAGATTTATTTCCTATTTTTCGTGTCCACTTTGCATGACCTCCAGTATCCATTTTGAGACCATTTTGAGCTTCTCGCTTTTATCGCCTGAAAATTGCCTATTACGATGTTTCATTTCGTACAGTTTATCATACTTGTATTCAGTTGAATATTACGTGAGCTATATCAATAGCTATGTAACAAATAATCTGTAGTTGACTGATTTAGAATTTATTCCATACTAGCTGACCCGGCAAACGTTGTTCTGCCATATAAATAATAAAATGTCAAAAAATTTAAAAAAATTTTTTGGGGGTGGGTCACCCCTAACATTTAGGGGGATGAAAAATAGATGTTGGCCGATTCTCATAGATACCGGATAAGCACAAAAAATCACTAACTCAATTTAGTTATCTGCCTACTGCCTACCCCCTAAGAACGATGGCGTGATTATTTATAGCCTATGACCATTTCTAGGTTATCATCTATCACCATACCAAATTTCATCAAAATCCGTTCAGCCGTTTAGGCGTGAAAGAGGAACAGACAGACAGACAGACAGAGTTACTTTCGCATTTATAATATTAGTATGGATTTATCAGTGTGTGTGTGTAAATTGAATGTCAAAAGAAATATCCATTATTACAAGATATTTCATAGTAAAAGATGTGCAGTCCTATCAAGAAAAATAAAACGCTTTATTTAATTTTAGATACTCATATTGATCCTTATTGAAATCCAAGGAAACGTATGTATGTATTGTTTAAACATGACTTTATTTGTTGAAATTATCACAGAGTGGAGCATTGAACATGCTTACACATTGATTGTGGGATAATATGATATTTTTAAACTAACTTTTCATTTCTGTATGAAACTAGCAAAAAAGTATAACGATTGACATCGAGCACCCCTCGCTTTTAAGAACAGTGACATTAATTTTAATGTTAAGAATTTTTTTTTATATTTTTGTTTGATTAACTATAAAAGCGTGTGTTTTTTTTAAATAAGTAAATCTACAACTAAATAGTATGTAGGATCGAGTTAACACATTAGTCAGGTAATTTAGGTCAGAAAGTTCGTTAGCTATTCCAACACACTCTTAAACATTTACGCATTATGTATACGTATTATATTTTAGTAGTTAAATGTATGCACCTTCCAATAGCTGAAGAAATATCTCGTGTTTACTTTTTTATACTGCTTTTCGGTATGTTTTAAGTTAAAAATCAGTATTTCCCTATAATTCAAAGTAGAAAATTAGGAGTCGATTCGTGTTACAATTGGTTACATGTACCTAAAACCTTCACAAATCAATCTTTGCCTTTCATTCCGTTGTTTACGCAAGCAAGCAAATTGAACGGCGCTAAAGGAGATTTCTCACTAGTTTCGGATATTGTTAAAAAAATGGTGAATAATGAAAAGTAATTCAGTGATGTTTGGAATTCTTAAATTAAGAAGAGATAATATATATGGGAACTTATAAATTTTTTTTCTTGTCAATTAGATTTTCGGATTAGAATTTATTTTCGAAATAAAAATTTTTTTAGAATTAGATTTAGTCTTCAGAATCCTTGGTAATCAGTCCATTGGCACACATTTCTCTTTACGACGTCAAGCCAACACTTTCATGAGGCAGCATGGCCAGACATTTGTTCTCCACGTAAGTAGCTGGTTGCCACAACACATGGCCATACCAGCGAAGTCGTATACACTCCTGCAATTTATCAGCAGTGTTACGTACATGAAGGCTGCCGCGAATGCGTGGTCCTTCCGCGTCAGTCCACACATCCACCGCAGCAAATTCATCTCCGTGACACACAGTTCCTGCTTGTGAGGAGAATTAACTACGTGACGATTCAGCCCCACCTCTCCCACCACATGTGACCAAGCGTAGTATTATGAAGTCCTCCCGTGTACGGGTCACGTAGTATGGTACGTTAGAGGCTGTTATTATTTAGATAATTATAAATAAAATAAATATAAAATTAATTAATTAATATTCCTTTTTCCTCTTCGGCATCACGAAGACAATCATGGATAAATATACTATTATGTAATTTATTTTTGAATAAAAGTCAAGTGTGTTATACATTTTAGATGCAACTGGGTCAAGTAAATTAAGATCTGTTTACTTTTATTATGAAGTAATTTTTTTCGAGATGTACAAAATGTTTATTAGCATTTTTTCAATGTATTTTATCATTACAAATTATAAAAGGAAAAGAAATTTATTGTTGTATTAAAAATATACATAGTTATTTATTTACTCTCTCGAAAAGTGGTGATTTTTATTTTTGACCGGTAACATCAAATGCACGCTTTTTGCGTAGAACAAGAAAATTACTTTACCAATTTAACGGAAATCAATGCATATATTCTTTTGATCAATTAAATAAATGAATACTATCCATCTATGTATTGCCACTAAATAGGGAATAATCTACTTATGACATATGTATATACGTATATATTTTCCGGTTCTTACGTGCAAAACAAAGCCTAACGACGTAAAGAGGCAGGTAGTTTGGTTGCGATACACTCTAACAGCTGACCCCAAGTATCGAAGCCTGGATTCAACCAAATGCCAAGACGATCATATATCCTCCTCCTATAACCTCTTTAATGTTTTTTTTAATATTAAGGAATAGCAGACAGGCTGATGGCCCACTTAATATTAAGCAGTTACCGTCGCCTATGGATGTTTACGAGGGGTTCAGGACTAGGTCACTAATGCCGAACACAACGCATAATTATTATGGCGGCATACTTATAGACCAAGGGTGATTGGCATCTAGACGGGACGGGACTAGCTAGCTTGGGTTGTTTTGTCGCCTTTTACGACAGGCCGAGCCTGGCAGCCGAGGTTAGTATTCTTACTCCACCCCTGTACGGAGAAAACAGATACTAGATCCTAGTATACTAGATCCGGGATTCTCAAACTGGGTTCCGTAGAAATGTTATCAGGGTTCCGCCAAAATTATTTATTATTAGTTATTAAATAATACCACATTTACAAATAAACAGCTTTAAAAAAATCTGTATTGCCCGTGTGGAAAAGGACAACACTGAATGTTTTCC
The DNA here is from genome assembly GCA_963693495.1 of Malacosoma neustria. Lineage (NCBI taxonomy): Eukaryota > Metazoa > Arthropoda > Insecta > Lepidoptera > Lasiocampidae > Malacosoma > Malacosoma neustria. Next base: position 9,207,614 of record OY856395.1, on the reverse strand, counting down.
GCAAGAAAACGCGTTGGAATTACCAAATGAAATTATAACTACATATTATAACTGAACATTTGGTAAATGTCCTGAAATCTTTGTCCGAATGCTTTCCTGAAAATTATATTGATATTGAATGGGTACAAAATCCACTTATTATAAAAAGTCAACCAGCGGTGCTGCCCGTCCAGGATTATGAAGCATTCATAGATCTTCAAAGTTCATCCACATTAAAACACACATCTCTGGATGAGTTTTGGGTTGGTGTAAGATGTGAATACCCTGAAATAGCCAAAAAGGCTATCTTAACATTGCTCCCATTCGTCATAACGTATCGTTGTGAAACTGGCTTTTCAACCTACGTTTATACAAAAAACAAATTTAAGTCAAGTTTGGATGCTACCCTAAATATACGCGTACAGTTGTCGGACATAATACCGAACTATAAAACAGTTCATATCAGTTCATTCATAAAAATTGTTTTAATTTTATTTTTCACATTATAACTTTAAGTTAAGAATAATGTGTTTTAATTATATTATTACATACACATTTCTTTACAAAAATGTTCTTATATAAATTTCAGTGTTGCTAAAAATTTGGCTTGACTTCACCTATCAATGTAGGCAGATAATATTTTAAGAAACTCAGCGACTGTTACTTGTAAAAACTTGCATATTCCATATTCGGTATAACGAGTCGATATTTCAATGTAATATGTTAATAATAATTAATAGAGTAATAATTAAATATCTGTATAAATACAACACAAAAAAAAATACCATTCCGTATGGGAAGTTTTGTAAATGAAATAAGAGAGAATTGATTGGTTCCTTGTGCTGTGAGTAGATGTCAAATGAGAAAAAGTTGGATGGAACCATTTTTTTTGGTTGGCCAACTTTACTTTCTTGACATCCACTCACAGCACATTAAATTAATTAATTAACCAAACATTTCTCACTTTTTTTTCGAAAACTATTAATTCGTGGTTGGAACTCAGCCGCAACGTAAATTTCCATAGTGAGATCTAATATTCACATTTATTGTCGAGTTTTGCGAATATGGTAGACATGTAGCTGCTGGGGGTCCATCGGAACCAGCTAAATTTTGAAAGTGGTCTATGAGAGAAAAGAATAGGAACCTCTGACCTAGAGGGAGTAATCGCCCATAGCGTCCCACTACTGGACTCGGGGCTTCCACTTAGAGTGGACGGACATTAAATCCGCCAAGATAAGGCAGATTGCCGGGTTGCACATTCCTTCACCGTCGGTACATGATAATTATTCTATAATATAAATAGGTCGAGAAAAACTGTCTAGGCGGAGCGTGCCATCGTGCGATTCGAGGTCAGACCTCTATAATACCACTGAGCTACCAGGTCCCAATCTTGTTGACATATATTTAGCCAAATTTACGGACATTATAACAAATTACATGCAGTCTTTCACTGTAATACACCTTAAAATTAATATAAAAACAACAATAACATCATTATCACAATAAGTTTTGAAAACAATTGTTACATAAATAATTCAGTGTAAAAAATTACATACATTTTCTTTACGAATATGGAAAATGTAATGGATATTAATGATGGAGAGTAACCAACCAAGGCCTTTATGGTCAAGCTTACTTTTGATACACAGGCTTTTATTTTCCGATTTGAAAATCAGAAGGTAGTAGCCGTTTTTTTATTGCTGATCAACAGCGAACTTACTACTAATCTTAGTAAGTAGTTATTATGGCCTACGGATCTTTGCGACACCAGGGGCACTGCGAACACGCTGCTGTTTTCATATAGGTCAAGGAACCTGGAACTAATGCCGGAACACAACGCAAGGTTATGGCGGCATACTTATACACCAGGGGTGATTACTATGTAGTCGGGCTTGGGGCCCTACTCTAGCTAGGGCTGTAGCCTTTTGCGACAGACCGATCCCGGTTGCAGGGATTAGTATTCTTACTCCGTGAATTCCGTATTATTTAATCAATAGACTGGATAATGTGCCGCTGTGAAAAGGAAAACTGGAGACAAGTGATAATACGGTATCCAAGGTACGTTAGGAGCCGAGATCGTAAAGCAAGATGACCTGAAAATGAATTTCCCCTTTAGATAAGAGTAGCGGCAGACAGAAAGCAGTAAAAGATTTTATTTTTATAGCTAGATTGCAGCAGACAGGCTAACGGCCCTGGCAGGTGGCTACCGTCACCTATGGACGTTTGCAACACCAGAGGCATTACCAACGCGCTGCCGGCCTCGAAGAAATTTTATTACACCTTTTTGTAGAACCTTTTTGAACCACGTTGAGCCGAAAACCTCAGCCGGAAGCGCATTCCAAATCCTGAGAGTACGCAACAAGAACGTGCTTGAGAACCGTACCGTACAAGAAAGAAGTGGCTCCAAGAAATAGGGATGGACACCCAGCCGATGGCGGGCAGTGCGGTGGTAGAAAAACGACGAGGGCATCATTTTAAATAGCTCCTCAGAACACTCCCCGTTGTACAGATGATAGAATACGCAAAGAGACGCAAATTCTTTCAATTTTCAAGCGATTCCTTCATACCTCATCCATTCCTACATCCCAACAAACTACCCCTATCCGTGCAGGGAGAAAGAATACTACCAGAGGAAAAAGAATACTGACCTCTGCGGCCGGTGTCGGCCTGTAGAAAAGGCGACAAAACAACCCACCCTAGCTACGTGGTAGAGCCCCAAGCCCGTCTGGATTGCGACCACCTTTGGTCTTAAGTATGCCACCATAATAACCTTGTGTTGTGTTCCGGCATGACAAAAGTTCCTGTACGCTTGTGGGGCAGCAGCGTGTTCGAGATGCCACTGACATTGCAAACACCTATAGGCGACGGTAACTGCTAAATTCTAAGCGGGCCGTCAGCTTGTCTGCTGTTCCACAGCAATAAAAAAAACCCTGTCTGAATCTGCCAGCGCGATATCATCAGCATACATGAGCAACCATGGGGGCTGCTCATGTGAGTTTTTGATGCGGTCTGACAGTACGTCTAATACACGCTGAACAGAAACGGACTAAGGACGGATCCCTGGTGTACCCCAACAGTGATGGGGAAGGATTTTTATACTATACTATGCAACGATATTTATGACATCAGAAAGCTTACCCTTGCCCTTAACTTCACGCATGCGCAGTATTCATAAAACACGCGCTGCCGTCGCGTTTATACTCGCCTTTTTCTTCATTAAAACATAAAAATAATCACAAGAAATATCAACATTTCACCAGTACTGTGAATATTTTAAACCAATTTTCCTATAGGAAATTGAATTTTAATAAATATAATAGAATTTGTGCGATTCGTAACCTTTGACATGAAACCAGTGTATTACGACCTCTTTATATAAACTGTATGCTGGAGAAAGGAGGTCAACGTAGTTCCCAGTCAGCTGTTTAAAAAAATCGAACTATGTAAAAGCATCGGGACAGTTAGTTTTACGTCAGTACTTACTAAGCGCGGTCGTTGTTATTTTCGGCAATGTAATGGTGAGTGAAGTGATAGGTGACCATAAATTACTGCAGTTTTTTTTTGGAATGTATAGAAGTGAATGTCATGTGTAGATTAGTTTTTTTTTTAATATTGGTAACCATTTTTTTAAAGTTATAATTTTGAAAGTTGGAAGCGTGCTTACTATTTTATTTGTGTTCGAATTTTGAAAATCGATTGCGACCACGTGGATTTGTACGTGCATACGATGACGTCAGGTGCTAAACTTTTTTTTTGCATATTTAAAAATACAACGAATATTTCATATCTACATGTTTCGATGTAGTTGAAACATTCTATATATTACAGTAACTCTTTAAAATATAATAAATACTTCCTACCATAATTCGCATATTGTCATCATAATGAAGGTTAATCCGAATTGTTCCACTGACACTGATAACACTAGTTTTTTGACCAATATAATATCCGATAATATAATAACCGACAAAATAGATGTAGCTATATTGTGTGGCTATGAGCAGCCCCTCCCTCCCCGCCAATACCGAAAATAAATCTTCTCTCAGATCTACATCCGTTGTTAAAACCAACTGATAGGCTAAAGTGGCCTCCAAAAGGCTCGATGGGACTCTCACATTCCAAACATAATAAAATTTTCATTAAGTCAGTAAAAATATCTGAAAATATAAACTTAAACATAAATCGTAAGTAGAAAAACGTGAATTTATAAACAGAATAAATATCCAGATTGCATTCAGAGGGAACGTTCCCAATGGTAACGCTTTGCTCAAAATACAAAACAGTTTTTGGATTCCGAAAGACCTCTATACAACGTCTTGCTAGATCTCGATAAACGGATGTCTGGACACCATATCCCCAGAGTCTCAACACCAAAAGCTACAATATAAATTAGCTACTTAATACAATATTTGGCCGTTTCAGGAGGGTGTTTACAACTTTACGAAAACGCCTTAATTGTTTTTAGTATACGAAACACTTCCTCCACTCCCTTTGTGCCTCTTTTCTCTTTCTAGGTCTTTGTATGCTTTTTAATTTCTACCTTTGTAGAAGCGTGGTAGCGAAGTGCATAAATCATAGGCAAAGGTAATCATGCGTTCAGAAACAGAAATATTTGACCGTCTTCTTTCTACCCTTATCCTAAAATATGTGGGGTCAGCACAACATGTTCTCTTTTAATCTCTTCTATTAGTAGTCATTCCAACCTTTTTTTGTCCTATCATCTTTTACACAATCCACCCTTTTGTTATTTAGTCTACCCCTCCTTTTGTATACATCCTCTTATTTCTAGAATTTGACGATATGACATTCTTCTCTTCGCATTGTTATTATTATTATAATTTTAAATATTGTTTTATACATCCATCATATGACGCATTTACAAATAAAGTATACAATATGTCTCCGTGTAAAATAGCCGTATATAATCACGTAATTTTACCGTAGTTATCGGTTTTTAGTATTCCAAATTCGAAATACAATGAAAATGTGCCTGTTGCTGTAAAAAGATTTTATATGGTAAAAACAAATCTTGTAATATATGTAGATATATGAATTATTGTTGTTTTTAACGAGTCGGTTGGTGCATTATCTACAAAGTTACTCTATAGTGTCTGAGGGATGATTTCCAACATATAACAATAAAAAGACCCTCCGCACGTCTCCATAATACAAAATTTAACTGTGCCAAATTTAAACAATTTTGCCCGCGAATTATTGTAAAAGGGAGAGCAAATTTTTGCTTCACGTATTAATATAGGAAATACAAGGTAGCTCAGTGCTATTACCTTCGGAAACCAATGTAGAGGTCCCGGGGTCGAATTCCACGGTTGCATGCATCGCTTAAACAGTTTTTCTCACCTAAGGTGCATATTATAGCATAATCGCCATGTTCTCTGAGCAGGGGTGGAGTAAGAATACTAACCCCTGCGGCCGGGATCGGCCTGTCGTAAAAGGCAAAAAACAACCCTATCTACGAAGTATGCCGCCATAATAACCTTGTGTTGTGTTCCGGTATTAGTGAGCCAGGATCCAGTAGCACTATGCGGACAGTAGCGTGTTCGCGGTGCCTCTAACGTCGCAATAATGAATGGGCGACGGTAACTGCTTACTTTAAGTAAGCTGTCTGCCTGTCTGCTGTTCCTCAGCAGGTGAAGGAAAACATCGTGAGGATCGGTATGTGTAGACCCCAAGCCGTTTTAGACAAGCGTAGCGTGTATACTATTTCCCCTAGGGGTTCGTGCCCAGCAGTGGGATGCTATAATCTGTTATTATATTATTATTATTATTATTATACTAGCTGTGCCCGCGACTCCGTCCGCGTGGAATGGTGACTTTGGGCAGCATTTTTTGGATATATCTTATGGTTTATTTTGGATTACAAATCCTATAAACCCTAAAATATAAATAAATGAAATATGCAAACAGTCAGTATTATCGAATGCAACTGTTGCGCAATGCGCCTCCGGAATACATGCGTTCGAACCTACAAAGTTCAGCCTAAGCTAAACCCTATTTCATATGATTATTGATATAAATCTTAAATTGGATATCAAATTTCCGAAACTTATCATTTTTAATAACAACTATTTTTTTTTAAATAAAAATAGCCAAAGTTACTCCTTGATACATCAGCTATCTGCCAGTGAAAGTCCCGTCAAAATCGGTGCCGCCATTTCAGAGATTAGCCGGAACAAACAGACATACAGACACACAGACAGACAATAATTAAAAAAAAATTGTTTTGGTATGTACCTACCGTGTATACGTCCGAACGCACTTAGTAAACAGCGGTTATTTTAATATTACAAACAGACACTCCAATTTTATTTATTTGTATATATTACGAATTAACTTCCAAGTGATTGTCACGTCCCGCTGCCTCGGCACTCAAGACGTGAGAAAGAACACCGGGATAGTTTTATTAGGTATACCAGCGATTTGTGTCCCCCAGCAGAGAGAAGGGGATGTACATTGCACGGTGAGGCGCACACTACTCCGCCGCCTCAAAAAAAAAACTTCCAAGTGCTTGAGTAAAATAAGCTTAACATTTTTATTCGTGGAGAGGCACAGGTTAGTACCTCTGCGGCCGTGGTCGGCCTGTCGTAAAAGGCGACAAAACAACCCTAGTCCTACCTAACAAACCCTGTATGGTAGGGCCCTAAGCCTGTCTGGATGGCGACCACCTTTGGTCTTAAGTGTTCCTGCATTAGTGACTCGAGTTCCTGTACTCTTATGGGACAGCAGCGTGTTCACGATGCCACTGGCGTTACAAACACCCATAGGCGATGGTAACTGCTAAATTCTAAGCGGGCCGTCAGCATGTCTGCTGTCCTACAACAATAAAAAAAACATAAAACAACTTTAATATTGAAGGTCATTAATCATTTAATCAACTTAATCAAGCTTTACCTTAAATGTGTTAAATTGTAAGTTAAAGTTCAAATTTATTAAGTACCGAGCCTTTTCAATGCGTAATTTTACTCTATTAACGAGGAAAATTAAGCGAAATGTCACAAGATCTTCACGGACCGATTTCAACATCCTCGAAATATTTAAACCAAATATAAGGTGGGGCAAAAGCCTCGCTACCATTTCAATTGCTCGCCATCTTGGTTAAGTTACGTTTAGGTTAGCTCAGTTTAGCTTTAACCATTGTGTTGTGTAGACGTCCAAATTTTATTATGGATAAATATACGCCAGAAGAACGAGCAGAAAGAGTGACAATATTTGTGAAATGAAAGATGGTGAAATTGAAGCTTTTTCGTCTAAATTGATAATGAGCGATGAAGCCCATTTTCTTCTCAGTGGCCACGTCAATAAACAGAACAGTCGGTTTTGGGAAACACGGAATCTTCAATTAATTCATGAAACATCATTGCATCCATTAAAAACAACTGTATGGTGTGGTATTCATGCTGGAAACATCATTGGTCCTTATTTTTTTGAAAATAAGCAAGCTGTTGGAGTTACTGTTACTGCTGAACGGTACCAAGACATAATTCGAAATTTTCTTGTGTCTGAAATGGAAGAGCAAGGACTAGAGGACAAGTGGTTTCAGCAAGATGGAGCTACAGCACATACAGCTCGTTCAACAATTCAATTATTGAAAGACGTTTTTCCACGAATACTATTTTCGCGAAATGGCGATTTAGACTTTTTCTTATGGGGTTTTTTAAAATCAAAAGATTAGGTGAATAAGCCCCAAACGATTCAACATCTTAAAGACAATATTCGTCACGAAATTGAATAAACTCAGCCTGAGATGTTGCAGGATATCATGAAAAATGCCTTAAAAAGAGCCGAAAGTTGCATAGCGAATAGCGGTCACCATTTAGCCGATATAATTTACCAGTCATTAAAAAAAATGTAAGGACCTAATAAACTTTTTATTAAAACCAAACTTACTTATCTTTTCTTTGAACAAAGGAGGCAATCAAAATGCTAGCGGGTCTTTTGCCCCACCTTGTACAATAAATACCTAGAGATTAGTTAGCTATTAGTTTGATTGTCCAGTCTAGAGGGTAAATCCTCTTTCTCAACAACGTGAATCCATCTCAAATTTCCGTTATAAGAGTTTCGGAAACAAGACTAGAATCGGATATTTGACGACCTTTGTGCAATACAAGAAAGCTAATGCAGGTCACGAATCCAAGTCCTGCACCTGAATGTTTATGTTTGTATGATATGTATTTATTTAAAAATATAAGTATGTAGGTAGTATATTAGTTGTCTAGTATCCATAACACAAGCGCTCCTACTTTGGGACTAGATGGCGTCGAATGAAAAGTCCCACTATATTTATTAAAAAAATATTACCTCCATTGTCGTGAAGTTTTGGTTGCATACATTAGTTTTCATATAAATTTGAGTCCAAGGTCTTTGATTTAATTACGAATCTTTTGTTTATTAGTATAAACTAGCCGATCACGCCCGCTCCCCTGAGCGATTAACAGGCAAAATTAAAACGAAACAAAAATCAAAATGAGAATAGGTTATTGTAATACCTCCAAGAATATGTGTATAAAGTTTCATGATGATCGGTTAAGTAGTTTTCGCGTGAAAGCGTAACAAACAAACTTACTTTCACATTTATAATATTAAGTATATACGATTATACACCATATGATAAATTAAAAATTTAATAAAATACTAGCAACCCGGCAAATGTTGTTCTGCCATATAAATTTTGAATCACCCCTATTTCACCCCGTCCAATTTTCGTGACAAATAACCTATGTCCTTCTCTAAGGTCCAATCTATTTTTATGACGAAATTCATCAATATTGGTTAAGTGGTTGGCATGACAGCGTAACAGACAGACATTTATAATATTAGTATGGATTTGAATAATGATTTTAGTCCCTAACGAGCTATAGTCCAAAGACATAAGTAAAAAGAAGGCACTTTTTCCATCTTTCCTTGTTTCTATCCGAATTTGACTAAAACGATCTTTAAAATTTTCCAGTCTGTCATCACTAGCCGGTATCATAAAGAACTTAATAATTTTCTATGGCACGTAAACTCCACTATACGATCAGCTAGGACCCGGCAAACGTTGTTTTGCCATAAAATTGAAAAAAAAAATACGTTTTAGACAGGATTTCCATAAAATCAGTTCATAATGAGCATCTACATTGCGGAATGAGCAACTATACTAAATCGGGTGTAAAAATAAGGCCTAACGGGGATATAGATTGGGAATATTGAAGTGAAAACAATATTAAAAACGGACTCATAAGCTAAGGAATGAACCAGAATTTAACATTAGGTTATGACAATAATTGTTCATTAGATTAGAATTGATTCACTGAGGTTTTAAATGAATGTAAATGACATAAAAATACTTTCAAGTTGATTAAACTAAAACAGCGCCATCTAGTTGTTTTAGAGCCCTATCATAAATCATATTACATGTTTGTTATTTATACATAAATATTTTTTTATGTGTAATATAAGAAAATCATGTTAAAAAAGAACACCAAATTTATTTCAATAGTAAAAAATATTATGGCAGCGGTGGGATTCGAACCCACGCCTCCGAAGAGACTGGTGCCTTAAACCAGCGCCTTAGACCGCTCGGCCACGCTACCCGTTATCAAAGTAATTGAAATTATGCAATAGTATACGTTATTATTACTATTTTATTATTTATGACGTATTCATCCGTTCTATTGCGTCGTGTCGTATTATTTTTAAACTATGTCACAGCTTAGAGTGGATATTACGGCTTAATTAATTTACTTGTGTACATATACTGTATATACAGCATTATATTTAATCGGCGTCATAATGCAACAATGCATGTACTTTTTTGTACCCAGAGGGTCCTATATGTAATTCCTCCTATAGCATGGTAAATCTCGCTTCGAAATAGAATCTTGCACACTTGGACAATTGTGGCGGTGAGATGTTGTGACAGACCTAGGCGTTAATTTTTAGAATTAAAACTACCAGGCTGATATATAAGATTTAATAAAAGAGTGTTAAATAAAAAATAATTATGGTCTCCTAGCTCCCAGCTGCTCAAAGTGAGTCAATAAGTCCCATCGGCATTTAAGGACAAGGCTCAGATATTTGAGGGTTGCCCCGACACCAATGCGAACGCCTTCCACCGTTATGTGCAGGTTCGTCGGCTATAGAATACTATGGCCTTGAACTTGTGCAACGCGATCTCTAGGCCCAGCCGCCGGATCTGGTGTACGACTTACGCAACTCCAGCCGTGCCCCCAGGGCACGCGTGGAGGTTTAATACTGTAAACATCAGAGGGAATTGTTTTGGTGCTTTGAAACACTGTTCGATGGCATTACAAATGCCAGTTGTGAGGCCTGGAAGCCACCGTAACGGCTAGACGTGGGAGTGTCAAATCGAATAGGGAAAATGTCATTAAGGTCGCAGAGCAATGACCAAAGTTCGAAGGGTTAGAAGGGAGTCAATCTCTTCTGCTTATACCAAGTTTTTGGCATTATGCTGGTAATAAAATTTCCTCAGAATAAGAAAAGGTTAACTGTATGCATTTATCGCTTATTTGGGGTCCTGTTAACAAGAGGGGCAGGTTTCAATCTACCTAGCCATCATCTCTGTGAGAGTTTGGGTAAGTAAAACTCCGGTTGGCACAGAGACAGGCCAAGATAAACATGACCGGCCCAGCCCGCCGGGGCCGGGGCGTGAGGCATTCACGAAAGCATATACCTCTCAGGTGGTTATAGCAGCGACGTGCGTCCCAACGAACCCGCAAAGCTGTAGGATGTGCATCAAACATTTCCATCTCAAAAAAAAAAGGTTACATTCTGGTGGCTATATTTATGAGATAAATAGTGCAGGTGCACTCAAAACATTGCAAGAAGTGGGTAATTGCGGGAGCGATAAGTTTTTAAAGTTGATAATAAGCTCATTGAGCTCTATGATAACGAATTTTATCTTAATTTTTTTATATCAAATATATATAATCGAATTGCTAATTTACAAGATTGTAGTTCAAAGATATTAAATCATGGCAAGTATTTACGAGACTTTTTCAAAGTCATTATCAAGGATAAAGTTTATATCATTATTTAAAAATCTTGTGGTAGCAAGCACACGTGGAGACCAATCTAGGAATTATCGATTTCTACTATGTATTATACGAGCAGTTTTTTAGCAGCAGGCAGGATTTAACTTAAAATTAATTGTTAGCAATTTGTGCTCTATATTTTTGCCTTATATTATATTAGATTGAATATTAATTCTTAATGTTAGCCCTGTAGTTAGTTTTTATGAATAAACGATTTTAATTCAAGTTTTTTCAGGCTTAATATGAATATTACCATCACGCTAACGATCAAAAAAAGATATCTTGAGAAAATTTACGTACTGAAATCACTGCGAAACCGTTAACTGCGTAACCGCTTTACTTCACACATCTACTGCAGCATATAACACCTCCGTTACACTCAGACTCTGCTTGTCGCTCTAGCACCTGCTACGTTTCACAGCCGTGTAAAAGGACAGGCCTAATGATAGTCCTATCCTATACATCAGAATATGAAATACAGATCTCAGGTACTTTACTTGATTCATGCGCTCAACCGTATCGCTGCCTATACGTACGTATGTGGTATCTGTTGCAGGCCAAGCACAAGTACAATATGTACTTGGATAAGAATTCACAAAGAACAGGAGTCAGGCTGTCTCTTCTTTTCGACTTTTCCCCTTACGGGCATGTTGAATACTACTTTTAGTATTATAGAATACAGTTTTAGAATAATTTTCATATATTTTAATAATTATAGTAATAAGTAAGAATAAATAAGGTCCTGTATATCTATTTACACGATTTCGCTTTTACACGGTTTATAAATAAACGAATTTTGAATTTTTTTAAATAAAAAAACGTATGACATATTCCCAAATACACATTGTTAATAATATTTTTTGGTCTCATTAATTTCACGACACTGGTGGCAATAACGGGGGACTCCCCGTGTTGTGAAATACAATACACATTTCCTAAATGTGTACCTACCCTTAATATTGTTTAAGTATTAGAGCTGGTAAGCTATAAAATTTTCATCTTTTTTGGAGCCTTTGTGTGTAATTTGTGTCAATTTTTCAAACTTTTATGATGCCAAAAACATCGATGAAAATTAAAAGATTTATTTTCTTAAAAAAACTTTTCTTTAGAATGTTAGAAACTCAAATTAAAATATTGGAACGTTTACGACAAGTAAGTAATAGAGATAGAGTAACGGATGTTACTAATTTTTTTTTCATGAAAATTCTTGAATAATTCTTTGTTTTTTTTTGTACCTAACCTTAATAAATGCGATAGGTTTTTAAGATGTTTTACTTAAATAAGGGCTGAGATTTTGCAGCCCTTTGCCTAAAGACATAAGGTATAATTTTAATTATGTCTTTAAATCCTATTTTTCCATTAACTCAATCTTGTAACGAAAAAATAATAAATCCAATATTTAAACTTAACACGGTCAAAGTGTAAAATAATAAATAAACCTACTAATCTTAATATTGGATGCACAAACTCGATGCTTTTCTTTAGACAGAAAGAAAATAAATTATAAAACTCAAATCAAAATTTCTTTGTTGTCGAGGTAAAATGCTTTTCACGCACCTTATGGGAAGCCCTCAGCCGGATAATGAGATGTAAACTTATACATGGACAGAAATAAGAATTTGTGGTGTAGACAAAATATGTACAGTTACGTAGTGTTAAGCTAGTGTTATTCGGCAAAGTCCCTTCAACATGCTGTTTAGGGCAAGAGGGTTAGATCATATCCAAAATTCAGTTTAAATTAAATACGATTTACGGTCGAATAGTTAAATTATTCGTGTGAGCGTTACAGTACATATATATATATATATATATATATATATATATATATATATATATATATATATATATATATATATATATATATATATATATATATATATATATATATATATATATATATATATATATATATATATATATTAGGAACCAGAAGTGAGGATTAATAAAAAAAGAAACAAATTGGAGGTAGACTAACCTCAGTTCTATATTTTTCTCATTACAATTAAAAACTAAATAATTCACATCAAACGATTTTATAATTAGAAATATGATTACAGGTAATTCACTATGTACATAACAGATCAACCGTAAAACAATAATGGAATAGATTAAGGACTAAACTAACAACAAAATATGGCTGACTTATACCGCACGACCTATAAAGGACACGTCCTTGCCTAAGAATCGAACCGACAATAACGAAATGAGAGGCAGACCGACAGCTTCCGCACGCGATGACGACCGGACGAAAAAGAGGACGGGCACCTACTTGCGGCGCATTATATAGAAGCGGTCGGCCCGTCCCTCACTCGTTCCCACTTCACACTCTAGAAGTGATTCTCTTTGGTTGTTTTAAATATCAGCCAGTGATAATTTTGAATGTTGTCTTTGACAGTTGTAGCCAACTTCACACGGATGGTATTTCCTTAGGAGTACATCTGAAATATAACAATATATAAACGTGAAAGTAACTCAGTCTGTTACGTTTTTACGCCTAAACCGCTGGACCAATTTTGATTTATTTCAGTATAGAGATAGATTGGACCTTGGAGAAGGATATAGGTTACTTTTTTTTAAGTTTATATGGCAGAAAAACGTTTGCCGGGTCAGCTAGAAAAACAAAAATTTGGACATTTTAGAAATTCATGTAAATTAAATGTATACCTTGCTGTTGGTGTATCATTGTAATAAATAAATAAGTATACGATTTTAACCAAGCAACTACTGTTTTGATTACTATCAAATAAATCGTGTCGTAATTTTAACATAATCTTACCCGATAAAGAACAACACAATACGTCTCGTTTTCCTTCACACACTTGTAAACGTTTTGAATAAATTACAGAACGTGTGGCTTATTGTTTGCTCAGGACTGCCCCGGATGATTCAAAAATGGGTTTTGGAAAGAGCATTATCTGTGGAACAAAGAACAGGTGGATGAGGCTTAAATCGTAAGTTAATTTTTATCGCTTAGGAATGTTAGCAGCGATGCCAGAGGCACCACAAACACGCCATCGTCCACCTGGGTCACTTATGCTGGAACACAACACAAGGTTATTATGGCGGTATATTTAAAGATCAGGGTGGTTGCCTTTCCATTCAGACGGGCTTAGAACCTTAGCACCTAGCTAGGTTTAGGTTCGGTTCCTCTAGGAGAGAAACCTAAATTATACGTAGGTACAAGTAAAATGTTTTTATAAGTGACCTATCATTGATGCAACAACTTCTGGTCCGCCATCGGCTTTATTTAGTCACCTAGTGATATACTACAGGCTTAGTCTGTTACAGGCTACCTAAACTACGTTCAACGACATTCGTAATTTCAATCGGCTAACTCGTATATAAATTATCTTATACAATAAACATTTATGATTTCTGAGAACCTTAATATTGGAAAATACTATAAAAACGATAAATTTTAATAATACAAGAGCTGTTCGTGTATTTATTTGATAACCGTGAATTGCCTGCGTATTATTAACTATTTTTATTATATTATCGAAATATAAAATGATAAGGCATAATCAAATTCGAATTGCTCTTAGATTTTTGCCGCTGTATCGATGAAATTGATATATACTTTATTAATTTAAGTGATAAATAAAATTATACAGTTGATAAAAGATCGAGACAATGATTCTGCATGAGAGGTGATTTTAAAATTTTGGCTAATTATACTTTAAAAGCGTGTTAAATAAACCAGAACAGAATAAAAAAACATGCGGGGCAGTCTTTGGTGACTGACGATAGAAGTGAAAACTAAGTAACTTGTTAATTGTATCGTCGAGCTATTAGATTATTATTCTCAGTTTATAAAGAAGTGTTTATGATCAAGGATTAAAGTTTAAATTGGTCATTAACACTTCTTTACAAACCAAAAATTGTTCACCCAAAAAGTGCTCAACGCACTTATAGAAGTTTTCACTTCAAAAACTCAACTGTATTTCATTGTAGTAAAGTCGCAATTCGAATAGATATGTATAAGTTAACTTAATATGTATAATGCAATAATTTAAAAGTTACATTATAAAATAAATCTTGAGTCATTATTAACAAGGTTGGTATTACTGGAGCAAAACTCTTACGTCTTACGAATTTTCGATCAGATCACGTGTCCTGACGCGAGTTTAACATTTTTTAATCATCACAAAAAAGTGCACAACCCCGCCGCTAAAGAAGTTTTCACTTCAATAACTGTTTTCAATTGCATTGCTCTGTGGGAAGCGTATGACTAGATACTAGATACAAAAAAAAATAGAATCTAATGCCTAGCTTCTCTATTATGTTTTTATTTCACCTGTTATGGAATAGTTTACAGTAATTTCAATACTTATAACTCAAATTTGTGTCTTATGGTATTTTTAAATTACGAACATGTTTTCCTTTCATTATTTAACTTCAACGCAATAATTGTTTAGAAGGGCCCGCCTTAAGACAAAGGGCGGGCCGGCGCTGGCCCGGGCCACGAGATCGGCAGGCCATATATCCGTGGGCCCGGGCGTAGGCGATAGGAGAACAGCGGGGTTTTTTAGTGGGTAGTCAGATGGTCGAACATCTTTCCCGGAGTCCCACATATCCCTCGGTCCCCCCGGGCCGGGGGAACCCGTCAAGAGAGCTTTTTCCCCGAGACCAAAAAAAAAAAGTCGGTTACTTTATTACGTCCCTACTTAAGGGACCTTCTGTCTTAAGTTATTACATAATAATAAGCTAACCTAACAATATCTAATTGTGATCATGTCAACATTAAAAATATATATTTTATGTTTTAATTAAAATAGATTGACTTGGCAATCACACTAAACAATCTTATTTAATACTAGTTGTGCCCGCGACTCCGTCCGCGTGGAATAGTGACCTTATCACTAAGGGGTATGAAAAATAGATGTTGGCCGATTCTCAGACCCACTCAATATGCTCACAAAATTTCATGAGAATCGGTCAAGCCGTTTCGGAGGAGTACGGGAACGAACATTGTGACACGAGAATTTTTTAAATAAGATATATGTATTACTTGTGAGATACATTGTGTTTTCATGCGATATTAGTCATGCGATGTTAGGCGACCCCACATAGCTGGGATAAGCACAGGTAGAAGAAGAAGGTTATGAGCTTCGGGACCGCACGCATTAAAAGTTTCAACCCCAAACGTCGCAACGAAAAATATTTCAATTGTCTATACCTTATCCGTTTTACCAAAAAATAAAATGTAAACAAATCGTAAAAAGGGTCTTTTGAATGTCGATTTTACAATAATTAATGTGATATAAAAATTATCATAGCAATTATTAATTATTTATTAGAAATATCTCCTATATTCTTATTTTTTTATATTACTATTCCTTACTTTTAGAAAAAAAACATAATATAATTTTATTTTTACAATTATGAATGATAAATATAATGCGTATAAAATTTACATATTTACAACATTAATTGAACTATAACATTATAAAGTAACTAAAAAGATAATGTTTCCAAATCTCTTACTGGTTTTATATGCTGGTAATTGTAAGTGTACTGCTCAACGTACTATTGTCGATTGGAAGGAGTGTTTTATTATTACGGTCGGATTATACCCGCTATATTGTTTTTATTCTAGTTTTGTTTGAGAAACATTGGTTTGTTTGTTTACATTTTATTTTTTGGTAAAGTGGATAGAGTATATAGTACCCGTAACACAAGCTGCTGTTTAATTTGGGCTAGAGTGCGCTGTGTGATTTGTCGCAAATTTTTATCAAGGGTACTGCGGTGCACAGGAAAATCGTCGCGAAATGTAATGCAAAACCCTACACCACAAGGAAAACTTTCAATAAGTTACGGTAGGAATTACCACCGCTTAATCATTGGGAAGCTCCGTGTCCGCTATTCCAAGAAATTTAAAAACCAAATTTGATATTTTAACTGACGGCATATTTTTTTTATTTAATTTTAATTTAAAACAGTATGAAAATAACAGCTAAATCAATCCATACAGAAAATGAGTGCTGAAGATATATTACAAGTTTTCACAAATAGAATTTAAATAAATTTAGGGTGTATATTTAAGACATGAAATCTATACAAATAAATAAAATTGGAGGGTCAGTTTGTAATATTAAAATAACCGCTTTTTACTAAGTGCATTCGGACGTATACACGCTACATATACCAAAACAACATTTTTTACAATTTTTGTCTATCTGTCTGTCTGTTTGTTCCGGCTAATCTTTGAAATGACTGCACCGATTTTGACGGGACTTTCACTGGCAGATAGCTAATATATCAGGGAGTAACTAAGGCTATTTTTATTTTAGAAAAAAAAAATAGTTTTGTTAAAAATTATAAGTTTCGGAAATTTTATATTACAAGTTGACCTCAGATTTATATCATCAATCATATGAAATAGGGTTCAGCTTAGGCTGGACATGTAGGTTCTACTCGCCTGCGCGGGTATATAAAGTGCGCTGATTTGATGACTCGACTTAGCATACATCGGAGCGCTGTAAAACCTTAGCTATTGACTTAATGAAAAAATGTTGCATATGAAAGTTGTTCCTCAAAAAACGATCTACAAAAATGGTCTGATATTATTTTTTCGTAAAATGATAAAAAAAAGTTATATCGAAAAATATAAATTTTTTCTGGAATTTCTGAACATTTACGCTTATAACTTTTTTATTTATAGCTCTACGACAAAAAGTTACTGAACCAAAGTTGTAGAGAATTTAATTTACAACAAAAAATGTCAACAAATATTTTTTATCAGATAAATAGTTTAAGAGATATATCGTAAAAACCATTTCAGCCCCTATTTCAAGATGGCGGCCGTGGGACAAGGGTGGCGACCCCACAAACTTGGTTTTAGCTTTACACTGACCCCCCCTACACATCAAAAAAATAAAATTGCGTCCTCTAAAAAACGCAACCCAAAATGTAACTTTTCAATGGACTAGAGGTCGGTCTCGAAAAGTTAGTTATTCGTTAAAGTAACTTAAAATAAAAAATCGTCAATAATTTCCTAGAACTTATGAGTTAATTATTCTGTTAGTGATTATGATTTAAAACATCGATAAAAAATATTCAAAATCGATTAGCTATAATATAATTTGTTTGACAATAATTGTTGGAAAAAAACATTATGATTACGTGATATTGTTTATCAGCTTATTCACATAATTCAACATCCTAGATCGTATCGGACTACTTTGACTAGGTGATAAAATTTATTTATTATGAAGTGGTGGTATTAGTCATATTACCTACGGGACATATCGACATTACACGTGTTATAACAGGTAGCGAACCAATTGTGGAATGAAAGGAATATACAATAGCCATTCTTCTCATAGGCTGAATTGCTGAAGCAGGAGTGGAATGTATTATATTTAATTTGGCTATGTGAACGAAATAAGGCATGGTCCTATTATTCTCCGTACAGAGGGTAAGAATACTAACCCTTACGGGACAACAGCGTGTTCGCGGTGCTCCTAGTGTAGGGTTGCCAACCGTCCTGTTTTCCCAGGATATGTCCTGGTTTTTGTTTAGGAAGCATCCTGTTTCTTAATATTCAAATACTTATTATTAAACAATATTTGTAACTAACTTGTTATACTCTCCGTGCAGAGGCGGAGTAAGAATAACCTCTGTGCTGGGGTCGACCTATCGCAAAAGGCGACATAACCACTCTGGCTACGTGGTAGGGTCACAAGGCCCTCTGGATGGCTACTATCCTTGGTTTATAAGTATGCCGCCATAATAATCTTGTGTATGTCTATGGGACAGCAGCGTGTTCGCGGTGCCCCTAGCGTCGCAAACATACATAGACGATAGTACTGCTTACTATTAAGCGGGTCGTCTGCTGTCCCGCAGCAGTAAAAAAAACTAATTCTAAGTAAACCTACTTTCACTACGAATTAATATAAGTATTGCAACTCTATTACTGCGTCCTGTTTTTAAACTAAATTGTCCTGATTTTTCCAACATCATATCCTAGTTTTTTAAATTTGGGGTTGGCAACCCTATTCTAGTGTAGTAATCATCCATAGGCGACTGCAACTGCTTTCTATTAAGTAGACTGTAAGCTTGTCTGCTGTTCCTATTTTATTACACAAATAATAAGATAGAATATACTTTATTGAATAATTTACAGATACAATTATATTCTCTCCGTGCAGGGGCGGAGTAAGAATACTAACCTCTGTGGCCGGAGTCAGCCTGTCGTAGGGTTGCAACCCCAAATTTAAAAAACTAGGATCTGATGTTGGAATAACCAGGACAATTTAGTTTAAAAACAGGACGGACGCGGTAATAGAGTTGCAATACTTGAGTAGGTTTAGTTAGAATTAGTTTTTTTTTCTGTTGCGGAACAGCAGACGGCCCACTTAAGAGTAAGCAGTTACTATCGTCTATGTATGTTTGCGACGCTAGGGGCACCGTGAATACGCTGCTGTCCCATAGACATACACAAGATTATTATGGCGGCATACTTATAAACCAAGGATAGTAGCCATCTAGAGGGGCTTGTGACCCTACCACGTAGCCAGAGTGGTTATGCCGCCTTTTACGATAGGTCGACCCCAGCCACAGTGGTTATTCTTACTCCGCCTCTGCACGGAGAGTATAACAAGTTAGTTACAAATATTATTTAATAATAAGTATTTGAATATTAAAAACAGGATGCTACTTAAAAACTATCAAGGACATCCCAGGACACTACAAAAACTAGAACATGTCCTAGGAAAACAGGACGGTTGGCCACCCTAGCCTGTCGTGAAAAACGACAAAATAACTCTAGTTAAGTAATATGGTCCCAAGCCCGTCTAATGACCACCATTCCCACACTAACCTGCCGCCCAGTAGTGGGGTGTGTATCAAGGATTTCCTCCTCAAGGACAAAGGAGTCAAAGCGTAACTTATAATGTTCTTCAAATACTTTAAAATTTTTACATAAGAACCTCGAAGATAAGTAGACTGAGGATAGCGGCGATTTCGGTTCGATTCTAGATATGTTTAGTTCAATTTATTTCCTTATCCTATTCCTAGTCTTGGATTTTTTACGGTTCCAGGGACTCTCCATTATAGCTATAGTACAAATATATTAGTTTCTATCTATATATTTACCTAGTCAGGTCATAAATTCTGTCACATGTTTAATGTAAAATAATTGTAACAAGTTTATTCATTATGTAACCATTCATATACCAAAATGAACTTAACAAAACATAGATTCTTATGACATTAAAGTTTATTCAAAATGATCTCCGTGATTTTGAATACAGGCCTTCAATCTGCGCGGCCAGTCGTCTATCGCAGCACGAACGAGGTCCATGTCAATATCGGCGGCTGCCTTAATCAAGGATGTCTTGAGTGACTCCAAATTGGGATGAGGCTTTGAGCACGCCTTTTCCTCCAAGTGTTGCCATATCTTGTAATCTAACGGATTCAAATCTGGACTGGAGGAGGGCCAGTCTTCGTGCCGGATGAAGTCGATTTCACGCGCCGCCAGCCAGTCTTATGTGCTCTTCGCTCTATGAGCTGGCGCCGAATCTTGTTGGAATACCCAGTGCCTGTTATTGAACATGGTATGAGAAACAGGTTCCACAAGGTTCGTCAGGACTGTATTTTGATACACAACAGCATTCGTTTTTACACCTTTCTCACAAAAATGTACCTCTGTTAAGCCCCAATAAGAAACTCCCAACCATACCATGAGCGAGGATGGAAAATGACCTCGTTGGACACGCGGAATACGGTTGCTCGCTTCTTCACTACTGTGTGCGTACACCTTATCATTTTGTTTGTTGTAGCTCTCTTCTACGGTAAACATTTTTTCATCCGAAAAAAGAATTTCCCGATATTTTTTTCCCGCGTACCGCTTCAACAAAGCGCGGCATCTCTTCAGTCTCAGGTCCATTAGACGAGCATTCAAACGATGTCCTGTTTTTCTTCGATATGCCCGAAGCCCAAGTCTTCATTTAACACCCTTTTTAACCGTGGTTCTGCTTAACCCCATCTGAAGGGCCAACAGTTTCTGCTTACGTTTGGGATTTCTTTGAATTCGTGCCTTCACAGCTTTTATCACTGCTGGAGTCCTAACAGACCGAGGGTGACCACTTCTTGACCTGTCATCTACACTAGAGTCTTCATTGTATCGTTTGATGGTACGATAAACGAATCTTTTGGTTATATTCAAAGTTTTTCAGTATGTTAAAAATTTGAATTGGCGCGTAACTGCAACGATGCAACGCAATAACTGCAACACGGTCTTCTTTAAGCGTCCACTCCATATTTAAAAATGAGTAAAATTCTAAAAGTATACATTTTTATTTTCATGAACAATTCTAAATTCGAATTCAATAAACTTTTTTGTGGCCAGCATTCTAAAAGAAAAGTTTTTACTGTGTGACAATACTTATGACCTGACTAGGTATATAATACGTATAATACTCGGCACTGCGAATTTTCTATTTAGAATTCCTCGTGACGTAGTTGTCGAATGTGAATTGTGCACGGACCCAGCAAAAGTGCCACCCTGCACATGCAAACCGACACTCGGATGTTGTTTACTCAAGAAGAAACCAATAAAAGTGTCGCTTGAGCATATATTAGACGATTGACAACGAAATTTCAAATCCTACTTTCAATGTGAAACGAGAAAAATAATTAAAATAAAAAGGATGACACATTTTCCCCCAAAAAGGGGCTAACGTCAGGTAGGCGGCTGGTTGTAAAAAGTAAGCCACAACTATTACAACATGTAACATGTTGTGTCGACCCCACATAATATGGGATAAGGGTAGGAGGAAGAAGACGTATAATATGTACCTATTTCTTATATGTATGCCAAGTTGACGGGTTCGATTCAAACTAGAGAACCTTAGGTAGTTTGTCTCGACTAACTTGGATAATTATATGCTTATGATAAACGGAAACATAGTGAAGTTTGCACAACATAACCACCGACGTGTGTAACCCAGAATTCTTGTCCAAGGGAACAGTCAGAACACAATATAAAGAAAACATAAAAATTAACAAATCAGTAAAGTTTCCACTTATAGGTAATACACATAATTGCATCATCCAATAAAACAATAGTGATGTCATAAAATCAAAATTACAAAATACATTAAAAAAGAATTGAGAGATCTAAACATAATACTTAATACTTTAGTTAAACATAATACATAATACTTAATACTTTACACCTTTGTATATCTTATATTATTGCATAATTCGATTATTTTTAATTTATAATGTTAGAGCAAAAAATTTCTACACTTGTAAAAGAGTCTTTCTTACTAGATTTGACTTTATTGAAGTTAATGAGAAAAGTGATACTTGCCTTGAATTTAAACGGGGACACCTCAGGAATACCTGACTTATAAGAAATAAATAAAATAAAATTATATAACTTTTACATTATTCCGTGTAAAAATCAAGGGAAAATTATTATTTAATACCACGATAGCGACATAATAATAATTATAATTAATTGTTTAATCGATAAAATCACTATCGTAAGCAAATTTTAATGACATTATGATACTAATATTATTTATGACCAGATTTAAAAAATATTTTGTTGGCAGATTATGTACATACTAGCAGCAAAACCCGGCGTTGCTCGGGTTAAAATACATCGCATTTCGGTTTATATGTCGTCAAATATCGAAATTTCTAATACCAAAACACTCTAAAATATTCAAATAGTTCAGTCGTTTTCGTATCTCTAAATTACGTGAATTTGTTTAATTACTGTTCACTCGTGCTTTAGATGATCTTAACTCGACTGAGAACACAATGAAACTGACGAAAAGTCACTGGATTTCGGTTTATATACCGTCAAATACCGAAATTTCTAGTATCAAAACCCTCTAGAATATTCAAATAGTTCGGTCGTTTTCGTTTCTCGAAATTACGTGAATTTGTTTAATTACTGTTCACTCGTACTTTCAATGATCTTCAAGTTTTAGGCATTTTGGAAGTTCCTAGATGATTCCAGAAAATTTTAGAACTTTTTAAAACACTTCAGATTGATTTTAATAGTTAAAGACATTTTTGAACTTTTTAGACTACTCCGGAAATTTTTAAAAAGTTCGGATCAATTTAAACAGTTGTAGGCATTTTCAAAATTTCTAAATCATTCTAGAACGTCTCAGATTATTTTGGATCGATTTCAGCAGTTGCACTCATTTTGGAACTTTCTAGATCATTTGAGAAAATTTTAGAACGTCCTAGAAAATTTCGGATCGATTTTAACAGTTAAAGATATTTTTAAACTTTCTAGATCTTTCCAGAAGCTTTCTAAAACATTCTAGATCAATTACAAAAATTGAAGCCATTTTGGAACTTTCTAGATCATTTTAGAAATTTTTAGAATTTTCTAGACCATTTCGGATTAATTTTATTGGTTGCACGCATTTTGGGGCTTTCTAGACCATTCCAGAAATTTTTAAATTTTCTAGATCACTATTACTTTATTATTGACTTTATATTAAACATACACTTTTCTTGCTTTTTTTCGGCAAATTGATTTATTAAATCATATATACCTGAAGACGATTTCAGTTTTTCTAAAATTTCTGCCTCTATAGACAATAGTGTCACGTCTGATAGTCATTCCTGTCCCATCGAAGTCCTTAAGTAATTTTTTATCAGTTATAATTATGAAATACTTCTTTCAGCTGGATGTAAGGCTATTGAATTTTATCAGCAATAATTCCATTAGTTCCATAATGTAATGAATTTTTTGAATTTCAGAGTTTAAGCATGTTTTCAGAGCAATTAATTGTTCATAAAGATTAACTGAGATGTCTTTATTGTATTTAGCCGAGTTTTCCGAAAGCGTTTTTTATTACTCCGTTTGAAGAAGATAGGAGTTTCTCCGGTTGTAATACTTCGAACATATAACTCAGGTCACAAAGGCTCGGTAGGCTCCCAGCCCAACTGGATGACAATCACCTATGTTATCTAAATAAGCCACCATAATAACATTTGTGTTCCGGCACAAGTGGCTTCGGTTCCAGTTCCCCTGGCACCGCAAACATCCATAAAAGTGACGGTAATTGCTTAATATATTCAGGGTGCTGTCAGTCTTTATTCTATTAGAATGCATGATCCATGTTTGAGTAATGTCAATATATCTAACCTCACTCTTTAATCCGATGCACTCTCTGATGCTTGTGTTTCTAGCCAAAATATAGAAGAATATAGAAGGAATAGTTATGGCTTAATTTTATAGGTCAATTCTATCAGACCTCGTCGTTATGAAGGGAGCGTTATTAAAGGTAATATTAACGCTCCATCCCGCCAGGACGTCGGAGGACAATCACCAACTGCCAGCCACTGTAAGCCCTGGCCACGCGGCATGTCGGTATGGCAAGCCAAGACCGCGGGCTGGAGACGAGGATCTCATCTGTAGCATTTTCCTTGAAACATGGCATTTCTGAAATCGTGTTATTTATTTATATCATGCTAGTCTGTTACATTTTAGTAATCAGCCTAACTCTCCTGATATACTTATTTTAATAGCGTTAATCCTATTCTTTACGATAAAATTGAAAAAATTATGAGGGCACACGTGCTTATCGTTGAAATGCGAGAAATTCGAGAGTTAATTGGTTTTGAAATTCAATCGGGCGGAACGTCACGTCTACCATATGGTAGCGACGCGGCCAACTGGATCATTCACTTTTTGAGAGGGATCTCGAGCGCACCTGGTCTGCGACAAACTGCTGGTTGGCTTTTAATTATCAGTAATATATTGTGATTAGTGTTAATTGTACTATCACTACTATACATCCGATCCCATTTACGCCCACTCAATCTACAATAGGTGTTCAATAAAACGTGATAATGAGTATGACTCAATTATCTTTTATTAAATGTTATTTTATCTTTTGACGTAGTCACCTTTCAGGTTTATACACTTTGTATAAATAAGATTATTTATAAAGCTTTCCCTTTTTAAAAAAAATTCCAGATCCCTTACAAAATCGTGTACCGCGGCGACTACTCCATCATCATCTTCAAATTTATGGCCTTTAACCGCGGAAATATGTAGAAATCACAAGGAGCTAAGTCAGGTGAATATGGAGGATGTTCCACCAATTTAAAGCCAGCTTCTTAAATGGCAGCCATCGCAACTTGAACATCTGGACTTGTGCGTGGGGGCGTTATCTTGGAGAAACAAAACAACTTTAGTGAGTTTGCCACGCCGTTGCTTGCGTATTTCCTTACGCAACTTTGTTATTTATCTTGCGTACAAAGTCCCCGTAAGAGTGGCTCCATGATTAGGGTATTCGATTACCATCCCTTGGCTGTCCCAGAAAAAGCAGCCCATGATCTTACCGGCTGATGGAATCGCCTTAAATTTCTTCGGAGTTGGAGATGACGGTCTCTTCCAAGTCTTGGACTGTTTTTTCGTTTCCAGGTTATAATGGTGTAGCCATGTTTCGTTCATAGTTATGAATCGAGTCAAAAATCGGTCAAGATCTTGTTATAATAAACACAAACAGCTTTGTGAAATTCTCAATCTTGTTTGTTTCTGCGCGTCAGAAAGCATTCTGGGCACCCAGTGCACTGACACTTTTCATACCCAAATGGTTGTGTATACAGGTAATATTATGGACACTTCCTGTAGAAATCTTCATTTCTGCTACTAAAAACAAACAGTAACATGACGATTCGCCAAGACAATGTTTTCAACTTTTTTAATCATTTGTTCAGTCACTACCGATGTAGTAGATTTTATTGCCGCGCGAACTTAAATTTTAAGCATTTTTAAGAACACCGACACGATGCAAACAAATGGCTTCTATTTAAAAAAAAAACAAAAGAGGATTGCTATTTATTATTATTATATCTAGTGTCTGGGCTATGCTTGCCAGTATTTTTTTTCTTTCCAAGGAGAATGTATCGCATTATCACTATTTATTGAACATCCCTGGAATATTATGCCTAATAGATGAAATATAGTAGCATAGGCCTAAACGGATACAGCTGGCTCAGCTACGGTAGCGGTCTGGTACGGCCGCACCTGTGGATTCTAACCCGAACAATATATATTTTTTAAATTGCTGAGGACCAGCAGTCAGACTGACGGCCCATTTAACAGTAAGCAGTTACCATCGCCTATGGACGTTTGCGACGCTAGGGGCACCGCGAACACGCTGCTGTCCCATAGGGGTTACAGGAACCTGGGTCACTAATGTCGGAACACTACACAAGGTTATTATGGCGGCATACTTTTAGACCAATGTTGGTTGCCACCCTGACGGGCTTGGGGCCCTACCACGTAAGTATATTTTATAGTTGGGGCTATTTCTACGCCTTCTTGCTTGGCAAGAATTCTGTCTGTTTTTTCCTAAATACCTTTTACCTTTTCAATAATAATCTATCAGCCCGTCTTTTTGTGTATAATGCTAGCTAATTGTTTTTCAAATTTCTTAATCATTTTTTCTGTGACTATTTGTTTTCCTTTCTATTTCCTCTACCTAGTATTACGATAAAAATTATTCAATTTGATTTATTGATCTGGGTGTATATGTATCCAATTGTATCTTTGTAAAAAACGCAACTTATACAATACAAATGTAGGGAGTGTGTTTTAAAATAAATAAATATAAAACTGGGGACAGATGCGTTTACCCTACAACTAAGGGTTACAGGGCGTTAGGTCATTGATCGTTCCTTTTAGCTATTCCCCCCCGTCTGACGTCTAGACTGCTCTCCAGTCTGTCTGCCCTGTATAGATTTTCCATTTATGCTACTTTCAACTACATAACAAAAAGTTATTTAACTAGATATTGAACAAAATAATGTTTTGAAATCCTAACTAATACTATAAATGGGAAAGTGAATTTGTACTTGTTACGCTTTCACACCTAAACTGCTGAACCAATTTTGATGAATTTTAGTATAGTCATAGATTGGAATCTGGAGAAGGATATAGGCTACTTTTTTAATGCATATGGCAGAACAACGTTTACCGGTTCAACTAGTATTATATAACGTTTGTAATATATCTTACAAAATTTGCACCTTACATATTTTTTCATATGTCATCCTAATTTTCATAAATCTTATTTAGATACGAGTAAATATATGCATCACCCTTTTATTTTTTACTACCATTTTATTCGTATATGTACAATGGGCGGTCTTATTGCTAGCATCGATTTCTGTCGAACTATCTTTGGATAGAAAAAAAAATATAAAAAAATATATTACTCGTTATAAGTATGAAATTAAATTTAGAAATAAATAATAGTAAATCTGTGGTCTATTAAGGACTAACAGGAAATAATTGTTGTGATTATTAAATAAGCATGATCTCCAGGCAACAACACATCATGTTATTAATATCCCCCACAACAATACTTATATAGTACTTACGTATTAACGTCACCACAGCTACAGGTTTTTAGCCACACAGATTCGGTGTACCGTGCGTTTCGACACAGGCTTGTAGCTTACGGTTGTATTTTTTATGACCCATATCTGTGTGGCTAAAAATTTGTATGTAGCTGCGGTAGCGTTAATACGTAAGTAGTCTTTTTATTTTGTTAAATAATTAAAATTATCAAACTCTTCTCCGTTTGAATAAGATGGTAATCCGGCCAAGACCGGATTGACCTTAAATCTGACAAAACAACTCTAGCTAGGTGATAGGATTCCAAGCCCGTGGATGGCAATAACCCCGGTCTCAAAATATACCGCCATTTTTTTTATTGCTTTATGACAGCAGACAGGCTGACGGCCCACTTAGAATTTAGCAGTTACCGTCACCTATAGATGTTTGCAACCCCAGTGGAATCGCGAACACGCTGCTGTCCCATAAGGGTACAGGAACTTGGGTCACTAATGCCGGAACACAACACAATGTTACTATGGCGGCATGCTTAATACGAAACCGAGAAACCGTTCTCTATAAATAAATAAGTAAGAGCATGCGTAGTATGGCCATATGCGAAGGGAAGGATGCTATAGAACAAAGAAAATAGACGGATGCAGGAGGAGAGGTAGACCAAAGAAAAGATGGATTGCGTAAAAGATAAAATTGTGCAGAATTTGTGAGTGAGATGACGGCTAACAGAGGAGAGTGGAAAAGAGGACGTTATGTGCCCACCCTACATAATGTGGGATGAGGGTAGGAAAAGAAAGTACTGTTGACACAGCGCTATCTACCCAAAGTAAGCAGAGTGCTTGTGATATAGGATGGCTTGCCTAAGTGACACTACACTTACATGACCTCCGTGGCGCCGTAACAACAGACATAGCGTCCCACTGCTGGGCTCTGCCCTCCCACTAGACGGAACGGACAGTATACCCACCACGCCTGTCCAAGGCGAATTGGCGGGTTTCACATACAAGTTGAATACACTTTGCAAGTTTTTTCTCTATGTTCTCCTTCACCGTCCGTACATAGCAATTATTCGATAATATGCAGCCGAGGGATTTGAACCAGGGACCCCTAGATTAGTCTATGGTGTATATATTTTATATATAATGTAAACATATTATACATTAGTATATTATTTATTTTATTTTTCTTAACTTGGGAAACAAACAATCAAAATAATTCACAAAACAATTAAAAATATACAAAATACATACATCAACTAAGTTTCCACTAATAAATAATACATTTTTAACAATAAAAATACAATTCAGTTCCATTTAATGTTAATTTAAGTTAATTATAAAACATTTCCAAATGCATAAAAACAAATATCTTCAATTATTAACAATTTATAAATGGTAAAAATAATATAAGTTAGACAACCTATTAAAAAAATTACAATGTCTCAAATTCATAATTTAGTCAAATATTATTAATTCATAAAAAGTCGTTAATAATGTTAATTTTTCACGGTTCTATTAGAGTTCAATATCAGTTGTCTAGTACTAAATGTCACAATGTCATATATTTATAACAAACACGTACGCACACCGGGATTTACCTGATCAAAACAAAACATTTCCCGACACAACCATAATAAACTGTGAACAATAAATCTTTTAGTCACGACCACAAAGAGATGCAGCGCATACGAAATTAACTCTATCAAGTTTATGACTCAACGATTCCGGTTTTTCGTTTTTAATACATCGATAGGAAACCCCCTGTTACATACACAGCGGTAAAATTAGCTGAATATAAAAAAAAACCCGAAACAAGTAAAAAATTTTTACTTGCAATAAAACTGGCTGATTTTTTCTTGAATTTAGTTTTGATTTTCGAAATATGAAAAAACAATGGAACGTCACTATTGTTGTTCTGTTTTGTTCTAAACATAATTACTTCTCAAACTGTTTCACAATCTTAATTTGTAAACTTTAAAATGGGAATTGTTTTCAATATATATTTTAACTGTTTAGGTAGTTAATAATTTCATTAAATCTGATTCGGCCCTGAATGAGATTGCTAGGATACTT
Organism: Malacosoma neustria; assembly: GCA_963693495.1. Classification (NCBI taxonomy): domain Eukaryota; kingdom Metazoa; phylum Arthropoda; class Insecta; order Lepidoptera; family Lasiocampidae; genus Malacosoma; species Malacosoma neustria. Next base: position 9,178,167 of record OY856395.1, on the reverse strand, counting down.
CAGACACGCAAACAAAGACACGAAGAAAGTTTCAAAAGATTTATACACCTGTTTCGATAATTTTTAACGGTATATATACCGAAACCAATTCTTTCCTGAGAAGATCAGGAAGGCGGAAAATGGCGTACTAAGAGCAAAGATAACCGTTTTCTGATTTGCGTTCGCAGAAACCCTCGTCTAGCGGCTGTCTAAGTCAAAAATGAGCTTGAGGAGATCCAAATTGTGACTGCTACTACAAGGGCACAAAATAAATACATCTGGTATGCTGGTATGCACATAATGAACCTACAATTATAATTATCCGTGCAGGGGCGAAGAAAGAATACTAACCTCTGCGGCCGGGGTCGGCCTGTCGTAAAAGGCGACACAACCACCCACCTTTGATCTTAAGTATTTATTTATTTATTTTGTAAAGTATGCCGCCATAATAACTTTGTGTTGTGTTCCGGCATTAGTGACCCAAGTTCCTGTACCCTTATGGGATAGCAGCGTGTTAGCGATGCCACTGGCGTTGCAAACACCCATAGACGACGGTAACTGCTAAATTCTAAGCGGGCCGTCAACCTGTCTGCTGTCCTACAGCAATAAAAAAATATATTGAGTATACAAACATGCGAAGCCTTAATTACGTCAAGACCTTAATACGTTTTTAACACGTACTGTCATTTTGATTTAAGTCGCTACAATATGTCACGATATGGAACCCAAGTATGAGAAAATACGTGATTTTATTAATAAATACTTTATTATCTGATGCGTGGTATTGTAAAATATGTTAGGTACCAGATAATTGTGGTTGATATTGACCACTTCAAGTTATACCTGGAGTTTATATGACAGGCAAACGGCCTATGCGATAGCAGATGGTCACCGTGGCCTATGGACGTTTGCAATGCCTCTGATATTCTCAGCGCTGCCGGCGCTGCCGGCCTCTAAGAAATTCTATAACACCTTTTTTGTAAAACCTGTTGAGCAGTGCAAGGCACGTCTCGACGCGTACTTCGCGCTGGCGATCATTGAGTTCGTGGGGCACCCATTTGTCAAGCTTTTTTACCTTGCCAATTTGACGCAAATGGACCAATATTGTTTTGACGCTAACGTCGAAAGCTGCTGCTAATTAAGCCGTAGATTGTGTATCATCAGCTTCCATAATCGCCTTTAATTCGTCATTGTCGACCAAAGTCTTCGGACGACCGCGAGGTTCATTTTTCAGGTCGAAATTCCCGGAACGGAAGCGAGCAAACCAATAATAACAGGTGGTGCGTTGGTTTGTGTTTGTAGTGTTAGCTACGTAAACGTCGTTAATGTTGCCTGTCGCTTGTGCCGCGTTCGTTGCTGCCACGACCGTACTCATTCATATTCCATACTTAGATTACAAAGATTCCATAATTACTCGAATTTTTAACGTATCCATGATGACGAAAAAGATTGAAATGCGATGAAAATGTAACACTAATCAATAAACAAATGACTACTTTTGGAAAAAGAATTCCATGTTTTTAAAATAAAATTAATTTGAAATTAGAATTCTTAGCCAAACAAAAATTATTTTGATTTGAAATGGCCAGTACTGCAGAACGGCAATTTCATAGACCTATTATTATTTATTTTTATAGCATTTAATGATTTTAGCATTTTATCTTATCAGAAACGCTTATCCTGTGATGTTGAAATTAAAATTTCAGACTTATTGGCGTATTAATGAGATATGATCTTTATTTGCTTATACGTATATAGATAATTTTTAATCATGATTTCTGTTTATTGAATTTAGTTTTTCGTTAATTTTCAGGCGTTTTTTATCTTTAAGAAACCAAAATACCTTGACGGATTTTGGCGGTAAGTAGTATTTTCTTCGTGCAGAGACGGAGTAAGAATATAAATCCCTTGCGGCCGGGGTCAACCTGTCGTAAAAGGCGACATAACAACCCTAGCTGCGTGGTAGGACCTCAAACCCATCTGGATGGCAACCACCCTTGGTCTAAAGTATGCCGCCATAATAACTGTGTTGTGTTCCGGTATAAGGGACCAAGGTTCCTGTTTCTTTATAGGACAGCAGCGTGTTCGCGGTGCCTGTTACGTCGCAAACATCTATAGACGACGGTAACTGTTTATTAGTAAGTGGGTCGTCAGCCTGTCTGCTGTCCCTCAGCAATAAAAAAAACTCGTGATGGTGACAAATTGGACACTGACGTTGGTCTTCAACTGGCCCTGAAAAAAGTACGTGTGTTATTTTCTATATAAAATATGAATATTTTTAGTTCAAAGATACTATGATTGGCTTTATCAATAATTCTCTGTATCGCGAACAAAGTTGTAGCATGAAATTATATCGTTGATAAAAATCTTGATTTCAGTATATAAACGGGTAGTTGTATATCTATACGAATGTGCACCGTTTGGTTTGCACCGAGGCGAACCTTTTTCGCGAGTGATTTGTTTTCTTCAATTGGATATTGCACTCGTGGCTTGGAAACAGTGAGTTCTTTTTATTTGAGGAATGCCTTTAAAATAACTTATTTCCATGTTAAAAATATGAATAGTATTTATTTTGATTTATCTAGTACAATAATACGTTTACAAATCATCTGGACACAATAAAATAATTATTAATTTATATTTATTACATACATTATAGTTTTAGTTGTAATACTTATAAAATATTTGTTTCATATCGCATAGGATTTAATACCAATGTTCAATTATCATATAAATAGTGTATAACAGTTATGTACAAAACAAATAAAATAAAAGTATTAAATTTCAAAACGTAAAAAAAATATGCGAGAGACCGCAAGCAGCACTTTCATATTGAAAGCTTATTCGTTGAGATATGTAATTTTTCTGAAGAAAGAGCCGTTTTTGTTTATCTCATATTCACACAGTTCGAAGTTTGCACACATTAAGGCAGTAAGTACATTGAAACATCTTGTCGCTTTAATACAGAGCTTGTACATGGAAAATCGCTCCTTCATTCGGATGCAGAATGCTCTAATATGTTCCAGACAAAAAAAGGTGTAAGGCAAGGTTGCATACTATCCCCTACACTTTTTAACATATACGGTGAGTACATAGTTCGGAAAACCATCGAAAACTGGGAGAAAGGTTTTCCTATAGGTGGAAAGAGAATATCAAATCTCCGATATGCCGACGATACCGTTCTCCTGGCAACATCTATGGACGATATGAAGGAGTTGTTCCGAAGACTCGAGATTGAAAGTGGCAATATTGGTCTCATAGTGAATAGAGCAAAGTCCAGGGTGATGATGGTGGATCGTGCCGGAGCACTAACCAATGTCACCTGCAACATTCCGGGCATCAACGTGGTCGACCACTATATTTACCTTGGCTCCCAAATTTGCAACGATGGCAGCTGCGTCCCTGAGATAAAAAGGCGCATCGGGATGGCTAAAGACGCTATGACCCGTTTGAACGTCATTTGGAAGAAGAGAGGAATAAGTATCAAAACCAAGATGCGGTTGATCCGAGCTCTGGTGTTCCCTATTTTCCTCTATGGCGTGGAAACGTGGACGATCTTAGCCCGAGAACGACAAAGGATAGATGCATTCGAGATGTGGTGCTGGAGGCGTTTACTCCGAATACCCTGGACCGCAAAACGCACCAATGTATCTATCTTGAGTCAACTCAAAATAAAAACCCGATTGTCGACCATATGCCAACAACGCATCCTTACGTATTTCGGACACACAATGCGCAGAGGCGATGAGAGTCTTGAAAAGCTGATAGTCGTTGGGAACACCGAAGGCAAAAGATCGCGTGGTCGTTCACCAACGAGATGGACCGATCAAGTGAAAGACTCATCGTCCTCTAAATTGTATGCGGTCGTGAAAGACGCGCTGGATAGGAACCGGTGGAGGCAGATCATCCGCTCCAGATGTCAACCCGATGCTGACCACGATCCTCAAACATGAGGGACCGACTAGAGAGAGAGACATTGAAATACAAAGATGGAAATAGGTTCTTTTCAGAATTAACTCCGGTATTATTATTTTAGAGGTGGAAGACCGATAAAATTTATATCAATAAAATCGTATAAAAGCCTATCAAGGCTTTTATACGATTTTTTACAGTTTACTATCAATTATATCCTAAATAATAAATATTTCTACTGAAATATGCAATACTTTGCGAACACTGAATAGATAGTTCGGTCACATAACTAAACATTTACGTTTATTTACTCATGTGGTTCGGTTATCTTTTTAAATATATTCTTGACTCGAAGGTCCTAACTAAACGCTCACCTTGACCCCTGCGGTTGGGTACAACCCTAACTAGGTGGTGTAACTCCAAGCCCGTCTGGATAGAGACCAACCCTGGTCTATTAGTATGCCTTAAATAACCTTATGTTGTTTTCCAACATTAGACAATCTCACATTGGAACTCTTGCAACTGGTTCGATTCCCATCCCGCGTTTGGGTATTTATGTATAATATGAATGTATTTACGAAAGAAAAGTATATGAGTAGTATATGAATTTTCTAGTATCCATAACACAAGTGCTATGCTTCCTTTGGGGCTAGACGGTGCTGTGTGAATTTATTATACTACCGGCACGCTATGATAGCCGTTTTGACGTTTGTCCCCACTCATGAAGTTTGTATTAATTAGTAATTACATTTGAAGGGGCAAATTGCTGTTCTTTATTGTGACTAACTGCACGTCACTATTGACAATAAGGAACAGCAATTTACTCCTTCAAATGTAATTACTAATTAATACGAAACATCATGAGTGGACAAATGTCAAAACGGCCATCATAGCGTACCAGTAGTTTAGTAACTCAGGTTTTAATACTTCTGTACGAAGAGCAGCGTGTTAGCGTTGCAAAACATCAATAGGTGACGGTAGCTGTTTACTATTAAGTGGGCCGTCGTCTGCTGTTAGTTAGCAATAAAAAAAGATCTGGAAGTAGGTCATAACCTATATATTAGGTCAGGTACTTTCAATAAGTGTTTGTATATCTTGAAAATATTATCATGTTTTCTTTTATATATCTTGCATAATTTCTGAGAGTGCCACTTTGATAAAAATGCTTAGTAAATTGTAGGTACATTCGTCGTAATTATTTTGTATTTAATTATTTCTAAGCGCTTTATAATAAAAATTAGCCTATAAAACATATGATTGGTTATGACGATGGCCTCCGTGACGTTAATGACTTTCGTACGAGAGAAGCAAGGGTTATGTTCGATTCTCGTCCGAGTCCAAATTCTGAATCTGATATTACTTGTTTATTGCCCATAACAGCGTTCTGCTGTATACTTTGGGAATAGATAGCGCCATTTTGCGATCACAGAAGATCACAGAGGTGATAAAACACGCACGGTTTTGTAGATAGTCCATTCGTCTTAGTCGACTTTTACGACACAAATTTCAAACAGTTGAACTATTGGACAGTTGATATAGATATTCTTCTCGCTGACCTGACAATACGGACTAAGTCAATGACGCACGTATTACCTGGTACCTTGATTTGCGTAGTGTATGTACACATAGAACCTTGGTTTGATTTTATTATGCTTTGTCAGATGAGGAAATATCTAAAAATAAACGAGGATTTCTAACATATTAATTCACAAATTAAACCACCAGCAGTAGAATCGTAAATTACACTATAAATGCCACTAAAATACCATCTCAAAAGTTGTGGTTGTATAAAAATACTTAAAACAGTTTCGACGCAAGCGCACATCTCAGTAAAGTGCTATGCAGTAAAATATTTTAATAAAAAACTGAGCTAAAGCTCATGTAAAATCCACTCTTTGTTATTCACCGTGCAGGGGAGGAGTAAGACTACTGACCCACGCGGCCTGCCACACTTACCGGGCTGGCCTGTAGTCAAACAACCGACAAAAGACTAAACAGGTTTTCTACGTGGTAGGGCCCTAAGCCCGCCTGGATGGCCTTTTTGGTCTTAATTATGCTGCCATAATGGCCTTGTGTTGTGTTCAGGCATTAGTTTTTTTTCTCTTTTCTGCATCATGGCAATCTATTTTAATAAACAATAAGCCTTGTATTTGTCCGATTTAAGTATCTGTAGTGATTTCAGTCTCAATGAGCCTTCACTATATGGTAAGGGCTTTCATTTTGTCTATTTGAATCTATCGAACAACGTAGGCACACTATGCCTTTTCAATCGTTTGTGTTGAAGTGATCCGTGTCCATTTAGTTCAATAGCTAACTTATTCTTATGGCCAGATAGTCGCTCCTGATATTTATGCTATAATTTGTTAACTCTTCCTTGATAATGTTTATTTTTAAGTCGTTGTATATGAATTTGTTACTTATGTATTGTGGGATGTTGAAGATTATTCGCAGTGTTTTGGTTTAGAATCTCTCGAGTATTTCTATGTTGATATTACTTGGATGCCGTATGTCCGTATAGGTTTAAGGATGGCTTTATAAATTGTCATTTTGCTATCAGGGCGCAGTCGTGAATGTCGACCCAGTATCTCCAGTACATGTTACGTATATACGGCATTAGTGACCTAAGTTTCTGTACCCTTATGGGAGAGCAGCGTGTTCGCGATGTCACTGGAGTTGCAAACACCCATAGGCGACGGTAACTGCTACATTCTAAGCGGGCCGTCAGCCTGTCTGCTGTCCTATAGCAATAAAAAAATAACTAGGTGGTAGGGTTCAAGGCCATTTCGATGGCAAACCCTTGGTCTCGAAAAATACCGCTATAATCTTATGTCATATTCTGGTATAAGTGATCCAGGTTTCAGTTGGAACGTCAGTGTGTTAGCGATATCCCTGGCATCGTAAATATCCAAAGCCAGTGGTAATTGCTTAGGTATCATCCATAAATTACGTCACACATTAAGGGGGGGGGGGTATCACCGGCATGTGACATTGTGTGAGAAGGTGCAGGGGGGGAGCTTTGTGACGTCACGATAAGAGTAAATACGAAATGAATATGAAGGAGTGGGTCCAAAGACCATGGACACAAGATGATTAATTGTATCTTTAATTAACATAATTTGTCGTTTATTGTTTCCTAACTAGTCGTTTACTTTCTCTTTTATCTAAAATATTTAACTTTATATTGATTTTACTAAAGATTTTTTAATAAAAATAAGAAAAAAAGGAAAATTACCTTTTCTTTATATTATTTTTAAATACATACTTAAATTGAAAAATGTATGACGTCACATCAGGGAGAGGTTCTAAAAATGTGATAAAAAGGACGGGAGGAGGGGTTAAAAAGTTCTAAAATTCGTGTGACGTTATTTATGGATGACCCCTTATTGTTAAACCATTAGTCTGTTTGCTGTTCCACAAGAATAAAACCAACTTTCCCAATAATAGAAATAACAAATGTAAATGAATAAGTATACGAAGAAATTTTATCATTCTGATGCTTATACTCAAAATAATTATTTCTATAAATATTTTTTATTTATTGCAATCGTAATTCATTTGATACTTGATATTGGCGTTCCGATTAATCGGAAATATGATTTAAATCATTCAGAAATAACATGATTTATTTACGTCAAACAATTTTATCATAATCCATTTGTTGATTGTTTTTTTTAGGATAATTTCTTATTATAGGCTATATAGATAGCCTATAAATAATTAAGGAAATTATTAATTATATATATACTTGCGACGTAACTTATAAAAAAAAAACAGTAGGCCAGTGCTTCTTAAAGTGTTTAGGAATTCAGACTCACACCTTGTGCTCGTGTCGATGAACTAAATTTAGTAGTGTCAAACATATTTAAAAGATCCCTAGAGGCCCTATCAATTATAGGTATTAATTCAGATAATCGATTTGTCTTTTTATTAAATAGGTCAATTGAATTTAAATTGCGCCTAAGAAATTTATACTTACTCCACCAATCGACTTCTACTGTTCACGTTGTCGCTGTTAACAATATCTATCACTGTAATCGTCCTCACTGTTAAGGATCTACCTGTCAGAATCATGCCTTTTCCACCCAGCCTCATTCTATTGCCACTGCCTCATCACCTTATCTATTTTTCTAGCTATGTAATAGACCTACTGAAGTTCTCTTTCGGATGTACTCATTTTGGATTTTGTCTGTAATAGATATGTCAAACACAGCATTATAATTCTACAACACTCTTATTGATAGAAAATATTAGCAATAGGTAGAATTGAAATTAGTTCTGGTGGTTCGGTCTCCCTCCATGCCACTTTCATCTGCTACTGAGATAGTGAGAATTTCATTTAATTTGGATTTTTCTGACTTAACTGCCACCTGACCATCTACCCCAGAAAACCACAGCTCAAAACTATATTCGTTGTTTTAACAAGTTGCACAAACTGACAACTGAAGTTGATTTGGGCCCAAACCAGTGTAATCATGTTCGATATATCAATAATCGTTTGTTGTTTTGTGAAAAATACCTAGTCAGGTCATAAGTATTGTCACACAGTAAAAACTTTTCTTTTAGAATGCTGGCCACAAAAAAGTTTATTGAATTAGAATTTAGAATTGTTCATGAAAATAAAAATGTATAACTTTTAGAATTTTACTCATTTTTAAATATGGAGTGGACGCTTAAAGAAGACCGTGTTGCAGTTATTGCATTGCATCGTTGCGGTTACGCGCCAATTCAAATTTTTAACATACTGAAAAATTTGAATATTACCAAAAGATTCGTTTATCGTACCATCAAACGATACAATGAAGACTCTAGTGTAGATGACAGGTCAAGAAGTGGTCGCCCTCGGTCTGTTAGGACTCCAGCAGTGATAAAAGCTGTGAAGGCACGAATTCAAAGAAATCCCAAACGTAAGCAGAAACTGTTGGCCCTTCAGATGGGGTTAAGCAGAACCACGGTGAAAAGGGTGTTAAATGAAGACTTAGGGCTTCGGGCATATCGAAGAAAAACAGGACATCGTTTGAATGCTCGTCTAATGGACCTGAGACTGAAGAGATGCCGCGCTTTGTTGAAGCGGTACGCGGGAAAAAAATATCGGGAAATTCTTTTTTCGGATGAAAAAATGTTTACCGTAGAAGAGAGCTACAACAAACAAAATGATAAGGTGTACGCACACAGTAGTGAAGAAGCGAGCAACCGTATTCCGCGTGTCCAACGAGGTCATTTTCCATCCTCGCTCATGGTATGGTTGGGTTTCTTATTGGGGCTTAACAGAGGTACATTTTAGTGAGAAAGGTGTAAAAACGAATGCTGTTGTGTATCAAAATACAGTCCTGACGAACCTTGTGGAACCTGTTTCTCATACCATGTTCAATAACAGGCACTGGGTATTCCAACAAGATTCGGCGCCAGCTCATAGAGCGAAGAGCACACAAGACTGGCTGGCGGCGCGTGAAATCGACTTCATCCGGCACGAAGACTGGCCCTCCTCCAGTCCAGATTTGAATCCGTTACATTACAAGATATGGCAACACTTGGAGGAAAAGGCGTGCTCAAAGCCTCATCCCAATTTGGAGTCACTCAAGACATCCTTGATTAAGGCAGCCGCCGATATTGACATGGACCTCGTTCGTGCTGCGATAGACGACTGGCCGCGCAGATTGAAGGCCTGTATTCAAAATCACGGAGGTCATTTTGAATAAACTTTAATGTCATAAGAATCTATGTTTTGTTAAGTTCATTTTGGTATATGAATGGTTACATAATGAATAAACTTGTTACAATTATTTTACATTAAACATGTGACAGAATTTATGACCTGACTAGGTATATCACTTAATAAGTTTATTGTGACATAGTGACAGTATGACACGCGCAAAAGTATTTAATTTTTAATCCTTGATAATGTTATGATTGCTTTTATTCGAATTTGGAATAATCATGATATTTTTTTCTAATTCAAACTATTTATTGTTTGTATACAAGTATTGTTTGGTTAATAAAGACATTGTTCTAAAACATCCAGGTTATGCTTTAAAATGCCAAAATTCTTCTTAGAAGCGCTCCATTTTTACACGCTTTATATTAACTTGACCTGTATCTATGTAACCAGGTATCTATGTAATGGAATTTTCGAAATCGATTTTTACCCACTTTGAAAGATCAAAAAATATCAAAATTTTGCATACTTGTCAAAGTCTGATACATAAATTTAATAATTTTGTCGCATAGTCCTTATCAGGATCATCAGAATTAACGCTTTCCCTTTCTTCTACCAAAACGCCACCTGGCGTTTAATTAATAAAATGGCCGGAAGATGGCGTTATATTAATAATAAAACTACCGAAAAATGGCGTTAAATTAATAGTAAAACTACGGAAAAATGGCGTTATATTATAAAATATTACTAAAATATTTACCGATTGAGAATTGACAACAAATAAATTACATTTTACAATTAATAAAACTAAAAAGAAAAAAATAATTCTTAACATACTCTAATTCTCAACTTAAAATTACTGACGAAAAAATTAATGTCACTGTTCTGAAAGCGTTCTATGCGTAACATAATTATTTCTATAAATAATTTTTTTTTGCAATCGTTTTTCATTTAATAACATTTGTTTTCGGTTAAATCATTCAGAGATAATAATATAATTTACGTCAAAGAATTATCATAATCCATTTGTTGTTATCGTATTTTAATTATATTATACTTTCCTTAATTATTTATAGGCTATCTTTATAGACTATAAATAATTATTATGGAAATTATTATGTCTATACTTGTAATGTAACTTATAAAAAAATCCGTTTGAACTGTAGGCCAGTACTTCTCAAAGTGTTCAGTAATTCAGACCCACACCTCCTGCTAGTGTCGATAAACTAAATTTAGTGGTGTCAAACAGATTTAAAGATCTCTAGAGGCCTTATCAACTATAGCTATTAGTTCAGATTGCCGATTAGTGTTATAGGCCAATTGAATTGAAATTGCGCCTTAGAGGTGATAGTGAAAATTTCATTTAATTAGAATTTTACTGACGTAGCTGACATTTGACCCTTTACCACAGAAAACTACAGCTCAAAGCTTTACTCGTTGTTTTAACAATATGCACAAACCGATAGCTGAAGTTGATTTGGACCCTTTTTTTTGGTCTCGGGGAAAAACCTCTCTTGACGGGTTCCCCCGGCCCGGGGGGACCGAGGGATATGTGGGACTCCGGGAAAGATGTTTGGCCATCCGACTACCCACTAAAAAACCCCGCTGTTCTCCTATCGCCTACGCCCGGGCCCACGGATATATGGCCTGCCGATCTAGTGGCCCGGGCCGGCGCCGGCCCGCCCTTTGTCTTGAGACGGGCCCCTTCTAAAGTGTTGGCGCCAGGGGGTCAGGATTTCGTCCCCCCGGCGCTCTTCTAACGACTCTAGGAGTTGAGGGGGGCCGCGGAACAGCACGCAGCCCTCACCCTCGCGGCAATAGTGCGGGCGGCGGATCCTCCCCCGAGGGGCCGCCCGCGGCCGCTTTTTACGGCGGCCGGAGGTCGTTATTTGCCCTCCGGCGCCGCCGACGTGGCCTGCGTTGGCGGGAGGGGAGTGTGGTGGTCGACTCCCGCTCCCGCTCCGCCGCCTCCTTTGCGGACATGACTGCCTCGCAGAAGGAGGCGACGACCGTCCATCCAGGATCGCCCCCGACCATGGACAGAACCAGGGCCGGGAGCAACAGGTCCACGCCGATTTGGGCGACGAGGGCGCGGCGCTTCTCGCGCCACGCAGGGCACACGGCGACAGTGTGGTTCACCGTGTCCTCCTCGTCGCCCGCGCCACAGTGGTGGCACCCCGACGTCATCTCCCGCCCTATGCGACACAGGTATCTCCCGAAGCAACCATGCCCCGAGAGGACCTGCGTCAGGCGACAGGTCAGGGTGCCGTGGCGCCTTTCCAGCCATTCGGCCAGGACGGGCCTCACCGCTTCGATGGTGGCGAGGCCCGCGCTGGGGTGCGCGAGGCGCTCCTTCCACTCCAGCCAAAAGATCTTGGTGGGACTGCTTATACACCAATTACATTAAGTACTATTGAACCCGTGTAATCATGCTCGATCTACCAATTTTTTTTTTATAATCAATTGTTGTTTTTTGAAAATTATATCACTTAATACGTGTAGTATGAACTGCGCAAAATATTTAATTTTTAATCCTTGATAAAGTATAATGTAATGATTGCTTGTATTCGAATTTGGAATAAACATGTTATTTTTTCTAATTCAAATTATTTATTGCTTGTAATCAAGTATTGTTTGGTTATTAAAGACATTGTTTTAAAACATCTAGGTTTTTCTTTATAATGCCAAACGTCTTCTCAGAAGCGCTCCATTTTTACATGCTTTATATTAACTTGACCTGTATCTATGTAACATTGTATCTTTTTAACGGAATTTTCGGACTCGATTTTTACCCTATTTGAACGATCAAAATAATTCAAAATTTTGCACACTTGTCAAGATCTGATGACAATACAAATTTAATAATTTTGTCCCATAGTCCTTATCAGGGTTATCAGAATTAACGCTTTCTTTACCTTCTGCCAAAACGCCATCTGGCGTTAAATTAATAAAACGGCCAGAAGATAGCGTTTAATTAATAATAAAACTACCAGAAGATGGCGTTAAATTAATAAATACATACATACATATAATCATGCTTCTTTCCCGTAAGGGTAGGCCACTTCTTTCCACTTGCTACGATCCTTACATACTTGTTTCGCTTCGCCCACTTTCATTATTTCCTTCATACATGCCCTTCGATTTAGGGTACTCTTCATCTGGTCTTTTCTCAAGACGTCCCTGATCTGGTCTCGAAACGTCCGCCTAGGTCTATCCCTTCCAACACTTCCATTCATACTCGCCTTATACACTTTTGAGAATTTCGGTAAACTCAGGAAAATAAAGTCAGCAAATATGTTTATCGAATAAAACAAAGCACAGTTTAGTGATCCTAGTTGTAAATTTTATTTGTAGATAAATACGACTGACTAGTTAAATTGATATATGAGATTGAATAGTTCACATTTAGAAAGTATAGTAAATATACAAAGATAAGACATATTATCATTCTCAGATTACACTGAATACTATAAAATGTGTTTGTTTGGGCTATTGCCTTTATTTTTCTGTGACCTAGGCTGATAAAAATCAAATCAATGGTTGTCAAACCGTTTTTATACGGACCCCTCGAATCCCATATTGATTATGTATTGCAAGGTTTTTATTTTACTTTAAAATTTTCTATTTATAAGACATCTTTTTTATTTTTCAAGAGTTTTATGTTATCCTTAGACACTTTCGCTGGAATATATATGACAATTAACGTAAATTAATTACAAAGTTTTATTAATTCATTCATAAAATCGTAATTAACCTAACGATGGATCAAGCAATGATGGCAATTGATAGATTAGATTAAGAAAGTCGATTAATAGATTCGCTACGTTAAAATCGAGCGTAAAATATTTAGTAGAAAATTCTTATTGCCGCTAGGAACTTGTTTATTATTTTTCTTAAGAAAAATGGTGGAGTATGATTCTTCTAGACTATGGTAAGTAGGCCGCCAGCCTGTCTGCTGTCCTACAGCAATAAAAAAAACAAAACCTAAAACTTTTGTTTCGCAGTTTTACAATTTAGTGGAAAGATAATGAAAGTATTTCATGTGACATTCTAGCTTTTAAATATATTCGTATTTTTTTTTTTCTATAGAAACTTATATTGCTTAGAGAGGTTTAAAACATACTGAATATTCAGATCCGATAAGGACAGAATTTTTGTAACAGTGCTGCCCTCTATGATCCACGTATAACGGAGAGCCGGGTTTTTAATTCCCAGACATGTTTCCCAGACAAACGAATGAAAGAAAGGTTATGTGGGTGTAGAGGTAGCACGCCCCGTTGAAGGTTGAAATAGTCTATGTTGCAATGTATACGAGTACATTTATTTACATTAAAATATGAAAAATATTTTTTTTAGCACGACTTTGATTTTTTTCTCTCCGAAAAAATAACCATTGACAACGGATGAATACGTCGCACAGTTATTTTATAATAATAAAAATATTCATTGCCGCATTTACCAGTCATTCATATATGTATAAATAATAGATTACCTAAAAACAAACGTTTTCTCATTATTTTTATTTGAAATGACATTCAATGTGTTAAGATGGAAGAATATGCGCTGGCGCATTCGACAAGATCACCACTTTTAACGTTAGGAAAAGAAATTTTCATTTAATATGAAGATGAAGACAGGACAATTATTAAATGCCATAAAAAAGTCGATAAGACCTTTTCGCCTGACTCACAAAGAATATGTGTACAAAGTTTTATGATGATCGGTTAAGTAGTTTTCGCGTGAAAGCGTAACAAACAAACTTACTTTCACATTTATAATATTAAGTAAGTATGATTCGCTTCCGTTACTCATAGTTATTTATAAATATAATATCGTTATTTAATTCTATGTTAAATTGCCAAACAATTTATATTATTAGAAAACGTAATTAGGCCAACTTAGGCCAAGTGCCAAACTAATTACGATCTATACAGAAATAGTTATCGATTTAGATGTGTTGTTTAATTCTAGAATATTTGTGACTCCGATTCCGTAGTTCGGACCGCTGTTGGCGACACGAAACCTTTCCCCATCACCGTCGGGTGCACCAGGGATCCGTCCTAAGTCCGTTTCTGTTCTGCGTGGTATTAGACGTACTGTCAGACAGCAACAGAAACTCACATGAGCAGCTGCCGTGGCTGCTCATGTATGCTGACGATAACACGCTGGCGGATGCGTGCAGGGGTAGGTGCAACGCGTGAAGGCGTGGAAGGAGTCACTTGAGAACGGTGGTCTGAAGCTCTATGTCGCAAAGACTGAGTACTTAGCCTGAAACTCCACAGATCCCACACTACCGCGGCACTGCAGTGCAAGCAATGCTGCTGCGGCACTGCAGCGGCAGCAATGCTGCCGCGGCACTACCGGTCCCCATATAAACTCTATCGCGTAGCAGTGCTGCCGCTGCATTGCTGCCTAGTTCGGAATGGCACTCTCATATAAGCTTATAGAGATTGTATGGGGACCGGTAGTGTCGCGGCAGCACTGCTGCGTGCAGCGTAGTTCGGAATCATACCTACCTTATAGCTATTAACATCTGTAGGGGTATTTATTTTGTAGCATTTATTTATAAGGGGGAAAATATGAAGAACACTGAAGTATTTGCGAATAATTAAAGTTAGGCTCAGATTTATAATAACTACTTTTATGCACAATTAGTATCAAAAAAAAAAATTCGCAGTAACTTAAAAAAAAACTTCCGCAGACGCAGACGATGTCTGGCTAAAATCACACGCATCCCGAACGTTCACCGAAAACCGGCTTGGGGCTAACGGCTAACCCTCGTTTAACTCATTGTTATCATTATCACTCGAGTTTTTCACCTGATTATAAGTAAAGGTGTGTTACCTGAACGAACAGTCTGGCCGCGGTCGCTCTTGAATGTACCCGTTGCTCCGCGTATTATTTATTTCCCGCGCATTTTTAGTCTATACAAAAATGTAAGCACGTTTCGTTTTTCAAATCGAATTTTGCTATTTTTTTTAATTAATTAGAATACAAGTCTTTTGGGAATGTAACAATTATTAAATTCAATGTGTGTTTGATTTAATGTAAATATTAATGTTAGAAGTGTTTTTAGTGTAAATACGTAGTATTTTTATATTATTGATATTGTAAAATCCTGTGATATTAGTATTTAAGGTGTACAGTGGAGAAAAAGCGGCAAGTAAGTATTTTTTTATTATTATAGTCAATTGTTGAATATTGTACTCGTTTAAAAATAGAAGTAGATAATATAAAAGTTAGAATAATATTTTTATTTTTGGCTGTGGGACTGCTCTGCATTCAGAGAATATTAGGACGTGTATCGTTCTTTGTAAAGGACAGCATGGTCTATTTTTTAAGCTGTAGGTACATTAACAAATTGATAATATTTTCCAAACAATCTTCTAGCTCGTATAAAACATAGAAAGGTTTATATATTAAAGACTGTTGTAATAATAAGTACTTTGTCATTACTGGAATCAATTTTAACATGAGTTCGTATTATTAATATACTTTGAACTAATATATTTCTGCGAACATTACAATTGATAATTAGATTATTTGAAGAATTAGACATTAATTATGAGATTAGATAATTTTAATAATCTTTAAAATGTACATTAAAAACGATATAACAAATTTACCCTGAGTAACAGCATGTATTAAAAATTTAATGAACCCTGTAAACAAAAATATGTAATATAGGTTTTAAACGGCACTTATTTATTTATATAGAAAATAATAGACAAAATAATTTTAGTATCATAATATCACTAATTACCAATTGTTATTAAATAAAACTTATATATATATTAATCTTTATAACTTATTTAATCAGCTCTGTACAATCCTAACTAATATTATAAATGCGAAATTGAGTTTGTTTGTTACGTTTTCATTGCCTAAGTCGCTGAACCGATTTTGATGGATTTCGGTATAGTCATAGATTGGACTTTGGAGAAGGACATAGACTACTTTCTTTTTAATTCATATAGCAGAACAAACTTTGTCAGGTCAAGAAGTATATTATAAAATTCAATAAAATATATCACTAACAAACTCCTATCATAGACGAAAGCTATCTTTGTTTATGATAATTAATAACAGGTAATTAAAAAAAGAGATTCGCAAGAACGTTCATGTTGCGTACTCTCAGGATTTGGAATGAGTTTCCGGCTGAGGTTTTCTCAGCGCGGTACTATACTATGGGGTTCTTCAAATAAGGTGATAAAAAACGTTTGTAATGCATTTGGTGGGCCAGGGACCAGGGTGGGTCGTGCCTGTCTGCTGAACTCTAGCTATAAAAAAATCTAAATACAATGGCGATTGACACCCTTGGACTTCACTTTACTCTCTGACTTTTTGCTAATGGAGATAATTATTAGCATATATTTAGATCTAAGGTTTAGTTTCTAATGCTCCTTTAAGCTTTGTTTTTGGAGAATTCTAAAGAGAATCTATTTAAAATTATTTCTTAATTCTTTTTACTGTTGAGAAACAGCAGACAGGCTGACGATCAACTTAATAGTGAGCAGTTACCGTCACGTATAGGTATTTGCGACGCTAGGGGTAGTGAAACGTGTGTCACTAATGCCGGAACACAACACAAGGTTATTTTTTACATGCTTATAGACCAGTTGTTGCTATCCAGACGGGCTTTGAGCCCTACCAAGCTAGGGTGGCTTTATCACCTTTTACGACAACCCAACCTCAGCCGCAGGGGGTCAATATTTTAATTTCACCTATGCACAAATAATTAAAGCCAACTTTCCAAGTTAAACAGCCACATGTTATATCGTTGGTGTTCTTTCTCTTTAATACATCAGTTAAAATTATAAAAATGATGACGTCATGACATCCTTCTGCTAGCTTTGGTCCTCCCTTGAGGGAATTGGTAGGTAACGCATATCTTGATATGCAAGTTTCCTAGCGAAGTTTTCCCCACCGTTAGTACGTGGCAATTATGTTACAATATGTAATTAGACAGGAAATGCCCAACCTGGGCATTCAATATTAGAAATCGTATGTGTAACCCGCCAATCCGCCCTGGACAAGCGCGGGTATGCTGTCCGTTCTCTCTATGGGGATGGCCAGAGCCCAGCTGTAGGACGCTATGGGCTATCATATGGACATTAGGCAAGAATAACTACTTTATTAGTGCTTGTCATCATGGCAGTTGAGCCCATGAGATCTAGTTAGTGTCTAAATGTGGTTTTAAAATTTTTAACATTTAATCACTGCATTTGATTATCACGTTCCTAAAACATCTAAATTTAAAAAATAGGATGTCAATTCAATTATATTTTGGTGCAAATAATTAACGCCCTTAAGTCAAATCCGTCATAATAATAATTATCAAAATTCTAGGGTGATATTATATCCGTGCAGGGGTGGAGAAATAATACTAACCTCTGCGGCTGGGGTCGGCCTGTCGTAAAAGGCGACAAAACAACCCTCCCTAGCTACGTGGTAGGGCCTCAAGCCCGTCTGGATGGCGACCACCTTCGGTCTTAAGTATGCCGCCATAATAACCTTTTGTTGTGTTCCGGAATTAGTGAACCAAGTTCCTGTACTCTTATGGGACAGCAGCGTGTTCGCGATTCCACTGGCGTTGTAAACACCCATAGGTGACGGAAACTGCTAAATTCTAAGCGGGCCGTCAGCCTGTCTGCTATTTTACCCTGAAGACTGCAAGCAATTTGCAGTATGTCCGATGTTAGTGGCCTCTTGTCGAACAACGTGGTGTGAAGATCCACTTATGTGCTATCCCTGGTTGCCACAACGTCCTTTCCCGAAGGTTATGTATTGTTGTGAAAAGAAGCCGCGAGTGTCAAGGCCTCTAATTTGTCAAGAGGAAGATTGCTATGAGCCACCACCAAAATATATGAAGATGGACGCATTGTGCGCAAGCTGTCTGTGTTTGCATTCACGAGCAACGGAATGCAGGACCAAGAGCATTCGAAGACGCTTGGCATTGCGAATTTCCTATTTCGAAGCCTTCGTGACTCGAACGTGAGTTGTGCACGGACCCTGTAAAAGTCGGCGACCCGGCAAAAGTGCCACCCTGCACACCCAAACCGACACTCGGATGTTGTTTACTCAAGAAGAAACCAATAAAAGTATCGCTTGAGGACAACGAAATTTCGTGTCCTACTTTCAATGTGAAACGAAAAAAATAATTTAAATAAAGAGGATGACAGATTTTTCCCCAAAAAGGGGTTAACGTCAGGCTGGTTGCAAAAACTAAGCCACAACTATTACAACATGTAACATGTTGTGCCGATCCCATATAATGTGGAATAAGGGCAGGAGGAAGAAGGATATATAATTCAACATAATATGCGTCTTCTTTAGCAACCAGTGGTAATTTTGAATCGAGACAATTGTACCGGAGATTTCATCACTACAAAAGCGTCTAAGACTGTACCGAGGCATGAATAGCCCTTAACTTATAAAAAATAAAAATATGTGACCGACAGTATAACAAAAGGCACCCTTTTCCTGGAGTTTATAGCTTCAATACCAAAGAGTATATGTACGTACGGAGAGGTAGCGAGCATTCTATACAACAATTGGGTTGTATGATTATTGTATACAACATTCTATACAATATTGGGTTTACTTTAATTTGTAGTAGTAATAAGTTAACTTTAATTATTGGAAACTTAATGTTTTTAAATAGTTATATTACGATAATTTCATCAAAGTACACTCGCGTTATAAAAAATTCATATTTCACACAGAACCTTCTAGTTCCAATGTAAGCAGCATAGCACTTGAGTTATGGGTACTAGACAACTGGTATACTTGTATAGACTTTTCTTTTGTAATTAATATGATACATAAACCACCTCTCGGAACTGGAATCCATGACCCCCGTAAGCGTTCCGGCGTGCGTTAACCGATGTACCACGCAAGTCGTATGTTTTATAAACGAACCCTAGATGCATAAACTTTATCCTTTGTTTGCAATTTGACGACTCCGTAGGAAAGAAATCGACTGGCTCGTTGGCTATGAATACGTCATTGTAATTTTCAGTTGTATAGCTTTTTTATTGGTTAGGAACAGTAGACAGGCTGGCGGCCCACTTACTTAAACAGTTATCGTTGCTTATGGATGTTTGCGATGCTACGGCAAACACGCTACTGTCCCATAGTGTTACCAGGAACCTGGGGGACTAATTCCCAAACACAAAACAAGGTTACTATAGCAGCATAAGACCAAGGGTAGTTGCCATCTAGAAGGGCTTGAAGCCTTACCACGTAGCTTGGGTATTTTTGTCGCCTTTTACGACAGGCCGAGCCCGGCCGCCGAGGTCAGTATCCTTACTCCGCCCCTGCACGGAAAAATAATAAAGCTTATACATATTTAAAAATAAAACCTACTTGTAGTTAATAGCAATCTTTATACTCATCCGTCGACTTATTCCTGATCGAATGAGTCGGATCATATATCTTTAAGGCATAAAACCAGCCAGTAGTAAATACGTAATACCTAATGCTATTATTTATTCACGTGTCACGCCATGTGCAAGTAAAAGGAAGAAAAGTGAAATTTATTTAGGATCAAGGACCTGACCTTCGTCTGTCCTTGGCTACGCTTCGAGAATTGTTGCTTTTATGAACTGAGAAAAGTTTTAAAGGTTACTTTATTATTTTAGGGACAGGTTTTTGGATTATTATATTTAATATTAATGAAGAGAATGTTGGAAATATTTATTTTTTAATGCTGACGAACAGCACACAAGCTAACGGCTCATTTAAAGCCCATCACAGACGTAGCTATAATATATATTAATATGAATCATAGCAAGGCATATTACGACATGTTTTCCATATAAATTTTCGAGTGACCGCACACGCAGCTATAATATATATTTCTATGACATCACAAAAATATGGCGACATGTATATTTTGGCATATTGATACATATTTTAGTATATTAATATATAGGACGACCGCAGACCGAGTGAGGGCAAAATATATATTATAGTATAGCTAAGTCTGTGACGGGCTTAATAGTAAGCAGTTATCGTCGGCTATGGATGTTTGCGACGTTAGAGGCAACGCGAACACGCTGCTGTTCCATAGGAGTACAGGAACCTGGGTCACTAATGCCGGAGCACAACACAAGGTTATTATGGCGGCATACTTATAGACCAAGAGAGGCTGCCATCCAGACGGGCTTGTGGCCTTACCACGTAGCAGTGTTCGGAAAAATCCGATTTTTTTGATCTAGCCGATATACAATATATCGGATATATATCCAGGCTAAGAAAACGAAGCGAATTTCATTCTGTAAGGGGATTAAACACTTAAAAATTTTTAAAGGAATTTGTAAAATAATATAAGTGTCAAGTTACCACATTTTTTATTTTACAAAAGTCACAAAAGAATTAGTGTTGACCTGAGAAAGCTGCGGGGTTCCCTAGAAAGTGAAAATTATTAACGCTAGGAGTACCAGGAAATCACCATTTTTATTACCTCGTAAAATAAACCTTATATTATATGAAGATAAGGTTTGAATTTGAATAAAAAGCTAGCCTTACTGGTAAGTTAAAGGGGATTTCCCCAACTTTAAATGAGGTTGCCATTTTGGGAAACAATCTAAGTTATTCTGAATTGTAGGTTTTCGCTACGTGTTGCCATTAATCTCCAAAAAAATTTAGCTCAGAAGACAGAAAAAAATTAATCGATATGCTAGGTTTGTTTTGTCGCCTTTTATTACAGGCCGACCCAGGCCACTGCGTTCTCTACACCATTCATTTCGACGAGCGCGATTCCCATGACGTATCGGTAAGCACCTAATTGGGCGTCGAGCTCGTATGCCATACTCATGCAGTCGATTTCGCACAGTTTGGGGACTTACATCAACACCACTTGAATTTTGTAGCCTCAAACTTATCTCTCGAGCGGTTAACATCGGCTGGCGTCTTGCAGTCAGTTGTATGTACCGGTCTTGCCGAGTGGTTGTACTCCTTTTACGGCCTGGATGCTGTTCAGCGGGTTCCCTTGTATTATTGTAGCGCTGCCAAAAACGACAAATAACACTTCTATGAATGCTAAAATGCCGAGATACCTGAGATTGATTACTTCCCGCTTGCAACATCCCTACAGCTCTTTGCATTTATTTTGCCGTCAAATGACGTCGCTCCATGACGTAAAAAATATCTAACAATTCAATTTTGTCGCTAACTTTATTTAAATGGTTGGTAAAATTATAAAATCAAGACTAAACTTAGCAATAAAAACGCACTTAAATTCAAACAAATTCCCTTTCATTTAATTTTATGAAAAAAACAAAACATAATCGAATTTTTTTTACAACCAGCCAGTATGTCATCAATAATAAAAAAGTTTACATACCTACGCACTTTGAGTGAGTAAAGACTTAGAAATTAATTAGTATAAATGGTAAATTTGTAATATCATGTATGTTGCTTAGACTTTTTTGATGTGTATATTATAGGCAATTTATTTTTTGGATTCTATCGACCTTTTCTTATTTTTACTTTTGCCTAAAATTCGCCCTTCGGAGCGGGCGTGATCGGCTAGTTTTGTAATAAATAAATAATAAATGCAAGATTAAATAACTAAAACTAAGACAGTCAAATGACCTTCTCAACCTACGTAATCTAACAGTATTTAAAAATTCACATACAGGTATTATATGGAAAATAAAACAATGAGATGGGAAACAATGGCGAATAACGTTTGGGTATTCCAATGAAAATATTTGTGTTATGAGTAGGAAATTATTAAAGTGTTCAATTTTGTATTAGAAAAATATTGGTGCTCGTACAAAATTATACATCAATGTGTACAGTTTAGGGTTTTAAATCCAGCAGCACTTCAACGATCATAATTGCCTGACGGTACTGCGTGTATACTAGTACATAAGCTTGTCACTGAGCCAAATTAAACTGCTTTAATTGCACCAAAAATTATAAGGGTCAAACTTAAATACTACAAACTTATATAAAATGACTAAAAGTAGATAAAATAATTGATTTTACTTGCTCCAGAACTAGATCTAATTGTATCTCGGGGGCAAGCTTCCTTGTCCATTTTTAATATGAATCTAAGATCTAAACCTATAACTTCGTTTTGGATAAAACTAGAAGCCTGAATTTAGTAACTAAGCAGGCATTGTAATAAACACGGTATATTTCAAATTTTATTCAATTTGAACCAGTAGTAGTAGAAGAATTATAACTAGTTAAAATTTCTTATTTTGTCACACACTGAATCACTGACTGACCGATCATCATTATGTAGCTTTCTTTCTGACTAGATAATGATGAAATGTGGTAGAAAAAGGTCGTAAGTACGATTTGATTTGATGCGATAGAATTGTCAAACTGGTAGTTGAAGTTATCCCCGCGATTGTGTGATATTAATATTCGAAACAAAACATGGTAAATAATAAATTTATAATGTGAAAGTATGGATGGATGTTTGATAATCCCGCCTGAACGGATGAAGGGAATTTAATGAAATATGTCACAGCTATATATGTATATATATCTGAAATAAAATATAGATAATAGATATTTCTACCTGTAATCGGGTAGTTACGTTGCCCGTCTGGATGGCGACCACCTTTGGTCTTAAGTATGCCGCCATAATAACCTTGTGTTGTGTTCCGGCATTAGTGACCCAAGTTCCTGTACCCTTATGGGACAGTAGCGTGTTCGCGATGCCACTGGCGTTGCAAACACCTATAGGCGACGGTAACTGCTAAATTCTAAGCGGGCTGTCAGCCTGTCTGCTGTCCTACGCAATAAAAAAAAAAAAAAAAGTTAAATCATGACTAGTGAGAATTTTACATGAAAACAATGCGATCAATTTAATTTTAATCACTAAATAATACCCCACAGAGTCTCGCTGCTAATTTCTGACCTCCCATTGAAAAGAACGGAGAATACCCGCCACGCTTGTTAAAAGTTTTTTATATCTGGATTTCACCAGACCGTGATCTTATTTCCGTACAGGGGCGGAGTAAGAATACTAACCCCTTCGGCCGGGGTCGGTCTGTCATAAAGGTGACGAAACAACCCTAGCTATGTGGTAGGGCCCCAAGCCTATTTGGATGGCGACCATCCCTGGTGTAAAGTTGCCTGAAAAGTTTGATTATAGGGATTGATTATTTGACTAGACGTAAAAACGCGTATTCTGTAAGATTTTGTTATCCACGTGTTATCTGAGCTATCAGATCACGCTCAACGTTACGCCCTTGTAGTGATGCAATAAGTACTTCAATAAATAGCTCAATTCAATTGCAGTATTTTAATCCTTACGCGTTACAAAAATAAATATTAATCCGCTAATTATTGCACAAAAGACTGATAACGCGATTTGTAACTTGTTATTTATGTACATTAGGTATCTCGCTTGTGATTTTGATCTAGATATTTCATCGGTATATTATATTCATAATAAATGTGATAATTATAGGATTAAAAATATCTGAAACAAATAAAAAATATTATAAAGACATTTCCGTACACTGTGTGTAAACTTGAATAATAAAAAAATACATACACACACATGCGTGCGTGCGTGTGTTATGCGTGTGTAAAATTGACGGATACGTACACGTAGATCAAAACTATTTTTGGTCTAGACTAGACGATAAAAATAGTTTGTTCTTCGCGCACTATACAAGGGCTCGCAGCCAATGAACACCGGGTCTTCAGCATCAAAATTATGAAGCGGTTTATTCGTTTGCACCCGATACTTATATTTCGAAAAGCGGGGTTTCGGTTGAGTTAAAGGGTAAACTTCTTTAAATAATAACAGGCTATGTTGTCCCACTGCTAAGCACCGGTCATGCTTGTCGTAGATGGATTAGTGATAACGGTGATTTCGGTAAGTTTCGTCGCAATATTTTACTTCGCCATCGGTACTTGGCTATTATATTTTAATTATAATATGCACATGAGACGAGAAAAACTCTTTAAGGGTTTTATGCTGTACAATGAACGAATTGCCATAGGAAAATTAATGAACT
The DNA here is from genome assembly GCA_963693495.1 of Malacosoma neustria. Taxonomy (NCBI): domain Eukaryota; kingdom Metazoa; phylum Arthropoda; class Insecta; order Lepidoptera; family Lasiocampidae; genus Malacosoma; species Malacosoma neustria. Next base: position 9,153,627 of record OY856395.1, on the reverse strand, counting down.
CGATCGCTTACCACATTTTACAACCTTTTTTTATTGCTGACGGCCCGCTTAGAATTTAGCAGTTAACACGCTGCTGTCCCATAAGGGTACAGGAACTTGGGTCACTAATGACGGAACACAACACAAGGTTATTATGGCGGCATACTTAAGACCGAAGGTGGTCGCCATCCAGACGGGCTTGAGGCCCTACCACGTAGCTAGGGTGGGTTGTTTTGTCGGCTTTTATGACAGGCCGACCCCGGCCGCAGAGGTTAGTATTCTTTCCCGCCCCTGCACGGATAAAAATATCTGTTAGGTTGATAGTTTTAGATATGGTTCATTTTCACGCGTCCAATTTTTTTTTCTTTATTCATAAATTATTATAATATAATCTAGAAAAGACTAGTAAGTAATTTAATTCTAACTTAAAATTACTAATAATATTTTAAACTAAGAATGTGTCTAATAACACTTTTCTTATTGTCTCTATTTAAGGGGAAAACACGTTGTTATTAATTTTTAATCTTATATCCTTAAACGAGCAATTCTTTTATATATATATATATATATATATATATATATATATATATATATATATATATATATATATATATATATATATATATATATATATATATATATATATATATATATATATATATAATTGGAATCTCGGAATCGGCTCCAACAATTTTCATGAAATTTAGTATACGGGGGGTTTCGGGGGCGATATATCGATCTAGCTAGGAATCATTTCTAGAAAATGTCAAAAGGTGGCGTTTGAGTAGTCCCAATTTAAACTGAAAAATGACTCTTCCTGACATCTATCGGCGAATAATAATACTATTTTTTTAAATTGCTTTAACGACACAACAACACTAAAGCTATTCCAGCAGATGGCGTTGTTAAGTAACACGAAGTCAATGAGTGATTGCTTTGAGGTTAGACTAAGAAAATCAATTGTTAATTTCCAAAAAACACAATTTATAAAAAAAAAATACCGAGCAAAGCTCGGTCATCCGGATATTGTAATTTAAACACTGCACTACACTATGTTACAACAGTTCTATAACAATATCTCAAAAGGTTTGATCCCTTTGAGTCTTCTAACTATGTTTGTGTTATTGAGGAGCTGGATGGGCTCGACATTGACGTGGTGGTGAAGTCGTTGTACGTGAGCTTCTGCACGCGGCTACTGAAACAAATTAATCTCATTTCCTACATTTCATCATAGTCGTAGAATAGTGACGTATCTGACATATAATAAACTTTACAGGGCAGCCGTTTGAAAAATACACAAGCGTGATTTTACTCCAATCAAATCTCTGTTTTTACCGACAGATTCATTTGAAATCCAAAATACATATAATTTTTTCTTTAATGTAGCAATAATATTTCGACTATATAGTATCCAAGTATGGTAAAAAATGATATTCGTATTTTTTTCAAAACCGACATTATTCTACGATCATGACGATTTATCTTATAAATTCCCAAAGACAAAAAATTTGCTTCCGTCGAGGCCTGTTATTAACAAACAGTACATTAGTAAACAGTGCATGTTATTCTAAAACGACTAGGAAATTTATGAGTTTAGCCGGGAAACCATCTGTGGGAACAATTTATAACAATAGACAATGTTAAATGTATCTAATTTTGACAATATAATTCTACTTAAAAAGAACGTATTCTAGAACGAAAGGTTTTTTGTTGCATATCAAAAATAGACAGTAAACACAGTAATTACTTGGAATAAGAATAAAAAAACGGAAATTCTTTAACTTGGTAGGTGACTAATGCCATAACCGCTTGCAATCAAAAGGTCGAAAACCTTAGCAGCTGATGTTATTAAATGTGTACGAAACGGGTCATTTTATTAGTCAACCAGTGATCGAAATTAGACTATAATTCTTATTAGAATTATAGTCTAATTGTAGTGTTATTACAATAAATCTATCTCTTCTCCAATTGACTAACCATAAACAAAAGAGTATATATTTTTTTTATTTATTTATCAAATTCACAGTTATTACATTGGCTTAATAAAATAATAGCACAAAAAAACCACTAAGGTTTGTACAATGCCATCGAAACTTAAGTCTACGCACGTTCAAATGACTGAGTAAATTTAAATTACAATTTCTCTAAAAAGTATTTTTTACATATGTACATATTATAATTCAGTGTGCATAAAATATGTCAAACGCATGGTAGCTTAAAATATTCTTTATTATTTTAGCCATTATTATACACAGTTATTAGCTTTCTGTACTTCATCTCCAAAATATTTGTAATACCTAGTTCGAGTGCACAAATTGTATACGAGTATTTATGAAAAAAGGCGATTAAAGTGACCGACACAGTTCATATAATTTGTAAGCTGAAGTGGTTTGGTCACAAGTAGTAAACGAGTTTTGGACTAGTAGCCGCATCTTGGTATATTTTCTCCATGCAGGGGCGGAGTAAGAATACTGACCCCTACATCCGGGGCGGTTTGCCGTAAAAGGCGGCAAAACAGGTAGGATCCCAAGCCCGTCTGGATGTCAACCATTCCTGGTGTATAAGTATACCGCCATAATAACCTTGCGTTGTGTTTCGGTATTAGCCACTCAGGTTCCTATACCTGACCTGTATACGGAGAGCAGAGTGTTCACGGTGCCCTTGACGTCGTAAACATCTTTGGGCGACAGTTACTGCTTGTTATTGTTATTAAGTGGGCCGTCAGCCTGTCTGTTATTGCTCTGCAATATAAAAAAAATTATGTAGGATGTTCCCCTAGTCTGATGGACCGAGGATAGCTCCAGCAGTAGTGGACGGTTGGCTGACGACGAAAACAATAGATTTCCACTAATTCTAAGTGCAAGGCTATTTTACAAATATGCATGTAAATGGGGGTTCAATGTTTAAAGTGAGTCAACGTCACAATTTAATAAGGTTTTTACAAGTTTTATCATGGAAATTTCGATGATTGTTTATTTCATATTATTATGATAACTTATCGGCGAATGTTTCACAAGAAATAATTGCTCAATAAATGCTATCAGAATTAAAGGATAAAAATGGTAGACGATTGAAATAAAATAATAAATAAATTTATTTGAATAGTTTTATACTATCGTGTTATTATTCAATAGCAGGAAAACGGAGAAAATTGAATTATATCTTATTTCAATCTTATTTCTGAGCTTATCCCAAACTATGTGGGGTCGACACAACATATTCTCTCCTTCCACAATTTCTTCAATCCACCTTTTATTTGGTTTAATCCATTCCTTTTGAATCCATTCACTCTCATTTCTAGTTCTCCACTTTCTCCACTTTCATAGTACCTATGATAGACATCAAACCGTTTTCGTATGTTTTGTAATATTATAATAACCGCTTTTTACTAAGTGCATTCGAATGTATATACGGTACATATACCAAAACAAAATTTTTTACAATATTTGTCTGTCTGTCTGTCTGTTTGATCCGGCTAATCTCTGAAATGGCTGCACCGATTTTGACGGGACTTTCACTGGCAGATAACTGATGTAACAAGGAGTAACTAAGCTATTTTTATTTTAGAAAAAAAAAAAAATAATTTTTGTTAAAAATAATAAGTTTCGGAAATTTTATATCCAATTTAAGTTGACCTCAGATTTATATCATCAATCATATGAAATAGGGTTCAGCTCAGCTTAGGATGGACAATCTAAGTTGATATTCCAATTTAAGTTAACCTCAGATTTATGTCATCAATCATATGAAATAGGGTTTAGCTTAGGCTGGACTTTGTAGGTTCGAACGTACGTATTCCGGAGTTACATGGCGTAACAGTTGCATTCGATAATACTGACTGTTTGCATATTTCATTTATATTTTAGGGTTTATAGGGTTTGTAATCAAAAATAAGCCTTAAGATATATCCAAAAAATTCTGCCCAGTCACTATTCCACGCAGACGGAGTCGCGGGCACAGCTAGTAAATAAATAAATTGAGATATTTATGCATATCACTTGTGTTTTTTGTACTAGATAACTGATCTATTACTTTTGTAAATACATACCAGACTTAGGACGGGAGTCGAACTCATAAGCCCCACGTGGATTCCCACGTGAGAAAATTATTATTATTATTATCGGTATTTCAAATTCCCTCTAATTTTTTATTGTTGTGGGCTTTGATTATATAGACGTGTATATAATCAAAGGTTGTGGGACAGCAGACAAGCTGACGGCTCTCTTATTAGCAAGCAAATATCGTTGCCTATGGGTGTTTTCAACATTACAGGCACTGCTAACCTGTCGTCCGCATAGGAGTACTGGACCTGGTCACTTGCGCCAGAACACAGCGCTAGGTTATTATGGCGGCATAGTTATTAAACACCATAGGTGCTTGCTACCCAGACGATCTTGGGGCCCTACCACAGAGCTAAGGTTGTTTTTTCGCCTTTTACGACGTGCGATCCGTACGATGTGGATCAGTGGGCGCACTTGTATGACTTCCTATACAAAGAAAAGTACGATCCGTTTGATGCGATGCGTCCGATACATACAATGCGAAAATGTGGATGCCTACCTTAGGTCGGCGTTTAATTGTGTGATTGCACTGAGTTTAAACAATACAAGTTTTAGAATTTTTTTTGTAAATAAATACGAGTACCCCACGCTTTTTAGAACAGTGACATTAATTTTCTCGTCAGAATTTTTTTTATTTTTTTTATTGCTCTAGGACAGCAGACAGGCTGACGGCCCGCTTAGAATTTAGCAGTTACCGTCGCCTATGGGTGTTTGCAACGCCAGTGGCATCACGAATACGCTGCTGTCCCAGAAGAGTTTTATTCTTTTATTTATTTATTTTATTCTTATTGTAAGATTTTTTTTATCTCATTAACTATAAAAGCTTGTTTCTTTTTGTTTTTTAAACTACAATTTACTTTTAACATTTTAGTTTGATTAACAAAAAAATCCTAAAAAATATAAAAATTGCCTTCAATCAGCAGCGGGTCCTTGCGTCTCCAAACTCTGTTATATTTATTATAATTTAGTACTAGTATAACCCGTCTAGAGGGCAACTTAAGCATAATGTCTATTATACTTCTCAATGTCTACTATATATAGTAGACGGTAGTTTGAGTTATAACTCAAACTACCGTCTATTTTCTTTTTTGTAAATGAAAAAGGGACTGTGAGGGCCACTTAAACCGCAAGCAACTTAGGATTGCAACATCTATTAAACAACCAAAGGGCCTTAAAATGAGAGATCAGCGCTTGCATTGTATTGTGAAAGCTTTGACACAGTATATTAAGTAAGCAGTATTTTATAATTGACTTCTTCAAATCATTGTCTGCTAATCTCTGATCTCCAGTAAAAAGAAAATCATTATTTATCCAATACATGCATGACTTTAGTAATGTATGTCGCGCTATAGAAATCCGATTGGATCACGCTAGGTGGCGTTATATAGATAAGATTTTCGAAAAAAAGTTTCACCGATGTGTGATTGCTCGATTCACTTTTGAATGCGAATCAAAAATGAAAGACAAAAAATACGCTATATTTTATAGTTTTTCTTTGATATTACAAGATGAATACGTAGACGAAGTAGTATAGCTAATATTTTACAAGTTATATGTCATAAGTAACTACTTCAGTAGCGTTAATACGTTCCGATGTAGTATGGCGCATTCGGGGTCTGGGTGTTTATGTATAATATGTATTTATTTACAGAAGAAAAATACGTAAGTACATCAGTTTTCCAATATCCATAACACTAGCGTTCTACTGCTTGCTTTGGAACTAGATGGCGCTGTGAGAGTAGTCTATATTTATTTATTTATTTATATAAAGCCGCGGATAACTGGACATTTTTATGTACTAAGTACTAATACGGTTGGGTTCGGCCTGTCGTAAAAGGCAACAAATCAACCCTACCTAGGTGACAGGGTCCAGGTTCAAATAAAATAACTGTTCATTATTAAGTCGGCCGTCAGCCTGCTCCTTAGCAATAAAAAACTGAATAATTAAATGCTAAATAATATTAATACTGCTTACCGTGGTATACTGTGTATGTTACTGTCGTAATACGCATTGGACCGCGAAAGTTGCGACAGTAATTTTTTTGACTATATTTAAATGTTAATTGCCATCGCCATGGAGTGTACGTAAATTGTTATGCCATGGAAGTAGACAGGGCTGATGGCCCACTTAATAGAAAGCTACTGTCGCCTATGAATGTTTGGGACGCCAGAGACCGATAATACGCTACCATCTGCGTAGGAAGTGGAACCTGAGACACTTACGTCAGAAACAATACAAGGTATCACATATTTAGAGTCCAGAGTCCAGGGATGGTTGCCATCCAGACGAGCTTGCAGCCCTACCACCTAGCTAGAATTGTGTCGCTTTTTACACGCTTTTTATTAGCTTCACCTGTATGTTTGTTTGTATGTTTGTAACCGACTCTTGGGCGCTATTTTGACTCACTAAACGGCCAGATTTCGTTCAAACTTTGTAGTGATATCGAGGACCGATAACAATACACTAATTTGTTAAGATTATTGTTATTATCCTTACCATCATTATCTTTGCGTTAAATCCCGGTTGTAGCCCAAACTCTCGCTTCGGCGCCCGGGGTCCGCTTTCCGACTTTTCTTCTCCACTTCGCACGGTCTTCAGCATCCATGGTAGTGAGCCCATTGACACGCATATCACCCTTTACGACGTCAAGCCAGCACTTTTTGGGTCTACCCCTCCTGCCGGGGCCCGGCGGAGGCGACATGGCCAGACGTGTTTCCAACGTTCTCGTCCGATCACCGAAGTTAAGCAGCATCGGACGCGGTCAGTATTTAGATGGGTGACCGCCTGGGAACACCGCGTGACGGTGGCTTTTTACTCTTTTTTACATGTTTTATACTAACTTGACCTGTATGTAACGGAATTTGCGGACTCGATTTTTACCCACTTTGAATAATCAAAAAAATTCAAAATTCTGCCGAAACTCCATCTGGAGCTTAATTAATAACACTGCCAAAAGATGGCGTTAAATTAATAAAAACATTTACCGATTGGAAATTGACAACAAATAAATTATATTATCACGCTTTTATTTTATAGTTGATCAAACTTAAAAGTTAAAAGTACAGTAAAAAAAAACTAAAAAACACGCTTTTATAGAAAATCAAACTAAAAATAAAAATATTATTTTCAATAAATTTAAATTAAGGGTAGTGGGATTAACAAAATAATGAATTGTATTGTAAAAAAAGCATAACCCAATATCTGTCATTAAAATATTTATAACAATTGACAATATTTAATTCCTTAATGTACTACTTTTTTCTTATTTATTTATCTATTATATATATATATATATATATATATATATATATATATATATATATATATATATATATATATATATATATATATATATATATAAATAGATAAATTTTAATGCAAAAACGTCCCAAATGTGGCCTGGACAACTTATTTGCCATGAGTTCACTAATTGTGTTTTCTGAAAGTTTAGTCTTTGTTATGGTCTCAAGGCCACATCTGTCGTGCTCGAGCATTTGGCATTTTAGAACTAAGTGCCGTATTGACGTATTGATTCCTCTCCTAGACTACAGGCGCAGTGCGGTCTATCCTTTAAGTTCAATACAATGGAAACAAACATACTATATTTTGTCATGGTGTACGAGTTTCTGTTAATTTATTCCCCTTGATAAAAACATGGCGTCTTACAAGCATAGGGATGCCTCGATATCTTAACAACGGCTCATAACGTCCCCCTATTTAATAATATGCACATTAGAGAAGAAAAATGCCAAAGCTTGTTATATTGGAAATTCGAATTTAGTGATTGGTTAATACATCTCGAGATTGTTTTCTGAGTGTTATACCAGGGACCTGGTTGGTATCTTACAGTTTTGTTTTGGTGGAAGCTTTTTGACGTTTAATAAATGATCTGTATGATTCTATATTGAAATTAATGGTTTTAATTCGATTTACCTACCTTGAAATTTTAACGTATCTTCTTCCTGTCTTTATCCCATATTATATTAGGTCGGCACAACATGTTCTCTCTTTCCAGTCTCCTCTGTTAGACGTCATCTTTGTCGCTATATCATCGTTTACGCAATCCATCTATCTTCTCTGTGGTCTACCTCTCCTCCACTTATGTGGCATTCTTCCCTGCGCATTACATGGCCAAACCACGATAGTCTGTTAGTTTTAAGTTTTTAAATAACTGGCGCTACTTTCACATTTCGTCTAAAATATTCGTTTTCTAAATTTATCCATTTTCATAACTCTACACATCCATCTCAGAATTCGCATTTCTGCGGCGTGTAACATCTTTTCATCCCTCCTGTTTGTGTAATATCCATACAATACGACATGCCTTATTACGGACTTATAAATTTTACCTTTGAGTTTAAGTGGCACTCACTCCCTTTTAATCTTAACATAAATTAAAATTGTTATTTTCAAAGTTTTCCATAATAAACTTGTTTTAGGTGTAAATAGGAAACATCATAGTATACGCAAATAAAAAGATTTGGAGAACATCGTAATTAATTTGTTATAAACAAATATTTAGTAAACCAAATTGGATTGTCGTGTTAAATTATTGACAAATGTCTAAGTTTTTGCAGTCTTTGTATAGATACAGGTGTGTTTCGACCAAAATTTGCGTTTGCTCTTACCACAAAATACTAGAACGTACAGAATTCAATATTTTTCAAATTGCTGTAGGACAGCAGACAGGCTGACGGCCCACTTAGAATTGAGCTATTACCGTCGCCTATGGGTATTTGCAACGCCAGTGGCATCGCGAATACGCTGCTGTCCTATAAGTTATTATGGCGGCATACTTAAGACCAAACGTGATCTCCATACAGACAGGCTTGAGGCCCTACCACGTAGCCACGTTATTTTATAGCCTTTTACAACATGCCAACCCCGGCCTCAAAGGTCAGTATTCTTTCTCCGCCCCTGCATGGTTAAAATTATTACAATATATCAACATTTGGCGATTTTTTTTCAAAGGATTTTATGTAGTATGTGTAGAAAATTTTACCGGTAAATTTTACTGTTTGGAGTTTCTTTTTTAATTGTCTTTCATCAATCAGCTTAAAGGGGTAGGACTTATCCAAAATAAAATTTGTATTATATGGTGAAGAAAAATTAAAAGTAAAAGATACAGTTTGGTTTAATTTTGCAAGATCATTTTGTAATGACTTCTCCCGTATGCCTCAATATATGTTATTCCGATAGTATTTGACGATGCAGGTTGTGAACTAAGAGAAGCATAATATAAAGTTTAGCGTAGTGGCACTGAGTGTGCAAACACTTGGTCCATTTTTTCTCCAATACTTCGCAAGTAATTCCCGAAAAGGTGGAAAATTGATTACTCCTCTCTTTCCCTCCTTTTATTAGTATATAGACAGGAAATAATGAATACATTTCAGTTTTACTTTCAAGTTTAGTTGACAGACGCCCCTATAAAAACCATTTACCCACATCTAATTCAGTTTTTGTGCCGTCATCATGAAGAAATGGCACGGGAAGAAAGTAATTCAAATAGAAATGAAATTTCCAGTTATTATTGCGAGGAAACGATTATACTTCACTGATACGTATTGATCAAGCACAGCGTATTTTTATCCGAGCACGGGCGGAGAAAGAATATGTACTGAAAAGGTGACAAAACAACCTACCCTAGCTACGTGGTAGGGCCGCTAGCCAGTCTGGATGGCGACCACCTTTGGTCTTAAATATGCCGCCATAATAACTTAGTGTTGTGTTCCGGCATTAGTGAAGTTCCTGTACCTTTATGGGACAGCAGCGTGTTCATGGTGTCAATGGCGTCGCAAACACCCATAGACGACGGTAACTGCAAACTCTAAGTGGGCCGTCAGCCTGTCTGCTGTCCTACAGCAATAAAAAAAAATTAACCGTTACTTCTGTATTACTCTGTGCTTTAAATTGACCTTTGAATCTATTACGTTATTCAAAATTATGAAGCTCATGACGTACCATGCGAAATTAAACATTGTACTACAATTATTATTAAGTATTATATGCATTCGTTGTGACTAATTTGTTGGCAGTTTTACTTCACGATGACTATTTTTAGATTAAATATATTTAAAAGTAAAATTAACAATCAGTGACGATTGTAATTTTTTGTTAGTTATTTGAAAACGTTGCAAAACATAGTTATTAGGTTACGGGTTTGAATCACAATTTTCTTAGCTAATGTGTCTATTATAACATAATTGCTGCGTATTTGTGTAAAAGTAAAATGTAGTAACATACCGAGATTACCGGTATGTGTAATCTGCCAATCGGCGGGAGGCCCAAGACCATAAGTTTTACGTTATGAGCTATAATTTTACGCGGAATTTTTTTACCTTATTTCCGTAGCACATAAGAAACGAGAAACACCTAAATTTTGATTTATGAATAAAAAATATAGCACGAGTGCTTCGTTTATTTACCACGCACCAGTTGTCAGATGAGGTCTTCTTCCTCAAAGGTACTCCGTCTCTTTTTTCGACGTGGTCATAACCGCGCAACCAGGGTGACAGTGTCACGAACACGGTTGAGAGCTCTGGTCTGGGCTGGAGATGCACGTGCATATGTCTCTTCCGGTCGTCTATTTTAATGGGTATACCAGCGACTTGCGTCCACCTTGTCAACTGTCACTACTCGTATCGTGCCCCCAAGCGGTACTTTTCAACCTGAACAAAAAGGCCATAAATGTACATACATTAAATAGCATTAAATAATTATATAACATTTAATGGATCGGATTGCTGGACCACAAAGGGGAAAAATGAAAGGTTTTTGAATGCAGCAGAGATGATGAATGAATGGAGTTACAAAAATGGATGAAATTAGAAATGGAATGTACCAGGTGAAGTTTGAAAGTAGCGCCCAGATTGAGAAGCTGAAAAGTAATTAAGTAAGTCATATAATAAGGAAAATGCTAAAAATGAGAGTGGTTGCAAAAGGAGAGGTTGACCTATGAAAATATGGATGGATTGTGTAAAATATGATATAGCAAAAAAGGTGTGAATGTTCAGATGACGACTAATAGAGGAGAGTGGAAGAAGAGGACGTGTTGTGCTGAGCACACATAGCTGGGATAAGGGCAGAAAGAAGAAGATAACATTTAATGTAACAAAATAGTGTATGTATAGTTAAATCCTTTGATTATCATTTCCCACATTTAAATGCAGTAATGCAATACTCACAGTGGTATCATCTTACGTATATTTTAACGACGTCTCCACAATTGGATTAAAAGGTCACGTGCCCAGATACTTTGTGTGAACGTTATTTGTAATTTATGTGAGAAATGCAGTTACTAAGTACTTTTATATTAAAAAAAATATGGGACGTGGTAGTGGTATTCCACTTTGAGACTAATCTAATTCATTAGGTCACCGGTTTGTGTAACCTAGCAATCCGGAACTCAAGATGTAGATGAAAACGAGGGCAGAGTAAGAATACTAACTTCTGCGGCCGGGGTCGGCCTGTCGTAAAAGGCGACAACACCCTAGCTACGTGCCACATACCCGTATGGATGGCAACCACCTTGGTCTATAATTATACCGCTATAATAACCTTGTATTGTGTTCCGGCATTGACCCAGGTTCCTGTATCCGTATGGGACAACATCCATAGGCGACGGTAACTGCTTACTTAAGTGGACCGCCAGCCTGTCTACTGTTCCTCAGCAATAAGGGAAAACATCCTGAGAACACGGGCAAGTGTATCCTAAAGGCGATATGTTACTCGACCTTCAGAAATGAAATTATGCTCTCCATTACTCGGAAAATTGCGGGTTAGCCAGATGCTTCCACGTACGTCTCAGATGTGAAATCGACCCATACAAGCACTTAGATCACGTGAAATGGATCGAAATAGAACAATGCATACATAAAAATTTTATATTAATTTGCAATATCATATTCATGTTTCATCATCATATTTATGTATATGCACGACATGGTTTTTATTGGCTTAAACAATACGTTTAGGGTCGAGTCACACCGGAATGGCAGCGGCACGGCGAGCACTTTCAGTGTGAAATAATTTTAAACTTTATTTACATACTTAAAAGATCAGTATCGCTTGAAAAGGTTAGTATTCTTTTTCTGCCCCTGCACAGATAAAAACTGAGATGAAAACGTCAGACTGAAGCCACCTAAAATAACAAACCCAGGACAAGGTTGCGATCAAAAGATTATGGTGCAATTTCAAAGGTCTATTACGCTATAGTACTAAGGTACCTGGTAGCTCAGAGGTATTAAATGGAGCCCAGTTGTGGGACGTTATAGGCTGTTATTATTATAGTACTAAGATACTGCATGTTCTCCTTCAAACTTATTTAAAATCAGTACGTAATAAATTAGTAGTAGGTTTAGCCATCAATCGTGTTGAAGCCGAGGGTCAGGTACTCGTGACCTAGTTCAAAATGAATCCGTACTAATACAGCAATCTTATAAGAAATGGCAAGGATAAGTGTTGCCATCCAACGCGGTAATGCAGCCAGCGTTTTGGGAACGTTTCCGGTCGAAAACGAAAATCTATATACTCGTATACTAGCTAACCCGGCAAACCTTGGTGTGCTGAAAACAAAAATATTTCGCGACAAAAAGTAGTCTACATGTATGTTCTTCTCCAAGGTCCAATCTATCTCTATATCGAAATTCATCAAAATTGGTTCAGCGATTTAGGCGTGATAACGTAACAGATAGACAGAGTTACTTCCACATTTATAATATTCTTGTACTTTTCGTAGAAAGGTAGAATGAACGCTGCACAATACCTTATAGTATATGTAATATAATAATAGTTGAATTTGCAATTAATTAATAAAATAATAAGTACGTGATAAAAACTATCGTATCTTTGGCACGCCAGCAAAACACACGTTTAAAAAACGTGAAAACCGATTAGATAGTTTCATAGTGAGCAACAACGTGACACGAGAATTATATACAATAAATAATCTTTTTAATGTTTTTTCTTTGGTAATATTGTGTACACTAATATTAGAAATGTGAAAATAACTCTGTCTGTTACGTTTTCACGCCTAAACAGTTGATGCAATTTTGATTAATTTCGGTATAGATTACATAGAGACAAAAGCCTTTTTTTTTAAATTCTCATGACAGGAAACGTTTGGCGGGTCAGCTAGTTGTAAATAAAGAAGTAATTTTTTTTGATATATTTAATATTTATGATTCCTTGCATCATTTTGTTGTGTTCCGGCCTTAGTGACCCAAGTTCCTGTACCCTTATGGGACAGCAACGTGTTCGCGGTGCTACTAGCGTTGCAAACACTCATAGGCGACGGTAACTGTTAATTCTAAGCGGGCCGCCATCCTGTCTGCTGGCCTACAGCAAAAAAATACGTGATCGAGTGTTAGGAATATTTTGTTGTCATTGTATTTATGAAAAAAAAAAAGTTTATGTATTTATGAAAACACTGTATTCTATCTCATTCTCTTAAAGGCTAAATCCTATTTATGAACATGTTTGTCTCTTATTGACGTCGTTTTTTCGTTTCATCGAATTTTCAAATTACAATGGTGCTATAAAAAATTCACTTCAAAAATGTTACTAATTCCAGTTTTTTTTTTATTGCTGAGAAACAGCAGACAGGCCAACTTAGAATTTAGCAGTTACCGTCGCCTATGGGTGTTTGCAACGTCAGTGGCTTCGCGAACACGCTGCTGTCCCATAAGGGTACAAGAACTTGAGTCACTAATGACGGAACACAACACAAGGTTATTATGGTGGCATACTTAAGACCAAAGGTGGTCGCCATCCAGACGGGCTTGGGCTTTACCATGTAGCTAGGGTGGGTTGTTTTGTTGCCTTTTACGAAAGGCCGACCCCGGCCGCAGAGGTCATTCTTTCTTCGACCCTGAACGGATAACATTTATTTCGGTTTTAACTTAAAAGCTTATATGATATAAATTTTAATATCTTATCGTATGTAAATTGAATCATTTTATGCGAAAATCTGGTGATGGAGTCATTGCCAAGGCCTATTTCGTTTTTATTGATCGCGAAACGAAAGGCTTTGCATGGCATGCGATGTTACATAATCTTTGGATAACATACGTAATGTATGAGGCTTATTCATGTACAGCCTTGATTTTCATATTCAGTTTATATTGTTTGCTTTGTGATTAATCTCTCTCTTCTCTTTCTTCAAGTGCCTCTCCATCACTGAAGGTTGGCAGTCAGCTCCTTGAATCTCCTCTTGTCAAGCGCTAATCTGAACAGTTGCTCAACGGTTTTAATTCCTGTCCACTCCCTGATATTACGCAGCCAAGACATTTTACGTCTACCTGGTTTTTGTTTCCCGGGCACATTCCCCATCATGATGGTCTGCAGAAAGGAATACCGATCATGCCGTAGCACATGTGATTAATATTTTTTGTAAACATTCAAGCTCTAATTATCTGGGGGTACGGTCACTACCGTCACTACTCCCGCCCAGTGGAGCAAAAAAGCGGCACGGCCGTACCATCCTTTTCTCGAAGCAGTTCAGGCCATTTTCGACTCCCTATAACTTCGTTGTGAATAAAACTAGAAGCCTGAATTTTCAATAACGAAGCAGGCATTGTATAAACACGATATATTTAAAATTTTATTCAATTTGAATCAGTAGTTTAAGAATTATTATATAAGATTTTTTAGAGCGATTGCCAAGTCAATGTATTTTAATTTAAAACATAAAAGATTTTTAATATTGATATGGTCACTATAAGATGTTGTTAGGCTAATTAATTATTACATAATAACTTAAGGCAGAAGGTCCTAAGGGACCTTTTCTTACTAAAGGACTTAATAAACTGACTTGGTATTACATGGATCTCACAACTTTTTACGATAGAAGAACTGAGTTGCGAGACTTGTTTTAAACAGGCTTAATATAAATATTTCTCAAGTTCTCAGTCTCTTGTAAATATTTCTCAAGTTTATACTTCAACAAGGCTTGGTTTCAATCACCGCTAGCTACATCTCGATCAACAGGATAATAACCACAACGCTTTCCGGCGCAGTCCGATGTGGAACTGGGTATTCGGTCGTCCCGGGATGTAAAAAAGTTGTCTGGAAGAGACTGTTTTCCAGCAATAAAATTGCTGATTGCTTCATAATTTTGTATATGTCTCCTTGATCTCATAACTGTGTGGTAAATATTAAATAGTTTTCTATCTATTTATCTGTATCGAATATGTTACCAAGGTTTAGGTTTCCATTCGAACGTTTTCCTTGCATAAGGGTACGTCCAAGGTTAATTTAACTCACACAAAATAAAAGAACTCCAGAACCTATCAGTTTGCATTTTATGCCTTTACCGCCTTTTTGTATCCCGAAGACACAATCTTAGCCGTGCCACGTCGAAATCCAGAAGCTGATTTTGCAACGGCAGCCATCTTATGCTGGCCAGTATTATACTATATATATATATATATATATATATTGGGGTTGCTTTTCACCACTGCAATGCACCTGGTAGGGGATCATGAATAAGGCCAACCAATACAGTAAGCCATTAGTAATCGCGACATCATACTAACTAAAACTTCAATCACCACTCCGAGCTTTTTCTTTAAGGTCGTAAGATCGTCTTTAGACTCTCCGGCAGCTTTGCTAGGCCTATTGTGAAATGATTAAATCGTTCTCATAGAAATTTAGAGTAATTTTGTTAATTGTTGACAATTGTTGAAATGGACTACTCGTAGTATTTAATTGTTCACACCTGTATTAATAGTATCGTAAACGTCATATGTACATATATAAGAAACGATTCTAATATATTGATTTGATTCCATAAATATTGATTTTTTTATCTTTTGTTTTGATACTTAAGTCTGACAGTTTATACAAAGCGTAGTTTTGACCGACGAGCCAATAGGGCTAACAGCCAAGACAGCTAAGAGCCAAGAAACTAATTATTCTTCCTTTTTATTGTTTAGAAACAGCAGAAGATGTAGTGACAAAAATTGAGAAAGGTATGCTGAGATGGTTTGGCCATGTCGAGAGAATGAATGAAGAACGATTGACGAAAAAAGTATACAAGGCGAGTGTGAATGGAAGTGTTGGAAGGGGTAGACCTAGGCGGACGTTTCGAGACCAGATCAGGGACATCTTGAAAAAAGGCCAGGTCAAGAGTACCCTAAACCGAAGGGCATGTATGAAGGGAAAAATGAAAGTGGACGAAGCGAAACAACTATGTAAGTAGCAAGTGGAAAGAAGTGGTCTCTGCCTACCCTTACGGGAAACAGGTGTGATTATATGTATGTATGTATGTAAATATATAAACTGATGGACTCATAAACTGCATCAAAGTTCAGGATTACTTAAAAATTATTTTTTTAATAAGTATGCAAACTTTTTAGATTAAATTATATATTGTTGGGTTAGTTTTTTAACTCATCGATAGTTTTTGAACTATAAATGGATACTTCGTCCGAACAAGCGGCTCAAATTGTAGCATTGGTGCGGGAGGGCTTGGATCAACGGACGATTGGTAGAAATTTAAATTTAAACCAGTCTACGGTTTCTAGAATATACAGGAGGTTTGTGGAGACAGGTTCTTACAGAAGGAGACGTGGTACAGGCAGGACTCGAGCAACCACCGGTCGTGATGACCGATTTATTGTTACAACTTCCCTGCGAAATCGTTTCCTCACGTCAGTTAACATCAAAACAGAGCTTAATGAAGTACGTGGAGTAAACGTGAGTGCACGAACAATAAGAAGAAGGTTAAAGGAAGCGGATATCACCCCTTTTAGACCAGCAAATGGTCCAAAGTTGTCTGTAGCTCACAGACAAGCTCGCTTAAGATTTGCGCGTGATCACCTGAATTGGACAGAAGAGCAATGGGCCCCGTATTGTTCACGGACGAGTATAGGACACGTTTATATGGTGCAGATGGTCGCAGAAGAGTCTATCGTTGACGTGGGGAGCGATATGCTCAAAGTTGCATTGAGGAGCGTGTTCCTTTTGGAGGCGGTTCGTGTATGGTCTGGGGTGGCATATCGATGAACGGGCGAACAGAACTTGTGTTCATAGACATGGTCCGTCAAAACGGTAATAAAGGGGGTTTGACTGCACATCGCTACATAACAGAGATCTTAGAAGATCAGGTGGTGCCTTACATGGGATTCATAGGCGAAAATTTTACTTTAATGCAGGATAATGCCTGGCCGCACGCTGCTGCACAAGTTCGACAATATTGCGAAGAGGTTGGGATACGTACAATGAATTGGCCAGCACGCAGCCCGGATCTTAATCCCATTGAGCGTGTTTGGGACAATTTAAAAAGAGCTGTATATGCGAGAAACCCTTTGCCCAAGACAGTGGCAGCACTAAGAACAGCACTTTCAGAAGAATGGGACAATATTCCGCAAGATCTTTTAATAACCCTAATAAAATTTATGCGGAACCGATTAGAATCTGTGATAAGGGCACGTGGAGGTAATACACCTTATTAAAACATAAATAAACCCTTGCATAAAATTTTTGTCTATTGTTAAAACCAATTTTTTAATTAAACCAATTTTCCTTAAATTTCTGTTTTTTTCTTCAAAAAAGTCTTAAGGTCCTTTCCAGTACACAAACTTAAACTTAAGGATATCACCCTACGCTGTTTTAAAGTTCACGAACCAATCTAGAGGTATCAATTTAAATCTGTATAGAAAGTTTGAATACTTTGTTAAAATATTTATTTCAAAGTCGTCTATTACTTTGATGCAGTTTATGAGTCCGTCAGTGTATTTAGTAATAATATGTTTATACCTTATGTCAAGTCACGTAATCACAATCGAAAAACCGCTTGACGGCTATTCAATATTTCTTTTATGTGCTAAGCTCACATTGTCACGTTTTGCGGGGCGCGAATTCACGTTGTCATGTTAACATTTTACTAATAGTAAAAGTGGGTAACAAATTGTTCTCCTTAATGGTTCAAACGTTTGAATTGGCAAAATTGGTAAAATTTAATCAAAAATATGCATATCTCTTATAAAGATTTAAAATGTAGCAAATCAAATAATATAAATTTAATTTATTATGTAATAGCATAAATGGATGTAGGGTTATAAAGTGTAAATTATATGTGTGTTTTGCTTCGATCAATAATTTGTGATCGAAGGTGTTTTGTAAAATATTAAGGTTTTATTCGGGAATATGTACAAATATTCAAAAACATAATATATGTTCTCCGCCAGTATTAAGTAATTACTTTGTTAAATTTTACATGGATTCATGTTTATATATTTTATATAATCATCTTAAATAAAAGTGGAATAAAATATTTAAGAGCTAATAGATTTTATCATACGAATGAGAATTTATTTATGTCCTATACATTTTTGACTCATTTTTTATAAATCCTTTTTCTTACAGTTCCTTTACTATTTTTGACTCCTTTTTCATTCTTTATTTCCTCCTTTCAAGCTCGTCAGTGCTTTTCCTAACTTTATTCAACATGCACGTTCTATTGCGCCGCCCTGTATTAAGTATATCAAAGGACTGAGTTTAAAAGTGGGTTTCTGTTATTTTCCAGTTATGGTGGGAGCGCCTGATGTTATCAAGCCCTCAGAGAAAGTTGAGGATCAGTCACCATATGCCAATCCCGTCTTCACAATTAGCGGTAAGTACACAGTAATAATAAAAATATCCTACACGTTTCTTTAAAAATAATAATACGCAGAAGTGGAGTACGAATACGGACAAAACCACCCCATCTAGCTGGTAGGGTTCCAAGGCCGTCGGGATGACACCCACCCCGGGTCTCTAAATTTATAACCATAATTTACGCCCTGTGTTGTGTTCCGCCATAAGTAACCCAGGTTCTAGTATTCTAACGCGACCGCCATTAGCGTGGCGTTGCAAACACCTATAGCCGAAGGTAACTGCTTAATATAAGGGGGTCCTCAACCTGTCTCTGTTCCACAGCAATCAAAAAATCCTGCTCTGGCTACGTGTGCTCGTTAAATATGTTTTTTATTGCTGTAGGACAACAGACAGGCTGACGGTCCACTTAGAATTTAGCAGTTACCGTGGGCTATGGGTGTTTGCAACCCCAGTGGGATCGCGAACACGCTGCTGTCCCATAAGGGTACAGGAACTTATGTCACTAATGCTCCGGCACAACACAATGCGGCGACATACTTATAGACCAAGAGTGGTTGCCATCCAGACGGGCTTGAAGCCTACCACCTAACTTAGGTCATTTAATCGCCTTTTACAATAAGCCCACCCCGGCATTAGAGGTTAGTATTCTTTCTCCGCCCCTGCACGGATAAAGATTTATCACCCAATTATCATAGCGAGATTGCATTAATGATCATAATAGTAATGATAAAACAGTATGTATTGTAATTATAAGATTATATGTTAATAACTATAATCTAGTCATTAAATCCCGGTCGCAGCCCAACTTCCACTTCGCACGATCTTCGGCATCCTTGGTAGAGAGTTTATTGGCACGCAGCTTTACTCATACTTCGATAAAAATAATATTGCTCAATCTGCGAGGAGTAATCACATGGCTTTATAGGTCATTTGTAACATCCATCTATCATTTTTCCTGCCCTAATTCCAACTATGTGGGGTCGACACAACATGACTCTTTCAATTCTCCTCTATTAGTCGTCATCTGGACATTCATACCTTTTTTGCCATATCACCTTTTATTCAATTCATCCATCTTTTCTTTGGTCTACCTCTCCTTTTGCACCATCCAATCTCATTTCTAGTATTATCTTAGTTATATGACATTCTTCTTTTCGCATTATTTGTGATTTTTAATCACGAATAGGTATTACGATATCGCAAAATTTTTGTTTTAATACCATAAATTGTTATTTCACTAACAAATACAGATTAGCATTATTTGCAATGACAATCTCACGTGTATGTTCTGTTTAATGTATTGTTTAAACAAGATTGTCACACACTTTGTCTAAAAAAGGGTGGGGTCTGACTGTAAGCGAGAATGTAAATCCAATTACGATGCAGTATGCAATGCAATAATAATAATCATCATTTATTTCGGAAACCAGGTTCCATACATAGTCACAAAATCATTAATTTAAATAACTAAACTAGATAACGAAATTAAATAAAATGAATATTCCATGCAGTAACAACAATAACAATATTAATCTTAAAGTAATAATAAACCAGAAAATAAAAGAAACATTAAATAAAATATAATAAATATAGACATGAAACCCAATAAAATGCGATTGGCCAAAAAATTTTTGAAATTTAATAGGGTTCAGTTTAAGTATGTTTAGTTAAGATGTCAAATTTATATTTTTGAAGAATGTGACACTGAACCCATTTACCCAGCAGTGGAGAGTCCCATCTATCAGAAAATAAGCTATGTTGCAATGTAAGCAACATAGAAATTTGGTAACCCCATCAAGTCTTTTGGAACATATTAAAATGTACGTTGTGATGTATCTCAACTGGGTGGTACGGTTTCAAGCCTGTCTGGATGGCAAACACTATCCTCTGCCTTTCTCCTTCTTAGCCGTTTTTCTCCTTAGCCGTCATCTCAAAATTCACACTCTTTTTCACGCTATCCATCCATATTTTCTTTGGTCTACCTCTCATCCTGTATCCACCCACTCTTATCTCTATCATTTGCCATGGATGGCAACCACCGTTTCAAAATATGCCGCCATAATAACCGTACGCGGACGGCAACCTGTTAGCGGTGCAAATATCTATAGGCGATGGTAACTGCTTACTGTTGTATAGTGGTCCATCAGCCTAACACACAGTAATAAAAAAATTAACCATATATATTCAGAGTTCGAATCCCGCAAAAGCTTTAGTTTTCTTATTTATGTTATTTATATACACAACAATAATTACACTTTAGACTTCTACCCCATCTAGTGGTAGTATAGTCTAGTGGTAGAATATAAATTTTTGGGATATTTTACACAACGCCATCTAGTCTTGTAGTCTAGCATAGCACTTGTGATATGAGTACTAAACAACTGATATATTACATATATACTTTTATTTTGTAAATAAATACGTAATATGTATACATTAACACGCAGACGCTGATCGGGAATCGAACCCGTGAACTTCGCAAGCGTATCGACGTGTGTTAGCCGTTACGCCAGAATATTGAAAATGTTACATATAAATTTAGTAATTAGTTACATATGACTTAAAATCAGCCCCGTCAAGAGAAAATAAGCTATGTGGAAAATCTAAACTACTATATGCAACGATTTGCATGATAAGGGCATTATTAACATGCTGATATCCTCGAATGGAGTAATAGAGAATATAAAAGAAGATGGTCAAGGAAAGTGGAAAAAAATGGATTAGGAAAGAGGGAATTGAATAAAAAAATGTTAATTTAAGCCTGGCTGACTGTCTTCTGACTGGAAAGTCAAAAACATAAACATGTCTAGTTTCTAGGAGATCGAAATGGACGACAAAAAATCGCTCCTCCTGTTAACTTGCAAAAAAAATGCTATTCTATCCGTGCAGGGGTGGACAAAGAATACTGACCTCTGCGGCCGGGGTCGACCTGTCGTAAAAGGCGACAAAACAACCCACTAGCTACGTGGTAGGGCCTCAAGCCCGTCTGGGTGGTGACTACCTTTGGTCTTAAGTATACCGCCATAGTAACCTTGTGTTGTGTTCCGGCATTGGTGACCCAAGTTCCTGTACTCTTATGGGACAGCAGCGTGTTCGTGGTGCCACTGGCATTGCAAATACCCATAGGCGATGGTAACTGCTAAATTCTAAGTGGACCGTCAGCCGGTCCGATGTCCTACAGCAATAAAAAATGCGTTAGTTTATTCTTTTGAATATGAGACGTCAATTGATTTGGAGTATATAAACAAAATAATTACGATTAAATAAATTATATAGGAAACAATGAATGTAACATTGTTCTATTTAGGATTACTAAGAATAAACAAATAAAATATGTTTGTTTACCTTGTTATTTCCATTGACACACAAACTTTAATGACAACCTTTTAAAATATAATTTTGATAGATCTAGTTTAAACAAATTGAAGTATTTAACCAGCTAGAGAATACGTGCATTTAAATAGGAGTAATTAGTGACACCATTTAAATAAAAACTTTAGTAAAATAACGAAGTCCCACTGTTGGAATTGGTTTTCCCTAAGAGGTAACAAGTATATCCGCCATCTTTGTCGAATTGGCATTTCTCACGATGTTTTTTCACCGTTGATAAATGAATAACATTCATGTTATTATAAGAATTATTAGGTTACAAAAACTGCCTAAGAGATACATAACATCGTGAGAATCAAACCCATAACTTCTGGGTAGGTTACCGCATATTTTTATTTTCTTGTTTTGTCTTTAGTAAGTATACTTACTTACCTACCCAAACATTGACATACAAGTATACTTACGTACCCAAACATTGACATTGTAAAAAGTGTGCCAATGGACTAACTAATAGAGACGTCGAAGACCGTGCGAAGTGGAGAAGAAAAATAGAGAAGCCTAACCCTAAGTTCGGACCTAAGCTCCGAACTTAAAAACTAAAAGACCGACAGGTTTTTTGCATTAATTTTTTTTTATTACGGATGTATTGATATACATCTCAAAAAGACCCGCAGTATTGTCCTGTGACAATTTCCCAATCTTCCTGTAAAACAGGGAGTCAATATGGACCCCTTGGGTTTCATATTGACTTCCCAGGGACCAAACTAAACGAAAACTGATTTGGGGGGGGGGGGGGAGGGGATTGATGAAACCCCTATTAATTAACACAAGTTCTTATTTGAGGCTTTCAATATAATGTATAGTTTACCGGTTATAAGAATGACAAATATTTTACTAGGCACTAGTATGTTAGTAGATAGGGAATATTTTGTTTAGCTATGGGGATCTGAGGTATCAGGAACTGCAAATTGGGTGACGGCTCACTTAATAGTGAGAGGTTACCGTCGCCTATAGATATTTGCGACGCTAGGGGCACCGCGAACATGCTACTGTCCATAGGGGCACAGGAACCTGGATTATGCCAGGCCAGAACACAGCAGAAGGTTATATGCGGCATATTTTTAGACCAAGAGTGGTCACCATCCAGACGGGCTTGGTGCCCTACCACGTAACTACGGTGGGTTGTTTTGTCGCCTTTTACGACAGGCTGACCTCGGCCACAGGGGTTAGTATTCTTACTTCGCTCATGCACGTTGATTTTAAAAAGGGTTCTCTTGCCCAAAATATTTAGGAATTCCTGCTCTACATCTTATGTCAAAATCTCAGTCCTAATCCCAGAAATTCATAGACAATTGTTCATTTACGAGTACATCCGTCATGCGCGTGCTTAATGTACAATAAAAAAAAATATTATTGCAGAACAGTTAGTTATTTTCTTTATTATACATATATGTATAATTTACAATTGTTATCTGTGATGTATGGTACATAAAAAAATATGCTTATCATTTTTATGAACAGTGGGAAAATATGATAATTTTTACCAAAGTAAACAGTGATTAAAATGTTTATGGATACTATAAAATAATTGCCATATAAGTCTTAAGATATGTTGTTTCCTTTCTCGGAAGTCTTAATATTGTTAAAATATTATGAAATTGCTCTTTATAAAATTCTTAGGTACACATGTCTTAGAATAAACGATTTTACAGATAAACTGATTTTTAAATCATCTTAACTAAATTAAAACTAACATTTTAGCTTGAAACTATTAGTAACTAGGATGCCCGGTAGAAGGAGTTTTCAACTGTTGCAAATTAATATATTATCTTCGGATCTAACATGATATATCGCATGCTTAATCATAAACTGACCGATTACGATTTAGGTCTAAAGTGAGATAATATAACGGGCAGCATTGTATCGACGCCCTCTATCGGCCAAACTAAGATTTATTTCGATATCTCTTTCCCACACTGAGTTACCGCTATTTAGTTATAAGTCAATATATGGGATAAGTAGTAAATGACAAAACGTTTTTTGCGATTTCCCAAAAAACAGGTTTTTTGAGTTAGGTCAGTTTATGATTAAGCATGCGATATATCAAATTTGGTGTGATAAATGTGGAAAAACATATTATTCGACTACGAAGTCTGTCTGGGACAAAGAATACTTTTTTTTATAACAATATCCCAGCAGAACTTTTATGCAGACCAGCACTTTTTGGGTTAAAAGCGAGAGGTGCTGCCTGGTTGAGGCGCATGGAGCATTTATTTCGCCCGCATTTGTCGCAAATACTGGAAATATTTCATTTTAATTTTCCCCATGCAGGGGTCGGCCTGTCGAAAAGGGAACAAAACAACCCTAACTACGTAGTAGGGCCCCAAGCCCGTCGGAAGGACATCACCATTGGTCTAAAGTATGCTGCCTTAATGACCTTGTGTTGTGTTCCGGCATTAGTGACCCAGGTTCCTGTACCCCTATGGGACAGCAACGTGCTTGCGATGCCCTACTTATTATTAAGCGGGCCGTCAGCCTGTCTGCTGATCCGCAGCAATAAATAAAAAAGAGTAATGGGGTTTATATGTGTCAATGTATATTTATTTGAAATAAAAATTTAAATCAATGTTACATTTTTAAATTTAATTCCCATTTATATTTCCTAGGTCAATAACCTTGTATATAATTCAGATCATTGACACGCGTCTATACAGGAAAATCATCCTCTCCATATAAAAATCCAGGGCTGTCACTTAGTATTTTCGGGACCACAGTTATTTGTAACATTTTTCACGATTAAGTAATAAAAGTACGTATTAGTAACATATTCGAGGTGCAAGAGGTCACGATTTCTCTTAATGATCTAATTTTTAATTATAAGGTACTCAGTGGTACTTCTAGAGCAGTGTTTTTCAATCTGTGGGTCACGACCCTTTGGGGGGTCCTGAAGCTTTACTCGGGGGGTCCCCGGCAAAAGGGAAAAGCTCTCGCCCGCGACGACAATGCGGTGTGGCAACGCCGTGAAGTTAGGTCCGCGCAAACTGGCGTCCAAATCAAAGCTGCACGCAGCCTTAACAACTTACCTCGTACTTACTTTCAAAGCTGTCGTGGCTTCTTACAGAATGTAGGTCTTAATAATAAATATACTTACCAAAATAGAGGAAATCATAAACGTAGTCTTATAAATTACTTATTAACTTTTGTCTCTCTATGGCCCAAGAGGGTCGCAAGAATTTTTAAACACTTAAAGGGGTCGCTAACTGTCGGGTAACTGCTAAGTTCTAAGTGGACTGTTAGCCTGTGTGCTGACAGCAATAAAGAAAAATGTGCAGGAAAACCAGTGCTATGTTAGTTACCTTGAGACTAGATGACTTTGTGTGAATTGTTTTGATATATTTATTTATATTAAATGTAGTATTGTTGACAACCCTATCTACCAACCTCAAGACATGAAACGCTCGATTTCCATTCCCGTCACACTCATTGTATTCGAATAATGAGTGTTTTTAAACTGTCAACTACTGGAATAGAAGTTTTGTTCCGGACTATCAACTTATTAGTCATTGTCATCCGTGTTAATCCTGGTTGCATCCAATACATTTTGTAGCACGAGGATTTAGTAATATTTTTTTTTAAAAAGAAAGAAAAAAAAATGTTTATTTAACAATACAAAATAACAATAGACTAAAAATATCTAAAAATATCCAGCGTCATCTAATCAGATGGCGCTAGTCTTCCGCTAGAAACCGGAAGACATTTTTTAAAGCTAAAGCATTATATCTCACTGGTAACACTATATAGAAATCCAGTTACTCCACAAAATAATCTTATACACTTGATTAAGGAATTGGTTTACTTTGGTAGTCCACCGGCCAGGCAAGGTTCGAATCTCTTAATCGGGGGGCAAACAGGGTAGCGAAGCGGGCTCTTTGTTCCGCACGCCTTCACCCTCGAAGAAGCCCGCGAAACCGAAATCAGAAGGGGTGGCCAGATAAACGGCACGTTCCGCGGCCCCATTCAATGCGGAAGAAGGTACATCAGGCGGGTTTTAGGGTCGGATGTGTAGCTTAACTTAGATGCTGTATTTTAATAATTGACCGTAATATTGATCGTATTTTGTTAAGAAGAAGTAACAAATTAATGTGGTATGGATTAATGCGAAGGTAATAATGCCAATGCCAGGGGAAATGATGCATGGATTGCATAAAAGATGATATAGAGAAAAAGACTGAGTGTTGAGAGGATGGTTAACAGAGAAGATTGGAAGGAGAGAATTAGGATAAGAGCAGGAAAACGAAGAATATTGACCGAATTTTGCAGATCATTAACAACGTCTAGTAGAGTGGGTCCAGTATTATCTACTCTGGTGGGCAACTCGGAAACTGTCTTATCTATTTTTTTTAAACTATGATGTTACTCCATAGGCCTGATGGAAGATCAGCGCCGGCTTTTTATTATCCAATAACAGCGTTTGAAGGAACACTGGGGTGGTTTTAGTGGGTATACCCGCGACGTACGTCTCCCAGCCTAGAGAAGGGGACGTACGAGCGCCTTGAACGGGGAATCCCACACTAATCGCAGCGGGGTGGTCGTCATGCATTTCCACCTCCCAAAAAAGTTTAAATTTAGGTCATTAGAGTTTTAAATTATTTAAAATTTAATATTATTACGTATTTTGTTAATAATTATCTTAAAAATATTCTCTTTTTTATTGTTTTAAAATTGGACCAAATATCTATACTCTATACAAATAAATAAAATTGGAGGGTCTGTTTGTAATATTAAAATAACCGCTTTTTACTAAGTTCATTCGGACGTATGCATGGTACGTATACCAAAACAACATTTTTTAAAAAAATTTTCTGTCTGTCTGTCTGTCTGTCTGTTTGTTCCGGCTAATCTCTCAAACGGCTGCACCGATTTTGACGGGGCTTTCACTGGCAGATAGCTGATGTATCAAGGAGTAACATAGGCTATTTTTATTTTAGAAAAATAAAATAGATTTTGTTAAAAATAAGTTTCGGAATTTGAAGTCCAATTTAAGTTGACCTCACATTTATATCATCAATCATATGAAATAGGGTTCAGCTTAGGCTGGTCTTAGTAGGTTGAATTTTCAATTTAAGTTGATCTCATATATCCAAAAAATGCTGCCCAGTCACTATTCCACGCGGACGGAGTCGCGGGCACAGCTAGTATTACATATAATTACTAACATAATTTGATTGTTTTCGAGGTTGGTAAAACATTATATTGCTGGTCACTAAAGTCTGTTTTATTAGTTATTATATTTATGTCAAAATAACAAAGTCCTATTTGTTATTTATTTCTTGATAATAACAATATCTCATTTTACTGCTCGAACAATGCGATAATAAATTGTTATATTTTATTAGCTCACAGAACAGTTTTTATAATATGTATATACTGTGACTTTAAGAGTAAACTAATAATTTAATGAATTATTGAAGAAAGTGACTACAAAAAAAAAACACAAGCTCTCTGCTGTTTGCTTTGGGATTAGATGACGCTATGTGCATTGTCAGAATATTTATTTATTTATTGAATAATGGAACATTTTCTAATGCCTCATTGGTTAAAAAAGGAAAGAGATACAGAAAGGCACCGACCCCAAAAGATGGGCTGAAAAGTCCATAACTAAAAATTTTTTTTTTATTCTTGTTAAGGATCATCAGAAAGGCTGACGGCCCACTTAATAACAGTAAGCAGTTACCGTCGCCTATGGATATATGTAAAGCTACGAGCACCGCGAACACGCTGCTGTCCCATAGGTGTACAGGAATTTGGGTCATTAATGCCGGAACACAACACAAGGTTATATTGGCGGCATACTTTTAGACCAAGGGTGGTTGCTATCCAGACGGGCTTGAAGCCCTATCACGTAACAAAAAAGCATACTTTAAAAGTGTTTTCATATAGTCCATTAGTGAAAATTCGTATATGCGTGTTTTTTTATAAAGTATTAATAATAACAATAAGCGTTTATTACGAATTATGCAAGTTCCTCCTTCTAATGCCAGTTTGCCCTACCCAGAGCTGCTTGTTTCTAAAATAAAGAATTACTGTAATTATAATTTTTAATAGACGTCTTAATCCAATAATGAAGTTAGGATATATACAATAAAACGAATTGAATCTTAAAATTCCTATACATTGCATTACAGTGAAACAAAATTCATCTATTCCGTAATAAAAAAGATTTAATGTTCAATTTAGTACCCATATTAAACAGCGTCTCTAGGCGTTTATTTGAAGAACTAAATTGTGTACCAAATATTTTCCTAAACAAATGCGCGGGAATAAAATTATTATAAAATAATGCATCAATGCAACCGCATTTACCAACGACATTTATTTCAAATATACCGATATATTTATTTCGAAAAATAATATAGTCAAACAGACAGCATAACTGTTAATAATGTCAATAAATTATACGGAAATAAACGTTGATAACGCGATTTCGCAGAATATTCCGTTCGACAATTGCAATCTACCCACTTATTACTTGTCAATTCATTCGGTGATCGACCTCTTTGTGTACCGTTTAAAGTGTAGTAAAATAGTAATAAAAATGTAAAATAGTAGTGTTTAAAAGGTGACTATTTAAATTTGTGATTTTATAAATGCGAATTGTTTACAAAAAAGCACTTTCTGTTTTAAATGAAATATTTTTCATTTTTATTCTAAATGAAAGCAATTTTTATTTTAAATGAAATCTTTTGAATGAGATATTTTTGTTAAGGTACAGTTTTACCAAGTTTGGGGGTCACATATGTTATATGTTAGTAGGAGAACTCCTTACATAAATGCTGAATTCGTTAAATATATTCGGAATTGAATCAGTAATATGTATTCTAATGAGATACGGAACTAATAATAGTTAAAAGCAACGACACGAGTTATTTTCTGCGTGTAGGGGCGGACTAATAATACAGACCTCTACGGCCAGGAGCAGCCTGTTATAAAATACGACAAAACAACCCCAGCTAGTTCCACGCTGGACTGGTCGGTGACTTGGTCTCTTAATATAGCACTATTATAATCTTCTGTTTTGTTCCGGCGTAAGTGACCCAGGTTCCAGTTACCCTATCGCAAACATCTATAGGGGACGGTAACTGCTAGCTTTTAAGTTTTCTACAGCAATAACAAATATATCTGGACCGTATTTGTATATCAGTTGATTTTTTTTATAGCTAGAGTTCAACAGAGGGCACATGGCCCACCCTAGCAGGTTGTCACCGTCGCCTATGGATGTTTGTAACACCAGAGGCATTACAAACACACTGCCAGCCTCGAAGAAATTTTATAACGTCTTTTTTGAAGAACCCCATATCGTACCGCCCTGAGAAAACCTCATTTGTAAAAAAACCCTATTTTTATGTAGCGTTATAGAAATTAATTAATTATGCTATTTATTAATTATTTATTAATTAGTTAATTATGTTTTTAAATAAATACAATTTCAAATCACTACACGTGACTTAATTAGCACTTAATATCATCTATATTGTAACTATTAGTATACTCGTAATTATAATAAACTTAACCTTTGTATGGTCAATACTAGAACTAGAAAATATATTTAGTTAACAGAATTAGTTCGAAGTGATAACACGTATTTTGTTTATTAAAATGTAGTGAAATAGTGTTTTTATATGTAGGATTAAAAATACTCGTATACGAACGTAATATAATACGGTGCGACATATTAAATTTATTCAATAGTGTTATTAATAAGTTTAAACTTTTCAAAAATTTTAATATAAAATTAAAATATCTTAAATCAAACTTAGTAATAATATCGAATAGCTTAATATTGGTATTAATTTTTTATTTATTATACACATTCTCTTGACACGAGTGGGTCAAGACATTCGTTTACATGTTTATATTAATTTAAGAACTTGAGTTCTATTTGATCTAAGATCTAAGAACTTTAGTTCTCGATTTCAAGTACAATGTCCTCATCGAAGACTAACGCTACGTCGTAGGCAAAGGCCTGGTAGTAATTTCCTCTTCGCTGCAATTCCTGTAGTAGTGGATCCAGAAGGAGATTCCAGAACATTGGGCCCCCAATTGATCCCTACACACAGCTCTTCGCTGTTGGCTTTGTAACCTCTTCCCCTGCGTACTTGATAGTAATCCTATCTTGTAGATGCTGTGATGCAACGTTACTCGTCAAAAGTTTTCTTCCCCTGACTGTGTCGAACGTTGGTGTAGTCCCTTCGTTAATCCTGGAAGCCCAGCTCTTCTAGAAACCCTAAAACAATTCTTCTCCTGGAATCCTCCTTTGGACTGCCCTATCAGTACTAAGCATTGGTGTCACCGCTAAGGATAATTCTCCTAGTTCCCACACCACGGATAATGGTACGGAACTGCTCCAGATATGGTTAGATATCCTTATGGGGTTCAAAGTAAAACGAATTATATCATTATAGAATAGTCTATCATAGGATAGAATTTTCTTCCCCAATATTTACTACTGACATATTTTCTGCAGTATAGTCTGGACACTTGATCACTTTTATACTTTCATCAAATAAGGCTATGTTAGCTCTGATAACCCCTGCATTTTGTTTAGTTTTTTGGTATATTCTAACCCCTCTGTATTCTCTCATTTTACGAACACTTCCGACATACGGTTCCTGGAGCTGCTAGGGCCACTGGTTTCTTACACTTTTTTTTTTATTGCTGTAGGACAGCAGACAGGCAGACGGCCCGCTTAGAATTTAGCAGTTACCATCGCCTATGGATGTTTGCAACACCAGTGGCATCGCGAACACGCTGCTGTCCCATAAAGGTACTGGAACTTAGGTCACCAGTGCCGGAATACAACACAAGGTTATTATGGCGGCATACTTAAGACCAAAGGTGGTCGCCATCCAGACGGGCTTGAAGCCCTACCACGTAGCTAGGGTGGGTTGTTTAGTCGCCTTTTACGACAGGCCGACCCCGGCCGCAGAGGTTAGTATTCTTTCTCCGCCCCTGCACGGATAAAAGACTCAAGTACTCGCCAATACTCGCCTCAAGAATCAATTTCTGCGTTCTAAGTTGCTTCCGTTGAAGATTTACTTGAAATACCTAGTGTGGCATGTTTATCATACTGATTTGATCACCCGGGAAGCCTCTAGCAGTACGCTACAGTTGCCCTGGCTATTCCATCTCATTTTTCCCTAACAGGGCATCTATCGCTAAAGGCGTTGTGATTTATATCAGGGTATTTTGCTTGTACGCAGTTACAGCAAAATGGAGGCACTGCTGCCATATATTCTGACTTCCAATGAGGTCCGCCATAAGGACTGCACTTTACTACTGGCTGACTATACATAACTTTTTCCTAATTCTGAACCCCAGCCACTCTCATTAAAAAAATATTAAAGTTGGCAACCTAAATATTTATTATTTTAACACTTCCAAAACGGCGTATCTAGAGTCTACCAATAGTGATTATGTATAATATGTATTTACAGAATCATATAAGTATTTTATTAGTTTTCTAGTATCCATATCACAAGCGATATGCTTATTAGCTTTGAATCTAGATGACACTGTTAATTGTAGCGGTATATTTATATATTGTTATTACATTTTACATCTCTGTGTAAAAGCGAATATATAATTACTACCTCCGTGGCCTAACGTCTAAGGCCTGGAGGTCACGAGTTCAATCCCATATATGTTTCTATATATATGTTTCTTTGGTTTAGTTTCAAAAGTATATAATTGGGATTATAACTATATAGTACCCATAGTACAAGCGCTAAATATTTATTTGGAGCTAGATGGCGCTGTAACAGTATATTATAATGTAATTAAATTTTATATGTCTGCATATCATATCGTTTACATAATTATAAAAATACGCAAACAAAACCGCGTTTACGCGCTTACATCTCAATTGACATCATGTTTTTATCGTTATCAAATAAAAAAACAATTATCGTGAGCCATTAATCTGTATAGTAGATTGTGAACGCTTCGTATACTTTTTTAAATTGCTAGTTTTTAACGAGGAAATGGTCTATTCCGCAATTTCGCGCGCTCTTTAAGTTATTCAGTAACTGGCATACTTTTAAAGTATATTCTTGTTCAGTGTTAATTAGAAGTTTGATCGAATAACATATATTCATGTATACACATTTTACCCGTGAATTGAAACATATGTGTGTGTGTGTGTGATTCTGTATTCTATCGAGCGCTCATATATCCTTGTTCAAAATAATACAATTTATATACATGTATTAACGTATATTTTTGTTTTTACGCCATATTACAATGTTTCGTTAATATTGTGTTATTATTATTATTTGATTAAAAAACATCGTGATAGTTTAAAATAATGATAATCAGTTTTTGGGAATCATATTTTGGGAATTATTAAGATCATTTTAACGTCCTTTTTGGTAATTTCAATTGGTTTCAATTATGATTATGTCATGTCATGTCAAAAATTTACGTGTTTACTAATTTTCACTTTCAATATTGTTTATTCAAAACTATATAGCAATTGGATAATATTATTATAGTATTTGTTATAACTTTCACATCTCTTAAGATTATTTACCACATTTATCAGTAACAATGTACAGTAGACGCCACCAGAATTAATCTTATCAGTGAACAAAGTGATTTTATAACTAGTGTCGTTAAATGAATGATATAAATGCCCAATTAGCGTTATCAGTGAAAGTGTTTTAAAATGTCCTTTTTAAACATGGGGACGGGGTTGGAGCTCAGTTTGGACAAGTTCTGGAAGAGTCTCCATGGATACACTGCATTAGGTATTGTTTTTCTTTATATTATTTGCATGTTATCCGTACAGGAGCGGAGGAGTATTCTTAGTATATATAATATGTACTCTACGACCGTCCGAGTCTAAAATTAGTAA
This sequence comes from Malacosoma neustria, assembly GCA_963693495.1. NCBI lineage: Eukaryota > Metazoa > Arthropoda > Insecta > Lepidoptera > Lasiocampidae > Malacosoma > Malacosoma neustria. Next base: position 9,120,746 of record OY856395.1, on the reverse strand, counting down.
TCCCCAAACAAACCACTTCATTTCTTGGAATATTATTATTTGTTTATAGTTTTATAATATAACACTACATATTTGTGTTATTATTATTTATAACCAATTTGTGCATCGCCAGTTACACGCCATCACAAGTTAATTAATAAATGTATTCCACTCCATTATGGGGTTTCCTGGAAGAGATCGCTTTTAGCGGTAAGACCGCCCATTGTATCATTGTAACTTATTCCAGTTTTCATTGCACATAGCTGGTGAACCATAAAGTTTTCGTTTCAATCAATTCATTTCATGTATTTAAATACAAAAGAAAACAAGGTAAATACACGAGAACCTCCTAGTACGTAATAATTACTCACCTGATAATAACACCTATAACAATAGAGTTGAAGGTTGCGGTAATGTATCAAAGCAGCATATAACCTTGGCATCCGACGCGGCCTGCTTTCTCAGACGCATTGCTATGCAGCAACAAATTTAATATACTTACGATATATACCAAATTATAGTAACACGATACGGCTGATGTATTGCATATGGCGACGGTATCTTTAAAATGGCCGCTTTAAGCAGAATTGCTTATTTATTTATTCTTTAGTGAAATACAATTACTTTAAATTATTTATTTGAAATAAATAAATAAGCTAGGACAATTCAGACAGCGCCATCTAGTCCCAAAGCAAATTGCATAGCACTTGTGTTATGATAATTGATATACTGTATATATAGGTATAATATATACTTTTACATGTATAAATACATATTATACTTAATCACAGACGCGAGGCGGGAATCGAATTAAATTTTATGATAAAATTTAACGTATGTAAAAACTAATAGTTTTTTTTATTGCTGTAGACCAGCAAACGGGCTAATTGTCCAGTTTATAGTATTATCGTCACCTATTGATGTGTGCGACGCCTGGGCATCGCTAGCACGCTGCTGTCCGCGTTATATAAAAAAACTGCAACACATCACAAGTTTATTTATCATCCAGATCGGTTTGCAGCCCTACCAACTAGATAGGGCTGTCATGTCGTTTTTTATGTCAGGTCGCCCCCAACTGCGGGGTACATTGGAAAAAAACATCACCAATTTCAACACGATACAGCGACGTGCGGCGTTTGAAATCTGACGTTATTTTACAATAGTGTGACGTGAAATGTTATGACATGAAATGTCTTGAGCGATAGCTCAAGAAGGAAATTGGAATGTAGTAATGCATGAGATGCATGTTGGCAACTCGTGAAAATGATATTTATTCGGTGTTATCAGAGATCAAAACGCTGGCTAGAGGAGAACGAGCGAAACAAATTCCCCGGCGGTTTTTTCGTTGTCTTAACTTATTATCTATAACTTATTCAGAATAAACTACATTTACAAATGTATAATTATATTGGAGAAAACTATAATAAAATTCATTAATTTATTTACAAGGAAGCACCTTGTCTTCTTTTTTTCGCCTTTCCTATATTTTGCATCCGATGTATTCACTTGGCAGTCTGAGATATGTTCTTGGTATGGTCTGATGTAAAGGATTATCGCGCCTTTTTCATAGATGCCCTTTGGAGATTCTTTTTTTTACCAAAACCGCTTAATAAATTAGATGTGGCTAAGTTAGATTTTTACAGGGGATGGAAATGTATCCCCGTTTCTCCCCCATTTGTCCTTTCTTTGGGAGATGGAAATGCATGACGCACACCGCGCCGCGTGTGATCGGCGGTAGTGTGGGACTCCCCGTGTAATGTGTGTACGTCTGTACGTCCTAGGCTAGGGTCGGACGTCGCTCGTATACCCACTAAAGCCAAACCGGTGTCCTTCCCGCGGTTTGAGTGCCGAGGCCGCGGGACACGATTTTCGCTTCCCCGTCTACTCTCCCGTAACCCAAAAAGGAAACTGAAGGATGTCATTCCTATGCTGTTAGTGAACAAAGTAAAAGGAATTATGGAATTGAATGAAATTCAAATGAATGGAATTAAAAACTGTTGTTTACCAGCTAAATACAATTAATATAATTCACTGATCCAATATTCCTCTAATCATCCGACGACTTCCGTGGCATAACGGCTAATGCACGTCGGTGTGCTTGAGGAGGTCACGGGTTCGATTCCCGTCCAGCGTCTAGGTGTTTATGTATAATATGTACTTATTTACATAAAAAATAATATACGTAGTATATCAGTTGTCTAGTATCCGTATCACAGGTGCTATGCAACTTAGTTTGGGACTATATGGTGTTGTGTGAAATGTCCCAATATTTTTATTTATTTCTTTATCCTTTTAATTTGATGCCGGGGCCAGCCTGTCATAAAAGGCTACAAAACAACCCACCCTAGCTACATGGTAGGGCGTCAAGCCCGTCTGGATGGCAACCACTTTTGGTCTTAAATATGCCGCCATAATAACTTTGTGTTGTGTTCCGGCATTAATGACCCAAGTTCCTGTATCCTTATGGTACAGCAGCGTGTTCGCGATACCACAGGCGTTGCAAACACCCATAGGCGACGGTAACTGCAAAATTCTAAGTGGCCGCCAGCTTGTATGCTGTCCTAAATCATTCCATAGTGTACAAATTCATATAATGTATTTCTCTGCCATTGCCACATGTACTATGTACAGCTTTACACCATGTATTTCTGCAATTAAAGATTGATAAAAGTAATATGCAATCAATAATAGATATGTTTCACTGATCTCTAATAAAAGGTCAGCGTGAGTGTGAAGAAATCATGTGCTAATATCACGACCCGTATAATAGATACAATATTATTTGTTTCAATACATTAGCTCCGAATCTCATGCTGCTCGTAAAAAAATGAGTTTAATTCTTTATTATGTAACGGTAACTGTACAATAACAAACTATTGTTGTGTAGTTTTTTTTTAGTAATAATTGTATTATGACGTAATGTGTACACTTTTTAATTTTATTACATGAAAAATACTACACAATATAAATTACTCCATTAACAAACTTGTTTGAAAAAGTATTGTTTTTAAATTAATATTCCCCTACAGGTAAATATGTATGTATGTATCTCATGACATTTTTACAGACATGCAAACTGTCAAAATGATACAAGTCATACAATTGCAGATTCCTCCATGCAGGGGCGGAGTATCTTACTACACTGAATTTGAGTCATTGTGCAATACATTTTAATAATGGTATATTAAAATTGTTGCAGATGAAATTGGCGGCCCCGACAACAACTACAGCATGTCTTCGATAAACTCAAACGGAGATCTGAAGAGTCCTAACGGAACGCCAGAGAAGAAACTGGCCGACGAAGACGCCGAGAAACAACCGCTGTCTGGAGTAAGTTTTCTTCTTGCGCAAATTATTGTTGGATCCGAACACGCGACCCATAAGTTCTCCAAATCTTCATTTGGCTCTCACTTACCTACTATTTGCATGCAGTACACCAAACCTATCCATATACCACAGTCTTATCTCTAGTTAAAAATAGAAAGAATTAAGAGCCAATTAAAAAGTAAAGCTGATGTAATATGTTGTAACGAAAACGGGCTTCCATACGAAAATAAATCCATACAGGGAGTACTGTCTGACCTCTTAATTTTAAAAGAAAAACGAATGGTACCCTTTCTTTACTCAGGAAAAGGAAGAAGGAAATAGACAGGCAACATTTTATCCCTTTGGCATTACTCGGTAAGAAAAGAATTGAATGTTAAAAGATCCGTCCCCCGTAAAAAGCCTCCCGACAGTTGCACCACAAATTCTGATCCCCCACATTTCGCATCCAGGCACGGCAAACTTGCGCAAGTCTTCGCTCCATCGAATTATACTAGTTTCCCAAAACGCGGTCTTCACACCAAGGCTTGTTTGTTCCATCGCCTATCAGTCCTGCAACAGACGTGCCCACCGCTACTTCAGATTGCATATTTCGCGAGCTATGTCGGTCACTGGTTCTCTTACGGATGTCCTTGGAATTGCTTCTGTAAGAGAAAAAAATAAGATAACCCGTTTCACGACGCTGAGGGACTTGAAAATTTGTAGACCAGTGCCACCGCCAGCGCCCATGTCTTGGCCCCGTAGGTCTTCCCTAGTTGAGATTCCCTGTCGTAGAGAATTCTGTATGGACGAAGAATACGCCTCTGCATTGCCTATTTCTTGACTTGCAGATAGCGTTCGAGGCCTATATTGACATCATCCGGGACATGTACCGCAATTCTGATTCCGTGGTTCGGACCGCTGTTGGCGACACAAAATCCTTCCCCATCACTGTCCGAGTACAACAGGGATCTGTCCTTAGTCCGTTTCTGTTCAAAGTGGTATTAGATGTACTGCCACACAGCATCAGAAACTCACATGAGCAGCCACCGTGGTTGCTTATTATGTATGCTGATGATATCACGCTGGCAGATTCGGACAGGGATAGGTTGGTGAGACGTATGAGAGCGTGGAAGGAATCGCTTGAGAACGGCGGTCTGAAGCTCAAGGTGGCGAAGACCGATTACTTGGCCTGCAACTCCACAGATCTCACACCCGTGCGCATAGGCAGCGATACGATCAAGCGCACGCAACAGGTGAAATACCTGGGATCTGTATTTCACGCGTCTGGTGACATTGATTGCTACGTTAAGGCACGCATTGCTGCCGCGTGGGCCAAATGGCGTGAGGTCACTGGTGTCATTTGTGACCCCAAAATACCGGTTAAATTGAAGGGACAGGTCTATAAGACTATCATTAGGCCTGTCCTTTTATACGGGTGTGAAGCGTGGCCAAGCAGACACTGCAAATCACCGAGATGAATATGCTGCGGTGGATGTGTGGAGTAACGAGGAAGGACTACGTTATAAACTCTTCGAAGAAGAAGTCGCCTTCGCTGGTATGGCCACATTTTACGGCAACCGAATTTACGTGGGGAACAAATGCGCAAATTACATTGTGGCAAATGTCGGCCATGCCGCCTCCGCCAGGTCCCGGCAGGAGGGGTAGATCCAAAAAGTGCTGGCTTAACGTAGTAAGGGTTTATATGCGTACCAATGGATTGACCACCAGAGATGCCGAAGATTGTGCGAAGTGGAGAAGAAAAAGTCGTAAATCGGACTCCGGGCGCTGAAGCGAGAGTTTCCGTTACAACCGGGATTCAGCGCTAAGGTTATGATGAATTAAAATTAGTTCCTAAATTTAGTTGTATGTGTTGATTTTTTGACAAATTTTAATTAATCCTATGTTATTTCTATTATATTTAATCAGCCAAAAAACATCTGCAGGTGAGAGCTCCAATGATAGCTTTGTTAAGTATATAAGTACGTTAAGTTGTGACGATCTCAGCACCCACTAATCCAACTTGTCAAACTGAAGTGCAGGGGGTTTCTCCGTGCAGGGGTAGAGTGATAATATTAACCCCTTGTGACCGGAGTCGGTCTGTCGTAAAAGGCGCCAAAACAACCGTAGCTACGTGGTACGGCCTCAAGCCCGTCTAGATGGCAACCATTCTTGGTCTACAAGTATACCGCCATAATAACATTGTGTTGTGTTCCGGAATTAGTGAAATAGATTCCTGTACCTGGGGTATAGCAACGTGTTCTCAGTGCACCTAGCGTTGCAAACATCCATAGGTAACTGCTTGCCGTCAGCCTGTCTATTATTCTTCATCAAAAAACCGCACCTGGCCTGACCGGTGCTGTTATTTAAACACGAAGTAATAACGTTATTATTTAAAACTGGAAACTACGTAATATCCGTCCTATATTACCTCAAATACTAAATTTAGGTCCGGCTATGATATAATTCAAAATGATTCACAAAATTCCATCGTTTTGTATTATCGTTATTATCAATTTTTTTCGTATTCCAGTTATCGTCATTATCAATGAACGTATACCACGTAACCGATTTCTCAATAAATAAGATATTATTTTCTATATTACCGTAATTTTGATAATTTTTCACCTATAAGTTGATTGTACAATTTATTTAGTTGTTGATTGCGGAACGTTAAGTTGTGAAATGGTTGCGAAAAATTTAACGGCCCGATCGTGTTTTCAGTTGACAGTTTTTATAGTTTAGTCTACAGTATTGGTTGGCTTTTATTTTATAATAATTTGGTGTGATAGTATTCTGTGATATTATTTTAATGTAATCATTAGTTATTTTAAACACTCGTTCAATTTTAATGTGATTGAATTACACATAAGTCTGAGTACAGCTGTTTAATATAATAAGTGAAGTGATTTTTTTGCTATCTTCCAAGTGTCTATGTGACCGAAGTTAGCTACATATAAGTGTTCGGGCGAAGTATAAAATGACTTCAGACGCAGAAGCGGGTGAATCCCTTCAGCCTGTCATCAGGCGGGCAGAAGATGTTAGTATTTTTACTTGTATTATTTACGTACGTGAAACACGTGACGCATTTTTACGATTTTATTTAATATTTATTTAATGAATTTAGTACCTTTGAATAGTTACACTTTTGTGTGTTTTATATTGATCTAAGACGAAAAGTTTATTTCATTACCTCCGTGGCGCAGCGGGTTTAATACACATTATAACGTCTAAGGCTGTCATTGGATCGTTTCCCATCCAGATTTCGGTTGTACTTGTATAATATGTATTTAGAATTTTTTGCTTTTATATAAGTTGATAAAAAGTTTAGTTTAATTAATTCCTAGAATTATCTAAAAATTCCAATATATAAACGTATTATAGTTAGAATTCTGAATTCATAACCAATATACAGGTAATATAATCAAATACTGTATCCATTTAAATAATTCAAAACGTGTTACTGAGTTATTAATTACTTGTTTCTTATTTAAATATTAATTATTTAAACTATTAACATAGGCCAATGGTCAACTATCATTTAAATCTAAATTAAGTAGTATTTATGGGTAGTAGAAGTGAAAAACCTATCCTACCTATCCTAACCTAAGTTCACTGCTGGACGTAGACCTCTCCCAAGACATGCCACAGAGCCCTATCTCCGGCTCGTTGCATCCAGTCCTTGCAAGCCATTTTACGCAGATCGTCACCCCACCTCGCCGCTGGGCGTCTTACGCTACGTTTGCCGAGTCGCGGTTTCCATTTTGTAAATCTCCGTTGTGTAATGTCACAGGTGTTCCGAGATGTGCAAGCCATCCTCTTTTTTTATTACTGTGGAACAGCAGATAGACTAACGAACCACTTAATAGAAAGAAGTTACAGTCGCCTATGGATATTTACAATGCCAGGGGCACCGCGGACACGCTGCCGTCGGTGTAGGGGGACTGGTACCTACGTCACTCACGCCGTACCACAACTATTATTATGGCACCTAGACGGGTTTGCAGCCCTAAGACCTAGCTGGGGTTGTTTTGTCTCCTTTTACGAGATGCTGCCCCCAGCTGCAGAGGTCAGTATTCTTACTCCGCCCCTGCACGGAGTAAACCAGATTCTTTAGACAATATAGAATATTGATTAATAAAAATGATAACATAATGCAGGATACGTTTATCTAATCTACGTAACAGATAAATCATTCATATTAGTGAAGTCAACATTTCCAGAGCATACACACGTATTACCTCCCCGAATCTGGCCGCGAAGTAGCCCCTGCCTATCACCACTTCCGTGGAGAGCGGGGTACCCGTGGCGGTCCTGGCATATAGGTCCGCCTTTAGTAGCAGACCCCTTCACAGGTGCATCTTCCTCTGACAAGGAGGCTCCGAGGTCATTTCCCCCCACGGAGCTTCCCCTCTAGGGGAAGTCCAAACCCCTCTAGGGGTCTACCTAAATCCCTCTTGCGCTTGCCCAGGACAGAGGGAAAGAGGGAGTATTCATTCGGGAGCTCATGCTGCTCGAAATTGTCCGAAAGGACACCTCTGAGCGGACTGAACCATCCTAAGTCCTCGCCACCTAACAAACTCTCACCGCTCTTCGCGGGCAACTGCTCCAAAACCACCGGAGGGACGTCATTTCTCTCGTGAAATGTGGGTCCCACCAGAATACATAGGGCCCATGCCTGCGCCCGAAGGCGTAGGGAAGGTTTCTCTACCCTGTCGGGTGGTTCCTCCCTGGGGTAGTTCTCTTTCATTTTTCGACATTTTCAAGCATTTTTGGGGTGTGGCGCTCGGGATCGGATTTTCCCCCCAGGCCATGCACCCCATCGGCGCGCCACAGGACCTTAGGCTTCAGGTAGGCTGTTATAGGTCCCCCAGCTCCAGCCTACAAAGCTGGGGGATTCCAGACGAGACTCGCATCCCCGCCGCGTAGCATTCAGGTATGGGTACGACTACCTGACAACACCCCAGGGCAACCAAGGAATCGGCTAGAGTCCACCAGGACCGTCCGACAGCGAGGATACGATTCCAGCCCCAAGGAACACTCTCTGTGCAGGCGCAGTCGAAGTGAGCATGGTTGCGTCTACCGAAACAAGACCCGGGACCCAACCAGCATTCGCAACGCACAGAGACCGAAGTTGGGAAAGGATGTTCCGTCGCTTTAGATGGGAAGGGAAGTGAGGCGGTGGATGCTTGGGCACCTCGGGTACGCACACCAGTGCACTCTTCGGACAGAGGAATGCCCCTGAGGGGTTATCTAGTACCCGTAACACAAATGCTATGCTACTTCGGCACTAGATGACGCTGTGTGAATTGTTACACTATATTTATTATTATTAGATATTCACCTTGTGCAGGGAAATGTGTTTAAATTTCTTATTTTAATTATAATATTAATATAAACAATATTTTGATCGTGAAAAAAAAGAAATTCTGAACCTCATTTGTATTGCAATGAGGTTGCATTAGAATCTATCATTAAAACAATTTGTCAGGGATTTTAAACGCCTGTTCTTTTTCATTCATTTTAACGTTATTTATTTAATTAAAAATATGAATTTGGAATCCGTAAAAAGAAGATTAGAGAACAACCTTGTACGATCCTTGTAAATCTTGGAATCATTTGAATTATTATTATTATTATATTGTAATTTCCTTGAGGAAAACTAGACGTTGAAGTGTTAAAGATATGAGACATCCACACGGAAATGGTTCCTCGTTATTGATAAGGAAACACGCACTCATTGTTAATCCGTGTACATGATGGCTAATTGTGTGTGACTTTGACAAGTTAGTAGGGTTGTCACAATTCAAAGACAATACAGCAGGACTGTTTCTTTTTTAGGTAATTCTTGATTAGGTATACACGAATGACCAATAAAATGCATTATATTGCGTAAAATAAACTTTTTTTGGATCCCAGTAGTTACTAGACAATATATGTCTGGGGACCAAAATAAATAGCCGTTATATGCCTATCCAAGTGGACGGCAACGCTGCAAATTTCCCGCCCAACTCGGATCCTAGTATTCGGCTGAGTTCATTGACCTGAACTACGTAAATGGTGATCTTGTCTCATGAATTCGTTACCTACCGAGTACAGAGAATGATGTCAAATTGCCTAATATGGGTATTATAACATAACAGTCACGTACTGACGGCAAAGGAAAATATCGTTAGGGAGGAAAAAGTGTAACTTCAATAAAAACGACATGGTTTTTTTTTCATTGTGACTAACCCTGACTACCGTCATTCCGACTCCTTAGTCAGATTGTGACTCCCGTCATTCCGACTCCTTAGTCAGAGCTAGCTGTATATTTTATTCATTTTGTGAATAACAGAACAAAAATAATTTCCTATTTTTACTTTTTAATTTTTACGTCTGCCCTGCCCTGTATCTCATCTTCTTAATTTTGTACTTAATTTAAATCTCTTCTTCTTTACAGATGAGATACATCTTTAAAGATGTATCTCATCTTTTTAATTTTGTACTTAATTTAAAGATTTAATTCGCCCGCGATAGTATTTATCGTGCATTTACTATAAAAATGTTTTGTTTGTTACAGAAAATTGAAGAAAAATGGTACAACACGCTAATGCAGGTGGCGGTGCCATTCTTCATTGCAGGAGTTGGAACTATTGGGGCCGGTATCGTGCTTGGAACAGTTAGAGTAAGTATTCGCATAGTCCGCCATCATTATCTTATCATTTTTTTTAATCAGCTAATGTAAATACACAAGTAGATAACAAAAATTTATATGTACAGTGGCGACATCTCCTAATGCCGAAATGAAAACTCTAGCCAGCGCCTAGTCCATTGTTTAACAGTTTTTAACAGACAGGCTTAATTGGGCTCTTTATTTATTAGATAAGTTACAGAATGTATTCAAAGTAGTCATGTCTTGTGTCAAAATACAACCATACTTATTTACTTATTTAATATTGTAAATGTGAAAGTAAGTTTGTTTGTTACGCTTTCACGCGAAAACTACTTAACCGATCATCATGAAACTTTGTATACATATTCTTGGAGGTATTAGAAGTAACAGGATACTTTTTATTGAACAAAAAAATATAATTACGAAGATATTTCCCTTTCTCATTTTGTTTCGATTTAATTTTGCCTGTAAATCGCCGAGCGGGGCGGACGTGTTCGGCTAGTTAAATATAAAATAACTTATAACAATAAATGTACCTAATAAGTATAATGCACATAAACACCGCTCGGTTACGTCTGGCTTACCATATACTGCTATTCTACAAATAGTATAAAATTAATGTTTATTTTGTTATATTATATTTTAAAACAAACATCATTAATGACTGACATCATTATGATTATTACAGTAATATAAATATTCTTCATCATAATATTACTACTCATTTATAAATTTTAATTCTACAACTAGAAACCAGGGTACAAATCTACCTCGTCAACATTTCAAACTACGTTTCGAAGTTAGAAATATTATCGACCTAAGACTGAATAGTTTATTCTCTAACTTTAATATGAAAAAACAAAAATATATAAGTACTTATACAATCAGATTACTGCTCTCAGAACGGTTTTTACAATTACAATACCAATAAGGTTACCCAAATATTTTCCCCAGTTTGTTGTTTACAGGTTAAAAAAATACTTTTGTAGTTCTATGGTCAATTGTAAACGTGAAGTGCAACCTTTGCCTAGGCCACGCTATAATAATGGCCAAGTCATCCTTCATTCAGAATACGGGAGATTTTTAGTGGGTAGGCGCGAAGAGTTCCATATATCCCGATTCCCCCGTAGGTGCAAAATGAGTTTTCCCCAAAACAAGATGTTGCCATTAGGAAAAACAGCTACTAAAATTTTGTCGAAACGTCAACTTAGATCGAGAAAAACGCTTTTAAACCCAATAATACATAATTTTATAAATGAACTAACTGTGCCCGCGACTTATAATATTGACTTTGGGCAGAATTTTTTGGGTATATCTTATGATTTATTTTGGATTATAAACCCTATAAACCCTAAAATATAAATGAAATATGCAAACAGTCAGTATTATCGAATGCAACTGTTACGCCATGCGCCTCCGAAATACGTACGTTGGAACCTACAAAGTCCAGTCTAAGCTCCCTCCCTATTTCATATGATTGATGACATAAATCTGAGGTTAACTTAAATTGGAAATTCAACCTACGATGTCCTGCTTAAGCTGTACCCTATTTCATATGATTGATGATATAAATCTGAGGTCAAATTGGAATATGAAATTTCCGAAACTGTTGTTCCGAAATGTTTAACAAAAACTATTTTTTTTTTTCTAAAAAAAAATAGCCTAAGTTACTCCTTGATACATCAGCTATCTGCCAGTGAAAGTCCCGTCAAAATCGGTGCAGCCATTTCAGAGATTAGCCGGAACAAACAGACAGACAGACAGACAAACAAAAATTGTAAAAAATGTTGTTTTGGTATATGTACCGTGTATACGTCCGAATGCACTTAGTAAAAAGCGGATAATTTAATATTACAAACAGACCTTCCAATTTTATTTATTTGTATAGATCTTTGTAGGATCTTTCTAATATTCCTATAGAAGCGACAGTGATCGGCTTAAGGCTTATATGGCGCTGTGTGAATTGTCAAAGTATATATTTATTTATGTATTTTATTCCTTTCAGGATTGGGATGTCTTCATCAACGTGTCAGCAATATTTGTATTAGTACCATCGCTCTCAGGTTTAAAAGGTAACTAGTTCATTATCTTCTGCCTGTAAAATGACTTTAATCCATTACTTTTGTAGTGAATTTTCTTTCTTAATCACCACTTCACACTGTATTTGACGAGTAGTTTTTAATGTTTTTTTTTATTGCGTAGGACAGCAGACAGGCTGACAGCCCGCTTAGAATTTAGCAGTTACCGTCGCCTATAGGTGTTTGCAACGCCAGTGGCATCGCGAACACGCTGCTGTCCCTTAAGGGTACAGGAATTTGGGTCACTAATGCCGGAACACAACACAAGGTTATTATGGCGACATACTTTAGACCAAAGGTGGTCGCCATCCAGACGGGCTTGAGGCCCTACCACGTAGGGGTAATGTATACTATTATCACAAGATGTAGCTGTAGTCTAAGCGATTTAATCTATGGCCTGTATTTACGCATGCCTACGCTGTCTCGTGTATATGTGAAAGCCACATAAAATGCATATTTCTACCATTTCATAATATACAACGTGCTTTTGATTCATTCGTGTGAGCCGGGCCATTTAGTGGATATGTTTTTTCACGGCTCTCCAAAAGAATCATTCAATATGAAAACATTTATTTTCTATTCTCGCTATGAGACTTCAATCATTATTTTGCGACAAGAGTCTCTGTCATTTGTCTCAACCTCGTGCGTAACACGTAATCATAGCTCGTAATTGCCGGTGATTGTCCACGGACAAAGAAACTTCAATACCAAGCATTTGTAATGCATTAGTGCGTGTCTATATACACAGGAAGTGTTGTGATTTTTAATCGCACGTATTTTAAAGACGAGCCTCTAGATGACAACCAATATCGTAGGGTTTTTTTTACAAACGTACAATTTGCAAGTTTTTATGTTACATTTTATATTTTATTTATTTATTAACTTCAGAATTATGATACTATGTTCAACATAAAACTAATTATGTATGTATAGTGCTATTACAAACAGGTCCGCCTATCTTGTGTCTCCAAGCGGTGCTTACCAGTCCCTTCTTAGAGCGTTTTCTTTGAGTAACTTTTTTTTTAAATGGGATTAAACTGGTAAATATGTCATTATTAAAAAGTTTATGGTAATATAATTTCTTTGAAGTGTTTCCAAGTACATTTTATATGTCGTATATGTAATAACAGTTTTGTTATACGTTTAATTTTAATTAATTTAATTTTATGCATTCTACATATAAAATTCCGTCAATACAATCTGGTTATGTGTAAATTGTTCGTGAAAAATAAAATAGATGCGACTAAAAGTCGCGTCCATAGATGCATATCCTAAATACAAGACAAATACACATTTAAGCCGTTACAATGACTAGTATGAAAATAATCGACTGTGAAAACATTCAAAGACGCCAAGAGGGTAAATAGATGTTTTTTTATGACGAAAATTGCTTGAAAATATTATAATATTGTGCCGGATTTTTTACAAATACCTCAATTGACTTGTCAGTTACCCATTTAGGCTTTGAGGGTAGTTCTAAATTCGCCTTGTATTTTATTTAGGGCTAGACAACGGTTATCGTAACTGAGAATGTCAACAGTGAATCCCTATAGTGGTCTCTAATCTCATTTAGGATGCAACAGGGATTCGCGACTAAGAGAATGATGCAGGGCATTTTTACAGTTCTGTTTCTGTCCTCACACAAGTTCTTTCTCCTTCCATTCTCCTCTGTTAGCTGTCACCTCAACATACACACCTTTTTCCTCCCCTACTTTTGTATCCACCCTCTGTCATTTCTAGCATATTCCTTGTCATATGGCATGTCATACCTTTACATTACATAGCTATACCACGCTAGTCTGTTTCTTTTCAGCATCTCAACCATTGCCACCCCTTTCAAAATTTCCCTGATATAATTTCTAATTTTATCCCTATTGTAAATAATTTATTGTAAAGAAGATGTAGTGACAAAAATTGAGAAAGGTATGCTGAGATGGTTTGGCCATGTCGAGAGAATGACTGAAGAACGATTGACGAAAAAAGTGTATAAGGCGAGTGTGAATGGAAGTGTTGGAAGGGGTAGACCTAGGCGGACGTTTCGAGACCAGATCAGGGACGTCTTGAAAAAAGGCCAGGTCAAGACCCTAAACCGAAATAAGTATGTAAGGATCGTAGTAAGTGGAAAGTAGTGGTCTCTGCCTACCCCTACGGGAAAAAGGCGTGATTATATGTATGTGTGTATGTACGTATGTATGTAAATAATTCCTAGAATATGTTATAAATAATTAATCATTCATTCAGTCATTGGAAGTAGCCTCGGCGACGTGCGTCTCCTTCAATATTTTCTGTGTCTAGCAACTCTTCGTTAGTTTATCCTACACATTACATTAAATACACATATCTCTTTCTAGTTTACTCCCCCCATTCTTTTTCATCCTAGGGTACAATTCAAATTTTAGCGGTCTTTGTCTATTTTTTCGAGCAAATACTCATTTCCGAGTCCCCCGGACCGCGGGGGAGTTGGGGAGTATGTGGAACTCGGTAGAGTACCCATTAAAAACCTCGCTGTTCTCCTGTCACCTAGTAACTGGGCTGAAAGACAACTGACCTGTTAATGCCATAGTCCAGGCCGACAGTGGCCCGCCTCTTATGTCCGGGCGGGCCTATTCAATTGCGTGTGTAAGGATTTCCCCAGTCCTTGTCTTACTAACAGGTCTGGTCATTTACATTTTAATGTATGGATTCTAGTAATAAACTGTTATTTTAATGTTTTTATTGCTGTTGGACAGCAGACAGGCTGACAGCCCGCTTAGAATTTATCAGTTACCGTCGCCTATAGGTGTTTGCAACGCCAGTGGCATCGCGAACACGCTGCTGTCCCATAAGGGTACAGGAACTTGGGTCACTAATGCCGGAACACAACACAAGGTTATTAAGGCGGCATACTTAAGACCAAAGGTGGTCGCCATCCAGACAGGATTGGGGCCCTACCACGTAGGGTGGATTGTTTTGTCGCCTTTTACGATAGGCCGACCCCGGCCACAGAGGTTAGTATTCTTTCTCCGTCCCTGCACGCATAAAATATAATTATTTTTCTTATTGTTATATTTGATATTCTAACTTATAATTTTATCTTTATTTCCTCCTTCCACTACCACTTGCAGATAAAAAACAATTCTAAATAGAAATCGAAAACAAAGACACGGTAGTATCACTTCATTGTTTTTGAATTAGAAACACGTTTTTCATTGAACGTTAATCAGATTTTGATTATCAGTTCACACTATAATTTCACAACGTGCGATAGACATATAGATAGCCACTTGAAAAGTACTTGGAAATAGTATTAGTCAATACATTTTAATCTTTAGATTAAATTATTATTGTACACTTAGTTTTCTAAGGACCCAGTTAAAGATATCATTAATATAATAAAAATTAATAACGGCTCATACTACGTACGTACCTGTCTGTAATGTTAGTACCGGTGACCAACCTAGAAATCCCAGCTTCGAACCCCATGATGAACCCCTCTGCGTCCGGGGACGGCTATCATAAAAAGCTATATGGTAGGCCCGTCTGGATAGCAAACACCCCTGGTATATAAGTATGCCGCCGTAATAACTTTGTGTTGTGTTCCGGCGTTAGTGACCCAGGTTCCTGTACTCCTATGGGGCAGCGACGGTGACTGCGTACTATTAAGTGGGCTGTCAGCCTGTCTGCTGTTCTACAAAAATAAAAAAAATTATAGCATAATTACCATATCTTGAAGGCAATGGAAAATATCATGGTGAAACCTGCATACCGAAATGACAAATGTGAAACCCTCCAATCCGCTTGGATAAGGCTGGCCTCCCTCCGTTCCCTCTGGAGGAGGCCCAAGCCTAATTATGAGATGCTAAGGGGTGTTAGTTATAATTCATAACGTCCCACTGGGTGGATCTCCTTTTAGTAGGACATAATACCCGCATATCCAAGGACGATTAGCAGATTTAACATATTATATGATCTCCGTACAAAGGTTCCCTCACCGAAATTATGATAGTGACAATCGAACCTCCGTGTAACCCCTAGATTGGTCTCCGATTAATGTACCACTTGACCACCATACACGTACGCTGAGATAATCATCACAATAGACGTTGTTGCTAGATAATTATAAAAGATATTTCTATTCGTTAAAATTTAAAATGTGTTACAGGTTTTTTAACACAAACAAACAAAACATTTTCTTATTATATTTATATGTACTAACATAAGTGCTTCATGTGAGATACGAACATCGTTTCACTGAACTGTTTTATTATTACAAAGGAACAATAAAGCTGGCATTTCAAGTACTTTTAAACCACTTGTAAAGTAAGTATTTTTTAAAACATAGCTATTTCATTTGACGGGTTATTCCCCTTTGTTGTTTACGTACATACAATACGAGTATTTACATATTTTGTTGTTTACACACGTGTATAAGTAAATGAAATAATGTTTTATTGACTATTGGAGATCGAGTATGCTATATATACGTACCCCCATACCTCATTTCTCTTAATTGCAACACTTGTATATTCATTAATATTACTATTAGTTATTGCATTTATATTTATCATATATTTACAGTTTTATACCATATACTACATATATATTTATTTGTATAAGATTATATTATTGTTTGTTTTGTTCTATGTGCTAAGTTAAGGTGTAATGTCTGCCGTACCGTTACCTTATGGGCCTTATGTGCCTTATGGGCTCAGCGGAAGATCAGCGCTGGTCAACTGACTAGCATTATGCTGAGTCTTATGCCCCTTTTAGGACAAGTTTTGTTTTAAGTTCAATTTCATTATAACACTTAGTTTTATATTAGTTTAGTTGTCCTAAATAAAAATTATTTTCTTTCTTTCTTTCTTTCCATACGTATTAATTACTCCTCAAAGGTCTTCTAAACTACCGGTTATATAAGATTTGCTTAGATTGGAGCATGTGTTGTTAGGAGTAATTATTGAAGTGAAAACTTCTTTAGCGGCGTTGTGCACTTGTTTTGTGATGGGTAAAAAATATTAAACTCGCGTCAGGTCACGTGTCCTGATCAAAAATTCATAAGATTCGTAAGATGGAGTTTTGCTCTAGTAATTCCAACCTTATAAATAATGACTTAAGGTTTATTTTATAATGTAACTTTTAAATGATTGCATTGCATTACTTATACATAATTATCTATTCGAATTGCGACTTTATAACAATGAAATACAGTTGAGTTTTTGAAGCGAAAACTTCTTTAGGTGCATTGAGCACTTCATGGGTGAACAATTTTTGGTTTGTAAAGATGTGTTAATGACCAATTTAAACTTTAAATAATAAAATAAACTTTATATAAATTTTAATGCTTGATCATAAACAATATTTTATGAACCGAAAATAATAATCTAATAGCTCGACGATACAATTCACAAATTATTTAGTTTTCACTTCTATCGGCAGTCCCCAAAGATTGCCACGCATGTTTTTTTTTTTATTTATAAGCTAAAGGAACAGCGCTATTGCTAAATGGTCGCACATGGACCCCAACCTAGAGGTATCAGGTGCGAATTTCGCCATAGCATGCAGTTGAATGGCATCAGTAACCCCCCAGTTCGCCTTGGACAAGCGTGGCGGGTATACTGTTGCATTCCTTGTAGGGGAAGAACTGATTTGAAGTGAGACTGAATGTCCTTACAATACATTACACGATTCGTATGAGTTAACAGTATAGTACATAATAATTATGTCACATAACACCTTCTAGGGTGGTTTTGTAGCGTAAATATTTATAGAAGTCGGCTTGAACACTGAAAACATAATTGTTTAGAATTATTCACATAGCGTCAAATGTTTTTATAAACAATTCTCGTCTGGCCCATGTGATAACCATAATTTATTCATGTTGCAAAATGTGTGTAATGGTATGGTAAAATCTGTATATTTTGTCGTGTCTGTTGAATGTATAATGTGCTTTTAATAAGTTATGGATATAGCCCTAATTGCGTTCCTTTCCTGGCGTGGTACTCGTAGTACGTGGTCGCTGCAGGAGGTCGGACGACGGCAGGAATCTAACCGATGAGCTGGACGTCGGTACGCAGTTCGTTTGATGGGAAGACGTTCCGTACAACATTACGTTACAATATTACATAGTAGTCAGAGGTATACCAATGGACACACATCTGCGGTGACGAAGATGTTTTTACCAGATCTGCCACATGCGTATAGTAAAGTGAGGAAAACACGAATAAATCCGCATTTTGTTCAAGCTCTCACCGGACATTGCTTATATGCACAAATTTAAATGCAGTGAATTATCAGTGGACAGGACTACCTTTTTTTATTGCTGTAGTAGTGTCTGAACTAGAATTTAGTAGTTACCGTCGCCTATGGACGTTTGGAAGGCCAGTGGCATCGCGGACACGCTGCTGTCCCATAAGGGTACAGGAACTTGAGTCACTAATGCCGGTACACAACACGAGGTAATTATAGCGGCATACTTAAGACTAAAAGTGGTCGCCATCCAGATGCGGATTGAGGCCCTACCACGTAGCTAGGGTAGGTTGTCACCTTTTACAATAGGCTGACCCCGGCCGCAGCCGCAGAGATTAGTATTCTTTCTCCGCCCCTGCACGGATAGACCTAGATGCGAATGTAGTGCAGAAAGCAGCGAAATGATTCAGCGCTTCTGGTTTGACTGTCCAATCCATGACAATGGCTGAAATGATCTGGAAGTGGCCACCACTACAAAAGTCAGGAAACAAAGCATCGCTGAATTGATGGCGAGAGTGTACACTAGGCCGATTCTGCAGGCATTCTGTATTGTGAAGAGGACAATAAAAAGAAATTCAACGCGATAGGCACGTTTATCTGTTTTTCTTTTTTCTGAAGCAGTGGGGAAAAGTAAGCCCAATTTGAAAAAAAATATTACATACTAAATTAAGATCATGTTAGGAACTCCCGCATCAGAGGCAGTTCAAATCCTTGACATTGCGGATATCATGTACCACGTTTTCGGGAATCGGCTACTTTATGTTGCCCTAGCAGAAGGGGAGCAGGACTCACTACTAGGGCTGCCGAAGACTGTGCGAAGTGGGGAAGAAAAAGCCAGAAAACGGACCCCGGGCACCGAAGCGGAAGTTTGGGTTGCAACCGGGATTGAACGCTAAGATGATAACGCTACACTAAAGCTGCTAATGATAGTCATAATAAAATTAATATAATCAAAGTAAACCTTTATAATATTACTTATCAATAAAACAGTATTATAAAGGTTTATTAATCAATGGAAATGGATATCGAAGAACGTGCGAAGTTCAGAAAAAGAAGTCGGAATAATTTAGAAGAAAAGAAACGTAACCTGATTTAAAGGGAAGAAGGCACAGCTGATTTTGAAGTGTCTATATGTAGTTGGTATGTCGTACGGTGTCCGTTCGATTCCTGTGGATGATGTAGTATATTTCTCCAAATAGTATATTCTATAGCCTATGTGTGGGTTGCCGTACGATAAGAACATTGGACGTAATGAAGGGAAACTTAAATTTAAAAATACACTGTTTTGAGAACGCGCCCTTACATCGATAAGTGTGCCCAATAGAATTATCAATTTGTAGAAAAACGTTATTGACATAGTTTAATTATAAATAGAAAATAAATCTATTTTTGAAATCTAATCCGTAAGGGCATGAGATTTATCAAGGGCAGATAAGACATTACAAATATCTTCAGCAGATACGAAGAGACACAAAATACTGCACAGTACAGAAATACCAGTTCATAAAACTCGCCATACATTTGTATTGTCTTCAGCAAATGTATGCGTTACAGATGGTTTCTTATTTTTCCCATTCAGCCGAAAAAGCGAAAAAGTATCTTGTCCTACTAGACTCGAGATTTAACTCAAATAACCACGGCATAGCTTAGATGCCTCATAATTTAATATTAAAACATAACTACCGTATATTAACTATTTATGAAAACATAACAAAGCAAATTTGGCCAACGGTACGGAATAAATCTCTAATGCGCTTTAGCTTTAGATATACATTTTCTAAGTCAAGATCCGAGTGTTGATCCATTATGGCGGTATCTACATATAAGCTCCACATTGTTATGTAAATAACCACAACACTTTTGCTCAGCTCAGCTCTTTGCATTATTTTGCTTCTTCCTGCCCTTATCCCGACTATTTGGGGTCGGCACAACATGTTCTTTCCTTCCACTCTCCTCTGTTAACTGTCATCTCAACATTCACACCCTTTTTCATCATGTAATCTTTTACGAAATCTATATCTTTTCTTTGGTCTAGTATCCATCTACTCTCATTTCTAGCTTCCTCCTTGTTACATGATGCTCCTCTCTTCGTATTATATGGCCATACCAGGCTAAGGATTATTGTCGCCACAATAACCTTGTGTTGTGGCGTAAGTGACCCAGGAAACACTTCTCGTGAGTGGATGGCAGTGTGTCAGCATTACCGTTGACGTCGCAAACATCTATAGGTGACGGTAAGAAAAAAAAATAACTGCTTACTATTAAATGGGCTGGTAGCCTGTCCTGTATTGCTGTAGCAATAAGAAAAGATAACATATCCGTTTCGAAGCGCAGAGTATGAACCTTAATTTCTATACACTCGTTCTTTTATATCTTGAAGTCTGCCTAGAAATGATAAAACAATATAATTTATTTTAATTTGATTTTATCGTTTTTGGAAAATCCAGCATGCTTATAAATTGCATACCGATATGTAGATAAGATTATTTCAAGTAGCACAGGCGTAACGCTGATTGTGTTTTGGAATTTACGAAAGATCAATGTCATTATGGAATTCTACTACAGTTGTAATATTTAAAATGTCGTCTAAAACACGGAATTCCCAAAGTGAACGATATCGACCTCTCGTGGTTGAAATCTGTTTTTCTGTGCCTAAAGCTGTTTCATAAACGAAAATTTTGGGGGTCGAGGAGGTCTAACAATCGAACCCTATTAATTATCACAAGTTCTTATTTTATTGAAACTTTCCTGATACTGTATGTGTTACGTGTATCAGCTTGTTATAAGAATTACTAACATTTTAGTAGGTAGGGACTAATATTTTGTATCAATAGGAAAACAACTAGAGATAAGATTTTTAAAATAACTTGGCTGTGGGGGTCTGAGGTAGGGATGTGCGATATTTATCGATATCGTTGAAATATCGACATTAATCTCCGAAATATCGATAATTGTAACTTTAAAATATCGCCATATCGATATTTTTAACATGATATCGGGTTATTCTCGAAATATCGAAACTCGATCACATTTTCGATTAGTACTCTTTTGCTTATGTAAAAAAAATTTAATTCATAAACATCGATATAGTTTTTTTATGAGCAAACTCAGCAGAGTAGCATCCCTATTTTACCTTCTCATTAAATGAAATTAAAATAAATTCAGTCAGTAGTCAGCTCAGTTCTGAGTTCTAATAAACATTGTTATTTTAAAAGAATTTAAGAGCAATATTTAATATTATTTTTGTATTTTTAATAAGATAAAAAATATGATGTCTATTATTTCTCACAATATTTTTTGCACATAACATACAGTTCACCATGGTTTTCGATCGATATTATAAAATATCGATATTTTGTACCCGATAATATCGAATTATTGATATCTAGCTATCGATATCATTATCAATTCCAATATTTATATTTTACTAATATCGCTCATTCCTAGTCTGAGGTATTAGGTAATTTTGGAAAAGGGGTCTCTTGCCCAAAACAGTTTGCGAATCCCTGGTCTAAAAGGCACCTTAAAGTGTTTCTTACCAGCTCGTCAATGTCCACGTATATATTATTACTCTCCAATGAATCCCTGTATATCACTCACACTCGACCGTGGCGCTTGTTTTTATAGGGACGTCATGACAATTTTACATATACATGTATCGGAATATTGTAAATGCATTCGTAGACTAAATCGCATACACTACCTCTATGATATCCTGGGCCCGATTTAACCTGCAAGATATACGGGGTTTGCTGCACATTGTTTAAGAATGAACGAGACCCTTACATAAGGTTTTCCTTTTAGGATTGGGGGAGGTGAGTGGTTCAGACAGTAACAGTCGCTTCAAAAACCAAATAAGATGAAACTATTTGCTTATATGCTGTTATCTTCAAACTTCGGAGTACTGGGTCCAATTTAGGGTCACAAGGAACTGATGCGTGATGTTTTCGTAGCTATTAAAGTAAATACATAGGTTGTCCATTGTCTTTTCATCTCAAAACCCCATCCGTTGAGCAGCATTACTTTCGTCTACAAGTATTTGGAATCCCCTTCTTAATTCTATAGAATATTTATGACACCAATTTGTCCTCAGGTAATTTGGACATGTGCCTAGCTTCAAGACTGTCAACGCAAGCAAACCTTGGCAATATGAAATCTGGCAGAGAAGTCATATCCATGGTCGTCGGAAACATATCACTCGTGCAGGTCAGTATTGATTTCATAGGCTTCAATACATTCATGGCATGTTCACTGGTATTGTTAGGGACTGCAGAAGAAAGAAGACTGGATGAATTACGTTTACTAGATTTTTACTAGATCACCGGTATGTGTAACCCGCAAACCGGTGTTGAGCTAGTGTAGATAGAGAGTACAGTGTCAGTTGCCTCTAGTGGGTGTGCCGTCGTGGCGCTGGGTGACCGTTATAAGATTTTTTTATGTTGTAGGACAGCAGACAGGCTGACGGCCCGCTTAGAATTTAGCAGTTACCGTCGCCTATGGGTTTTTGCAACGCCAGTGGCATTGCGAACACGCTGCTGTCCCATAAGGGTACAGGAATTTGGGTCACTAATGCCGCAACACAACACAAGGTTATTATGGCTGCATAGTTAAGACCATAGATGGTCGCCATCCAGACGGGCTTGGGGCCCTACCACGTAGCTAGGGTGGGTTGTTTTGTCGCCTTTTACGACAGGCCAACCCCGGCCGCAGAGGTTAGTATTAGATTAGGACGGAGAACCCCACATAATCACGTTTGCTTCCCCTCTAAGCTCCGACGTGGTACTGATAAAATTCAAATACCTCGGTATAGAACTAGACCCATCTTCTGGTGACTGAAGTTGATGACTAGAGAATAGGCACATGGGACAATTTAATCAGTGACAATGATTGCCCGTATCCCCGGTCCTTAACAGCTTGTCATTTATGGGGAACCAACTCGCAAACATCAAACAAAGCTATTGAAATCAGTTTGGATGATGCTGAATATATTAATTTTCAGGTTCAAGCAATAGTGGCAGCTACGGTGGTGTCCATATTTGCTATAGTTGTGAACACAATTACGGATCGAGCCCTCAACGGATCGTACGTACTGCTGCTTATAGCTTCAGCTGTATTCACCGCAACCACTACTTGTTTCGTTCTAGGTGAGTAAATTGCACTTATAAAATCATAATTTTAACTTTGGTGGATTGATTTAAAATTCATTTCTTATTAGCTTCAAGACTACAGGGCAGGAAGTAACATCAACAATAAAATAGTGAATGAATGAATGAATGAAACTATTGTTCACCAACTAAAATAATACATCAGATATAAAATATACATATAATAGAAACAGTCGGTGAATGGTTCTATTATATACTATTTGGAATAAAATTTAACAATTAGACTATGCACTTGTAACACTGCGCTTATCTGAAACAGTGCGCGTCACGCAATAGCACATGTTTAAATCAATTTATATACACTCTAATTTATATAACTTCAAAATTCCTCGTGAATTAAATCATGTTTATGTGTGTACATTATATTGTAAATTCACATAATTTCAAGTGCGAAAGAAAATCACGTATTTTTCCCCCTAGTGCAGATTTTAATATTCGAATTTTTTCTAATCACATAGACTCGGAGACAGTAAATCAATTATGAAATTAATTTTGTGATTTATTACGTGACATGTAATATTTTGTCATGCACTTTCGAGCACGTACGGGTTGCCATTGCCTAGTGATTTTAAAAAATACACTATCATATTACGACATGATACACAATTGACCTGTACGAATATATTAGATAGAGTATATATTAAATAATAACAACCCGTAATGTCCCACAGCTGGACTTAGACCTCACTCTAAACAGACCAGACAGTATACCTGCCATGGCAGATGCGTGGTAGCATGCTACCACGTGGCAATTTTATAATATGCAACACTAGACACGAAAAACTGTTTTTTTATAACCGAAATTCAACAGACAGGCGAAGGCCAACGTATTGACGATCTCAAAAAAAATTATAACACGTTTTTTGAAAAGCCTCATATAAGCGACAAAAATACCTCATGAAAATGCCGGAGCGCTACAAGCTACTGTGGTAGTTGAACACGTGACTTCAAGTTTCGTCTCCGAGAGATCACTTAGCTACTACGAACCGACTTATTATACCTATATATTGATTCAATGTTCTCCGTGATGAATTAGTTAAACTATTCCCAATTTAAAAACTATACATTATTAATTTGAATAAATAAAGTTCTACATAAATTATTCTCTCCCTGATTATACAGGGATGACTTTGACAAACCCGTCCAGATTTTTTTTTACGCAGTAAACATCATTTAAGGAACCCATTTTTGCAATAAAAAATGTATGTCAAATTTACACCATAAAATATTTTTTCATATATGATCATTAATTCAATCGTACAGAATAGTGCTATGGTGCAACCTTCGTACGTTAACCTGTTATTCGCTCGCCCGGTGCAATGCCGCCGTCCTCGGCCTTTTACTAGGTCATTGACACTCTAGCGCCGTATTATGTAAATTGCAAGTTCTTTGAATGACTTTGTGATGCTGATTACTCAACATTTTTGTACTATGTGATACAAAACTAAAATACATGTTTCTCATAACTTTTACTAAAGATTCTTCTGTGTGAATTTGGACGGGTTTGTCAAAGTCACCCTGTATATAATTTAACTTAATTAAATTATTTTCCCTATATTTGCGAAAAATTCTAATTGGCATCACTAGCTTACGTTGTCTACATATGGATATAGACAAAGAATTTTAATTTCTTATACAGGTCATAAACGACTTTCTAATGTCACCGGTCCATGGAGGGTGAAGGGCTGGTCTTACACATTCCTCGTACTAGATCTTACTCATGTGTAATATTGTTGTAATTGAATCTTAACGAACTCTTCGCGAGTCTATTGTTCTATATAACATGTGTGTACGATGCCGGTCACGGACCGAGAATGCACCGTACAGGAATGAGAAGGATAGCTCGAGAGCAGTGGACTGTATCAGAGAGAATGCGATAGGAGCGGTGGCTAGAGAGACGCGATACCTTACAGTGGGCAAAGAAATACGCACTGACCTTGATTCCACCCCTTCCCGGTTCGGTTCAGGTCGCGGAGGAACTGTTGCACGGCACCAGCTAAAGTCACAACACTGAACACAGATTTAATGGCACGGCCAATTAGAGTTTGGAGTAACCAGAGTAGAGTAGAGGTCGAACTTCGACCGTCCTGCCAGTTTAGTGGTTTGCGCGTTACTATCGTATTGTATCCGTCTCACTCTCGCTTTTACCATTTTACCTCACCGAGAGTGAGGGTAGGTAACAAACATCAGGAGGCGAGATTTCAAATACCATTATACAAGGATCGAACAAAGTATTTATTTAAAAAAGAAAAGTATATAAGTAGTATATCAGTTGTCTAGTATCCATAACTCGATAGCTTTGCTGCTTACTTTGTGACTAGTTGTGTACATTATCATAATATAGTTTTTTATGTCCTTTAGATTTCGTCATGGTAATGGTGATATACGGCTCGCACAAGATGAAAGTGAATCCTGACAATGTGGCGACGCCATTGGCAGCTTCCATCGGCGATATCGTCAGCAACACAGTGTTGGCTGTCACTGCGCAGTACATGTATGAACAAATACGTGAGTATAATATTGTCAAGATAAATAATATTAGCATATCCGTGCAGGGGCTGGGAATTAATACTAACCTCTGCAGCTGGGGTCGGCCTGTCGTAAAAGGCGACATAACAACCCACCCTTGCTACATGGTAAGGTCCCAAGCCCGTCTGGATGGCGACCACCTTTGGTCTTAAGTATGCATAACAACCCTGTGTTGTGTTCCAGCATTAGTGACCCAAGTTCCTGTATCCTTATGGGACAGCAGCGTGTTCGCGATGCCACTAGTGTTGCAAACACCCATAGGCGACGGTGACTGCTAAATTTTAAGCAGGCCGTCAGCCTGTCTGCTGTCCTACAGCAATATATTTGTTTTTATTAAATGTAAGTTTTTAATAATTAATTTCTTGTCAAATAAATAAGTGTATAATATTAATTATACTCAAATAATAATAATAATTGAATTTATACCGTTTTTTGTACAAAGGACCTGATGATAATAAGACTGGTGAGTTTTATTCATCCGAAAATGCACTAATTGCTTTTTATATATTTATTTTTATCAAAATTCCAATTTCTTCAGACCTAATTACGCATTTAAATAAGTAATTTCCATGCAAATGAGTAAAATTTTAATGCTAATAATATAATATATATCGTATTATAGGTACGTTTAAGTGTTTTAGTTGATTAGGCATAATGTTTGGCACCAATATTAATTCTTCGCATCACCGCCAGGGGCGCTTAATCCATACTGATATTATAAATGTGAAAATAACTCTGTCTGTCTGTTACGTTTTTACGCTTAACCCCCAATTTTGATGAATTTCGGTATTGAAGTAGATTGGATCTTGAAGAATGACATACTACTTTGGTTTAGATTTGTATGATAGAACAACGTTTGCCGGGTCGGCTAGCATTTTAATATGAAATTGAATGTGTCATATGGGGAAGTCTTCCAACCGAACAATAAATAATAACGGTTGCGTCTTTTTAGATTGTTATTAGGGCTTATAGGCTATTAGGGCGTAATGATATAATAATAAGGGATTCCCAGTTCTGTTGATTCTGAAAAAAATATCGAATCGTTTATATCACGCATTTGAAGTTAATTATTAAAATAATTACCCCTTTACATCGTATTATATGACATTTAAGATTTTAATGGTACATATCTTGATGTGTTTTTAATATCTTTTTGATTGGCTTTGTTTGCTTAAGTAGTTTTAAATGTTCATTTAGCATCATATATTATACTATATACATACATACATACATATAATCATGACTCTTTACCGTAGGTCTACACCTCTGCCTACGCAGAGACCACTTTTTTCCACTTGCTACGATCCTTACATAGATAGATAGATAGATAACGCTTTATTTATCACCAAAATTACAAATTACAGCACAAGTATACAATAAATTGATGGTGAAAAATCGGCGGCCTTATCGCTTACAGCGATCTCTTCCAGGCAACCGTACTCAAAAGGAATTTTGATAAAATATCTGGCGAGAAGATGGCGCTATAAATATAGGAATATAGATACATACTTGTTTCGCTTCGTCCACTTTCATTATTCCCTTCATACATGCCCTACGGTTTAGGTTACTCTTGACCTGGTCTTTTTTCAAGACGTCCCTGATCTGGTCTCGAAACGTCCGCCTAGGTCTACCCCTTCAAACACTTCCATTCACACTCGCCTTATACACTTTTTTCGTCAATCGTTCTTCATTCATTCTCTCGACATGGCCCAACCATCTCAGCATACCTTTCTCAATTTTTGTCACTACATCTTCTTTCAGACCATTTCGTTGTAGTCGTAGAATAGTGACGGATCTAACATATATTAAATTTTACAGGACAGCCATTTTAAAAATACACAAGCGTCATTTTACTATGAGATTCTATCATATCCGTCACTTTTTCGACTGCCTAATTTGAAATCTAAAATACATAGATTTTTTTTTATTGTAGCAATAATAATATTTAGACAATGTAGTATCCAAATATGGTAAAAAGTGAATTTTGGATTTTTTTCAAATCCGACGTTATTCTACGATCACGACGATATATTATACATATATAGATTATACTATATAAAAACAATAATTCTGCATATATTAGTAAACTTTTTAAATATATAGTAATTTAGTAAGCCAAGGGACGGTTGCTCACTTGGGAAGAGTGCTTTGCAATCTGATTGTCAATGTTCGAGGTCTTAATCGGTAGAGACATAAGCAACGCAACCCCAACTCTTGTGAAGGCGAGTTCGATATTTGGGACCGCAGACGTTCTGAAGTGCCAAAGCATTGATGCTACGGAAGTCGTCAGCAAGTCTGTGTTGCACACAGTTGTTGACAGTAAACATTAGCATCAAACGGACAATCCGTTTGTCTACTTCAAAAATAAAATTATAATTTGTTATTTTTCTCAGAAATATCATTATGGCAGCCTATAGTGCTGATTTGCGTTTACTACAGTCTCCTACCCCTGTGGGTGTTCATTGTCTGGAGGAACAAGTACACCAAGAAAGTCCTCACCAGTGGATGGACTCCAGTCATTTCAGCACTCTTCATCAGTGGGTATGTATTAAAAATGGCATTATATATTTCATGATAAGACTACCTCTTAACTCTTACAGGCACAGCAAGTTTTTAAATACAACCTACGCACTAAATACATATTTTTCTTATTTATATTACTAAAAAATATGGATAGTTAAAAATATAAATTCAATTAAATATGAGTTTAATGCTACAATTTTACTAATTAAGTTGAATGCTCGGTGGTATTAATATAACTAAATCGGTACGATGCAACAAGAACCTGTTGTACCATTAGGATTGTAAGAGTCTCGCAGGGCATGCCAAAAGTCGATCCTGCGTTGTCTCCACGTAAGGCTCATGGTGCCGATTGGGGTTTAAGTCACTATGCCGTTGTGTGATCACAACTCGACCAGCAGCACAAAGGCAGCTGCTCTAGCATTCTCTAGCATTAGAACGTTGAAGCCGGCATAACTACGTTGGTTTACCCCCCGAGTTCCGGCCTGACACTGGTCGTTCGGTTTCCTTGAGATATAAAAAACCAAGTGATCCGTGTAAGGGCGGAGAAAGAATACAAACCTCTGTGGCCGAGGTCGGCCTGTCGTAAAAGGCGACAAAACAACCCACCCTAGGTACATGGTAGGACCTCAAGCCCGTCTGGATGGCGACTACCTTTGGCCTTAAGTATGCCGCCATAATAACCTTGTGTTGTGTTCCGGCATTAGTGACCCAAGTTCCTGTACTCTTATGGGACAGCAGTGTGTTCGCGATGCCACTGGCGTTGCAAACACCTATAGGCGACGGTAACTGCTAAATTCTAAGTGGGTCGTCAGCCTGTCTGCTGCCCTACAACAATAAAAAAAATATTGTACTGATTGTCACTTTTATCGCATTACATTTAAAATGAGATCTCGTAGTCTTTTAAGTAATTCTAATATTGTTGCTGTTTATTATAGGATTGGAGGCATTGTGCTCGACCAGGCAGTGGACCACTACAGAGGCTACGAGGTGTTCCAGCCAATCGTCAACGGCATCGGTGGAAACCTGGTCTGTGTGCAATCCTCGCGTTTGGCCACACATCTTCATCAGACCGCTATTCCTGGAGTGCTGCCAGAGAATACTAAGATCGTTGAATGGCCTTGGAAGACGTTGTTCTTTGGAAGTAAGAATTTTTTCATTAACATGTTTTATTACGATTTTGATTAACGAAGAGAATAGAAGCAGTCCTTCTCTGTAATAAGAGCATCGTAAATGGTGATAAATTGTAGTAAAAGAAATATAACAGCTTCCTGCCACTATCCCACAATATAAGGGCCGGGCCACACGGCGCGGCGCCGCACCGCACCGCATTACTCGGCACCGCACTGGCGGGCACATGAGCAGTGCGGCATCGCAACGTTCCTGCGGTGCGGTGCCGGCACCGCTGCGGCACCTCAACAGGGTTGGTTTGGCTTGCCCAGTTGACGACACTCTATAATAAACAATGGATTGTGCACTCTTCTCTATGCCGTACATACAACTGAGCGGCGCCGATGCGGCACCGCACTGCTTGCACCCCTCCCCGCCTCGTCTTCCTCGCGCCGTTGTCCGGTGCGCCTGCGGTGCGGCGCCGGAGCGGAACCGGAGACGCCATATGGAATACCATTCATAAAGCCGCACCGCACCGTGTGGCTGGGCCCTAAGGGATTGGCACAATATTTTTTCTCCTTCCACTCTCCTCTGTTAGCCGGCGTCTCATCATCCACGTTTTGGCCATATATATTATTGTCTTTCACACAATTTATCTCTCGTTAGTTTATTTTTTGCTAACGATCAGCACACAGCCTGACAACCTATTCAATAGCAAGCAACCTAGAACCTGGGTCACTAATGCCGTAGTAAGTATATGCGATTTAGTCACGGTATTCTTTAACAGTACACCTACTCTGTCTCGTGTGTCTATATCAAGGTGACGATGTTACTCTCAAGACGCAAGAGCCATGAGTATGAGTGACATACTCGTACAGGGGGTACATTGAAAAGTAATATACGTAGATATTGACAAGTCAGGGAGAAGCACCCATAGGAACACTAGATGGAAAAAGACGGCCAAAGGTTGTCCTTTAACAATAACGTCCTGACTAAGTCCTAATTCAGCTGCATGGATGATATAATATAATTAATAATGGTAACTTCTCTTTCCAGCTGCCGCAGCGAAAGTGGCTCGCATGCTGCTAGTCTTGGCCGTGTTCGGTCAGATCATCTTCATGGTTGTCGCTGATTTCGTGTACCAAGGAATGGTCACAATTGAAGTACCTTTCGGCATAACTTATTTACTCTGTGCATTACTACAGGTACGTAATTCTTCTCCAAGGGCCAATCTATACTGAAATTCATCAAAATTGATTCAGCGGTTTAGGCGTGAAAACAGTCAGACAGACAGAGTTACTTTCACATTTATAATATCATTATGTATGGATTGCTACTTGTTCTATCTGCATGAAACACCGTTGTATGTTTGGATATGTGTGGACGAAGACGAAAGTCATTTTTTTTATTGTTCTGGAAAAGTAGACAGGCTGACGACTCACTTAATATTGTACTAACCAGTTACCGCTGCCAATGAATGTTTGCGAGGGGTACGGCTAACATGTTGCCGTCCGCGTAAAAGAACCCGGAACATAAGGTTATTATGCCGGTATATTTGGAGACCAGGGGTAGTTGCCATCCAGACGGATTTCGGCCCCTACCTAGTCAGCTTAATAGGCACTGCATCCACCGAACCAGTCGGGGGCTTTCCCCGGCACTGAGTTGTCGAGGAACTGACTAGAGCGAGGGACGCGCTGTACCGCATTTACGCGTGTATTGGATCCAATGTTCAACGTAATTGAGTTTGAGTGTTGTACATGTTTGTGTAGATATAAGTGACTTAATGAACTATAGCAGAGGTTTCCAATCTTTTCCGGTTTTAGGCTCCCTAAATAATCGGATTTCACCCGCAGCGCCGATATTACATCAGATTTAATGCCTAAATTTTTGACATTCTTAAAAAACTGAAAATCTTTCCTTTTTAAAAGCGATTATCTATTTAACAACGAAAAATAGAAACAGATACTTACTATTTTCCTCGGGATAATATAACATATCTAATTTCAACTGTTTCTGTAATATCCGTATTGAGATTGGACAACCCCCATGTGGTTACGTTAGTTGAAAAATAAATTATTATAAACACAAATTTTAAATTCACAAGCAATTTTTGTTGTGATTTGTTAAATGACTATTGCGGCGCCGTTATGACGGCACCGCGGCACCCTGGGGAGTCGCGGCGTACACTTTGGGAATCCCTGATCGATAGCGCTTAATAACATTTATGTAAAAAGCTTCTTGAGTAAGATTACAATAATTATTCATACGTTGGCAACCTTAGAAGTTACTAAGGATTGCGAATGTACAAAAACGACAGCTTTAAATATACATATGTTAATAAGTAGTTGCGATGCGGCTTTTGTATATCGTGGCGTGCACCGCTCAGACTGTTTGTCTCGTCTAATATGCATATAACATAATTGCCACGTATTGACTGTGAAGAAAAACATCCTGAGGATACCCGAATACCGAGATCATAGGTATAAGTAACCCGATGATCCGCCTTCATGCCCTTACAAACGTGGCGGGCATACTGTCCATTAAGGAACACATCCGTACAGCGTGATTTGTGTCAATTTGTTACCCCGTTCCCTCCCTTTGGTGACCATCTAGTAGTTTTCACGTAGTAAATCATAAATACAGTTATTAGAGCGCTTGCCGCGTGACGCCAAAATTGCATGCATACCTACAGTTCATGTAAAAACTAAACGCTGAAAGCGCCATATATTTGAATATAGCTGGAAAAATCGCGAGATTTCATTTCCTTCCCGTGCCTCCTCTCTGTGACCAAGCGTGATATTTTGAAGAGCTCCCTCCTCCCTGAACAGGTCACATAATATGTTGTTCCTTTTTGGGCTGTAAAAGATTACCCTTTTCACCTCTCTGACGTAACGGCTAACGCACTTCGGTACGCTCGCGGAGGTCATGGTTTCGATTCCCGTCTCGCGTCTGGGTTTTTATGTATAATATATATTTATTGTCAAAATAAAAAGTATATATGTAGTATATCAGTTGTCTAGTACCCATAACACAAGTGCTATGCTACTTAGTTTGTGACTAGGTGGCGTTTTATTATTTATTTTATTATTATCCTCTTTATTTATTTTCTTTTCTAGTTATTTACATTTTTCAAAATAATTTACATTTCATTTTATAAAATATTAATATTAAAAAAATAATTTATTTTATAAAACGATATTTACAAAGAAATTAAATTAAAAAATATAAAAAACTGTCCGTCGCTGGGAGCGAGGCCTAGGGCCCAAGCTACCGGTGGTTAGGGCTCCAGAGACAGGAATCTCCTCACTATGCGTGCCGTGCTTAGGAGAACCGCCTTCTGTATCCGACCCTTCACCCATTTACCTAGCGAAAGCCTCTCTAGGTGTTTATCGAAGCTCTTCGCTATAAGCCCGTTCACTGACACCACTATCGGTACGATGCTCGTTGATACCATGTGCCACATGGCGGCAACCTCGTGAGCGAGATCTAAATATTTTGTAATTATTATTATTATTATTAATATCCTCTTAATATCAAGAGTCACTGATCTGCACCATTAAGCATTAAATCCCAGTTGATGATAATAAAATTTATGTTTCAGGTTATGGTGCTGTTGTACTTATCATACATTCTCATCCACCTAATGTGGAAGAGGAAGAAGGACCCCGACAATGCAGCCATTCCATACCTGACCGCGCTGGGAGATCTATTGGGCTCGGTATTTTTAGGTCTAGCCTTCGTAATATTATCCATGTTCGACATGGAATATGGTAATAATGTACAGTGAATGCAAACTTTCGTTTTTGTAATGAATTCGGAATTATAAAGTGTTAATTAACGCCATCAATGAGCAAATATAATTTCTAAACTAAATTTTAATTACTACCCATACACTTAAAGAATGGGATTGAAAATTTGAAAATGGCGTCGCTTCTGTTCACCTCTCACTCGCACACTATCGCTATCTATACTTACACTCGCCGGGTACAGACAACCATACAACGGGAAAACGACAATATCACATAGCCCTTTTTGTTTATGTTTAATTCATGTTACTTTGAGAGTTGATATAATGTCACCGGTTTTATTGGAACACTGGAGCTGTATTCATGGAATGAACTGACTTCATGACGTGACTACAGCTTGAATTGCGTAGTCATGACTGTCGATAGTGGATGACTTGACTTTGTTTAAAAACATGAAAATTTTTAATTTTGAAGAATCCAAGTACTTGACACTGACAAATACATTGAGTGTGGCGCCATATTGATATTGACAATGTTCGTGTTTCGTTTCCTTAACTTGACACTGGCAAGTTCGCAAGCCGCGACATGCCAAAAAGAGACAAAAAAAACAATCGTTATGATGACCGTCTATTGTATTCGTAACAGTACATTTATATTAGCCGCCATTTCTAATCCCATTCTTTATCTGTACGGCTAGTAGTCGATACTTGTTTTACTTAGCATCCATAGGAGGCATATTGCATAAATAGTTCCCGTTTCTACCAAATATTAATCCAAGAACAACACTATATTTTATCCATATATTTTGTCACTGTCATTACTACTCATAAATGTTAGTTTAAAAGACCGTTATTAAGAAAAATGTGATAGATTATTGAAAGGCGTTTTATGTATGAAAAGAGATTTATTAACAAGAATTTAAAAAAGATATGTTACCTACTCAGCGCATACTTTTTTGGTACAGGTAGATGCGACCAAGAGAAGTGACAGATCTATCTGTCAAAACAGCATAGATAGAGTAAAAACTATATTTTATTTTTAAACATTAGTGCTGCGTTCACTTCCAACAAAATCTGACATTCCGAATCTTGCTAGAATTGTTTCTACCATAAAACGCGGAATTACAGTAAAATGCTTTTTTTATAAAAATTTAAATGATATGTCATTAATTTTAAGTATGTTTCAAACCTGTCAATATTAACCTATCCTTGTCTATTCTCTAATGAAAGAGAGAGATGATATTAGATAGTGCCAACGCTTTATTGCCGTAACAATATTCGAAATTTCTAGAAAAAAATGTATAGGTGAATATAACATTTCTGTGTGAATATTGATGACTACAGTCATTAGACTATAAATTGGTAATACTGTGATATGTGCTGAAATGTGATTTTGAATGTTTACTATTTCACGACTTGACTTTTCAAATTGTTATAGGGATTAAGATTATATGTTTTTAGCTGTCACACTATTATTGGCTTGGCTTATCGCACCATTCGGCACGCTTTTTAATATTCAGATTCGATCATAATAATTTGAAACGACAATACGATCAGATTGTTATGGGTATATTATCTACTTTGTGTTATGGGAATCAGTATGTATATAGTGTGTATGTGTAGTCTTTTGCATATATTATAGCTGAGGGGGGCTATGCATTTATTTTGATTATTTGAAACACAATCAAAATTGTAACTAGAAGAATTATGTAGTGTCAATTATAAATGTATTATTAAAAAAATACAAGAAATGAATTTTTTTATAAGCTAGAGAAACGCAAAAAACATAAAGATTTTAGCTATCGCTAAAAATCACACAAATAATGTACATATGTGTCACACAAATAATGTTTTTACGTGGTAGGGCCTCAAGCCCGTCTGGATGGCGACCACCATTGGTCTTAAGTATGCCGCCATAATGACTTTGTGTTATGTTCCGGCATTAATGACCCAAGTTCCTGTACCCTTATGGGACAGCAGCGTGTTCACGATGCCACTGGCGTTGCAAACACCCATAGGCGACGGTAACTGCTAAATTCTAAGCGGGTCGTCAGCCTGTCTGCTATCCTACAGCATTAAAAAAAATGTGACTCAAGAAAACATTTATTTTCACAGAATACTACATAACAAACTTCTGATCTATTTTTTCACACTAACTATCCAACGCCTTGAATAACATATTAGCATTTTCAAATATATTGACAGTAATTAACGTATATTGCAATTTTACGTTATGTTATTGTAAGTTATATTGAAGCATACTCATACATTTATGAACGTATTGTATAACACATCAATCGTTTCATTCTTCAATTTGTAAGTTGACCTCAAATTGGGTTCAGTGACACGCTTCTGGGTATTGTTATAAATTTCTGCATGCCTGTTTGCAACGTGATTTTTCTTTTCATAATCAAATTGCTACTAAAAGAAAATAGATGTTTAATTAAATTTTGTCTTTACAAACATGATTGCCGTTTGACTTTCTAAGCTAAAGCTAGCTAAATAATAATTAGCAAAAAATTTGTAGCCTGTCACGACACCGTAGGTAGGGTATTCTTATTTCTTTCTAAACTTACACTACACATTAATACTGTTGAAAAACTAATTTTTTTTTTTAAATAAGTACTGTATAATGATGTAGTACAAAATTTACCATATTTTGCTACCATCACTAATCCCATTATGGGGACGATTATGTAAATAGTGTTTTTATAGTAAATAATTTTTTACCAGTTTATGACATTATATGTGATATATTATAATGTATTCAATTTCTGATTTTTCTTTGATATTAATGTCGACAATGATACCTAGATACGAATAATCTGATTTAACATAATATTATTATATCGGCTAGGGTAGTACGATATATTTTTTCTTCCAAAACTAGGTATTACTAATTATTGAGTAATTGTCCATATAAAAATATCAAATTGAATAATTTTTATTTATTATTATTACTATGTTCTTAAGTCTATATTTTCGATGTTTGCTTGCAGTGTGTGATTAACTTTTTTCTGTCAGTTTCTTCCAAATGGCGCCAAGCTCTTCAAAGAGCCGGTTAAGCCACGTGACTTTGGCTCAATAGCTTAATTTTTGTATGTTATTCATACGAATCGTAAGCTCAAACGCTTCTATTATGTTAGTAGTGGCTTTTAGAAAGTATATCTCCTTTTTTACAATTTTCAACTGTTTCAGTGTTCCATAAAGAAAATGTAGTAGGTACTTGTACAGTTGCAGTTCAGTTGCAGTTTAATCAATCATTCTTCTTCTTCCTGCTTTTATCCCAAACTATGTCGGGTTGGCACAACATGTCTAGTCCTTCCACTCTCCTCTATTAACCGTCATCTGAACATCTTTTATCATCCATCTAAACATTAGCATCTCTGCTGCATGCAATAATCTTTCATCTTTCCCCTTTGTGGCCCAGCATTATGATCCACACAATATGACAGGGTTTTTTTAAGTCTGAACGGCACATGTGGATCGTAAATTGTTCCTGAGACCTGTCGCCTATCTCACCGTCGTTCTGGATTAATGATCCGAGGTACCGGAAGTTGGAGCAAGTTGGCAGAGAGACGCCTCCTAAGGTAATCGGGGTAAAGTCGGAAATTCCACTAGTCACAAGATGTTCAGTTTTGGTTCTACTTATCTTCAACTCAACACCCTCCAATCTCTCCTGCTATTTAGCCAATCTGCTCTGAACTTCGTGAGCATTTTGTCCAACCAGCACAATGTCATTGGCAAAGAGCATACACCAAGGTGCCTCTATTGCTTGATGAGGAACAGATAAGGACTAAAAGCTGATCCTGGTGTAAACCCGCCACAACATTGAACATGTCTGTGACGCCAGCTAAGGACCGGACGTGTGTAATTATCCATACATCACACGAATAAGATGCAAGTACTTCACAGGAACTCCTTTTGCTTTCATGTCCCATCGCAAAACCTTTCTAGGAACCCGATCATATCGAGCCTTTTCAAGGACAACGAACGCCATGTGCAGGTTCACATAAGAACCTGTACTGCTCACACAGTTGGCGAAGTGCGAATATGGCATCCGTAGTCCCTCGTCCGGGCATGAAACCAAATTGGTCCTCCATTATTTCGCTCTCCTCTCGTAGTTTAATAAATATAATTATATTAAATTTATTAAGCTTTATATATTGTAATTAGTTTTTTTTTTACTGTAATTCATCTAGCCGCTGTAAAATGCACTAGAATTGTTATTATTTATATTACAAAAATAATGTCTAAGAATCCTCAGAAATTGAGAACATGTAGTAAATTAGTAAAAAGGAGTACAATAAAACAATTCGTAGAGTTTAAGAGGTCTATAATAATTTATTAAAATAACGTATTATAAATGACTTTAAGTATTAGAAACGGCATTTTTAATTATGTTTATTAGGTTATGTACATTCATTTCAGTATATAAAAATGTATTATGACGTCATAACAGTCATAAACTATATATAATTGTACATTTTAAATATATTATTATATTTGTAGTATTGTGTTCAAATCATGATGAATTTTCACCTATTTGCCTGAATTTTGTAGTTAGTTTGAATTGTATATGATGAGATTTCAGACATTTGTTCAACAATACATAAAAATATTTACTTTTATTGTTTTTAATAATTTCAATAAGTATTATATAAAATAGTCCATATATCCAAAAATTTATCGTTTTAATTAATGACCTCCTTAGCGCTTTCGCACTTCGATACGCTTTCGGAATAATGTATATTTATTTACAAAAGAAAAATATATGAGTAGATCAGTCTATCCATAACACAAACTGCAGCATACTTTGAGACTAGATGGCGCTGTTTATAATTTACATAAAACGTTTTAAATATATTTTTTACTCAATCACAGACAATACCTACCATTCATAGATACTTAGTTTTAGAGATATAAAATTAGCTATTATCGTTTGATATTAGAAAAGCTAACATAATAATTTATTCATGATGTATTTAATGATGAATATAATGAATGAATTATCAAAATACATCATCAAAAGACCTCAATTATTATTAAAATACATGGTTACATAGCATACTAAAAGATTTGTGTAGAAATCGTCATTTTAACGCTTTCCGGGTAAAATTTTCCGTTGTTTCTGACGCTTTTTTTACATTACGGAGAAACTTGTTTACCATGACGTTGGAAATCCAAAGAGAAGCCGGGGTGGTATTGATTTTCCTTGGTTTTTAGTAGGCTACAATAACAGTGGTTTTATTATGTTGCACATAAATTACTGATTAATAATGATGATTTGAGTGATAAAAAAACTGATTAATGATGTCAATAATGATTTTTTCAATTGCTGTACTTATATATTTAATGATTAGTATGCTATGATTTTTTTAGTTTTAATATCAAACGATCATAGAATTGATAGTATTTTTGAATGAATGATGTGATATATTGATGAAATTTTAAAATTGTATATAGTTGTTATGTAGTGAGTAACATAATTTGTTGATAGTTTAGGTTATTAGCAATTGTAGAAACGCTTGCCTTTCAAATAAATAGCAATTACTGTTACTGAAGCAATATTTTCACAAAGAGTGGCGCAACTCTATGCTGAAAAATATTTTCCTAAAAAACATGATGATTAAAGAAAGATGTATGTTCAAATTTGTCAAAGTATATTGTTCAAAGTAAACTACCGTAAGATTTTGTATTTTATTCTTCAAACCTCCTAAACCGTTGGAATAGTTTTGCAAACGGTTTTCGTTTATATATTAGAAAAAAATTCCGTTGTATTCTTCCGCGTTTTTAGTTCTAAGTAATGTTTTTGTACAACATTTGTATTCCTAATAATGTGATGTCAACAGTTAGATTTTAAAAAGTATTATTTGGAAAATAAATAAGAAATTCTTTTGAATCTTGTATTATTGGTAACCCAGCTCTTTAAACTATGGTTTATATGTCAAATTGATTCTGTTCTATATTGACTAATCCTTCTATTATTAAAAATAAGTAGAGTGATTCTACAATTATCGCATAAAAATTCTAGTTAAACATTTCAATAATTCATAAATTATTATATAGCGTGCCATCTATATTTTACTATGTATAACTATTACAAGAAGTGGATAATAGATGTCACTATCTGAGTAAACATAATGTTACTTTTTAACAATAGATGTCGCCCTCACTAGAAAAGTTTTATAATCTGGATCTGTAAAAGTATTATAACTACTTGCACATAGATGGCATTAACTGCATAATAAATATTCTATATATGATTTCAATTAAACCAAGTATTTAAAAGTTATCGAAAAATAAATAACAATAAGAGATATAATATATCCTATTACCGTTAGAGGTGATCTCGAATACATTTAAATAACAGCTTCTTTTAAGCGCTACATCTCGGTTACATCACTGATGAGTATTTTCATAAACATACTGATAAGTATTATCCGTGCAGGAGCGGAGAAAGAATACTAACCTCTGTGGCCGGGGTCGGCCTGTCGTAAAAGGCAACAAAACAACCCACCCTAGCTACGTTGTAGGGCCTCAAGCCCGTCTGGATGGCGACCACCTTTGGTCTTAAGTATGCCGCCATAATAACCTTGTGTTGTGTTCCGGCATTAGTGACCCAAGTTCCTGTACCCTTATGGGACAGCAGCGTGTTCGCGATGCCACTGGCGTTGCATACACCTATAGGCGACGGTAACTGCTAAATCCTAAGCGGGCCGTCAGCCTGTCTGCTGTCCTACAGCAATAAAAAAAAACATACCGAATCAAAATGTTAATGCTAATATAATCACAAGGATTTCTTATCGTTAGTCAAAAATTTACCACCGTTTAAAAATACAAGAAAAGAAACTGCGAAACATACTCTCTCTAGTGACTGTATTTATAATTCTTTAATAATGAATATAATAATAATAATATAATACATACTTTACAATACAATCATTTTATATTAAATGAATAATGTCATGTTAAAGCCCGAAAATTACCACATTATTCGGACTGTACGATAATTAATATAAACTTTAATAGTAGCCTTTCTCATACAGACGTATCTCGATAACTTTTAAATATTAAAAAATATATGTAATACAGCAATTAAAATAGCTTAATACGTCCCACTGTTGGGTTTCAGACCTGCCACTGGAGGAGAACGGGCAATAATCTCAGTATGTAAGTTTCCTCACGATGCACATTAGGTGAGAAAAATTAGTATATACAACTGTTGGATTCGAATCTGTGGCCTCTAGATTGATCTATCAGCATGATATCACTCAGCTACCATAATCAGATGCAATAGATTTACCATTTTTTTTTAAATAGCGTTTATTGCCTAAATTAAAAAGGAATAAAAAATACTTTCCTTATGCCCTATGCAAACTAACAAAAGTAGTAATGCCTTATACAACTGTTTAAGAAATATTTTAGCAGGGTATCCTTAACTTTTTTTGCTGTAGGACAGCAGACAGGCTGACGGCCGGCTTAGAATTTAGCAGTTACCGTAGACTATGGGTGTTTGCAACGCCAGTGGCATCGCGAACACGCTGCTGTCCCATAAGAGTACAGGAACTTGGGTCACTAATGCTGGAACACAAAGTTATTATGGCGGCATAATATCACTTACCCTACGGTACTTCAGTACGCTTGTCACGGTCCGATTTCCGTAGTTATATATATATATATATATATATATATATATGAAAAGATAACAAGTATTCATTAGTTCGGGAAATAGCGCTTGATGAATTGACCCGCTATATTTATATTCATTTATTATTTTCATTTTTTTGTTGTTGAGGTACAGCAAATAGGCATCCACTTAACAATAAGCAATTACCGTCGCCTATGGATGTTTGCGACGCTAGGTGCACCGCGTATACGCTGCTATCCCACAGAGGTAAAGGAACATAGATACTAATGCCTGGACATAACACAAGGTTATTATGGCGATATACATAAAGATCCAGTGTGGTTGCCATCCGGACGGGCTTGGGGCCCTACCACGTAGCTAGGGTTGTGTTGTCACCTATTACGTCGACCCTGGCCGCAAGGATTAGTATTCGTACTCCACCCTTGCACGAGATAAAGAGATTAGTAGATATAATTATAATACAATAAAAATATTAATTACCAGTATCAATTCGGACCCCCTAAAGTGGAAGGTCAGTAAACCCAGTAAATTGGCTTATAATACACACCGGTGATATCGGTGTGCAGTCTTCCTTACTATGGTTTTCTTCACTGTTAATCTATATATATAAAAATGTTATGTTGGTTTGTGTACGCTTCAAAAACTCAAAAAGTTCTGCACCGATCGAGCTGAAATTTTAGCATGATATATAATCCGCATCAAGGATCGTTTCTATCTATTTTTTTGTTTCTCATTTCTCAACCATTCAATCACAATGTGCCACAGCGAAGCGTGGCAGGGTACAGTCACAATGTACCACAGCGAAGCGTGGCAGGGTACAGCTAGTACATTATAATAGTGTGCAAATTAAGCGAAAACTGTCAACGATGCTATCGTGGAATCGAGTCCATGCCCTCTGGATTAGGCTTCAAGAGTATACCTACATACCACTTGGGTATGACCCGGCAAACGTTGTTGTATCAAAAAAATGTCCCTGTCCATGTCCGAAAAGGATGAATGCCCAGCCGATGACCAGCAGTTCGGTGATACCCCACCTTCCCTTCATAACCCAGTGGAATACTTTTATAGACTACTAGTTGACTCAGCAAACGGTGTTCTGCCGTATGAATTTTAAAAAAGTAGCTTGTGTCCTTCTCCAAGGTTGAATCTATCTCTGTACTGAAATTCATCAAATTGATTCAGCGGTTTAGGCGTGAAAACGTAACAAACTCTGTCTGGATTACTTTCACATTATAATGTTGGTATGGATGGCTAAATAATGTGCAGATCTAAAAACAGCCTGAATTCTATAACAAGAATTGAATAGGTGTTTTAATTAGGATCGTATGTATTGCTACTAAACCACTAAGTAAAATATTAAATTCCTGTTACGGAATACAAAATATTTTTAGATCTTCCCATTAGTAAAGCTATCAATTTGCACGAGATTTTGTTTATGGGAAGGTCATTCTTTTATCTTTACTGGGTGTCTGTGACTGAACTCCTCCGAAATGGCTGGACTGATTTTGACAGAATTTGCTGTCTGTTCAAGTGGATTCACTAAAAGTTTATTTATTTATATGACAAAATACATTTGCCAGGTTAGGTAGCTTTCGGTTCACTGCAATTTTTTTTTTATTTATAGGGTAAAACTACAGTTGTTGTGTCAATTAGTATTACGATAACACTGAATATCGGGCCCGGGGTTCCAATAAGATACTTAAGAATCAACAGAGATAATATTTGATAAATTAAATAGAATTATTATTTTCTTAGTAATTATTTTATGTCGCATTCTGCGTGATGTGGACATATTCTGGTTCGATTTGGGAGATTTTTGATTGACCTAAACCAAGCATAAGCTATTGTATAACAAGTGAAATCACCACAAAGGTCTTAGGGGTCTAATTTTGACACTGCTACTTGTAATTAATTGAGACATGAAGAAAGTTGTTTAGTGTTGAAGAAGACTGCCGAATGCATCTTAAGCTTTATGACCTTTAGGTAGTGATTGAAATATAATGGATAGTAATTTTCAAAAACATGAGTTTGCAAGAATTGTCTTCTTAATTTTAGATTGTTTGATATGTATGAAGAGCAATTCAAGGTAGTAGAAGGAATGAGGGTTGGTGCAGGCTGTAACGCTGGCAGGTCCGGCACGCAGCCAACTCGAGCCGAGGCAGGCGCTGTAGTGTAGGGGCCGGGGCGGGGCGGATCGTTAGGCGGGCGGGCAGAGCGCGTGCGCCCCCAGCGCCTCCCGAAGCCCGTCAGTCGGCCGCGAGCGTCGGGCAGCGCCGATCTGCCCATCCGGCTACACTCATCCACCACACCCGTACTATTTTAAAACATCCCGAGACAGCGCGCATGCGTGCATCGATCCGCCACACGGAATGGTGCCCGTATCTAGGTTAACCGGCTAAAATTAAAGGTGCGTTCCTAATTCAAGGTTGAAACCGCCGGCGCAGCTCCGAAATAGAGCCGTCGTACACGGGAAATGGGAAATTATGCGCCCAATGTTTGCCGTGTTTAAGGGCGAAATTTGCTTGCGTCAGCCATTATAATGGCCGCTGGGAATTATGTAAGAATCGCTCGTTGTTGTTTCTGAAAAAATTATCTGACGTCCCGTGTGTAGTGTAGGATACATGTTGAATCGATATATTGGTACGCGAGTGCCGGTGGCTAAGGTGAGCCCCCTCTCTGTTGGTATTCGGGGGCTTCAGTGGATTACTGTCAGTAAGTACATATGTAACGAATGAGTGTACGCGAAAGATAAATATAAACCCAGCTCGTACAGTCAGTACGTACCGCTGAGAACATTATATATATTTTCTGTTAAAATATCGCCTCAATCCCGCCTTCACTAACCTGAAAATATTATTTCGCTAATCACCGGAAGCGTTTGCACTCCTGGTATCCGGGCCACGTTATCTATACAACCTAAATTCCTTATTATTGAATAAATAAAAACTTAAGCTTAACTTGATCGGCTATACAAAAATATATAGCGAAAATTAATTTAGAAATCAATCTATTATAAAAAGAACTATATTTCATTGTTTTTTATTGTATTGTCGTGAAATAATACAAATTGAAAATCAAGCCATCGACTCATTACATTCTAAACAGCTCGAAATTTCATGAGCCAAAAGTTTCCTGATGATTACATCTTGATATTATATCTCAATTACATGTAACTAGCTGGTCAGCTAGTCTGTGTCCGGTATGTCTGGTCTGCCGGTTCCGGCAAACTTGGTTATGCCATATAAATTAAAAAAATTACATTTTGCACAGGATTGCCGTAATATCTTTTGTCAGTGACTGTCTACATCGTGGAATGAAGAACTATGCTAAATTTCAAGTCAATTGGGTGTATAGTTTTAGATAATATATTAGAAACTATATTTTAGTTACATTACAATCAATATTATAATATTGTAAATTATACTATATAACTACTGTAAAACACGAAAGTTCGACGGCAAGCTTTAATTACACTTGGCAATCTTTTTTAATCGAAATCATTAAATAATTATATTTTAAAGCTTCCTTTTTCGTTAGTAATATATTAGAGTATAATTTTCATAGTTAACCTAAAAATTGAAATTGTTGAGAAAATAAGCTAATAGATGGCGCCACTATACTATAAGCTACATGGTACATCCTATTTGATGCGATAGTGTTTACGTAAAACATTATTAGCACTCTTCTTTAAATATAATATTAAAAATAACATTTGTTTAATTTGTTAAAATAGAAATTTATATTTAAAATATTTCTTTGTAATACTAAAATACTATTAAGATGTGTCTATATTAAATTGCCA
Source organism: Malacosoma neustria (assembly GCA_963693495.1). NCBI lineage: Eukaryota > Metazoa > Arthropoda > Insecta > Lepidoptera > Lasiocampidae > Malacosoma > Malacosoma neustria. Next base: position 9,075,984 of record OY856395.1, on the reverse strand, counting down.
GTTTCAAAAATCTACTCTATCTTATACCTAAAAATATTCAATTTCGATTCTAAGTATTACTAATTACAGACGGCGAAAGCACATTGAACCCTGATATCCAGGGTATGTAACCCATCAATTGACTTTGGATAAGCGTGATACTCTTCGTTCCTGCTAGAAGAATCTAAATGAAGGATGGTCACTTTGTTAGGAAAATTTCTAATAATATTTTGATTATATATTTGGAAAATGGGCAGCGGGAAACATTACAAAGATTGGGCTTTGGAAGCAAGTTGGCTGATGGGCTGGGCGCCGCAATACTTGTATTGGCAGGGTAGATCCGAATATCGGGCGAAGTGATTGAGACTCTCTAATCTAGGCGGCTCTCCGCAGTGCCTAATCCTCCAGGTGTAGTTATTCGCGATTAGTCAAGCTACGGACCTAATAATCCGAGATAACCTCGACCGGACTGTGTTGAGCAACTCGAGGACCTCTGGACCCGCACCATCCCCTCGCCACCCATATTTGAAGGAATAGTAGGGGAATCAAGGGAGAGGGTGGTGTATCCGATTGCTTTGGGTTTTAGCGCACGTCGGTATCTCAGATAACAAGCGCCCGGATGAGCGGCAAGGCAGATGGTAAGGCAGACGAAATGAGGTACATTGATGGGGCCACTGCAGGAGTTACGAAGATGTTTTTCCCCGCCGTCAGCGATGCCTTCAAGACGATAAGATGCCTGAGCATGACAAATATATGGGCGCATGTATTAACTGGTCACGGCGGATTCGCTGCCTGTTTACATAAATTTAAACTTGAAGATAATCCGCTGTGTGTGTGACATGGACCCGAAACTGTACAGCACCTTATTTTTGAATGCAATACATATAATTGTTTCAGGTGCGACCTGGAACGTTATTGCACCAAAATTATAAAAGATGCAATATCCTACGTGGTGGATGATGTCCTACGTGGTAGGGCCTCAAGCCCGTCTGGATGGCGATCACCTTTGGTCTTAAGTATGCCGCCATAATAACCTTGTGTTGTGTTCCGGCATTGGTGACCCAAGTTCCTGTACCCTTATGGGACAGCAGCGTGATTGCCATGCCACTGGCATTGCAAACACCTATAGGCGACGGTAACTGCTAAATTCTAAGCGGGCTGTCAGCCTGTCTGCTGTCCTACGCAATAAAAAAAATATGTATAAATAAAAATAGATAATTATAATAATTTACATAGTAATAGTAAAATTATGATATGGATAATTAATTTGAATAGTAATGGATAAACAATTCATATGTAGGTACGAGTAGTATAAATGTATTAAATTAATAGTAGGCAGAAAAAATAGAAAGCAAAAACTAAAAATCACAGAAAGAATTATTAAGAAATTAAAAAAAACAATTAACTAGTATTATACAGGTATAATACAAAAGGACGGGCTGATAAATTATTATTAAAAAGGTAAAAGTCAAAATTCAGTCAGAATTTGTCATTAATTTGTAATATCTATATTATTAAAATGTGATGTATTTTAAAATAAAAAATAATTTTAACAATAAATAATTGTACCATGAAAGTACTACTAATTATATATAAACAATATATATTGTATATAAACATTTTATACCAAATGATGATAGGCTTTGTGAAGTGACAGATGAAGAACGCTAGGATACAGTAAAATAGAAGATAACAATATATTGTCCCGACTCCAAATAATTGGGATAAGTTCAACTTAATGAAGATTTTATACCAAATTGACTGATCGCTTTATGCTGTGTGTGCAATCGGGAGGGCTCTAAGGAGTTGTTTAGAATAAAATTTCCTCAGTCTACCATTGCTATATGCTTCCCCATTTCTTCATGTCCCTTTGATCTTGTACCCAACGGATCTATAAAATATTAATTCGCACATTTCGGGTAATATGTGTAGGTATGAACGTACTACGATATTGAGCTACGAAAATCCGTAGGCGATGTAGTGTAGACGATTTACTCTATTGTATGGTTTTACAGCAAACCTATACGCTACGTGTCTATGTCAAGTGTGAGCGACGTGCAGGGTACATTCAAAATACTTGGACATTGGCAAGCCAGTGAGCTACCCATAGGAACACATAGCCCTTTATTATCTTACCAGTTGCCTATGGACTGTTCTTCACAATGAAATAATCGAGTTACCTTAACTAATATTATAAACGCTTTCACGCCTAAACTGCTGAATCAATTTTGATTAATTTCGGTATAGTCATAGATTGGACCTTGGAGAAGGTACTTTACTTACACAAGCTACTTTTTTTTTAAATATTCATATGGCAGAACACCGTTTCCGGGTTAACTAGTAGTCTATAAAAGTATTCCACCGGTTCATGAAAGGTAGAGGAGTATCACCAAACTGCTCGCTATCGGCTAGGCGTTCATCTTCACTATCTAGAACCTCAACTGTCGTGCACGCAAAGGTTCTCCAGAACGTTTATTTTGCGCACAGTGTGGCTGTGGATTGAACTCTCGGATGAAGTTTATCCGCCACGTTACGACATTAGGTATTTCAAAAAGTTCGTCATATAATTTCTTCGTAGACGGCAGAGTGTTATCGGTGCCTTTGGCGTCGTAGACATCCATAAGTAGGTCGTCACCCTGTCGAAAAGAAGCAAGAAGAACCATCTCATATGGGCGAGAAGTTGAAAAAGTGTCCAGCTACTACGCTGTAAATTATAGTTCAAATTCGAAATTGAAGTATGCGTTAAATTTCTCAATCCCACTTTAATAACTTTTGGCGCATTTATATAAAATTTATACTAATTGTAGCGCTACCTTAATTTAACGCATTTCGACGGACGCTTTCAAACGGAGACAGTTCTTTTTACCCTCTACCTTCCACACACCGCCTCCAATCAAGTGATTGTGACTCAAGGATTCAGGACTCAGAGATTTAAGTTACAATTTTACGCTCTTAGATTCATCTCAGTTCATGCACCCGGTTATTGACCCCTGACATATCGAAATGTCAAAGGATGCAGCTATCGTTTAGTCTGCTTTATGCAAGTTGGTTGTTTTATTTAAATGACTTTTAAAGAATAATTAAATATAAATATATTGTGGCAATTCATACAGAGCCATCTTGTGCTAACGTGAGCTGCAAGACGCTTGCGCTATGATTATTAGACAGCTTTTCTTTTTAAAATTTATACATACATTAACACTAAGATTCGGGACGGGATTAGAACCCGTGAACCGTCATTTACTGCCAAATAAATTACTTTATTATTATATATATAATATTATATTTTATATATTTTATTATTGTATTAATTATTACTATAATATATAGTGTTATGTATAGGCTATATGTAGTGTTAAGTATTGGCTGTTAAAAAAAATCGACTTTTTTTTCTTCAAATGGTTGGCAAATTCTCTCAGAGGATGTCACACACAAACAAGAAAAACTCGTCAAAATTTGAGCTCTTAATTTAAAGATTTAGAGGTCGCGGATCGCAATTTTCTATTTCCTGTTTAAATAACATAGGAATTTATTTTAAATTTGGAATTTTATACCTTTATATCAAACCAACTTATGGCAAGGATCATCTTATATTTCATAGTAAATTTAACGCTCTACGTAAAAGGATTCATATCATTTTTCGATAAATTGATTTCTTCCAGTGTTATTCGAGGTCAAAGCTTGATTTTCATCTAATTTTCACGTTTTTTCAAGTTTAATAGTACAATTATCATTATATAGAAAGAAAATTATTGTTTATTTTAAAATACATCATATTTTAATAATATAGTTAATACAAATTATATACACATCAAAAAAGTCTAAGCAACATGCATGATATTACAAATTTACCATTTATACTAGATATTCTTCTACTATTTAGATATTCTTTACGTCATGGAACGACGTCATTTGACGGCAAATGAAATGCAAAGAGGTGTAGGGATGTTGCAAGCGGGAAGTAATCAATCTCAGGTATCTCGGCATTTTGGCATTCATAGAAGTGTTATTTGTCGTCTTTGGCAGCGCTACAATAATGCAAGGGAACCCGCTGAACAGCATCCAGGCCGTAAAAGGAGTACAACCACTCGGCAAGACCGGTATATACAACTGACTGCAAGACGCCAGCCGATTTTAACCGCTCGAGAGATAAGTTTGAGGCTACAAAATTCAAGTGGTGTTGATGTAAGTCCCCAAACTATGCGAAATCGACTGCATGAGTACGACCTACGAGCTCGACGCCCAATTAGGTGCCCACCGATAAGTCACGGGAATCGCGCTCGTCGAAATGAATGGTGTAGAGAACGCAGAACATGGACCCAGGAACAATGGGATAAAATTATGTTTTTCGATGAGTCGTGATTCGGGTTAAGGCCTGATACAAGAAGGGTGCGAGTGTACCTTCGGCCTGAAATACTGAAAGGCTCAGATGCATTCAGGAAGTTCATCCATACACCGGATCATCCACATCTTAAAATTTAAATTAGTACATGTTGCTTAGACTTTTTTGATGTGTGTATATAAACATTATATATTATATAAACATTTTATACTACTAATTATATAGGTACATAAACAATATATTCTTGTTCAACTGATTGGACCCAATCCATACAATACTTCAGATTTCTTGGTTGCATACCTATGTATTGTGTGAATCTTTCTTCTTTATCAAAGAGCCTCAAGTATACGTATTGTGTACTGGCTGTCAAATTAGAATCTTAATTAAAAATATTTAATTTCGATAATAACTTAAAATAGAATTATTTGTAAAAAATATTAGGTATTATACGTTAAATACTATGAAGCTGCTATTTAATTTTTTTCATATAAATATTATGTGTAAATACTTCCAGCAATCATCATCATCTAAGCGTTGTATCCCAGTTTCAACCTAAACTTCCGTTTCGGTGCCCGGGGTCCGCTTTCCGACTTTTTCTACTCCACTTCGACACACGATCTTCAGCATAGTGAGCCCACTGACTATGGCGAATTGGCAGGTTATATTAATGATATCAATGTTTCGTTCACTGTCAGTACGTGGCAATTATTGTATATGCACTTTTGCGAGTAAAGTGCATGCCATCGTAAGGAGATAATCATTTACCCCGGTTCCAATCCAAACTCCCGCTTCAGAGACCGGTCACCATTTTCCAGTCCACTATATAAGGTCTCCGTCATTCCAGTGAATACATTAGCATTTGATGTACCTTTTACAACGTCAAGAAAGCATTTTCTAGCTTTTCCTCTCATGCCAGGTCCCGGAGACCCCGGTTCCAGTTCCCCAAGTAGGTAGCCGGTTGCCGTAAAACCTGGCCATACCGAGGCCAGCCATACTGCATCCTAATGATGCATGTTACTATATCCAAACCATTGTATGCGAGCCTTAAAAACAAACTTTAGCTTATTTACTGTTATTTATTTAGTCTAATATAAATTCTAGGTATTTTCACTCACAAAAAATAATTATAAAGATTTAACGAAGGTTATGACGAAAAAAACAAAAGATACTGACAAACGTCCCGTTGATGCGTTAACTCAGTGATAAATCCCATTTTGTAAGGTCGGGAATGCGTCGTTAATGGGGTTACGGGCAGATATTTTGATTGTCCACACAGTTTATAAACAGTCTATCTGCGGTTTTGCCAGCTAAAATATGTGACATAAAATTACTATAATTGCTCCTTTATTATAAACTGAAACGATGCATTTATGTCATAGACTGCCTTGAATCCATTTAAGGGCTATTCCAACAAAAAATCGCCTTGATAACATAGCTTCAAAAAATAGGTACATAAGACGAGGAAAAATAGGAATAATCTCCTATCTCATTGGGGGTAGATCGGACTGCAAGAAAGAAGATTTATCCGCGTAAGTCTACTAGAAATTACGCTGAAGAATCAGCTCCTTTGGACTAGAAACAGAAAATCCATAGTTTAGACTGGTGCTTGCAATAATCGAAATATAGTAATATACCACCACTGGACTCGATTTTCTCTAGAAGAAGGACAATCGCTATGCTTGAACCCAAGTATATTGACGAATACATCGGCTATATAAATCGTCTACTTAAGTGAAGAACAAATATTCATGAAACTCCCGCAGGGCCCTGCAGGATGCTGCCAATAGACTAACTACCAGGTTGGAGAAAGCCTTGGGAAATAAAGAAGATAAAGTCAGAAGTTGAAGGACGAAGTAACCAAAACCGAAGTGTGGATTGTGTTGGTGTAAGAATACTGTGGTCTTGGTGGCCGTCAAAGGCGTGAAACAAACCTACCAACTAGGTATGGCTCCAAGCCCGTTGGATAACATCCACCCTTGGTCTCGAATTACGCCACCATAATAACCTTGTGTTGTGTTTCGGCATAAGTAACCCCGGATCCAGTTCCCCTAAGTTGCAATCTTCTATGGAGGACGACGGCAACTGTTTACTGTAAGTGGACTCTCAGAACAGTCTCCAACGTGACCTGTATTACTAGAGTAACTACTTCATTAATCGACTAATAAAAGTTGCAATTTTAAGCACTTTAAGTTTTACACAACACCTACAACAATATCCATAATTACAAAACTTTATTCCGACGCTTCAAGTTACCCTCATCAAGGCAACCACATAGTCAATCTTTAGACTTAAACTCATTAATCTAATAACTTAATTTAAGTTTCATCTGCTTAACGTGAAACAATCTTTGACAGGTAAAATTCAATCGTACAAACGAATAATAAGTTGTAAAGTACGTTGTAGAAATAAAATATATAATAAAATAAATATATCATAATATAATCTAAAATAGATAAGCATAATACCTTTCATCACGAAATTTAAAAACTATACACCTGATTGGCTTGAAATTTAGCATAGTTACGCAATTCACGATGTTCGTGCTCACTCAGAACGGATTTAACGGAATCCTATCCAAAATGTAATTTCCAATTTATATAGCAAAACAACGTTTGCTTTGGGTCATCAAGAAGGTCAAAAAAACAAAGTAGAACTAAAAATTTGAAATAAATTAACATTTAATGAATAAGAAGTCATCATTAAGCATTTAAGTGGAAAAATATATTTTATGTTATTTTTCTAAGGGGTGTTTGAATAGCTCGTAGCCCAAATATATTTTTAATTAATGTTCAACATAATATCAGGTAATAATTAAGCAAATTTATTATAACCTTATTTATTTAAAAATGGGTAAATACATATAAGTTTATTATTGTGTTGTTCCGTAAAACGATAAGAATCGAGATAATTGGGCTCCTGCTAGCTAACATTCCTGTTAGCTAAGGGCGTTTCTTTTCTTCTTCTCCTTCCTATTATGATTCTCTAATATTATGGATTTACGTGTAAAGAAGTGAGACGGTAAAGACCAACGGTAATCCCAGTAAAGGCCAAATATACGTTTCTACTATTTCCGTTCATACTTAGGTTTCAAAGAGAAACTTATAAGAACAAAAAAGATATTAATAGTAGGAATTAAACATAAAAGATAACAGAAATAATGTATTTTCTTTTCAAACTCCTGATTCGATTCTCAGTATAGCTGTAAATTTTCAAGTATTATTTCAGCGATATATGATCATTTGATTAAATGCATTTTCTAAGCAAACTTTTCTTACAGCATAAAATCCCAGATTTATTTAGCATTTTTGCGTCAATGTCTCGAATTTTCAGACTTTTCTTAGATTATACTTAAATTAAATTGTGCCCACAGGATTTACCGTTTAAAAATGTTTTTTATTCTGTTTGTGATACGGTATAAAATATCGTAACCACCAAAACTCATACCTTGTATAAGGAATGTATTTTCAACGCTAAATTTAGTTTCGATTCCTTTAGTTCTTATGTAACCGTGATTAAGATCGCTTGTTTGGTCCCAAAATCCGTGGAGCACAATTCATGACTATGAAACTATTATTTGGCACCCAATTCCGAACTGACCCTCATTAGACCTTTTCTTGAACAAGTTCAACTCAAGGTCTCTTACGGTCTTACGACGGTAAAAGCAATAAATATTATCTTTTATTATAAAAGATCGTAACAGACAATAAACTCGTGTTAATTAGGGAGCGTTCAAGTATTACGTAACGAAATTTTTGGAGATTTTCGATTTTTTTTTAATTATATTGCTTTTATAGCACCAAACATTATAAGGGAGAAACTTAAATACTACAAACTTATATAAAATGACTAAAAGTAGATAATGGAAGCGTTAAAGTATTACGTAACGAATTTGGAGGGAGGGGGGTCTTGTAAAACGTTACGATGCGTTACAGGGACGGGAGGGGAGTTTAGAACTACGCGTTATGTAATATTGTTTTTTTTAACCCCTCAGAACCGTCACGTATAGAGATTCTTTCACGCATTTATTAAAAAGTTTTTTTTTCTCAAAATTGCAAATGGAATGACCACTTCAATTTTTTTACCTTCACAAAATTGCTTGCTTGCTTTACAGGATAGTGAATATATATATTTTTAAAAACTCCAAATGTAAAGCAAAAAAAAAATCGTCGTAGTCGTAGAATAGTGACGGATCTGACATATATTAAACTTTACCGGACAGCCATTTTAAAAATACAGGTAATTTTTTTTAATGTAGCAATAATATTTAGACAATGTAGTATCCAAATATGGTAAAAGGTGAATTTTGGATTTTTTTCAAATCCGACGTTATTCTACGATCACGACGAAATTATTAACAGCTTTGATAGTTTTTCTCATCACTCAAGTAAAGTAGATAACAAAACTACCGCAATTCGGTAAAAATGGTCATTTGGTGGTTACGTAACGTGTTACTAGGGGGATGGGGGGGGGGGTTACACAAAAACTTTACGGCACGTTACGCTGCGTTACCTGGGGGAGAGGGGGTACAAAATCTCCAAAAATTGTATTACGTAATAGTTGAACGCCCCCTAAAATAGTTGATTCCACTTTCCCCAGAACTAGATCTAACTATATCTCTGGGACAAGTTTCCTCTCTTATTTTTAGTTAACTAATTCTGCAAAAATGAATATTATATATTTCACAATGTGAGTGATTACGCGTGAGTGCAAGGGAGCGTTTGTGCGCGTGCGTGTGTGTATGTGTGGATTTTTCTAGCTAGGATAAGTATTTTCTCCAATATGAATAAAATTTTCTGTGTTGGAATAGTCCATTTTTAATAGCCATGATTTTAATTTATTTATAATTTCAAATTTATTTAATTTTGCTATGTGAATTTCTGTATCAATTTTGTTATATAAATATGAGCTGAATACTGAGTATTGTTTAATAGCAAATTATGTTCTAGTTATAAATGTATTATAAGGTTTGAGATTCCTTCTACTCGATATATCTAATTTAAATAAAACAAAACACTTCAGTGTGGTTTTTTAATATTGTTCAAAGAATAAATATTTGTCTAACAGACAGAACTTGACTTTTGCGATATAATAGTGAGGTTGGATATAAAAAAAGGTTTAAATTTCATGACTCTTCATGACTCTTTAAGCTCTTTCAAGTTTGATCATATAAATTCTACATGTCCCACCCCATATGAGTATACAATACTTAAGTATAGAATTACACAAGGTATCATAGGTCATGTTAAGTATATTTATATTTGAATCCGCAGAGACACGACGTTTTTTCATGACAAAAATAATCTTGCGTACCCGAGCACATAAGTTGTCAATTTGTTTTGGCTAATTGAGGTGTACATCGATAATAACACCTAAATATTTAAAATTATTGGTTCTGCATATATTTAGACAGAGACGTGTCATTGTATCGGAGCTTGAAAAACAAGAATGAGATTTAATATGAAAATTATGAGGTGGTTTGTGAAAATATGTCAAATAAAAAAGCAATAAATTTAGTTTTGTCGATGTTTAAAGTTAAGAGGTTTTTAGTAAGCCATCCAGTGACAATTATAAGAGCATGTTCAGCTTGAGATTTCACCTCACTCCAAGTGATTCCAGAGATAACTAATGCGGTGTCGTCTGCATAGCAAAATATTTCCCTAGGAGGTATTTGCAGTTTATTTGTCAACTGCAAACAACCTTTAGGTCGTTTATATAGATTTTAAACAAAATTGAACCCAAAAAACTTACCTGAGGTACTCTATAGTTAGGCATAAATTTTTTATAATATATCTTTACTGATATAATTTTCTATTTTTACGTTTTGAATTCTGTTAGAAAGATAACTGAAATAATTCATAACAGGAATCTCTTAAACCAATTTTCTCTAACTTCTTTAAAAGGAAGGGGATTGATTGGTATCAAATGCTTTAGATAGGTCTAGAAAGATTGCGATACACTTATCTCCTTTATCTAGTTTAAAAGCGATTGTTTTAGACAAACTGCGCCCTCTGTGGAGAGCCCTGTTTGAACGAATTGATTGTTTGCAATCAAATTGAATTTATTTATATAATTTTGTAAGCGTTTATGATTGCTTTCTCCAAGATCTTCGATACTAAAAATAGAATGAAAATTGGTCTGAAAATATTTAAAAAATCACAGGGACCATATTTTGGTATAGGATAACATTATAACCACCCCAGCCTTGCTTCCTTTGCCTTGAGCGAGCGGGACGTGAAGTTATTCTGACCCGGACCCCGAATATATATACGACCATTCTGATGATGATCAAGGTACTATTAATTGTCGACAAACGAGACACGACTTATGTTAAATAAAAAAATCACCTTCGTGAACAATTATTTTGCAAAGAAAAATGCAGAGTACCATTTGGATGGGTTAAAAGATGGGTGGAAGAAGTGTGTACAGTACAGTAAGACTAAGTAGAAAAAGTTGTATCTTTGTTAGGTCGGAAACTTTTCAGACCAGCCGCGTATGTATTAATAGTACAATAAATAAATTATTAGCATGATAAGTACGATTTGTTATCCCATTGAAAAACTGGGATTTTTCAGTTTACATTTGTATACATCCCTGGAAAGAATTTGAGATGTACAAAAAGACATTTCAATATAAAAATAGGAAACGTTTTACAAATATAACATAATAACTTATCTATTAATGAAATCTAACTGTCATAAGTCAACCGTCTTCCACTTATGGGTTTAAGGTTCTCAAAGTCTGCACCACATATCCCAATCTTGTGCCTTTCTCACCCATCAATCAGAAAATACGTCCTACAAAACGATATCGAGACGTGGTCTCCACTGCAGGACTCGTTTGCTCCATCGCCTGTCAAGCTTGCGTCATAAGTCACCTGCCCAGTATCACTTCAGCTTCAAAATTTGCGAGCTATATCGGTAACTTTGAATCTTTTATTTTATTACATTAGATTTCTTAATTTTGGATTTTATCCATAAGAGATACACCCCACATATAGCTAGCTTCAACATGGCGTCACTAACTTATTGTGAATAAGGCGTGCAATTAAGATTAAGAATTAAAATGAATTAAGCAGCTTAAAGATCACAGCTTAGAATTTTCATGTATCCGTGTTAAATTAAATAAGGTATGAAAATACAATTCTATTTTAAATGCCAATAAAATTAGCCCTGACTCATAACTATCAGGGAGTGTTTTCAGTTATAACAAAAAAAAATAAGGCATTTTATACCTAAATATTAAAAAAAGTAAGTCATACATGTAAATACAATTTATAAAAATTCCTATCATGCTAATATTGACATTAAAGTTCACTTGAACTCAATTATTTTTTTATTCACCATTTTTATAGTCTATATACAGTTAATACATGTTTGTATTTTCCGTTACGTGGAAAACTATCGAATTCCATCAACCGTATCTGATAAATATACGCAACGGTTTAGGACAGCACGTTAGATTTTTCTCGGCAGTTTATTCGAAATTTACACACGACTACACAGTTCAGTGTGCATTCATTAACTGTCAACAGTGTCAACGTCAACCGTGTCTAATAAAGCATGTATGGAATTAAATGCGTCTATGGTCACATTAGGGATGTAATTAATTTTTTAATGATCTGTTAATAAGGCCTTTAAGTCAAAACATTTCGCCCAGATATAATAAAGGGAATTGTAAAAGGTGACTTTTGTCAAAAAACAAGTAAGGTGGTAGCTGAGACTTATCACACCTGAAGACTAGATCTAATCTAGAGGGGATTAACGGTTTCGAATTCCACGATGAGGTCACCGATGATGAAGTAATCTTCGTAAGGAAACCAGTATACCGAGATTATTGGTATGCATTATCCGCAAATCATAGACAAACATTTTTTTATTGCTGTAGGACAGCAGACAGGCTGACGGCCCGCTTAGAATTTAGCAGTTACCGCCGTCTATAGGTGTTTGCAACGCCAGTGGCATCGCGAACACGCTGCTGTCCCATAAGGAAACAGGAACTTGGGTCACTATTGCCGGAACACAACACAAGGTTATTATAGCGGCATACTTAAGACCAAAGGTGGTCGCCATCCAGACAGGCTTGAGGCCCTACCACGTAGCTAGGATGGGTTGTTTTGTCGCCTTTTACGACAGGCTGACCCCGTCGCAGAGGTTAGTATTCTTTCTCCGCCCCTGCACGGGTATACTGTTTATACCTTCTAGGCAAGGCTAAGTCCTGGTAGTAATAGACTGTTATTATTTAAATTATATCGAAAAGCACTGTTTGGTTACTCTTTTCGAAACTCAGGGTTCAGATGGCAGTTGCTCTTGCAGAATACAATTTTAGCAACATCCTCTAGTTTATTTCTCTTGTACCTTCTTAATGAGGGTCATCAAGAGACAACACAATCATCTAGCTGCAATGGATTATCTTATTTCCATGATGATGATAAGCGTTAACATTTGATTACGGTATCTTTTTTTTTTACAGGTAAATGTCATCTTCAAATCAAACAACTTAGTCATTTTCATGGTAAGAATTTATATCTATTCAAAAAAAGCATGATGAATGTCGAGATGATGGTTAAAAGGTGGGTGGAAGAAGAAATATCCTCAACCCATAATGTTAGATGAGGGCAGGGGAGCCGTAAATGTTTGAAGCTTTAGTTAAACATATTAGTTTTAATAAAAAAATGTTATATAATATTTTTAATATGTTTTGAAACATTTAGTTATCTTGTAGATTTTTTATTAAAATATAATTTAATTTACAGTAAATATATTTCGTTCAATATTAGTCTACTGATATTTGTGTCCTAATACACTTTTCGTTTACATTTCTCATTATTTTTATATTATTCTATCCGTGTCAGATCGGGGTCGGCCTGTCATAAATGGCGACAAAACAACCCACCCTAGCTACGTGGTAGGGCCCCAAGCCCGTCTGGATGGCGACCACCGTCTTAAGTATGCCGCCATAATAACCTTGTGTTGTTTTCCGGCATTAGTGACCCAAGTTCCTGTACCCTTATGGGACTGCAGCGTGTTCGTGACGCCACTGGCATTGTAAACACCCATAGGCGAAGGTAACTGCTAAATTCTAAGCGGGCCGTCAGCCTGTCTGATGTCCCACAGCAATAAAAGAAAAAATTAATTTTAAATTTGCTGATGATGAAAGCAGTCTTTTTAAACACTGCAAGATTTTACCCGTAGAAATTCAATTAAAAAAAATGATACTCAAGGAAAACTTTTTTAATAAAAAAATACAAACTAAAATGAAGCACGCTGTATATACTCGGGCCGCTGCTCAAAACCGGTTTACTACTAGCGGCACGAAGAATATGTACGGCAAGCGCACAACTACCTACTTAGTTCCAAGATTATTAAACGATTTACCAACAAATATAAGAGATAATATAACCCAAAAAAATATTAAAGCCTCACTTAAAAAATACTTTTTAGAGAAATTGTAATCTAAATTTACTCAGTCATTTGAACGTGCGTAGACTTAAGTTTCGATGGCATTGTACAAACCTTAGTGGTTTTTTGTGCTGTTATTTTATTAAGCCAATGTAATAACTGTGAATTTGATAAATAAATAAATAAATAAAAAAAATTACCATTTGCAAGTGAAATCTCCAACCCCAGTACAATAAATTGTGGGCGAGCAGGAAAAGCATCTGTGGCGTAAACGTGAGGATATCTATATGCAGTAGGTTAAATTACAGTTGACAGGCCGTATCATAGAAGCTGTTTCCATGACCTATGTATGTTTACACCGGGGATATTGAAAATGTTCAACTGGCCTCAAAAGAAGGGAACAATAAAACGAAGCAGAAAGTATTAGAAAAGTGGGAACAATAGGCCAAATTATACAGTCGTAGACCCTGACCCATTTCCCACCTCCCTGAAGTGGATCATGAACATTTCTCGTGTTTATCCACTTGATAAATTAAACTTCAAAATCCGATGCGTGACGCGTAAAAACAGTTGATAAAACTCCTGTACAGACAATTAAACACATGGGTAGTGTCGCTTCGGTGCTATTTCTGCAACGCCGTCTCTGGACAGTAGCCAACGAGACACAGGGCTTGTTGTCCATTAATATCAAGAGCGATGTCAAAATATATCTATATATAGTAGATGGAAACGATTATAATAAACCCTATTTCCTACGGTATTTGGAAATTCGATAAATACATCTATTGGTTGAGCGGGAAATTAAAAGGATTACTCACCCGCCACTGGGACCCCGTGCACTGGTTCGTAACGGAAACGGGCACTACGGGATCTTTCTCCCCATTTTTTATATAATTGGTCAAGGCCGGGGGCAGCGGTTACCTATAAGCGCGGTTCGAAGTGGACTGAGGCGCGGGGGGCCGATCACCGCAATAGCTCGGCCGCGCTCCTCGCCAACAGCATGGTATCCGTCCCTTTTATAGCGGGTGTGATGAAGAGGTGCGGGAGCGGGAACGGATAGCGGAAGCGGGTGTAGGAGCGGAAAGGAGAAGACCGGTGCATGCTCAATGCCCGGCGCACACATCTATATAAATAAAATGTTAGAGGTCTGCAGGTGTATGAGCATCACGGCAAAACTACTGAATATATTCAATTTTTATCCGTACAGGGGCGAAGAAAGAATACTGACCTCTGCGGCCGGGGTCGGCCTGTCGTAAAAGGCGACTAAACAACGCACCCTATATACGTGGTAGGGCCTCAATATCTATATCAAGCACGTCTGGATGGCGACCACCTTTGGTCTTATGTATGCCGTCATAATAACCTTGTGTTGTGTTCCAGCATTAGTGACCCAAGTTCCTGTACCCTTATGGGAGACAGCAGTGTGTACGCGATGCCATTGGCGTTGCAAACACCCATAGGCGACGGTAACTGCAATTCTAAACGGGCCATCAGCCTGTCTGCTGTCTTAAATACAATAATAAAAAAATATTACATTTTCTAAGTTTTATTTCTTAGAGACTTGATCCTTATCAAAAAAAAAAATGCGATATTTCCATTTAATATCAAATTATTAAAGTTTTAAGAAGCAACGATTTTTATAAGCACTACGTAATACGTATTCAGTGATGTGATTTCTTGCCGCGAAGAAGTGGAGCAAGCGGTGTAGCGCGCATATGTACGAAAACGTCTCATATTTTTACAATTTACTTTTGTTCTGTTACTCGACCAGCGTAGCGGGCGGGAACGGCTAGTATTTTCATATTTCTTATATAGTAAAGATATGTTATAATTTGACATCCCTGGTAGTAATTCAGTAATTCAATAATTTATTAAACAACAAAATATTGACAATATAAAATACAACATTAATTACAAGTTACAATTAATTGAGAAAAAAATAGATTATTGTACTTTACTAGACCCAGACAGACATATCACTCTTTATAAGCTGGTACTTTTTTGGATCTGTAGATGGCGGTGTGACTAGACATCCATATGAAAATAACTAGCTGCCATATAAAACTCAATACAGTACACATGAATACACAATATACACACTAGAAATATTATTTTGTTATTTATTCTTCTTTCTCAAACGTTTCATTCCGATCAAATATAAAGCTTACCCTCCGGTATTCGATATACGATGCTATTGTCATAGCGCAAAAATTCTACAAGTATTTTTTTCATCGGAAACTTTCCTTATTAACTTTATAGAGACTTCTTTTTCATTTATTGGGACGAACAAACAGTATTTTATGAGGATTATTAAATTGTCTTATTTTATGTCTTAGTAGCAATATAATAAAGCTTAGTAATAACGGAACTTCGATCAAAAATTGTTGATCGAAGTAACGGAACGTTATTTGTAAGTTTTTGAAATGAAATCTTCTTTAGCATCGTTGTGATCTGAAACATGATGAAACGGAAAAGTCACAGTAAAAAGAGACATCTTTATATAATATGTATATATACATACACATAGATACATTAAAGAAATAAGTTGTTAGCTTAATTAAGATGGAAATAAAATAACATACATTACACATAATATTAAATTATTACACATTAATTCAGAGTAAGATACTTAGCGTTTTGGAGCTGTGAAAAGTGCAAATATTTGTTTTGACTTCGTTAAAATTAAATGACTGTAATTCACTGCTTGTAAGGTAGCAGCAAAATGATTCATTCTCGTCATGAGGGGTAAACGACTACTTAAAAATAATATTCCTCTTGTTGGTTTAGACCGCAGAATTAAAACCAAGTAATTGACTTAAAACTATGCAAGCTGCATAGACTGCAGCTGCATAGTTGACCTGTGGGGTCATGGCGAAAATGAGTCATGAAGCGAAAACCGCGTTTCGTTAAAAGGACGGTAGATGATGTCGTTCTCCAGTACGCTGGGTTGACGACTTGCGCAACGTTACCGGTCAGGGCTGCATAGGAAAGCCATTGGACTGAGATGTAAAGCACCAATTTGGAGAGAGCTACATCTAACAATGAACGACAATGATTAATTATACTTATGTATGATGTTATTTATATCATATCTTGGATGATTTCACTCACCAATATAAACATTCTCTCCCTATAGGATCGGAGTAAAAATACTGACCCCTGAGGCCCGGGGGTGGCCGGAGATGGTACGATAGTAAAAGGCGACAAAACAATCCTAGCTATGTGGTATGGATCCAAGCTCAACTGGATAATAACCACCGCTGGCTTAAAAAATGCCTCCATAATTACGGCAGCGGCTCTGATGTTGCATATATCTAAAGGCGTTAATGGCCTATTGTCGGGTGGGCCATTAACTTATCTACCGATCTCAGGAATAAAAATTAAACATTAAAAAAATACTCAATTAAAAATAAATAAAGATTTCTTTCAGACTTCGTTTGTTATTTGTGAAGAAATACATAATAATGGTAGTTTAGCAATAGAGGTTATTCGAAAGGAATAAAATGATTAAGACCTATTTAATTAGAGAAATATATATACAGAAAAAAATATAAATACTATATAAAATATGGCATTCGAAAGCTATTATCCGCAGCCTAGCTTAGGCATGTGAACCGCCAGCCTTATCACGTAGCCGAACAGACGCTGTTCGGTGACGTCATTGAGTCTCTACGTGCCATAGAACGTAATAGCTGTCGTGGAATATGAAAAATGTATATTAAATAAAGTTTGCAAAGATAGAATACGATGCGGCAAGGTCGTCTGTTATTAAAACCTGGTGTTGTTGTGACATACTCGCATAAGTAATTAATTTGGATTTAAAGCTACTCTGCAGTCGTTCCCTTATGGCTGACGATAGTGGACATCGCTGGATGTGGACATCGATACTGTAGTGGGCTCGTTTATCCTCCATGTTTCCAACTACAATCGGTTTTTCTAGGCAATCTCTCTTCCTCACTATGTGGCCGAAATAAGACAGCACTCTCTGGTGACAGATAGTCGAGAGGCGGGTCTTGACACGAAGCTGCGAAAGAATCGATACATTGGTGCGCCTGGCAGTCCATGGTATCCGTAACATATGCCTCCAGCACCACATCTCGACTGCTTCGATTCTTTACCTTTCAAGGGCTCGTATGGTCCACGTTTCGACTCCATGTAGGGATATTGGAAATACAAGAGCGTATACCAACCGGATCTTGGTGGCATTGGTAATTCCCCTCCCCTTTTCCAGATGTTACTGAGTCGGGTCATGGCTTCCTTAGCCATACCAACACACCTTATTACTGGTGCGCAGCTTCCATCGTTGTATATTATTGCGCCCAGATACAAGTAGTGGCCCACAACGTCGACCCCTGGTATGATGTTGGTAGTGGTAGGCAATATTCCGGCACGATCTACTATCATGATTTTTGACTTGCTCTTGTTTACTGCGGGATTCATGCGGTGCTCTCGGTCTCAAGCCTCTAAAACAGGTCCTGAATGTCCTCTACAGACGTGGTGGGGAGGACCATGTCATCGGCATATCTGAGATTTGATATCCGTTTTCCGCCAATTGGAAATCTTTTATCCCAGCTTACGAGTATCTTCTGGACAATAAATTTCCCATAGATGTTGAACAAGCCGGGGGACGGGATGCAGACTTGTCGCACTCCCATTTTTGTTTCGAACACATTAGAGCAATCGATGCCGATTCTGACAAAAGAACGATTTTCAACTTAGAGATGTTCGATCAAGCCGATGAGATGCTCAGGAGTTCCCATCTCGCGTAATACAGTCCACAACTTATCCCATCGTACACAGTCAAAGGCTTAAGTGTAGTCTATAAAACACAAGACAACTGGGCATTTATATTCCTTGCTTTTTTCTATGACTTGTCGGATGTTGAGCAATTGTTCCCTAGTGCCTCTGCCTTTCATGAAGCCTGCCTGTTCTTCTGGTATTTGATTTTAAGGAAGTGATGGAGCCGCTGGTTACCGATGTGCAAAAGAATTTTACTGGCATGCGAAACTAAAGCAATGATTCTGTAATTACCACATGTTCTGGTGGAGCCTTTTTTGTGCACAGGGATGAACACAGATTCCGTCCAATCCACAGGCCATTTTTCAATTTTCCAGACATCGTTGCATTTTTCCACCTAATTCTTGTTCCTGCTTCTCCCATATTCTTTAATAATTCGGCAGGAATGCCGTCCTTACCAGGCGCCTTTCCACATTTGAGGACCTTTATAACATTTTCCACTTCCGAGCGGAGAATGTCGGGTTCATTAGGTACCCATCCTGATCCCCGGCTAGTTGGATTTCCTGTTTCATAGAGCGCCGCACAGTACGATTTCCAGCGTTCCAGAACTTGCGATTTATCTGTTAAGACGGTTCCATTTTCTTCCTCAATTATACAGGTCCTAGTTATACGCGTCCCAGCAAGCTCTCACACCTGCGAAACAGATCTTTCGTTTCGCTTCGTACACTATGTTGCTCAAGCTACATTATGTTTCTTATATGAGATTTAGGTATAGTCTTGGCGGCATCTTTTTTGGACATCGCGACTTAGTTCCCTGTATCTTGCCTGGTCTTTAGTGGAATTAGTTTTTTTCTCTTTCAAATCTCGGCGTTCCAGAATTTTGTGACTAGTCTTTTTTTTATTGCTGTAGGACAGCAGACAGGCTGACGGCCTACTTAGAAAAAAGTCTCTGGTGTTATGTAATATTTCATAAGTTGTTTCTTGATAACATGCTTGTTGGCTACTTCACTAATCACCTTCACTAATCAAGAGATCCCATTTGACAGATCCTAGTTCTTCGTATGATTCATTTATGATCCTCTGAGTCAAACACTGCTTATATCTTAATCCAAGTCCATTGTTTGCATATTTGGGTTTGCTTTTGGCTTTAACAGTCTTTTTAGCCGTATCCGTAGCATTGTAACTAGTAACTGGTGATCAGATGCACAATCTGTACCAAGAAATGTAGTAGTATTCATCACCGATGATCTCCAACGTGAACCAGTCAGGATATAATCTATCTGGTTTCGGTATCTATCACCAGGAGAGATCCACGCGTATAGTTGTCGAATATGATGGCGGAAGTAGGTATTTGTTATACAGAGACTTTCCTCACTGCAGAACTGCAACAGGCGTTCGCCTCTCTCATTCTGTTCGACGCAACTGTTCGACGAAGGTGGTTATCATCTGTCGTTTTGCCAACTTTAGCGTTAAAATCCCCCAGTATGACAGTTATTTCTCTCTTTGGTATCTCTTTTAAAGTAGCTGCAAGCGTCACGTAAAAGATTTCCACCTCCTCTTTGGTAGAGTGAGCTGTTGGGGCTTATCCAAAGTAGACAAAAGTAGATTCACAAATCAGTGATTTCGTTGTGGAAGTTTCATCAAATAATTTTCCTTTACCGTACGTGGCATTTTTTGTATTAACTCTATTTTCAGTTGAAATTTATATAAAATGCTTTTGTTTGGATTAAGCTCTAGAAGAACTAAATAAAACTGAAAATACCTCCAATAAAAAAATTCATTCGTGACTATTTGTTTTTAAAGCCATTAAATGTATTTCACTTGTGAACAATAACTTGTATTGTAGCTCTAAAGCCCACAACAGGTCGTGGTGTAAAACGATTTAAAATAATTCTCCGATTCGTTCTGTCTAAAAACAAACACAATAAAACTATAAGACATTTACCAGAGATCCGTGATTAAAGGAATGTTGCCAACTCTTCAAACCCATAAAGCAAAATTGAGAGGAATCCATACTAATATCATAAATGTGAAAGTAACTATTACATTTTCACGCCTAGACCGCTGAACCGATTTTGATGATTTCGGTATAGAGATAGATTGGAACTTGGAAACGGACATAGGCTACTTTTTGTCGCGAAAATGAAACATGAATAAGGTGAAATATGGCTGGACGTAGTTAAGTTTTGTTTTTTTAATTCATATGGCAGAACAACGTTTGTCGGGTTAGTTAATAAATATACAAATTTACTGTGACAATAAGTAAACAGCAAAGTGCTTGTGTAATGGATACTAGAAAACTAATAAACAATTTACTTTGTCTAGCAGTGTTGCCGCTTAGGAAAAAAGAAAGTCACCAGACCTCAATGAAAATGTCCCTAGATATTAAGAAAAAAGTACTCAAAAAAATCCCTAGAAGTCGCTAAATATTTTAAAATCTTCAATTTTAAAAATATGGTCTAAATAAAAGCAACTCTGTCATTTAAATTTGCGAATATTTCACTGTGACAAAACGAACAAAAAGCTTTAGTTGGATCAGTCATAACAGGTTTCAACCACATTTTATACTCTTCTTGTTGTTCCCATTCTGGTCTATACTTTTGAGCGTATGCCTTCTTTTATAAAGGAATTTCCATATCCACAATATGATTTTGATAATAATGACGACAATACACACATAGACACTATGTAAAACCGGTTTGTTCTGCGAAAAAGTAACAAATAATTTAGAAACCGGGCATTCCTTCCTTTGAATAAACGGGATGATCAATGAATGAGAAAGAAATAACTATATCTGTACATCTTTTGATAGAGTGAGACGCATAAAACCGATCGAACAAAAAAATATCGAAAAGTCGCTAGATGTCGCTAAATTTATTTTTGTCGCTAGATGGATAAAAAATGTCGCTAGACACATCCAAAATCCGCTAAATCTAGCGACAAAGTCACTAAAACGGCAACACTGTTGTATAGACTGCTCTCGTGCTGTAGATCATCTAGATTTCTTATTTAGGAATGAATTTTCCTATATATTCTGAGCATATACATTATGTAATTGAAAAGAAAGACATTAATAAAAAGTATATTAGTGTTAGAGGGCTTATTGGAGAGTTTTTTGCTGTTTTGTCTTCATGTAACATGAGGATCCGCCGCCCGCACTATTGCCGCGAGGGAGAGGGCCGCGTGCTGTTCCGCGGCCCCTCTCAACTCCTACAATACAGGAGAGCGCCGGGGGGACGAAACCCTGACCCCCTGGCGCCAACACTTTAGAAGAGGCCCGCCTTGAAACAAAGGGCGGGCCGGCGCCGGCCCGGGCCACGAGATCGGCAGGCCACATTTTTATCATCTAATCCGTAGGCCCGGGCCGTTTTTTAGTGGGTAGTCGGATGGCTGAACATCTTTCCCGGAGTCCCACATATCCCTCGGTCCTCCCGGGCCGGGGGAACCCGTCAAGAGACGTTTTTCCCAGAGACAAAAAAAATGGTTGTTACACGATGTTACGTGTAACGTTGTGAAGCGGTAGTTATATTAATATATAATAAAAAAATCTTGGTTTATTTTGAACAAAAAGTTTGAGTTTGAATATACTTTTTATAAATATATTTAAAGGCGAAATTAGTAATTCTCTCATTTTAAAAGTTTCTGTTTGTATCTGGGCTTTCGAGGCTAAACTCATGCGCGCCAATTTTTGATAATACAGCTAGTTCGGTGGTTTTGCAAGGGCATAACGCCCCACTGGGCCTCGGAAGAACGGACTGCATACCTGTCAGGCTTATCCAAGACGGAAGTTGTACCAGTGATCTCGGTAGCCAAGTTTCTTCTTCTTCGTGGAACTTCGTGGAACCCGTGACTGTGATTAGATTCTCGATGTAACATTATATATACCTAGTCAGGTCATAAGTATTGTCACACAGTAAAAACTTTTCTTTTAGAATGCTGGCCACAAAAAAGTTTATTGAATTAGAATTTCGAATTGTTCATGAAAATAAAAATGTATAACTTTTAGAATTTTACTCATTTTTAAATATGGAGTGGACGCTTAAAGAAGACCGTGTTGCAGTTATTGCGTTGCATCGTTGCGGTTACGCGCCAATTCAAATTTTTAACATACTGAAAAATTTGAATATTACCAAAAGATTCGTTTATCGTACCATCAAACGATACAATGAAGACTCTAGTGTAGATGACAGGTCAAGAAGTGGTCGCCCTCGGTCTGTTAGGACTCCAGCAGTGATAAAAGCTGTGAAGGCACGAATTCAAAGAAATCCCAAACGTAAGCAGAAACTGTTGGCCCTTCAGATGGGGTTAAGCAGAACCACGGTGAAAAGGGTGTTAAATGAAGACTTAGGGCTTCGGGCATATCGAAGAAAAACAGGACATCGTTTGAATGTTCGTCTAATGGACCTGAGACTGAAGAGATGCCGCGCTTTGTTGAAGCGGTACGCGGGAAAAAAATATCGGGAAATTCTTTTTTCGGATGAAAAAATGTTTACCGTAGAAGAGAGCTACAACAAACAAAATGATAAGGTGTACGCACACAGTAGTGAAGAAGCGAGCAACCGTATTCCGCGTGTCCAACGAGGTCATTTTCCATCCTCGCTCATGGTATGGTTGGGAGTTTCTTATTGGGGCTTAACAGAGGTACATTTTTGTGAGAAAGGTGTAAAAACGAATGCTGTTGTGTATCAAAATACAGTCCTGACGAACCTTGTGGAACCTGTTTCTCATATCATGTTCAATAACAGGCACTGGGTATTCCAACAAGATTCGGCGCCAGCTCATAGAGCGAAGAGCACACAAGACTGGCTGGCGGCGCGTGAAATCGACTTCATCCGGCACGAAGACTGGCCCTCCTCCAGTCCAGATTTGAATCCGTTAGATTACAAGATATGGCAACACTTGGAGGAAAAGGCGTGCTCAAAGCCTCATCCCAATTTGGAGTCACTTAAGACATCCTTGATTAAGGCAGCCGCCGATATTGACATGGACCTCGTTCGTGCTGCGATAGACGACTGGCCGCGCAGATTGAAGGCCTGTATTCAAAATCACGGAGGTCATTTTGAATAAACTTTAATGTCATAAGAATCTATGTTTTGTTAAGTTCATTTTGGTATATGAATGGTTACATAATGAATAAACTTGTTACAATTATTTTACATTAAACATGTGACAGAATTTATGACCTGACTAGGTAATTGAATCAGTAACTTACAGAATAATTACTTTGTTATATGTCTAATAGTAGGAGAGGTAGATCAAAGAAAAAATGGATGGATTGCGTAAAAGATGATATGGTGAAAACGAGTGTGAATGTTGAGGTGACGGCTAACAGAGGAGAGTGGAAGGAGAGAATATGTTGTGTATGTATCATGATATCTCTAGAACCATTACAGCTAAAGACTTGAAATTTGGTAGGAATATTCTTTTCACCGAGTAGAGGTCAGCTAAGAACGGATTTTACGAAATTCCACCCCCAAGAGGGGTTGCGGGGGCGTTAATTATTTATATGGCAGAACAACGTTTGCCGGGTCAGCTAGTGTGATATAAGGAAGAGAGCA
This sequence comes from Malacosoma neustria, assembly GCA_963693495.1. NCBI lineage: Eukaryota > Metazoa > Arthropoda > Insecta > Lepidoptera > Lasiocampidae > Malacosoma > Malacosoma neustria. Next base: position 9,051,970 of record OY856395.1, on the reverse strand, counting down.
AGAGGCAAGCAAGGACAGAGAGAAAAAGTTGCCAACATTCTGTTTCCGAACTATTTTTAAAACGAAAATAGTAATACGTGTAGTAGGCTTTTTAAAACTAATCAAATCCCGCACACTGATAACATAAATACATCACCGATAACCAAAACAAAATACGTAGTCAAATGGAAATCATTGACCCTTATTTTTTATTCAATAGAGTCGAAAATAATCTGGACATGCTTAAACTAGGAAATAGTTCGAGAGCAGTCGATCGCATGCCAAGGTATGCACGTGATGGTCCTAGGGCCAGTTCTCGACGACATTAACTGTTGTTGGCTATTTTTATATCTTTGTTGTCTTAAATGATGTAAATCGTTTGTATCGTCACGGTGTTCTAATATTATTACATACCACACGCGTTGTTTACTACAGTAGATATACTTTAAGAAAACTATTGCCTGAAATTCCATCACTAAAAAGACGATGCCCCATAATAACTTTGTGTTGTGTTCCGGCATTAGTGACCCAAGTTCCTGTACCCTTATGGGACAGCAGCGTGTTCGCGATGCCACTGGCGTTGCAAATACCCATTGGCAACGGAAACTGCTAAATTCTAAGTGGGCCGTCAGCCTGTCTGATGTCCTAAAGCAATAAAAAAAATCCTCGAATTGTTTAACAGTATAAACCAGCTGTCGCCTGAAACCGATCCTCTTACACACGTAGATTTCACAATAGAAGCAGTAGAACTAGTGTTACGGAATAGAAATTGCTAATTACCGTGTCAACGTAAAACAAAATATGTTTTATAAACAACAAAAACCTTTATCAAAAAATTTTAGGACATTCTATTTATTCAATAATCTGTACTACCCATTTTAATATAAAGTATATAAAATGAAAAACCACTACCATATAAACTTTTTCATTTCGTCGGATTATACTATGTATATGAATAACCTGATCAACAATGTTTGGGGATTTCCCCAACAACGACAACCGGTATCGCTAATTAATCTACCTAATTTGAATTAACGTTTCGTTTTACGCATTTTTATAGCTTTTGATTAGAGTTCGACTGTTATTTACACGGTAACACAGTAATAGATCATTACCTTTTACAGTTTTAGTAAAAAATACCCTGCATCTACGGTAATTATCGTGTATCTGGTAACGCCGGCCCTCACTGATACGCCAATGTCGCTCACACACGCTCGTGGCTCTGTCATGACAATGACGGCTTGACAAGTAACATAGGCACACGAGACAGAGTAAGGACGCTATAAATGTATACCATAAACAACATCGCATACATTATAATCATCAAATCAATAATTTAAAAATTACTCCAAAAAGTTTTTATTTTATTGCTGAGGAACAGCAGACAGGCTAACCCCACCACCACCCACTTAATAGTAAGCAGTTAGCGTCGCCTATGGACGACAGTAGGGGCACAGAGAACACGCTGCTGTTCCATAGAGGTACCGGAGCCTAGGTCACTAATGCCGGAACACAACACAAGGTTCTTATAGCGGCATACTTATACACCAGGGGTGGTTGCCATCCAGACAGACTTGGGGCCCTACCACGTAGCTAGGGTTGTTTTGTCGCCTTTTACGACGGGCCGACCCCAACCGCAGATGTTAGTATTCTTACTCGGCCCATGCACGGAGATAAGTAATAATTTTTAAGGACTTGGAGTGAGGAACTGGAGTAAGGACCGGTTAGATCTTTTCTAAAGAACGAACTAAAGCAAATATATAGATGTATTTTTTGTTGTCTCTTTAAATATATATAAACAAATTAAATAAACATTACTTAATATTGTAGTATGACAATAATAAAAATTTCGTTTAATATTTCGCCGTCAGTTGCGCTCCGTTACTCGTTAACGTAACATGGACTGACAATTTCATCTAGGGTTGTATTGTACCAATAAAGTTTTATTATTTTATCTAAATTTCCAAGATAAAGTTAAAAATACCAAGCACTTATTTTGATTTTCGTTGACTGTTTGTGGATGTTTCAGCAATCGTTTTCACCAGCAGATAAATTACAACAATTGTTATTAAGAAATATATGAATTATTTTATCCTCAATATACAACTTATTTCATACTAGCAGCCCGTCCCAGCTTCGCACGGGTATTTAACAAAAAATTAAAAATTAAACCCTTTTTCGGTTATTTTTTTTCGGTCTAGGGGAAAAACCTCTCTTGACGGGTTTCCCCGGCCCGGGGGGACCGAGGGATATAAGGGACTCCGGAAAAGATGTTCGACCATCCGACTACCCACTAAAAAACCCCGCTGTTCTCCTATCGCCTACGCCCGGGCCCACGGATACATGGCCTGCCGATCTCGAGGCCCGGGCCGCCGCCGGCCCACGCTTTGTCTTAAAGCGGGCCCCTTCTAAAGTGCTGGCGCCACGGGGTCAGGGTTTCGTCCCCCCGGCGCTCTCTTGTAACAACTCTAGGAGTTGAGGGGGGCTGCGGAACAGCACGCGGCCTTCTCCCTCACGGTAATAGTGCGGGCGGCGGATCCTCCCCCGAGGGGCCGCCCGCAGCCGCTTTCTACTGCGGCCGGAGATCGTTGCCCGCCCTCCGGCGCCGACGACGCGGCCTACGTTGGCGGGAGGGGAGTGCGGTGGCGGACTCCCGCTCCCGTTCCGCCGCCTCCCTTGCAGACACTACTGCCTCACAAAAGGAGGCGACGGCCATCCATCCAGGATCGCCCCCGACCATGGACAGAACCAGGGCCGGGAGCGACAGGTTCGCGGCTAATTCCGGACGGGACTCGCATTCCCGTCGCGTGCTAGTCAAGCGTGGGTACGACTACCAGACGACACTCCAGAAAAAGCAGAGTCGCCTGACGTCGTAGCCGGCCCAGCAAGACCAACTGACAGCGAGGATGCAATTCCCGCCCCGGGAACACTCTCTGTGCAGGCGCAGTCGAAATAGGCATGGTTTTGACTACCAAATCAGGTCCCAGGGTAGAACCTGGGACCCCAATCAGTATTCGCAACCATCCCATCGGGGACCACGCCACGAACAGAGAGCTAAGTTGGAAAGGATGTAAGAGGTAGACGGAAAGAAAGGTAGGACTCTGTCGCCTCGAACGGAGAGGGGAGTGAAGCGACGGATGCTCAGGCACCTCGGGTACGCACACCCGTGCACTCCTCGGACAGAGGAGCGCCCCTGGGGGCAAACCCTTCTATTTGCGTCAGGTTACTAAAAAAATAAAATTATAAAGAAAGTTTGAATATTATTATTTCTATGAGCTTTTATTTTAATGAGTTTTTTTGTTATTATTACTTTTTATTTATTTTTCGTTATTTTTTAATAAGTATTCTAGTTTTTGTAAAAACCTCAGTGACGCACGCCTACATTGCATAAGGTGCTGCCTAGCTAGCCGAACAGTTTTTCTAATACTTACATTTTTAAACTCGTGATATCTTTCGAATGGAATATCCGAATTGAATAATTCAAAAAGTTATACAAAGGTATTGAAACAGTTTTGAATATGATGTAATTTATTTTGATAAGGATTAATACCAAGATCCAAATAAAGAGCCTTTTCTAGGGGCGGCATTTCAATTAAATTTTTAAATTAAAAAAAACACTTATTGTGGCATAACTATAATAGTTAGACATATGCTGTCGCGACACTTTTTGTAAATAATGATGTGTTCTGCAAAGTTGTAGTACATTATTTTATTCTATCATCAATAGTTTTCGCAACTCACGCGATTTAAATAATATTTTAGATAATTTTTTTACACTTTGGGTTACATTATTAGAGTTTTAGTAAGGATCCCTAATTTTTTTGAAAATATAATATAGCCTATGTCACCCGGGGATAGTGTAGCTTCCCAACAATGAAAGAATTTTTTAAATCGGGTCAGTAGTTTCGGAGCCTATTCAAAGCAAACAAACAAACAAACAATCAAATCTTTCCTCTTTATAATAGTAGTATAGAAAATAAAAGGATTAAAACTGAAGAACTAATAAAGTCTGTTATAATAACCCGTAACAAATCACTGTCAGTAGGAAGTTTTCCCAGAAGGCTATCAGTATTGCCATGACAATGCTTAAGCGCCATGAGCCAGTCACGGTAGCGTTAACTCCCCGTTGCAACCCGGGCTCCGCTGTCCAACTATTTCTTCTCTACTTGGCACGGTCTTCGGCATTCCTTAGGCATCATTGGCACGCATCACCCCTTACGAAGTCCGGGGCCCAGTGGAGGCACCATGGCATAACATTTGTTCCCCAAGTTATGAGAATGAAATATGCATGGGAGAAAATTTACATGAATGAATGGCCATGAGAGCCTATTTTAAAATTTACATCGTTCCACAATATGTCATGGCAGAATGAAAAGTTAACCAATATTCAGTAGTAGGTGACTACATCAATAGAGAAAGAAACAGAAAGACAATCACAAACATCCTAGTTTTATAATTGCATACAATTTAAATGAGTGGAGTCTAAAATATATGTCATATATATTTAAATACATATAGCATATTTGTTCCACTTTGTTTTTGGTGTGGGTATAAAATTGGAAATTTAGATGTCCATGGTTTATTGGGTGGTAGACGCGCTGGCCGAATACTTCAACACCCCGAAATAAACGAATTAACCGTCCTCTCATCACTTTCAAATCACTCCAATGTGCTTTGAATTTAGAATGGGTTTATTTTTTACTAAGTAATCACTTTTAGAACGGGTTTAACACAACGATAGCAAGTGACAGGATGTACAGATATTTATCTTACATCTTTAAACGAGCAATTCTTGTGTATATATATATATATATATATATATATATATATATATATATATATATATATATATATATATATATATATATATATATATATATATATATATATATATATATATATATATATATATATATATATATATATATATATATATATATATATATATATATATATATATATATATATATATTTTATTATTAACTAGTAACATTATTTAATATTATTAACTAGTAACTGTTAACAATTTAATTAATTCAACTAAAAATAAATTTTATATTATCGACTAATTAGGGGACATCCATTAATTACGTGAGCTCAGAATGGGGGGGAGAGGTCCAATGAAATCTCACCAAATCTCATCTAGGGGGGGGGTCCAAACTGATCGAAAAATAGCTCACGTAATTAATGGATGTCCCCTTATAATGATTTGGCACGTTATGACGCGCCGTAGCGCGTGACGTCATCACACGTCACATCACGCACTTTGAGCGAGGATCTTCTACAGCTGGTTCATAAAAAAAGAACGTAAAATTTTAAATTTTTATGGTTCAATTTAATTTACGTATTCAGGTCCGTTTGTGGTTAATGAAGGATAAAGGAGGAAATATCCAAGGTGGAAGGAGCGCCTCGCGCACCCCAGCGCGGGCCTCGCCACCATCGAAGCGGTGAGGCCCGTCCTGGCCGAATGGCTGGAAAGGCGCCACGGCGCCCTGACCTTCCGCCTGACGCAGGTCCTCTCGGGGCACGGTTGCTTCGGGAGGTACCTGTGTCGCATAGGGCGGGAGATGACGTCGGGGTGCCACCACTGTGGCGCGGGCGACGAGGAGGACACGGTGAACCACACTGTCGCCGTGTGCCCTGCGTGGCGCGAGGAGCGCCGCGCCCTCGTCGCCCAAATCGGCGTGGACCTGTCGCTCCCGGCCCTGGTTCTGTCCATGGTCGGGGGCGATCCTGGATGGACGGCCGTCGCCTCCTTCTGCGAGGCAGTCATGTCCGCAAAGGAGGCGGCGGAGCGGGAGCGGGAGTTGACCACCACACTCCCCTCCCGCCAACGCAGGCCACGCCGGCGGCGCCGGAGGGTCAGTAACGACCTCCGGCCGCCGTAAAAAGCGGCCGCGGGCGGCCCCTCGGGGGAGGACCCGCCGCCCGCACTATTGCCGCGAGGGTGAGGGCTGCGTGCTGTTCCGCGGCCCCCCTCAACTCCTAGAGTTGTTAGGAGAGCGCCGGGGGGACGAAACCCTGACCCCCTGGCGCCAACACTTTAGAAGGGGCCCGCCTCAAGACAAAGGGCGGGCCGGCGCCGGCCCGGGCCACGAGATCGGCAGGCCATATATCCGTGGGCCCGGGCGTAGGCGATAGGAGAACAGCGGGGTTTTTTAGTGGGTAGTCGGATGGCCAATCATCTTTCCCGGAGTCCCACATATCCCTCGGTCCCCCCGGGCCGGGGGAACCCGTCAAGAGAGGTTTTACCCCGAGACCAAAAAAAAAAAAAAAGGAAATATCCAAGGCTTATGAGAATTTAAGGCTTTTTAAATTTATATTACGATATAACAAAATAAAATGTAGTAGCGTGTTGACAGGTCCCTGGTATTGCAAGCGTCTATAGGCGACGATACGTGACTATCAGATGAGCCTCTTACCTAATTCCTGAACTCCAGCTGTATAAAATAGAATACGAGAATAATAAGATAGTCTTCTCAAGTTCTCGAGAGCATTGTAAAAGGTGATGAATGCTCCTTATGGGAAGCATCAAAGAAATATAAATTATGAAATATACATGTATGTGGAATTTCCTTTTGAGGTTGGAGTATTAAAAAGATCATGATGAGACACAGTTGGCGCGATGAATGTCAAGTGGTATTTTACTGTCGTATATGTGCGTTCGATTTCTATGGAGGAAAAAATATTTCATCATCATCATCTTTGCGTTAAATCCCGGTTGCAGCCCAAACTCTCGCTTCGGCACCCGGGGTCCGCTTTCCGACTTTTTCTTCTCCACTTCGCGCGATCTTCAGCATCCCTGGTAGTGAGCCCATTGGCACGCATATCACCATAGGAAGGAAAAATATTTATATGATACTAATAGTTTGTCCTTGTCTCAATATCTGTCAATTGTATGATTGCAAAAATATCCTTCAGTATTCTGAAGGTCTTTTAAAAACTTTTTTTTTTATAGCTTGAGTTCAGCAGACAGGCAAACGGCCCACCCTGGCAGGTGGTCACCGTCGCCTATGGACGTTTGCAGTACCAGAGGCACCACTAACGCACTGCCGGTCTCGAAGAAATTTTATAACGTTTAAACTATAACTTTTTGTATAATGAAGGTAGTTTAAGAAATTAAATAGCAGTAGTTCTAGTAAAAACCAACTCACATTCCGACGACCGTAATAACTTGCGTACGTATAACGCATATAGGAGTCACAGGTTACTTTCCCGTCCCGCGTAGAGTATAACATATATTTTTATCAAAGAAAAGTATATAATAAGTAAGTTGTCTAGCACCCATAAGGCAACTGCTCTGCTACTTATGTTACTTTGGGATTAGCTGGCACTGTTTGAATTATCACAGTATTTATACATTTTTTGACCTTTGCACAAGAGAATGAAGGGTCCCAAAATATCGATGTAAAAAGCGTGTAATAGATCCATCCTCTTAAATTCCTCAAACGTGGATGAAGAATCAAGATGAAAGCTTAGGACGCCACTGGGATTAATTACCTAACTTTTAAAACTTTAATTTAAAATAAATATTAATTACACAACTTACTAACGTTAAAAATTTAAATTAATTTGCATACATGTAACAAACAATATTTAACATAATTTAGCAATATTTTAATCCGCAATGGAAATATTTAATTAGCATACTGCCTTTTTAAGGTAAGCGTGTTTGCCAGGCTCAGGTGTTTTTACCCACCGCCATGTTTCGGCGTTTAGATATGGTTATATTTTGACATGTTTAATACATATTCATAGGATCTGTGGTCCCGAATGGAAATGAAAAAGGCCAGCTAAAGTTTATGTAAAAAAACGGTATCAAAGGGGCAGAAGACAGTTGCCTTTTATAAACCAAATAGAAAAAACACACGCTTTAATAGCAAAGCGAACTAAAAAGTAGCGAATACTTCACTTCTTTACTCACGAAGAGTTTATGTGATAACAATAGGCATAGACAACTGCTTTCTATTAAGTGGGCCGTCAGTCTATTTATACAAAGCTATTAAAAAGTGTGTGTGTACTTATATACGCCCGTAAGAAGTTATACTTCTTGGCGTAACAAGATAAAAATCTTTCCTATCCTACGTTTGTAGAAAAAAATTATTTTAGTTTATGATGTAAATAAATAAATACATACCGTCAACTAACCTCAAATTCTACAAACGTACTCAAAGTAATATGTAAAAACCACTTTTATCATTTATAATCACAGTAAATTATCTTTAAATCAATAAATTCTTAGTAAATATCAGTCACTACGATAAATAAATGTACTTCAATAATTTGTTGAATTTATTGAACCAATATGGCTGCCGTCTCCTTTACTAGGCAACGGAAAACGTCTTGAAATCTATTACATTGCAATTTATACTCTATTTAAATGTATTACAGTTAATTTTGGGTTACGGAGATTTTATATTTTAAATCACTTGCTCGTATGTTCATTTGCTTGTAGTAGGCTCGATACACACACGTCATGCAATAAATTAGATGTAAAACAAAATTAACAATTAACAAGTTCTTATGCGTATTATAAAAACAAAAATTGTCCATAACGTCCCACTACTGGGCTCAGGCTGAGGTGGAAAGGCAGCTCACTTATGCCTTCCTTCTTCCTGCCCTTATCCCAAGCTATGGGGGGTTACACAATATGTTATCTCCTTCCACTCTCCTCTATTAGTCATCTCAACATTCAAATCTCTTTTCGCTGTATCATCTTTTACGCAATCCATCCTTTTCTTTGGTCTACCTTTACTATGTATCCATCCACTTTCATTTCTAGCATTTTTCTTGTTACTTGGCATTCTCCTCGCATTATATGGCCATACTAGGCAAGTCTCTTCAGAGGATTACCTAGAACGTGTCTTTAAAAACTGTAGTGTTTGAATTACTTACTGAATTATTTTTACCTTTAATATTTTTCCCTGCTTTTATGTTCATTTTTACTTTTTATATCCTTTGGTATATATCTACATAGAAAATTCAGTTCTATTTACAATTGTTTATATATAAAAAATGTGCACAAAATGTACAAAATATGTCATCGGTAAACCTAAAATATAATGATGTATTTTAATTATTTTATTTTATAATTTTGTGGTCTGCCTATGCTAAATATAATTTACAGATGATTTATTATTTTATATGTTTTTTTTATGAATATTAGATTGGGGTTGTAATGGCTTTACTTTGATATGCAAAGAATGTTGTGTATACCCAAATTGTTTATCAAGATTTACACGTTAACATAATTGTAAAATCATATAAAATATTTTATTTGTTTGAAACAAAATTTGAGTCACTAATGTATTATTTTTTTTTCTTGTCCACTTTTTAATTTTAAATTTAGTTATTTATTTCATTTTGTTTTTACCACTGTATAATAATATTTTTTATAACATGTATTGTTGTAGTAATGTATCATTTTGTATAGTGTTAGTTTGAAGCAATATATAGAAGTTTTTTAAGAATTATCAAGTAGGGCATTAGATTCTCTTTAGTTCTTTTATTTTATTTAGTTCTTCTATACGCTTTATTCTTTTATACCTACATATGTCCATGTCCGTGACATCTCTCTTCGGGCCTATTGGAAGAACAGCGCTGGTTTTTGTATAAAAACCAGCATTATGCTGAAATAGGTCCAATTTTAGGACTGTACAATCCTTGTATATATTTTCTTTATGTTTTTAATGTGTCTTTGTTATGTACTTGTCCTAAATAAATTATTTTCTTTTCTTTTCTTTTTCTTCAACTTCTCAATGATTGGCGCTACTTTCAAACTTCCCCTGTTATATTTATTTCTAATTATGTCCATTTTAACATGCTTTTATTAGCTTGGTATATGTCTATGTAACGGAATCTTTGAATGTGATTTTCACCCCTTTCAAAACGAGGATTGATTTGAAACTTTGCACACTTATCAAGGACCAATGACAATGCAATAATTTGTATAGTTTGTATCATTATCCTTACCAAGATCCTCAGGATTAATTATGAACGAAAATCCAAAAATCATTATTGATTTTTTTACACGATTTCTATCAATTTAGACTCGATTTTTACCCACGTTGAACGATTAAAAACATTCAAAATTTTGCACGCTTAGCAAGACCTGATGACCATACACAATTATTAAAATTTTGTCCCATATTCCTTATCAGGATCATCAGTATTAATACTTTATCTTCCTTTTGCCGAAACGCCATCTGGTGCTTAATTAATAAAACTGCCGGAAGATGATGTTAAATTTTAAAAAACCAACCGGAAGATGGCCTTAAATTAATAAAAACGTTTACCGATTGGGAATTAACAACAAATAAATTATATTTTACAATTAATCAAACTAAAAAGTACAAATAATTCTTAACTTAAGAATAAAATTACTGACGAGAAAATTAATGTTATTGTTCTAAAAGCATGGGGTGCTTGTGCGATATTTTTAAACTCTGCGTTTCCGAATGAAACATGTAAAAAAATTATAACGGTTGATATTGAGCACCCCACGCTTTTAGAACAATGACATTAATTTTCTCGTCAGTAATTTTATTCATAAGTTAAGAATTATTTTTTACTTTTTAGTTTGATTAATTATAAAGAGTATCGTTTAGCTTTTTTAAACTATAGTTTTTTTGTATTAACTCCACACATCCATCTCAACATCCACATCTCTACAGCTCGCAATAACCTTTTATCCTTCCTCTTTGTGGCGCAGCATTCGGATCCATACAATATGAGAGGTCTTATTACGGACCGCGGTATCATATCGCATTTTTAAGTCTGTCTTATTCCTTAGAAGGTTTCTAGGTTTTAATGTGCATATGCAACTTGTGCAAAAGAAAATAATTACACGTGTTTATGGTCGGCATTAGCTCGCGTACAAATGATGAACCCGAGACACGCAACCCCACAATGGGCATTGCGTGACCAGGAAGGGGCAATTGAAAAGTATACATCCTAAGCATCACGCAAACATAACGTATAAAAATAAACTTACTCAATTATTTTATTGCTGAGGAACAGCAGTCAGTTATTTAATCAATTTATTATAATTTAAAATTCATCAAATTTAATTATTTTTATACAAATGTAATCATATTATTACTGTAACAAATTTTACACGTAGCAAATAACTACGGGCGTATATCGCGTAGCGATTCATCAAATTAAAATTTTTACTACGAGTGCGCTACGAGCGTAGTACAATATATATATATCAAAGAAATCGAAACAAAATTTTGGAAGCCTAGTTTTATATATTATATACGAATCTGAAAAAGGCTGTTTAGTGTTTATTACAGTGAAACCTTCTGCGATCATTTGTGTCCTCCTTGCTGCTCTGCCCATCGGTGAATTCCTTTTAATGAAGGAGATGGCTGGTACAGCTTCACTGCGGTACTTTCAACCTTTACTTTCTCATATTTTTTATACATAAGGTTGAGAAAAATGTCACGTAACAAGGTAGATTCTGAAAATGAGGTTGGATAAATGGTAAATGCTAGAAATGAATACAAAGAAGGAGTAAAAAGGTTTGAATGTTCAGATGACGATTACTAGAGGAGAGTTAAAGGAGAGAACATGTGCCGACCACATTTGATGTGGGATAAGGGCAGGAACCAAAACTATTTAGGAAAGAGTTGGAGTAGCCCTACTTTTATTTCTAGTCGCGACACACGGTTGACATATTTTATCTTTAGTAAATTCAATATTACAGAGTACATAAAGTTATTTTTACAACAGCCCGGATAAATTGGTCACAAAGTTCAAGCCAGGTCAGTAGGGTAGTACAACATTAACTGGCCTGACGTAACTATTCCTTTTACTGCCTTCTAGTGACAGTTATTTTGAATTATGCCCCTTTTACGAGGCTGTATTACTGCGATGATGGACATATGTATATCATATTGCGACCACAACTATGAGCTTATACTAGGCTAAGGTGAAAAGTTCTCGATCAATGAAAGAGTGCAATTTTCAGTTCAAAAATAATTTTATTTTTCTACTTATTCTCCCTTGACTTCAACACATTTGGTCCAGCGTTTCTCCAACATCAGTATTCCTTCCCGGGAGTGAGAATCTGGAAGGCTGTGAAAATATTCATCTACAGTCCTCTCAACTTCTTCATTGGACGCGAAGCGAAGTGGGTGTCTTTATATACCCTCGTATATAAAGATAGCTAACCGCTATATAACAGGGCGGATATAACCACTAATAGATCAGCAAAAACTGGCTGCATTCTATTTTTTATTTAATTAAAAGAAAGCAATCACAAATAGCTATCAAATAATTTGTCGGCAGTATTCTTCATGAATCAGTATTGAATACTACTTCTAGTCGCATTCTATTTTATTTCTGTGGAAGTAGACGGGCTGATAGCTCACTTAAAACTTGGCGTTGCCAGGGGTACCGCTAACACACTGTGAATCGTGTCACTTGCAGGAACACAACACAAGGTTATTTATTATGGTGGCATATTTAGATACCCAAGGTAGTTGCTATCCAAAATTGGAGAGCTCCGCTGTAGCCTGGCGTTTTTATGTGTGTATTTTATTTTTAAAGTATTCAACTTTTTTAAATTTTCTCAGGGCTTATTTTTTCCCTAACGTCTCTTTTTTATTGTTTTTTCACGCTTAGTTCCTACGCTTTATACCTATAAAGCTTCGCTTCTTTCGGGCGTTATTAGATGGCACTGTTTTTTCTAATTTCTTAATCAAAACAAGACTGTGATCAACATGATCATCTCAATCAGAAACAATTTATATAATCAGATTGATTGATCTCTAAAATTATGTTCCAGTTTCTATACTCCCAACTCACAAAAATAAGTAATAAGAACTATTTGAATACGCAATAGAATAATCTAGAATATAACAGTTCTATTTACGAACACATAAATATACTAAAAATAGAATACAAATGTTTCAAATAAATTTAGTCGTTTATTAAAGTATCACGAAGTATTTTAGGGTATTTGTTAGTAATATTCAAACGGCTTTGGCCGGACGCATAAACAATGAGTTTATGACGTGCATAGACAAAATACTAGCTCTCTATAATGTGTTATTAGAATATCTATTCTTATTAATTGTTATGGACAATTTTACGACATGACAGGAAAATTGTAAATGTTAAGGAAAATATCGTAACGAAAACTGCATCCCCCCGGTCCCAAGCCCGTCTGAAACCTTGTGCTGTGTTCCTTCATTAGTGACTCAGATTCCTGTACCCCTACGGGACAACAGCGTGTTCGCGGTTCCTAGCGTTGCAAATATTCATAGGTGACTCTGCAAATGCTTACTATTAAGTAAGCCATCAGGCAGGTAGTAAATTATTTACATAAAATATTATATTTCTAAATATATTTCCAGTTGAATTAATATTTCTTAATAAATTTTGGGAATTATTTCAAAAATACTTGATTAACAATACCGATTTGGCGAAGTTTTTAGAATTCATTGAATATGAAGCTTATGAGATTCTTAATTATACATTGAAATTTATGAAAATCGTTCAAATGAGCTAAGAATAACTTTTTAAATCTCTGCAGCAGCATTTTCATGTTGAAATGTCTGCGGACCCCCGTAGGTTCGATTGATGGGTACAATTCCTGTCATACAGGGCTTTTTCACAAACATGCACCCAGACCTTTTGAAATACCATTTTCTAAGTAGACATTTTACTTGCATCTACTTATTTCAAATCCTAACCGCAGGCACACAGATAATAAAATATTAATTTAGTTATATCTGTCAATATATTGTTTAAAAAGGACCAATAATTGTTTATCAAAATATAGTATAGAAGCGAAACCCTAAAAAGAACTATTATTTCATGGAAAAAGCTATATACGATTGTGGAACTTTGTAAAATTAACATTAAGAGCTCTAATTTTGACACAATGTTTTAGCATAAATTTGACACATCAATTTGAAAATAATTTGTTTTGATACCCCCAATACCTAACAGTATCAACATATAAAACTACTCTATAATATGAGTATTCCTGTCCATATTTTGAGAACTTTATTGATCTAAAATACATAGGGCGTGAATTCAATACGAATTCCCTCCAAACACAAAAATTATCTACGAAAAATATGATGTGGATTAGTGATATTTACAACGGCAAGAGAAACTTCAAAGAATAACCTTTTCAACGAACCTTTTCACGCAAGGAAACGCCGATTCAAAAGATCTCAACAAAAATAAAAAGCATCCCAAACAAAATCCCTCCGCGCAAAATAATATCCAATTTCCCTATTTATTTTCCTCAAAAATCTTAACGAAATCCGCTATGGAACCACTGAATCAACAATTTACTAAGTTATACCGATGGGTTCATGAAGTATATTGACAAAACGCCTCCAGCTATATGAAGGCATTGAGAGGCGGCGAAGAGGCGCCTAGAAAGCCTTGACATGAGCCAATAAAGTGTGGCCAGATTGCGCCATTATTGGAAATATATTCAACACAATTTGATGTGTTTGTACTGTCATTATATCATGAAATTATAATATTAATGCTAATAATTATTTTATACTATTGTAATCTTGTTTTTGCTTCAAATAAATTATTGTATTTCGTTCGTTAGAATTATAAGATATTTCTTTTTTAAAGTTCTTTGAACGCATTTGGATGTGAATTGAACACTAATTATCATTACCAACATTTAATTAAAAATATTTAAAATTAATACATGTATATTTTAGCGACCTTCGTGGCGCAACGGATTTTCCATGTCAGAACACTTGCATGTTTGCATGGGTCACGCGTTCGATTCCGTCTCCAGTAATGTATAATAGTAATAACAGCCCATAGCGTCCCACGGCTAGGTTCAGGCCTCCCCTACAGGGAAGGCGATTTTTTATCCGTGCAGGGGCGGAGAAAGAATACTAACCTCTGCGGCCGGGGTCGGCCTGTTGTAAAAGGCGATAAAACAACCCACCCTAGCTACGTGGTAGGGCCTTAAGCCCGTCTGGATGGCGACCATCTTTGGTTCTGGCTTTAGTGACCCAAGTTCCTGTACCCTTATGGGACAGTAGCGTATTCGCGATGCCACTGGCGTTGCAAACACCCATAGGCGACGGTGACTGCTAAATTCTAAGCGGGCCGTCAGCCTGTTTTCTGTCCTATAGTCATAAAAAAAGGGACAGAATACCCACCGCTTGTCCAAGGTTGCATTTTTTGCAGGTTCATTACGTTTTCTTTCAGCGTTGGTACATCGCGATTATGCTATAACATGCACATTCGGTGAGAAAAGAGAAACTATGTTATAAGTGGTGCATGCAATAGTGACCTGATTCGAACCCGCTTCCAGATACCTGCAAATGTGTAAAATGTTAAATATTTATACACAAAATAAAAAGTATTACAAGTAGCATATCAATTGTCTAGTATTCATAAAGCAAGCCCCTGCTACTTTAGGCCTAGATGGCGCTGTGTAAAGTGTCACAGAATTGATTAAAAAGTGTTTTTAATTTATTGTGCCTCAGAAAGGTAAACGCATAAATAGTAGAAGTTCCGCTTTGTGACCTACTTAAATGTGTAATTCAGGGTCTAAATACTGAATTCGAACTGCCTACTTAGTAAGCAGTTACCGCCGCCTATGGTTGTTTGGGACGCCAGAGACATCGCTAACACGCTGCTGTCCCAAATAGGTATTGGAACCTAGGTCATTCATGCCGGAACACAACACAAGATCATTATGGTGACATACTTATAGACCAATGGCAATTGCAATCCAGACGGGCTTGGGATCCTACCACGTAGCTAGGGTTGTTTTGTCGCCTTTTACGACAGGGGTCCGCACCCTGGCCGCAGCAGTTAGTATTCTTACTCTGCCCTCGCACCGAGAACACGCTAGAAGTTAATATATTTATTATAATAATAATAATAATATTTTGTGACAATTCACACAACGTCATCTAGTCCCAAACTAAGTAGCACTTGTATTATGGGCCCTAGACAACTGATATACTACTTGTATACTTTTTTTTTGTAAATAAATACATAATATACATAAACACCCAGACGCGAGACGGGAATCGAACCCGTGACCTCCGCAAGCGTACCGAAGTGCGTTATCCGTTACGCCACCGAGGTCGTCATTTTACGATATTTCCAATATTCTTTGTATCGTATCGTTGTATGCGTGATTATAACTGTCGTTTTCTATAGTCTTGAGAATTATTTTGTATTTATGGCAACACTTCACTGCTGTCCCATTCGCTTTCCATGTAGTATGAGTATGACCCAAGTCACATACCGTGCAAGGTCCTTTCACTATTATATGACGTATAACAAGATTGGATTTCAGGGTCAGCCTGTCGTAAAAGGAGACAACGTTTTGTACCTACCCACCCTAGGTACGTGGTAGGGCCTCAAGCCCGTCTGGATGGTGACTGACTACCTTTGGGGTTAAGTATGCCGCCATAATAACCTTGTGTTGTGTTCCGGCATTAGTGATTCAAGTTCCTGTACCCTTATGGGACAGCAGCGTGTTCGCGGTGTCACTGGAGTTGCAAACACCTGTAGGCGACGGTAACTGTTAAATTCTAAGTGGGCCGTCAGACTGTCTGCTATCCTACAGTAATAAAAAAAAAACAAGAACGTAATTTACAAAAAGAAAAAATGTGTATTTGAGATTAAAATATCGACGGTGGCATAGTTTGGTATTGTTTCTTCCTGCAAAACCATTCAAAAAAACGGTGATCATTACTATTCAAGTTGTTAAAAATTCGACTATCGAAGTGAAACTCCGACTAACGAGTGCTTTCGACCCGAAGGTATGTGGGACTGTGGGAAAATTGTTAAACTACCCTCTAAAAACTCCGCTGTTTTCCTATCACTTCGTGCCTGGGTCTCATAAACTGACCGCCGGTCTATCCAACTTCTTGATTCCTGTGAATTATTAAGAGTTTCAGTATTCCCTTTTATCTTCCTTGTCTTCCCTGTGCTAAATTTGAAATTAATCATCTGGATTCAAAATTATAATAATCTAAATCTAAAATTGATTAATATGTAAATTGGATTTTTTTATTGCTGTAGGACAGCAGACAGACTGACGGCCCGCTTAGAATTAAGCAGTTACCGTCGCCTATGGGTGTTTGCAACACCAGTGACATCGCGAACACGCTGTTGTCCCATAAGGGTACAGAAACTTGGGTCACTAATGCCGGAACACAACACAAGGTTATTATGGCGGCATACTTAAGACCAAAGGTGGTCACGATCCAGACGGGCTTGGGGCCCTACCACGTAGCTAGGGTTGTTTTGTCGCCTTTTTCGACAGGCCGACCCTGGCCGCAGAGGTTAGTATTGTTTCTCCACTACTGCACGGACAAAAATAGTACTACTTAACGAACTACATACTATAAACTTGATATTATTTTTTAGTTATATACGTAGCTATGTTTTATTTTTTCTGCATCATTCTTATACCAAAATTGATTTTGTTATATTTTTATAAATAAATATTTTGATATAGAATATATTAATTTAATTACAAATAAGATTAAACAGTAAGTTCAAAAATATCTTAACACAATAGTTAAGTAAAATTGAATAATGCTATTCGACAATAGATGGCACTAACAGAGTCGTTTATGAATCAACCCCGTTATAATTGAAATAAAATCCCTCAAAAATAAAACATTTAGGTACATTTATTAGGCTTTAAAATAAATTAATTAATATTTCTTTCATAAAATGTTATTAGTTACATAAAAATAAATGTCCTTAAGACATTTAAATGAGAAATATCTACATCGCGCTTACAAAGTTAAATGAATTAACCTGATTTATATAAGAACTAAGTGAATTATGTTGGGTGGTCATCTTCTACGCAGGAAGCCAGTGCTCAAGGAGCTGGTCCAAGTCCTTGATATTCGTATGCAACACTTACACGTCCTAATGTGTTCCATGTATGATCTAAATTAAAAAAAAAGCCAGGCCATTTGACCGTTTGGAGAAAGTCTCAACCCCACTGATGTAGAATACTTGACCACTTTTTTATAAATATTTCTTAATATTTTAAAAAATACACATTTTAAAATTATGTATAAATTTCCCCACTCCGTTTATCCGTGCAGGGGCGGAGAAAGAATACTAACCGCCTTTTACGACAGGCCGGGGTCGGCCTGTCGTAAAAGGCGACAAAAAACCCACCCTAGCTACGTGGTAGGGCTTCAAGCCCGTCTGGATGGCGACCACCTTTGGTCTTAACTATGCCGCCATATTAGCCTTGTGTTGTGTTCCGGCATTAGTGACCCAAGTTCCTGTACTCTTATGGGACAGCAGCGTGTTCGCGATGCCACTGGCATTGCAAACACCTATAGGCGACGGTAACTGCTAAATTCTAAGCGGGCTGTCAGCCTGTCTGCTGTCCTACGCAATAAAAAAACAGCTCGTCCTCCTGCTAGAGAGACCGGACGGGTACCTCACGATGTTTTCCTTCATCGTTGGCACATAGCAATTATGTCACACAGTAAACGAAAAGAACAACCTAAGCTAACGTGGGAATCGGATCAAGTTGGTTTCGTGTGATCATTTGACATCTAATTAAAATTCCAGCACAATAATGACATTTCATACAGCGCCATCTAGTTCGTTCGTTCGCCATTTTAGTTCTTTTAATGATAGGTAGTAAATCTATATTAATTAATAAAATAATATTGTAATCTACCCTAAGGGGTTAACGATTGAAACAATTTAATGTAAACCATCTTTATATGTACACAGTTCGGACAATAAAGTAATATTGTATCTTCTTCGAAAGCATTACAGCGCTTGTGGTATGGGTAATAGACAACTGATATACTTCTAATATACTTTTCTAGGGAATTGAAAGCGTGACGTAGGTGTCCATGTATATGTTATCTTAAAACCTCATATCTTTGAATTTTTTTTAATCAGTCACATCGAATGAGTTTTACTGGAAAAGTATATAAATAAATCTAGATTTTAAAAACCTTGTTCATTATGGAAGTAAACGCTACGGTTGAGCTACAAAAGAGCTATGCGCCTACGACGAAGTTCCATTTGGAATTTAATAGTACAAACGTGTAGTACGTAGAATTATTTTTTATTGTGTCAATATAAAATTTCAATAATTTAAATTTCCCGGTGCATCAACCATTTTCTTTATTAGTTAATTAATTTTGCTTTAGATTTATTTGTCTTTATATATAATTCTTCTGTACGTGTGTATGTAACTGAACATCTAAACGGAAGAACCAATTTTGATGAAATTTTTCATGTGGATTCGAGAATGATGTAGATTCATAATTTTTTTTAATTATATGGCAGAACAACGTTTACCTGGTCAGATTTTAATAATAAAACGAAGATCAGGCCGGCTTATACAGTAGTATCTATGAATTTGATTCCCATGGATGACAAAATATATTTACGAGTATGATATTAATATTTTGTTGGGGTATGGAAGTACATTAATTATATGCTTATCACCTAGTGCCGGTGAAAAAAAAAACTGTTTCTAAAAACTATTTATTCAGAACATATATCTACGAAAGGTTGTGTTAGGATGAAACCTCGTACTTTTTGGACCTAAATTAGTGTGCACTACGCCCTTGAGAATATTTTTAACTAGCCATTTATGTTTTTAAAAAGCAATCTTGTATATAGCATCAATAAAACCCGGCCGTCACATAAAACTGAGTGCCACAGTAATTAGTATAGGTTGAACAAATAAAAACGACACACTCATTGTTTACGTTACAGTACATCACAATGCAGTAGTTTATGTCTATAATTTCAACGAAAGTTGCAACAAAAATACCAATAGATCAAAAGACCGTTAAAAATTGTAGTATGTTGAAGTATTCATGGCTATTATTCATCTTACAAACAATAATTACGTATTTTATGCTAGCTTAGGCTACTTTTAAGCAACTAATTTGGGATTTGTTTTTAAATGAAAACAAATGCCCATGGTCATTTTAATGTCGAACTCTTCTACAATGTGAAAAACCATAGGAATCCAGATTCTAGGCACTGAAGTGATGAGACTACCCAGATTAAATATAAAACAAATTATATGAATTTAGCTAAAAATGTATGCATATTTATTTATTCGTTAACTTTATTTATTCGTAACGTTAGCGATTTTAATTAATTAAAACTCAGAGTTGAACTACTGTTGTATTTATACTGCAGCTTTATGCAAGACTCGTGCACTAATTCCCCTCTCTTGTTCCAGGTTGACGTCCAAGAACGAAAGAGAGAGAGAGCATCCTGACACTTCCATAAAACCGCCTTATATGGAGCGAGACGGGTATACAACGCGAGCACCGACTCGTAGTAGAACAAATAAAAACCGCGAATGTAGATAATACATAGGTCCTTTTAAAACGAGTGACTTTTTTGTGGACTGGGACACTCGGACTTGGGTCGTAGAATAATGTTTTAGATTTGCGGGTCGGTTAAAGGAATTTTAATAAGGTGTGGTGTGTGGTGTTTTTGGGGGGTCGGCGAAGTGTGTGATGCAGCGACGACTGCGGCGGTGTGTACGGTACTTGTATAAGCAGCCCAAAACGCTGGTCTGACAAAACCGTAAGGTAAGTGGCTCTGGTCTAAATATCTATTGGTCTATTTACCTAAATTACTACAGTAGAACGTCTTTGAGTGGAGCATCGATAAGTCAAAAATCTCCTGTTTGATTTTACAACCTATAACCTACAACTACTTAGTTTATTTGAAAGATATATAACTAACTATATAACTCTTTATTGTTTACATTTACAAAATAAAACTTATAACTAGGACAACACACTAAAAACTAGACAATAATTACAAGTAAGTAATAACACAAAAATGAAATAGTAAAACAAAAGGCGATCTTATCACTAAGCAATCTCTTCCAGATAACCAAACTGGAAGGAATTGTAATAAAGAATATGGCGGTGTAGGTGAATTACAATAAAATGAAATTATATCTAGCATTGTTTCTTATAACTACGATTTTTATTTATTTCACTTGTCTAACTTAAAATTAGTTGCAATAAATCTTAAGCTCTGAAAGTCGAACGTTTTCTTACAAAATTCGCTTAGGTTGAAATACTTCATGAGTCGAAAACTCTATAACTCGAATTTTTTGGAGTCTTCCCTCACATTAGGTTTACAGATGTTCTACTATATTTTAATTTTGTTCCAATATAGCCTTGTCAAATAGATAGAACCTCGTCGCAGATTAACGAACAAGGTTGATCCTGCGGTGCTCCCACTTCGGCTCTGGGTGGCGACTGGGGTTTAAGCCGGTATGTAACACTTGTTAACCAGGTTGACCATAGTATGGCTAGAGTCGAGAACTCCACATTACCACGTCGGCTTCTCCCGGAGTTCCAACACGGTACTGATAAATTATAATTACTTCGATATAGAAAAATGGAAGATCTATAAAATTTCTAACTTGACATCGTAAAAAATGATATGAGTTCTAGTGGAATCACTAAAAATGCTTAACAGGATACTTGCAAGAAATTTGGATTGCAACCCGTATTAAAGGATAAAATATAAATGGCGTCATAGAAAGGTCAGGGTTGTCATGGTAATAAAACCATAGCAATAGCCATTAGGGACCTTGCGGGGAGATTAATTTATTCCTCATCTTCAAGACTAGGGTTCTTGCGTCATGAGTGACGTCACAGGAATAGAAAACTGAGGACGTGATAGGCATTTATATGGGAAGGACACTTCTATAGAGATCTATTTAACTTAAGGTCGTTTGAGCGATTCTTCAAATGTTTTGTTGTACTCAAAGTCAGAAAGTGAACTTTATTTCATCTACTTTTAGGAGCGTTTAAGCTATAAAACGTCCATACGTTTTAGAGTCCATACTCTATAAAGTAGAAAAAACCTTCGGAAAGTATATCTGAAATATACAATGATATTTCTTGGGTCAAAATTCTAGAACTTTCAGACTATAGAAAATACTGGAAAGGCAGTGTTAGAAATCAAGCCAGGAATCAAACTTACCTTAGTAGTACCTGAGTAGCTCAAAGAATATTTCAATATATTCTTTATCCGTGCAGGGGCGGAGAAAGAATACTAACCTCTGTGGCCGGGGTCGGCCTGTCGTAAAAGGCGACAAAACAGCCCACCCTAGCTACGTGGTAGGGCCTCAAGCCCGTCTGGATGGCGACCACCTTTGGTCTTAAGTATGCCGCCATAATAACCTTGTGTTGTGTTCCGGCATTAGTGACTCAAGTTCCTGTACCTTTATGGGACAGCAGCGTGTTCGCGATGCCACTGGCGTTGCATACACCTATAGGCGACGGTAACTGCTAAATCCTAAGCGGGCCGTCAGTCTGTCTGCTGTTCTATAGCAATAAAAAAAAAAAATAAGTATTGTATTGTACGTATTAATTACTCAAGCCCTTTATTACTGCTTATTGAAACTAGATGTCGCTGTGTGAATTGGCATGTATTTGTAGTTGACCCGGCAAACGTTGTTCTGCTGTATGTTTAAAAAAATAGGCTTTATCCTTTTCTAAAGTCCAATCTATGACTATACCGAAATTCATCAAAATCGGTTCAGCGGTTTAGGCGTGAAATCGTAACAAAAAAACAAACAAACTCGCTTTCGCATTTATAATATTAGTTAGGATGGTATATGTGTTCAAATAATCCAAGGTCTGAAAATAATAAATTGTTACAATTTTTTTTTAATGTGGACCCTACAAATTATTTATAAATATCACTCTATTAATTTGCAATTGTCATGATAAAATATTGATTGACATTTAAACATCCAATTTAGACCAAGGTACTCTTTTGTAAGGATTTTAAGCGATTTTATATTGTAGAGGGCGTTAGAAAAATGGTTAAATCTCGCTAAATTTAATTCCAAACAGGAGTCGTTGGTGTGTCTCACAGTTAACTTAATATGAATTGTTATATAATAATACGAGGTAATCCTTTTAAGTTTTGTCGTTTGAAGAAAAAAACACAACTAGAACCTTAAAGTACTTTTTATTATTTTTCAAAGTATTCACCACGTAGCTTAATAATCATCATAATCATAATCTTTATTAGCATAAAACACGGTTAATTGATTTTACATAATTATTTCGAACTGCATGTTTTGCCAATAAAATTGACATGTTAATATTTAATACACTTTTCCATTCGCTCAAATCAGTTATTAATATCCGGATGACCGAGCTTTGCTCGGTATTTTTTATTATAAATTGTGTTTTTTGGAAATTAACAATTGATTTTCTTAGTCTAACCTCAAAGCAAACACTCATTGACTTCGTGTTACTTAACAACGCCATCTGCTGGAATAGCTTTAGTGTTGTTGTGTCGTTAAAGCAATTTAAAAAATAGTATTATTATTCGCCGATAGATGTCAGGAAGAGTCATTTTTCAGTTTAATTTGGGACTACTCAAACGCCACCTTTTGAAATTTTCTAGAAATGATTCCTAGCTAGATCGATTTATCGCCCCCGAAACCCCCCGTATACTAAATTTCATGAAAATTGTTGGAGCCGATTCTGAGATTCCAATATAAGAATTGCTCGTTTAAAGATAACATTTATTCCACTCTAAAGTGGAGGTATTCAAAATGGCTGACTTGAAAGCGTCGACTGCTTCTTCACTGGAACCTTTGACCACGAAGACTTTTCTTAATTTTAGGAATTGTAAAAAAATCGTTAGGGCTTAGGTCAGGACTGTATTGAGGATGGTCAAGAATTTCTACTTTTTCCTGCTTCAAATACTCAATCGTTTGACGAGCGCTGTGTGAGCTTGCGTTGTCGTGGTGCAGGATAATGCGTCGCTTTGAGTTAGATTTTCGAAGTTCGGCGATGACTTGTGGTAAACAAACAGAAGTATACCACTCTGCGTTAACCGTTCTAGGATCTTCAAGTGCAATAGTCGCAATATGAACGATTTTTCCAACGAACGTGGCCACCGTCTTTTTTGAAGTGCTTCGAGGACGAACAACTTTAGTCGGCTTTGGCTCGTCTTGAAAGACCCAGATTGTAGATTGTTGTTTGGAATCAGGATCTTAGGCATAGATCGAAGATTCGTCACCACTGATGATGTCGTAGACGTGATTTGACTCTCCTCGGTTGAACCTTTGCAGAGTTTTCTTACACCATCTGACGCGGGCCGCCTTGTGATCGTCGGAAAGCAGATGCGGTATCCAACGGCAAACTAGCTTTCTCACACCAAGCGCTTCATACAAGATCTTCTGAATGATTGTCCCTGAGATGCCTAATAGAGCCTCTATCTCTCGATAAGTCACATGACGATCTTCGAGAATTAGTTGTCTCACAGCAACGATGTTATCTTCAGTGAAGGCGGATTTTGGGGCGTCCTTGGCGAGATTGATCACTAACACTATTATGTCCACGCTGGAATTCTAAATACCAGCGTTCGACAGTCCGCAGACATGGGGCTTCATCACTGAACACAGATGTTAGCTCTTCAAAACACTGAAGCCGTGTCAGACCTCTTCTAAAGTTGTAGAAAATTATTGCACGAACATTTTCCTTAGAAAGATACGTGACCTGACAGATTCTAATCGACGCTGTGACTAAACAATAGCATTAATCCTAATACTTTCAACTGTTTCGAGATTCATAATTTAAACACATTCGAATATAGAACAGTTTCAAATTCAAAATTGCCGGGAAATATGGAAGCGACAGAACTTAAAAGGCATGCCTAGTATACTTTGACCATTCACACAGCATCAAGTAGTCCCATTAAGCAGCAGAGTATTTAAAATAATTTAAATCTTAAATCACAATCGTCTCGATCGAAGAAGGTTGTATGGATACACATAAATACATTCAGAGATGTCTAATCAATAGACACGAAAACAACCAATTCCATGCGTTTTATTCTTGAACATTTTAAGCCATACTACTTTACACACTAAAGTATTTTTTCAGTGCAAAATGTCTGTATTCCTTAATGCATCAGTGTCCTTATCCGGCTTTTCCTTTCCTAACACAAAGTGATTCATGAAAATTTGTGAACAAAATTATTTGCAACAGTCCTCATTTCCCAATTCTGAGAGGAAAACCAACTTTCACTTCCTTGTTTGTTGTTTTTATAACAGGTACCTGGATGTTTAGAGGTCACGGCCTTGGAACCCGCGATGGCAAGCTAATTTTAGGCAGATTTTCCAAATATTATAACCCAATTACAAGGTACCAGCGGTGAAGAACGACGTTGGGGGAGAAGGACCATGCCCATATTAGTATAGAGCTGAAAGTCAGCAATGCCATGCAATGCCCAAATTGCAACTCTATGTCATATGATAACTTTTTAACAGTATTTATATGATATCTATATTTAATGTCATATAAAGCACCGGTTCAAAAGATATTGGACATTAAACATGATAACTTCCTATTGGTTTTTATACATTTTATCGTTTACAGACAGCATTGTTATTAGTTTTTCAATAGGAACTTCATGATCATCACATAAGCTAAGCCAGATCAGTGTTCTTTTATATACTGTAAGTTATCAGATAAACATGTCAGTTATTTGGACGTGATTCCAGACCGTAATAATTAAAGCATGAATTAATGATTGAAACGATGATATGTACTGCAATGTCAACAAGAACGTCTTATTTTTTTAATTTTTTATCCAGTGCTTCATATGATTTAAAATTAACGACATAATTCTCGTTTTTATTTATTAGAGCAATCTCGTAATATACTTTATCTGGGCATTTCTGGGGCACAAATAGGCATTGTCTTTTGCATACCAAGGTTACTGGTTTGTGTACCGCTAATTCGCCATAAACGAGTGTGGGGGGGCTTTTCTCGCACTCCGCAGTTGAGACATTGTGAGCTGTTATTAAGTATATATCAATTACTTTAAATTATGCCAATTTTACTGCATAGTAAAACCGCTTACCACTCACAAATACTTATAAAGTATTCAAAAAGTCGCACAGCGCTTGTAGCATTTTCACATTTAAAACTATGCCAACAAGCGGCTAAGAAGTGTTTTGCTGCAGCGCTGCAAGATGGCGGTACCGATCGATGGGGCACTGCGCGCGCCGGCGATGACGTCATCGTCGCCGGGCAGGCCAAAGAAATAATTTTGAAAGCAAATACAAATCCTATTGCTTTATTATAATAATGTTAAGGGCTTTATTTGAACTTGCTGGTATTCTGTCTTACCCTAGCTTATGTAATATTGCAGAGTTCATTTCGTTTCAAAAACTTTAAACAATTATTCTTATTTAAATAACTGGATTTTTTTACTTGAAAAGCAAATAAATACTGTTTCTTTTTCTAAAGAGTAAATTAATAAATGTATACATTTGAAGGGGTACCTATTTTTCTGAAAAAAAAAACATAAAAATTGAGACTCCTTATTTTTCAAAATACCTAGTCAGGTCATAAGTATTGTACAGTAAAAACTTTTCTTTTAGAATGCTGGCCACAAAAAAGTTTATTGAATTCGAATTTCGAATTGTTCATGAAAATAAAAATGTATAACTTTTAGAATTTTACTCATTTTTAAATATGGAGTGGACGCTTAAAGAAGACCGTGTCGCAGTTATTGCGTTGCATCGTTGCGGTTACGCGCCAATTCAAATTTTTAACATACTGAAAAATTTGAATATAACCAAAAGATTCGTTTATCGTACCATCAAACGATACAATGAAGACTCTAGTGTAGATGACAGGTCAAGAAGTGGTCGCCCTCGGTCTGTTAGGACTCCAGCAGTGATAAAAGCTGTGAAGGCACGAATTCAAAGAAATCCCAAACGTAAGCAGAAACTGTTGGCCCTTCAGATGGGGTTAAGCAGAACCACGGTGAAAAGGGTGTTAAATGAAGACTTAGGGCTTCGGGCATATCGAAGAAAAACAGGACATCGTTTGAATGCTCGTCTAATGGACCTGAGACTGAAGAGATGCCGCGCTTTGTTGAAGCGGTACGCGGGAAAAAAATATCGGGAAATTCTTTTTCGGATGAAAAAATGTTTACCGTAGAAGAGAGCTACAACAAACAAAATGATAAGGTACGCACACAGTAGTGAAGAAGCGAGCAACCGTATTCCGCGTGTCCAACGAGGTCATTTTCCATCCTCGCTCATGGTATGGTTGGGAGTTTCTTATTGGGGCTTAACAGAGGTACATTTTTGTGAGAAAGGTGTAAAAACGAATGCTGTTGTGTATCAAAATACAGTCCTGACGAACCTTGTGGAACCTGTTTCTCATACCATGTTCAATAACAGGCACTGGGTATTCCAACAAGATTCGGCGCCAGCTCATAGAGCGAAGAGCACACAAGACTGGCTGGCGGCGCGTGAAATCGACTTCATCCGGCACGAAGACTGGCCCTCCTCCAGTCCAGATTTGAATCCGTTAGATTACAAGATATGGCAACACTTGGAGGAAAAGGCGTGCTCAAAGCCTCATCCCAATTTGGAGTCACTCAAGACATCCTTGATTAAGGCAGCCGCCGATATTGACATGGACCTCGTTCGTGCTGCGATAGACGACTGGCCGCGCAGATTGAAGGCTTGTATTCAAAATCACGGAGGTCATTTTGAATAAACTTTAATGTCATAAGAATCTATGTTTTGTTAAGTTCATTTTGGTATATGAATGGTTACATAATTAATAAACTTGTTACAATTATTTTACATTAAACATGTGACAGAATTTATGACCTGACTAGGTAAATATAAAGCTATCTATTCACTATACGACTTGTACTATACGATTTGTTACCTAATACCACTAAATTGCAAATATTTGCTAGCACTTTTAAGTTACTCAATGTGTCTTTTCCTTTCTCTGTATAGTAAATATTATTTTACCCTTGTTCACAAACAGGTGATAAATATGGAAATTTTAATGAATGTATACGATGGTTTTTAAAATTAAAAACATGTAAAAAATATCTCCAATTAAGATCGATTTGATTTAATTTAACTTGCAAGGTAACGATTTTTAAAATAATCATTATCATGAAATTAAATCCCCAACTGCACACCAACGACTCCTGTTTGCATCCCAAACTTCCATTTCGGAACCTGGGTTCCACTCTCCTGCGTTCTCTTCGCTTCGCACGACACCTTGACTCTCTTACTATTTGCTTAAATTAAATTTTTTACTCCATGATCTTGGAACGAGGTCAGGCCAAAGGTCAGATAATAAGATATTTGTATTTATAGAGGGTCAGAATTTATTTGAATACATCCTATACGTAGATCAAGGTATTTTCTCGCAAGCAATTGAGGATTTATTGTTTACAGTGTTATATTAATTAATGTGGAATATAAGGGATTACAAACCTTAGCAGCCTTTTTCCGAGATGGAAATGTACTAAGAGCTACCCGCCGTGTAAGAACGTGCACTACGCCCGTGCTTTCCTATTGCTTAGGAGGCGCATGTCGCTGGTATACCCACGAAAACCACCTAGTAGATTTTCATTCACCTGCGCACCGGCCCGCATTCGCAGGACTCTTCAAAACCGGGATGTAATGTACCCGCATCATCTTATTTCTCAATCAGGGTCAGCGACGTGTAAAACCTTTGCAGCATAACTCAACCAGCATATTTTTGAATAAAGAACTAGACCTTCGCCGTTATTAAAAGTTAATAATGTTATAATCTAATTAATATTAAGGAGCTGCTGAAACTGTCCTGTTT
Source organism: Malacosoma neustria (assembly GCA_963693495.1). Lineage (NCBI taxonomy): Eukaryota > Metazoa > Arthropoda > Insecta > Lepidoptera > Lasiocampidae > Malacosoma > Malacosoma neustria. The sequence goes on along the minus strand of OY856395.1, from coordinate 9,023,336 downwards.
ACGCAAAAATTCCTGACGGTGTGTAACTTTGAATTGAATTGATAACTTTGAATGACCTTTGAATGATTGAGAATTTTGAGCGACCTTTAAATGACACTTTTGACCGGTCACAAAATAATTGCGGTTATTAGTAAATTTCTAAATTCGTTACTGACATCAGTATATAAGCGGTATAATTAAATAAGCTAACAGACGAGCGTCATTATCATAGTCAAGAAACAAATTATGATAAAACAATGCGACATACTTATCTTTATTATTTTATCAATTCAAAAATGTGCGTCAAAACGTAACGTGCGTCAAAAGCCACTGCCATACCGTTATCGGATTGTCGACTGATTGTGTCGGGGATTAATTGAATTCTTTAAATAATTATATATATATATATATATATATATATATATATATATATATATATATATATATATATATATATATATATATATCGTGACAATTATTTATAACTTATGTTCTTGCATTTATTTTAGTTACACAGAGAATTTATAATTATCATTTCCTTCATGAATTCATCAAAAGTAATAACAAGTATTTTAATAAATAAATAATTTAGGTGTTTAGTAGCAGTTTTTCTCGCCTAATGTACATAACATAATTGCCACGTACTAATGACGAAGGTACCTCCTCCAAACCTTGTGAAGATGACCTTCTTACCGAGATGACCGAGATATGTAGCTCTCTCATTCTTGTATACGGGTATCGTCTACACTTTTAACTGTAAGAACACTAACCCTTGCTGCCAGTCTCGACAAGTCGTAAAAGGCAACAAAACAATGCTAGCTACGTGGTAGCTCAAGCCCGTTTGGATGGCATCGCCCTTGGTTTATAAGTATATACTATATCTATGTATGTGTAATATGCTCTTGTAATAACAATCAGGTTTCGGTGCCCTGCGGATAGCAGTGTGTTCGCGATATCCCTAGCGTCGCAAACATCAGCCGTTAGCTTGTCTGCTATCTCTGGTCCTAAGCGATAAAAAAATGAGGTTCTAATCCAGCTGTGGGACGTTATGAGAATTTTATTGTTTATATGTAGTTTACAGTTTATATCGTTTTATTTTCATGAAGAAAATTAGTTCCGAAAGTTGCTCCAACTTAAACTGGCGATGGCGTAAACACAGTTTAGGCATAAAACGTTGGATAGACAGATTGACTATGTTTGTTTAGTCTATATATTGTTTAAACTCAGCTATTTTTGGTTGTACACCAATATTCATGGATGGGGATTATGTTTCAATTTGTTTTATATTGAACTGAAAGTATCGTCAAGTATTTACATAAATAATAATAAATAGTTTGTAACAATTCACATAGCGGCATCTACTTCCAAGTAAGTAGCATAGTTTTATTGTTACTAGACAACATTAAAAGTAGTTTAGAGTTCTAGATTTTTCTTAAGATCCTTGTAAGGGTACTATTTTTAAGAGCATCGTTTAAGTGTTCAACATGTAGTGAGTAAATATTCACCTTACTCGTGCTGCTGTTTGGTCTTTTACCCTTTGTGCAGGGCAGGTATGAGCATCAAGGCGAAACTTTTTACCCCGGCATAAACTCGGGGTGAGACTACCCTCGGGTATTGTGAAATACTTAAATATTTTTCTTTAATCGAACCTACGACCTCCGTAAGCGTACCGTACGTTAGCCATTATGCTACGGAGATCGTCGAGATTTAAATAACTTTATTTTAAGTATTTATATATAGCATCTAGCTAGCAAACGTTGTTCTGCCATTTAAATAAACAGAATTTAATTATGTTCACTATATCACCCCGTACAAGTTTCATTTTTGCGACAACGTGTCCTTTTTCAAGGTCAAATCTATCTCTATGCTGAAATTCACCGAAATTGGTTCAGCGACTTAGGCGTGAAAACGTAACAGACAGAATTACATTCATATTTATTTATGATATTGGTAAGTGGAACATTATTAAAATGTCAATAATTCTGATCGCGTCGATAAATGTGACGTACGTTATTTATATTATAATGATTATTAGGGCGACACAGTTAATCAAACACAACTGAGTTTCTCTGTATTATAAGATTTATTATAATTTAATAACTTATAAGTACCAATAACCTACGAATTAAACAATAATTATAAAACTTAACTTTACCTGTAATAAAAGAAACGACATTTAATGTTATTAATAACGGCGTCGATCCTAAAACCATCAGTTTAATTCTTAACCTTATAATTGCGTTATTGGAAATTAATATGTGAAACAATCGTTAGTTTTATGAAAAAATGCTATCTCTTACATGACGTTTTGTTTCCATAGACTACCGACTTTTACCATAGACTGTATGAAATAATAATTATCTAGCCACGTTTGTTTGATGCGTGGGAATATTTAAATTCTTTAATTATGAGAAGAAGGAATTACATTTTCCTTTACATTTATATAAATCTCGAAATATTACTTTCATTGAAAGTGGTCGATCTCGCAATCATGACTGAAGATAGAAACGATATATGCAATTAATAACAGCTCGGTACGAGCTGTGTGATTAATAATCTAAAAATAACAGCAAAAACCTATCAATCGAATGGATTTCATTGATCAAACCTGCTGTGAACAGAACGCACTGACAATCATGAGGCTCGGTTGTGCCGTGCCAAAATTAAATAGTATTCACCTCGTTGGATCGCGGCCCGACGCTGATACGCTGCGTTGGGTCGGATCTTATTAGGGTTGTCACCTTTTTTCCTGCTTGTGAAATTCTTAACTTTTTAAATTGCTGAGGAATAGCTAACTGGCTGACCTGGGTCTGACTGAGTCACCAATAAATATTGTAAATAAATAAATTAAGACATTTCACACAACGTCATCTAGTCCCAAATTAAGTTGCAGGGCACTTGTGTTATGGGTACTAGACAACTGATATATATACTGCATATATACTTTTCTTTTGTAAATAAATGTAGATAAACACCCAAAAGCTAGACAGGAATCGAACCCGTGCCCCCGCAAGCGTACCGACGTACGTTAGCTGTTACGCCAGGAGGTCGTCAAATGTATGATTTAAGTACTAATTTTTTTATTGCTGTAGGACAGCTGACATGCTGATGGCCCGCTTAGAATTTAGCTACTACCGTCGCCTATGGATGTTTGCAACGCCAGTGGCATCGTGAACAAGGGTACAGGAACTTGGATCGCTAATGCCGGAACACAACACAAGGTTATTATGGCGGCATACTTAAGACCAAAGGTGGTCGCCATCCAAACGGGCTTGGCGCCCTATCACGTAGCTAGGGTGTGTTGTTTTGTCACTTACGACAGGTCAATCCCGGCCACAGAGGTCAGCATTCTTTCTCCGCCCCTGCACGAATAAAACCTAAATTTAAACTAAACTAAAATCAAAATAGGAAAACGTCTGTGTGGTTTATGCGATTTAGTCTATAGTATGCATTTATAGTATACCTACGATGTCTTGTGTGTCTATGTACAATTATGAAGATGTCAAGACACGAAAGCCACGAGTGACTCGAAAGCAACCATAAGAACTGTATATCTGATATCATCAAATTATATTCTTTTTAAATATTCAATTCGCAATGTCTAAAATAAAAACTAAACAATTTAAACAATGTATATTTACACAGAACAGTTATTAATTTAGCAAGAACAAACAAACTTATGTAGAATAATTATTATGATATTACATATTTTAATGAAAATGTCATAATATAATATTATGCCTCGATGATATATATAACATTTAACGGTCATACATATCGTACGTCTATTCTATTTTTATTATTTTTGGCTTTGGGCAGAGATTTTGCCAATGTCGTGGCAAGAGATGATTTGACTGATGTTTATTTGCAAATCAAGTGATCTAAAAATTAAATTAAATTCGGCTGAACGTTTTCTGAAGACCTGGTGACAATATAAAACATATGATACAATGAAATAAAAATATATGTATAAATAAAGATATAATCAGTGATATAAGGAAATTCACATTAATATAAATAATAATAAAAAAATAATAATATTATAAGTCGAGTATCTGTACGTCCGGTCACCGCACTCGCCTGTAGCTTTTGTCTCTTGACAGTGACATATCTACAATTTTAAATGACACACGAGACAGCGCACACTTTAAATACAAACCATAGACTAAATCTCATACACTTTACTAGCCCGACGTGATAGGTTTAGGGATGCCTTCCGCCCCCCCATAGCCTATAGAGTCACAATCACACATGACATGAATACACGTAGAATAGATATGTTGCGGGGGAGTTTCTGTCGTCGTTTCTTCTCCCCCAGCTATAAGCACTCCAGAATGGTAGTATAACGGATCGGCTTCACCAGTGAAGCCGATAGGCACCAAATTAATAATATTCTTGCCATTCGTGGCTGTCCTCAATTGTCCCCATGCAGCGGTCGAGCCGGAAATGCACCTCACAGGAGGCGCGTGTCCGAGCACCCTGCCACGGCTGATCGAACCCGCTCCCACGGGGTTGGAATGCCTTAACGTCCGTAGTCGCGCAAAAAAAAATCTCATACACTTTATCATTGCTTTATAAGGTGCCACCCCTAGCTAAGACAATGAAATAATCACACGTCTTTTGTTTTATCGTGTATTTTAGGATACGTTTACTAGGGTTCTGGCTGTTTTCTATCCGCGTTCACCTTGGGACGTTCGATTGTCTTCCTACTCGATAAAATTTCACGATTAGCAATATGTTGAGACCAATATCAATCTTTGATTTGAAGTAATGAGTATTAATAGATCATTTGTAATATGATTAATGTTTTTTTTAGAATTATTATCTTATAGACTGTTTTATTGTCCGTATTTTATTTTAAATGTATCAATAGAAATGTTATAGTATTTTTTAACTGTAAATTAAATGTTTCACCATTTAGGCAATTATAATTGTTATTTTATTTAGTAATATAATTATAAAGGTTCAAATCGAAAAACTGGTTAATAGAATAGAAGCGCAAAAATAACCATGTATAATGAACAAAGTTGCATTGAAAATAATGTAAACCGTTGCAGAAACTATTTAAGACAACAGGAACTGTTGCAACTAATTAAGGAAGAAATTGCAAACCATGAGTGTCGCTGAAAGTTTATCAATCCTGTTGTATTGAATGTATCGGAATGCTGGACCACATATCGAAAAGATGATGCATGTTGCGGGAATAAAAATTCTGAGAGTAATGATTAAAATATAATTATGTGTAAGTAGCACCAGTCGACAAACTAAGTACATTGCACGGTATGACCATATGATGCGAAGAGTTCTATGCGTTATAGAAAATGTTAGAAACGAGAGTGATCATACATGGAGGGGGGTTGGTAGACAAAAGACTATTATATTACAAATTACGTACAAGATGATATGGCGAAAAAGGTGTGATTATTTAAATGACGGCTAACAGAAGAGAGGGGAAGGAAAAAAAGAGAATGACGATGTTGTGATATAATATGGGAGCAGAAAGAAAAAGCATCTGTTACCTAAGATTATATAACATTCATTGTATCAAATTCCCAGAGAGCATACTAAAATTTTATTAAAAATTACACAAACTGCTTTAATATATTTTAACTTGATAATTATTATTATGATAAGGAAATACCGCATGATACGTGGAGCACTGGAATAGGTAGATATTATCATGAATGCCGTCAGTGATTTTGATTAGGTATTATTTGATCACTTAACAACATAAGCTTATGTTGTTTGATGATGACTTCTACGATTACATAACAACTTAGTATTTTTTTGTATGCAACTAGTTTTTTATTGCTGTGGAACAGAAGACATGCTGACGGCCCACTTAATAGTTAGCAGTTACCGTCGCCTATGGATGTTTGCGACGCCAGAGGCTCTGCTAACACGCTGCCATCGGTGCGGCGTTTTTCGAGTACCCATAATACAATTCCCTCACACTCTAGCATTGGATGTCACCTTGTGAATACTCTCAGTATATTTATTTATATAATGTACTTGTATATTTTAATGCAGTGGTCGGCAACCCGCGGCTCACAAGCCGCATGTTGCTCTTTGACTCCTCGGCTACGGTTCTTCCTCGAAATGTTTAGTTCTGGCACGGTATACTAAAGCAAAGCATCTGTTAAAAATAGCTTTTACAATAAATTTCAAATGAGTATTTGCTTTTAATTATCTCTTTTGAGAGTGATATTGAAAGAAGAGTGAATGCAGGAAACATGGTGAATGGAGCTTTGTACTCCTTTATGAACAGTCGGAAGGTGTCTAACAAGGCTCGTCTGGCTGTGCATGAGGGGGTGTTGGTTCCGACACTCATGTACGGAAGTGAAAGTTGGGTATGGCAGAAGAAACATGAAAACAGAATAAATGCAGTTGAGCTGAGAGCGTTAAGAAGTATGATAGGAGTTAAACTGAGTGACAGGATAAGAAATAGTGAGATAAGGAAACGTTGTGGTATGAAAGAAGATGTAGTGACAAAAATTGAGAAAGGTATGTTGAGATGGTTTGGCCATGTTGAGAGAATGAATGAAGAACGATTGACGAAAAAAGTGTATAAGGCGAGTGTAATTGGAAGTGTTGGAAGGGGTAGACCTAGGCGGACGTTTCGAGACCAGATCAGGGACGTCTTGAAAAAAGGCCAGGTCAAGAGTACCCTAAACCGAAGAGGATGAAGGGAATAATGAAAGTGGACGAAACGAAACAAGTATGTAAGGATCGTAGCAAGTGGAAAGAAATGGTCTCTGCCTACCCCTGCGGGAAAGAGGCGTGATTATATGTATGTATGTATGTATGTATCTCTTTTGGGTGACAAGGTTGCGGATTAATGTATATAAAAAAAGTTTTAAGAAAAGGTTCATATGAATTCAAACTCAAAACTGCGTATAATTTAAGTTTAACTCTTTATGAAGTCCTCGTAAAGTTTTTAATATTTAATTTCGCTCGCCCCTTCAATTTCCGTGAACATAATTTCGCCTAAGGACATCTTCAGGAACTCGTAACGTCGCTTATGGAACTCGAAATTCGTTTACCCATATTACATGCAGTTATTTGTGACAACAAATTAAGTAATTTTTTTTGCATGGGACACTTAATTTCACGGAGATAGTGAAACTTAGACAGAAATATGTTTTTTTAGACAAAAACTATGTTTAGGTGCTATTAGGTTGAATGTTCTATATATCAGTATTAAATTCAACATCATGTTAGTTTTAAATGCTGGTTGTTACCCAAATTATCGCTTCAGAGCTTATAGTCGGATGACTTTTTCTTCACTTAATACTTTTTCGATAGACAAAACATTTCGAATGATTTCACTGACTGCTTTTGGTGACAATTATCCATAGTAATATACTTACTTATACTAATATTTTAACGTGAAAGTAACTCTGTCTGTTACGTTTTCACGCCTAAACCGTTGAACCATTTTTAATGAATTTCGGTATAGAGATAAATTGTACTTTGCAGAAGGACATAGGCTAATTTTTTTTATTTTTAAGGTAGAACAACGCTTGCCTGGTCAGCTAGTAATAAATAAAATTTATTATAATTGTAATTTCGACTAAATACTATTTTTATTATGTTATAAATTATTAATAATTATTAATCATTTCTTTTAATGAGTACCTGATGAAAACAAATAAGGTTTAAGACTATCAGTTATCTTCTACCGCATAATTAAATACTATTGACATAGTTTTATTCATTATAATATTATGTATACATAATAAAGTACTATATTGTCTATTAGATAAAATTTATCTATAAAAAAATATTTTTACAATCTTTTTCAGTACACTGATATGAATCACTGTAGTTTGAATTATCCTTCCACAAAGTCTTTCTAAGCCTAGTAGATCATAGTCTCTGGGAACTGAAGCAGGAAATGTTCTTTTGAGTCTATGATACTAGTCTTCTTTTTTGGGTATTTTTATTTATTTTTTAGGATTTATGGCCTGGTAACGAGACCTTTAAGCCAAGTCTTATTTTTGATCCTTTATCATAACTGTAAAAACTGTACATATACAATAAAAGTAAATAAAATTATAAATTTAACTTAACATAAAAATAACTTTTATTTATACGAATAATGTATGTTATTCTTTGTAGCTTAAAATATTATTCTTTCTAATATTCCTTCCTTATATACACATCAAAAAAGTCTAAGCAACATGCATGATATTACAAATTTACCATTTATACTAATTAATTTCTAATTCTTTACTCACTCAAAGTGTGTGGGTATGTAAACTTTTTTTTTATTGGTGACATACTGGCTGATTGTAAAAAAATTTGATTATGTTTTGTTTTTTTCATAAAATTAAATGAAAGGGAATTTGTTTGATTTTATGTGCATTTTTATTACTACGTTTAGTCTTGATTTTATAATTTTACCAACCATTTAAATATTACAATAGTAGCGACAATAGTTAGCGACAAAATTGAATTGTTAGATATTCTTTACGTCATGGAGCGACGTCAATTGACGGCAAATAAAATGCAAAGAGCTGTAGGGATGTTGCAAGCGGGAAGTAATCAATCTCAGGTATCTCGGCATTTTGGCATTCATAGAAGTGTTATTTGTCGTCTTTGGCCGCGCTACAATAATACAAGGGAACCCGCTGAACAGCCTCCAGGCCGTAAAAGGAGTACAACCACTCGGCAAGACCGGTACATACAACTGACTGCAAGACGCCAGCCGATGTTAACCGCTCGAGAGATAAGTTTTAGGCTACAAAATTCAAGTGGTGTTGATGTAAGTCCCCAAACTATGCGAAATCAACTGCATGAGTACGGCCTACGAGCTCGACGCCCAATTATGTGCCCACCGATACCACACGGGAATCGCGCTCGTCGAAATGAATGGTGTAGAGAACGCAGAACATGGACCCAGGAACAATGTAATAAAATAATGTTTTCCGATGAGTCGCGATTCGGGTTTAGGCCTGATACAAGAAGGGTGCGAGTGTACCGTCGGCCCGGAAATACTGAAAGGCTCAGGTGCATTCAGGAAGTTCATCCATACAGCGGCTCATCCACCATCCTAAAATTTAAATTAGTACATGTTGCTTAGACTTTTTTGATGTGTGTATAATATTATAACAAGATGTACTTACTGTACATCATGTACAATAATTATTATTAAACATTTAATAAGTTTAATGTCAGCAAATCATCTAATAATTATTATACTTATTTTAATAAGTTTGTATGCATAATTCTCTTACATTTATAAGTACAAAGTTTACACGTTACGTGTTTAATGAATTCACTAAAGCAAAATGGATTCACATTCACTATAACGAGACCGACATTGTTCTGGACAGCCAATCCATCAAATTTGACTAATAATCATTCCCTCAATTTTATTACTGTTATTATATATACTTCCGCCTTTTTCAGTATAGATTGTCTGATTTCTAAATAAAATTTTCACAACATGGTGTCGTGTAGTAATGAAATATAAAAAGCGAACCTGGATATCGAAGCAATTTATGATCATGTGTTTCATATCATTTATATTTAAAAAAACCCTCTTTAATGTTCTAATACTTCAATAATAATCATTATAAAAACGTCTTTATAAGGTAATTTTGATGTTAAAATTCAAAGGTTATTTACGCGAGCGCGTTTTAGTACACAAGCTTACATAATCAGCTGTGTTCTTTTATAAATCCGTAAATCCATAAATTTATTCGTACAGGGGCGGAGAAAGAATACTAACCTCTGTGGCCGGGGTTGGCCTGTCGTAAAAGGCGACAAAACAACCCAACCTAGCTACGTGGTAGGGCCTCAAGCCCGTCTGGATGGCGACCACCTTTGGTCTTATGTATGCCGCCATAATAACGTTGTGTAGTGTTCCGGCATTAGTGACCCAAGTTCCTGTATCCTTATGGGACAGCAGCGTGTTTGCGATGCCTCTGGCGTTGCAAACCCCTATAGGCGACGGTAACTGCTAAATTCTAAGCGGGCTGTCAGCCTGTCTGCTGTCCTACGCAATAAAAAAAAAATAAAGACATCAGAAAACTTCTTTTTAGTTTTAACTTTATAAAAATAGTATTTAACTAAAAATAAAAAAGGTTATTTTATCATTTAGTACAATATAAGTAAATTATAACTAAATGCAATATAAACTAATGAAATTTTATGTTGCATAATTTATAACTTCATTTAGAAAGCAGGTTCTATATACCTAAACGAGATGATACTACCCAATTTTATAAACTGTATTTTTTAGCTTTCTATGTCATATATTTTATTGATGCAAAATGTTAAAATTTCCTTACATTTCTGAAATGTGAATTTGATGATTAACCAATAGTGGAAAGATCAGTAGACCCGAGATATTTCCTATGTGCTTTATTTCTTTTGAAATCGATCGCTTAATACAAGCGCAGGGCTTGTCATTCACTGACGTCGTACCCGCGGCCAATTGACGCATGCGCGTCTGGCTAACGTCTATCCCGAATGGATATAGGCATTAAAGGCAACTGTTCGTTTTTATATATCTTCGTAGTTAGTCGAGATCTTTTCATTGTGGTCGCATTATTCAGTCACTAGAATTCACGTTTCAACGGTTATCTCATTTTGTCGCATTGCTATATTGATAACGCTGACGTTATTATAATACTTTGTCAATTATGAGATAACAGGCTTCCATCTATTTATATTAATAAATAATGAAAATTAAATTGCAACCGAATCGTACGTCGCGACCGCTTTCGGTTGAAAGTCGCGTAGTGCATGGGCCGCATGGATATCGCGTAGAATCGCATGTGGTGCCCTCATCCGTCAGTCGGCGAAGCGGACTCGGATCGCGCGGACGCGTAGCGCGTGGGTGCTTATAGTTTTTAGTTTTGACAGTTGGCGCGTTTTTCGTTTTGATTATTTAGATATTTTTCGTGGAAATCATAGATTTTAAGTTAGTGTAATCTGTGTATTTTCTGTTTATCTAAGTGTTCGACTAGTCGTTTGTGATTTTCCGCACCGGCTGTGGAGTGACAGCACGCCCCAGTGGTACTTTCGCTGTGCAGTGCGAGAATTGTGAATTCTGTTGGAAATTAAATTTTTGGACGTAACTATTACTGCTGCAGCGAACGACTGAGGTACGTACTCGGCTTTCAAGTGAACATGCTCGTAAAAGTAATAAGAATTGTTCTAATTTCACCTTTGCAATTTATAGTTGAACAGTTTCGTTGGCAGACTCGCTAAACGGGTTCCAAATATAGCGGGTCGGGTTTTAGTGCGTACAGTGAAATAATAAGTTCGTGTCTTAGATTAGTGATTTTCCCTTGGTGGCCGGGCCGAGACGATAGAGACAGCTGTGTATGCGTAATGTATAAAAATAAATACCAGTGGCATTATCGGCCGGTAGACATGCCGGCTTTGCTGAGGACAACGCGGTATTATTAGTTCACGATATTATAGAACAAAATTACTCGTTGCAAGCACAAAATTATTAACTAGGGGTTATCTTATGCCATTGTAAATTTTTAACACAGTACTTAAAATTAGGCTAAGATACTTGATTAAACTGCCTTGAGTATCAGTGTCTGTCATGTCATTTCAAATATTTGTACCTACAATTTAAAAATAAATTTAGGTTTGTTTTATAAAATGATGTATTTCCCTATCTAATACTATTATGAAATAAAGTGTCAAATTAATCAATAAAATATTATCTAGGTCTTGAACTCAAAGCATTGAGAGCTTGAGTATGGTCAAGGGTTAACAAAATTGTGACACCACTTTTTTGTTATAAAAGCTACCTATTTTAATTAAATAAGTAGAAACAAATTGTGTCAGCAAAAATTGCTGTCTGGTCTTTGCAATTTTTTGAGATAAACTGAATCATTCATTAGTAGTTATCCATTTGTAGCCTTTTCAAGTCATTATCATCTGATTTACCAACTTTTTATGATAATCATTATAATCTTGAATTTATATTGTATAATAAATAAAAAAAACATTTAACATTTTTACCCTGTGCAGAGGCAGAGAAAGAACATTGACCTCTGCGGCCGGGGTCAGTCTGTCATAAAAGGCGACATAACAAACCTAGCTACTTGGTAGGGCCCCAAGCTCATCTGGGTGGCAAACCCTTGGTCTTAAGTATGCCAACATAATATCCTTACGTTGTGTTTCAGCATTAGTAATCCAGGTCCACATACCTGGTACAGCCTACTATGACCATGTGGACCTAAGATTATTACTTATCAATGTAAATCAATTCCCCCAACTTAAAATTTCACATTTCAAGTACTAATTATGTGTGATAAGATAATTTTGTCCTTATCTAATAACTAGGTGTTTTCTATTGAAATCACTGAAGAGGGTTCATATATTCATAATTACATAATAAGCCTTTCTATTTCTAAGACTCACTGCTATAGATGTCACAGAATAATGACTAAAAGTGAATCCTGCAAGCATTCTATAAAACCTTAACAGTGGTGACCAGGGTTTCTAGTGAGTACGCCACCCTGACCATCACAGTTATTGTCCGTTGTGTAATGGTTTATGCACTTCGATATGCTTGTGGAAGTCACAGGTTTGATTCACAACTCGTGTCTGGGTGTTTATGTATAATATGTATATATTTACAAAATATAAGTATGTAAGTAGAAAACCAGTAGCCTAGTGGTCATGACACAATTGGTATAGTATCTCTTTGTGAATTGTCTTAGTATATTTATCTCTTGCTAGCTTTGCTAGAGTTAGCGAACCCCAATACCAAGTTGGTTATTCCCCAGATATTAAAATCAATAACACACTAAATATTGTTAAGTTACTAATTCTGATGCTATCAAGGAAATTCAAATATATTACTTACCAATAAAGCAGTAACATTAAGATTGATTAATCAATGTGTAATGTGATTTTTATTTCCCTATTGTTTAAGCATTTTCCTGTTGCAATTCTACTGTAATGAGATACTTACATATTTACATACCTATTAATATTTCATTACAGGGACAAAAGCTCAATATAAAGTAGTCCCTAGTTTAATTTGTATTGCAATGTGTGTAGAATTCTATGATACATAAAACATTCATATTATACTAGGTTTTTTATTCAACTGTATAAAATCATTTGTTTATTAAATCTCAATAGCAGATATCTTAACCTTAAAGTATTCCAATATCATCATCAAAATCATCATTTTAATATTAAATCCCAAACTTCTCCCCTACCTACCTTTACCCTAATGGGATAGCATAGGCGATGGTATCTGCTTATAAGCATCTGCCCTTATGATGTCAAGATAGCGTTCCTTGGACTTATCCCTCTTATTGGGTTGGATGTATATATATAAAATTCTAAGCAATAATAATCCATTGATATTACAAAGGTCATGCATATATTGAAGTTACAATATATATAATCTTATGTAATATGTCTGTATGTAATTGTATTGATATTTTCCTTGGCATGTAGCCAGAATGTATTATGTTAGTAGGATTCCTATATGATATAAAATATTCATTCATTGCTCTAAATCTTTTATGTTTTATATGTCTATGTGCTTGAAAGCAAGCATTGGAAGTCATACTTTCAAAATTCTCATCTTTTATATATCGGGTTTTTAAGCTAAAGGAGATATTGTAGTCTTAAAAGCAATACATGTTGAATCCAGAATATGTTATGTGGAAGAAAAACATGTTTCAGGTGATAGGTGCCGCTTTCTGTAGCTGGTATATTAACATACCAATTGTTAAAAATAGTTTGTGTGCAATTTACATACAGCAGTAGTGAAACTTCAGAAAAGTAGTTAGTATGAGAGATTGAGATAAATATAGAATATCAGTAGTATTAGGATAATTATTTTATCCATGCAGGGGCGGAGAAAGAATACTAACCTCTGCGGCCGGGGTCAGCCTGTCGTAAAAGGCGACAAAATAACCCACCCTAGCTATGTGGTAGGGCCTCAAGCCCGTCTGGATGGCAACCACCTTTGGTCTTAAGTATGCCGTCATAATAACCTTGTGTTGTGTTCCGGCATTAGTGACCCAAATTCCTGTACTCTTATGGGACAGCAGCGTGTTCGTGATGCCACTGGCGTTGCAAACACCCATAGGCGATGGTAACTGCTAAGTTCTAAGGGGGCTGTTAGCCTGTCTGCTGTCCCACAGCAATAAAAGAAGAATTAGGTATAAGTTTTATCATTATTAAAATATTTTTATCAAGCTCATAAATTATTTCACATTTTTATTGCAAAATATTACATTTTTTTATTAGTGTATAAAAGCTATGAAACCCCAAACTAAGAGAAGGCAAAAATTATAAGAAACACTGTATACATGTATTCTATCTCATTGTCTCACAGGCTAAATCTTATTTATGAATAAGTTTGTCTCTTTTTGGTGTTGCCTTCTCATTTCATGAGATTTTCAAGTCACAATAGTAGTAAAGCAGGTGCACTTCAAAAAAAATAGATATAAAACCATGTGATGCTGATATCTGAATGTATAAAAATTTACCCCAATGGGACAGCAGCGTGTTCGGGGTGCCCTTAGCATCGCAAATATCCATAGGCGATGGACGGTAACTGCTTATTATTAAGTGGGCTGTCAGCCTATCTACTGTTCCTCGGCAGTAAAAAACATGTACCTAAATCTCATTATTATCATTCTCAAATTGGAATGCAACTAAACCTCCTCCAATATTGTTTAATAATTTCTATGTCCACATACATATACTTCAAAATTGAGTTCTTTGTTTGAAACACAATTCTCATATTCAGGACATGCTAAGTTATATAAAAATTGTAAGAAAATAATGTTTAGTGCCAATATTTTCCAATAATGGCACCATTTCAATGGAACATTAACTCTGGTGAGCTCAGCTGTTCCCATTTCCAGGTCATTGGCCTGCCCACCCTCCTTAGGCATGGTTTCAATTTATGCTTTCGCAAAGTCTAACTTTACACTCATATGACATAATGGCAAATTGTTATTTAATATAGGTTGTTATTTAATATTTTTAGAACTTTTTTTTTTGTATTTTACATTTGAGATTAGTTCTCAGATCATAGAGTTTGTAGTGCTTGTAATATGGAATTATGTAATCTCCAGTGTTACACCTTTCTTATGATATCCAATACTATCTAATTGCTTTTGAGTCTTATGATCATGGATGTTGGATCGAGCATCTCAGCTACAAGAGGATTTGTGTAGGAAAGTAGTTTGTTGTGTTTCTTTCTGCACTGTTCAATTTCAGCTGTAGCTCTATTATCATGTAGGTATTTATGAATTTCATTGTTCTTTGTATACTAGAGAGAGTTGAATACAGGTTAAGTACTGTTATTGAGCGGATAATATTGAATTTCATGTGCATTCCTGCTCATCCATGTGCTGATGTCAATAAATAAGAAAATGATTGATTAGATATGGCTGCATTCGGCTTTTACAAATGCATCTGCCATCTCAACATCTAAAGCTCTTTATTCATTGTTTTGCATGGTGTACTACCTGGCAGGTTAGATTTTGTTTCATCCTAAGTAATCATGTTTTTACATAAATTTTACATGTTGGATTTTTTTATTGCTGTAGGACAGCAGACAGGCTGATGGCCCGCTTAGAGTTTAGCAGTTACCGTCGCCTATGGGTGTTTGCAACGCCAGTGGCATTGCGAACACGCTGCTATCCCATAAGAGTACAGGAACTTGGGTCACTAATGCAGGAACACAACACAAGGTTATTATGGCGGCATACATAAGACCAAAGGTGGTCGCCATCCAAACAAGCTTTTAGGCCCTACCACATAGCTAGGGTTAATTGCTTTGTCGCCTTTTACGATAGGCCGACCATGGCCGCAGAGGTTAGTATTCTTTCTCTGCCCCTGTATGAATAGAATTTTGATGGACAAAGATTTTTGATGGATTGTGTAAAAGATAATATGATAAAAAAGGTGTGAATGTTCAGATGACTGCTAATAATACAAGAGAATGGAAGGAAAGAACATATTGTGCCGACCCCACATAGTTTGGGATAAGGACATAAAGAAGTTGATGCATTTTCTTTTTAATATATAATAGCAAATAGTTCTCTAGGTTTCGATTGCTTCGCATATCTGATGATCATTAATAAACCTTTTAAGATTTTTATGGACTTGATTCTAAGGCTTTATCTTCTGAAATTGTAAAAAGTCAATTTATGGGTCATTTAAATTCTAAAATGCATTTCCAAAATAGTTTATGTAATTTACTAGCTGACCCAGCAAACTTTGTTCTGCCATATAAATTTAAAAAAAATTACATCTTGAAGCAAATATCCAACTGTCCGTGGTTTATAAAAACATCGGAGATTCATGAACACCTCAAAATCAGGACTGTTAAAGAGGAGATCAAGACCTGGAGTATGAAATACAGAAAAAGGCTAGAAATGCATCCTAACAAGCTTGCCACGCAACTAACCACACCGGACCTAATAAATAGGCTTAAAAGGCGAAAAATCCTAAGTCTTGATAGACATGGTTGACAGAGTGGAGCAGTCTCGATGGAGATTTTGCTCTGAACGCCTAACAGCTCTCAACACATCTGCTCATAGTCTAGCTGACTGATTGCAAGATAAAGACTTATAAAAAAAAATACATTTTGGATAGGATTTCGGTATAATCCGTTCTTAGTGAGCTTCTACATCCCGAAATGAGTAACAGTGATGAATTTAGAGTCAATCGGGTCTATAGTTTTAGAGAATCTCGTGATTGTGTTATTTAGTGTAAAAATTTTGAAACCAGTCCTATGTTCTTATAATGAATGGTAACAAGGTTTGATCCCAACAATTTATCAGATCCGACATCTGGAACTCTATAGGTGCTTGTTAATCTTGGACCACAGGACTGCGTGGTATATTGTTATCCCTTAGGGTTTCAAACTTATCAGAGATTGGGGGAAAATTGTTTCATTTATTATTTATAAAGATGGTTATTAATTGAATTTTGGAGAATGAATAATATAATTCCTGATTTTTTTGCCTCCTGCAAAAGTATATTATATTTAAGTGAGAGTTATTTGCTCAACACTAGTCTTTTTTGATTTATTAATATTCGGATAGATATTTTTTTGTATGTAGAATTCTAATTTAGTCAGTTGTTTTCAATCTGTCCCTAGGTGTAGGTAAGAACTAACCTCCGCGGCCGGGGTGGCCTGTCGTAAAAGGCGACAAGTCAACCCTAGCTACGTGACAGGGTCCCAAGCCCGTCTGAATGGCGACCACCCTCTATCTACAAGTATGCCGCCATAATAACCTTGTGTTCCGTCATTAGTGAAACCCCCCCCGGTATTCCTGTGGGACAGCAGCGTGTTCGTGGTGCAAACGGCGCAAACATCCATAGGTGATGGTAACTGCTTACTTTTAGGTGGGCCGTCAGTCTGTCTGCTGATCCAGCAATAAAAAAATAAAAGCTAAACTAGTATAAGTGCTGTACTATATAGTATACACCGGTGGAGCCGATAGTCCCCAAACAATGCATTCTTGCCATTCGTGGCTGCCCTTCGTTTGATCCCCATGCAGCGTTCGAGCCGGGAGCGCGCCTCACAGGAGACGCGCCCCGAGCACGCTGCCACGGCTGATCGACCCCGCTCCCACGGGGTCGGAATGCCTTTTCCGCCCGCTGTCGCTGTCGTTTGTCGTCTGAGACGATGACAGCCTTACACTTACACAAAAACAAAAAAAAATACTGTAACAATTGAAACAGCGCCATCTAGCCCTAAAATAAGCAGCAGAGTGCTTAGTTATAGATGCAACTGGAACACTAATTACTTTTCTTTTATAAATAAATGCATATATGACACATAAACGTCCCAACTCGCTACGAGAATCAAACCCTTGACCACCGCAGGCGCCATCAAAGTAGCACATACATATAAATAAATGTTAATATCTAAAAAGTGAAACCATAAAATGGAGAAGATTTTAGTTTAAATTAATTACTTTTAATTATTTTAATTACTATTAAAACTGACGCAGAATATTTTCAAAGTAGGATGTGTCCCGTCTTTTTTTATAGCTAAGGGACAGCAGACAGGCTGACGGCCCACTTAATAGTAAGCACTTACCGTCGCCTATGGATGTTTACGACGCAAGGGGCACCGCTAACACGCTGCCGTAGGAGTACTGGACCCTGGGTCACTAATGTCGGAACACAAGGTTATTATGACAATTAATTATATGCTGTCAGGCTATCTTTTTTTTTTTTATAGCTGTAGGACAGCAGACAGGCTGACGGCCCTCTTAGAATTTAGCAGTTACCCTCGCCTATGGGTGTTTGCAACGCCAGTGGCATCGCGAACACGCTACTGCCCATAAGGGTACAGGAACTTGGGTCACTAATGCCGGAACACAACACAAGGTTATTTATTATGGCGGCATACTTAAGACCAAAGGTGGTCGCCATCCAGATGGGATTGGGGCCCTACCACGTAGCTAGGGAGGGTTGTTTTGTCGCCTTTTACGACAGGCCGACCCCGGCCGCAGAGGTTAGTATTCTTTCTCCGCCCCTGGACGGATAAAAAAATCTGCTGTTTCACAGCAAAAAAAATGCCGAATTGTTACAGATATTCAAGCTTCAAATAGGCCACGTTTAACGGCAACCAGATGCTTACGTGGGAAACAAATGTCTGGCCATGCCGCCTCCGCCGGACCCCGGCAGGAGGGGTAGACCCAAAAAGTGCTGGCTTGACGTTGTAAAGTGTGATATGCGTGCCAATGGGCTCACTACCAGGGATACTATCTATCCGTGCAGGGGCGGAGAAAGAATACTAACCTCTGTGGCCGGGGTCGGCCTGTCGTAAAAGGCGACAAAACAACCTACCTTAGCTACGTGGTAGGGCCTCAAGCCCGTCTGGATGGCGACCACCTTTGGTCTTAAGTATGCCGCCATAATAACCTTGTGTTGTGTTCCGGCATTAGTGACCCAAGTTCCTGTACCCTTATGGGATAGCAGCGTGTTCGCGATGCCACTAGTGTTGCTAACACCTATAGGCGACAGTAACTGCTAAATTCTAAGCGGGCTGTCAGCCTGTCTGCTGTCCTACGCAATAAAAAAAAAAAAAAAATGCTGAAGACCGTGCGAAGTGGAGTAGAAAAAGTAGAGTAAGAAGAACGGAAAGCGGACCCCGGGCACCGAAACGGAAGTTTGGGTTGCAACCGGGATGCTACGCTGAGATGATAATGATGATTCAAACTTCAAATACTTTTATAAAATAACATACTCCCAAAGAAAGCGTTTTATCACAAATGCCAGAGCGGCTCCCCCAGGATGCGTATTGTAATAAGCGTGGGTAGTTCTAAGTATGTAACCAAGTAACGGCTTAATGTTTTCTTTCTTTTATGTAAATTTGGAAATATCAGTTAAAAATAGACAGAAAAGTATTTTTAATTTATATTTGATTATTATATCCGCCTACCTGATTTTTATATTTTATCAATCTATGAATTCTAATTTGGAACTTACTGACACCTTGAGAACTACCCACAATAATTCTCGTATTTCGGTATAAATAGGCAAAGAAGACAGCGTGATTTGGTGCGCACATTTTAACGCTGGTACTCGGAACAATAATTTGTTTCCTGAATACGAAGTGTCCAAATTATTCCTTGTAACATCGGGTATCTTACAACAGAATAAACCTTATGTGGTAGATGGAGTTTTTGAACAATCTTTTCTCCGCCTCTGCACGGATAAAGACAACTTGTAATTCATGAGATTTTCTGCACTTTTATATTTTTATGGCAACATTAAAACGAATACTCTCTCGACTTGTAAAGGGGGAAGTGTTTACGGAATTAATTAAATAGAAAGCGATAACGAACTAGCAAGAAATAATGTTACAGTCTGGTTAAGACTTAATGACGTAACGCTAATAAACCTAGTTATTATTAGCTCGATGTTACAGATAAAGCATTATACTATAAAATACACTCTTCTTTCTTCAGAAGTATTTCATTCCGTTTGAATCGGAAGCTTTCTTTATTTTTACGCCTTTGTAGAAGAAGAAACTTTGGGCCTTAAGTCGACATCATTTGCCAGCTTATGGTGCTAAACACGAACGAAGTTCTGAAAAAAATTTTTTTGCCCTTTCGAGGTTGGCGACAGAGACATTAGTTTGCTCCTGGAAAAATGTAATTTGGCTACAAGAAAAGAGTATCACTGTTAATACAAATGCATCAGTGGATGCATCCGATGCCCGATGATGATGATGGTGATAAATTTAATTATATTCCAACTTGATTCCAAATTTAAAAGTACTTAAAGACGTGTGTGTATATGCCTTCTAAATCGTAAACTCTCTTCTCGAAGCAACCTTTGCATAGCATTACGCGAATATCTCAACTATGAGTGCCTCTGAAGAATGCTAAAATTACCAGACTTGGATTGCTCAAATAACAAATTGTTACGTTCATATGTATAATTCGAAGAAATGCAATGTTATTCACCGTACATACATCCCAGGAATTAACAATAAACTTTCGCTACAATCGAGTAACGTGAGCCCCTCCGTCACGCATAGCGGCCGACTGTGACGTCACTCGCACACCGAGGGTCACCAGTTTTCTATTCGTGTTTTGATGTGACGCACGCGCTATGACGACGCTATAACGAGTAGTCAAGCACGGTTTAAATACACCGCAATCATTCGGGTAAAGGCATCTGGAACGTCGTCATGATAGGGTAACTGCCGTCTAGTCGCCATATTTAAGATACAAAAAGCAACCGCAAAACTCCTTTGCTATAAACCTTACTGACGGGACTGGATGTCGAAGACGCAAGATAGGAAAGCTTAGAAAAAATGGAGAAGGGCCTTACTACTCACTATATATTTAAATTTAATTCTAGTTCTAGCACTGTATATTATGCAATAAATTTTATTATTATTAACATTACCATGTCCCATTGTAGTTAATAACTTCCGTTTCGGTGCCCGGGTTCCACTTTCCTACTTTTTCTTCTCAACTTCATACTTTAGCATCCCTTGTAGTGAGGCAATTGCATATCACCTTTTACGACGTATTAAGCCAGCACTTTTTGGATCTATCCCTCTTGACGGGGCCTGGCGGAAGCGGCATCGCCAGACATTTGTTCTCCACGTAATTAACTAGTAGACCTGACAAACGTTCGCCCGTAAAATAAAAAAAAAATACATTTATTTGTAATGTTTTCGTAAAATCTGTTTTTAAAGTAAGTGTCTATATCGTGAAATGAGTCATCATCATCATTCCAGCATTGTATCCCGGTTGTAACCCAAACATTTGTTTCGGTACCCGGGGTCCGCTTTCCGACTTTTTCTACTCCACTTCGCACGGTCTTCAGCATCCCTGGCAGTGAGCCCATTGGCACGCATATCACCCCTTACGGCGTCAAGCCAACACTTTTTGGTTCTACACCCCCTACCGCGACCCGGTGGAGGCGGCATGGCCAGACATTTGTTTCCCACGTAAGCATCCGTTTGCCGTAAAACGTGGCCGTGCCAGAGTAGCCGTCACTTGCAATTTATCCGCAATGTCACAGACATGAAGACTGCCGCGAATGTGGGAGTTCCTAACGCGGTCCTTCCACGTTACTCCACACATCCACCGCAGCATATTCATCTCTGTGACACGCAGTTCTTGCTTGTGTCGCTCTAACACCGGCCATGCTTCACAGCCATATAAAACGACAGGCATAATGATGGTCTTATAGACCTGTCCCTTCAACTTTACCGGCATCTTAGAGTCACAAATGACACCAGTTACTTCACGCCATTTGGCCCACGCGGCAGCAATGCGTGCCTTGACGTGAAATGAATAACTATGCTAAATTTCTAGTCATTCGGGTGCATAGTTTTAGAGATCTCGTGACGAGTGGTAGTTACGAGGTGCCCGAGAGGCATTCCAGTGGAGGAGTTTCAGAGTGCCTTCCAGACGTGGCAGAATCGTCTCCGCAAGTGTAATGATGCGGGAGAGACTATTTCGAAGAATTTTAACAATTTGTACCAATCGGATCAATAAATTTATTTTTCCCAAAAAATGAGCATTACTTTCATAATGCACCCTGTATATATAGAAAATAATTTTATTATAACAATAAATCCTTAATAATATTATAAACGCGAAAGTTTGTATGTATGTTTGTTACTCTTTCAAGCAAAAGCTACTGAATGGATTTTAATGAAACTACAATAATATAGCTTCTACCTCAGAATAACACATAGTCCAAAATATAACGATAAGTGTCAAGTAAGTAGGATAAAATTCTGCCATCTGCGAGCTATTCTGACATGCGCGGCAAAAACCGTTAGAGTTACACGAAAATTGATAATTTATTTCTAATGCACATTCGGTAGTAACAATTCTTCTAACTAATATATTCTACTAATCTAAAACTGGAAAACTTACTCCATCCGAGATTGATTAAGTGACTAATTTCCGTTTTGATGTTAATTTGTGCTTCATTTGATTTTTATTTAGTTTAGTCCTATTGATTCGTTTTATTCGGCTTAAATTTTGACCACATTTTACACAGATATCTACTAAGTTCACCGGGTCATCCATTATAAAAATGAATGTAACGCTGTCTGTTACGTTTTCATTTTGAGGAATTTTGGTAATAGAGATAGATTGGACATTGGAAAGGATAAGAAGAAGAAGTTTTTTTTAATTTATATGGCTGAACAACGGTTGCCGGGTCAGCAAGTAATTAATAATAATCGCTAAAAATCGCTGTAGAATATTGCGGAATTAATATTTTCCTCATTAAAAAAAACGTACCTATATTTTGTGAATATACGTTTAAAATGTATATTTTGTGCCATTGAGTGCGTATTTTAGCGGTATAGTCTATTAGTGCAAGCTAACCTTGACAATAACTCCCATAAGCGCATTAAATCCAATGAATAATTCAAATAATAAACCGACATCACCGAAAGCTAAATAAACTGCAATAACGCTTAATCTAATCCCTTCGGTATGCGGTACGTCTAAGAATGTTCAGCGTCATATGATTTTATTATCAGATACCTCCGTGACTTAGCGGCTAACACACTTCGACACGCTTGCAGAGGTCGAGGGTTCAATTCCCGTCTCGCGTCTAGTTGTATAATATATAATATCGACGCTTGAAAGGCAACCTTTATTAAACGACATTGAGTAAACTTTCCAGGGAAGTAATATGAAGTTCAAATATTCAGAAAAAATATTTAACTCACCTTTTATTTATTTTCTGTTGGATCATTATAATCCAACAATTCTTTCTATGTATGATGTATGAATTGTATTTATTTACAAAAGAAAAGATATATGTAATATATCAGTAGTCTAGTACCCATAACACAAGTGCTATGCTACTTTGGGACTAGATGGCGCTGTGTAAATTCTCACAGTATATTTATTTATTATCGAAAACTATTACTACGCGCCGGTGTCCCCCAGACGATTGATAATATATGAAGGTCGTATCCGAATGGATTTAATAAACGTGTCTTTCAGTATTATCTGATTCGTAAGGGTCCTATGACAAATGACGACACGTCTATCGGAGAACACATGAAAACTCCAGGAAACGTTTCATTACCACCATTTGTCACATCAACATTGGGGTTTGTCTAAAACTCACTTAAGTATGGTGATTAGTTAGGCTTTCTCTTTTTAACTTATTTACACAGTTTTGTAATTAGTTTTCTTCTTTTAAATGACTTCCTTTTCATGTTAACTTTAAAATGTTTAATTGTCGTGTATACTATATTGGTTTACAGTCTAGATATATACGCTGTACCTATACTAAGACCTATTTTTAAGATTGTAATATGTTTGTATACCTTATCAAAAAATAAATTAAAAAAAGTTAGATTATTCCATCACGTTCAGATCTGTCTTCTCGTAGAGAATTATTGTGTGGCTCTAAAAATATTTTTCAAAGCGTTCGCGGCTGACTCATTCTTCGCACCGAAATCAATCTTGATGTCGGGACGTTTAATTTCGTGAAAAATATGAAAGAATCAAGGCTATTGTTAATTAATCCGCTATTGTGACTAGTTCTTTAAAAATAATCACGAGGAAATTGACTATTGCTTCATTGTGTCCCTTATCGGATATTAATGCAATAAATAAATATACTGGGACAATTAACACAGCGCCATCTAGCCCCAAAGTACGTAGCATAGCACTTATGAGTACTAGATAACTGATATACTTTTGTAAATAAATACATATTATTAGTGAATCAGCTAGTGAGCTGTGCCCGCGACTCCGTCCGCGTGGAATAGTGACTTTGGGCAGCATTTTTTGGATATATCTTATGGTTTATTTTGGATTACAAACCCTATAAACCCTAAAATATATAAATAAATGAAATACAAACTGCGTTCGAACCTACAAAGTCCGGCCTAAGCTGAACCCTATTTTATATGATTGATGATATAAATCTGAGGTAAAACAATAAGATATCTTTAAATTGAAAACGAATACTATTGCTATAAACTGTACATAATTGAAGAAATAAAAAATACAATAATTAAGAGCTTCTGTAGTTATAAATGAAAAACTTACAGGTTTTACAGTTAATTTAAATTGCAACGAGCAGATAGCAGAACAAAATAAATAATAACTACATGCCGTATTTATGCCAAGTTGCATAGTGCAACAAGAAATGCACAAGGAAATTGTCATTCGTTGTAAGATGAGAAATAATACTGTGTGTAATTTTATTATTTGTATTTTCATAGATTATTAGTTATTTAAATTGACAGTAGTCGATTTCGTAAACACATCGGATGAACATGTTTGCCGACGTCCCAGACTGGTTATCATTGACCCGATAAGCCTAAGTTTCAGCATCTTATCGCGTGGCATGTGAGTCAGTCGGTGAGGTCAGGGGTGACTGCATACTGACATCATGGCGCATAATGTACCATCATTAAGCAGGTGGTTTATGACCTTCAAAGGTCAATAAGTGAAGTCCTTATTAGTGTCTTCATCTCAACATTCACGGTTTTTTCGCCATATCATCTTTTACATAATCCATCCATATTTTCTTTGGTGTCTGATATTAATTACGTGACATAAATTTAAAAAATATTGTTTTGGATCTGCGAAACTGCGAAATGAGAAATGCTACGTGACAAAAAAACGCTTGGAATTAGAATGGTTATACATTAGAAGTGGACAGTGTAGAGTAGAAAATGAAAGAAGAGAACGGTCGTGTAAGCAATTGAACAAGAAATTCAGCAAGTCTTGGGTATTTAATATATATAAATTAATTGCTGTGGGACAGCATGCAGGCTGACGGCCCACTTAGAAATTAGCAGTTACCGTCGCCTATGGGTGTTTGCAACGCCAGTGGCATCGCGAACACGCAGCTGACCCATAAGGGTACAGGAACTTGGGTCACTAATGCCGGAATACAACACAAAGTTATTATGGCGGTATACTTAAGATCAAAGGTGATCGCAATCCAGACGGGCTTGGGGCCCTAGCATGTAGATAAATCCAAATTCTTATATTTACACAAAGGAATTCATGCTGTGAGGCTTAATAAATCCTTTTGAGCCTTGTTAATGTTATTTTATCCTCTACCAAGCTTTGTATATTAGGATGTGTGTGGTAAGTTTACTTTTGTATCTTATTTCTCGGTTGTGGGTTTCCTATTTCACTGTTGGGATAGGATAGAAGTTCCTTGTGTAACCGCTTTCAGCCTCTGAAGTATTTCAATGTTAAACTTTGCGTAAGTTAATTTGCAGCATGTACCACATTAAACATTTCTTAAACCTATCCTTGTTTCGATATGAATTTTTGTACTCCATTTGAAGGTCGAATTTCATCTTGACCTTGAGCTTCATACGCCCGCAAAAGGTGAATCAATACTAATAAAAGCTACTTGGTAATCTTAGGTTCATTTACTAGGTCATGTTAGAGTTCACCTGGGATTGTGTTATGTTAAATAAGCTTTTAAGTTATTTACGCATAGATTACACGATGCTTAATTTGCGTGTCTTCACCGTCAAACATTTTTGTCGCGTGTTTATCGTGTTGTGATACATATAATTTGTTAGTTTAGATTTATTCGTATTTATAAATTTAACCAAAATTTAGGTTACGGCTCCCCAAGTGTTATTTTCATAAATCATTACTCGCAAGGCCCCCCCCCCCTATTGTCTTTAATCAAATAACACCCTCGAAACTCACCATCACAACAAAACTACTGAACATATCGGGGTGGGACTAATACCATACGACGCGGAATTTTTCGTAAATGGTTATATAGGTATATGCTATTTATATTTTGCATACCATCGACTCTTTCTCATTTTTACTTCAAATTTACTTTTCCCTGTTATTCGCCAAATGGAGCGGGCGTGATCGGCTAGTGTCTTTATAACCCGAGGTTAATTTACATTACTTTAACTGTACCTTATCTTTTTATTGCTGTAGTAAGTTACTGCCGTCTATGAATGTTTGCGATGCCAGGAGCACCGCTAACACGCTGCCGTCCGCGTAGGGGAACGGGAACCTAGGTTACTTATGCCAGGAACTAACACACGGTTATTGTGGCAGCATATTTAAAGACTGGTGGGTGGATGGCAATCTAGACGGGCTTGAAGTTCTATCACCTAGCTAAGGTGGTTTTATCAGCTTTTACAACAGGCCGCCCTCGGCCACACTGGTCAGTATTCTTACTCCGCCCCTGTAAAATAATTTTTTAAACAGCGCTAAACTTTAGTACATCATATTAAATAATCTTTTTGTAGTGTTTATCTTGTTGGTTGAACATATTGCTATAAACAAAAAGGTTTGGTACAATAATATTATAATCATCATCTTAGTGTTGAATCCTGGTTGCAACTCAAACCCTCGCTTCGGTGCCCGGGGTCCGCTTTCCGACTTTTTCTTCTCCACTTCGCACAATATTCGGCATTCCTGGTGATCAGTCCATTGGCACGCATATCACCCTTTACGGTGTCAAAACAGCGCTTATTGTGTCTACCCCTCCTGCCGAGGCCCGTCGATATTTTAAGTTAGTGTTAGTATCTGCATGATAAGTTATCTCAAAAAGCCTTAATATTACTACTACTATCTTACTAGGCCAAGCATTCCGACAAGACCCCTTTCAAAATAAATAATTTTTAAAAAGCCTTAAGGGAATGTGGTCCGGTCCGTCCGACATGCCCGCGAAATTGTTCATCGTCGCCTAATTGTATATTCTTCTTAACTGTAAAATCTTTGTCGATAATACCAGAGAAAAAAAAGTTACATGAATTCGTGGAAGTAAACTGAGTGTTATAATGATAATATCCAAGGAGATCAAATAATGTACTATTGACGAATTAAATAAGTTGAAAAGCTACGATTCACAGGGCAAACAATGAGAACAATATTAGTATTATTTCAACATCATTGAAGATTTAGGTCATATCACCATTATACATACGTCTGTTCGTTGTAGACATAATTATGCACATATAGATGTACATGAGCAAATATTTACTAAGTTCAATAAATTTTAGTGCAAATGTACTAGCATTTACTTATTTA
Source organism: Malacosoma neustria (assembly GCA_963693495.1). Classification (NCBI taxonomy): domain Eukaryota; kingdom Metazoa; phylum Arthropoda; class Insecta; order Lepidoptera; family Lasiocampidae; genus Malacosoma; species Malacosoma neustria. The sequence goes on along the minus strand of OY856395.1, from coordinate 8,995,839 downwards.
AATATATCTACATTGTGTAATACAATTTTATACCTCATTTTGTTCAGGTATTCTAAAGACACCCCAAAGCTATATTAATATGCATAAAGGATAACAATAGACGTCTGGTGAGTGAAAGAGAAGACATGCTATTACCAAACCGATTTGCAGTCAGGCACCACGGTGTGGTGTGTGTATGAATTTTGATATACTGTTAAAATTGGCCGGTGTCTGGTGCGTAGGAGTGCTTGATTACACGATGAGTCACGTACAAAGATGGCCGACAATAAGTAATTATCTGTTTGCATACAAAATACCATAGAGTGCAGAATTTCAGCTCGTGGTATATACATTCTTTACCTACTTGGGTTCAGGCTAGTGCCCTTTTCAATGTTTTTGATGTAGAAATGCTTGATGAACACTCCATCGATTGGGGACATACAGGGGGGTAGTGGAACTCCCGTGCAAAACCCCCCCACAGTGTACTAGTGGTCGCACATCGGTGGTATACCCACTAAAACTAAATCAGTATTTCTACTGCCCAGTGCCCGGGTGGAGGGATATGCTTTTTCGCGTGCATCTCCGACTCTGGTGAGAGGGTAAGGCGCCCATGTCAATGTCCCAGCTGGTGCGCCCAGCTAAACAACAGTGAACGCCGACGCAAAGAGGTTGAAGAGTCAGTAACAGTCACCGCTGTGTAGATCATGCTTACAGTGTGCTATAAAAATCATTTAGCGCAAGAAAACAAAAATAAAAAAATGTTTGTAGTATCATTGTTTGTTGCTCAAGCCCTCGAATATTATTTTCACTCAGTGTATGTGTGTAGTGTTCGGTCAAAATATATCTCGGCGCTAACTTTCCATTTTCTAACCTTCTGTATTTGAGACTTTTGTGGTTAGGAGCCGGTTTTATGTTACATCGTTTTTATCGTAAATAAGACTGGTTGGATAATATGCCATTGTTGTCTGTTAGGTTTATCTAAATCACTGGGTTCCGTTCGCCATATTCCTCCGAATTGTGTTATTAATTATAAAGGTCAATTGTTTTATGATAAGGGTACTACAGCTCAGGCCAACTAGGTGAATAGGAACTGTCGCACTTATTATAATAAAATTTAGCGCTTTAGAAATTTCAATGAGTTTTAATAACAGCCTGTATATGTATTGCTGTGCTCAGGGTACCCTCACGGTGTTTTTATTCACCGATGATATGTGGAAATTGTGTTATAATATGCACACGTTAGCCGAGAAAAACTGCCTCATCCAATATGGGATTCGAAGCCATGAGCTCTAGCTCCGAGTGTGATTAATAATTAATTAACGAGTAACCACATAGCTTTAATGAGTTTTATATTATATTATATATATTTTTTTTATTGCGTAGGACAGCAGACAGGCTGACGGCCTGCTTAGGATTTAGTAGTTACCATCGCCTATAGGTGTTTGCAACGCCAGTTGCATCGCAAACACGCTGCTGTCCCATAAGGGTACAGAAACTTGGGTCACTAATGCCGGAACACAACACAAGGTTATTATGGCGGCATACTTAAGACCAAAGGTGGTCGCCATCCAGACGGGCTTGAGGCCCTACCACGTAGCAAAATATATATTACATATTTTATAATGAAACGTATATTAATTGGGGATCGTTTTATCATTCCAGGTAAGCATGTTTTAAGGGATTGGACGTCGGCAGTTCGCTGGTGATTGGAACCCACCACCCCTTAATCGTAAGTCCCGCTCTACGAGGCTCTACTACAAGTATTTAAAACATTTTTACAGTTGCACGCAGCCAAAATCGTAAAGATAGTTTTCACTCAACCACCAAGTTAAAATGTAATTTCAGTTTTCAAGCAAACTTATACCTAGATATACGTGAATTATGGTGTCATTTCAGCTCTGACTAGTCTCGTATCTTAGTACTAACATTTACTAAAGTTCCTAAAATAGACATGATAATTAAAGCAAAAGCCGCCTTGGCATCCATCATCGTCTAAAATAACCTCAGATTTATTACATCCAAGACAATGATATTCATAAATGCTAATCGAAATTTCTCGACGATTCTGGATTAATGTGCTTGATACTAAGATATCACTGAACATCTATCCTATTTAAATCTGAGCCACGGTGGCGAAATATAATTTCAACAGTTTACAAGTGACATAAAACGGAGTAATTAAAAATCTGGAAACAGTAAAACTAACTATTGGACGAGTCGTGCAAATATAATAATAACACACCACACCCCACTGTTGGGCTTATGTCTCCTTCCCTTATAAAATAAGGATAATATACTCGCCCCACTTGTCCAAGGCTAATTGGCAGGTTAAAAATACCGGTGACCACGGTGTGCAGTTTTCCTGACGATGTTTTCATTTACTTTCAATTATGTTATGCACGAAATGTGTGACGGATGTTATGCTGGCGAAGTTGTACATGACATCGAACGCAGCATCTAGTTTAAGGTGGATTTATATTTGTCTGACGTGTCGTGTCGTGACGCGTCAGAAGCTTATCGGTTTCATACATATGGCCCAGGGGCGGAGTAAAAATATTAACCCCTGCGGCCGGGGTCGGCCTGGCGTAAAAGGCGACAAAACAACCCTAGCCACGTGGTAAGGTCCCAAGCCCGTCTGGATGGAAACCACACTGGGTCTATAAGTATGCCGCTATAATAACTTTGTTATATTCCGGCATTAGGGACCCAGGTTCCTGTACCCCTATGAGACAGCAGTGTGTTCACAGTGCTCCTAGCGTCGCAAACATCCATAGGCGACGGTAACTGCTTACTATTAAGTGGGGCTTCAGCCTGTCTGCTGTAGTAATGAAAAACCCATACCTAATACAAATACATATAATGAATGTATTTTAGTCTAAAAAAACTTGATAATATTATCCAAACAATCATTACTTAACAATTTTTTTACATACACTAAGAAATATAAATACAATAGTAGTACAAGGACAGTATAATATTATATTTAAAAGAAACCATTCAATGCGAATGAGCGAAAAATACATAATAAATTACCGGAAGAAATAAAATAAAAATGAAATGTGTTTAATTAAAAATATATGAATGTTATTTGCACTCTGCATTTCATCGACCTTATTATCTTCATTACGTCGAAATGTTCAACAGATTTTGTATAGAACCATTTAAGACCCGATAATAAGTCCTTGCATAGTCTATACAGTTGTAGATGTCTATACAGTACTATACAGTTGCGGTCGAAAATAATAATAAGCGTACTACTTTATAAATTACAAAGGTAAATGGTAATGAGTGGTGGTAGTCGTTTTTTTTTTTTTTTGCTGTAGGAGAGCAGACAGCCTGATACCGTCGCCTATAGGTGTTTTCAACGCCAGTGGCGTCGCGAACACGCTGCTGTCCCATAAAAGTACATAAACTTGAGGTCACTAATGCCGAAACACAACACAAGGTTATTATGGCGGCATACTTAATACCAAAGGTGGTCGCCATCCAGACAGGTTTTGAGGCCCTACCACGAAGCTAGGGTGGGTTGTTTTGTCGCCTTTTACGACAGGCCGACCCCGGCCACAGAGGTTAGTATTCTTTCTTCGCCCCTGCACAGATACGGACGGTTCTGTCCTCTGTTAGCCGTCATTTTAACATTCACACCCTTTTTCATCATATCCATCTTTTAACATATTCGATCTATGGTCACCTCTCAACATCTATCCCATCCACTCATTTCTAAAAATGTCCTATTATGTTAATATAAGGATACGAATATCATTCAAGCAATTATTTTCTGTCCTCTGCCCACGTGGCAAGGCAATAAGAGGCCCGTGTGACGAGGTCGTGGATTACATCATTTCTAGTTTTTATTATTTGTCATGCTTAAGGTATTTATTATTAGCCGTTAAGTCTTGTCACGCTTCGCCAGATCGCACTTTGACAAATATTTTAAGTCTATTTAAAAATTCCACCTAAGTTTACTATACTATTTAATCCGATCAGATCCGAATGCGTTGATTTTTAGCAGAAAAATGAGGTTTGGATTGTTTATATATAAAATATAGAGGGTCTGCAGTTGCGCGCGCATCACGGCAAAACTACTGGATAGATTTCAAATAAATTTTCCAAGTTTTATTTCCTAGATACTTGGCTCTTGTCAATAAAAAAAAATATATATTGCGATAACTTAATTTAATGTAAAGTTATTAAACTTTTAAGAAACAACGATTTTTATAAGCACTACGTTCAGTGATGTGTGTTTTCTTGCCGCGGAGAAGTGGCGCAAGCGGTGTAGCGCGCATGCGTAGGAGAGGAGAAATCTCATCCATCTACCTCTGCCTCATGACGAAAACTTAGTTAATATATCAAGCAACGCGGACGAAGTTGCGGGTGTCAGCTAGTCGAAAATAAAGTGACTGCCTAACTTCGTGTTTTTAAGATTTGTTTAAGATGATAATTCCATAAATACATTATCGATTATTCTTAGAAACTATAAACTATGCGGTTTTTATTTATTAATTGTATTTTTTTTTGGAATACTTTGCGTCAATTTCTTGTCTACTGTATGGTAGTGTGCATTAGCTGACAGAAATCTTCTTGAAAGTCGTGGTAGGTCCCGTTTATAAAGTTTCCCTTGCAGTAAGTACATATATCTCTGAAACGATATTTTCTATGATTTGGGTGTTATAGAGTCTGGTAATGGAGTACGTATTTCGCAATAGCTGGAAAATACATCAATACCGATACTTCTAGCTCGAAAATGCTCGTTAATAACACAAAACTACTTGCTTCAACCTAAAATCTGGTAGCAAATCTACTTAATTTCGAAATCTACATTGGCCTTGTTATATGACGTCACCGATCTGCCTTTTACGTCGATGATTCAATCGATCTACTACTTCAATTGACAGGGTCGTGTCATTTAGTTGAAGTTAGCGCAGTCTTTATTGGGTTTATCTTAATTGATTGCACAGCTTCTGTGAAAACGTATTTTTAATGAATTCATCGTCTGTGACGTGATTGATAGACATAATAAATCTTGTATTTTTTTTAATGTTTCATCTCAAATTTAAATCGGAGCCCGGGGTTCCTTTTGAATATTGTTACAGAACACCATTTCTCCCCCCATTCGTGACTCATGTCTAAAAACACAATAGTTATATGTTTGGTTTGTACAGAAGCAACCGCCGTTTAGCTCTCCAACCTCGTGTGGAAAAAGCGAATAAAAAGGTAAGTTATTAGAATCGGTAATCACCAAACGTAACAGTTACAGATACAGCGCATCAAAAATGCCGCAAACTTCTTGGTAAAATGATCCTTGAAGTGGTGGTAGTTTATACGCGACTATGGTAGTATTATTACTACTGATAGGTAGGTAGTTGCCAAGTGGTATCTATTATATGCCAGGTGGTAATTTTTGTCGCTTTTAGTGGATAATTTAAGATGAATGGTTATATACATCGGGTGGGAATCTGCACGCCGAGATCATTGGTGAGTGTAATCCACCAATCCGCCTTGCATAAGCGTGATGGGTATACTGTCGGTTTCGTTTAGATGAAAACCCAAGCTCAACAGATAAATGTTATGAGCTGCCTTATTTAATTTAATATTTAAATTTCTAGTTCGAAATAAAGCTATATATTTAAAAGCGTATTTAAATATTTTATCCTTGCAGGTGCGGAGAAAGAATACTGAACTCTGCGGCCGGATCGGTCTGTCGTAAAAGGCGACAAAACAACCCACCCTAGATACGTGGTAGGGCCCCAAGCCCCCCGTCTGGATGGCGACCACCTTTGGTCTTAAGTATGCTACCATAATAACTTTGTGTTGTGTTCTGGCATTAGTGACCCAAGTTCATGTACCCTTATGGGACAGCTGCGTGTTCGCGATACCACTGGCGTTGCAAACACCCCTAGAGGACGGTAACTCCTAAATTCCAAGCGGACCGTCCGCCTATCTGCTGTCCTACAGCAATAAAAAAAAAGATTTTGATACATTCACACTCAATTCCGGCGCGCTAACTTCAAAAGCTTCTATAAACCAACCTACTTTACTAATAATATCGTTGCTTTCAAAGTCACCACTCATGTCACTTCAACTTTGAGAATTTTCTCCGAGCAAATGTGTGTCAGCATTTCTAACGTACTCGCCAGTTTGTACACGTTCGTTTTGTTCGATTTATCCCTTTTCGCAGTAAATACGACCCCCTTTTGTGACGATTTCAGAGCGCTGGTTTTGTTATGTGTAGTCTCTAGTATGCTTTACTAGCAGTGCAGAATTTTTATTTTCATATTTACTTCAATCGTATATATATATATATATATATATGAATGTATTCATGTCTAAAATGATATGTAGCTGGTATTATAATTAGCATAGAGCCATCTCGTAGGAAATTGTAAAAAAAAACGAATGGATTGCACCTCATTCAGAAAAGGTGTCAGCAGCGTACCTTGTATACATTGTGCTATACATTCAAGATGAAGACTGAAACCATTTACAATAGAATCTCTATTAGGAGTCACCTATAAATTACGCCATACGTTAAGGGGGAGGGGGGGGGGTCACATACAGTTTATTAACAACTATAATGGAGATGGGCCGGACACATCATAAGAGACAAAAAAAGAGAAATGGACTAAACTTATAACGGACAGAGAAAGATGGAAGTGTTTAGAGGAGGCCTTTGTCGAAGGACAAGCTGTAGTGGAGAAACCGGATGCCGACAACTAAACACTTATTATAGTAATAGATGTAAATGTAATTCTACAGTAAGGCTTATTTATTTATTTATGTATTTGTATTCCCGTCACCTCACGTTGTAAGTATGCAAGTGGCGACTTCCGTTCGAGTTTCGTGTGAAATATCAATACAATATTTTATACACTTGCATTTCGTCAGTCGCAATCCGAGCACGTTTCGTCATTTCCAAATCATTGAAGTGTGTGATGAACGTGTCTATTTTACCTTACTATATTTAATACATAGAGCATTGGATATTTTAAAAATAAAAACATACGAGTGATTGAACTCTCCGATACTCAATAGATGTGTAATTACATACAGTAAACAAAATAACTTGCATTCGTTTCGAGATAGACTTATTTAATCATTGTGCTATATTAAAATTAGATCGAAGTAAATCATACAACGATGAACTAGAGTGGGTGGAACGAGAAAGCGTCGGCTTAATTGTGTTTTTCTGCTAGTTTTTTCCTCTTAAGTAATAAAATTTTTAGTTTGGATGAATTTCATAACGTATAAAAACCACAAAATCGATAATGTTAAATAAAATCACCTAGAACAGATGAAACTAGATTTTTACCAATTTTACTTCTGGAATGGAAAAGGCATGGAAGGCTCACATAATGGCAAGCGATAGATAGCAGTGGGCAATCCTGGAAAGAATACAAACATTTATAGTTTTAAATCTAATATCATTTATATTTACTTCTAGCTGGCTCAGCAAACCTTCTGCAGTATAAATAAAAAACCGAACTTAATTAACGGTCACTCCTATTTCACCGCCTTCACATTTCATTTTCGCGAGAAAATTAATATAGTCTATGTCCTTCTTCAGAGTCCAATTTATATCTAATATACCATAATTCATCAAAATTGTTTCACCGGTTTAGACGTGAAAATCTAACAGACAAACAGAGTTACTTTCATATTTATAATAGTATGGATTTACATTTCAAATCGTCATTATACTAGCCGCTACTGCCAGTTTTTCTTCACTTCTTACGGTCTTTAACATCCTTGCGAGTCCATTAGCACGCATCACCCCCTACAACGTCAATCCATTAACTGGCACTTTACGATTTAATATTCAATAGGAAATCAGGTCAATGAACTCGACAACTATAATACTTGGTAAGTATACTTATGAATTTATATCGATGAATACATATAAAAAGAGGCAAATAAGGCACTAAGACTGGCGCCCTACTTTATCGCACGTACGTAAATGGAAGAAAGTAGCTTTATATCTGATATGTTACATTGTTTTGGTGCTTTTGGTACAGTCATGTCTAGATTTTGGATTTGGCACGGATTAATTTACTATCCAAATACATAATAAATAAGTTTACGTATGTATATCATGATTTAATATTCACGTAATTGAGTACATAGGGCTAAAAGAATTGCTAAAAACTAAAACTCATATAAATCTAAAACACTTGATATATTGTTGCTAGTATTTATCATTATATATGAAACAAACACATATCTTAAAGTTAAGTAAATTAAAACTTACATCTTCTTCTTCCTCTTATCCCACATGGGGATAAGGGCATCCATATCCTTTTTATTTAAATTATTTTTCTAGTTTCATATTGAAAGTAGGACACGAAATTTCATTGTCAGTTATCTAATATATCCTCAAGCGACACTTTAATTGGTTTCTTCTTGAGTAAACAACATCCGAGTGTCGGTTTGGGTGTGCAGGGTGGCACTTTTGTCGTGTCGCCGACTTACGGGGTCCGTGCACAATTCACATTCGACAACTAAGTCACGAGGGCTTCTAAATAGGAAATTCATTTAAACTTACATATAAACAATATATAAGTAAAAGAGACAATATTAGTAAAAATAATAACAATAGGAAATTAATATATGTTAAGAAAAGTTAATATACGATTTTTTTATTGCTTTAGGACAGCAGACAAGCTGGCGGCCCACTTAAAACTTAGCAGCACCGTGAACATGCTGCTGTTTCATACAGGGTACAGGAACTTGGTTCACTAATACCGGAACACAACACAAAGTTATTATGGAGGAATACTTAAGACCAAAGGTGTTCACCGTCCAGACGGGCTTGCGGCCCTACCCCGTAGCTAGGGTGGGTTGTTTTGTAGCCTTTTACGACATACCAACCCCGGCCGTAGAGGTCAGTATTCTTTGTCCGCCCCTGCACGGATAAAACGAAACGAATTACTTGCAAACCAACTTTTGGACGTGAAGTCATTGGCTACTAAATTATTAACTACTAGTTGACCTGGCAAACGTTGTTCTGCCATATGAATTAACAAAAGTAGCCTGCCTATGTCCTTCTCTAAGGTCCAATTTATGACTATATCGAAATTCATCAAAATCTGTTCAGCGGTGTAGGCGTGAAAGCGTAACAAACTCACTTTCTCATTTGTAATATTAGTAATTAGGGTTATAGAGGATCTTACAATATAGTTGGTGGAACATTGGGGAACAACAAGGTATTGTGGGAATCTGAACGACCTTGTTTGTATATTGTAATTAATTTTGCTAAGAAGTGGACAATCAACTTTATATTGTGCTAATTTAAGTAATTGTACAATATTTGCAATTTTACGTATTTCTTGTAATGGAAAAATAGAAGAATAACAACCTTATTGTAACTTTTGAGATAGTTTAAATGCTATGAGACGCTAATCGATAGATTTTTAAAGTCTGGTTTAAATACAAACTTTCGGTTCGGTGTCTGGAGTCCATTTTCAAACTTTATCTCCACCACTCGTTCATTGACATTCCTGATCGTGTCTATTGAATATGAACTGTATTTTTACATGTAGAAAAATTTTAAAGACTAGCGGATTTTATTATTAAACCCTGGTATCGCTCTCCTATTGATCTGGTTCATCCAGACTATCATGAGCCCGAAATTCATAAATACAACCATTTGCGACAGTATAAGAGGATTACAACAGTTATAAAAGAAACTACGGTTTTTTTTCATGTACTTTGGTTATAAATTGTGCTTGAGATTGAATTTTAGCAGACAGGCAAAAGGCCCACCTTATAGCAGACGGTCACTGTCGTTTATGAATGTTTACAACACCAGGGGCATTGCCATCGTGTTGCTGGCCTCAAAGATGGGGAACTGGACTCTGGGTCTCCGGTGCCGAAACACAACACAAGTTTATTATGTCGGTATACTTAGAAACCAGAGATGGTAGCCACCGTCTCTGTAGGGAACGAGTTCTCCTAGCACCTAGCAAACTAAACTCACATTCGAGTAAATACACTGATTGAAAACCGTATTTATAGTCGCGAAAATTACGTGTTTCCAACACCACGATCACAAACGATTATAATTTAATTATATTAGTGTGCAAAATCTTCGCACGGGAACAATCCGGATCCCATGATCTTTGTTTTAGCGGTACGGAATAAACATTTCATTTGTCTGCGTGTGTTTGATGTGTTTGACATTTGTTTATGCCCTCGGAAATAGTGCGGCCATTGTAGGTCAGTCCCTAGTATCGACCAAGGCCTTCTAAAATTCGTTTATTGTTTACGCAATCGTGTGACTTGAAGGCTTGTGGGGTTTATGAAACTTTGATGTTGGATGTTTTATGTACTACAATGTAATAATAAATCAGGGTTTTAGTGCTCGATACCTCTTTCAGTTTTGTACAGCTTTGTTATAAGTTGTTGATACAATGACAACCCCCGTGGAACCCTCTACGGCGGTCATTGATTTACTCCCGTCCCAAATTTAAGTGTTTATACTAGCTGATCCGGCAAACGTTATTATTTCATAAGAAAGAAAGCTTTATTGACAAAAGGTTACAAAATAGATTAACAGCAATAACAAATAAACAATATGGAATATATACATCTGCCAATAAGGTGGATCACTCAGCATATACTGTGCCTGAAGTTATTCGAATCCAGCGCTGGTTTTCAGTATCAACCACCATAGACAACATAAAAAGTATTAACCCAACAGCATTACACATTTTCAACATGATCATTATACGTTTGTACCATGACGTGTAAGCGACAGATTTCCTTCCGGAAACTCAGGAAGTCCAAGCGCATGGCACGTAACTCTTCCTTAATATCTGTAATGGTGTAGTCTTTAGTTCTAACTTCTTTTATTTCCATTATGTTCTGGGATAGGGCTTCGTTATTGTCATTTTTCGCATCACTCAATGCAATCAGGACAGCGCCAGTCTGAGGGTAACTTGGTTTCATTTGTGAATCCTACACATGATTTGTGGTATAAAAAACCGCATTGATTACACTTTGCTTTCTCTTCAGTCGACATAAATTTCCTACAGTTTCCACATCTTTTAATGGACATTTTAAATGATTTAGTATGTAATACGAATTTATCTACCAATTATTACTTTCAATGTAGGTGGATACAAACTAATCGACCGCTGACTAATTGATTTTTAAAACAAGTGATCTCAAATCTTACTATTTATATACTACTCTCACCTCACTATTTATGATAATCGAACAATAATTCTAGTATACGATATTTATTTACTAAAACTATAAAATTACGAAACAAATTACATTAAATTAAATTATACATTTAGTAGGATTTCCATAGAATCCCTTCCTAGTGAACGTCTAAATCGCGAATTGCGTAACTAAATTCCAAGTCAATTGGGTGTATAGTTTTGTAGCTCTCGTAATGAGTGCTATTTCGCATATAATACATAATATTACAAAGAAGTATATAAATAATATGGACGGCGCTGTCCGAATTGTCACAGTATTTATTTCTTTCAAAATATATACATGTTACTTAGTTTTATAAAATTTTCACCTTACAAGTGAACGGAATGTTAATAAAAACATTCCTCACCTTGGATCTGTCTAGGCTAAAAAGGCTATGAAATGTCTAGAAGCGCCTTTCTAATTTCAATGTCATGACGTCTTCATAAAACGTAGTTTCTTTAACCGACTAAATAATATGCCTTAAATATAACATTAATATTTTAAGTAAAAAAACAAGACAAATATTAACAAAATATATGTTTTTTAATACTTAGGAACAGCAGACAGGCTGACGCGTCAGCATGACGGCCCACTTAATAGGATCGAAGCAGTTACTAATAGCAGCCCCTGGATCTGTGTGACCGCTAACACACTGCCGTCCTTGTAGGTGACCTAAAACCTGGGTCGCTTTTGTCGGAACATAACACGAGTTTATCATGGCGGCATATTTAGTGATGGTTGCTATTCAAATGGGATTGAAGCCTTGCCTAGCTTTTTTCGCATTTTATAGACTGCACTCAGTCGCAGGGGTCAGTATCCTTACTGTCATAACGTTGGCTTACACGAGACAGACTTGAATTTAGCATCGATAACTGCGTAAATATACAAATATTTTATTCTCCGTGGATATCAAACCCGTATCGCCTATATTAAACACTTGCGTAAATTCTGAACCAGTCAAATCAAATAGGTGTACTTTCAAGTTATTCCCGGTTTTACGACAGATTTAGTCACGCTCGTAGTTTCATTTTAAAACAAGAATGCAACACTCTGTTTAGGGTATTTGCGACGTAATTACCCGGTTATTGTACGATTTTGTGGTTCATTAAATTAGTTTCGATGTTGGAGTTCACTTTTATCATGCTTAGCTAAAGTTCCTCAACGGCCTACGGCATCGCACGGTCTATGTTTATTTATAATATATATTTATTTACAAAAAAATCTTGTCAATAATCTCCAAAAATTGCGCTACGTAATACTTGAACGCTCCCTTATAATTTCCCTTCCAATTTTTCCAAAAACTGTTTCAAAATTATATTAAATTATTTAATGTAGATTCTTTATAAAGAATAAAACACTCAACTGTATTTCATTGTAATAAAGTCGCAATCGAATAGATCTAGCGCTGTGGGTTAGAGTGAGAGAGCAGGAGCCTGCCTACCGCTGCCGTATGCGTGAGAGAAAGGGAAGTCAGACAGACTGGCGCCGTAACGCGTTACGTAACGAAGCGATTTACAGTCCCATTTGAAGTTATCACTTCAAAAAAAATCTTGTTCCTGCCCTTGTCACAGCTATGTTGGGTCGGCACAACACGTTCTCACCTTCTACTCACCTCTTATTCGTCATTTGAATATTTACACCTTTTTTTTCCATATCATCTTTTACACCATCCATCCATCTTTACTTTGGTCTACCTACTCCTCATTTTATATCGATCCACTCTCATTTCTATAATTCTCCTTGTTATATGACATTCTTCTCGTCGCTTTATATCGCCCTACCAGGCTGGCTAGCCTTTTCAGCTTCTTAATCACTGTAATAAAAATTATCATAGTTTAAAAATATAACTCAAAAAATTATCATTGACTGCGAAGTTTTTATTATACTCAACACGCTACGTGGGAAAATCTATTGATAATTAGCTTAATTAAATGTTTACAGACTTATAAATTAACTTACTAGGAAATAACCAGTAATGTAAATTATAACCTGCGTTTTTTTATTTATTACCTTCTGAGAGGAGGTTAAAACATGCTAGAATAAAGTGATATGCATGCATAACTTTGTTTTACAAGACTTACGTCGTTAGCTTGATTGGGAATTTCTAGCTGGAAAAAACGATTTCTTCACCAGAAAACAAGCTGATCTACAAGCTTGTCTAGGCCAAAGCCTATGTATAGACAAGCTTGCAAATACAAAATTAACTAAAAATGTCTGGAACAGACTTCAATGAAGTCGTTGATTCGGGAAGTACCTGTGTCGCATGGGGTGGGAAGCTACTTTAGGGTAACACCATTTTCCGTGTTTATTGCCGTGTGCCCTGATACCCATCTTTACCGAAGTCCCACATACCACCCGGATCGGGGCACTCAGCTATTGGGGTTTTTTTTTCGAAAACAAAAAATAGTCCTCTTTAATAAAAACCGAGGACTTGATCAAGGATAGGTCGATACATAATATATCGACCTATTTATTACAGATAAAGATAAGAGATAAAAAAAATATTAAATTTTCTTTGGAAATTCGTTATAATAAATATAAATGTATACGTAAAAATAAAATTCGCTATAAATATGTATGTAAAAACACATGAGTGAAATTCAGTAACAAATTTAAGTGTGTATGAAACCCGGGTATATAAATAACCAGTAAATTCTTTTACATTTCCCCCCTCCGCAGCCAGACACAGTTTATAATAAACGTGTCGATGTATATTGTAAACTCGAAGCTCCCAGGTAACTGGGTCGTCAGTTGGCGCACACTCGCGCTGATTCACGACACTCAATATGAGATACCACTTAGACTACGTACAAAATGTTCGGTTTGGCCACTGCTAGTCATGACTAGCATATTTTATTATTATATTTAGTTACATGTTATTATTATATTATATGTATATATAATAATAACAAATATAATAGGCGTGGTCGGGGCAACCTTGTCATCCAAAAGAGCCAAATATACAGAGATAATACACAATTGAAGTTTATTCAGAGCAATTTTTTAAACATATGCTTGGCTTTAGTAGGAGACATTATTACGGAAATAATTATAGATAAAGTACATACCGTGCTTGGAGTAAACATTTCACGGAAGAGCCGTAGCCGAGGAGTCAAGCAGCATGCGACTCGCGAGCAGCCGGCTGCCGACGACCACCGTACTAGGACAATTTACAAAGCGTCATCCAGTCCCAAAGTAGCATAACACTTGTATTATGGATACTAGATAACTTTTTTTTTTATTGCTTGAGTTCAGCAGACAGGCATACGGCCCACCCTGGCAGGTGGTCACCGTCGCCTATGGACGTTTGCAGCACCAGAGGCACCACCAACGCGCTGCCGGTCTCGAAGAAATTTTATAACGCCTTTTTTGAAGAACCCCATATCATACCGCGCTGAGAAAACCTCAGCCGGAAGCTCGTTCCAGATCCTGAGAGTACGCAACATGAACGTTCTGGAGAACCGTTTCGTACAGGAAGGAAGAGGCTCCAAGAAATGGGGATGAACACCCAGCCGATGGCGGGCAGTGCGGTGGTAGAAAGACGACGAGGGCACCATCCTAAATAGTTCTTCAGAACACTCCCCGTTGTACAGACGGTAGAAAACGCAAAGAGATGCAAAGTCTCTCCGAAGTCCAAGCGTATCTAAACCGTCTGTGAGCATGGGATCGCCGACAACACGAGCTGCGCGCCGTTGGATCGAGTCTAGGGGATTGAGCTGACAGTCCGGTGCTCCAGCCCATAAATATGAGCAGTACTCCATATGCGGTCTGACCTGTGCTTTATATAGCACAAGCCGTTGCCTTGGACTGAAGTACTGCTTGGACCGGTTTAGCACACCTAGCTTTTTGGAGGCAAACTTAGCTTTACCCTCCAATTGTCCCCTAAACTGCACATCATTCGTAATCTCGACACCAAGGATCCCAATACTACTTGCGATGGAAAGAGAGGTTCCTTGAAACTGTGGCGCAGGTGCGAACGGGGTTTTAACTATTGTAATATACTACTTATATACTTTTTCTTTTGTTAATAAATACAATAAATTATACGCAAACATGACGGAAATGTGGAGGTCCCACAAGCGTAGTGTGTCACCCGTTAAGTCACGGAGTTTAGCATGTAAAATATAGATATAAGATTCACTTAAATTTAAATAATCACACTAGGAAGGGAATAGTAATTAAAGTGACGGAGACTGATTGTTGAGCATCGGAGCAATGCTCAACTTCTCTGAAAAGTTGATTGTATGGGAGAAATCCGTGTTAATTAATATTGCTAAAATTAAACTTTTCAATTAAATAATAAGAAAAAAAAAATTAAACAACCAGCCATCTTTTGTAACCAGAAAGGACGAGAGTTTATTACGTTTTTTTATTGCTAACGGGTTGTCACATGTCACTAAACATAACATTTTTAAATGTTTGTGGCCACAGTCCAATATAAAGTATAATACTCGTAAATAGCATTTTTAATAATAATAATAATCTTTTATATCTTTATAAATTCATTGTAATTTGTGATCCCTTTAAGTTCCGGCGGTAACGTTTTATATAGTTTTATTTATTATAAGTGGACCCGTCAAACGTTGTTTTACCATATAAAAAAAATTTGGTAGCGAACCGAATTGTGAATCTAAATCATTCTCGAATCCACTTGAACACTCAACATTTGTCCTGCCGTTTAGGAGTTCAGTCACCATACACACGTATATAAGAGTTATTTATATATTTAAAGATAAGAGACTACGTATGAACTAGAACTGTTCTCTAAAATTCATGTATCTTCATAATTATTCTCTTAAATTGAAGTACGTAGTGTAAGATTCCTCCGAAGAGTACATACGTCAAAAAATATTTAGAGATCATCCGATCTTTCATTACACAAAGCTCACTAATAAAACTTTGATACCGGTTTTTATGTACATTTTTATTTAGTTTGTGACGTCATCGTTGTTTTCGCGATGGATTTATGGAGATTGAGACGTGACGTCAGATCCGTGAACTAATTAAATTTGGGAACGAAATATTTCTGATTTATACATATCTAAGTCTCCTATCTTAATAGTAGTAGGGGCAAGTCCGCAATCTTGGGCTCCTGCAAGACTATTTCTCCTAATATGAAACTGTATGTACTATTCCTGTTTAAGCGGAAGAAATACTTAGCGAAGTAATTTTTTAGGCCTAACGCCATGGATAAATCTGTATTGGTAAAAAGTACACTTTTAATAAACCCAAAGTCAACCAAATTTAATTAACCAAAAGTCAACATAACTTTATTTTGCCAATAACGTGTTTTTATCGGCTTTCAAGTATTAATTATAATTTTTTATTAAAAAAAAATATTTGGGGTATAAATAGGTCTTAATAAGATCTTTCAGACCCAAGTCCAATGAATGCTTCTAACAACGAGGCTTTGATGCATGATTGTCTGGGCTACAGTCAGAAGGTAGAAATCAAATTGAGCCACATCTATTATCTGGCCTATTAAGGCAACCTCCTTGTAGCGACGGTATTCGTACGGCTATGTATATCTGTACAATAGAAAAGTATATCAGTCGGGTCCCCATAATACAGGTGTATGCTTACTTTAGGACCACCTACTACTGGAGGGGCCGTCTGCCTATCTCAACTCCAGCTATAATAAAAAGGTGGCACTATGTGATTCATCGAGTATAGGATGACCAACCCCAAATTTAAACCAGGACAATTTAGTTTAAAAACAAGTCGCATTAATAAATCCGCTCGGAACAGTTAGACAACTTCAACCCACGGGCTTAATGACTCAAATATTGACAGGGCACGGGGGATTCTATGCACGTACTCAGGTTCAAGTACAAGAAGAATTCCTCGTGTATCTGTCAGGAAGGGACGCCACAAACAGTGTTGCATATCCTGTTTGAGTGCCCAATTTTAGTACACGAGAAATATGATCTGGGTAACCGCACTGGAGTAGATATAAGAGTAAAAGGCATAAGGGATTTTATGTCAAAAGCACACCGCGAAACATTTATTGAGTACTGTATTAATATAGCAAGGAAAAGTGGTAAAGAGGAATAAGTAGATATATAAGGAATGCTTAGAATATGTATCATTAGCATATATAAAACCAATATTAAAATGTCATTATATACAATGAAATCGTAAAACAAACCTAACAAGTTAAAAACAAAATTAATAAAAACAGATAAGATATCTAAGTGTATAGAGCAGATTTATCTGATCTATTTCTAACAGACGGAGAAAGAGTGTAACAATAACAAGTTACAAGGAAACAGTAGAATATAAGTAGCTAAGAATAAGTGTTTAAGTTACTTTATTTAATAATTACGTATAAACATGTAAATAAATGTCCTCACCCGTGTCAGGGGGATGTGTATAATATTATAAATAAATAAAAAAAAAAATGTTAATATGTAGTGAAAATAGGTTAAATGAAATTCAAGTAATGATAATAATCACATTTTTCAATAATAAAAGTATTTGAATATTAAAAAGCACATGACGCTGCTTAAAAGTTATCCTAGACATCTTAGGACGCTACAAATATTTGGACATGTCCTGGGGAAACAGGACGGTTGGCAACCTTATCATAGTAAAGTTATTTATTAAATACGTTCATCTTATTGAGATACTCTTAATACCGTATCGAACTGAGATAAAATGCTTGTATTAAGAAAACAAGTCACTATTTGCATTTGTAATGCGATCCGAACATATTTTATATAAACAATTTAATGATTCATGAGATATTGTGATATGACTCATAACGAAAAACAGCTGTATTATATAAGGGTTCCAGGAATGCTTATTAATTATATAGGTACATAATCTGTACGATGCCGGTCACGTACGGAGAGTGCACCGTATACAATAGATGAGTGGGATAGCTCGAGAGCAGTAGACTGTATGAGAGAGGAGCGGGTGAGGTGTGGTGGTTAGAGATATGCGATGCCTTGCAGTGGGCAAAGAAATTCGCACCGACCTTGGTTCCACCCCTTCCCAATTCGATTCAGGTCCGCTCGCGAGACTAATTCATAATTCCTATTTTCACAGACAGCAAAGATAGAACACTCATCGTAGTAGACAGGTTATTTTTTTATTGCTGTAGAACAGCAGACAGGCTGACGGCCCGCTTAGAATTTAGCAGTTACCGTCGCCTATGGGTGTTTGCAACGCCAGTGGCATCGTGAACACGCTGCTGTCTCATAAGGGTGCAGAAACTTGAGACACTAATGTCGGAATACAACACAAAGTTATTATGGCGACATACTTAAGACCAAAGGTGGCCGCCATCCAAACGGGCTTAGGGCCCTACCACGGAAACTACTGTTCCACGATACCAGCTAAATGTCACAAACTACACACTGAACACACAATGTTATGGCACGGCCAATGAGAGTTAGTAAGAAGTAACTGAAGCCAATTGCGCACGGCACAGAGAGTGTTCTTCAGGGAGGTCGAACGTCGACTGTCCCGCGCGTTTAGAGGCTCACGCGATACCAGTCTCGTCCCACACTCGCTTTTACCGTTCACCTCACCGAGAGTGAGGGTAGATAACAAAATCAGGAAGCGAGATCTCAACTACCCATTATGCAAGGATCGAACATGGTCGGTTTACCAAGTTCATCAGACATGGCATAATTAATAACTAAAGTAATATCGTTATTCACTAATTAGTATCTTGTGGCGTTACTGTATACATGTACTGTATATGGGATGGATAAAGTTGCGGTTTTACTTTTAGAGGGGGGGTCTGTCGGCGACAAAACCACCTTAACTAGTGTTAGAATCCAAGTTTTTTTTTATTGCTGTAGGACAGCAGACAGGCTGACGGCCCGCTTAGATTTTAGCAGTTACCGTTGCCTGTGGGTGTTTGCAATGCCATTGGCATCGCGAACACGCTGCTGTTCCATAAGGATACATACAGGAACTTGGACGTCCAATGCCGGACACAACACAAAGTTATTATGGTGGCATACTTAAAACAAAAGTGGTTGCCATCCAGAGAGGCTTGGGGCCCCACTACGTAGCTAGGGTGGTTTATTTTGTCGCCTTTTACGACAGGCCGACCCCGGCCGCAGAGGTCTGAATTCTTTCTTCTCTGCACGGATGTGCACGGAAGTCCGTCTTGAGTCCTAGCAACCAACCCTGGTGTATAAATATGCCGCTATAATAACATTGTTTTGTGTTCCGGCACAAGTGACCTAGGTTTCTAGTTCCTTTACGCGAATAGCAGCGTGCTTGCGGTGCCCCTGGTGTTGTTAACATCCATAGGAGACGGTAACTGCTTGCTATAAGTGGGCCGTCGGCCTGTCTACAGTTCCACAGTAATAAAATAAAAAAAAATGTTGAGCATGTATTGTGTGACCTTTTAGTAGCTGAACTAACGAAAACAAATACACGATTTATAATAAATACATAGGTACTAAAATTAATTTTTATTACATAGGTAGGTGGACTTTTTACAATAGAATCAAAATAATATGCGTACCATCTTAACTGAAATATAAGAGCGGAGCAGCGAGCAAAAGTAAATACCCCATTTGAAGGGCGATGAATACTTTTTCCTGTGTAAGAGAGGTCCCGCGTTTTATATGCATATAATCTCCCCCCCCCCCCCAAGATTGCTTTTATCCGATCCTCGATCAGATTTACCCGATGTCCTGCGATCGCAAGTTTGAATTTTAAACTTAAGAATATTGTAGTAGATTTAAATATTATGAAGACCTCTGTGGCGGAGAGGGTCTTGCACGTCGGAACGCCTGCGGGGTCCCGTGCCGAGTTTAAGTGTTTTATGTATAACTAGCTGACTCGGCAAACGTTGTTCTGCCATATAAATAAAAAAATGTCAAAAAATAAAAAAATAAATTTGGGGGTGGGTCACCCCTAACATTTAAGGGGATGAAAAATAGATGTTGGCCGATTCTCAGACCTACTCAATATGCTCACAAAATTTCATGAGAATCGGTCAAGCCGTTCCGGAGGAGTATGTGTGCGTCCACACTGAATGCGCGGTGGCTGGAGCCTAGGCGGGCGCTGCGCGCGGGGCCTTGCAATGGCCACAGTGACGCGCGAGCTCATGTAGCGGTTCGACGTATATCAGGTGTTGCAAACTATGGATGAGGATTTGCTATTTTTACTAGACAGTCCAATCCTGAGATGGGAGTTGTTGAACACTAGAGATGGTTTGCACGAAATAAATAAAAACAAAGAAATAGCTGATGAATTTTTTAACTTATATAAAGAATTGAGATTATACCCTACAAAATTCATTGAGTACACTCAAATGCCCGTGTCAACATTTGACTACATTCAATTCATACTAATTCATACTAGTTACATTCTTTTATTTCACTCCATAACTTTCTTGTTATTGTGCGATTACTGTGGTGTGGATGTTTGCTTTGCCATATAGGTAGTTTAGATTGAATCGCACTTATAAATAATTCAGTATTTACCGTCATTTTACGACAAACAAATACAGACGCGCATACGCCGAGCGACAAGACCGAACTGGTTTGATACCCCCGCCAACCGCGCGTTGGGTCGCTCGCTGACTAGGCCCGTAGTGTGGCCAAAACGGGCGGACAGGAGCGTTTAAAAACTACGCGCGCTATCTCGCCCAGTCCCGTCGCACTAGGCTTCCGCCTTAGTCACTACGATATGGAGGCGCGTTTCATATGTTTGATACTTCGCGCCCGTCGTCGCAACCGCGCTAGGCTCGCAGTATGGACGCACCCTATGGCAACGAAAACTGTGACACGAGAATTTTATATATTAGATATGTATTTATATTATGGTGGGTCAAAAAAATCGACTATTAAATTCGAGAAATTTTAAAGACGCGAAAAAAAATTGTCCTAAAATAATCAAACTTACATACATACATATAATCACGCCTCTTTCCCGTAGGGGTAGGCAGAGACCACTTCTTTCGACTTGCTACGATTCTTACATACTTGTTTCGCTTCGTCCACTTTCATTATTCTCTTCATACATGCCCTTCGGTTTAGGGTACCTTCAGCCTCTTTAATATATTTTAAACGGTGAGGCTTACGAAAAAACTATAATATAAGAGAGCTTTTTTGTAGAGCGTTCAATTTCCTACAAATACACGAGAACAGACATTTTTAATGCACAGTTAGTAAGGAGGTATGATTTTTTTTTTCTAATATTAAAATAAAATGGAAAGGTGTCTAGTAACCTTTTTTCAGAGTACAAAATAAAAAAAAATACCTAGTCGATTTTTTTGACCCACCCTAATTTATATACAAAAGAAGAGTATATGAAGCAATGTATCAGTTGTCTAGTAAGTATAAACAAACGCTTTGATACTTTGGGACTAGATGGTGCTGTGTGATATTTAATTATTTATATTATAAAGATTAATTTTAAAAGTATTAAAGTATTTTGTGATGAAAGGTTATAGCAAGCAGCAGAGATGCGAATATTGAGATGGATGAACGGAGTTACAAAAATAGATAAAATTAGAAATGAGTATAATAGGGGAAGTATCAAAGTAGCGCCAATGATTGAGAGACTGAAAAGTAATAGGTTAGCCTAGTATGGCCATATAATGCGAAGAGAGGAGCGTCATGTAACAAGGGGGGGCTAGAAATGAGAGTGGATTGGGCACAAGAGGAGAAATTTTTAATAGACCAAAGAAAAGATGGATGCATTACGTAAAAGATGATGAAAAAGGGTGTGAATGTTGAGGTGACAGCTAACAGAGGAGAATGGAAGGAGAGACCATATTGTGCCGACCCAACATAGTTGGGATAAGGGCAGAAAGAAGATTTTGTGATAAAAAAAAATTCTTGAGACAGTCATCAATAAATTTGCTATAATTTTACGTTTCATCCGTGTCGCATCCTGAGTTGGCTCACTCGGACTCCATTTGATAAATGTTACAAGATCTTCTTACCAACGTAGTTTGTACATGAATACATGTAGATGGAAATATTTTGCATTATATTTACAGGGATGACTGCCGTCTGACGACTTCTGAACCCCAAAAACAAAACCCTTCGCCTGACCCGTATCCTGTTAAACATGAGGCACCAAATGTGACGGCTCAAATATCTTAGAGACCCTTTACGAAACAACATATTACGCCATCTCACTTAATAATTAATTATATCTAACTTCCTCTCAAATTTTACATTAAAAGATCTAAGATAAGGTTACTCACAGAATGTATAAAACTTCGCTATTTTCCATTTTAAAATGACGCATGTTTACTAGACCACAGTCACGTATATAAGGTCTTATAATCAAACATATTTCAATAACGTAATGAAGCGCCCAATAAAACATTAACAATCGAGTTATTTAAGAAAATACCTTAATTTGACAGATTGTGTTGAGTTGACCTAAGTTCTCTATCAACATTCACGCTTCAAACCATCTAATCTATGATATTCTTCTCTTTCGTTGTGCTCTTGTCAGAGCGGTCGTGGTCATCATTTTTCAGTCACACGCCTGACAATCAGTCTCCATTCCTCCCGGACAGCTGCTTTTCGGGAGCACACGTGTACAGGGATCTATGATATAATAATAATAAATATCATTACCTGCTGATTATATAAACGTCGATCAAATCATGTATTAAATAAGCAAAATAATTCTAAACAAACGCCAAATATTTGTCTGATTCACGTTAAATCGACATTGAAAACGTTCGAGCTGACAAAAGCTTTCGACATTCGAGCACCAGCCTTCCTACGGGCGTAAAAAGCGTAAACATTTCAAAATTCATTCGCGTTTTACATCCGTACTGTCCAAACATTAACGTTAGGCCAGCAAGCATGCAAAACAAGCGAGAGCAAAAACGTAGAGAAACAATGAGCGGCCAGCTAATAAGTCTATTAAATTTGATAGTTTATTTGTATATCCGTGCAGGGGCGGAGAAAGAATACTGACCTCTGCGGCCGGGGCCGGCCTGTCGTAAAAGGCGACAAAATAACCCACCCTAGCTACGTGGTGGGGCCCCAAGCCCGTCCGAATGACGGCCACCTTTGGTCTTAAGTATGCCGCTATAATATCTTTGTGTTGTGTTCCGGCATCCAAGATCCTGTACCCTTATGGAACAGCACCGTGTTCGCGATGCCACTGGCATTGCAAACACTCATGGGCGACGGTAACTGCTAAATTCTAAGTGGATCGACAGCCTGTATGCTGTTCTACAGCAATTAAAAAAAAGTTTTGAAACTAGACGCTGTAGAATGCGTATGCAAACGCCATAATCATATTTAGAATTATCTCAAACTTAATATATAACGTAATAAATAACTATTATAATTTGTAATCCTCGTTTTAATTTTAATTTTTCATATTCTATTGAAATACCTACATGAAAAATTATTAAATATATTTTTATTGTAGTTTATTCTTGTTACAATTCTATGCTTATTTTGAATATTTCATTTAAGGATTGATTATTTGAATTAATTTTAGTAGGACAATATTGAACCTATCAAAACGAAAAAATAAATGACGTCTCTATTTTATTTACTCTAAAGTCGCGAACTAATAAATATTTCCATTGTTCCTGCAATGTTGTAATCAAATAAACATGATTCAGTGTCTAGTTCGATTAAATGTCACTGTATTTAAAATAGTTATGACAAATATTTCAAAAAGATAAAACCATTTAAAAACGTTCGTTATTATATTCTTTGAGTTTAAATATAAAAAAAACAATAAACTATAATTTATGAATAGAATAAAAACAAGAAAGCTTAAAAAGACGTTTCGAAACAAAAGTAAAAACTATCGTATTTTCTACTCGTTTGCATTTTATTATTAATTGCGAATAGTCAACTATTGATCTATTTGACGTTAGATTAATAATACAACATGTTTAAACAACCTTAACATTATCATAATTTTTAATTCTCTAGTAAACGGCTAAAAGAAAAAGAAAAGAAGTAAACTACTAAACCAAACTAAACTTAATATCAAACAGAGAATAAAAATACATAGAGAAATGGGCGAAATTTTAAAGAAATGTATGTACATGAAATTTTTCTGTTTATACAGCAAATAAATGAACTGAATAACCAATCGAGGATAAGAGGCATTTCAAATTAAGCGTTCTGGCGGCAATAATTTGTTTTGAGTTTCAAATTTAGTCACCAATCTAATCTTATGGGGATTTGGGTAGATAAATAATATTTTATTGCACAAACACACACACACAATTATGTGAGAAAACACTAAAAGAATATGTTGCGTATTTAGCACAATCAATTTACCGCGAATATTTCCTAGTATCGAGTTAATCGTATCTAAGCAAATGCATTGCCACCCCTATTCTACGACGACGCTGCCATCTCTCGATTCACACATTCAAAACATACGCTGCGGACGCGTCGCGTCTATTACCATTGTTCTATTCCAATATTTCAAGACATTAACTAGCATAATCGAAAGTAGTTCGTGCCAGTGCCTTCTACAGCCATAATCGAAGAGCCCCAGCAGCACGAAGACAGAGGTAAGTGGTCGTGCATTTGTATTACTGTAATTACTACACTCCCGATACCGAACAGAATAAAAATATACTGAACAAATGGCGGGCATTCTTACCACTAAATAGCGATTACTTCCAGATAATCTTATCCGGAATATCTAATGAAATTGTACAATGCGATTTAATTTTTTTTTTGTCAATTCAAATCAATCTCTTTTTGCTAGTTCTTAGTCATGTAAAACATTTTTGTGTAACCTGTGACAAATATTATTAGGTTTATATTAGTACTAACATATAAATACTGTTTGTTTGTCCAAATAAGTGAGAAAAAAAAACAACAAACGCAAAACTATTAAATTTTTAACTCATCATTTGACTTCTCTTTATAATCAGAATCACTTTCGAATGGCTCCAGTATTTTATTACGCAAAGGAATTACGGAGGGTTCATCTCAGAGAGAAGGCACTGAAAATTACTGCTATAATTTGGTCTATGTAACAAATTGAGTTGGCGATCTCATTTATTATAAATGTGAAATTGTAACTTATTTCCATTTAACTCGTAACTCGTTTTTTAAACATTTCATTTTACATGACATTCTTCCCATCGCATTATATAGCCGAACCACGCTTTTACAAGATCACAGATTTATCACAGTCGGAGACCAAACCAAAGTCATGGGTTCGATTCCCACCATGGCATACACAGTTTTTCGTGCTTTTTGTGTATATTATGACTGGATCGGCACGTACTGACGTTGAAGGAAAACTTCATGAGGAAATGGGCATACCGAAATTGTCGGTTTATGCTGGGTATCCATTTCATCTAGTACTACCACCACTTGGGTCTACACCCAAGTGCAAGTGTAGGAGTCTATAAGGTTGTTATTATTTTATTTAACCATTAACATATACAAATCGATATCTACTAAATAGTGCCTAAAGGAGCCTATAGAATTAAATTACGCGTATTCATGGAATGTAACACTTAATGCGATTATAGTATCGTGAACTTGGCAAATACTGATTCAAATTGGGCAATAGTGCCTGACGAATGGTGTCATTAATCAAAAGCCCTCCGGGGTTTTAATACCAAGTTTCTGCCAAGTTTTGCCGTTGTACTCCCGTTTATGGCTTAATCAGCCAACTATGAGTTATTTGCATTGGCTTTGTACTAAATTCAAGTATAATGATATGAGTAATATGCCTTAGCAGTGACCAATGATTGAATGAGTGCAATTTAAAAATGAGCAATCTAATATAATGCGTGAAAACGTAACAAACAGACAAGATTACTTTCATAATTATAAAATTATGAAAGTAATCTTGTCTGTTTGTAACATTTTCACGCCTAAACCGCTGAACCAATGTTGATGAATTTCGGTATAGAGATAGATTGTACCTTGGAGAAGAACATAGGCTACTTTTGTCGCGAATATGAAACATGAAGGGGTGAACGTAATTAAGTTCTATTTTTTTTTATTTATATGGTAGAACAACGTTTTCCGGGTCAGTTAGTAGTTTAATATATTTATTTTTATTTAATACTAGCTGTGCCCGCGACTCCGTTCGCGTGGAATAGTGACTGGGCAGAGTTTTTTGGATATATCTTATGGTTTATTTTGGATTACAAACCCTATAAACCCTAAAATATAAATGAAAAATGCAAACAGTGAGTATTGTCGAATGCAACTGTTACGCCATGCGCCTTCGGAATACGTACGTTCGAACCTACAAAGTCCAGCCTAAGCTAAACCCTATTTCATATGATTGATGACATAAATGTGAGGTTTATTTATTTATTTATTTTTAAAGGTACACCAACAGCACCGTACACATTAAATATAAGACCATGATATAACAAACATAACAATTATATACATACATATATGCATACATGATAGTGACAGGCGTACAGAGCTTTGTCTACAGTTTGTCAATGTTAATATTTATTTTAAACTTAAATTAACTTAATCTATCCGTGCAGGGGCGGAGAAAGAATACTAACCTCTGCCAGTGAAAGTCCCCTCAAAATCGGTCTAGCCGTTTCAGAGATTAGCCGGAACAAACAGACAGACAGACACACAGACAAAAATTGTAAAAAATGTTTTGGTATATGTACCGTGTATACGTTCGAATGCACTTAGTAAAAAGCGGTTATTTTAATATTACAAACAGACCCTCCAATTTTATTTATTTGTATAGATATCGAGGCTAATATACTTAAAACACTAGACACTTCTTTATTATTGAAGCATTGGGATTAATTTACTAATTTTTATTTATTTATCGTACCATTAATTACCTAAATAAAAACATAAATTTAAACGGGTTAAAATTAATTTTATTCAATGATAGCCTTCTTCCTGCCCTTACCCCATGCAGGGTCCATTATATGGGGTCGGCACTACATGTTCTCTACTTCCTCTCTCCTCTGTTAGCAGTTATCTCAATATTCACACCATTTTTCGCCATGTACCCCTGGCTGGCATCGCAAACATTCATAAGCGACGATAACTGCTTACTGTTCAGTGTGCCGTCAGCCTGTCTGCTGTTCGTCAGCAATAAATAAATAAATAAAATATATTTGACGCATTATTTTCTTTGGTCTCCCCGCCATTTCTATTAAAGTACATTTATTTTTAAAAACAGGTAAATAACTCGACATGTCAACTGAATTATTGCGTAAGTATTAAAATTTAATTATACGAATGAGAATAATAACGAACTACAACAATCACAGGAAACAATGTTGTCGTGAAGCAAAATGGTTGACAAGGTTATGCGATTACTGTACTGGACCGCACTGCATGCGAATGATTCAAAATCTTAAAAAATTTAAATTAAGTTGGCGTATATCTCCTCGCACCTACTTCTTTATCGTAGATAGAGATAGTATATCAGATTTTGATCACGATGTAACTCTGTCTGTCTGTTCCGTTTTCACGCCTTAACCGTTGAACCAAATTTGATGAATTTCGGTATAGTATAGATTGGACCATGCAGAAGGACATAAGACTTTCTTGTTGCGACAATTTAACTTAAAAGGTGTGAAATAGAGTTGAGGTGAACGTAATTATGTTCTTTTTTTCTAATTTACATGGCAGAACAACGTTTGCCGGGTTTGCTAGTATATAATAAGTAACTAGCATCAAGTTGTAAAATGAAATAAGCTATATGAGATAATCCCCCACTCAAACAAACACTGACATTTTGTATATACGAAAACATCACTATATAAACAAGTTCAGTGAACTCTCAGTACACTAATACGATTCATTCGAATGACTCGGTTCAATCTCAAAATCCCATTACGTTTGGAAGTAATTCGTGATAAAACAATCTTGCTCCTCGTCGTGTCGTTTATTCAGTTTGCTTACAAGTTTAATGATCAAAACTATCCGTTTTTATTCCCAACAGTGTCAATTGTTGATATTTCGGTATACAAGTTAATGTTATTTACATCTATATTGAATTATATATTTCCTTGTTTAGTTTATATTATGATTGACTGTTTTGTTGTTATTTTTATACGGAGAAAAATAATTGATGTAATCGTACAGAGCTGGAACGAACTATTTCAAGCTATCTAACTATTGCAAAGATAAAAAAATTTAAATCATTAAAGACAAACAACATAGCACTAAGTGAAAACCAGCTTTTAAAAGTATATAATAATAATAATAATAATCATTTATTTCAGACATTTTTTTATCCATAAGTTATTAGTGGGTTAGTTATATAATAAAATTCTTAACAGTAAGTTAGAATTATTAGTAGGTGATTCTAAATTAATCAACACTACATTTTCCCCGTTACAATAGCTATCCAATGCTTCTGAATAGCGCAATCGTAGCGGGCTGAAATCATTTTAAGAATTCTGTTGGCGCTGCCACGCAATCGCAGTAGCATTGAGGCTGCTTTTTTCCTGATTAATGCCTTAAAACCATCAACCCGGGCATTTACAAACATGGCCGATGCACTGCAATGGCGTGGCAACCCCATAAGCACTCTATATGCATTGTTGTACTGAACAATCTTACGAAAATTCCCTAGTTTCTAGGCTAAACTAATCTCGTGTTCAGGATCGAGTTATTTGTGTAATATATATTTTTTCCTCTGTGGGTAAAGATAAGCATACTAGACCACTTCCACAGCTACTGAGCCTGAAAGCTAAGCAGTTTAGATTGCGTGCCTCAATATTTGCACTGGTACTAAATCAGGTCGGTATACTAAAATTATTGAACCATATATCACAGAAATGGCTTATTCCTTCTGCTAGCACATTCTGCTAGGCTCTTACGGAAGAGTTTGTTTTTGTTGCCTAGCCCTAATAAAAGGTGCCTCTGGAACCTGATCGGTAAGTGAAAACTTGAGAGCAGCAATGATGATACACTTGGAAGACTCGTATATGGTAGAAATACTTTGCATTTACTTTGCATATATCTATGAACTTTATCCGATAGTTAGAAAGAATGACCTCTGCGGGTGGGGTCGGCCTGTTGTAAAAGGCGACAAAACAACCCACCCCTAGCTACGTGGTAGGACCCCAAGCCCGTTTGGATGACAACCACCTTTGCTTGACCCAAGTTCCTGTACCCTTATGGGACAGCAGCGTCTTCGCGATGCCACTGGCGTTGCAAATACCCATAGGCGACGGTAACTGCTAAATTCTAAATGGCCGTCAGCCTGTCTGCTATTGCTACAGCAATTTAAAAAAACATAACTACCATAATTCTATTCAATGTTAAATCTATATTGTCTATGTGAATTCTATAAAATAAAAAATTATGAAGGAAATAAGAAACGACAATGTAAACACAGGCGGTCACGTCACAGCAGCTGACACTATCTCGCGGACATGGGAGAGCGTGGTACATTTCAATCTGCCCATTATGAGACGTGTATTGTCCCCACTGTCCACAGCACCGGTAAATGGTAGTGAATGGCGCTAGTCGACGCTCATTGAATTGTTTGACACGCAATGTGGCAATTGCATTCGGCTACTTGGCCTGGATATACTGTGTATTCCTTATTTATGAGGATGTTTTAACACAGTTGTGAAGTTTTCGAATTTAAACCTTATCGCCTTAATTTCTCAAATATAACACAAACTATATGACTAACAATGTCATACAATACAGGATAATATTTACAAAATTCCCCTTTACTATGCAAATTATAACAATATTTCTCCATTGAATGTAATAGTTGTTTTTTATTCCTGTAGAACACCAGACAGGCTGACGGCTCACTTAGAATTTAGCAGTTACCGTCGCATATGGGTGTTTCCAACGCCAGTGGCATCACGGGTACTAGCTTGTGTCGTTTTATCGCCTTTTGCTACAGGCCGACCGCAGAGGTCAGTATCCGTGTCCCGCCATTGCACGGATATATAAATTATTATTCAACTTACTAAATGAAATACAAATGTATACACCCATTAATAATTACCGACTTCCCGAAGAACTTGGCCGTTTTGGGTGTTATTTTAGTCTAATTAAGTACTCTGTCCATCCCCGATGCTCCCACCCTCGACTCCTCTTGAATATTATAAAGTTTCGACACCACGTTAAAGGGTTGTGTCGACTTAATTAATTTGTTTTAGCATCGTGTACTTTAAAGAAGTGAAATCTTACGCAATGATCATAATTAAAAAGCGCCTTATGTACTTACCTTATGACTTATTTTTAATAATAATTGGATCATATTTGCGAAATTAAATGTAATAAAATATATTGAGACATTTCACACAACGCCATCTAGGCCCTAACTGAGTTGCATAACACTTGTATTATGGGTACTAGACAACTGATATACTACATATAAACTTTTTATTTGTAAATCAATACATATCATAAATTAACACCCAGACCCCGGAAAGGAATCGAACGCAAATAATATACAGGGTTATTGGTAATTCGACGTATTCCCGTTAGGAGGTGATAGGGGTGACTATTTGCGATAATTTTAATCCCCCATGTGCATTATGCAAAACTGAACCATTTTTGAGGTATCATGTTTTTTTTATCTTTTTTCAAAATAAGTCAAAAGTGTAACATAAAAATTTATTTAAAAAAAGGTATCAATTTAAATCTCATTTTTTCTTCTCATTTATAAAAACGATTAAATACTGGTTATGTATTAATATTAAAACAACAATTATCGCTCCAAATTTAAAAATGCGAGACGAAAAATGATTTTATATCAATATTTTATTGTGATTTATTTTCCACTAAAATGCCTTATAAACAAAAAAAGTTATGAAACTTGGTTTGCAGATTATTTTAAAAACAATCGATTTCTTAGCTCTCAAATTCTCCATTATCAATTAGGAACTTATTTCAATGAAACTGAAAAAAATTATCACAAAGGAAGCAGGCGGAAATTCGTATACGAACTAAACTTAGGTAGTTCTTTAAATTTTCCATACAATTAATTAAAAACAACACCCAATGTAAATAAAACAAAAAATACAAATTTAAAACCAGTAACAGTTTAGTAGTATTAATAATTAGCAATTAATAATAAGTAACAAGACACTTTGTAATTTAGCCTTATTAAAGTTCTTGGTCGAAGTGACTTTTCCCCTATTGCGTACACAAAGTCACATTCTTTTTCTTAGTTGTGATTTAACTACCGAAGTAGTCAAATTATTCCGCATCGCATTTGCTGCGTTTATAATTCTTGTTTTGAGTTCTTCCGCGGATGACATAAGCGAGACGTCGTAAACTAGCAATTTCATGTGACCCCAGACATAGAAATCAACCGGCGTTAACTCCGGACTCCTCGCAGGCCACGGATGATCTAACATATCAATAGATGATTCACCTTCTTAGTTATAACAAGAGGTTGTCTACAGTCTTTTAGAACACTAGAAAACATTGCTGAAATGCTGTCGGCCTCGATAAAATTAAATATAACCTGAATTCAGAGAAAACCGCGATTTACTAAAGTTTAATTTAAAAAAAAATACGCGAATTTATTATCGTACTACATGAATTTCAATCTTAAACAACGCGGTATATAATAAAACTTCCTATAACATTAAATGTTAACTCCACGCATAAAATAAATCAACGAAACATCTCTAATAAAACTCATGCATTTGATCGCGTAGAACAATCGCAATTACTGAGTAACAGGAAAGAGAGTCGCTTTAGTCAGCTGCATTTAATTTTGTTTAACATTTTTGTTAATTATTTGAATTAATTGAGCGTGTTTTCTGAGGAATAAAATTACACTATACTCTTATAAAGTTAGGATAAGGACATCAAAGAAAATCAAAGAGATGATTAAGTTTTAACGAGTATCTTAATAACTACTATAAAATGGTAAGTTATAATTTACGTAACAATTCAGTATTGCTTTTTTAATGCTGTGGAACAACAGACAGACTGACTGTCCACTTAATAAAATAAAAATATGTTCACTGACTTTACATACTTACACTATTTAAACTAAAGACCTTTCGGTACTAACACCTAAACTGGACCGTGCCTGCAATTTAGATGTAAGTTCCGTCCAAAAGAGTTTATTTAAATTAACATTTAACTTAGTTGTTTAGGTAGCGCGGGGATAAGGTTATTACAAACTACCTTCATATAGACAAAACGACAAGGAATAAAAAGTTTGCATTCGTAATATATGGACTTAATAGTAAGCATTTACCGGCATATTTAGAGACAAGGTGTGATTGTCATCCAAAGGGGCTGAAAGCCTTACCACATAGCTACCTAGCTAAGAGACCTCTCTTATGTCACCTTTTACGATTCCACCTTCGGCTCTGCAAGGATCAGTATTCTTACTCCACCCCTGCTCGGAGAGTTAATTTTGTATTTTAGTTATAGATTTTCACTTTGTCACTTTTTTAATGAATTAAATCAAATGTACCTTTACGTTCAATAAAAACACCTAGTCATATGAGCTGCCAGTAGATTTGAAAAAAATAAAGAACTTGTTAATTATAATTATACACCACAAAGTGCATTTTATTGGAGTATATACCATAAATTTTGTATATGTGCACTAAATGCGCGCGTGCAATTCCAGTGACGTGAAATATAAAATATTAGTTATTAACAATTTATAAAAAAATAATGATAGCATATATTCATGTTATACATGGAGTTAACACTGAAAATCAGTGATGTGTCGATTTATTTTCATGCAGCAATTTACTGAGCTGTTGATCTCGTTTGGTGCTAATTGTTGCAGTTTATACTATAATATGAGTCGTGTAGTTGCAAAACCCGCTAAAACGTTTTTGGGAAAAATGACGATATATCGTTTTAAAACACTATAAACTATCTACATAGCTATCAACTTTTTATTGCACAAATGCCTCTATATTCTATATATTCCAATATTATATTCAACCATTTATTTTGAGTTTAGAACCAAATGCCACTAAATCAGCATAGGTTTAGTTCAATTTAAGAGTTTAAAAAAAATAATGCTATAGCGGGTTTTGCAACTACACGCTTCATATATAAATAAATAATATAATAATGTTTAAGTCAAAGGCACCAGATAAATATTTTTTCTTTCAATCAATAGCAAATCCATACAGTGTTGGTCAATGATTTTGTCCCACATCGACAGGCGTAGTTTACAGTCATCATACAACTATTATATTTACTCGATATTGACGGACTTGGCAAGTATATTACGTATTTTATTGTTTCACTGTATGTATTGGTTAACCTTTATTAATAATAGAATTTGTTTATGACACGGCATAAATACTGGCGGTTAATTCAAAGAGGATTCGTATAGTTTGTTTTATATGACTATGGCTGC
Source organism: Malacosoma neustria (assembly GCA_963693495.1). Classification (NCBI taxonomy): domain Eukaryota; kingdom Metazoa; phylum Arthropoda; class Insecta; order Lepidoptera; family Lasiocampidae; genus Malacosoma; species Malacosoma neustria. The sequence continues at coordinate 8,962,389 of OY856395.1, read as the reverse complement.
CGAGAATGGAACCACCCCATGTCGCTTCTAGGGCGACTTTAAAATCGAGAATGCGATTGCTCATTTGCTAATTTAAGGACAGCAAGGGAAGCAACTACCGTTTAGATTTGATTTTAAGGTTGGAAGTCAAACTAGTCACCGGATAAAATATATTCGAATTATACCATACATTTTCTTGTGCCTCTTTAGTCGATAGTTTCAATGGGCGTACATAAAGCATTAAAAGCGAGTATCTAATATTTAAAACAGCCAACAATGACGTCGTTTGGTTTTCCTCATTTTTATCCTGAAGACCAATGCGCCTTTGCGTACCGGTCACTTAGCTGCAGGGGGTCGTTAGTATAGCTTCTAAAATCACCGCAGTATTCTTTGTTTGCTTTGAGCGCCGGGGCTGCAGGCTAGACGCTTATCAGGCTCCGTCATCTTACACACGCAGGGATCAGCTGAACGTATGAAAGCCTAACTACACGTCTTTATGTATTTATTAATTAATTTAAAACTATGTAAATAAAATCTATATATACTGGTCCATTGCGGTAATACAATACAACGCTAATTTATTTATATTTTATTTATAAAATGACAATCAGTAATTTAAAAGTAAGTGGTATTGAGAATACTACTTTTATAAATTAAACGATAAAAAAACATGTACATGCTGACGTAAAACAGGCAATATACGAAATTAAATGTTCGAAAATACACACAATGAATGAGCAAGTATGTGCCAGGTCAAGGTGTAAAACATGTCCTGTTAGCCCTGCGGACGGAAGGGGTTGAGGGGGGTATCGTCAAAGACCGGTGTCCCAAACCGGTCACCGGGACAGTTCCGGAATTAAAAGGGTTACGAAGGGTGAATGTTTAGGTTACGTTTATAATGGGTGCTTTGACGGTTTATTTTTATTATGTATTTAAGTTTTCTAAAATGCAGTACTGATAATAAGGTTTACTTTAAATTTAGTGTGTTTTGTGCGTAATACTGCTGTATAATTTGTGTACTGACTAATTATCTATATAGAAAAATAAAATGATAGCGGTCTACAGTTGTGCGCTCATCACGGCAAAACTACTGGATAGATTTCAATAAAATTTTCTAAGTTTTATTTTTTAGACACTTGGCCCTTATCTAAAAAATATTATTGCGATATCTTCATTTAAATTTATATTAACTTTAGTTATTAAGTTTCAAGAAACATGTGTTTTCTTGCCGCTGTGAAGTGGTGTGGCGAGCGATGTAGCGCATGCGTACGAAAATTTCCGTTATTCGTCCAGCGAAGCGGGCGGGAACGGTGAGTTTTTTTTATTGCGTAGGACAGCAGACAGGCTGACAGCCCGCTTAGAATTTAGCAGTTACCGTCGCCTATGGGTGTTTGCAATGCCACTGGGCATTGCGAACACGCTGCTGTCCCATAAGGGTACAGGAACTTTGGTCACTAATGCCAGAACACAACACGAGGTTATTATGGCGGCATACTTAAGACCAAAGGTGGTCGCCATCCAGACGGGCTTGTGGCCCTACCACGTAGCTCGGGTGGATTGTTTTGTCGCCTTTTACGACAGGCCGACCCTGGCCACAGAGGTTAGTATTCTTTCTCCGCCCCTGCACGGATAAAAATACTCGCCAATACGCCTTGGACAAGCGTGGCGGGTATACTCTCCGTTCCCTCTAGAGGAAGGTCCGAGCACAGCAATGGCACATTTATTATAATAGAAGTTTACTATCCGTGCAGGGGCGGAGAAGGAATACTGACCTCTGCGGCGGGGGTCAGCCTGTCTGTTGTCCTGCAGCAATAAAAAAAGAATGGATTATGTTAGGCATTTCTTGAACATCCGTTAGAGAGCAAAAGTAAGCGAAAGGACTCGTAAAGTGTAAGAGTTGAAGAAGTAGCTGGTTTTACGTCATGTGTCCTAGTGGTGAAAACGACGCTGAAATTGTGCGAAATGGACTCTGAGAGGTAGACATCTCGATAAAGGACGGGAAAATAACCTCCTTTAAACGCGTGAAAGCCTTCTCATTACGAAGGTCCTTTAATACCATCTATACTTAGATAAACTAAAGATCTTCAGAGGCAACACTGAGACGGCGGATCTTCTAGAAATCTTCCTATTCATTTAGCTATCTTTATCAGCTCATTTATGGTATAATGTTATTTACTTAATCATTAGACCACGTTAGTGATACAGAAGATCTCATTGCGATCCATCCAGGGTCTTTTATAATTAACTGAAATATTTTAATAAACCAATTCTACCTACACTTGGCCACGCCTTAATTCCCATATAAGTTAGTTTATTCTTAGAAAATAAAAATTACATTATCGATCTGAAAGTACATATTTATTAATAATATCTTAAAACACGTCAATCTCATCGGTGTCGATAAATTGAGGAAAAATGACAACATTTTACAATACGCAAAATGGTGGCCGTATCTGAAATTGGGTCACTGTCGATATGCCAAAGGTTACGTCTTCAGCTGAGCGAAGTATTTGCTTATTCGCCCATAAAGCGACGAGGCTTGTGAAAGTATTTTGTACGTTGTCTTTATCATTTCAGCATTTTTTTTTTTGTTTAATTATGAAATATTTTTTATGAAAGGTTTTATTATTTATTGAGGTCAAGCTCTTTTGATCATTATTATATTTATTATTAATGCCTAATAAGTAATTGTGAGATTAAGTATGCAATCTCCATTCCAATGCGTCGGCTTATTGCAAGAAATCATTAAGTGACAGACATTTCATTATTTTGGGAAAACAGCATTTTAGTTGGAATTAGTTAGTGGTTATGTTGATTAGCCAAAGACGTAACGACTAAATTGACCAGCTAGAAATTAGTGTGTTTTTGCATTTTGTAGAATATGTAAAAAGGAGCCCATTATAGATAAAAACGTATTTAGTGATTTTTTGCAGTTAATGAGTTCTTGCAATAAGCCGACGAATGGATTCTTTTTCTATTTCCAGAGAAGAAGAAGTGTAACGGTATCATTGGGTTTATTTTCTTTAGTGTTTGAGATTGTGACTTTCTAAAATAGTTACATCTTTATCTATTTAGTTATGTTTCAAAAATGTTTTTAGACAGTTCCATGCCGTATACCAATACATGTGTCACAGTTTTCCTACAAACATACCTAGTCAGGTCATAAATTCTGTCACATGTTTAATGTAAAATAATTGTAACAAGTTTATTCATTATGTAACCATTCATATACCAAAATGAACTTAACAAAACATAGATTCTTATGACATTAAAGTTTACTCAAAATGACCTCCGTGATTTTGAATACAGGCCTTCAATCTGCGCGGCCAGTCGTCTATCGCAGCACGAACGAGGTCCATGTCAATATCGGCGGCTGCCTTAATCAAGGATGTCTTGAGTGACTCCAAATTGGGATGAGGCTTTGAGCACGCCTTTTCCTCCAAGTGTTGCCATATCTTGTAATCTAACGGATTCAAATCTGGACTGGAGGAGGGCCAGTCTTCGTGCCGGATGAAGTCGATTTCACGCGCCGCCAGCCAGTCTTGTGTGCTCTTCGCTCTATGAGCTGGCGCCGAATCTTGTTGGAATACCCAGTGCCTGTTATTGAACATGGTATGAGAAACAAGTTCCACAAGGTTCGTCAGGACTGTATTTTGATACACAACAGCATTCGTTTTTACACCTTTCTCACAAAAATGTACCTCTGTTAAGCCCCAATAAGAAACTCCCAACCTTACCATGAGCGAGGATGGAAAATGACCTCGTTGGACACGCGGAATACGGTTGCTCGCTTCTTCACTACTGTGTGCGTACACCTTATCATTTTGTTTGTTGTAGCTCTCTTCTACGGTAAACATTTTTTCATCCGAAAAAAGAATTTCCCGATATTTTTTTCTCGCGTACCGCTTCAACAAAGTGCGGCATCTCTTCAGTCTCAGGTCCATTAGACGAGCATTCAAACGATGTCCTGTTTTTCTTCGATATGCCCGAAACCCTAAGTCTTCATTTAACACCCTTTTCACCGTGGTTCTGCTTAACCCCATCTGAAGGGCCAACAGTTTCTGCTTACGTTTGGGATTTCTTTGAATTCGTGCCTTCACAGCTTTTATCACTGCTGGAGTCCTAACAGACCGAGGGCGACCACTTCTTGACTTGTCATCTACACTAGAGTCTTCATTGTATCGTTTGATGGTACGATAAACGAATCTTTTGGTTATATTCAAATTTTTCAGTATGTTAAAAATTTGAATTGGCGCATAACTGCAACGATGCAACGCAATAACTGCAACACGGTCTTCTTTAAGCGTCCACTCCATATTTAAAAATGAGTAAAATTCTAAAAGTATACCTTTTTTATTTTCATGAACAATTCGAAATTCGAATTCAATAAACTTTTTTGTGGCCAGCATTCTAAAAGAAAAGTTTTTACTGTGTGACAATACTTATGACCTGACTAGGTATAATTGACGAATGTAACAACCACTCCAGAACAAACTATTTGCATTAGATATATTTTGTCCTCCTAGGGTTCCGAACCACACACATGATCTCGTACTAGATAGACCATTTGCGTGGTCACTGAGACAGTCGAGTCGTCTATACTCAAATGTGCGACTTACGTTGAATAGAAATAGAAAGAAGTTTAAATGTGAATCTATATTAATACTGTAAAATGTATTTTTTATATGATGAGATTAGCCGTTCCCGCCTTCGCTGGGCAAATAACCGCTTTTTACTAAGTGCGTTCTGACGTATACACGGTACATATACCAAAACAACATTTTTTACAATTTTTGTCTGTTTGTCTGTCTGTCTGTTTGTTCCGGCTAATCTCTGAAATAGCTGCACCGATTTTGACGGGACTTTCACTGGCAGATAGCTGATGTAACAAGGAGTAACTTAGGCTATTTTTATTATAGAAAAAAAAATAGTTTTTGTTAAAAATGATAAGTTTCAGAAATGTTATATTCCAATTTAAGTTGACCTCAGATTTATATCATCAATCATATGAAATAGGGTTCAGCTTAGGCTGGCTGGTGGGTTCGAACGCACGTATTCCGGAGGCGCATGGTGTAACAGTTGCATTCGATAACACTGTTTGCATATATCATTTATTTATATTTTAAGGTTTATAGGGTTTGTAATCAAAAATAAACCATATTTATCCAAAAAATGCTGGCCAAAGTCACTATTCCACGCGAACGTAGTCGCGGGCACAGCTAGTATTTTATATAATAAGTGATAGTCTATTATGTTGTAATCACAAGTCCTTATTATTCTGATCACAATTGTTTGAAGACCTTTTACGAGATTATTGGAGTACATTTTTAGTGTAAAAAATGAGGAGGGTCCAATTACGAATTTATATTGGCTATAAAAGACGTTTGCAAACATTACGTTACAATTTTACGTTTTTTCCAGCAGTCGTATTTTAAAACGTAAGTGTTCCAAGAAACTGTTACATTGAAATTGTATAATTTGTTAAAATGTAATCAGAAAATGGGGGTATGTATGGTAGGGTATAGGGTAATAAGGCTTTAAAATATCCGATTTACTCATTGAGAACTGCTTAATCCTATTCCGAATATCTTTTTACGTGAAATCTTAACGAGCTCCTTGTTTTAATTAAAGCCGTAACGTTCTAGTATAGTAATTCAGCGTCGATTATTCTTTCGACCCCGCCCGCACCCGCGCCGCGTTCTGACGTCCTTTTCTGGCAGCGCGTATTGTTTCCGTGCCAAGTCTGTATATCGAACCGTACTATTATGCCAAGTCTGTACATGCGAGGTTCCTGGCCTTTCGCGATGAAACGCCGAGCGGCGACGGAGGGCGCGAGCTCGAATGTGCAGCGGCGCCTAGGATCGCTTCTCTCGTAAGTATGCCTAGCAGACTTTCCTGCAGCTGTAAAGAAATATTTCAGTCAGATACCGCGTGTGCCCGGGACGGTGTTCGATTTTCACTTGGGGCATAAGCGTTAAGCGCGGTCGTGTCTCGCCCGGGTAGGCGTGGTCTGCAAGCCGGTCAATAGCACGGCATCAGCCCGCTCGCTCCCACCCCCCGGTTTGCCAATATTCCCGTCTCCCTCCACCGGGGATGATTGAAACGTCTGATGCCGCAGGCGCCCCGCGCGCGGCCCACCCCCGCCAAGGACGTTCAGTGAATCCGTCCTTCTCTGCCGCGAGAGCACGTGTCCCCGTTACTATTCCATAATATAATGTGTGCCCCCTTGGTGCCGCGCGAAAATTCACAACCAATTATGTGTCAAGTGCCTGATGAATTAGGTGACGAAATTTATGTCTGAAAGGAGTTCCGTAATCGCTTCTAGCGATGTGCGGGATGCGTCACTTTCGAGGACAATTAGGTGCTCGCCTCAAGTGATATGGAGATAAGAAGTTTATCTAGGGACGCCACTTCTTGCTTTCCGTCCTGTGCACACTTTTGTCTTGGTACTGCTCTCGTGATACTCTTAGGTATGTTGCATTTTCATAATTTTATTGACATTACTGACATTCTACGTAACGATAAGATTAGAAAGCGTACTAGTCGGATATTTCGTTTCCATAAGGTCGCGTATATATATCGTGGAGACACTACCGAACGTCTGTATGTCGCCATGAGTCTAGACACATAATAATTATACATAGAGCCAACAGGGGCGGGTATTCTGGAAACGTGAGTCATCCGGATTCGTCTACAGCATCGATCGTATCCCATCTATTGACCGAAGAGGGTTATACAATATCCGCGGAGATACTTTCAGTTCAACTTTCGAAATGTCAAACGGTATATCATATTTTAATAAGTATAATTACATACTATTAAAGGCAGAAAACCGTCGAAATGTGCCCAGAGTATAAGTGACGTCATACTACCACACATCTCGTTCACATATCGACATTTAAACTAATAGAATTTTATTCGACACCCATAATAAGCGCATTCAACTATCGTAGCTGCGAAACTGCTTTTAATTATCATTTGATGTTAAATCCGTCGGATTACGGAGCAAAGACGCTTCATGCAGACAGCGTTTCAATTTCGTGAGTATTGTAGCTGAATATAATTGTCTCATGTTGGTCTCATCTTTATTTTAAGGAGAAATTGTGTTTTTTTTTTATTGCTTTAGGACAGCAGACAGGCTGACGGCCCGCTTAGAATTCAGCAGTTACCGTCGCCTATAAGTGTTTGTAATACCAGTGGCATCGCGAACATGCTGCTGTCCCATAAGGGTACAGGAACTTGGGTCACTAATGCCGGAACACAACACAAAGTTATTATGGCGGCATACTTAAGACCAAAGGTGGTCGCCATCCAGACGGGCTTGGGGCGCTACCACGTAGCTTGGGTGGATTGTTTTGTCGCCTTTTACGACAGGCCGACCCCGGCCACAGAGGTTAGTATTCTTTCTCCGCTCCTGCACGGATAAAATTTGTTTGTGTTCTTATTTCTATGAGATTACTATAAATTATTTTACAAATCAACTATACTTTTTTTCGTGCAGGGTCAGAGTATTCTTACTATTGTTAGTGACCCAAGCTAGGTGGTAAGGCTTCCTGGACGCCCGCCTGGATGGCAACCACCCCCAGTTTCTAAATGTAACTCTATAATAGCCTTGTGTTGTGTTCCAATTTCCATACACATACGGCAATGTATTAGCGGTACCCTTGCCGTCGAAAACAACTATATATAGGCGACGGTAATGGCTTACTCTTAAGTGGGCCATCATCCTGTCTGTCTCCCGCAGCAATAAATAAACTTTTATTTTATTTCACTGCAGAGTTTATAAGAAATGCTATTACATACCTACCCTTTAGACACAGCACCATTTTCTCAGGAACCGGCTTGAATCATGATGTATTCAATTTATCTAGAGAGTTTTAGCGTTACATACCGATTGCAATCTAAACTTCCGCTTCGGTGCCCGGAGTCCGCTTTCTGACTTTTTCTTTTCCACTTCCACTTTAGACGGTATTCAGCATCCCTTATAGTGAGTTCATTGACATGCATATTTATGACATTAAGAGCTATCCTTCCTGTCTATGCACTTGTTTACTTCGTAAGTAATATCTTAAAATTTTTCAGCACTATCGTTTTTCGTTCCAAAGTATGACATCATTCTTTTCTGATTGCCAATATTGTTAATGAATCAAGTGCATTTATTCCCTAAATTTGCTTCTTTATTACGTGACCTCGCATCATGTGAATGTCTATCAGTAGCAGTCCACTATGGCTTCAAATTACAGATCTGTTTATTAAGCTTGTATTCATTGACCACTTTGAAACATACGTACAATCATAACTATTCCTGTTAGTTCGGATATACATAATATATGTACAATATCTGAAATAAATATTTTAGAGCGTAGAGGCGAATCATTTTACAAACTTTTCGCATTATGTTTCATGAACGTTACTGTAGATGTCGGTAGATCTTCAGATATTAATATCCACCATTGGTGGGTAGAATAGGAATAAAATAGTTATGCCGTACACAGTTGTTTGCTTTGTGTGTCTCCCCAAATAATAATACTTTTACATGGCGCAGTCGGTTAAAAAGGACTAAATCAGATCAAAACAAGTTTCTAAAGTCTCATAACAATTAATAATGAAAGTGTAACATGAATATAGAAATGAAAAATTTGTTGATCATGTGAGCAAAATAGTGATTATATTATAAATTATTGAATGGAGAAAATAAATTATTTTGAGAATGAAAATTGTATAAAATAATCAATGTGAATAAAATCAGTAGCTTATCATCTACTAACATGATTTATGTATGTAAGTCCACGTAAAGTTGTAAATTTTTATTGTAAATAATTTTCTTGTAATTAAGATCATTTCTGTTAAGAATGTCTCTTCACCTTATTTTTTTTATTTTTTTTTATTTTTGTTTGTTTGATAAGGGGATTGTAGATGTCGGTAGATCTTCAGATATTAATATCCACCATTGGTGGGTAGAATAGGAATAAAATAGTTATGCCGTACACAGTTGTTTGCTTTGTGTGTCTCCCCAAATAATAATACTTTTACAGTTACTGTCACTTTTACGTTTATACGATTAAAACTTACCCATTATATAATACGTTTAATAATTCCATTATCAACATTTTCTTAGTTTTGTTTAACACCGGTATTTAAATAAAATGAACATGCTCGATGTTATAATGTTTGAAATGAGATATTCCTTATCAAATAAGAGTATCGCATATGACATACAAATTGTACTAAATGTTTGGACGGAAGCAATAATCAAACAATAACGAGTATGCGGGCAACTTACGATTGTTTCGTATCACCCTATTTATTTTAGTTCTCAATACAATAGACCTTTAAAATAAAATTTGAAATATCTGTACTTTTCTTTAGTTTAGACCAAATCGAAGTCGCAACAGGAAGTTTTTCTTCCATTCTATTCAATCCTCACTTAATCTGTTCACAAACATTAATATTTTTATTAGGATTTTAATGTTTTTTTCTTCTTCTTTTTGAATGATAACAAGAAAATATGTTTATGGATGCAATTTAGGAACTATAAGACCAAAAGAATAATTCTATTCTGATTATTATTAAAATTATTATATTAAATATATAAATATTTATTATATAAATTGTTAAATAATTTAAAGTCCTAAATAAATATATTTTCTTTCTTTATTTTCTAATTTTTGGCAACAAATGGACAATAACAGAATTTATCTTCAAGTAGCCCTTGAAAGTTCTATGAAAGACGTTATTATTGTCAATTTAATAAGCCATCAGATTACTATCATGGTGCATTTAACGACGCCTCTGTTCCATGAAATAATAATTCTGTTATACAAATTAATTTTTGTTTGGAAATCGGTGACAGAGATTATCCATGTAACTATAATTAGATCTGGCACATAAACACATAGTACATATGCGGATAATTTTCGGTATTCGTAGTCTGTTTTAATCTTTAATTTTAATCACTGAAAGTAAAACGTGTCTGAATATGACACTGGTATAATAAACCTACTTCATATAATATTGTATTTAATTTTTTTTATCTTTTAAGTACTTTTTCCTTGAGCTAAATACCTAATTAGTTAAGCGAGTTGTCAGAAGAATTAGATGTAAGGCTTTGTTTTAATAATTATGTCAATATTATACTGATATATTTAGCATATCAGTCTTGTTTTTTAATTTGTTTAATTTTGATAATGAAAGTATTATTTGCTATATGGTTTATGGTGATTAAGTAATTTCCTGATTCTTTTTTGAGTGGAATTTATTTTTTAGCAATTCTTTCACAAGTAACTGACACATAATTGGCAGAAACGCTCAGCCCAGAAAAAATATGTTGGGGGAGGGCGTTACATTTGACCATTTATAGATAGATTAATATTTTTATTGAGATCTCAATATTTCAATTGATTTTGTTATTTTGTTACGTATAAAATATGCAGTATTTCATATGTCCCTTGATAGAGAAACGGTGGATTAAAATCAGTAGTGGAACACCAGTATTCAATTCATAATCTCTTTTTTGCACAAAATCTCGTTTGAAGCTCAAAAGTCTCCTTCGACACCAGTGTATTTCGCTCGGTCTTCACCACTCTTGGTGGTGAGATCCTAATCGCTTCATCCATCTATCATCGTCTTTTATGACGTCATGTTCTTGACTGAATTAGCGTTTCAAAATACATCGTGTTCTACTTCATTCTTTTCTCAAATAGAAAGTTAAACATAAACTTATGTACAGAATCGATGCGTCACCACAAGACGTTCGGTAAATATTTGCGCGCTCACCCCGACATCAAGACGGCTGACCTTATTGGATATTTGTACTGGCACTTTCGGACTACCCTCTTATGTGCTTTTCTTCCTTGAATATTGAATCTTTAACGAGAGCGAGTGTTTTTCAAGAATTTTGCCTTTTAAAAAATCCTGAGATCATATTTAAAAAAACAAGTTTGTTATAAAAGTTATGATAACTGTCTACGTGGTAGGGCCCCAAGCCCGTCTGGATGGCGACCACCTTTGGTCTTAAGTATGCCGCCGTAATAATTTTGTGTTGTGTTCCGGCATTAGTGACCCAAGTTCCTGTACCCTTATAGAACAGCAGCGTGTTCGCGATGCCACTGACGTTGCAAATACCCATATGCGACGGTAACTGTTAAATACTAAGAGGGCCGTTAGCCTGTGTGCTGTCCTACAACAATAAAAAAATAAAAACGTATAATTTACAAGTTTGTAGGGTACTATCATAAAAGTTAAATTTTATTTTTAATAGAAGTTACATACAATTTAATTTAGAATTATTTTAATTTACTGCCTAATTCAACCGTGTGGTGGTTTCAAACAGATTTAACAATAAATGGGGCAACACCATTCGAAATTTTTAACAAATACATATTTATTTATATCCCTCGCTTATCTAGTATGTAGTTGTTAATGTTATAAATAAATAAATAGACTAGAGATTCGAAGAGCGCTTATGGGTAGGTACTTAACAACTGATATACTACTTACATACTTTTCATTTGTAAATAAATTCTTATTATACATAAATAAGCAGATTTGGAATTGGAATCGTACCCGGAACTCGGTCGCAGTCCGACCTGCGAAAGCCGTTACGCCACGGAGGTAGTTGTTTATGTAATACAATATTAACTTGTTCTTGTTCAAATCGTTGAACATAATGTTAGCCTAATCAATCCACATATGCGAACTTAATCTTGAATTTAATCCCTCCGTGTTCAATTTATGCTTTAATACCTCCCGAGTATTCAGTATAATAATTAATCCGTAGTGCGGATGTGGACTTTGCATAGGATTGGCACACGTGCTAAATATCTATTACAAATTTTGACCTTAGGTTTTAGTAAATAAAGTCTAATATCAATTATTATTTGAATTCAGTGAAGGAGTTTTTTTTACGGAAAATTTAATATCATTATATCGAATGGTCAATTCGGTCTAGTGGTCTGATGACTGCCTGCTTTGAATTTGTGGTGGTTTAACCTAGCTTGTAAACAACGGATTAGAACACTAACCCCTATTTATTTGGAAGTTAATTTCAAAGCTTATTTGGAGTATGTAGTTAGCGGTATTGTGTGAAGTTATGACGTATTTAAAAATATATCGAGACTATAATACTGTAAGTTTTTTTATAGTTATAAATATTAGTTATTATAAATTACATACAGTAACGACCACGAGTTCGATTCCCGTCCCCGACCACGAATTCGATTCCCGTCCCGAATTGGACGTTTTTGTATAACATATCTAGTTGTTGTCTAGTAACCGTAACACAGGCGGGCGTATTGATTACTTTGGGACTAGATGGCGCTGCGTAAATTATCACAGTATATATATATATATATATATATATATATATATATATATATATATATATATATTTATTTTATATCTCACTACTTAATATCTGAGTATGAACTCTCGGAACTCAGCGTAAAATCAACTAACCGTCTGCAATTGTTGACAGCCCTAACACGGACCGTATGGCGTACGTAAGCTCTATTAAGCCTCACACGCACCTAACCGGCGACTTGTGGCATATAAACACCGTTATTGCGAAGAGCATCCTGTTTTGTAAAGATTATAATGAAATTCTCTTCGACAATTTTGAACATATATACGAGTAACGCAATTGCGTACCAGTAAAAATACTTTTTTTTGGACAAAGGCGCGGGTTTTTTTTTTAATTTCTTGACGTTTCGTCTTTCAGCAACATGTCTTTAGATAGTTGTTCAGCTGCTCAATTTCAAAACACAGTAATTGACAAAAATAAAATATTTTATAATTATTGATAATGTTCACATTTGTCCCTGTGTTTTGAAATTGAATAGTCGTGTTGTTACCAGCACCCTTTTTAACATCCATAAAAATAAAATTTAATGCATAGTTTTTTGTTTTTTTTTTACCTGGTACTAGATATATAGACTATAGAAAAAAAACTAATACTAGCCGGCAAATAATTCAATACTTCCATATGCAGTTGCACAAAACACGATTAGGTCAAAGCAAACATTTCAAACACGCTCTTCCGTAAACGTGCGATTAGCGCGCTAGTAAAGTAAGCGTCTTAAATAACCATTGACCGCCTGGTGACTAGTATGTATAGTAGTGATCAAAGTGACCATTAGCCACTACTGACCCCCCGCGGCGAGTTTGCGGAAACGTGACTCATTGGCGTGAAGTTTGCTCGTTACAACAACAAATTGGTCTAAACGGTACGTAATCCGATATCGGGAATATTTTACTTTGATCTTTATCGACTATGAATTATGACGTCATCTCTGGTCGTGATAATCATTTAACGATGCTCAGTTACATCATCACTCTGTTGAGGTCTAAGCGAATCCCACAGCCTGACTTCACCATAGTGCGTGGTATTGCAATGATATAGTATTACAATGATAGCCTGCAACATTCCATTGATGAGCCTGGATCTTGGTCCTATGTTGGGGATACCCTTATAGTTTGTATACTTGCATAAAACTATTGTCCAAGGCAAATTTGCAAGTTACACTCATGAAATGTTTTGCTGTGCATGCATTAAAGTTTGTTTGTGCGCGTCAACTATGTTATTCATGTTAGACAATAAAACCTGCCCAAAAAGCTTCACGTGACTATCAGTATTTATATTACTACTAGTTGACCCGGAAAACGTTGTTCTGCCATATGAATTTAAAAAAAAGTAGACTATGTCCTTCGCCAATGGCCAATCTATGACTATACCGAAATTTATCAAAATTAGTTCAGCGGCTTAGGTGTGAAAGAGTAACAAACAAACAAACTCGCTTTCTCACTCATAATATTAATTTAATAACACTCATAATTATTAATATACAATATACTTCTTGGGCCTGTCTGTCTTGTGTAGAAAATTTCTATGTTGGCTACTTTTCTTTAACACCATAAAATATGAAGTTTTTCCGATTATATAATATATTCCAATGTAGAATACTTGTTTTAAGATTTATATTTTTTTCCTCTTTGCCATACATAACTTTTGCGTTGTGTCCCATATTTGTGATTCTGCACACATGACTTACATGAATAGGTTTTTCATTTGCCGAGTAAACAATGTACAGCAAACTTTGTAACAAGTTTTATGTCCTCGTTACGTGCTTCTCGGGAGTTGGATAAACATTCGAATTCAATTGTTTAGTGTTTCATACAATGTAATTTATTTATGTTGCGATGTTGTCAAGGGTTTGTACCAAACAGTTCTTTATATAACCGAAGTGCTACTTAACCTTTTATTGTTTTCTTGGCGTAGTTCACAGCCTTGTGACAATTTTCTAAAACGATCTATTTTAACGCATATATACATTTATGGCCGACGTTTCCCGTGGTTAGATGTCACTCAGGGTTAATACCTCGTCCCTCTAAACACTGGTGTGAAATTATTAGACACGAAGTTATTATTTTATGTACGGCAACACCGTGTTCCAGCGATCTATAATTTACTGTTTCTGCCTTACAGGTTTACTTTGTTCCATAAAGTTTCCTGACCTATTATCTGTACCTTTTAGTGTCATGTCAATTCTTCGTCATATTTTAAAGAGCCTACGTTTACCTAATTCAAACATTTATTACGGTATACGTATATATAGGTAGATGGTAGTTGAATAATAAACAAATAAAAAAATGGAATTTCTTATAGACATCGATTGTCGACGAAGCTTTACGAAACCTAATCAGTGACTATAAAACATTTTGCATTACACAATCTTTCACGTTTATATTGTAGTCCTACAAGGCCTGATTCGAAGTCGTTTAGGGTCCGCAAATCGATTTATAAAACCCTCATTTTCTTAGATCCATTTTATTTCCCTCACTTTATATTAGCAACTTTTCTCAGTTCAGGTAGCGAAGGGGAAACAGCTAAATTGCCTTGTAAATAGCTTCCTCTAATATATGGTTTCCTGAATAAATAAATAATGGTTGTTTTCTCTTTTCCAGGTCGCAACCTGCAGCATAATAGGGAGCCATACGCCGCGGCGGAAAGACGGGTGCGACACGCACTCGTGGTACGTATTTTTTTTTTGTTTCTACAATAAGTTAATTATAAAAAAATAAACTGGGCGGAAAAATACATTGGCAGTTGTTATAAGGCCGACAAAAATATCTATATGATTTTATTTAACCTCTCAAATGTCCTATGTTCATAAGAGAAAACGCTCCAAATGTCTTACGTACCGCCATTGATCATAGATAGACAGATAGATAAATATAATATATATACATATCATGACCTGTACATTATATGTACAGCCATATGAACATAAGACATTTGTGGAGTTTTAACTATCCGTCAATTGTGACTTAATCGAATAGGACTTTGACAAAAATTTTATATCTTTACATCCCGCGTGACAAAATGACTAACGACTGAACCCGCATTAACATGCTTGGTTAAAGAAATCAACGGAAATTTTCAGTAACAAACGTTTTCCTGTTTATTGCCTAATGATACTCATATTTCGGGTTTCAAAACTCGGTTGCGGTTTAATCGCGTGTGTTTGACATTAAACTGATTGAAACTTATTGTTCTCTCGTTAAAATTGATTTCCATTCTATAGCTTAATATAAAGCCAGGAAGTTGTTCAGTTTTTGATGTAGTTATAGTTCAAAGACACTTCAGAACACGTTTGTTATGGAGAGCTTTTTTTTAATGTATTTATAAAGAAGATGATAGAAGTCACTCTCAAAAATACAGAGTAATTTTTATTTATTGTATAAATCTTATTCCATTTTATGGTCTATAAATATTAGTCGTTTCCATATTTTAAATATATCTCCCATTTGATATAATAGTTCTTTGAGAATTAAACAAGTTATTGGTATAATTTAATAAGAAACGTGTGCGTCTCGGGACGCCCGACAGAAGTGATAAACTAATCTAAGTTGAACTATTTATTGAAATTATTTAACTTGAGAAAAGCTTAGGTTATTATTTAATTTTATGTATATTAATATGATAATGTAAGTAAATGTTATTTATAAATAAAACCCTAAATAATTCGAAAATAACTAGTTTACGAATATCCAATTTTTTCAAAAAAAAAAAACTGTTTTACAATTATATTAAATTAAATTATTCCCTAATGTAGATTCTTTATATAGAAAAAAAACTCAACTGTATTTCATTGTAATAAAGTCGCAATTCGAATAAATCTAGCGCTGTGTGTTAGAGTGAGAGAGGAGGAGCCTGCCTACCGCTGCCGTATGCGTGAGAGAAAGGGAAGCCAGAGAGACTGGCGCCGTAACGCGTTACGTAACGAAGCGGTTTACCCTCCCATAAGAAGTTATCACTTCAAAAAATAGCGGTACATAGCGTAATTCAAAACCTATTAATATATGTGTTAAATGGAAAATATAAAGTATTGTAACACAAAGAATGTGTCACGTTCAACCCATTTACAACGCACTAATCAAATTAAGGGTTGATCCTACTCAATATTCGCTATAAAACCTTCGATACTACACATATGCAATCCAAATGGGAAGCTCCACGATACATTCCACCTACATACGTATGTTCGTGGTTAATTCGATTTGCACGAGCCTCGTCCCGTTGTGACCGTGGACGTGATGTGCATACATAAGGCCTATCTTGAGTTAGACCGATCAGTGTAATGCAAAGCATTTGATTACATACCCCCGATTAGGTGATTATCATTATACTAGGGCTGTTCAATAAAAAGTGATAATGAGTATGACGCAAACATCTTTTATTAAATGTTATTTTAACTCGACGTAGTCACCTTTCAGGTTTATGCACTTTGTATATATTTCTTCTAAGGCTAAAATTCCATTTAAAAAAAATCTTCATTCTGATTGATTCTCTAAAAAAATCGTGTACCGCGGCGACTACTGTGTCATAATCTTCAAATTTATGACCCCTGATTTGTTACTTTAACCGCGAAAATAGGTAGAAATCACTAGGAGCTAGGTCCGGTGAATATGGAGGCTGTTCCATCAATTCGAAGTCAGCTGCTTGAATGACAGCCATCGCAACTCTGGACTTGGGCGCGGGGGGCCACGCCGTTGCTTGAGTATTTCATCACGCAACTTTGTTATTTGTCCTACGTACAAAGTCCCCGTAATAGTGGCTCCATGTTTAAGGTATTCGATCATTACACCTTAGCTATCCCAGAAAAAACAGCCCATGATCTTACCGGCGGATGGAATCGCCTTCAATTTCTTTGGAGTTGGAGATAACAGTTTCTTCCAAGTAATGGACTGTTTTTTCGTTTCCGGGTCATAATGGTGAAGCCATGTTTCGTCCATTGTTATGAATCTAGCTAAAAATCGGTCAAGATCTTGTTTTAACAAACCCAAACAGCTTTGTGAAATTCTCAGTTTCGTTTGTTTCTGCGCGTCAGAAAGCATTCTGGGCACCCAGCGCGCTGACACTTTCTTCATACCCAAATGGTGGTGTATAATATTATGGACACTTCCAATAGAAATCTTTATTTCTTCTGCTATAAAATAAACAGTAACATGACGATCTGCCAAGACAATGTTTTCAACTTTTTAAATCATTTGTTCAGTCATTACCGATGTAGGGCGTCCCGTGCGGGGTCATCGTTAATGGAAGTTCTTCCTCGCTTAAACTCAGCACGCGCGCAACCGTAGAATATGGAGGAGCATGAACCCCTAATGTGGTTCTCAAGTCTTAATTTACCAGCTCCGTAGTAAAAAATTTCAAGCAGAGATATTTTATTACCGCGCGAACTTTAATTTTATCCATTTTTAAGAACACGTTCCGACACGACGCAAACAAATGACTTCTATTTTAAAAAAAACAAAAGAGAATTGATTGATTTTTTATTATTATATCTAATGTCTGGGCTATGCCTGCCAATATTTATTTTGTTTTCTTTTCAAGGAGAATGGAAATATCAAACGGTGCCGTTTTAAAATTATTTTAAATGTATTTATTAAACATTTCCATTCTACTCGTCTATTGCATTCTAATGAGGTCAGTAACTATTTTGCTATTCAAATTATTGACAATACTTTATTTTATACTATTTGTATTAAAAGTTTTGTTTTTTTAGAACCATTAGATGCTACTAGTATCTAAAATCTGAGCTACAGTGGTAAACCCAGTACCAGAAATTGTAGCAACTTTGAAAATATCCTTGCATATTTGTAGAAATCCAATTCTTCTTCCTTCCCACTCTCCTCCATTAGTCGCCTTTTTAGAGTGAATACCATGACCATGGCTTCTTACGCCATCCATCCATCTTTACTTTGGTCTATCCTTCCTTTTGTAACCATCCACTGTCGTTTCTGAAAATACGAACGAATATTTTAATATCAATTCTAATAATAACTCATCGAACAATCGAACGAGCTATTTTTTTAAATGAAATCCTATGGAGCGGATTCGATGTGCATGAAACAAAAATCCACCGGGAATTGGCTGGAATTGTGTAAAAATCAATGCAAAACTGAAATTGAATTGGGATTGGACGTGTGGCGTACGAATTGGACGGCCCGCAACAAACGATTGACATATCGACAGGCAGAGAGTTAACAGCTAATGTCATTCTTTTGTTATTCGATTTGCGTGTAACGTTTTCACATACGACAAGGATTATAATATATTTATGTGATGTTGCATTGAATTTTTGAGTAATATTGTTTTTGACTTTGTTTATTATGACAAGTTGAGGTTATGTTATACAATTATCAAAAACAGAGCAGTGCCGAATACTTAGAATTCCTTTAGTTTAGTTGTAAAATAGATATTTGACTTTAAGAAAATATTCTAAATATTGACTTATTTTGAATAGACAATTTTATTTGAGTTTAACGCAGTAATCGGCAATACCATACGCGGCTCACGAGCCTTATTCGGCTCTATGACTCCTCGGATACGGCTCTTCAGCGATATGTATAGTCCAGGCGCAGAATATTACTTATTATCATTAATTATTTATGTAATAATGTCTCCTACTAAAGCAATGCATGCATGGCTCTATGAATAAATTTCAGTTACCGACCACTGCTTTAATGAATCTGATAGCGTATCTGCAATACAAAAAAATATTAATACATCTCAGAAACTATTTAACGTACATTAAAGAAAACGCTCAACTGGTCAAGTACCGACCATCACTGTTGATGGCTGTTTTGGAGCGTTTTCTCTTATGTATAGCAATATGAACATAAGACACATTTGAGAGGTTAAGATTAAATCTAAAACGAAAATCAAAAAGGTTCTCTTTTATACCCTGTGTAATATTCTCGTCCTCTCCGTAGACATTCCTGATAGCTTCGCTGCGATATCGAGAGCACGAGACTTGGTACGTTGCCAACGTTGAACAACGTTATTGATTTTCTCAAGATGAAAAATTCTGACTTCATTATCATTGAGACTGGTTCTGTAGCATTCAGTGCGGTTAATTATACGTTGGCTTTGAGCATCTCTTTGAATTTAAATGTTAAATTGCTGTGTGAGATGTAATTATCGGAAGTCCCTGGGTATTCGTTTTATCTGATCTCGTCACGAAAACATTGTTTACCATTATCTCATTATACATTTAAATTGATTAAACATGGTCTATTGCTCTTATTGGTTCGTCTAGATAGATGATGAGACTTTCTACGTGTTAGGGCCCCAAGCCCGTCAGGATGGCGACCACCTTTGGTCTCAATTATGCCGCCATAGTAACTTTGCGTTGTGTTCCGGCATTAGTGACCCAAGTTCCTGTATCCTTATGGGACAGAAGCGTATTCGCGATGCCATTAACGTTGCAAACCCGTTAGGTGACGATAACTGCAAAATTCTAAATGGGCCGTCAGCCTGTCTGCATCCTACAGCAATAAAAAAATAATTATACATGCAACTAGTTGTTTTTGAATTCGCTCGTAATCAGATAATTGACATGCCATTCTCGACTTAAAGCTATATTCAGCACTGATCATACCTTTGCATAATATGTGATCTCCTCTCCAACACTCGTTTGCTCAGTCGTCTATCGATCTTGTTTGCATATTTCTTAACTCGCACTAAATTATTTGTCATTGTATTAAATTAAATTTATTTGTAAACTTCAGACAGCGTCATTTAAACCCAAACTGAGCCACAGAGTGTTTTTGTTATAAGTTATTATAACGTTTATTACGTTTATCGAGCTAAATAGATCTTTGAGATTTATAATGGGATGAAATAAATTCCACTAATAAAATTCTGGGGTTGAATTATCTAAAACTCTATATCTCTTGGAGTGTTTTTTATATAATAATTATTCTAAATAGATATTATACATAAATAAATTCATTTAATTACAGATTATTAATTTCAATTTATTTTCAACGTTATTTAATAACAATCACAATTAATTAAACACAGCACATACTCCCCCAACTTGCCTTCATTAATTGTGTCAAGTAACGTTACACAGATACGTTTTGCGGTCTCATCTATCCCCCTAGACGATGAAAGGGGTGCAATCAAAGCACCTCCCTCCCACCCTGCTGAAGTTGGCTTGCTGGAACTCGAGTGTACTCTAAAAGTTCCAGTTTTATAGGCAATTGTTTACAAAGTGTTGGCCCGCTTGATTTAATTAAACTGAATTGCCACTATCGTTGATATAATTACGTTTATAATACAATATATTGTAATATTACGCAATACATGTCCAAATACAATATTCATTTTCTTATATGTGCAATAATTTTCAATAGACCTCTGTGAGCATCTTGACACATCTATTTACTCGCGCTTTTTCGTACAAAGAAGAAAGTGTCACAGAAGGGTATTCACGCCAAAAATAGATATACCACTGCGCACATAAGGTGTCAATTCGTACAGCACCATTTAGTCCCAAAGGGTGATGAATATAGTCCTAGTAGTAGTAAATACTTATATACTTTTCCTAGATATGTAAACAACTAGAGTGGAGACGGGAATAAAACCTATTATCCCTACAGGCATTACGGCGTGAGAAATCCGCTGCGCTACGGAGGTCGTCAAAGGCTTTAAATCTTTGATATTGTGCAACGTAGTTTCTTGTGGTTAACTCGAATACTATAATAATAAAACTGTAATCCCAGTAATTTTTTATACGTGAAATAAATATAAAGCTTTCATTTCCTATTATTACTACGAATTGATATGGAAATACAAACTTAACTAATTAACAAGAAGGTCCTTAACTTCAAAACTCGGATGTAGTGAACACATGAAAGGAAGCTTACACACGTAAGTTTACTTGAAGAAACTTTAATTGAATTACGGACGGAAGCTCTGTTTCTTGCACAGTCAATTGTATTGAAAACTATGTGAATGTATAAACCGTTTGCCTTATTCTAATTGCGGTTCATAGAATTACTATAATATGAATGCATGAAGATACAGGTCAAGAGTACCCTAAACCGAAGGGCATATATGAAGGGAATAATGAAAGTGAACGAAGCGAAACAAGTATGTAAGGATCGTAGCAAGGGGAAAGAAGTGGTCTCTGCCTACCACTACGGAAAAGAGGCGTGATTATATGTAGATATGTATGTATGTATGAAGATGAAGATATTTGTATACCGTATGATATGCCGGTTTATTTTCCTTAAGGTGGTTTACTCGGTCAGTTTTAGCGCTGCAGACATATGTTATCATATTTTATGTATATCGACGCTTGAAGGGCAATCTTTAATAAGCGACATTGAGTGAACTTTCCAGAAAAGTGATTTGAAGTTCAAATGTTTAGAAAATAAATTATAACTCACCTAATTGTTCGATTGAAATCATCCAACAGAAAATAAATAATCATTCAATCCAACAATTAGGTGAATTGTAATTTTTTTTCTAAATATTTGAATTTCAAATCACTTTTCTGGAAAGTTCACTCAATGTCGCTCAATCGCTAAAGGTTACGTTTCAAGCGTCGATGTAGATTCGGTTATGCAATAGGATGAGGCTTAAAAGCAGGTTCTATGCAAAAAGCACAAACTTTTGACTTATATTAGTAAATTTATATATTTGCTAAACTACATGCGTAATAATCATGATGTATCAGCAATTTAGATATAGGGAGTTACGCAAAGACAAAAATGGTATACAAGCTTGCCATAATAGTAATACTTTTAAAACACGATTAAAATTTCCTATAGTATATACTCGTATAGTAAAATTGAAAAAATAAATCACATACAAATACACGCATAATATGGTTTGAACTTTTGAATACTAAATATATGGGTACTAGACAACTAATATATGTACTACATATATGTACTTTATTTTGTAAATAAACAAATATTTAACATTTTGTAACATATTTCATCTTTTTATAACATAAAGGAACGGAGGTCGAATTAAATAATAACAGTAAAGAATCCCAACAACAATATAAATAAAATAATAGTGGGAATATTCTCAAACTGCACCAAACGCCCTTAAACGGTTTAAACAACTTTACGCCGGAAACGAGAAAACCTTTCAACGCCAACTTTTACTATTTTTTGTCCCAAACTTCCTTCGATATGTGTGGGCCGACGTGTTCGGATTTTTGAATAATGCAGAGAAATTCTGTACACATTTTTGTAGTTGTTATTTTTAACAGTTTAGTACTTTTGGTTCTTGTTTCAGCTACAACTTCTGTGTCCGTTGTATGTTGTCGAGTATTGTCCGCATGGCAAATTTTCTCGACTCCATTTTATAACACTTCTTTTTCTGCTACGTTGCGTTATTAATGCCAGTGTTTAATTGAAACGTTAAATGTAACATCTTCATTTATGTAGTGCTGAGGCAAATCGTAATGCTATTATAGTCTGCTACAGATTTGTTACGTTCTCTCAAAGCGTATGATAAAACTCTAAATACACGGAACACTTCGAAGCATTGATGTATCAGTGTGAAGTTAGAATTCCACTGTCACTTGATCTGCTATCCTGAGTGCGCTATGTTCTATAATAACAATAAAAATAATTAATATGAAATACTTTTTTATAATTTTCATTTTATACAAACCTTTTACTAACAATAACGAATATATAAAATAAAGAATCGTCCAATTTGGTGCAGTCATTCTAAAGTTATGAGCGTACATAAATTTCGATGTTCCATTTTTATTTATATAGATATGTATACTAAGTGTATTCTTTCTTCTTCTTCAAGTGCCTCTTCAATCCTGGAGGTTGGTCGTTATTTTATGCCGTGCCTGAGAACATGACTGAGATATCCCACTTTTTGCCTTTTTATGGTTAATATCAATTTTCGTGGCATATGAACACGCTGAATTAAGTACGGTTTCGTTCCTGACTTCTTGGGTCCAGCTGATGAGCAACATTCGATAATAGCACCACATTTCAAATGCTTGTAGGCGTCATTTTTAACACCTCTTGTACACTTGATTACTGGCAAGTATAGATATAGAAATAATTAAACGGTTCCTTTTGATTAGTTATATAGGCTTATTGTCATAGTTATCGGGAAAATATTAGTTTCATTCACATAATGCTATCTGTATCTAGTTTGAAAGAGACCACGGAATTGTCTGGCCAGTTGGGCGTCGGCTTAGGCACTAAGTGATAACGAGCACAACGCAGTTACTCTCTCTATTTACCAAATGTTGCAGAAACTTTGAGGTTAAGGAAATCTTATTTCTTTCTTTTTTATACTCTCACGGTAACTTATCGAGTGGAAGAAACTCGATAAATAAATATCTATTGCATTACATTGTCGTGTTTGACTAGATATCAAATAGAATAGACAATTTAAGAAAAGTTCATAATTCCAAATATGTTCCTTGAATTTAGATAAAAAATTATGAACTTGGCCTATATGTAACTGAATTTTTGGACTTGATTTTTACCCATTTTGTTTTCATTTATTTCTTAAAAAGAAGAATTTATAACACATTCAACTACCGTATCAATAAACCCGACTTGGTTTGCTTTGGATGTCACATTCACATCTTAATGTAATTACAAATATTCATTCGCATCCTGACCTTAGTAAATACTAGCCGATCACACCCGCTGGGCAACACAACAGGCAAAAGTAAATCGAAAAAATAATGAGAAAAGGTCTACGGAATCCAAAAAATAAATAGCTTGTAACCTAATCTACGAAAATTCCGCGTCGAATGGTAGTAGTCCCATCCCGACATGTTCAGTAGATTTGTTGTGATGATGCGTCAATGGAATACAATTTTCTTTTTATATAAAATAAAATAATCTAAGGTATAATATAATATAAAAAAAGTTTATATTCCTGGACTTGTATGAAATATATAAAAGCTCATGAAAAATATTTATTCAGTAAAATGTTACTTGAATTATTCTGGAAAGTACGACGAACCCGCATGTCGTCACTCGTATGAGTTTAGGTTCGATCGTAAAATGTGAATCACGTGAGATAAATTTAAGTTTATTTTTGTGATAGGGTTTCAGGAGTGTTGAAACGTAAGACGATAACTTTTGCAGATCAAATTCTCATCTAGCTTCATAAAAACGTTTTATATCGCTATATATAATGCAAGGCTACACTTAGCCACAGTGATTATACACTGTTGACGCTCCGAAAAGCGTAAAATCTACAGAACTGTATTGCAGACTTCAAAGTAGTTAATACGAAATGTTAACAGTTAAACAGAGAGCAGTTAATTTGTACTATTTTACAATAATATTCATTAATCTATTCTAAGATGGTAATTTTTCTATACATTTTTAAATCTGCAAAGATTTTAAAAGAGAAGAAATTTATAATTTATAAAAAAATATTAAACTGTTTGTAAAATATTTGTTAAGATTTAATGTGTACATGAAACTTTCTTTAATATTTTTAATGAAATAGTAAAAAGAGAAAGTAGTTAAAGATTATTAAAAATATTAGCATTCAAACCATTCCCTCATACACTTTTCTATTTTTTAGTTTTAAGCTACATTTAGATTATAATATACAATTGACGATGATTTTTCTGACGAGGTTACAAGCCTGAAGGAAGTCACCAGCTCTGAGAATTGCGTCTAGTCTACAACTATTTAATATTATCCAATTTTACTATAATACTCATATAGGCAGCTCGTGAGTATAAGAGCTAGCTCATTTGTATCACCTCGATATCGCTATCACTAAATCACTCGCTAGCCAAATAGATTATTATGGCTCAGTAGCATTATCCGTGCAGAGGTGGAGAAAGAATACTAACCTAAGCTGGGGTTAGCCTGTCGTAAAAGGCGATAAAACAACTCACCCTGGCTACTTGGTAGATCCTCAAGCCCGTCTGAATGGCGACCACCTTTGGTCTTAAGTATGCCGTCATAATAACCTTGTGTTGTGTTCCGGCATTAGTGACTCAAGTTCCTGTACCCTTATGGGACAGCAGCGTGTTTGCGATGCCACTGGCGTTGCAAACACCCATAGGCGATGGTAACTGTTAAATTCTAAGCGGGCCGTCACCCTGTCTGCTGTCCTACAGCAATAAAATAAAAAAAATAGTAGGTGTCAGCTAGATGCAAATGTAGTTAGTCACTCGTTTGTTATTTGTGTTAATAAGTTAATATCGTGAAGAGTCTAATTTCCCAATAGTTACTAATATGCGAGTTAAGGCGCGCGTGTGCCTTCTGATCGAATCATCAACTGAGCTTTAGAAGAGCCATTGGCCTAGAAGACTAATACTTTATAATAATAATAGTGGAAATTTATTATGATATACAATTTACAAAAGAAAAAGAAGTAAAATCTAAATAAAAATGGCGTGCTTACCCTGAAGACTGCGAGCAATTTGCAGTATGTCCGATGTTAGTGGCCCCCTGTCCAACATCGTACTGTAAAGATGCTATTTACTATTCCTGCTTGCCACGATGTCCTTCGCCGAAGGTTATTTATTGTTGTGAAAAAAAGCCGCGAATTTCAAGGCCTCTAACTTGCCAAGAGGATTTGAAGATTCCTGTGAGCCACCACCAAAATATATGAAGATGGTCGCATTGTGCGCAAGCTGCCTGTGTCTGTATTCAAGCGCAACGGAATACAGGACCAAGAGCGAATTTTCAGTTTAAAAAGTCGGCGACCCGGCAAAAGTGCCACAATGCACGCCCAAACCGACACTCGGATGTTGTTTACTCAAGAAAAAACCTATAAAAGTGTCGCTTGAGAATATATATTATTATAGATGATTGACAACGAAATTTCGTATCCTACTTTCAATGTGAAACGAGAAAAATAATTTTAATAAAAGGGATGACAGATTTTCTCCAAAAATGGGTTAACGTCAGATAGCTGGCCGGTTGTAAAAACTAAGCCACAACTATTACAACATGTAACATGTTGTGCCGACATCCCGATATAATGTGGGATAAGAACAGGAGGAAGAAGAAGAAGAAGAATAACAGTCCTTAACGTCCCACTGCTGGGCTCGCGTCTCCCCCTAGAGGAAACGGACAGTATACCCACCACGCTTGTCCAAGGCGGATTGGTGGTTTACACATACGAATGATCTAGGTATGCAGGTTTTCTCACAATTTTTACCATCTACCGTCAGTACATGGGCATGGCAATTATTTGATAATACGCTCATTGGGCGAGAAAAACTGTCTTAGAGGTGCATGTTATCGTGGGATTCGATTGATCTCCAAGTGTAGATATACTATATAATGTGATACACATCTTTTTAGTGAGCTGTTTTAACCATGTCTATTCATTACTTGAAGATTGTGGACACGCACAACTTGGGCATAGAAAGTCGATGTTAATCGGACTAGCCGCAATGTGAGAGCACGGTCGACCGCTCGTTTCTTTCACGTTGGTGACGTTTAATTAGATTCCTTTGATACTTTATACCCTGTTGAGAATGGAGGAATAATTTGCGGTTTGGTAGAGATAGATTGGTAATTAGCATGATTCTTTCCTTTTCCCAAGTAATACAAAAATAACGAAGCAAAATTTTTATTGTTTTTATTTTCAACGTTAATATGTAATACGTTAATAAATAACGTTAATAAACGTTTTATTTTCAAATATAAGTTATAACACCATTAGCTGTGTTAGTAATGCCGCTTTCATCGTCTTAGGTTTCTAATCCGTCCGTCCTTTTATTTTGGATGAAAGGTATCGTATTATATCCTTTCAAGTTGAGGGGTAAAGTATTTTTATGAGCATAACTTGATCATATCGCTTATGTATTTAACGCCTCTATCTATAATAAATCGCAACACAAGTAAAAAAATAATGGTGTTCAATTTTAAACTGCATTGTTTTTGCTAACTCTTATGTATCTAAATACCGTTTTAAGGTCTCAAGAAGACACCTTTTAATGTTTGAGAAAAAGGATGGGAGGATTTTGATTTAACTAAGTGCAACTTTCCATTTTACAAATATAAAAGTGAAAAGGGTCGTTTTTTGTAGAAAATTTGCTACTTCGTTTCGCTGTAACATTAAAATTTTAACAACTTGGACAATGCCCTTATATTTATGACGTCACCAATCATTTTTCAGCAAAGTTTTGACGGGTTATATAAATGAGTCAGCCTGTGTACTCGATCAATAAAATTAATATTTATTATTCTATGTAGGTGGGAGGTATATATATGGTAACTTAGTGTTGTCACATATTGATCCAAACCTAGCAGTTATGAATATTTCGTCGTGATCGTAGAATAACGTCGGATTTGAGAAAAATCCAAAATTCACTTTTTACCATATTTGGATACTACATTGTCTAAATATTATTGCTACATTAAAAATAAAATTACATGTATTTTAGATTTCAAATTAAGCAGTCGGTAAAGTGACGGATATGATATAGACTCTCATAGTAAAATGACGCTTGTGTATTTTTAAAATGGCTGTCCTGTAAAGTTTAATACGTCAGATCCGTCACTATTCTACGACTACGACGATTTGTTCCCACAATGGCATACACTGCTTAGGCTATTTATCTTACCTAATTTGCTTTTTATAACATAATTGCCTCGTAACGATAATTAATCTTTCCATCAGCAATTCGCTGATACAGAGCCTGCCTCGAAATTATTGTACGCAGACTTGGTTATCCCATTAAGTGCCTGTCTCTATTTTACACGACTCACATTATGTTTTTCACTTCTATTCTTTCGCAACTCTTTTTTTTTATTGCTGTAGGACAGCAGACAGACTGACGGCCCGCTTAGAATTTAGCAGTTACCGTAGCCTATGGGTGTTTGCGACGCCAGTGGCATTGCGAACACGCTGCTGTCCCATAAGAATACAGGAACTTGGGTCAATAATGCCGGAACACAACACAAGGTTATTATGGCGGCATACTTAAGACCAAAAAGGTGGTCGCCATCCAGACGGAGACTCACATTGTTATTGTGTATTTTCTGTAATAAATATGTTTAAA
Source organism: Malacosoma neustria (assembly GCA_963693495.1). NCBI lineage: Eukaryota > Metazoa > Arthropoda > Insecta > Lepidoptera > Lasiocampidae > Malacosoma > Malacosoma neustria. The sequence continues at coordinate 8,934,073 of OY856395.1, read as the reverse complement.
ATATACTTAATGGATTAAAATAACTAAATGATAATAATTCATTGCAACTTTTAACCCAAAATATAACTTTCTGACCATAGATGAAATTATGTAGATTTTTAATAAATCACGTCTATCGTAAATGAGGTTATTCCCCGAATAAGTATTGAATACGTTACAAATGGGAAAATAATAAATGCTACATTTAACAATACATTGAATAAATAATGTCTCTAATGTACTGATTGTGTTGGTTGGACTTAATGATATACAATTAGTTGGCTCGCTCTTAGATGACGACTTGACTTTGACGTCATTCGGCGCCCTTATTAGTAATACCAGTCCTTAATTATTATAAAACGTAACTGGTTACGTTTCAAATATGAAAACTGGTTCATATGTATATCCGATTGTTTGGAAGAGATCGCTCTGTAGCTATAAGGATGCTAATTAAAAATTTTATATACGTAATACTTAATTGAAAAATGAATACATATAACTATGTAAATGTTGTGAATAGTGGTCTATCTATATTTAAATGAATTCGTGTTAGTTGTTAAATATTTAGTAGGTTTGTAACCCGCGCCGTTAGGGCCGGGAGGTCTACCCAGCGAAGGCAGCCGTGCGTGGGTTGCTCCCTCTCCGGCTTACTCGGTCAGGAATGTGTCACCCGAGACACTCCGATAAGTGGACGCACGAGTCGGGAAGCAGAGCAATGACCAAAATCTTGTAAAACTTAGGCTCTAGGCGACTATCGGAGAATTTAGTTAAGTACAGTTTTCCTAGGGTAAAAAAGTGTAGCAATTTACCAATTACAATATGCCGCTGTAGGACAGCGATCCGCTTAGAATTTAGCAGTTACCGTCGTCCATGGGTGTTTGCAACGCCAGTGGCATCGCAAACACGCTGCTGTCCCATAATTACAGGAACTTGGGTCACTAATGCCGGGACACAACACAAAGTTATTATGGCGGCATACTTAAGACCAAAGGCGGTCGCCATCCAGACGGGCTTGGAGCCTTACCACATGGTACTACAGCTCTAGTGTGTATTGTTTTGTCGCCTTTTACGACAGGTCGACCCCGGCTGCACAGGTCGCCCCTACACGGATAAAATCATATACATCTCAAAATTAAGCTATATAAAATTTTATGAAGATTGATTTTCCCTTTTATTTTCTATTTAATAATTATCTGACGAATCCTAAGTTTTTAAAATTCAAATCCTAGTATTACCAACGAGAACCTGTCTTGGCCTGCTCTTAGCTTGTTTGGAAACATTCTAATTTTTATAACAAAATAACTACTGGATACATCAAACACAATTGTTCCTTTAATAATGCAATAAAAATAATAAACACTTCAAAATTACAGTGATCCAAACTTGATAATAAACCCATTATTAAACAAATAGTTATTCACAGCAGTCGACATTTAGCGTATAATTTCAATTGCTAATTTGTTGGCCGTTCAACGGTTTTATTGTAATTCGCACGCTTTTGGTAATAATCACCAGATTTATTGAAGGCACTAACTTAATTGGAACGTGAAAACTTGATTTGAATTTTGCGTTATTAACGTTTTATGAAGCGGTAATCTTGATGTTTGGAATAATTGATAAGTTTTCATTTAGCTAAGGTTTATGACACGAGGCTTTATTGGTTCCTTTTCGATTCATTATCATCTATCTAAACCAAAGCGATAGACGCATTACAACACGCACAGCGTCTGAAATGGAACTGGGTCAGCACATCGCCCGTTCTTCTGAAGAAAGATGGCCTAAACGAGTAACAAAATGGACAGGTCCGGAAGGCAAAAGACAAGGTGCAGATCAAAAGCTCGCTGGATAAACGACATATTTCAATTGCCAGGAAGAGACTGGATGAAAACAGCTAACGACAGGAAAAAATGGGGTCTACTGGAGGAGGCCTATACCCGAAAGGGGCCATGACATATATATATATATATATATATATATATATATATATATATATATATATATATATATATATAGATAGATATAGATTATATATATATGTATATATATATATATATATATATATATATATATATATATATATATATATATATAGATATAGATTATATATATATGTATATATATATATATATATATATATATATATATATATATATATATATATATATATATATATATATATATATATATATATTGTATATATATATATCGATCTGAAATACCTAAACTTGCTAAAACAGTTTTTATTTATATATATCTTTCTAATGTCATGGAAATAAAGAGGCTTTTTATTATAATGGTCTTATCATCTATCTAATTGGAGTTCAAATTTTGCTAACGAGTAATAAGTCCTTTCACGGTGGCTAATGCAATCTTGCTTCAAGTTTACTCTCTGTTTGTAGCAAGCAGGTGACTAACATTTATATTTATATATAATATACTTCATTTAATCGGCACATAATTATAATTTTTTTAAATATGTTTAACGTAAAAGTAAGACTACGCATTACTAAAGTGTCCCGTCTCTTCTCATACAGTAAGATAAAGCAGATTTTCCCTTTTGATAGACTTAATCATTGAAGTCAAAGACAAAACAGTAAGCAAATTACTATATATTATGATAAGAATGTTCAATATTTATTTCTGAGAGGTAGATCACTGGAATAAACTACCCACTGGGTTGTAACTCAGTAGATCAATGACTTAGTCAGTTTACGTTTCAATACAAAAGTAAAGAAAAGGTAGCCATATAATTTGACACGTCCCACAATTTCTTAACGCAGATTCCCGTATAAACCGTCTGAAATATTCCGCACAGTCCTCAAAAAAGTAACAACGCCAAATCATGATGGTATCAACCTCATTGCGAAGGTTTTTTACGTATACGGGAGATGAATGTGTTGGAGCGGGGGTGTACGCGCTCTGAATTATAAATGCAAGCGGCTAAGGGTGTGCACACTTTTCAGTAATTTGATTTTTTACAGCGTTTGTATATAAAAAAGTCTTAAGAAAGCTTAGTCTTAGAATTTATACCTTCATCATCGTGAACTTTACGTCGTTCACCGCTGACATAGGATCCACCAAGATCACGCCATAACACTCGACCTTCCCCGTTTTCATCCAGCCATTATCGGCTACCTTTTAATCTTCGTTCTACCGGGCTGGAGGGATATACTACAATTTACCAAGAAGCGGGTTTTCTATAAAAACTACCTTAATCCAGCGACTGTCGGTCGTGCGACCCACGTGTCCAGACCATTTTGAAATCAATTAGCATAGTTTGCGATCTATATCAGTTGCTTTAGAAGATACACCTCATTTGTAAAAATTATGTGTAAATTTTTTTAATGTCTTGAATCGAATATTTAAATGTGTTGAATATAATATTCTAATTTTGAATTTCGCGGCTATTTATGCAGTTGCGCGCTCTAAAATATAGCTGTCGCTGTCACTCTCTATTCCGTGACATCAATCGACCGTGTATTACTTTGTGTATTTCGTGCTAGTTTTATAATAAATAGTTGATAAAACCTGAGCTTTTATAAATGCTGTCGTATAGCAGACAGGTTGACGGCTTACTTAGAATTTAGCAGTTATCATTGCCTATTTATGAGCGTTTAATTCAACAAAATGTCTAAATAAATAGATTTTACTATAATAGTAAAACGATTAAATAATTTACAACGTTATCCTATTTTGTAAAATAACCACAAACGTAATGTAAACAACGTCATTGTAATTTTGTTAATTATTCACATCATATTTTGTATTTGATAAATGAAAAGCATTAATTGAAAATGGTTTCTGATAATGTAATAAATCTACACTGCCCTTAACAATTCCATCCAGTACCGTTAGAACTGGATGTGCCACCGTGAATATTGATCATTGTTGACATGGTGAAAATATTGATGTTATAAATGTATTGACTTACATATCCTGTGCCATGTGTGAATTGTATAAGTAATAATATTTGGTTCGCATAACATTTTTTTCGTAGACAATAGTCCACGACAAAGCTTTGGATGCCTCAAACTACACTCTGCGGACCAACTCAATAAAAAAACTAAAACACCCTCCTACCGCTTACGCCTGGTCAATGGAATAATGGGATCTGCGGAAATCGGTCCGTGCAAAAGGAAATTTAGTTTCTTTTAAGAAACAATTTCTGAAATATACGAGTTTTTTTAATGCTGTAGGACAGCAGACGGGCTGACGGCACGCTTATAATTTAGCAGTTACCGTCGCCTATGGGTGTTTGCAACGCCAGTGGCATCGAGAAAACGCTGCTGACCCATAAGGGTACAGGAACTTTGGTCACTAATGCCGGAACACAACACAAGGTTATTATGGCGGCATACTTAGACCAAAGGTGGTCGCCATCTAGACGGGCTTGGGGCCCCACCACGTAGCTAGGGTGGGTTGTTTTGCCGGCTTTTACGACAGGCCAACCCCGCCGCAGAGGTTAGTATTCTTTCTCCACCCCTGCACGGATAACGAGTATGAGATTTAGACAAGATTAGTCTCTATTTCTTACTTTACCAAACTTTTATTCTTCCTGTCCAAACTATATGGAGTTGGCACAACATGTTCTCTCATTCCACTCTCCTCTATTAGTTAAATCTCAACATTTAGTCTCACACAATCCATCCATATTCTTTTTGTCTAAGAAGGGCCTTTTGTATCCATCCATTTCCATAATTTTCCTTGTTGGAATGTTTGTAACGTTACAAAGGATTTTTAAAACTAATTTTGTAAAGAACACAAACATTTATCTAATTTTAAATTATGCTATAAATAAACCTAAACTTAGCAGTTAAGTTACTCATTCAATACACTAGGAGGCATTTCCCGGATATGACGTCACATATTGTCGCTTTTATTATCGTTCTTGTCGACACGAATGGTTTTCAATGACGTCAGATAAGGCACTATATTGTGCCGATGTAGTATAATACATTCTCAGAGAAATGTGATTAATATTTCATCTTCGTGCCCTTCACCTATAGTATATGGGGTCAGTTCGACATATTCTCTCGTTCCACTCACTTTTCGCCATAATCTCAATGTTTTCAATATTTTTCGCCTGTTTTTATGGAATCCATCCGACTTTTCTTCGGTCTATCCCACCTTTTGAATCCGTCCACTCTCATTTCTAGCATTTAATCCTTATTTACATTTTATCAAATTGATATTTATTAACCAGCTTTAACACTTATTAAACGACATCGAAGCATCTTTGCATCCCGTAAGATCTCGGAGTCTGCTGTCAATAAGAAGGGTTATGTTGTGGCCGAGCAATATGACTTATTCTCGATCCGCCACCTGGTTTTCAGCAGGTAGTCGTCTCTACTATACTATCGATATCGATGCCAGCGCACTACTTCTTACCATTAAAATAACTATTTCTCCATATTAAAGTTCACCCCTGTCGCAACATCGCCAAGTCTTACTAAAGAATTTATACGAACCGTAAAATTCTCTATCTTTTTAAGTTTTATGGAATTTTCTTAAAGCTGAACTAGAACTTACTAAGTTTTAACAAGATCCACTTAAACTTTACTGATTTGCATGCAAGCTCTCGACTTTTAACCCTGATAAGGACCTAGTTTAGGTCTCTGCAAGTTTTATACATAGAAACTTGTAACCAGCAGAATAACTATGCTTTGAATAGATTCATCTCGGCACAGAATCCTTCCTGATTCCACCCAGAATTTTGAGTTCTTGATATGCGGTATAGGAGACAGTATTAGATGAAGATAATCCTCTAATGGGAGGAGATGTCCTTCCGTTAGAAGAATCTTCATTTAATACATCGTCAATCAATACACACACTTTACTTAGTACTGTCTTTGTAGTAACATATTTTTTACTCTGGCCTCATTTCGTTTGCCCGATTCTTGATATTTTTCTTAGTAGCGTTTTCAGTCAAGTGTTCGAAGTCTTTAATATTGTCAAAAGGTAATTTTTAGCGTATTTTATGCGTCGATGCTGTACCGTAACGCTACTTTATCTTGCCTTAAGAGGACTGAAGAAAATAGATTGCGTAGAGGTTGATAAATTTGATAACACTAATCAGAAACGAAAAAAGCATTGTGTCTTTCTTTTGCTGCGTGTGAGCAAGCAAAAAGGGGTAATCATTTATTCTCAATTTCGAGTTCTAAATCTTTCCTGTCAACGGCCCACAGTTCTCTCCTTCCACTCTCTTCTGTTAGCCATCATCTTAACATTTACATCCTTTTTCATCATAAATCCAAAATATGATGTAATATGAGTTTTTATATAACTATAAAAATGCTTTATAGGAAGAAAAGAATTAGCAAAGGCCAGTAATAAGATATCAATATATCTTTTACAATAATATAAATAAATATATCAATAGGTATAATAGAAACCTGACGTTAATGCTAATCAAGTCAGTATCAAATGAGATACACTAGTGCAAATGTTTAGAATAAAAATACAATTCCTTTTTGGAAGGATTCTTTTAAAATGAGATCATTGAAATTCCGCACATGATTTGGCATTTTGAACGAACTGGATTCAGTCGACCGTTCCAATTTGTATGAAGATTGGGATGGGAAAATACTGAAGCTCGGGGAATAAAGAGCGCTTTTCGCATTTCACTCGTTGCGGGTGATAGTTTTGTTAAGACTTGCAATTTTGCATTTCGCTATTCATTGCACATTAAATGCTGGGTCACGTACAGTAAGGATGCAAGGATGTTACATGCTGCTGAGATTCGTATTCTGAGATTCTGATGTATGTGTAGAGTTATATAGCTAAAATTAGGAATAGTTTATACTAGGAGGAGTTTAGAAAGCGCCAGAGATTGACAAAGTAATAACGGATTAACGCGGTACCGATATAATAATGCGAAGGGGAGCATGTCATGTGTTAAATTAAACGGTAGGAATAGGAGTTGATGGATTTAAAATATATATAAATATAACATTATTCACAAAACCCCATCTAGTCCCAAATAAGTTGGAGAGCACTTATGGGTACAAAACAATTGATACACAGCTTATATAATTTTCTTTTATAAATAAATACATTAACACGGGCGTTCCAACGTACGCACGTTGTTGATCTGTTACGCCACGGAGGTCGCCAACACAGAAGGAGAAGTAGACCCAAGACAAGTTGGATTGCGTAAAAGATGATATGGCGAAAAAGGGTGTGGACGTTGGGATGGCTAGAAACAGATAACTAGGATATTCATTCCAATAGCTAGAATACTGAAAGACAGAGTGAATTGCAACACCCTGTGTACACCGACTAAACATTAATAAACTAAAGTGCTGAGGCCACCTTATAACGAAGGCACGTGATAAATTATAACACCACATCAATAGCACCGGTGTACCACAATCGCGTGACTCCACCTGCTTTATCTTCGCCGCACCTGCACTTTCGCAACTTCTTGTTATAACGCCCGTCGCTGGGCTGCTAAACTGTTGTACGCCATGAATAACTTATGACGTCATGCTTAGGTGTTCAGTTTTACGGTCCTGGAATTGCTGTGCAAAAAGCCACTTGCATTTATGTACACTTGCATATTTTACAAAACGCTTTTGTAACGTTTATTTTGTTTTCGTTGTTTATGACGTGTTGGAGTATCTCAGGAACGGATATGACACAATCATGGTCCTTGTCTGTTATCGTATTGGTAAGACCAAATTCTGTCTGGCTGCTTTCCACCATTTCCACTACATCATCATCACTAGAGAGGCTGCTTAGACACTTTTTATCTTGATTGAATTCAATGTTTTTGGATTTCCATCCCTTGGAGAAGCTTGACAGAATAATATTTATATTCATTATCAACTTAGCGTTAATCCCTGTCGCTACCCAAACTTTCCCTTCAATACCCGGGGTTCGTTTGCCAACTTTTTTCTCGCACGGTATTCGACATCCTTAATAGAGTCTGTTGGTATGCATATCACGCTTTTAGAACGTCAACCCAACAGAAGAGGCCAGGGGCGGAATGACTAAATATGTTTCCTCACGTTAAGTAGCAGGTTGCCGTAAAACGTGGCCATAATAACGTAAGCGACACTCCTGATACTTATCCGCCGTTTCATTAATATTAAATAATCAATATTTATATTATCGCTTAAAAAACTTTTTCGGTCTTTGAAAACTTGTTCAAATTAATAAAGACGTTTTAGTACCAGAAACTATGATTTCATGTTGTCAGTGAATACAATTTGACCTTCAGTAATGAAAGAATCAAAAACGTAAACTAAAAGCGTTTGAAATCTGTTTGATTTCTGATATTTCTGCTTTAACAGCTTTACAATAGATTATTAAATAGTATTTATTTGATTGACATGTTGAATGAACTTTAAATATTATTTTAAATTTATAATTATTAAGACAGTATTGGCATCTTTGGTGTCGACATCATGAACGATGTGCAGCTTACAAGTGGAGGGCAAAGCTAAGCTTGCCTCCAAAAAGCTGGATGATCTAAACCGGTCCAAGCAGTATTTCACTTCAAAGTAACGGCTTGTGCTATACAAAGCTCGGGTTGGGCCATGCATGGAGTACTGCTCACATTTATGGGCTAAAGCGCCTGTCAACTAAATCCTCTGGACTCCATCCAACGGCGCGCAGTTCGTCTTGTCGCCAATCCCATACTGACAGACGTTTTAGACACGCTTGGCCTTCGGAGAAACTTTGCGTCTCTTTGCGTATTGTACCGTCTGTATAACGGGGAGTGTTCTGAAGAACTGTTTAGAATGATACCTTCTTCGTCTTTCTACTGCCGCACTGCCCGCCATCGGCTGGGTGTTCATCCCCATTTCCTGGAGCCTCTTCTGTCTTGTACAAAACGGTTCTTAAGAATTCAATAAACTCAATTCAAGAGCTCAAGAAGAAGATTTGAAATAAGTTTCCGACTGAGATTTTCCCATTTCAGTACGATATGGGGTTTTTCAAAAAAGGCGTTATAAAATTCGTCAGAGGCCGGCAGCGCGTTGGTAATGCCTTTGGTATTGCAAACGGCCATAGGCGGCGGTGCCCACCTGCTTTAGGGTGGGCTACTTGCCCTTGAGAACTTGTGTTATGAATACTAGAAAAATGATATACTACTTATACACCATTACTTTTGAATTATATTTGGTGATATGCGTGGTGATATTGAAGGGTGATATGCGTGCCAATGGGCTCACTACCAGGGATGCTGAAGACCGTGCGAAGTGGAGAAGAAAAAGTCGGAAAGCGGACCCCGGGCGCCGAAGCGAGAGTTTGGGCTGCAACCGGGATACAACGCAAAGATGATGATGATAACTTTTGAATTATATTTAAACACCCAGGGAAGCTTGGCCCCGCGGACCTCTCAACTTTACGAAAATAGTTGCGTTACGGAGGTCGTAAATTTTAACAAACAATAATGTTATAATTATATAAACACAACACGGTTTTCGTACGAAAACCCGTATAAGCTCTTTAAGTGGGTTAGTAAGTTAAGTCGAAACAAGAAACAAAATAAATGCAAAAAACATGAAACATATTATACTAAACCTAAAACAAGAGTTTATAATATAAACTACATAAATATAAAAATAAAATACACAATTTAACACTACAATATTATTTATTGTATATAGCAAAAATTAAACTATTATATTTGTTTTAAAACATAATATATTTATATTATATTAACGCGTTTAACTATAAATTAATAATTATTTAATATACCATATAATATACTGCACCGAAAACATCAACCTGTATGTAATGTCTATGTGAAAAGAGATTTATGTTATTGCCATCCTACTCACTCCTGATATTATTATGCAGTGATCTCATTGTACTGTTTTGTTGTCATTCAACAAACTTTCTATGAATGTACGGTAGGAATAAATAAATTGTAGGTACTTTACTAAAGTTAGGATGCGAATGAATAATATATTTTTAGATTGTAATTACTTTAAGATGTGAATGTGACATCCAAGACAAACCCTCTCGAGTTTATTGGATGTAGTTGAATATTTTGTAAAATTATTATTTTTAATAAATAAATTAAAAAAAAAAAAAAAGTAATCGAGTTTCACTGTAAACTCTGCACAGCCAGGCAAACAATCTTGATTGAAAGTGCCCCTAATCGGTTACTATGGGCTGGGTTAAACCGGTGTCGCGGAGATTGCGCGGCGATAGCAATTTTTAATTAAGTCGGGAGGTAAAGGTGTTAGTGAAGCGATCGGTGGAGGTATGCCCTATAGATACCTAATTGTATACCAACCTTTATACCTGAAAAATGCCACGAATATTGTATGGTCTAATATTAAGTTTGTTCTTCCTGCTTTATTCTCCACATTAGTGGGGTCGCTCCTTCCACTCTCGTCTGTTAGCCGTCACCTCAACATTCAAACCTGTTTTTAGCATATCATATTTTACGCAATAAATCTGTCTTTTCTTTGGTCTATTTCCAATTAATAATAATATAAGCTTTAATATAATAATATACACTAATATATACACCTATAATGTCCCATTGCAGGGCTGCGAGCCTTCTTCTAAAGAGAAATGTGTATTATCAACCTTATAGATGTCGTGAGCTGTGGCATCCTTGATACCCTTCGGGCGCGTTCAGACGACACGCGCCCGCTAAGCGCACGCCACGCGCGTCAGCACCCGCGTCTAACTCGCTTTGAAATTCATTGTATGTATTTTAAGTCTTATGACACATCAATAGATCTCAAATTGCATTTATCGAAGTCCACCCGCATACGCCTCGCGCCCGCGCTATGGTTGTATTGACTGTTATAAACGTTTTAGAAAACAAAAATATTTCAAACTATACGCACACGCATCAATTTTTGGGCGAGACCATGATTACTTACCTCAAAGTTCAATACTGTCTCGCATAATGATGCATATTGATGCTCCAGTTTAATATTTAAAACGGACAGTAATTTATCAAATGTCCTTTTAGTCATTCGAAGATAGTTATAAAATTCAGCATCATAATTGCGTAATTCCTTAAAAAGGTCATGAAACTCGCCACTCAGAGGAGCACTCTCTGCGAGATAATAATATAGGGTGAACCCAATATTATAGAATTAATCTTTTCACTGTCTTTTTCTTTCTTCCGTTGTTTATACATATACCTAGTATGTAATTAGAACTTTCTTTAACTTAGTCAAATCCATTTTGTTTTAAACATTGTGACGTTTTGACACCTGGAAACCACTATGTCTACTGAACGAAGGTCCCTAGACCATCACTAGTAGTTTGGGAGTCCATCACTAGTAGTATAAGCGGGCGCGAGGCGTGCGCTGAGTTGGCGCGTGGCGAGCGCGGGTGTAAGGCGAGCACAACGCGTGTGCGGGTCCTGTGCATGATCAACGCGTGTCATCTGAACACGCCCTTCCCGTGGCTATAACATGCACAGATCAGAAGAACTGCGTACACCTCGCATAGCTAATAAACGCGCGCTTATCTCTGGAACCCATTAGAATCTAATAACACCGTAATGTTAACAGCGTCGGTTCTCGCTTACAATCTGAGCATGTATTCAAGAGATGAGATTGGCCGCGGCAAGAGAAACGTCGATTACTGTCGCTAAAGGGGAACGAAGGAACACGGAAGTGGTGGTTTTGGTGGGTATTCCAGTGACGTGTATCCACTTATCGAAGAGACACGCACAGGCATATTGCATGGGGATTCCCATAGTACCACCGCACGTTCCCACGTGGTAGATAGAGTATGTGTATTTCCACTTCTATGGTGTTCATTCTTGACATTAAGAAAGAAACATAAATATTTTTAATGCTATATTAATTAAAATTTTCCACTGAATATTGACTATAAAATAAGTTTGTTTGCTCGTTAGAATTAACATAAAATTGTACAAATTTTCGTATACTCAATTAATTATAACAAATGTGCAATGTGTAACCAGATAATAATGTACACGAAACCATATTTGATAATTACAAATGACTAGCAGTATTCTAAATCGCATATGATTAATAATCATCGTTAAAATTGAAATTCATCGCGATTTTAATTATTACATAATGACGATACATGATTTAATGATTATAACGGTGTGTGTTGTATACGATATTTTTTTGTGTATACAACTAGCTTAGGTCTTTGTCCGTCACCCGCAAACATTGTGAATAAATAATAATGCACAAGAATTTTATTGAGTAAATATTATAAATAGTTTCCTGCGCGTCCTGTAAACTGACTCGAGAGATTTTTTTTACAAAAACACACACACACACACACACACACACACACACACACACACACACACACTTGAATAAGTGTCGGAAAAGTATACTCAGGCGGAAATAAATTATTTACAACTTACTGATGTCTAGAGTCTAGACCGAATCAGACGTCAATTAACTGAATGAAGAGCCTCCCAAAACAATATATTTATTATTAAAAAACTATATAATTAAAATTAATCTAAAAATTCAAATCCTTAGGAGGCGGTGTACAAAAATAAAGCCCAGGCCGGCCCAAGAAATCACGATTTAACCAAACACTGAACAAAGACATCAAAGCACCGTCATCAAAGGCGAACAGTAACTTTTCCAGTCCAATCACAAAGATAATAGTCTTGTTTGGAGTACCCGTTGTTAACCTTCTCCCGTAAGGGGGTGCTATGTTAAGGCGCTGATCGCTGATATAATTATTTGAGTTATAAACATAACATATTTTTAAGATCTGAAAACAAGGTATTGAGTCTTATTTTGGAAGCTAGTGTTGAAAAATCCTCTCAGATGATTCTTTTTGTTTAAGTACGTATACTATGTGTGGTTCTTCAGGGCTGTTTGTTATTATCTATTATAGAATTTTATACACGACACACTTCAGTGCCTTAACCCTTAGTCGGCCATCGTAGGGTTGCCAGCGGCATTCGGGTCGAGTGCCGTCGAACGACTTATAATTAGGTCGACGAAGTACTTCGTCTCGAGTCGTGATCTTAAGGCATGACTTGTGATTCTTCATGGGTCCCTACGTTAATAGAATATGTCTCAAATCTTGGGATTCACTGAGAAATGAGTACAATTAATTTTAACGGTGATTCCATACAACTAATCAACATCTCCGTGTAGGGGCCGAGTAGGAATACCGACTTCTGCGGCGGGGGGCGGTAGTTGTAAAAGGTGACAAAACAATCCTAGCTAGGTGGGGACGTCGGCAGGGTTCCAAGCCCGACTGGATGGCTATCAACCCTGGTCTTTAAATAACCATCATGTATTACTCGTACACCAAGTTAGGCAAGGCACGAAGTTAGGTTACAAGTATAATGTAAGCATTGCTCTCGTTTATTCTATGCCTATTTACAAATGCAAAAATATAATAAATAAATTTGTATTAAATGGATCGATAACTTGAGAGAGAGAGAGAGAGAGAGAGAACAAGAAAGCTTTCAAAATCTAATTATTCATTCATCATATTTAATATCAATTAAACCTTAATTGGCTTCTAAGTCAAAAGTCCGGCGACTTTCGAGAATTTAAGCAATAAATTCCAATATATTTCAAAATGATCGGAACTCTAACAAATAATAAATAAATCGCGTCAATTAATACTAATTGCGGCACTGAGTTAAAGTTTGATTAATTTAGACGAAAATAAACATTAAGAATTGGCTTCCTCAAGAAACAATCTTATTTCTTCGCCATGACACGCTATATTGGCAATTTTTAGCTTCTCCTTACATCTCAGTCTATTCTTACTAAATACACCGATATCATATGCGTTTTTTTTATTTATTTCTTTTCGTAAATCTTGTTTTTCTTGTACATTCCTATACAAAGTGTTAGTTCATAACTAAATTAAATATTTCGAGGCTACTGACAGAATTACCTTCATATTCATCATCGTCCGCTGCTGGACGTATGCCTCCCCAAGTTTTCGCCACACATCCCCGTCCCCTGTGCCTTTTTCATCCAGCCCGGATTGGAAACCTTACGTAGACCATCAGCACGCCGGTTTACTTCGTATTAATAGTAGGTAACTATTCAAAACCTTTTCTTCGTAACATAATAATTATACTGTCATGATTATTTGTGTATGTAACTGGGCACATTCTAACAATGCGCATGGTTGGATCCTGATATTTCCTTCAAGCATAAAATTTAACTACATCCCCTTTCTCAGGGATAAATGTTGGCCTTTATGTAGTCTGTAGTTTTTATTCTATTATAGCTATGTAAATTTGGGAGACAGAAAGGAGACAAAATGATGTCCATGATTCACAACTAGTTCCGAATTCAGATACCTTGGTTCCCTACTGCAGAGAAAAATAAATGCGGGATGTCTGAAAAGGAAACAAGTAACTGGTGTAACTTGAGATAAATTTATTCTATTTAAATTAAAAGAGCAGATTTATAAATCTGTCATAAGGCCAGTTATGTTATACGGTGCTGAATGTTGGGCCACTAAAGTAGAAGACCAGAGGCGTCTCCATTCAGCTGAGATGTGAATGTTGAAATGGATGTGTGGAGTGACAAGAATAAATAAGACGAGAAACGGGCACATAAGAGGATCTCTGAAATTTGCACCAATAAATGATAAATTGAGAGGAATGAGACTGGCATGTGCGGGCATATAATTCGAAGGGAGGCTGACCAAATTACTAGAAGAATGTTGAACCTGAAAGTAGATGGGTACAAGGGCAGAGGTTGACCTAAAAAGTGATGGAAAGAATGTGTGATGTATCATATGAGGGTTTGTGAAGTAACAGATGCCAGGATAGAATAAAATGGAAGAAAAAGACATATTGTGCTGACCCCAAATGATTGGGACAAGGCTAAGCCAATGATGATGATTCACAAAGTCAAAATAGTTGTTTACAGAAAAATAAATATTCTGTGAAAATTGACACAGCGTTATATAATCCTAGAGTAAGAGGCGCTTGTATTATGAATACGAATATACTACGTATATAATTTTCTTACGCAAGTGAATACAAAAACGACGATTGAACTCGATTGAATTGATGGCGATAATAGTTTTACACAAATAATCTTAATCCACTTTCTACGTCGAATAGCCAACTGAAATCAGTAAATTTAATATTGTACTGTTCAAAACGAACAAGTTTATAGAATCGGTTAAAATAACATGACCTAGAAATGAATCCGGAACCATAAATAATGCGTTAAGTTAAAGCTAAGCTTATACGCAATAATAACTACACGTCCTCGCATATAACTTCCGCCCAATTCGGCTAATGTCGTACATAAAACAAGCTTGGAACAACCCCGGTTGAGTATTCAGTACATTTTATAGGGTACTTACCCCGAGCTTCTTGGCAAGCGCCGTCGCGATCTTGTTTGACCTGGTTCTTTCTATCATACCAATCTCATGTCTTATTTGTACCATGTTTGAATGACTTAAGTATGCCGCCATAATAACCTTGTGTTATGTTGCGGCATTAGTGACCCAAGTTCCTGTACCCTTATGGGACAGCAGCGTGTTTGCGATACCACTGGCGTTGCAAACACCCATAGGTGACGGTAACTGCTAAATTCTAAGCAGGCCGTCAGCCTGTCTGCTATCATATAGCAATAAAAAAAATTATCATGTTACATATACATTGCAAAAGTTGAAAAAAATTACTTACATTTAAACTTCATAATTTCTTCTTAAATGGCTCTTCTGGTTTATTTTATATTTAATAATACGTACTTATATTTCACAAGTCACAAATTCGTATACAATTGTCATTGTAGTTGTCAAATTTGTATAAGAGACCAATATAGACAATATAGACCTAAATTATATAACGAAATTAGTAAAGTAATTAAATTAAACAAACTTCCCATTGGTAGGTGTAAGAAAGTTTTGAGTGATTATTTGTATGAGCTGAATTATCAAGAGTCAGAAGAGACTATCAAAGCAATTATTTAAATATAATATTACATTTTACTTATATTTAACTTACATACATTATATTCACATACAATCATTGTTTCAGTTAATATATGTATCATATATATTTTTCTTTCCCTTCTTCTTTCATTAATATTTTATTTTAAATTATTATTTATTTTTACTACTAAGTCTCATTTAACTACTATATATTATTTAATTATTAATATAATGGTAATTATTATATATTAGTACTTATGTTAAAAATACTGGCCCACTGAGATACAGTATTCACTAGTTCAGGGGCCAGTGTGATTTTCTCTAAGTCAAATTAGTTGTTGTACATGAACTGCTGTGATATGTATCTTTTTTATATTTAAAATTTGTATGTCATGTATAAATAATTAAAATATTAGTATATAAAAAGTATCACAATAAAGCTAAGCCAGAATAATGAATAACAAAAAACACCATTTGAAGTCTTAAATAATAATGAATAAGAAGTCGACATAGTCGAGTATAAGCAGCAAAGAGTAGCAATAACATCGTTCCGAATTCTCTTAAATTATGTATGACTGCAGTAAACCGGCAGATCACTTTATTGGATCATAAACGGAGATAATGGCTTTTACAGGTGTATAGATCGTACGTGTTCAGCCTGACCTATTAATGACCCGCTTTCGATGTCTTGAAACCGTTGAAGTTTTTACAACTGTATTAGAAGCCGTGAAAGAATTTTATTGTAGCTCTGCTTTTATTGGCGTTGTTTACATTTTGTATAAATTCATTGATGTTGGCGTTGTTTATGATCGTGCTTTTGTATTCGAAACGATTATAGGTGAATTTGCATTCTACAAACACCTGTGCAATGTTGTCATGAAAATGTTTAACGATCTAACAATGGTAGACGATGTTGATTTGATGATAACTTCGTGACCTTTGAAGATAGTCATGAGTCGTTTGTTTCATAAAGCAAAGTGTAATATGATATTATTATTATATTGCAGAATTAACTCGTTAGGAATTTTTGTGAAAATCGCTTTATTTGGAGAAGGGATTTCATGAGTACAGAAATAATTATTCTGAATTTGAATTCATCTGAGTTAGTTTAGTTCAGACAACCACTTTACAAGTGAGTGCCATTGCATTTACAATATACACATATTGAAAATGACTGTCCCAAGATACGTACCTTCATAATCCCTGATATATAACGAGAGAACGAAACGTAATTAATATTCTGAAACAATTTATGAACACGGCAGTAGATATCTTTGAACTGTATAAAATTTTAATGCTCTCCCCTATCCCAATCTATTTATATGGTAATTCAGTTCATACATAAACAATAAGATTATTTCGAGCTCGATTCGAATCCGCTACACGTGAAATAAAGTTGCCACTCCCAGTCATCGTTTGCTCGCGCACGATGGGATATGATTCCTCTTTATAATTTGAATTTGAAACGTGTAAGTCCTGATGTTGGTTTACTTACACGTTAAGTTATTTTACTATTTGAAACATTCAGAATGTTTAGCTTGCTTACGTTGATTCATTGGTCTTTGTGTTTTTTGAAAAGCAGTCTATAATTATCTGAAATTATTTTGCACCTTGAAAATGTAAATTTGGTCAATAGTATTATACCTTTACAGATTGTTGATAATACTATAAAATATATTAAATAAGATTATTATAGTGAAGGATTAAAGGATGAATATCATACCAGATGTGATGAATTGAAATATATTAGTGAATGCTTCCAATTAGATACAGATTCAAAATTATACCATACTTTGTTTTCATAACTGAATGTTAATTCTTGGCAATTGTTATTCGGGTAGATGCTAGATGCAAACGAACCCCCGGCCGGTCCCTTTTAATTATGCACCGCTCAACACTTAAATGCATCCGATGGGAAACTTTATGAAGCTATAAATATGTTAGAGTTTGCGCTGGTTACCACCCCGTATTAAATACTTGCAGGGTCCGAATAAAACATGAATATTCCTGCTCTATTTTAGATACTGTCTGCTCTTGCATTTTTTATAAACTCCAGGAAAGGTGAATGTTTTTTTTAATGTGATAAGTTTGAATAAAAGAATGTCAGTTTAATATTTGAATCTGTCACGAGTTATGATTTTACTTTGATCTTTATCATAATCATTATATAGCCGGTTTTTGTGTTTTATTGGTTTTATAACAACAACATTTTGTAATTCTACAAGCTTGCTTAGTTTATAACTTAGTGTACTCGTATATATAACTGGAATTAGTTTTGATTAAATTTATAACCTAATTGTGTGCAAATGTAAGGTGACTCTTGACTCTTAATAGACTTATTAAGATTGACTAAAACCTAAATAAGGTTCAATGTTTTTCAGGACAGACATTTTGTCTTGAAGTATTATAAAAATACAGTTTTTTTTTACTTAAATTTGAAAGAGATACCGAAATAATCCGGGCAGGGGCGGAGAAAGAATACTAACCTCTGCAACCGGGGTCGGCCTGTCGTAAACAACCTACACTAGTTACGTGGTAGGGCCCCAAGCCTGTCTGGATGGCGACCACCTTTGGTTTTATGTATGCCGCCATAATAACCTTGTGTTGTGTTCCGGCATTAGTGACCCAAGTTCATGTACCTTTATGCGACAGCAGCGTGTTCGCGATGCCACTGGCGTTGTAAACACCCATAGGCGACGGTAACTGTTAAATTCTAAGCGGGACGTCATCCTGTCTGCTGTCCTACAGCAATAAAAAAAAACACGATGTGTTGATTTGGATCTTGATGTGAAGTATCGTCCAAGATGTAGTTGTAAATAATTTGGTTTGTTTGTTTCAGAGCTAGAGGGTTGTCGGGCTTGGTGCGGGCGGCGGCCGCGAGCCCGGCACCATGGCGACGGTGGAAGGGCGGCCGGCGCAATATGGCGTCTCGCTGCGGCAGCTGCGCGACCTGATGGAGTCGCGCGGCGCCGAGGGTATTGCCAAAATCAACGCGCTCGGCGGGCCGCAGGAGATATGCAAGAAGCTGTACACATCGCCCACAGATGGTACGTACATAGTCACATTCACATTTATTGTTTTATTTTTAATTGATTTAAATAACCTCAATGTCGTTAAAATAAAATCGTTATGGAGTAACATTTAGTTTAATAAACGACTCAATTTCAGTCACGACTTGAAAAATACATTACGCTTGAGAAAATAAATGCGATTTTAATGACCTGGATTCCCGGTGTGATTACGAATGATGTGCCGACTCGTATTTACATCAATAATTAAGAATTTCTTAAGATTTCAATTATTCCAAATTCACGTCGAGGTTGTTCTTGTTAGCAATATATGATTAAAACGATGCTCCTGTCTTTATCGTCGTTGTTATTCTTAGAAAATTAATATCAAAGGTAGATATTGTTTGTCTAACGCAAAGGCCTTGGCGTGCCACTAGTTTGTTCACTGCCAAAGACTATCATAAAATTAACGTGTCAATATTATTTCAATCTTTGTATACAATGATATCGTTAAAATAATACAGCGGACAGCAGTTTATTTGCTTTGTAAGACATACTTTAATATCGATCATCGACTGTCTTTGATTGCTCAGGTATAATAAAATAGAAGGTTTTCAAAGACGTCAGGAATTTTAGAGCGCTGTGACAGCGTGTTTATTTGTATTCCTTTGAAGAAGTCTACCTTTATATATAGGTTAGCTGTATCACAATCGAAGATCACAGTTTCGACTCCCACCAGGTCACACGCCGTTAAGACATTTTTGTCGCCTTATGTGCATATTAAAACATAATTGCCACCAACCGACGTTAAAGGAAACATTGTGAGGAAATCTGCATAGCCGAGATCCTGTATGTTCAATCCACCAACCCGCCTCGGTGCAGCGTAGGGGGTATATGGTCTATTCCATCAGGCGAACACCAAAGCCTAGTAGTGAGAGGTTATGAGTTGGTATTTTTATTAGCGTTTTGCGCTTTTCATCACGTTTTCTTCCTGAGAGTCGCCAGAAGCCGCTTTCATGTTAGAACCCTAGGTCTATTGCGAATATTGTATGCGGGTAAAATTGTACACACCCTTTTCCGTCACCTTTTCTTACTCTTATGCAAAAAGGCTTAAGAAAGTTGATGGAAGATGTAAATAATTTTGTCTTTAAAACAGCATGGTAAAAAAACTGCGGCTGCCTAATTATTGTGGCCAGTCTTTGTGGCCTTCAATGGCTTCAGTGATGGCAATTTTCTTATTTCCTACCGGAACTACCTAGCTAACTCTATTACTCCTGATTATCTGGTATTAAGCATTAATGCGATTAGAAGCTATGGGGACAGTTATCTTCATCAATAATTCAAGAGCTTTCGTATGTCCTTATGCGGAACAATAGTTCTGTTACTTCCGCTAGTCGTTTTTGTTCAATCGAATTTATATTTACCAGTATTGTGATAATCATAGTTACATTTATTTTTTCTTATTTTATCTTCTACAGGGTTGAGATAAGGTTCTCCTTTTTCCCATATTTGTCACCGTCCAATAGTAACTCTGTCGTATTTCACGCAATCTGATATTTATTTAAAAATATTTTTATTGTTTCCACATTTTTCTTCTAATTATCATAAGATTGTGATTCAGTGTCAGTAAGTAATCTAGTTAATCTCAGTATTCAAGGAAATAAAGTTAGTACTAATAAATTTGCATCTAGTGTTGTTTAGAATAAATCTAAAAATTCTATTGCCGTAGTAAACTTTATGATTTAAGAAATATTCAGCTCTCTTTACGATAAAGCGTATGTTTTGATCGAACAGGATGTTGTATATTTCGTTCATAATTCTGTTAGTGTTTTCCGTATACTTTTATTCAAAATTATTAGTCGTAAATTTATTTACATGTTTATTTCATTTTTAATCAATCAACCTATTTATAGCATTCCATGTTTCAAAAACTGTTTTCAGTTTTTATTCCCCTCTTTCTGTGGATTTTGAGACTTCAATAAATCATGAATACGTACTTAGGTTACATATCAAGCGTCTAAGTTCACTTGGTCTTCATAAATGACAGCATTTATGATATTTATTCGAGACGCTATTCACATCCCGGTAGAGATGCTTCTATTATTATAAATAGATAAATAATATCTTGGAGACTGTACACCTCTTGTATTATCCCCTCTGGTTTGTATTGTATCTTCTATTTAAATTATCTATATTTAAGTAGTAATTCTATCAGCGCTGTGTCTAATAATGACTCGGCATAATGCTTAGCAATCAGCAAGCTTAGCGTCAATACATGTTTCTCTTTTCTTTTTCTTTTGAAATTGGTACGGTCTATTGAAAACTTCAGGGTTGCTTGCAACTGTGGAGCTGTAACAATATCAATCCATTATTATTACAATAGCAGTCTAAAATGATATTCACAAATAAAATCCTTCTGATGGAATATTATCTTAACATTATTATATCCTTCGTCGATTCGCATTCACGTTGTAAACTTTGACCTCTCTCTTCGACGGCACTCAAATCAATTTGTCTCTTCACAAATACATTCCATTGGATTCCGGAGGTATATGTTTTCACACTCTGTAGCAAAGCAGTTAGCATTTTGCATCATTCTTATTCTTCCTGAACTTATTCGACATTATATGGGGTCGGCACAACACGTTCTCTCCTTTGTCTTTTATGCAATCCATTCATATTTTCTTTAGTCTATATCTCGTCTAATTGCTATCATTTTTCTTGTTATATGGCATTCTTCTCTTGGAATTATATAGTCAAACCGCGCTAGTCTTTAAGTTACTTTTAAGTTTTTCAATTACTAACGCTGCTTTCACACTCCGTCTAACATCCGTTTTGCATCATTGTTTCGTCAATTTATCATAAAAATTTATATAATGACTAAAATATATCAAAATAACCATATTTTTGTAGAACATTCGAAGTAATCCAATAGATAGGCTTCAAAATACTTCACTAGCCAACAATTTAAAAGTATTATTTAAATATTTAATTGGAGTTACGCATTCTGATAATTAAGCCGACGATATCAAAACATATCTGGCTACGTATAGACAGTGAAGGAAATAAATTGCGAGGAAACCTGCCTATCGAGATAACCGGTGTATATAGACAAGCATGAATATACCATTTAATACTCTCTCATTCTCTAAGGAGAATCTCTGGTCGACAACAGTTGAATGACGTAATAGCATGTCGTTGAACCGTTTATTTATATTGCATTTCAGTGTTCAAGTTTATAGTTTTAATATTGAAATATACAGCTATTATTGCAAACGTAATCCATCGATAATAGCCCTCGTTCAGTTAGAAGGACATATATAATATCTTCCATATGTAATCATTGCCGTAACTCAATGGTTATAATTTATTTTTACTGTGTAAAATTTATTGGGCGAATGTTATGATCCATTAATGTGATTTGTAGGTTATGATGAATATTTAGATATTTATACGTTACAATTAAACGCTTTATCGTCACTTAAGTCTATTTACGTTGAGCAATTCTATAAGGATACGGCAATAACAATTCAGTTTGCCTAGCTAGTTTCTGAGGGTTATTTGATTATTGATTTTCGGGTATTAGGGAGCTTACTAAGACTTCGTCGAGTTAAGACAACCGGTGTACCATTGGACGAGGTTATTTTGCAAGATTTTCTTATCGGCCTAGAGAGTCAGGCGGCAGTCGCTTACTATAGAAACCAGAGTCCTATAGAATCCAAACGTGTTCCATTCAAAGTAAATAAAAGGTCTTCTTTCAGTTCTACTTCAAAAATATGCTTTAGTTTCGCTCATTAGACCGAATTCTTAAGTTATAAGATTACCAAACGAGATCAACCACTTGGATGGAATTGATGTAGTTATAAATTTATTGATATTGATGTCAAAATTTTGAGTTATATCAGAGTCTGAGACACAATACGGATTTAAATTTATTTGCGCCGTGTTTGTGCCCTATTATTATTATAATTTTTCTGGACCCACGCGGCTGAATAAAATAACCTAAGCTATATGATACTGAGAAATGGGATTCTTTTCCTGTCTGTACTCTAGCATAAGTAGTAATAAATTTGTCGCCTTTTACTGATATTTAGGTAAATATTGAGATAGCTTTACTCTTAATGATGACTGTGAGCACCGGTCACATAATAATATACTTCAAGCATATATGTTCAACCTGGACCTAATAATAAAATGTCCCAAGAGGAATCCGTATTGTACGTCGACACTTAGCGACATTACTTAATGTTTAATGATAATTATTTATTGAATAATCGAAGTTAATACGTTGATATTTATTTTATTGCTAGGTGATAAAAGTACGAGTCATATTTCTGTGTGAACGCATACGGTTAGACCGCTGGAACATTCACAATCGTTTGGCGACCTCTGTTCGAGTGCATGGAGCAATGAATGTTCCGAGATTACGGATTGAGTTCATATGAAAATAATTACAAAAATGTTTTTTCCTGTATTTATTTTGGTCTGGGTGTACGTGCCCCCAAAATGTGTATGTTAAAACATTTTCACCTAAAGTATATTATCCAACATGTAACATTCTTGGTCAATTCATTTGAATTAATAATTAAGTTTAACGTCAAGGCCTTTTCTATATATCGATTCCAAGGTTCAATGAACTAATAGAAATCAAACTCAAACTAATTATAATAAGAATAAATCTACAACGTCCCACAAATGGGCTCGCGCCGTCTATTATAGTAAACTGATACTATACCGGCTACAAATGGAGTTTTGTCATTTGTCCTAGATGAAAAGATGCGATGCACGCACCTACCGTTGCTACTAACCATATTGGTGAGTTTCTAAGGTTCCTGGCTCCCCCGTAATATTTTATATAACTTAATGACACAACCGTTATATCTCGAGACAGTCTTTTCATAATACGAAAAAACTGGGAAATCGATTGCGATGCTTGTAATGAAATTGAAATTAGCTAGGACTGTATTACTTCTTAAGTCAGTCAAAAGCATACCCTCAATTTTTATTAATTTAGACTCTATATGCCCTGACGGCAACCGTAATGTTTTCTTTAAACGACTTCTTTGTTACGCAATCGTAATGCATTCCGTAATCTGCACTTCACTCACATCAGCGTGTAATTATTAGTTTTGACCGAAATACACCGTGTAACTGCTTCGACACAGTTGAACGCAGAGATAGCATTGAAATATGTAGCTATGACTACAGATATCATTTGAATTTCTGTTTTATTGAATAGATTGCATAATCCTATATAATAGCGGTCAATCAAAGATGGATTTAAATAAATATTTTTACAATATACCGACGTTTGTATTTAGTACATTGTCTGGTGAGTTTGGAAAATCAAGTTAGCAATAAATGTTAACTTTATGACATATAGAATAAAATAGCTCTGAGCTATCTTGGAATGTTATTATTTTAAGATGAAATGTCAAATAACGAAATTACTAATGCTTTAAATAATAACAAAAGCAACATTTATAAACAGTGTCTTATACCTCTTTTTGCTGTTACTTCTTGCTTATTTCTGAAATAGCTGGATTGATTTGAATAGGATTATGTGTAAAAGGAGGTATTTAAAATTGTAATATTTTTTTTATTGTAATATTTTTTTTATATTGCCGGAACACAACACAAGGTTATTATGACAGCATACTTTTAGACCCAGGGTGGTTGACATTTAGACGGGCTTGAGCATTTGTCACGTAGCTAGGATTTTCGTCACCTTTTACGAGAAGCTGATTCCGGCCGCAGAGGTTAGTATTCTTGCTCCACCCCTGCACGGAGGGGCGGCAAGCACCGAGAAATATACGTACGCGCACTTGGTCAATATCTATCGTTTAAGATCAATTCAAAATCCTGATTAAGCCGCAGATAAGAATTGAACCTATAATCGAATGTAATTTTATTTCGATTTGTAAATATTGTAATGTAATAATGTAATACAAGTCATATAAACAAACGGTTCCGACGTAACAATTGTTAATCTCAATCATACCAGATCGTACTACTGTTATCGCGTGGAGCTATGCCAAAGTGAGCACTAACGCCCACCAAATGCATGTTGCCGCTCAATGGATCCGCAGCCATAGTGTGATTTAATATGACTTATATCTTAGTATATTAATGTTCAATGTCGAATAAGTACATAAACAATTCACATACAAGACTTGCTGAAAATAATTCGATTCTTACTAGTCGGAAGTTCAAAGAATGGATATTTAATTGCGCATGAGATAAATTTTGATTGAAAAAATACCTTTATTAAAATGCTCCGGCATCGGAAAATCTACTGCATTGTCTCCACTTATTATTATCTCTTCTATTGATAATAAGTCTGCATCAATTAAAATTTTTAATTCCATTATTTCATCAATGCCGGCGGCGCTTTGGTGTTGCAAATGTTAGGCGACGACGATCGCCTGTTATCAGGTATTAAAAAATCGAACCACTAATAGAAAAACGAATTTAACAAGGCAGAGAATGAACAGCTTACCACTTTAATATGCTGACTATGGTCTATAAAGCTATGTAAGTAATAAGTTAAGTGACAATGTGTCACCACTCTAGGATATTCTGGCAATAACCCTTATGTCCTTTTTTGAAA
This sequence comes from Malacosoma neustria, assembly GCA_963693495.1. Classification (NCBI taxonomy): domain Eukaryota; kingdom Metazoa; phylum Arthropoda; class Insecta; order Lepidoptera; family Lasiocampidae; genus Malacosoma; species Malacosoma neustria. Next base: position 8,908,624 of record OY856395.1, on the reverse strand, counting down.
TTATGCAAATTGTCCGGAATAACCGTTATTAGGTCATTATGCCACCAAGTGTTATTGGTTAAAGCGAGATACGGGACGAGCGGGTTATGTGATATAGGGTTGGCAGTTTTAACTGTACATAGGAATATTTTACATATGGCCATTTAGGTAAGTGAGTCCAATTTAATACTAGACATTTTAACATATTATAGTCTGACATAGTTTTTTTATATTGCTGTACGACAGCAGAGCGGCTGACGGCCCGCTTAGAATTTAGCAGTTACCGTCGCCTATGGGTGTTTGCAACGCCAGTGGTATCACAAATACGCTGCTGTCCCATAAGTACAGGAACTTGGGTCACTAATGCCGGAACACAACACAATGTTATTATGGCGAGATATTAAGACCAAAGGTGGTCAGCACCACGTAGCTAGGATGGGTTGTTTTGTCGACTTTTACGACAAGTCAACTCCGGCCGCAGAGGTTAGTATTCTTTCTCCGCCCGTGCACGGATAAGACATTTGACATGAAGGTCTAATATGTTTTTTTAAACGCATGATGCTGTTACCTTTTTTATATCTGGATTTCAGCAGACAGGCAAACGGCCCATCCGACAGCAGGTGGTAAACGTCGTTTATGTAAACTTACCATAAGATAGAATATGCTCCCATGCATCCGGCGCGTCTTTGTTCCTGTGGGTAATCCTTCACACATCACCTGTGTTTATTACCATTACATGGGAATTTTACACTAATTAGTCACGCTTCCCATGAGGTGGGGTGTGTCCATGACATCGACTTAAAAATGATTACATCTGCTTGCCTACCGACAAATTTTATTTACTCGTATCTGAATCGGTATACTTTTAATTTACAAATTCTGTCAAACACTACTCGCTTAAACGAATATTTTATAAAATTTACTGTATCTTCTTCTTCCTCCTGCCCTCATCCCACATTATATGGGGTCGGCACAACATGTTATATGTTGTAATAATTAGTTGTGGCTTAGTTTTTACAACCGGCCGCCTGCCTGACGTGAACCACTTTTTGGGGAAAAATCTGTCATCCCTTTTATTTAAATTATTTTTCTCGTTTCACATTGAAAGTAGGACGCGGAATTTCGAATAAGGCTTTTTATAATGAAATATGTATGTTTCGTACAGTAAAAGTACAATACAATAAATATTTAGATTCTATGCTAAGTATTACGCGCTATTATGATTTAATGTTGATCGAATATGGAACGGATGGACAGCCCTATGCAGTATGACGTCACAGGCAGTCCTGTAGTTGACAGCCAATACCGCCCCGTCACAACGTCGATAGGATGACGGCCCATATCTCGTCGAGGCCTTTGTCCAACCATGATGGTCGACGTATTGATTTTCCATTGACGTTTTAAATGCTGAACAAGCCTAATGGAATGTGGTAAAATCAGGTATCACCTTATATCTCCTAAACCTTTTGAATTTAGTGAATGCACCATTCTATACAGTTTTGGACACAAAAATCTCGTTCTTGTGTTGTCTCTGGACTGGTGTCCATATGTCAATATTAGAGAAAATCATAACAAATTTGATGACCTCTTGGAGTCGACCAAGTTTGTGTGTTTACGTATAATATTTATTTATTTTAAAAACAGGCGCTGCTATGTCTGAACCTTCGCATAATATGGTATATTATCTTTCTGATTAATAACTTCTTCCTTTACACGTTTGTTTGTTTTGGTTACCGGTTTATTTTTATCAGTTTTAATCAATACTATAATTTGATAAATTTTAATATTACAATTTTTAATCAATTAATTATACCGTATGACCTTTGTTAATCCACGAAATTAATTACAATAAAACTTTTTTTTATGTAACCGAAACGTTCGCATACAAATTTTCCAACGCACCAGGCGCGCACGCCTGGAAACTCATTAATCAAACCGCTAAACTTTAATGTTGTGAGATTTATAATGTTCGGTTCGAAGACCTTGGGATTTTCTTTAGTACCACATGGTACCTTTTGTATTACAATAGACTGGAAAAAGAATAAGCTGACGGTTTTATTTAGTATACCAAGGTTGGTTCAGAGTTCTGTGAATCATCGATATCGGACTTCTGTTATATCTCGTGTCCTTTTATAAAAATGTTTTCTCTAAGATTTCAATTTGTAGTATCTAGTAGTATTTGTATCGCTTACTCGTGGGAACACCTCAGTCGTGTAGGATATTCCCGTAAAATGTATGAAAATATTAAACCGCGCCCCTAGTAGCGAAGCGAAAAAGTATATTTTCTAAGAAATGTTTTTCTTAATCAATATGTTTATAACGAGCAAAATATATGGTTTAAATACTGTTATTGCAATTGCATATGGTCTAATTTCTTCGTGAAAGTTATACAATCTAAATATGAAAACATATTAAAATCAATATCAAAATATGAGTTCAAATTTCATAGTTTTAAAAGATGCCTTACATAAAACCATATCGTTGACTATTTCACTAAAATTATTGTAATTACATCAGTATTGGAGACATTGTTAATGAAAAGAACCATGTCTACGTATGAGTTTATTTTCGCAAATTAGAATATAGTATTTATTTTATGTATTTTCTCTGTGGCATGCCTTGGCAGAAGCCTACATCCAGTAGTGGACTTCAATAGATTGATGAAGAAGAAGATTAATATATGATTTATATATATTTTATGTAGAATAGATATCTCTTTTAGATGCCGCCTAGATACAACTATTCAATTCCATTCACCAAAAATTTTATTCTAAGTATCACAAGTATCAAAACACTTAAATCCAGCTGTGAATCTGTAATTGTTCAAATTAAAATACAAATCATGTGTAATAAACGTCGACATTAAAACAATGTTCCCTTTTCTCAATTTTGCTTTTAACATTTACAGGAACACGCTAATTTATGTCACGACATATCCAAACAGTACCAACAAACATAAAACAGTCGTTGTTCCCTTTACATATTAATTTATGATTATGGTATAATTTGCAGCAAATTCTTGAATCATTCAGAGGCTGGATACATTGTTTTTATTTCAAGTTTGTTCTAATTATCTGTATTAAAACATTTAATTGCGGTTAAGAACTGTAAAATTGTAACCGTTATGTGAAGAGCGAACTTGAAGTAGAGATCTCTCTAGAGAGAGTCTGAATGGGGACGACAAAACCTTGTCCAGTTCAATCCCTCGAAGACGCAAGTCTGCGTATTCTCTGCCAAGAAAACCCCGTTCGCACCTGCGCCACAGTTTCAAGGAACCTCTCTTTCCATCGCAAGCAGTATTGGGATCCTTGGTGTCGACATCACGAATGGTGTGCAGTTTAGGGGACAATTGGAGGGTAAAGTGAAGCTTGCCTCCAAAAAGCTAGGTGTGCTAAACCGGTCCAAGCAGTACTTCAGTCCAAGGCAACGGCTTGTGCTATACAAAGCACAGGTCAGACCGCATATGGAGTACTGCTCACATTTATGGGCTGGAGCATCCGCCTGTCAGCTCAATCCCCTAGACTCCATCCAAAGGCTCGCAGTTCGTGTTGTCGACGATCCTATACTCACAGACGATCTGGACACGCTTGGACTTCGGAGAGACTGCGTCTTTTTGCGTATTCTACCGTCTGTACAACGAGGAGTGTTCTGAAGAACTATTCATAATGGTGCCCTCGTTGTCTTTCTACCACCGCATTACCCGCCATCGGCTGGGTGTTCATCCCCATTTCCTCGAGCCTCTTCTTTCTTGTTAACGAAACGGTTCTCTAGAACGTTCATGTTGCGTACTCTCAGGATCTGGAATGAGCTTCCGGCTGAGGTTTTCTCAGCGCGGTATGATATGGGGTTCTTCAAAAAAGGTGTTATAAAATTTCTTCGAGACCGGCAGCGCGTTGGTGGTGCCTCTGGTGCTGCAAACGTCCATAGGCGACGGTAACCACCTGCCAGGGTGGGCCGTTTGCCTGTCTGCTGAACTCAAGCTATAAAAAAAAAATTTTGGTATAATTAATGAATAATAAACCATGTACCGAGGGTGAAGGAAAACATGGTGAGATCATCTGATCATGATGAAAATTACGGGTATGTATTTTTTTTATTGCTGTAGGACAGCAGACAGGCTGACAGACAGGTATGTATCCCGCCAACCCGTCTTGGACAAGCATGGCGGGTATGCTATCCGTTCTTTCTAGGCGAAAGCCAGAGCCCGGCAGTGGGAGGCTATGGAGCTGTAATTTTTTTTTTTTACATATAACTGATGCTGGAAACTTAATAAAGAAATTTGAAGAAAGGGAAATTAATTAGTTATTTTATTTCGAGGGTTGACATTGATTTGACACTGAAACGTATACAGAATTAATATTAAATACCTTTGCACATATTTTCAGCGGAAATCAAGCGAACAAAGCGATTACCAAGAATGTTTTTCACATACTTTATGTTTCAGGAAACGTTGAACAATATATCATTTTAAATTGGCATTATATGATATACTACCGGTTTCGCGGTGTGACAAAGTGTCGTACTGTACAATGTTTTTAGTTATTACACAGTAATTGATTATTGTAGTCACTACTTTTACTTTTACAATAATAATATAGTTTAAAAAACTTCAGCGGACATCCCTATTCTTTATGTCACGTTACGACGTCTGTCTCAGTATTTTAAACTTACGAAGTAACCCCGATGTGGTTTTAGTGCGTAGGTATACCAGCGACCTGCGTCTCATAACTAAGAGTGCACCGGAGGGTCAAGTCACCCCGTTGTTAGTTTCCCCCAAGCCAGAGAGATATGCGAAAAGCATTCTTATTTCAATAAAAAAATGGAACTTTGATTATCCGCCGATGTAAGACTAAAGTGCTCGGGCATATTGCCCTTCGTTTAATGACTTAAAAAGTCGAAACTATCGGTAGTAATGGTTTATAATATTGAAACCGCTCAGCATCTTTTGACTGGTATTTATCGATGATATTCTTTACGATGATAAGAGAAACTAACTAACCGATACTAAAAAGTGCCAATGGGCAGGTCAAGACCCATTGAATATACTACTACTAAAGTATGATATCCTTAGAAAGTCATGAATAACTATTATTATTCTTAGTCATGGCCTGCACAATATACTACACAATTTTACATAAAAATACTAGAAAACAAATAGCTGCCTTGTCAGTTAGTAGCTGTCTCTTCCAGACAACATTATCAGAAACACGTTAGTGTACTTCATTGCTTTTCTCCGAATCCTACTTTCTACCATTATATTATTTTGTAAGTAAAGTTGCAAAGTCTACAAATTCGTCACCGTTATATTTAGCACCAACTAAGACAATAGTCATGCGTGTATCACCTAATGTCTGACATCATCAAACGTCATTAATACACCGCACACATTTAGCGTACACGTTAACGCATATTCTATTTGTAAGCATTCGTAAAAGCTGTCGTTAGAACGGTATTGCAAACATCGAGGGGAAACATTAATTGCCTAGTATCACATTACCATTAGACTATAGAAATAGAAAAGTGTACACACGATCCTGACACTCGAAGCGCTGATGGTATACCGCGGTTTTTTATTTGGTATACCAATAATGTGCATCCATTTATCAACAGTGAAGGCGTATGGGCAGATTGTACTAGAAAGCAACACTAAAACTTGAAAAAGCGCAATGGAGTCTGCAAAAAGCATTACTTTGGTACCAAAAAATTCTTCTTCCTGTCCTTATTCCAAATTATGTGTGGTAGGCATAATATTTCTCCTTTCAATCTCCTCTATTAGTCGCCATATCATTTACAAAATCGGGCTAAACGTTCTCGAAGCAATCCCTGTATGGTATTTAAGCAAAACACAACTGAATATAGTTTGAAAACGGTTCTCTAGAACGGTCATATTGCTTACTCTCAGGATCTGGAATGAGCATCCGGTTAAGGTTTTTCAGTGCGGTACGATATGGGGTTCTTCAAAAAAGGCGTTATATAATTTCTTCGAGGCCGGCAGCGCGTTGGTAATGCCTCTGGTGCTGCAAACGTCCATAGGCGACGGTGACCACCTGCCAGGTTGGGCCATCTGCCTGTCTGCTGAAATCTATCTATAAAAAAAAGTTGAAGAAAGTGCTGTTATCTGCTAAAAGAATGCATATCACGCTAGAGATCAATATTATCATATATGTGTTTATTTATTGTGTAAGTATGTGTAAATAAATGGTATCGTTATTTTTAAAGTGTTAATCAAGCTATTAAAGTAATAAATATTTGCAAAATGTGTAGTCACAAGGAGGAATGTCTCCAACCTCATATCAAATATAATAGGCGCCATTTACACATAATGACATCATTGCAACTCATTAGAATATGCCAGTCGCACAGCTTTACGCTTACGGTCTAATGACGCAAGCTTTAGTCACCAGGATCGTAAACTGAACTAGTGATTCAACGCTAGTTATAATGTTTGCACTTGGGACTCTAGGGTCCAGGTTTTTATGATGATGCCATTCTGTGGCACCTCTATTTCATTCACTCAGCGCCATCTAGTCTTGTTTCGTCATCACGTTTGTGTTATGGGTACTAAGACTACTGATATATCACCTATTTACATATTTTCGTAAATATATTTTACATAACAGACCAAGAGTGGGTGGCATTGCGCTTGTGTTGTGGGTGCTGGAGTTGATATACTGCTTATATGGATTTCTTTTCTTAATGAATGAATATTGTGTATGGACACGGGGACGCGAGACGGGAACTAAACCCGTGACAATATTTTAATTGATTATGAACTTAATAGTATTCCTGTGTGATGAAAACTGAATGTGTGTTCATGAACTTCATTTTAAAATGTAATTAAAAACTAGTCGGATCGATGTATACTTATTTTAGTTTTAAGCATTTTTCTCTGTAAGTGAACGTAATTGTTTTGTTCTTTGAGAAATAAAAAAAAAAAACTAAAATTGGCAGTCATACGGACTGCCGATAGAAGTGAATACTTATAACTTAAAAAACTCATCTGTATTTCATTATAATAAAGTCGTAACTCGAATATATATGTATAAGTAATGCAAAGCAATCATTTCAAAATTACATTATAGAATAAGCCTTAAGTCATTGTTAACAAGGTTGGTATTACTGGAGTAAAATAACATTAGCATGTCGGTGACGCGAACCCATAAGATTTTCGCCTACCAAAAAGTGCTCAACGCGGCTAAAGAAGTTTGCACTTCAAAATATAAACCAAAAAACAACCAGGACCGTAGATGCTGCGACGTGCGAAAGCCATCACGGAGGACGTTCACTATTTTTGTATTCCTTCACCGTATGATAATTGCTTATTAATTCACATTAGACCCAAACCACTATATATAGGTAGCTATAAATAATACATACCGTTGAGGAAAAGTAATCAAAGGAAAGTGCCCTTGTCAGCACTTGACAGCGTCCAACTATACTAATATTATAAATGTAAAAGTAAATTTGTTTGTTACGCTTTAACCGCTGAATAAATTTTGATGAATTTTGAAGAAGGATACAGGATATTTTCATTTATATGGCTGAACAACGTTCTTCAGCTTTCAGCTAAAATTATAATAATTTCGTAGTATATCGCGTGGATCGTAGATTATAATGTTATTTTATACAAAGTATTTCAATACTGTTTCGATGTAAACTCATTTGACAAGGCTTGTTATATGATTTAAATCTGAACAATCCCAATATCTCACATGATAACAATTGGAAATGTACATCGAATTGTTAGTTAGCAACGGAATCAAACGGACATTAAAATAACAAACATGACAATATGTGCGTCATTTGAAATGTAAACGAATTGTGTTTTATACAATCCGCAATAATAATTTAAACGGGGAAATTCTGAAAATATTTGTTGATCGTCATAAATCGTCGGATAAATCATCTCAAATGTAAAGCTCAAGTTATTATTTACGCGGCGGTAGTTTGTGATCATTTTCTTTCACGATTTTAAATATTTTTTTTTCTTTATTCTATACAGACAGCTATGGTTGTGGCTTTTTTTATATTCTAAATAGATTACAACGAAATTATTCTTATATTTCTTAGAGCACGAGGCACATTAGTGCCTGTCTTGTTCTTGCTGCGACAAAGCCTCTTTTGGCCGTTATTTGGTAGTATACACCAGCGACCAGCGTGCAGTATTCGTGCACACGTGCAGCACAAAATTTAAAGTTATATCTAAACATATTTCATTAATTATTTTACAATTAGAAAAATATAGCTCGGATATATTTATTTTAGTAATAGGCGGATGAAGTCTCCGGAAAAGCTAGTAGTTTAACACGTTCATTGCCAATTATGTCACGTCCGAGTTAATTCCGGCCATCACAATTCCCGCTCTGAAATATTCTGACCTCTCATATATTAATTTTACACAATTAACATTAATTGTCCTTATCGTCACGTCCGCGGTAATATTTTGTTACTCAATGACTGAGTATGTGCATTTTCTGTGTGTCACTCATCGTACCTTAACATTAATATTTTGTAACAAATCCCTTTGAATTTATTGCAAAATATGTTAAAATTGATGAAAACTAGTATTAGTTTATAGATTAGCTAGACCTAAACTGATGAAAATTAAAAGAATAGATAGAACGATGTTTACATAATTATTTTACATAACTAGCTGACCCGGCAAACGTTGTTCTGCCATATAAATAATTAACGCCCCCGCAACCCCTCTTGGGGGTGAAATTTCGTAAAATCCGTTCTTAGCTGACCTCTACTCGGTGAAAAGAATATTCCTACCAAATTTCAAGTCTTTAGCTCTAATGGTTTCAGTGATATCGTGATGAGTGACTATATACGTGGAAATCTCTTATGTATATATACCTAGTCAGGTCATAAGTAATTGTCACACAGTAAAAACTTTTCTTTTAGAATGCTGGCCACAAAAAAGTTTATTGAATTCGAATTTCGAATTGTTCATGAAAATAAAAATGTATACTTTTAGAATTTTACTCATTTTTAAATATGGAGTGGACGCTTAAAGAAGACCGTGTTGCAGTTATTGCGTTGCATCGTTGCGGTTACGCGCCAATTCAAATTTTTAACATACTGAAAAATTTGAATATTACCAAAAGATTCGTTTATCGTACCATCAAACGATACAATGAAGACTCTAGTGTAGATGACAGGTCAAGAAGTGGTCGCCATCGGTCTGTTAGGACTCCAGCAGTGATAAAAGCTGTGAAGGCACGAATTCAAAGAAATCCCAAACGTAAGCAGAAACTGTTGGCCCTTCAGATGGGGTTAAGCAGAACCACGGTGAAAAGGGTGTTAAATGAAGACTTAGGGCTTCGGGCATATCGAAGAAAAACAGGACATCGTTTGAATGCTCGTCTAATGGACCTGAGACTGAAGAGATGCCGTGCTTTGTTGAAACGGAACGCGGGAAAAAAATATCGGTAAATTCTTTTTTCGGATGAAAAAATGTTTACCGTAGAAGAGAGCTACAACAATAAGGTGTACGCACACAGTAGTGAAGAAGCGAGCAACCGTATTCCGCGTGTCCAACGAGGTCATTTTCCATCCTCGCTCATGGTTTGGTTGGGAGTTTCTTATTGGGGCTTAACAGAGGTACATTTTTGTGAGAAAGGTGTAAAAACGAATGCTGTTGTGTATCAAAATACAGTCCTGACGAACCTTGTGGAACCTGTTTCTCATACCATGTTCAATAACAGGCACTGGGTATTCCAACAAGATTCGGCGCCAGCTCATAGAGCGAAGAGCACACAAGACTGGCTGGCGGCGCGTGAAATCGACTTCATCCGGCACGAAGACTGGCCCTCCTCCAGTCCAGATTTGAATCCGTTAGATTACAAGATATGGCAACACTTGGAGGAAAAGGCGTGCTCAAAGCCTCATCCCAATTCGGAGTCACTCAAGACATCCTTGATTAAGGCAGCCGCCGATATTGACATGGACCTCGTTCGTGCTGCGATAGACGACTGGCCGCGCAGATTGAAGGCCTGTATTCAAAATCACGGAGGTCATTTTGAATAAACTTTAATGTCATAAGAATATATGTTTTGTTAAGTTCATTTTGGTATATGAATGGTTACATAATGAATAAACTTGTTACAATTATTTTACATTAAACATGTGACAGAATTTATGACCTGACTAGGTATATATATCTATATATATAATCTATATTATGACAATGACAGAGCAGAGTAAGTGACAGCTATAACAACCACAGATAATATATGACATGTGGATGCGTTCATATTTCAACAAAAATGAATATACAGTGACAATTCATGCAACGCTATCTAGTCCCCAAATTAAGCAGCAGAGCGCCTGTGTTATGGCTAGTAGACAACTGATATACTACTTATATACCTACTTCCATAAACAATTAATATACATATTTTACGTAAACAAACAGACACAGAGTGAAATCGAACCCGTTTTGCAATTTAGAATTAAAAATTATGCATATTCTTTAAATGACTGACGGAGTAGATCCATCTTCTGTTTTAAAAGAATCGTCCAACAGTAGACTTGTAAGTTTATGATATATATTTTTTCGAAACATATCAACACATGATGACAAAATAATATTGTAACTTCTTATAATAAGAGACAAGAAACAAAAGCCTCACGAATGCTCTGCCAGGCTTAGGTAAGAATCAGTCACAATAAGGCTTGACGTAGTAAAATTTGATACGCGTGACAATAAACTGACTGTCAGGTATGCCAAATTGAAAAGTGGATTATAAAAAGGTTGCAAATTAACCCCGGGATAGAAGTGAAAGCTTGTAGTGACCGCGTTTTAAAACTACAATGAATCGATTAAGGTCAGCTTATGTAATAGAATCATCATCATCATCTCAGCGTTCATCCCGGTTGCAACCCAAACTTGCGTTTCGGTGCCCGAGGTCCGCTTTCCGACTTTTTCTACTCCACTTCGCACGGTCTTCAGCATCCCTGGTAGTGAGCCCATTGGCACGCATATCACCCTTTACGACGTCAAGCCAGCACTTTTTGGATATTTAATAGAATAAATAACCTTAATAATATTTCTATAACATTTCCAAACAAAACCTCCCAAATTCTATAACACAAAAGAACAAAGCCAAGACAACACAAATTACATACATATAACAACAATACGTAATACGATAACTAGGGGACACACACTGTACGAGGGCGGGGGGACTATTAGACTAAATAAAAGACGCCCTGGCGGTATCTCGGACTTTGCAAATAAACCGGTATTTATGCTTAGCCGACACAAAGGCGACACTTTCCATCAGGGTTGTTACGTTCGAGGTTATGCATTTTTACTTTTAAAACTTAAACCTGGAAAAATCCCGATGCCTCTAACCAGCCTTAGCACGTTAATCAATACATTCAAATTTTTGCAAGGATTAGCTTATTTTGGGTATATATACACTATGATGTCATGATTAATGAAAACTAAATTTTAGGGATTTTTAGTCCATTAATCTTGATTTCTAATTTTATATTGGAATAAAATGAGTCTACGAAGCTCTTAAGTCATATTCTTAAAATTGAAACTTATTTATATAAGATTTTTTTGACTATTTTAGGATGGCCAGCGAACATATGATACATACTAAAGCATACATAAAAAATTCGTTTAAGTATAAGTTAAGGGATGTTCGTCAAATGGAAAAACAGCCTACGTTAATAATAATATTAATCTACAAGGATTCTATGTTATTATGTCTTAGATGTGCATGGTCGTTCACTGATATGTGAAGAACCGTAATTAACTGGAAAAACCGGTTCAACATGAATACCATAAGTTATGATCGCCTTACTAATATACGCAAAAAATAATATCCAAGACATACCATAGATTGTTATAATCTGATTACAAGCCAGCCCTAACATTAGGGTGGCCTTTTCTCCAAATCAATTTTCACGATAACGCCACAATCCACCCCCGTCCCCCTGCCACCCGCTTGGTAACACGAATACTTCCACTTCCGCCACTTATGTGCCCCTGTCTTCGCGATTGCCTGATACATGAACATTGTGTTGTTTTTTTTTCTCTAACATGTTTGTTATAACTAGACGACTTATGTGGCGTAACGGATAACGCGCTTCGGTACGCTTGCGAAGGTCACGGGTTCAATTCCCGTCTGGCTTCTGGGTGTTTAGGTATATGTAATATGTATTTATTTACAAAACAAAATATATAAGTAGTATATCAGTACAAGTGGTTTTTTTTTCACAAAATAAATTTTTATTTTTTATAATAATATATTATATAATACTTTGATAAAATGTACGTATTTATCCCTTTGTATTGTTGGGAAATGGACTAAAATTATTACCGAATGGTACTCGAGAGAAAACAAAAGAAGTAGATGAAGGCAATTTAAACGTTGAGAAGATGATTTTAAGAAGTTAGAATGCCCAGAATTGCTACTTATTGCAAAAATCGAATAAATTGGAAAGCCTTAGCCTTTTTCGAAACACAAGCTGTTGTAGATAGAGGATGTGTAACCGATTGTCGAGAAAAAAAAGTTTTTGTTTATATTTTCTAAAAAAAAAAACTATTGTTAAAAAAACAGCAATAAGGACTTGTTCACTTCAAATGCTTCCATTCGTTTAATGAAAACAGAGGTCAACTCTGCGAAGGCCTTTTGATTGGCATCCATTGTCTAACACAGACATTTTGCGATTAATGTTGTAACCGAACGATTGAATACTAGAATAAAATAGGAGAAAACTGGCAGGTGAATTAAACTAGCTTGTCCACATTTACACAGTGATTCATTGTTAAAACGATAAACTTGTATAATAAACACAAAGAGCACTTTATTTGCGTGTTATCTATTTCACACCTACCCGCATAATGTGTGACTTATTTTATTTTTATATCAAGAAGATATTTGTCGCTTTGCTGCTACATACAAACTACTGACAAAGTCATAAACAAGAAGAAGTTATCATCAGTAGTTTTCGTAGTAGTTCAAAATATTTTAATGATTTTAATAATTATGTTTCATATGTTTGATTGCGTGATAATTTACCTCTGTGATATGCATTTGAATTGTACTAATTTAATATAGAATAGCTAAATTGCTCTAGACTGTAGAAATACCCTGCGAGCTCGCATCGTTCGCAATTATTTTCACGCCTTTTCCAAATTGGACGAGATAGCTGTTAGATTTTCTGCTGCGTAGCACGGTGTTTTGGTATACTGTGTATGTAAATGAATTCATGTCCTACTGTGTTTAATTTACCGCAAACCCTTTGTGCGTGGTTACGAAAAACCAACACTGATTGGAGAGAGCAATGAAACGTGTAACCAATCGTGTTTTACGTCTTACGCATATTTTTCTATATAGGTGCTAATATGTTTTTACCATTAGCGTTTGCTAAACCCCACGTTATTTGATGACGACAGGCTGACCCCCGGCCGCAGAGGTTAGTATTCTTTCTCCGTCCCTGCACGTATAAAAATAATGAATAATTATTATAGAACCATATATATATACATATATTCAATAATAGTTTATTTCTATTTCTTTTTTAATATGTATGTATTTGACCACTATACAGTGATGTGGTGTAGGATAAACACGTTTATCCATGAGACTCGTATCTTAATATGTCAAACTTGTACGATTTAGGGAAAAACCATCTTTAACAGTGCGTATGCTAATAAAGATGGTAGATTTAAAACGTTTCGTACTTAAATAATATATTTATTTATATATAGTAGTATAAAAGCTTAATTATTTCAAATATTATGGCCTTATTCTATGATTGCAATCACAGCACACGTATTCCGGAGTCCCTTTATAAAATAAATGTTAATTCTTTATAGTCCATCGTTATTTTTATTCTTTGTTTTCGCCTAGTCCTCGTAAATGCCCCACGTTTATTACTCGACTGGAATCCACCAATCATGTCTTATCAGGTTTATTTACAGCTTTATAGGTGATGATTTACGGTCGACAGCATTCAACGGGTATTTCCATTACGTCCCGATACGCCTTACGCACTCTTTGCTAGCTTTTACGTGCACGTTCCGTAGTGCCTATATTAGTACATTGATATCAAGTATTTATGCCTCAATCTTCTAGGTATCGTCTACCTAGAAAGGTAGAATATACTGAATAGAAATTCAGTATATGTATATTTCCAAGTTAGCCTATAAATAATAGTACGTTATTTCATGAGAGTTGTTTTCAAAGAAAGTCCACCTGGCCAAAAAACTTACTTAAGATAATACTAATTCTGTCTGAGTTAAATTTCTATTAATATTCTCTATGCAATGTTTGCAACTCCCCCGCAACTCAACTTTTATTATCCTAGAACAAAAAGTAGCTTTTAAAAAACTATAAAACTCTTTCTGAATACAAACACATAATACAAACGAGTAGATCAGTTGTACAATAAATAATTACATTACGTAACGTTTATTTCGCTCGTTCGTAACATCGATTTTGCAATAATATATTTGGCAATGTTAAGAACCTGCACTCATATAGTGTAATGATTGAATGCAACAACGACTGCCGGTCGGTCCATTAGGCAAAAGCAGGAAACATAAACTGTATACCTAAACTCACGCTCAAACAGAAACAAACCAGGTACCAAACGGTTTATGATTGAACGGCCCACAGGTATTTTCGTGCATAATATTAATGCTAAGATTAAAATAAACCTATAGGTCTGTTCAGACGGGCGACTATTTAATCGCGGCGCGTTGTTTCATTCACATTCAGCCATTCACTCGTTTAGGGTTACTTTGAAATTGAAATCAAATGGCATTTGCAATTTAAATCATACTTAATACTGTACAGACGATAATAGCCTTTCTTTCTTTTGGGAGATATTTAACTATATAGGACGTGATGTCAAGGCCAAGACCGTTGTCCTTGCGGACTGCGTGTCGTTCTTGTCGAGATTAATATTGCATTATAACCACGTATTATCAAGGATAATGGAATCAATAACGTTAGAAATATATCATCCGTTCTTATAATTAATCATTATGGGCTGAAGACTGTGAATTGTTTGTAGCTGTAAAAAGAAATCAGGTGGAACTTAGTAATCGAATACAGCTTAAGTATTATAGTATACTTTAAGTAAAAATTACTGCAATTTTCCAAACGATGGAAAATAAAAATTTACGTGTACATTTTATAATTTATCATACAAACGAGTCGTGTGCACATGACCTTAGGGCCGAACGAAAGACGGACTGCGAAACGTCTAAACCAAATAACCAATACGTTACCAACGCGAGCGTTACACAAGATACATTATCGAGGTGCTTCATCATTTTATTTACAGATGTTCCAGGTTAATGTGGTGTGTTAGGTAAACTGTAGAAAACAATCGGGTTTACTTTTGAATTGTTTATAAATAGATGAGAGTAGGTATCATCTCAGTGCTGGGAATAAGAATAGTGCCTGAAAATGCGACAAAACAACCCTAGCTCAGTGTTAGGGCTTTAAGCCCGTCTGTACTACACTCCTGGTCTCTGATTATGCCGCCATAATGACCTTTTGTTGTGTTCCAGCTTAAGTAGCCCAGGTTAGTTCTCAAACCCAGACGACAGAGTGTTAACGATGCAACTAAGGTCACAAACATCCATATGCGACGGTAATTGCTTTGACTGCTTTTACTCAGCAATAAAAAAAAGATATAAGTTGGGGTTTATGAGCTTGTAATTGACCAGAACTACCACAAAATTTTAATCTCATGACATTTTTTTATAATTATTGCACTACGTTACACTACATATTTATAAATATGTAGTGTTAATAAACTCCATTCCAGAAGTTGGTAGCCAACCTTCACTAGTTGGAGAGGCACTTGAAGAAGAAGAAGAAGTTAATAAACTAGCCTGTGGAACTAGCAAAAGAATCGATCAACGCTTTAGCTTTGACGACAGTGACCTCGCGATAGCTTTCCAAACCGTCTGTAGCGAACGCTCCCGTACTATTTCAAGCAGACCAACGCTACACTCTCCGGACAATGAAGCGCGTAAGTTAGAATGAGTTGAAACATTCACAAATAACCTAAGCGGGAAAGAGATGAAGAGATCGGGCGTCACGCAGGGAGCACGCATAGTTCCCGCACCGTTCTATTTCTGTTCGTCGCGAAACATGTCTCGGAATTCGTTTCTGTGTCTGGGAACATTAGAAAATCATGTGACTAATGATTTAATGATCCACGAGCTAAAACAAGGATTAACATTAGGCACAATATATATCGAGTTGTGCCAGCCACGGGTCGAGGTCACTTCCAAAATGTTAGTTCATTGCATGAAATCAGTTCGGTATATATTACAGATAAATGTTTTATAAATCAACTAATATAGTAAACTAATCAATGAATAACATTTATTTATATTGTTATATTGACCTCTGAAATGCAATAAATATGCTGGGATAAGTCACACAGCGCTTGAAGAGTAGAACGCTCGTGTTATGGGTTCTAGACAACGAATGTATTTAATTTATGTAAGTAAATACATAGATACATATAATTACGGCTCTTTCCCGTAGGGGAAGGCAGAGACCACTTCTTTCCACTTGCTACGATCCTTACATACTTGTTTCGCTTCGTCCACTTTCATTATTCCCTTCATACATGCCCTTCGGTTTAGGGTACTCGTGACCTGGTCTTTTTTCAAGACGTCCCTGATTTGATCTCGAAACGTCCGCCTAGGTCTACCCCTTCCAACACTTTCATTCACACTCGCCTTATACACTTTTTTCGTCAATCGTTCTTCATTCATTCTCTCGACATGGCCAAACCATCTCAGCATACCTTTCTCAATTTTTGTCACTGCATCTTCTTTCAGACCACATCGTTTCCTTATCTCACTATTTGTTATCCTATCACTCCTATCATACTTCTTAACGCTCTCATCTCTAAAATAAATGTAATATATATATAGACACACCCAGGGTGATATATATATTATATAACACCTAGACCAGGAATGGGAATCGGACCGCGACCCCCGCAGGCGCCCGGAAAAGTGCGAAAGCCGTTGCATGGAGGTTGTTAAGTTAAATTAAATCAATTTATTTGCTGAAATGACGTCAAATTACGTTATATGTTAAAATCTATAAACTAAAGCTTCATAATCGGTTCATATAAACGTTATTCGCAAACTTGTCACTTAACACTATGTTTGTTCACATTAAATTAAGTATACTCCATTTATTATGGAGGTTAAAGACACGTTGTTAAATAAAGAAGCAAAGCTCACACTAGTAGCAATAATAGGGTGCAATTTGCCGACATCCCCTTCAGGGTCGTCCGAGTAATTGCCAAGGCCATTGTTGTCGCCCTGAAGTAATCTCGTGTACCCTGTAACAAATGGTAGTGTATAGTGTTGAAAAATTTAATCAAATACCCGGACAATTGCGGGACTCGTTGAATAAAGTGATGTATTTATCAACTTACCCTCAATTTGTATTTTCTACGTATTTATATGGCATAATATACTTATAATTATAATGCCATATAAATAAAAAAGTACCCTATGTTCTTCTCCAAGGTCCAATCTATCTCTATGCCGAAATTCAACAAAATTGGTTCAGATGTTTGCCCGTGAAAACGTAACAGACAGATAGAGTTACTTTCACATTTATAATATTAGTATGGATAGTGATATATTCAAACAAACATACACCGTATCACATACATCAGAAATGAGGAGATTCGCAGGAGAACCAAAGTAACCGACATAGCCCGGATGATTGCAAAACTGAAGTGGCAGTGGGCTGGGCACATAGTTTGAAGGACTGATGGCCGTTGGGGCAGAAAAGTCCTCGAATGGCGACCGCGTACCGGAAGACGCAATGTTGGTAGGCCCCCCACAAGATGGACCGATGATCTGGTCAAGATCGCCGGAATAGGTTGGATGAGGGCAGCGGAGGACCGATCATCGTGGAGATCTTTGGGGGAGGCCTTTGTCCAGCAGTGGGCGTCTTTCGGCTGAAATGATGATGATGATGATACACCGTATGACTTATGTGTAAATAAATCAATATGCTTTGACAGTTCACATAACGCCATCTAATCCCAAAGTAAGCGGCAGAGCGCTTGACTTATGGGTCCTAGACAACTGATGTAGTACTTTAATACTTAATTTCCTTTATATTTATTATACATAAACACCTAGACCTGGGACGGGAATTGAGCCGTGCCCCTCGCAGGCGTCTCGACAAGCATAAACCATTGCACAAACGATTGCGATCTTTAGTTATGTACAATAATTATAACTTAACACGTTAATACAATATTTTTTTGTAAATAATGCGTTAATTTAACCGGTACTTGTGATGTTTCACTTTAGTTCTATAGGTAATGTCATAGGTACTGCAAGTAATGTTACGTAGTAAAGATAGTTTAATTTCATTTAACAACAACACCTAGAACGAACATAAAGTTCTGTCATTTTCACCGTGAAGTTGACAGTATAGTATTAAAAACTTTTTTTATTGCCGACGAACAGCTGACTCATGTTAAGCACTTACGGCGGTTGAGTGTTGTTTCCGACGCCAGGTACATCGCTAACACGCTGTTGTCGGCGTAGGGAACTGAAAACTCGGTCACTTATTCCGGAACACATTTATATTGGACTAGAGGTTGTTGCCATCCAAACGGGCGTGGAGCCCTACCATCTAGCTAGAGTATATTTTTTCGCTTATTACGACAGGCCGCCCCCGGCCGAAGGGGTAGTATTCTCATGCCCTTGAACGGAGAGTGGTTTTCAATTAGCGGTTAGAATAGCGAAACCAGTATCCCCGGTATACTCGCATTAAATTTATACGCACATCATGCTAAGTGAATTTGTTTGAATATTGTATGTACGTTGTTTTTATGCGCTTCAATGACCAGCAATAAGGAAATGTATGATATGTGATATGCATTCAATAAAAGATTCAACAAGTTCGTAATATTCCGCTTTAACTACTAAAAATATATAATCGGTATTATTGTTTCATATTTTCCTGCTTTGCTTTGTATTGAAATCTTATTATTTTTACGCTATAAAATTATGGCTAGTTAGTTATAGCTAGTCGCTAACTATGGGCCTTATGAGAAAGCTCATGGTCGCTCAGAGGGCAATGGAGAGGGCTATGCTCGGAGTTTCCCTGCGAGATCGAATCAGAAATGATGAGATTCGCAGGAGAACCAAGTAACCGACATAGCCCGGATGATTGCAAAATTGAAGTGGCAGTGGGCTGGGCACATAGCTCGAAGGACTGATGGCCGTTGGGGCAGAAAAGTCCTCGAATGGCGACCGCGTACCGGAAGACGCAATGTTGGTAGGCCCCCCACAAGATGGACGGATGATCTGGTCAAGATCTCCAGAATAGGTTGGATGAGGGCAGCGCAGGACCGATCATCGTGGAGATCTTTGGGGGAGGCCTTTGTCCAGCAGTGGGCGTCTTCCGGCTGAAATGATGATGATGAATTTAATGCTATTCCATTTAACAAAAATATTGGTCGCAGTGGCTAATGTTTACGACACCGTAGGAAGTGAGGTGTTCTATTCTACTCACAGGATTCGATCACACGTCCTACTTAGAGTCTCTACCAACATAAATGTTATAATATGTAACATATTTTATACTAGCTCACCCGGCATACATTGTTTTGCCATATAAATTACAAAAAAAAAACACAACTTAATTACGTTTACACTTATTTTATCCCTTCAAGTTTTATATTCGCAACAAAAAGCAGCCTATGCCCTTCTCCAAGGTTTAATCTATCTCTATACTAAAATTCATCAAAATTGGTTCAGCGGCTTAAGCCTGAAAACGTAACAGACGGACAGTTACATTCACAATTACGTACAATATTAGTATGGATATAACTGTATCTAGTTCCAAGAACAACGTGTAAATATACTATAAAAGAGGTGAAATATATGAAATCTACCGTGCATGGATGGAAAATCCTCCACGTAATACTGATTAATGTGCCCAAGTTATCTCCCAGGCGTGCAATTTTTCTACCGTCCGCGGTACTATCGCATTGGGAGTAGTACCCGCTAAACGGTACACATTTACGGCTAACGGCGTACACAGCCGTTCGTTTTGTGTGATCAACGTGGCTTGATTTATTAGTCTACCCTCTGCGGCTTTACAATGTTTAATTTCGATAATTTTATGAAACATATTTGAACTAAAACAATAATGTAATGAATTTTAGTAATTCAACTATAGTAATTCATGTATTTCATACAAAATGGATAAATTTATATGATATATTCTTTGTTTGCGTATTAGAACTATAAGTTATACTTGTTAAAATCTCTTTACCTTAACTTCGTATTATGAAATTTGCAAAGGGCATCCACAAGCCTCGTATAATAAACGGTACAACCGAAGCATAAATAATAATTTGATTACGCCAATAAATGCTATCTGATTTGTAAGTTGTCGTTGTCATTCATTCGTCATTCAAAACATTTTGGTGGGTCTTCTTCCCACAGTCTGTTTTGGGGTGTTTCGGGAGCTCGAGTTACTCTTTGCCTCGTCGTTAACTCTGTGGGCAATGACCCCGAGAAAGCGTGGCTTCATTGCAGCGCTTGATGATCTCAAATATTATATTTTATAATTCCTCTGACTGGGTCATCTATGTATTACATTTTTCGTTACGCATTCTTCATTGTAGTATATATGTTTCGTGTAAAGTATAAATAATAATATATATTTAATGATATAATACTTTCACCTAAATAATATAAATGGATCAACAACCCCAGATTAAAATTATTGCACACTACTCGATGACTTTTACTTTAATTTTCTAATAGTTTTACGATTTGTCAAGAACACATTAACATGTACATTCTACATTTACTTGGCTAATACCGAGCACAAGAAAAATTTAACATTGAAATATTTTTATATTAAGGTATATTTCCCTTAAAGCTGGCCGTTCAAAATTATTTCATAGCGACTTCTGGTTGTTACTCAAACTGTTCAAACTCGAGGCACGAATCACATTTCTCAAAAAAAAAACAATCTTGCATAAATTACCTTTTTCATTAATGTAATAAATTAATTTTTAAAGTTCTATTTTTAATATATTTTATATTTTCCGTCGTTGACACAATTTTTGTATATTACTTTTAAGTGGAAACTTCATTGAATTGTTATTTGTATGTGATCTTTATATTGTGGGTCATTATAATAAATACAAATAAATAAACCTCGAAAGAATAAACTTGCTGCACCACCTGCAATTTTTTTGTTGTTGTTGGATGCATCAACCGGTGGTAAAATCAAACTCAGTCTAAATGACTTTATCAACAATCTCATTTATTTTATGCGTTACACAAAGGTCAAATTACATTGAACACGTTAAGTTATAATAACCTCGAAATATTATACAACAAATTTGTATATATTATATAAATGGTAAGTTCACGTGTCACGTGCCTTTAGCCAGCCTAATTAAGGGGAAACGGACAATAATAGCTATTATAGTAACAACAACACGCACTCAACATTAACATTATACTAATTTGTTGCGAGTAAACAAAGTTGAAAAATAACAAACACATCAGTCCTAAAGCCGAATTATACACGAAAATAAATATTTTAACATAACTTCTTCTTAGTAAATATGCCGATCGTGGGTTAATCAAGCGATTCTCGAAAAAACTTGTGTCTCTGTTAACAAGCCTCCTTCACTCGGAATTAAGAAAGAAAACGTCGTAATTAAAATGAAAACAATCATCAAAACAGCGATTACGAGTATTAGCATTATATCTGAACGGTTTTCAAATTTTTTAATCCGCTGAACTTCTTTTATTAGCGAAAAATTTAATATTTGGATTTATTTAATATGAGTGCTGCGAATATGAAAAGAAAATTTTTTTAATCATATTTAAATTCTATTTAATTTGTAATTGGAATTTAGCAACTCATATTTATGCATTGATTTAGCTGTTAGTTTTCCTAGCATTTGGACTAGATTATACGACATATAGACACATAACACCGCTACTTTCGGACAAAATGTAATAAAAAAAAGTTTATATAAAATAGAAATTTAAATCTTAGTTCATTAACATTTTCTATTATAATTTTGATTTTCTCCGACTAATCCGCACCATTAAATATTAAGATAGCAACATCGGCGTTAATAAAACAAACAAAGCGTTTCCAAAACTTAATTACGTCTACAAGAATCCCCCCGGAGCTCGGTAATCTCTCGTTAACAATGAAAAATCCGGCGATTTTCACGGTAATTTGAGTGTTGAAATATAAGCAATGAATATTAATGTTTTCCAAGAAATACTTTTAACTCTTCAGGTAAACATCGGCCAAGTCTAGGTCGGTAACAAAGGCGGTGACGTCATTGCCGGCCAACCGGTCTATTCTTAATGTTATCCTAAATTATATCGTCATAAATATCTCATGTCGTAAATAGCTGAAATTGGCTCGTCTACGTGAAATTGTTTTAAAAATAACTTGCTATAATATTATATTCACTCGGTGACGTTTTTGACGTCATGAATATACATTCAGTATGTCATCTTTAACTTTATGATTTCGATCCATTTTAAAAGTTATCCCATTACTAGGACATTCAATTTAAGTAGCTATTAATTTTAATTTAGCATGCAATGCTAAACAACAATTAAATATCCAAACGTATATAATAAATGGAAATTTCTAAACATATTACGTTCGTGTTATTGTTAATATACTTTAGACAGGTGTGGAAATCTCCAGGGTGGTATACCTAATAATTAAATTACTTTACGGTATTGGCAAAGCCACCACCCGTCTGTCGGTCAAAACACTAAGCGATAAAAGAAAGCGGCATTTTGTAGTGAGTAGGTCCTAAAGTCACATACCCCCCGTAATCTCGCAAAATGAATCTTTCCTTTAAAAAAAGCTGACAAATCCTTTTAAATTTGTATCTTTTAGGGTGCCTTCAAATTAGCCGCAAAGTGTCGCGCTGCAGCAGCGCGGCTGCAGCGCTGCGGCCGCGCTGCTGTCGCTTGATTAGAGTATCGTAGTGTTGTACCTATATTTATTTTCACGATGGACTCTGACGAAGAAACACTTTTAGTGCTACTATTAAAAAGAAAAGGAAACGCTCTTAGTGTTACTATTAAAACGAAAAAGGAGGTTCAACAAAGAAAAGAAAACCTAAGAAAACCTTGCCGTTATTTTGTGTAAGTCAACGAACTGAATTTGATAAAGTAAAGGACTACTGTGACAAAAAGTTTCAGGACTACTGTGACAAAAAGTTTCAGGACTACTCTTAAGTAGTCCTTAGTAATAAATCTTAATTATCAAGAAAACAATTCTACGAATTACTTCTCTGTTTAGAACAATATATTGGAAAACAAAATACAACATTACAATATACAAAATTCTTCAACCTGATTTTCGTTCATGTTACAAAAATTACGTGTGTACCGTCACTAGTCGATCGATGAACTGATGCGCGGCCGCAGCGCGGCTGCAGCGCTGCAGTCGCGCGTTATTGATTTTTAGGGATTTAGAAAACAGCGCGGCGGCAGCGCGACACTTTGCAGCTAATTTGAAGGCGCCCTTAACAAAAATATAAATGTCAGAAGATTTGAAATGTCATCACGGCTTATGAACTAGCGATACGGTTAACTCTTACACATAAACCTCTCCAAGATTAGGCTATAATTTTATTCTCCCTTCTTAGTTTTCTCCAACAATATTTTAGAATGCTTAGGTCGATGTGTTTGAGCATTGCAGTGTATGATGAAATCTAAAGTGTGGATTAATTACAATAAATATAGCGGTCATGTAATAGAAACGTAGCCTGCACTCAGAATTTTCATCAACAACCATGCGTTAGTTAATTACGTCTTTATATTAATCAATTAGCTGACCCGGCAAACGTTGTTCTGCCATATAAATTAAAAAATAAACTATGTTCTTCTCCAAGGTACAATCTATCTCTGTTACCGAAATTCATCAAAATGAAAACATAACAGATAGAGTTACATTCATATATATAACACTAGTTTACAGTACATCTGTTGCCGACGAAATTTTGGCTGTTGCTGATTACATATGATATGCTATTTCCAAAAATATAATTAGAAAAATTTTATCAGCTCTAGTTTCTGAGTTTCAGCTATGTAAGTAAAAAAATAGAAAAAGACTGTATTTACTAAGAAAAAATTTACTAAAAATCATAATTAATCATTGATTTCTAAAAAAACTTCGTTTTAAAGCCCTTCTCTGATATGTAGACTTTGGAAAATGGCGTATCAGAGACCAACAATAGTCAGACATCATATTCGTATCTCAGAAACCCAGATAGCGCTCTTCCATGACGCGTAAGTTCTGATGCATACGCTCTCCCTGCTCTTCGCTCATATCTCCTAAATTTTCCGGAAACCTGTTCAAGTGACTATGGAGGAAGTGGAGTTTTATGCTCATATTGCACCCCATATTTTTTAATTGTAGCGAAAGGTCTTCTACAAGTTCAGTAGAATTGTCAGATTTGTTATTTCCGAGATAATTCTGCAAATTTTTTCTTTCAGTCTTGATGCTAACAATTCTGAAGCTTGTTTAGAGAGTCAAATCTCTTACAAGATCATCTAACTCATTTTGGGAAAAGCATTTTGGCTCATTTGACCTTCAAAATCAGCATCATTTTGTGATGAGCTTGGTCCTTCAATGACTTGTTCTAAGGGTTCAGATATATTTTTAGGCACTGAAGAGTCAGCTAAACGATGCACTGGACGTTGAACACAACTAGTACTTGGGTAGTGCCATTTAGCTCGATTTTTAGTGTTTAAACCGTTTACGTTTACACTACAAGAATAACAGTCTTCGAGATGATTTCGTGGTTCGCGCCAAAAGTCGGTGTTTCAAATTTAAAAGCGCTTCTTTTACAACTTTTCCATAATCTTAAATATTCCACACACGATTTACAAACACAATTGAGAGCCCAAGACTTCTCATTTTTATCCAAGAGGATCCCAAAATACTCAAAATAGATACTTTTCACCAACTCTAATATAACTTTTCTATAATTGTTAAACACATATTCTCCGCAAAAATGATTTTGATCGTTGGCTTCAGCATCCCTGGTAGTGAGCCCATTGGCACGCATATCACCCTTTACGACGTCCTGCCAGCACTTTTTGAGTCTACCCCTCCTGCCGGAGCCCGGCGAAGGCGGCATGGCCAGACATTTGTTTCCCACGTAAGCACCTGGTGCACTTCGATATTTGTGTAAAATGTGGTCAAAAATTAAGCCGAACAAAACGAATTACAGGGCTAAACTACATAAAAATCAAGTGAAGCACAAATTAACATCAAAAGGGAAAATTAAAAAAAATATATTATTAATATTGTATTCTTCTTTAAATCAAGCCAATCAAAACATTCTATTAAAACCTACCAAAATCTCTATATTAAATTGAACTTTCAATATTAGGCGTGATTGCTCTTAACTTACCGTGATGAATAAACACTTCTCAAAAACTCTTTTTATAATTTAAATGAAACTACACGAAATTATAAATTAATTATTTATCAACGTATCCATCTGTGTTAAACTATATTAGTGCAGCGCGCATTCTGTAAATCGCTGACAGCTATGTCAAAAAACTGACAGTTATGTAAAATTATATAATATAGATTAATATTGTCGTTAATTTTTCTTCAATTTTCTTGAATTTTCTAATGTTCCGCTCCACTCTCTTATTTTTTTCTTCCATACGAACCTTTTCCTAACATTAATAAATACAACAAATAAAGAATTAGCGAAATTGTTCCATCCCTTCACGCGTGATGCGATGACCAAGGGAAATTAGAGATTAATTTTTATAAGTATATTAATCAATTATAAGTTATTCAACCTATCTCTTACATAATTTACACGTACGATTCATTAATCTCTTACCTCTATTAGATTTTTTACTAAAAATGTTACTACATTATTTTTCATGTAAATTAAGATGGTTACTCTCTGACAAAATAATATTTTAGGTATATTGACCTCCAACTTCAACTTCAGTTCAACATCATTATCTGTCATAAAACAAGCTACCTTAACATTTAATTTGTCAGATACTGAGCTGATCTGACCCATCTCTATCGGACCTCTAAATTGGATCAAACGATCCGATACTGTCAGAGTCCGGTGCACTGCATTCGACCTAAATCAACCAGCTAAATCAATTAACCCGCATAAAAGTGAGTCAGTTTATCTATAATTCTGTAGTACTTCTAAATATCGTCCATTCAGATGGAAGTGTTATCCGGCAAAACGGAATTTATCATATATTCTTACTGATTCGTTTTTGATGCTGCCAAAGATAAAACCGATTTTTTGGACTAAATCTTTGCAGCCAATTCGACTCTTAATGACGGGGACAGTCTCCACCTTCTATTAGAAGATATGGAGACTCCACAATGTCGGAGGTACGGTTTTCACAAAAAGCCGTGCGACGTGTCCTCCGATCCCTCGACCTCAAGAAGTCCACCGGGCCAGACGGTATTCCTGCATTGTACTGCGGATGTAGCTGGCTGAGCTGTCTCCAGTTCTTTCCCGGCTTTTCACCTTATCCTACCGCAAAGGTTGTGTCCCGGCTTCGTGGAAGGTGGCCCATATTCACCTTATTCCCAAAAAGGGATGCCACATGGACCCGTCCAACTACAGACCTAAGGCGATAACTTTTCTGCTCTCACAGGTTAGAGCGATTATCAACGCACAACTCTTGGGTTAGCTGGAGGACTTCCAGCTGCTAAATGATCACCAATACGGTTTTCGGCATGGTCGGACTACTGGGGATCTCCTGGTTTACCTAATGCACCGTTGGGCTGAAGCCGTTGAGAACAAAGGAGAAGCCATGGCTGTTAGCCTAGACATCGCTAAGGTCTTTGATCGGGTCTGGCATAGGGCTCTTCTTACGAAGCTTCCATCTTACGGGATACCTGGGATTCTTTGCACCTGGCTATCCAGCTTTCTCGCTGGGCGCAGTATTAAGGTGGTTGTTGACGGTTACTGCTCCAGTGTGAAGTCTATCAATGCTGGTGTGCCCCAGGGTTGTGTGCTGTCGCCGACGCTGTTTATTCTGCATATCAATGACATGTTATCCATAGATGGCATTCATTGCTATGCTATCATCTGCATATGCATCCAATGCACCACCGATTCATGGTACACTGGTCGTGTAAACCTCTCTCCTGCGGTTTTGGAAGAAAGTCGGGTCAGACTTGTGTCTGAAGTAGAGAACTTTCTAGAGAGTCTCTCAATGGGGACGACAAAACCTTGTCCAGTTCAACCCCTCGAAGACGCAAGTGTGCGTATTCTCTGCCAAGAAAACCCCGTTCGCACTTGCACCACAGTTCCAAGGAACCTCTCTTTCCATCTTAAGCAGTATTGGGATCCTTGGTGTCGACATCACGAATTACGAGTAGTTTAGGGGACAATTAGAGGGCAAAGCTAAGCTTGCCTCCAAAAAGCTGGGTGAGTTAAACCGATCCAAGCAGTATTTCAGTCCAAGGCAACGGCTTGTGCTATACAAAGCACAGGTCAGACCGCATATGGAGTACTGTTCACATTTATGGGCTGGAGCATCCGCCTGTCAGCTCAATCCCCTAGACTCCATCCAAAGGCTCGCAGTTCGTGTTCTCGACGATCCTATACTCACAGACGATCTAGACACGCTTGGACTTCAGAGACTTTGCGTCTCTTTGCGTATTCTACCGCTTGTACAATGGGGAGTGTTCTGAGGAGCTATTTAGAATGGTGCCCTCGTCGTCTTTCTACCACCGCAATTTCCACCATCGGTTGGTTGTTCATCCCCATTTCTTGGAGCCTTTTCTTTTTTGTACGAAACGGTTCTAAAGAACGTTCATGTTGCGTATCTCAGGATCTGGAATGAGCTTCCGGCTGAGGTTTTCTCAGTGCGGTACAATATGGGGTTCTTCCTAAAAGGCGTTATAAAATTTATTCAAGCCGGCAGCGTGTTGGTAATGACTCTGGTATTGCAAGCGTCCATAGGCGACGGTGACCACCTGCCAGGGTGGGCCGTTTGCCTGTCTGTTGAACTCTAGCTATAAAAAAAGACAAAAATAGAATTTAGAGTACAACTGTTTCAACTGGTGAATTTCTACCTGAAGTAAAAAAGTTAAACATGTATGTATAGTAAAATGAAAGGTTACCTACTGTTAATTTTATTCGAAAATGGTATTTTTATTTTTAATGAAAATATTATTTTTAAACTAGCTTAAATGAAACGAAAGTTGTTTTACTTACGATTCTATCAATGGAATTACATAATATTTAAATATTAATTCGTTGCTATGTTTGCAAGACATAAGAGGTATTCGCCTAACAAACTATTTGTTTCTACAATAGATAGACTTTAATATCAAAAACAATGTAAAATATCCGTACGTCACTATTAAAATTTCCTACACGCATATTATTTTTTGTAGCTCTGAGATATCTATAACACATAAGCTAATTGATCATCAAGCTTGTTCTAGTAGTAATGCACATGCAAGTTCAACCGCATTCATCTATGATTTATTAATCTAAAAGCATCTGCATTATGACTAATCAAAACAAACAGATCCCATAATTCCAAGCCTAGCGTGTTGCGGAAGCAATATGGTTGCATAACCGATTTGGTTTAGATCATATTTCTGCATAAAGGTTTCTAAGATAACCACTAAGATTAAGAGAAATTTGTGTCTTTTAAGTGTATTGGATGAAGTGACTTGATTTTTACATGAATTTGTATTACAACACCATTGGTGTGAGAATTTGATTTGTTATTGATTTTAGCAGATTTTGACTCTCTAATTTCGAAATGGTTGACGATTCACACGGAAAAATCTTCTAGATATAAAATAAAAATTTTAAATGACTTTAGAAATTATAACGAGAAAATTGTATTTATTATATAAGTAAATGTATATATTTATAACATTTTGCAAAATCCTCGTACTTAGTTAAAAAAGTTAAAGTAATTGGTGTTGCATAATTGCGAAGAAAATAATGTGGCAGGGAAAATAGTGTAGTTTTTAGTGATTTATAATGACAGTAAATGGATACAGAAACGGACGATAGCAAATACATATTTAGTTTTCAATCTATTCATTTCTATTTTAAAGTTGACATCAGTTCAAATTTGCATGTGCGCTATATTTGCCGGCTGTGTTTGCCTCGGCCAATTTAATTCAGCCACTAGGCCCGAAATCAAATTGAATGTACACCCTAATTTAACCTAAACAAGGACGAATTCAGTTTGACACAGCGGTAAAGGATCGCGGAAGTGCTATAGCTAAAAATAAGCATTTTCAACCAAGTTACATGCATGCGGTTCGTGTTTGTGCATTATAATTAGTGTTTCTTGTTTGGTATGCCCAAGCACTGGTTAGAAGTGTATCTTTCTAAGCTATTGATGTTAATTAACTACACGAGTCGATAAATAATTAATTTCTGTTAAAAATTACTTCAAAGAATGCCTTTGACGACCTCTATAACGGTTCTAGCACGTTAGAACGCCTGCGGATGTTACGAGTTCCCGTCCTCGTTGTGAGGTTGTCTAGTACCCATAACACAAGTGCACCGATGCTTACTTTGGGATATTACTATGTGAGTTGTCCCATTTAATGTATCATGTATTTCAGTAAAAGATGTATAAATTTTTAATTATATCATAACTATTGGATTACATTAATCTCAAAAACCTTTTTAAGATATCCTTTATTTATGCCCATTTGCTACAAATTATCCGATTTTGACATTTTGATAAAAAATCCACAGTTATTTAACATAAAGTAAATCCGTCGTGCATTGTAAAATATTCTCACATCAGTGATAGTTACGAACGAGACGAAATTGAACGAGATAGTTACGGCTATGTTTCATAAAAATGGAACAGTGAAAATTTGTTTCATCGTTGTTTAATGGGAATGTTGGAACATAGGGAACTATGATTGCGGTAGCTTTGTGCGGGTTTTGTGGTTTTATCCTGATATTGTTATGAGATTGTAGTTTCATACTTGCATGTTGCTTGTGTGACTTCGAAAAGAATTCTGTGTAAACTTATCGGATGGGTTGGTTACATTATTTTACGCAAAACCCGTAATATTTTTGGATGATGATAGAAATATTGGTATAGAAGAGTAATAATAATCTAAAATACCCGAATGCCAAATGGCATGCCATGGCCAATGGGCTCACAACCAGGGATGCTGAAGACCGTGCGAAGTGGAGTAGAGAAAGTCGGAAAGCGGACCCCGGGCACCGACACGGAAGTTTAGGTTGTAACCGGGATACTACGCTTAGATGATGATGATGATGACCTGAATGCCAAATGCCCTGTTTAATTCTTAAAACAATCTATTAGCTCTTTCGTAGTTTCTCTTTCTGAACCTTGCCAAATTCGGACAAAATAGCGAGATTGAGCGCCGCATCCGCCTAGGGTGGGGTGCTTTTGGAAAACTGTCCGAAGTGTTCAAGAGCACAAGCATTCCCATTAACCTGAAGCGTCGGACCTTTGAACAATGCATCCTGCCAGTCGTGGTCTATGGAGCCGAGTCATGGACGCTGACAAAGCAGGTGATACTCAAGCTCCAAGTCACCCAAAGAGCCATGGAACGGGCTATGTTAGGCATCTATCTACGTGATCGAATCAGGAACACAGAGATCCGGAAAAGAACGAAATTGGTCGACATAGCCCATGTGATCGTTAGCAGAAAATGGAAGTGGGCGGGCCATATATGCCGTAGACAGGACAACAGGTGGGGTAGTCGGGTGCTTGAGTGAAGGCCTAGAATAGGGCATAGAAATGTAGGCAGGCAATCGATGCGTTGGACCGACGACCTTGTTAGAGTGGCCGGTAAGGACTGGATGCGAAAGGCGCTGAACCGAGAAGAATGGTGTGCATTAGGAGAAACCTACACTCAGCATTGAGTGGTGAAAGGTTGAAAAAGAAGAAGAAAGAAGTTTCTCTTTCAGTTTTAAAGTCTCTGAATTCAAGATCGGTTGTTTCTATAAAAACAGTAATATTACTCTGTTTTGTTCAAATGCTTGCTATGCCTCTCTTTTCTACTTCGCAATATACTCTCACTTTAATTAGTTAGAAAAAGGATGGTAATGAACGTTTTGAAAATGTTAATTTATACACTTTTAATAACAAAAAACACTGTAGGTTAAGCCAAAACCAATCCCTTCGAAAATAAATTTCACAGTATCAATAGAAAACAATTTTCAAAAGAAAAATATGGTTGTTGTAACGTAGCAGCTCCTTTGAAAGTAGGTGCTTATATTGGGACAAAGGGAGTAGCCCCAAGCAACGTGGGTGTGAAGGGGCTAATAGCTGGATGAATATCCGGAGTGGCTTTTAGTCAACACGCAAGAGGGGGGAATGATGCAGTACAAAGAATTTAAAATTCATATGAAGAAATTGTGGTTTGAAATAAACCATATTAAACTGCAAATAAGAATTTTCTTACTAATCGAAATTGATTGTGCATTCATATTGCAATATTACATTTTCGTGTACATCGCGCTTTGTTGTGAATACAGGTGTACGAGACAACTACATAAGTGTATAGTAGTAGAAATAAATAATTCTAATTTACTGAATCCGAACATTGGTACGTGTGAATATTCAATAATGAATTCATGTTGAATATTTATCACACGTAGCAATGTTCTTAATCTATATTAAGTTTGTGACTCATTATTAAAAACTCAGGCTGTATACTCGCATATTCAATGCATGTTGAATATTTATACTTAACTTACTATAACTTTTGGACATCTGTATGTCCAAAAGTTCAAAATCAAAAACGTATAAGACTTCTGCCACAAAAAAGTATGATAAAAATAGTAAATAACATTTATATTTTATTCAAAGCTTCGTTAAGTAAAGATAAACAATGGTGAAAGACATTTCAAAGATATCGATTACGTTCTATTGATGAATAACAAAAGCCAATCAACAAACAAAAGAAGTTTTATGTTAAGAAACATGACACTCGAGTGATTGTGATATTACTTGGTTTTAATGTCACCTTAATGATTAAATATTTGTATATAGTTTGAGTACATATTTTATTAGATGCAAGCCTATGTAGTACAAAATATGTTGTTTCTTTAAACTGAACAACTATATTATTTACTTATAATTATAATTTAAATAATATTGATAATGATTATCATATATTATAGACGATATCAGTAATGCTCGAATTCAGATACATGAGTCCGTGTTTTGTTTAATTTTGATCGCCTTAAGTGAGGAATACCTATTTACTTTAACAAGGTTTTTTTTTGGTCTCAATTGACAGAATTTATTTGCAATCTTAGATGGTTAATCCAGCAGTCTGAATACATCAATGAAAGTAATATTTTAAATTCCTTCAACGTTTTTATAAGCATCATAATTATATTTAAATCATAAACAAGGTTCAATCAACTTAGTAATTATAATACTAAATTGATTGAACATTATTTATGATCTAGAAACATATTATATATTTTGAAGCCATTTACAAATTAAACGCAGCAGCTCGCCTTACTTAAGATAAAGTGTGCCTCTTTAAACCTTCCATTTCTCCCCACATGCCGTCTCAATGTGGATCGTTTTTCACGCCATTTGTGTCGGTCGTCGGTCGGAGGAATCCCTTTTCCCAACGGATAGACTAATGCTTTAATATGTATCATCACTGTTTGAATGTATTTGGAAGCTATTTATTATATATAACATTAAATCATTATTAAATAGAAGTTCTACACATTTTCTATACATTAAGGAATTCCTTTATGAATATTAAAAAATGAAAATCTTTTTAAGGATCACCACATAGCTGTTTAGTTATTCTTTATACGTTAATCTCAAGAGAACAATAATTTATTTCATGGGGTTAATCTTGCTGTGAGTCTCTACAGTCCTGATGTTTCAAGTTTGATTACAGATTGCATAAAATTTACTATTTCCTGTCTTATCCTTGTTTCCGTTGTTTACACAGTATGTTGTGAACCTTTATGAGACATGAAATATCAATTTGAGATTGGATTATTTATTTAAAACACTATTTCCGTTCAAACAATTTCAAAATGTCTTGAAAAAATTTTTAAATTGCTGAATTTCAATGAGTATCTCAGTTGTTTTAAACTGAACGGGGTGTTTAATATATTTGGCCTAATCTAAACTATTTCCTTTTGACGTATATATCTCATTATTGCCTGCGTCCGCTTTGTTTCGAATAAATGATAACATTCCACTATTATATTTAAAGGACTTGGGTTCTTATGATATCACATAGTATGATTTAAATTAATAAGCCCCAATCACAGTAGTAAAAATAGAATTATATTTATTAAATGAATGAACATTTCTAATTTGATTATTTATATACTATACTATACTAGAATCGTGTGGTTCCGGTCTATGAAATTTAGGCCATCCGATATTGTTTCTGAGGTATCATGTTTTGATAACTCAGGTTGAAATGCGTTTCACTCGAGTTTTCTTATATACTTATCAACTTTGGTGTTAGACGCTCTTCGCCACTGTAAAAATTGTTAATTGATTTGTTCCATCATCTCTTCCATCCTTGGGATAGATACAGGTTTGTTACTAATTGAGCAATGCAAACAGGCAAGAAACTATTTACAGTCTGTGAAAACATTACTTATAGAAATACTTTGAATATGCACCAGTAATAACTGAATGGTTGTTTTTTTATTTACTACTGCTGTCTGTGAATTAGTAAAATTAGTAATCAATGCTGATTAAACTGAGGGTTGCAATCTGACAGGGCCGAAGGCTTATTCGATTAAGGCAGTAAAGGAGGAGCTTTCTACCTCCAACTCATCATTCGGTTGAATTCGGGGAAAATGCAACTTCTCAGGTGACGCTCAAGCCGGAGGCGTCGCAGCACAATGACAAAATGTCTATTCTGTGAACCACCTCCCATTCCACATAAGGCTGGCAACCTGGTTGTCACTCGGTATGCCGTTTTGGTCATCGCTGACCAGCAGCACAAAGGCGGTACTGATCATTCGGTTTCCCCGGGACGTTAAAAAAGTAAATAATGGGACATACAGCCAATTAGGCTATATGTCCCAGATGTTAAAACGGTTGGAATACGCAAATAATAATCAGTAGCCGAAAATCATGGATCAAAATACACTCGCGCTCAAAATTCATATAGCGTAGTTCTAATGATAATGTATATGATTGAGAAAACACATCGCCGGATGATCACTAAAAGGTTCTCAAGTTTATACAGTAATCCAAGGTCCACAATCACAATGAACATCAGAATAACAGATCCAACGCCACAATTGAACAGCTGTTCGCTCGTTTGATGACGAAAATAGAACGTCGATATCGGATCTGTATTGCGGCCAGCCGATCTAGCAGCGGTTGAAACTATCGCCAGATACGGTCTAGATTTCCGGGGTGTAATGGAAACTTTATTGTTGAAAACTGATCGGAACCTGAATTGTTTGATTTGTTTGCGGTTCGTTATAAACGTTTAATCTAGTTGACATTTAAAGCGGTTTATTTGGAGCCTGATTTTTATTATTGCTGAAGAACAGCAAACAGGCTGACGGCTCACTTAATAGTAAACAGTTACCGTCGCTTATAGATGCTAGAAACGCAAAGAGCACCAGTGACACACTGCTGTTCTTTAGGGGTACAGGAACCTAGGTCAATATGCCGGAATACAACACAGATTCATTATGGCGGCATACTTATAGACAAGGTTGGTTGCCATCCAGACGGGTTGGAGCCCTACCACGTAGAGAAGATTATATAATATTATCACAGTTACTATTCCTTTGACTAGATTTAACTTTAAAAGCGACGGCTACCGCTTAACCCCAAAAATAGAATTATAATTAATCTATAAGCACCTTTAATGACTCGTCAATTTGAAGATTTTTTTTCTATAGTGGAAATCTAAGTCGCTTTGTTTTTTTTACAAGCATACAATTGACGGATAACCAGATCAGATCAATATTTGCGGCATACAAATATTTTATCTTTCTTTAGTATCGAACGCAGCGTCAGCATCAATAGGCAATCTGTATATAGCGACCATACGCACTAAACCAATGATGTCGTCAAAATTTAATGATTCAAATAGAAATTCTGCTTTAAATCTATCATAAAATTATTTCATTCGATACTATTTACAAACCTATTGAAATCAGATTCTTCAATCGCTTTGCAGTTTTATGTGCATTCGGTCCATTTATCCAATAGGTCTCATTCTAGATGAGCAGTAATTAAATATTACGTGCTAGTTACAGAGATCACCCACGTTGATATATAAATTTAAAATGATGTCATTCATCATTCCAATGTCACACATTTGCCCTTACAGCCTTGACCTTCTGATAACCAGCATTTTTCTAAGATATGTATTTTCTTATTGAAATTTTAAGCTTCCATAAAAGGGAAAATAGCTTATTTTTATTTCTTGTATGATTCCCATAGTAAAATAAAAGCCTTACTTATTATTATTAATTCATGTCTACGCCTGCAATAAAATTAAAAATACAAGACTGACATTGACAGCTACACTGCCGTCACCCGGTCGGCGCGGCGGGCGGATGTATTTTTGACATCTCTCTCTTGATCAACGGAAACCAAGTCGGTGCGTCGGAGCACCGATAATTTTATGTAAAATAAGAATATATTGATGTAAAGTATCAAGGATTATTATTTTCCTATCTCCGCTTACCATTGCAAACAACTCATATATGTTTGGAGCAAACTAATTTTTTCGCTTCTGTTCCATCTAGGGCGAGCCTAGCCCAGTAGGACGTTATTAATAATATCCATCCATATCCAGTGTTACTGCATATAAAGAAAATTGTATGACGCCTCCAATTTTGCTATTGAATTATAAATGTCTTCACGAATAGAACGGTCAGATTGATATTTATAATGTCAGTATTCATGGCCTTTCTCTACAGAAGGTCGTGATGTTTCACATTGGTCGGTCAAGGTCGTTTCCTCATATATTTTACAATACAATCGATTGATTGTTACGTGGACACGTGTCGAGATATATTTGTTTAAAAACGAATCTGCACGTGATGATGACGCTGAAAAAAGTTTGTTTATTTTTAAAAGAGCTCGTTGTATTTCGAGTTCGAATGCCATGTTACTATTTCCCTGCACTAGCTGTGGTTTCAGCGTAACGCTACAATAATATAATTATTTTTCTCTGTTGCAAATAACAGGGACTATTCGAGGGTTCTTTTGTGACAAATGGCAGATACAATTTTCTTGTTATTAAACTGATAATAAATTTTCGCAATAACTTCTTTTATAATGTAGATACAATCGGCAGTTTGTGATTTTTTTAGTTTTTGATAAAATTTTAGACTTTTTTTATCTATGCCCTGAGATTGTTTTTAAATAATTTAAATATTGTTTATTTGAATATACTAACATTGTCATAATTAGGAACTATTAAGAAAATAAATCGATGTAAACGTAAAACGGTGGCGTTTTGAGTGTCGCCTTTTTTATAGCCCGGGCAAAACTGTGAACCTTTTCAGTGCCGTGTCTAAACTTCTGTAAAAGCTGACACAGTAACAAAGTGGAAAAATATGTATGTCTATGAATATATACTGTGACTACTCAATTGATTGGCAGATGATGGCCAGTGTGGTTATGGCGGTAGACTACAAAAAACCCCAGTCGCCATCCAGTCTTTGAATTTTGCTCTAATAAATTAACAGCACACCTGGGCCACTGGAGATGATCTTTATTTAATATGCATAATCTTACAATCACACATTTTGCATGAAATTGACCCTTTAGATTTATGATGATCACAAATAAGTTTTTTTAATTGTTTATTCATACAAAAAGGTCAGGTCAAGAGTACCCTAAACCGAAGAGCATATATAAAGGGAATAATGAAAGTGGACGAAGCGAAACAAGTATGTAAGGATCGTGGCAAGTGGAAAGAAGTGGTCTCTGCCTACCTCTACGGGAAAGAGGCGTGATTATATGTATGTATTATTCATACGCCGCAGGTTTGGTTCAATTGATAAGAAAACATTAACAAGCTCAACATCAATTAAGTTATGATATATCTCAGTAGTTCAGACAGAGGTATTAACATCAATGGTGAGCGCCTTACTCATCTCCGATTTGTGGATGACATAGTCATTTTTGCGGAAAACCTGGAGCACTTATCGGCTATGATCGGAGAGCTTTATGATCGAAGACTAAAATAATGTGCAACAACTCCAATATAGACCACATTACTGTGCATGGGCATGCGATAGAAAGAGTTGAGGAATATGTCTACTTGGGACAAACCTTGAACCTTGCCAAATTCGGACAAAATAGCGAGATTGAGCGCCGCATCCGCCTAGGATGGGGTGCTTTTGGAAAACTGTCCGAAGTGTTCAAGAGCACAAACATTCCCATTAACCTCAAGCGTCGGACCTTTGAACAGTGCGTCCTGCCAGTGATGGTCTATGGAGCCGAGTCATGGACGCTGACAAAGCAGGTGATACACAAGCTCCAAGTCACCCAAAGAGCCATGGAACGGGCTATGTTAGGTATCTCTCTACGTGATCGAATCAGGAACACAGAGATCCGGAAGAGAACGAAATTAGTCGACATAGCCCATGTGATCGCTAGCAGAAAATGGAAGTGGGCGGGCCATATATGCAGTAGACAGGACAACAGGTGGGGTAGTCGGGTGCTTGAGTGAAGGCCTAGAATAGGGCATAGAAATGTAGGCAGGCAATCGATGCGTTGGACCGACGACCTTGTTAGAGTGGCCGGTAAGGACTGGATGCGAAAGGCGCTGAACCGAGAAGAATTGCGTGCATTGGAAGAGACCTACACTCAGCGTTAGGTGGTTAAAGGTTGAAAAAGAAGAAGAAAGAAATATCTCAGTAACAAATACGTTGTGTACGTATAACTCTTCTCCTAAATTAGTCGCTTGTACGATGGTGACTGCGATGTTAATAACTTGTTTCAACTATGAGAATAATGTAATATCCTACACTCGTCAATTCCGACTAAATTAGGAATGGCAATCCATACTAATATTATAAATGCGAAAGTAACTCTGTCTGTCTGTCTGTCTGTCTGTCTGTCTGTTCCTCTTTCACGCCTAAACGGCTGAACGGATTTTGATGAAATTTGGTATGGTGATAGATGATAACCTAGAAATGGTCATAGGCTATAAATAATCACGCCATCGTTCTTAGGGGGTAGGCAGTAGGCAGATAACTAAATTGAGTTAGTGATTTTTTGTGCTTATCCGGTATCTATGAGAATCAGCCAACATCTATTTTTCATCCCCCTAAATGTTAGGGGTGACCCACCCCCAAAAAATTTTTTTTAATTTTTTGACATTTTATTATTTATATGGCAGAACAACGTTTGCCGGGTCAGCTAGTAATAAATATTTTTGGAAAATTGACACGGTGATTTAATCGCAAAGTAAACAGCAGAGCGCTTGTGTTATGGATACTAGACAATTTATATACTTATATACTTTGCATTTGTTAATAAATACATCGCATTGGAGATAACCAGTAGACGAGCGACGTAAGACAGCCATTGCGTCACAGTAGACGCCTTATTTTTTGTGTCTTTATTTATTTATTCAAATAAAGATCACCAACATAACATACATTACACAATCATAAATTAATCGGGCATAGTATCATTAAAATGTTATCACAATTATAGGTGACGACTGCACACTCAAAAAGTTAATTGCGAAAACAGAAGGATAATTATACAAATACAGAATGATCCCAAATAAAATACAAGTTGTCCATGAATAGCTAATGCCTTACTAAACAAAATAAAAACCAAAATTCTAACACTAACAACATAATGATAGATTTTTAAAATATTTATACTAATTATTAAAGATGTCAATACAATGTTGATTTGAATTTAAAAATTATTTCATTGAAAATGTCAATGTCAATATTGTTACAAGTGAAATATAGTAGTACAATTTGGTCAATCTATTTATTGGAGAGAATAAACCAAGATTTGATAATGAAGTACTAGAATGAAACAATCTGAAATTAGGTACATAGTCTCGGTAAATGTCTCGTCACCGATAAATTTATCAATGAAAGCAACAAATGTGCGTCCAATTGGTTACTAACGAATTTATACAAAAACATTATATCTAACATCTTGCGGCGGTTAAATAATGAGTGCATTTTGAAGTAGTCTATCGCCGTATCCAGGCAACTTTTTCGCCAAT
Organism: Malacosoma neustria; assembly: GCA_963693495.1. NCBI lineage: Eukaryota > Metazoa > Arthropoda > Insecta > Lepidoptera > Lasiocampidae > Malacosoma > Malacosoma neustria. The sequence goes on along the minus strand of OY856395.1, from coordinate 8,869,373 downwards.
CGATAATTATATGAAAGATGCCAGAGAAAACGTTTCTGTATGCCTTCTAATATTTTGCAGTAAACATCATAGAATGAATTCCATACCACACTATTCAACTCTTTGTCATCAATTGATATCGCATTATCATAATATAAGACAGAAAGGAACTCTACTGGTGCGCCACCTTTTGAATTGTTTATCAGGTGTCGGTAGCAATTCAATTTTCAAGACCGTCAGCGTCTGAGACAATTTCGCTAAGTGGCAAATCGATAACAGCGCCCATATATTGCCTTAATACGCTATCGTGTTATGCTTCTTCGTCGAAAATGCAAAGGAATGTTTTATGTACAATGTCTTTTTTGTTTTATATATACTAGTCTAATTTAGAGTCGCGCAGCGACCTATTCAGCTAGAGCTATTCTCGGTATCTATTGATAGAATCCCAAATTAAGAGATACGAGAGAAGACCAGGGTAACAGACATAGCTCGCAAAATATACTTGTTGAAATGACAATGGGCTGGACATGTGTCTCGCATGACCGACTGCCGCTGGAGTAAGAGACCTAGAGTAGAGACCGCGTCTTGGCAAACGTAGTGTGGGATGCCCGCCCCCCAGCGTGGTGGACCTTTGACTGACATTAAAAAGGCGATGGATGAGAAAAGCGGAGGGCCTTTGGGAAGGCCTTTGTCCAGCCGTGAGTGACTGGAGGCTGTTGAATGATTAATTGATATCACAACAATTATTAAGGGATATAAAAAATCTGAATATTTGGATGATTTTCAACAAGCTGTAACTAAGAGAAAAATGATCGTAAACTTCAAATCTAATTATCAAATCGAGCCATGATTTTTTTATCGTGTTCAGTCCCAGAGTAATCCTGCAAAGCACTCCAATATTTTACTAATTTTAAAAATTCTGATGAAATGAAATAAATAAAAAAAATATATTTTTTTAAAATTATTTCACTGTACATTTTTTTGGGAAAATTGATGCCCTTAATTTTGACTAGTAACTCGAGAAATTATAGGAGTTTTGACACATGTCAACGGTGACTATGAACAATGTTTGAAAGTGTTTTGAAAAATATTCCTCAGTTATCTAACCTTAGATGTCTAAATGTATCGTTAAATGTTCTCTAATATTAAGAGTCGAAATTCAATAGGTAAAGCGAGTCATTCGTTACTCGACTAGACATGTTGTTTACTCCATGTCGTCTAACATTTAAATATTTGGCATGAATGCAATAGAATTTAAACCTGGTAAACTCATTTATTTTTAAAGAAACAGGAAACGAGAACCGCTCGAACATGTACAAGTTTAGTGAATTATTTTTTTTTACCTGCTCAAGATATTTGATTAGTTAACTTTAATTAGGTATTTCAAATTTCATTATTACATCGACATTTTTATATAACACCTGAAGGTTTTACTGATTTGAGCGTTTCTACAAATATTCTATTTAGTTGTCTACAAAGTTTGATGACCTTATCCTTCATTGAAGTGACCATAAAGGTAAATCTACTCCTATTTTCTCTTTAAAATTAATTAAATTTCTCTTTAAAATAATTAAAATTAAGAATAAAATAATTATAAAGCTTAACTTACGTAACAACTATTAATTAATTCACATTTAATCTGTTAAAATTATACTTTCAGTGTTCATATTATAAATATACATGTATACTATATATAATACGTAATAACGAATATACGTATATTTATTATATTATAACAAATAACACAAAAAATAATTTACAAACAGACACACGCTATTTTTCAATTACTATTCGTAGAAAAAGGCGTGTGTAATCATAACAATTTAAAATATTGTGAGCTGCCATAATGAATGGGTGTTGATGAATGTCGATGTTTTATTTTTACAATTATAGTATGTAACAGAACATTGTGAATATGTAGTATATAGATTAAGTGTGCGGAATGTGTTCATTATTTTTATTATTGTTGATGAACAGCAGACAGACTGGCGGCCCACTTAATAGTAAGCAGTTACCGTTGCCTATAGATGTTCGCGACGCTAATAGCACCGTGAACACGCTGCTGTCCCATATGTGTACAGGAACCCGGGTCACTATTGCCGGAATACAACACAAGTGTATCATGGTGGGATACTTATAGACCAAAGTTGAGCTGTTATGTCACCTTTTACGAGAGACCCGACCCCGGCAGCAGAGGCTACTCCGCCCGTGTATGGAGAAAAATACTCCGGTGCCATTGACTTCGGTTTTATTATCGGAGTGCGACGGCACATCCTGTCTTACTCGTTTATTTGCCGTCTGATGAATGGCGCGCTTTAATTCGGGTCTTTTAATTAATGCGATTAAGCTAACGCGATAAAGTACAGGTTTTGATGTCTTATGAATGAGTCCTTAATTTGCATATTGTCAGCTGTCGGTAACCTTTGGTATTTATATTAATGTAGACTCTTTATAAGTGGATGTGCAAAATATTTTATAAAATGCTGTAAAATTACGCAAATATTTTTGAGTCAATGATAAACTTCAAAATGGATGCATATATTTTTTTATATCTTAATTTAAAGATTAAAATATTAAAGTTCAGAGATAATAGTAATGTATTTAGAAATAAACTTAATTTTTAAATAGGTATCTTCGATTTTTTTTAAAGACAGTATCTTTAAAATTGTACCCACAGTCGTATTATTTTGTTTTTAAACCGTCGCGCGTCGTTTTAATGCTCGTAAGAAGTAAGTATATCAGAGCCAGTCTTTCAACGTTCACGATTCCAAACTATAAACGCAAATTTATCCAATCATCTTCCACCATTGACAAGTTTTTTATATATAGTTGAGATACGCTCACAGACAAACGGCCCACCCGATATTAGGTGGTCACCGTCGCCTATAGACGCTTGGTATAGACAACACTAGAGCCATAGCCAGCGCACTGCCGACCTCCAAAATAAAGTGGAACCTGGTATACTAGTGCCGAAACACAATACAAGGTCATTATAGCGGCACATTTTATAACTACCTCCTAGTTAGGGCTTTGTTGATACATGGGTTGTTAATCACAGACGGCGGCTGTAGGGGTCAGTATTCATAATCCGCCTCTGCACGGAGAATACACAATAAACTGAAAGTAATTAAAACAAATAGTAGCTCATAATAAATAAACGTGAATGATTCTAAAATAGAAACATAGAAGTTGATAGGAAAACATTAATAAATGTAATGAAACGGCAAGAATGATAATTACTGTAGCGTGTTGAGAACGCGAGGGTTGGTGTAATGCAATTTCCACTCATCGTCTTTTAACAAGGTACCTGACACCTAGTAAATGAACACTCTTGGAATAAACTGAGCAATTTGTGAGTGGAATTGCTTTACATTTTACTTAGGTCCTATGATAGACTTTATAAAGACGTTTTCCGTGTGGTCCCCGTCAAGAAAACGATCGACGATAGTGACTCGTTCTTAATTAAGCATCCAAAGCGCTTGTTATGGATACTTTATTTTCTTTTGAAAATAATTACATATTATGTATCACTAGGGGAATCGAATTCGTAACATACGTAGACCTCGGAGGTAGCAGTAGGTTGGAGGTAACTACCTCCAACCTACTGCTACCTCCGAGGTCTGACAACATAAAGTATAGTCAACATAAAGTTGACAATTAGCATACTCATAACGCATAAGAAAGAGGAAATGAGTGGAGGACCGAGTCTAGGAAGATTCTTATTTAATGTTTTTTTATACTAAAGTAATATAAATATTTGTTGCCTTTATCTATGCAAGCTTTCCAGCGTGAAGGAATGAAACAATTTTTATTTTTATAAAGTTGCAATATAAATAACATCAACCTGAAAACTTCATCTAGGGCGTACCATAAAAACGGAGCCAGCTGCACCAAGTAAGGCTTTATGGCTTAAATCCAATTTGTACAAAGACAATGCAACCAAGTTATTTCATTCGCCTTCGCAAAACTTTATCTTGAATTTTATGATTAAGGCCATAAACTTAAAACAGCCATCTCTGTTACAATGTTTTATCGATAAATAATAAAATAAAATGGAAATAATGTATACAATTTCGTTATCCGTGCAGGGACAGAGAAAGAATACTGACCTCTGCGGCCGGGGTCGACTTGTCGTAAAAGGCGACAAAACAACCCACCTACCTACATGGCTACCCTACTAGCTACATGGTCCCAAGCCCGTCTGGATGGCGACCATCTTTGGTCTTAAGTATACCGCCACAAAAACTTTGTGTTTTTTTTTTTAAATTTATTTATCAAATTCACAGTTATTACATTGGCTTAATAAAATAACAGCACAAAAAACCACTAAGGTTTGTACAATGCCATCGAAACTTAAGTCTACGCACGTTCAAATGACTGAGTAAATCTAGATTACAATTTCTCTAAAAAAATATTTTTTAAGTGAGGCTTTAATATTTTTTTGGGTTATATTATCTCTTATATTTGTTGGTAAATCGTTTAATAATCTTGGAACTAAGTAGGTAGTTGTGCGCTTGCCGTACATATTCTTCGCGCCGCTGGTAGCAAACCGGTTTTGAGCAGCGGCCCGAGTATATACAGCGTGCTTCATTTTAGTTTGTATTTTTTTATTAAAAAAGTTTTCGTTGAGTATCATTTTTTTAAATTGAATTTCTAGAGGTAAAATCTTGCAGTGTTTAAAAAGACTGCTTTCATCATCAGCAAATTTATGTTTGATATTTAGGGAAACAATATTTTTTAATATTTTATGTTGCAGTCTATGTATTTTATTCATGTAAGACTTAAAGGTGTGTGTTGTGTTCCGGCATTAGTGACCCAAGTTCCTATACTCTTATGGAACAGCAGCGTGTTCTCGATACAAACACCCATAGACGACTGCAACTGCTAAATTCTAAGTGGGCCAGCCTGTCTGCTGTCCTACAGCAATGAAAAAAATTCAATACATTGTTTATTGACAATTTATTTACTTTGATTCCGACGTAGTGGGAGTACCGGTAGGATTCTCGTCCCTAGTATTTTGCCGTCCATGGGTATGTATAATATGTATCTAAGTAATTGTATTTATTTACAAAAAGGAAATTTAAATCAGTTGTCTGATACCCTTTAGGACTGGATAGCGGTGAATTGTCACAGTAGATAAACAGCAGAGCGTTTTTGTTATGAGTATTAGACAACTGGTATTTTACTTTTATACTCATATACTTTTCTAAATAAAATACATATTATACATAAACACTTAGACACTGGACGGGAATCAAAGCTGTATTCCCTACAGTCGTAGCCATAATACCTAATTTTTGATTTAAAAAAACTATATAAATGAGACTCTTGGGGTGTTACACAAAAGAAATAAACTTTATTTGATATCCCTCAATATGTGATTCAGCTATCGTAACCCGAATATTTTATTACCAAACTGTATTTGATAGTTTCTGGGATTTTTTTAAAATCTAAAATGAAATGTAGAAAACAATTGAATACTACGTTAGTGTTTTATCGACGATAAAATTTATATTCTTATACAATAAAATTAATATTGAAAGGAATTGGAAATAACTCTAGAATTCTCGGTTACATATGGCAAATAGTTCTTTCTCGTCGATAACATGTTCAATCTGTGACGATTTATTTATAATTGAACATCTCGGTTTTATCCATCAAATGCTTTCTTCATATTACAAATTATTGAATTTTTAAATTTGCTATATCGTTGCTATGTTGTGTTCTATGACGTAAAATTTTAGATCTGACGTTAACTCTGTTATACTTAGTACTAATTGACCAGGCCATATAAATTTAAGAAAAATACATTTTGGATAGGATATCCGTAAAAACCGTTCTTAGTGAGCATCTACAGTGGGAAATGAGTAACTATGCTAAATTTTAAGTTAATCGGGTGTATAGTTTCAGTTTGATGGAGATTATGTTGTCATTTTATTGGGCAAGATAATGTCAGACAGCCTAAATGTTAGCTAATACCTAATAAAAAAAACTGTGCGATATAGAATGATGATGTGAAAACTATGTTATATAAAGCTAACGATATATTTGCATATATTAGCAATAATTTTAATAGGAAAATTTATTTTCAGATCGGTCCCATATTATAAATTTAGATGACAAGGTTGTAATTTATATTGAGGATTTCAAATCACAGAATCTAGTCAAAACGATTCCCGCTTGGGTATTGTATAAGCGTCTGATATTTTATAGATATTATTGTTATGTATATTGTGCGTGTTTATCATGAGCCCGTTCATTATTTTCCATTATGAATGTAAAGGAATACGTAGATGTTACGTGCGAAAACTGCGAGTATAAAATTTACGATTATGCGAATTACTTTTACAAGGACGTTATGAAAACACACAGTCTAATTCTGTCCGCATTATTAGTTTTGCGGTGGTCTTTGCGCTGATAGACGAGCGAGCCATAAAGTTGTCAATCATTACAATACCGTTTTTGTCCATAAGCTGTTTTTATGATCTCAAAATTATTATGTTCTTTATCTGTAAATCTTATTGCCAATCCAAATTTATTTATTTAAAGTCGCTTTTTAACAACTCAGTTTTCTTCAATTTTGCAACAATTCCGACAGTAATATTCAATTGTCGCACACTTCAAAAGTTTTACGAGTTTAATCATAAAAGTTTGACCGTAATTAAAATTGTAATCCGGATGGTCGTAATGTCTTTTTCAATATTACTGATGTAATTAAATTTGTACGATTGTTGCAATAGTCAGAGTAATTTTAGTAGTAATTAAGTAAATATACGTGGTCTGATCTTACATAAAATATGTCCTGCTTTTATTTCTCGATATCGTTCACATCTTGACAGTGACAGGTCTATAAGACCATCATTAGGCCTGTCCTTTTATACGGCTGTGAAGCGTGGCCGGTGTTAGAGCTACACAAGCAAGAACTGCGTGTCACGGAGATGAATATGCTGCAGTGGATGTGTGGAGTGACGCGAAAGGACCGCGTTAGGAACTCCCGCATTCGCGGTAGTCTTCATGTCCGTGACATTGCAGATAAATTACAGGAGTGTCGGCTCCGTTGGTATGGCCATGTTTTACGGCAACCGGATGCTTACGCGGGAAACAAATGTCTGGCCATGCCGCCTCCGCCGGGCCCTGGCAGGAGGGGTAGACCCAAAAAGTGCTGGCTGGACGTCGTAAAGGGTGATGCGTGCCAATGGGCTAACTACCAGGGATGCTGAAGATCGCGTGAAGTGGAGTAGAAAAAGTCGGAAAGCGGACCCCGGGCACCGAAACGAAAGTTTGGGTGGCAACCGGGACTAACGCTAGGATGATAATGATGATCGTTCACATCTTGACAGGATTGTACCGTTGGTGTCATTGGAAATAGCTATGAAATCAACAAATATGCTCATTGTTTCATAAGCGTTGGAGATAAATATAAGAGATTTATAAGAGGTTAATTTATTGGTTTTGCAGACTTCATTTTAAAGAACTAATTATTAAAAAAAATAATATGGGTCTATAGTTCTAGTTGGTTTTATAAGCTTATGTAATATTTGCCCCAAAGTAGCTTCGATATGAAATTGTATTTCAGATACATTTGGGTGATGATTTAGCTTTAATCGTATAAAGCTACTTAACATTGCGAAATCAATTTGAACTTTTAAATCTTCTGTCCATAATAATATTGTTTGATCGTCTTATATATATATAACCACTGTGATGCGGATTTCTAATGATTCTAGTTCTTTTGTTCTCAGGTCTTAGCGGTTCGAAGGCAGACCTGGCGCACAGGCGCGAGGTGTTCGGTTCGAACCTCATCCCGCCGAAACCTCCAAAAACCTTCCTGACATTAGTATGGGAGGCTCTGCAGGACATTACGCTCATAATTCTGGAAGTGGCCGCAGTAGTATCATTAGGATTGAGTTTCTACAAGCCGCCGGAGGACACGAGTGACAGTGGTTAGTTAATTTTCCACTTCTAATCTCTTAAGATGATACGGATATGAAACAATTTCAAAGGGTCTTCCCTAGAAAGTTTCGTATTCTTAATGATAACAAGTTGAAGAAGCTTTTGAACTAGAATTTGATAAAACTGAATGAACCATACAAACTGACAATATTTTCTAGCATAACAACGTGAGTACATTGAGAAAAGTTTAGAATTCAAGCTCTTCTATTATAATTTTCTTACCAAAATTATTTCCCACTGGTTAACTACAGCCACAACGGAGTTATCAACCCTTTGAACTATATCTTAATTTCTAAATATGAAAGGGTAGTTTGCCAATGATATTTCAATATGTCAGTTTAAATTTATTTTTTATAAAGTTTCTTACTTTTATCACTTATAATACAATATAAACTTTTTATTTATGAATTCGGGAGACTTACCCACCCTCTAATATAACATATTTATTTATTTTTACAATAAACTCATTACAATAATAACTCGTGTAAACTATATTCAACCCCTGTGTAAAGTTATTTTTTATGCAAAGTCACGTTCTATGTACATTCGTAATATCATAACCCATCTACATAATGTGTATGAATTATTTATTCAAGAAATATTCAATCAATAATTCATGTAGATTATTTTTAAAAGTAAATTTATTTCAATTTTCTAAATGATTTATTTTCCTTTCTTATTACATTTAGTAATCAATCGTTTTATTATTATATAGTTAAAATATAATAATAAAACATAATTGTTTTATTTTCATCTTAATGTTATGAATTATATTTTAAAACCCATTTTGCGGATTTAATGTAAAAGTAATTTTTACTTTAGGAAGAACTAGGTTACAATATGAATGTTTTCAATGAGTAGTAAGTGACTGGAAATTACTGTAAGAAATTGCAGAAAGCAGAAGGCTTTTATAAATAAAATGTTCTTCTATCAAACTTCCAAAAAAGTGTCTTCAATGTATAAATTACAATTATATGATGATTAATGAATGTATTTTCTTTTTTCAATAACAATTATGGAAACATTAGACGATCCCGGTAAGATTATCAAATTTATTTAAGGAAAAAAAAACACTAGCTGTTTAGAAATTTTGTACTCAAGTACTGATTGGCTTTATTTAAAAAAAACTACTAAATCGATATAAATTCGTGTCGTCTTTTTAGTTCTCCTTTTCACATTACATTAATACATTTATGAGTGGTCTCCGAGTTAATCGTAAAGTCGGTATTGTTTTTCCTAATAAAGTATATTTTATTTGACTTTTACTATATATATATATATATATATATATATATATATATATATATATATATATATATATATATATATATATATATATATATATATATATATATATATAATTAAGATTTTAGTCAAGCGGAGACTGCTTGTATTAGTGCAATTTATGTTTGGATCCAAAAATATACCTTCATTATTGTAGTCTTTAAAAACTGCAATATGTATATATATTCTTTTTTCTTATATTTATATATACCCTGCATTTTTTTTAACTAATTACAAAAACTTTCAATGTTGGTCTACATTTTTTATACGATACGGGCATGTTATTGATTTAGTTGTGGTGAAAAAAAAACTCCTTGAGTACACGAGAAACACGTCCGTCTAGTGTCTGCAATGCACACCTCGTTCTGTCCAACTTACCTTTAGGTTTGTCTCTTTGCTTGTGTGATAGTTTGTGTTCACTTTACACTGACCCTATATGGTAAATTATAAATTTTAAATATAAAGTATACGTGGAAATTGCATTATTATTTTTATTATACTCTGTTATTAATTTTTAAATGTGTGAAAGATTACGTTTGAGGCATACCCTCTAATATTTTTTCTACTATTTTAATTTAAAAAATATATACTGCAATCATACATTTTATATTTATGTTTTATTTATTTTTAATCATATACAATTTATTATTTTTATATTATTGATTATAAATAAATAAAAATGCATTGATAATCTTATGTGCACTTTACGTTTGTAAGTGGCGGTAGTTGATATTTTTTTTTCAATATATTACCGGTTTGACATAACAAATGTCGTGCATACAGAGTATAATAGCAGCTTTTTAACTTGTTTCCGTATGTTTTAGTTGTTTAGTAAATGTCACTGACGTGACGTTTTTTTTAACCTTTTTTACAATAAACTATAAAAGGCAAATATCATAAACGATATATATGTTAAAAATTTAAATAACTATTGATGTTTATTATGATTATTAAAATTATGATATAAAATTATAAAGTTGTAATGTAACTAGTATTTATTAAATTATTATAGATTATAGATAATTATATTTATAATTGGACCATGGCGACCTCTCTGGTCAAGATCATTATAAGTTCCGGCTTTGACACCCGACAGGTTTGTATGTACTAGCATAAGCATAATGACTTAGTTTTCGGATTTATGTAAGGTGTTATTATGTGCTGATTAGTTTCATGTTGTAAGGTGGGTCAATTTTTAAGGTTGCAAAAGTAAAACACGGCTAATGAAAACACGATTTAAATGTATTGTTTGCGAGAAAATTTCCGCAAACGCAGTTATGCTACATATCTTTTTGCTAAAATGTAAACACAAACATTACTGTGCCACATCTAGGGGCCTTGTAACGTGTTCGATTACCATCCCGTAACTGGGTATATAGGTATAATATTTTATATTAACAAGAAGAGAAAAATATATTATTAGTAATATATCTGCTGTTTAGTACCAATAACATAAGCGCATATACATGGCTGATACGCTACCACCAGGATTCAACGTTGTAAAGAAGATTGTATATATAAAATTTGTTATATTAATTTAGTTTGTTTGCATAGTTCCAAAGTGTCGACCGAACGGCGCCACATTTATCGATTACAATGAATACGTAACTATTCGAATTCACTGGGCCGAAGTTAACACGTCGGTACATTTACATAATCCAGTGAACAACAACCTTTATTGTCATTTTATTATCACATTCGGATTAAAACAATTTTCATGGATATTCATCGTCGTAACGAACGATTGATTAGTAGGTCAGTTAAAGATTATCGTTTATTAGTGTATTGATTTGTTCTGTTCATTTATTTAGTAAGCATAATTAATTGTATTAACTTGAGATAAAAGATAATTAATGTTAAAATTAATATTACATGTATTTTTATAGAATAATAACAACAAAAATAACATGAACTTATTAGAGGCGTGTAGTTGAAAAAACCGATAACACGCTTTATGACAAAATATATCGTTAGAAAACACTCTAAACGTATATACATAGCGATACACGCATAGCAATCAACTTTTTAAAGCTTTTTATTGCACAAATGCCTATATAGAATATATATTTCAATATTGTATTCTTGCCTTACCTTACCTTACCTTTTATTTTGCGTTTCGAATCAAATCCCACTAAATCAGCATTGGTTTAGTTAGTCCAGTTTACGAGGTTCCAAGAAAATATTTTTATAGCTGGTTTTCAACTACACGCTTCTATTAAAATAAATAATGTTATATGAAACAACCCTCAGTACATCTAATTTGTACACAAAATTTCGTTACTAAAAATAGACCAAGAAAACAATATAATATAAAATCAAACACACAAACTGTGCATAGACTTGTGTGATATATTTGAACGTGTTCTGGAATTAAAATTGTTATAATAATTTATCATAGAAACAGATTGAGAAGTATTTCTGCATATTTCAGGACATTTGGACGAAGAGGAGGGTCACTATCAATGGATCGAGGGTCTGGCGATCTTAATATCTGTAATAGTCGTCGTATTAGTAACAGCGTTCAATGACTACACGAAAGAAAGGCAATTCAGGTATGTATGATATATTAAATTTTATAATTGACTTGTAAGTGTAACTAGGCATCATAATTGGATGACCATGACGTAACAGTTTTTAAATATTAGAACGCCTGTTTCGAGTTTAAACCCTAGCGTTGCAAACATACATAGGCGACGGTAACTGCTTACTATTAAGTGGACCGTCAGCCTGTCTGCTGTTTCTCAGCAAAAAATACATTAACAGTGTGGCTTTTGACGAAGACAAGACTAAAATTCTCATCTCGTTTATAAGGTTGTCTTAAAAATAACAAATAGTTTACTACTTTTATCATAGCCTAAAACTGCCCAAGACCTCGTAATAATATAGTCATAACAGTCCATAACGTCTCTTCGGTGGGCTTTGACCTCCCCCTAGAAGGGACAGACAGGACAATATACCCGCCACGCCACTTCAAGGATTGGCGGGTTAAGCACACCAGTGATCTTAGTATGTATGTTTTCTCACGATGTTTTCCTTCACCGTCGGTACATGGCAATTATGTTAGATAGATAATACATACTTTATTGTCACCAATTAACCTAATGGTATAATACAAGTTAAAGAGAATATTTTAAATATTGGAGACAATGGGCGGCCTTATCGCTTTAAGCGATTTCTTCCAGGCAACCCATATTATATAGTAATACTAGCTGTGCCCGCGACTCCGTCCGCGTGGAATTGGGCAGGATTTTTTTGGATATATCTTATGGTTTATTTTGGATTACAAACCCTATAAACCCTACAATATAAATAAATGAAATATACAAACTGCGTTCGAACCTACAAAGTCCAGCCTAAGCTGAACCCTATTTCATATGATTGATGATATAAATCTGAGGTCAACTTAAATTGGATTCTTAAAAATCCGAAACTGATCACATTTAACTAAACCATTTTTTTTTTTTCTAAAATAAAAGTAGCCTAAGTTACTCCTTGTTACATCAGCTATTTGCCAGTGAAAGTTCCGTCAAAATCGGTCCAACCGTTTCAGAGATTAGCCGGAACAAACAAACAGACAGACTCAAAAATTGTAAAAAATGTTGTTTTGGTATATGTACCGTGTATACATCCAAATGCCCTTAGTAAAAAACGATTATTTTAATATTACAAACCCACCAATTTTATTTATTTGTACAGATGCACATTAGGCGAGAAAAAGTGCCCAAGCGGTACATTAGTGTCAATACGATGTCTGAATATGAATGTATCTCTCTCACCACTCCGTTGTCATATTTCAGAGGTTTGCAGTCTCGGATAGAGGGCGAGCACAAGTTCGCGGTGATACGCGGCAACGAAGTGAAACAGGTGCCCATAAGCGAGATCGTGGTCGGTGACATCTGTCAGATCAAGTACGGTGACCTGCTCCCCGCGGACGGCATACTGATGCAGAGTAACGACCTTAAGGTAACGTTATCATTTCATCATTGATTTATTCTATCACTAGCCGATCACGCCCGCTCCACTGGGTGATTAACAGGCAAAATTAAATCGAAAAATAATGAGAAAGAGGGTGGCTCTCTTTATAGGGAACTAGAGACCGGTTGTTTCTAGTTTAACTTTACTTTTGCTCTTCCTATATATGCTTTTGATTACGGTTAAATATTCGTTTTCTACATTCTGTGCTTTTAGAGTTTCCCAGATTTAGTTGAAAAATATATTTTTTTCAGTAAAAAGTATCCTATGTTATTTCTAATACCTCCAAGGAATATGTGTACAAAATTTAAATAGGTAATTAATTAATTCAGGTCGGTTAAGTAGTTTTCGTGTGAAAGCGTAACAAACAAACTTACTTTCACATTTATAATAATTGTGATAATATTAAGTATTAGTAGTTTTTATCCGTACAGAGGCGGAGAAAGAATACTAACCTCTGCGGCCGGGGTTGGCCTGTCGTAAAAGGCGACAAAACAACCTACCCTAGCTACGTGGTAGGGCTTCAAGCCCGTCTGGATGGCGACCACCTTTGGTCTTAAATCTGCCGCCATAATAACCTTGTGTTGTGTTCCGGCATTAGTGACCCAAGTTCCTGTACCCTTATGGGACAGCAGCATTTACGCAATGCCACTGGCGTTGCAAACAGCCATAGGCGACGGTAACTGCTAAATTCTAAACGGGCCGTCAGCCTGTCTGCTGTCCTACAGCAATAAAAAAAGTATGATTTCTATGATTTACGTACTTTGTTATTTTATACTTGAATTTAATAAGATCGTGTATTTTCTACACGGACATTTTTCGCCTTTTTTTGAGTAGTGCTATGTTTTGGGGACTATAAGACGCATTATTTCGTGGGACAAAATCCGAAATGAGGAAATCCGTAAGAGGACCCAAGTAGCCGATATAGCTCGCGAAATATGCAAGCTGAAGTGGGAATAGGCCGGTCAGGTTTGATGCAAGACCGATGGGCGTTGGAGCAAACGTGTCCTGGAGTGGAGATCGCGTCTAAGCAAACGTAGCGTAGAGCGCACCCCCAGCCCGATGGACCGATGACCTGCGCAAGATGGCCGGTTGGAGCTGGATGGGAAAATCAAGGGACCGGGATGTGTGGTGCAAACTTGGGGAGGCCTACGTCCAGCTGTGGGCAACAATTGACATAAAACGCAGTTTTTTTATTTTCATTTAGAGATATGAGCGAAAAATAAAAAGTAATTTCACATAACGCGTGTGGTAACTACAACCGATACAAACATTGAAATAGCCCGTAAAATACACACCCACAAAAGTTCATAATTAAAATTTCGGTCTTCAAAGTTCTAATAATGCGTTATCTATACTTATACGTTATCTGTAAACATGTTGACATGGTTCGTTCAGCGGTTACGCCGTGTCCGTGAGCGGTTAGCTCTCCACGCACGTCAAAATATTTGTGTTTCGCAAATGGTTAGGTTAATGATAAATAATAATATACTAAAGTCTTATTCGTGCCCTCATCCCAAACTATGTGAGGTTGGCACAACATCATCATCATCATCTTAGCGCTGAATCCCGGTTGCAGCTCAAACTCTCGTTTCGTTCCCCAGGGTCCGCTTTCCGACTTTTTCTTCTCCACTTCGCACGATCTTCGGTCAGTCCATTGGCGCACATATCAACTGTTACGACGTCAAGCCAGCGCTTTTTCGGTCTACCCCTCCTGCCGGGGCCCGGCGGAGGCGGCATGGCCAGACATTTGTTTTCTACGTTAGAATCCGGTTGCCGTAAAACGTGGCCGTACCATCGGAGCCAACACTTCTTCAATTTATCTGCAATGTCACGGACATGAAGGCTGCCGCGAATGCGGGAGTTCCTAACGCGGTCCTTCTGCGTTACTCCACACATCCACCGCAGCATATCCATCTCCGTGACACGCAGTTCTTGCTTGTGTCGCACTAACACCGGCCATGCTTTACAGCCGTATAAAAGGACAGGCCTAATGATGGTCTTATAGACCTGTTCCTTCAACTTTACCGGCATCTTGGGGTCACAAATCACACCAGTTACCTCACGCCATTTGGCCCACACGGCAGCAATACGTGCCTTGACGTCGCAATCGATGTCACCAGACGCGTGAAATACAGATCCCCCCAGGTATTTCACTTGGTCCGTGCGCTCGACTGTGTCGCCGCCTATGCGCACGGGTGTGGGATCTGTGGAGTTGCGGGCCAAGTACTCGATTTTCGACACATTAAATTTCAGACCGCCGTTCTCAAGCGATTCCTTCCACGCCTTCATATGTCGCACCAACCATCCCAAATATGTCCGAATCTGCCAGCGCGATATCATTAGCATACATAAGCAACCATGGGGGCTGCTCATGTGAGTTTCTGATGCTGTTTGATAGTCTAATCGTCTAATACCACGCTGAACAAGAACGGATTAAGGACGGAACCCTGGTGTACTCCGACAGCGATGGTGAAGGATTTTGAGTCACCAACAGTAGTCCGAACCACGGAATCGGAATCGCGGTACATGTCTCGGATGATGTCAATATAGGCCTCTGGAATCCCTTTGGACCGCAATGCCCACCAGATTATCGCACCAGGAATACAGTCGAAAGCCTTCAGCAAGTCGAGAAACAGGCAATGCAGAAGCGTATTCTTCGCCCTGTATTTCTCCGCGACAGTCCTTAAGGTAAAAACAAGGTCCATTGTCCCGTGACCAGGGCGAAACCCATATTAACACAACACTGTGAGACATTACACTCCTATCGGATCCGAGAGTCGTTAACCCTCTCGAACAGCTTCATGGTGTGGGACATGACCTTAATTCCGCGGTAACTACCGCACTCCTGCACTGACCCCTTGCCTTTGAAGATTGGAGTAATGATACTCAGACTCCATTGGCTCGGGACCGTACCGGTGAGCAGTGTCCGGTTGAAAAGGTCGGTTAAAATACCCACACCACGAGAGTCTATCGCCTTCCAGGCTTCAATGGGGACTCCATCGGATCCAACAGCTTTCCGATTCTTCATGCGGTGAAGACAATTCTGGACCTCTGCAGGCGTTACTAGTGGCACTAGTCCTTAATTCGGAGGAAGATCTGGCAGTTGCACCTCTTTGTGCTGCGTGTTCAGCAGCTCGTGGAAATAGGAGCGCCATCTCTCCTGCACCGCGATGTCATCGCATAGCAGGTTGCCTCCAGTGTCTTTTACAAAGTGGCACTGGGAAATATCCTGTGCCGCCTTGACCCTGGAGCTCGCCAACTTATGAATGAGCTTCTGCCCCTCAGATGATTCCAACTCTCGTCTGGCTCTGGCTACAGCTCTCTTATTGGCACGCTTGGCAGACCTGTGCCTGTAGTGTCTCCTAGTGAGTAGGAAGTCGATTTAGGTAGCATTCCTCCCGCTCTTGTAAGTGATAAGATGCTCGGTTCTCTTTTTGAAATACGTGTTCACGATGGCAAGGTCGGCAGCCGCACACGTATTGAGGATATCCTCCCCTTCTTCGTTGCGGCTACCGTACTCAAATCCACCGTAAACACGCTCAAATTCTCCACATTCATCACCCACATGACCGTTTAGATCACCCCCCAAAACGATCCCCTGTGATAATGGGATTCCACGGAGCACTTCTCTGAGTAGATTACAAAACGCTAATTTATCGGCGTCGTCACAACCGGCCTGTGACGCGTAGGCACTTATCGAGTAACTACTCCATCGATAAGCACCCTAACGACCATAAGCCGGTCATTATGACGTTTCACTTCCAAAATGTCGTTCCGGAACTCCTCCGAGAGCACTATGGCAACCCCTATTTCCCCAACAGGTGCACCTGTGTAGATCCTAGTCTCCTGCACCGAGTCACCTGCAGGAACGCCACGGCCACCCTCCGTCTGGAGAGTACATCGGCCAACTCTCGCGCGTTCAGTTAGCGTGCCTATGTTCCATGTTGCGAAGCGGATCTTTCGAGATATTTGGGCTGCGTGAGTTAGGACTAATGTCGTTAGCCGTGCCCGCCCATGACACGGTAGCCCTTGTCCACTTGTCGCAAGAGCCGGGCTAATCTCTTGCGCGCCGTTATGCGGCAGCGCCCTAGCCCTTATACGATCTCGCATTCCTTATATCTCCATAAGATTTGACTGATTTTGGCTTTTACGGGGGCGACTGCCATCTGACCCCCTAACCCCAAAAGGAAAGACCTCATCAGGGCCTCGTCCTTTATTCAGTAGGGTGCGCCGACTTGCAGGGGAGGTTTTGACCTGGGCCCCGAAGATGTTGGTAGGGCCCCTTACACCTCGAGGTCGACACAACATGTCCTCTCCTTTCACTCTTCAAGTCGTCATCTCAACATTCACACCTTTTTTTGCCATATCATCTTTTACAAACCATTTTTTATTTGGTCTACGCCTCCTTTTGTATTCATCCACTCTCACTTCTAATTATTTTTATGACATTCTTCTCTTCGCATTATATAATCATACCAGGCTTAGTCTATTACTTTTCAGGTTCTCAATCCGTGACCCACCGTGCTCTGCTCTTTATTTCAGTATTACACGTACTGTGTGTATAGTCCCAGTATATATTTATTTATTTCAAAGTCATGTTATAAACCGATTCCGTCCTTATAACGTGTTCAATACGTCACAGTACATCCCTGAAACGTGTACAACGGGAATGGGGAAACGTATACCGATAACGATCATTTACACCTTACGCAAGTTGGCCGACGACAAATATGCAGGTTGGCGATAACCCAATAATGTTATCGGTCTGATATTATATTTTAATGTACGTACAATTGTACGCACCTTTGACGCACGGTGGCACTGTGAGTGCGAGCCAGGGCTGTCCAGAGCAACACGACATCAGAATAATGCAAATCATTAAATATATTGGCGATCTGCGAATCGTTTTAATTTGATAAAAGTGTATTAATTTTCTTATTGTATGCACTTGTTAAGAATACCCTATTTCATAATCAATTAATATTTTTTTTATTTACGGTTACTTATTTGTGCTTGTGACACCTATCTATATAAATTAAATCATAGAGGTCAGCAGTTGTGCGCGCATCACGGCAAAACTACTGGATAGATTTCAATAAAATTTTCTAAGTTTTATTTCCTAGACACTTGGCTCATATCTAAAAAAAATTGCGATATCTTCGTTTAATAGAAAGTTATTAAAGTTTAAATAAACATCCTATAACAATAGGAGAAATGGTGCATGCATGTGTATGAAAACATTTTTCGATTTACTTTTTTCTGTTATTCGATCAGCGAAGCGGGCGGGAATTGCTAGTAAAACATAATTAAAGTCATGTAATATTTTGTAATTGTTTTTCATAAATTGGGACACTTCACACAGCTCCATCTAGTCCCAAAGTGAGCGGCAAAGCGCTTGTGTTATCGGTGTTAGACTACTGATATACTATTATATAATCACTAAAGATAATTATGGTGTATTAAAAATAAAAATAAACATTACAATTTTTACGATAGTTAAAAATCAATTCATGTCGGTTTATTGCGGAAACAGTATTTTTATCAAACGACATTCCACAAAGTTGTATAAACAAACTCAGATTGAACCGATAAGTGCTAGTAAAACTACGGAAACACTTGGTGTTTAACTTCATGATAGATAAATAGCATTATTATCGTCGTCAAACGTTTTAAGGATTTGAATTAGGACTGTTGTAATTGTTTTAGTATTTGATAAGTTTTATTGGGGCATTATGTAATATATATTTTTAAGGACGGAGGTCGTAGCGTAACGGCTAATGTACTGCTGTACGTTTGCGGAGGTTCGATTCTTCGATTATGTATAATATGTATTTATTTACAAAAGGAAAATAAATAAGTAGTATATCAGTTATTTAGCATCCATGACAGAAGTGTTTATACTTTGGGACTAGAAAGCGGTATGTGAATTGTCAGAGAATTTTTATTTATTTATTCTTTTTTAAAATTAATAGGTAAATTTTAAAGACATTTATTTTTTTCTCTAGGAAAATTAAAAACCTTTATAGGGGGCCCCTAGCATGCATCTGTTGGCTATCAAATATGTTGGTTAGGGCTTGACCTCTAAATCACTTTAGGGTAGTTCAATGTTAAACCAACGCGGCTTTATATCTTCGTCTTTTGGTGTGCTCCTAGTGACGTAATACCGATCAATATCTTTGGATAGGATAGTGAACTCACTAATATGTCGCCTCGCTTAAAGGAATCTCACGATCAAACTAGATTTAACAGCTTACGGGGATAACAATGAAAAATAAATTTGACACTGCAAACCGAAAAATATACCGTGAGGCTAAAAAAATTGAAGATATTATATCCGACTTTTTAACTATGCTTATTAAAAAAAAGCAATCCATTAAATATAAAAAGAAAACAGCTCAAGGCGTCCCTATAATCATGGAAATAATAAAATAATACGAATTTTATTTTCAGATTGACGAGTCTTCACTTACGGGCGAGTCGGACCATGTCAAGAAGGGTGAATCTTTTGATCCCATGGTGCTATCCGGTACACACGTTATGGAAGGTAATCCCTCAAAAATATTATACGCTTCTCGTTATCCTTGACCTTCAAGGTATCGCGTCTCTCTAGCCACCTCTCCCATCCTCTCTCATACAGTCCAACAGTTCCTCCACGACCTGAACCAAACCGGGAAGGGGTGGAATCAAGGTCAGTGCGAATTTCTTTGCTCACTGCAAGGTATCGCGTCTCTAGCCACCGCTCCTATCCCATCCTTTCTCATACAGTCCACTGCTCACGAGCTATCCTTCTCATTCCTGTACGGTGCAATCTCGGTCCGTGACCGGCATCGTACAACTATCTTTGGTTCTTTTGACATTATATGGGGTCGGCATCACATCTTATTTCTTCACATTCTCCTCTATTAGTCGTGATCTCGAAATTCACACCCTTTTTCGCGCATGTTGTCTTTTACGCAATCCATCCTATCTTTTATTTCGTCTTCTCCTTCTTTTGTATATATCGACTCTTATTTTCTAGCATTTACCATTTGCATATAATACGTAAAAAATACCTATTTAATTGGAGTAGAATGTGTATTAACACCACATAAAAGCCGCTACCCATCAATAATCATTCGTTAAAACCCTTAGTTCAGGCCCGTCCGATACAGCGAAGAGCTTTAAGCGTGCTGAGGTTCTCTTTTCACCGTGCAGGGGCGGAGAAAGAATACTAACCTCTGCGGCCGGGGTCGGCCTGTCGTAAAAGCCGACAAAACAACCCACCCTAGCTACGTGGTAGGGCCTCAAACCCGTCTGGATGGCGACCACCTTCGGTCTTAAGTATGCCGCCATAATAACCTTGTGTTGTGTTCCGGCATTAGTGACCCAAGTTCCTGTACCCTTATGGGACAGCAGCGTGTTCGCGATGCCACTGGCGTTGCAAACACCCATAGGCGACGGTAACTGCTAAATTCTAAGCGGGCCGTCAGCCTGTCTGATGTCCTACAGCAATAAAAAAAAAGAAAAAGTGGGCCGCCAGCCAGTCTTCTGTTCCTCCGCAATAAAAAAAGCCGGCGTGAACCTGTTAAGATACGTGGTAGCTAAGATATCACACTCGAGAAGGTCCATATAGTGGTCCCGGAATAGTGTTCCAACACGGCATGCAGTACCGTTTAAGCAGTTTTACTTCGTCTAATGTACATATTATATATAATTGTAAAATGTATATTATTATTTAAAATGTCTAATTATCGAACATTATTTAGTTTTACTTCTTCTAACTACAATATCCAGATGACCGAGCTTTGTTCGGTATTTTTTTTTTTTTGGAAATTAACAATTGATTTTCTTAGTCTAACCTCAAAGCAAACACTCATTGACTTCGTGTTACTTAACAACGCCATCTGCTGGAATAGCTTTAGTGTTGTTGTGTCGTTAAAGCAATTTAAAAAAAAATAGTATTATTATTCGCCGATAGATGTCAAGAAGTCATTTTTCAGTTTAAATTGGGACTACTCAAACGCCACCTTTTGACATTTTCTAGAAATGATTCCTAGCTAGATCTATTTATCGCCCCCGAAACCCCCCCGTATACTAAATTTCATGAAAATTGTTGGAGCCGATTCTGAGATTCCAATTATATATATATTTGCTCGTTCAAAGATATAAGATAAACTTTAAATTACCCCCTCAGGTTCGGGTAAAATGCTAGTAACAGCTGTCGGTGTCAACTCTCAAGCGGGTATTATCTTCACTCTCCTCGGTGCTGCGGTGGACAAGCAAGAGAAAGAGATTAAGCAGATGAAGAAAGGTCAGTGCATTCGAATCCATTACTTCATGCGGCTCGTGTTAGGTTCGCTCTCGGCTGTTATTCGAGACTTGAGTAAATTAACCATGAATACTTTCTATCTAGTCTTTATTTCTGGTTGGGATCTTGGGTTTGGGTGATAATTCACATAGCGCCACCTAGTCCCAAAGCATACAGCAGAACGTTGTGATATGGGTACTTGACTACTCGTATACTTTTATGTTTCGTATATAAATACATATTATACATAAACACTCAGAGTCGGGATGGTAATCAAACTTGTGATCCCTACGTGATATGAGCGTTCCGAGAAGCGAAACCCAGTGCGCCACAGAAGTCGTCAAATTTAGTTGGATTGTATTCAAAATGGTATTTTACGAATGAGAGAACTTAGAAACTGAATTTACCTTATTACTCAAGTTTCGAATTACCACTGATTGCAATCCTGCGACGAGCCAAGGTTGCGGTAGCACTTGTTATGTACCTACCCCTGGTGCCGTCGAGTAGTTGATCTATGTTGATGATGGAGGAAGGTGAAGGATTGTATTTGTCTGTGATCCGCTTTTTTTCGATTTTACGTGTTTTTATTGCCATGGTTGATTATGTTGATTCGTGAATTTTATCGTTAATTAAAGTTTTTTCTCTCTTCAGAACATTGATGTAAAGACACCTAATTCGAATCTTAATATTGGTAGAAAAGGCATTAGCTGTCGAAAATTCGATGTCACTTAGAAAAAAAAAAGCATACAATCGTTTTACTGCTTTCCGATTAATATGTCAAAAAGAGATATACGATAATTGTCTAAATTATAATATTTTTATGTAATCAAAAATGTTTGCCAACAAACAAATAAGCTTCGTGACATATGCACAGATCGATTGAAAATCAGCTGAAGACATCGTCGCAATACAAGTGTTGCCTATATTATCTATGAAAACTTTGTTTAAAACGTATTTTAGACAGCACCTATACGAGACACTCAAAATAACGCCGTCGACTTATAACGCGGCGGTTATTGATCTATTAAACTAGGTAGGAAAACACTGGAGTGTTAATTAAGAATTTCAAATTTCAGTTACATTTTAGTATGCACTTCTTGGTCAGTATTTCATACATGATAATTATTATTTATAACAAAATAAGATGCTTAACTATAATTAAAATTTCTTTAAGAATCATCGCTCAATAGAGCTTTGGTGCAAGGGTAATATTCAGTAGGCACATTCCCTCCGTGTCCTAGCTGTAGAATGACACGAACAAGTGTTTTTATAATCGATAAGTTTCGTTAAATTAATTCCATTTTCGATATAAACAGTATCTCATCGGAAAACAGTTTAATAATCTCAGTTCTTCATCATCAACAAGGTTAACATAAAATAGCAAATACCCCGCAAAAAATAGTTTAGCTTATAACATTGCTCATTTAGAAAAGAAACGAATATTATGACTTCAGAAATGTAGCTTATTAGATGTCAAATGCTATAGAGTTAAAAAGCGCTTTAAATGCTTTAATCTAGTATAATAAACAAATGTCCAATTTAAATATTTCATTTACTAAATAACTGTCGGCCTACTCCGTGTTGTTTTCTTAGGACGTTGTGGAAGCAGACAAAAAGGAGATTTTTTTTGTTTATTTACGGAGGGTACTGTTCTATTTTGTTTTTGGTTAGTGGAGGGGGGGGGATATCTGACAACAATACGCAGTCTCTGTAATAACCAAATTATGCCATTTTGTCTCGCCTATTTCCTTTCATGACTAAGAAAAAAAGTGTTAAGGTAGAATGTTAACAGAAAAAAAGCAAGTTGACAGACATATAGCCCCATAACAAACCAATATTTAAATAGCCTTCGGCACCTGGAAGTCAGAGTAACAGAACCCAACACGGTGAACTTGGTAGTAGAAGAATTAAGGTACTAATAATAAATAAAGCAATTAAATATATATTAAATAGGCCTACTAAATGAGCATTGTATATCAGCCTAGCTTATTTCAATCAATTAGTGTGACACCAGTGACGTATTGAGTCGCGCCATATGTCCCATCATGATTGCGTCATCACCTCTACCCTTGTTTTATGGGGCGGTATTGTTTATATGACGAAATTGGTAAATATTATTTGTAGAGCTGTTTTTTATTGTCAAATATTTTTAATAGCAGTTGATGACAATCAGTTTGTGGCCGGCATTGAGCACGCATATATAAAAAAAATGTTTTATTGACACTACATAGTTACACGAGTTAGCCTTAAACTAAAGACATTTCGGTACTAACACCTAAACTACGCTGAGCCTGTAACATATGTGTTAGTTACCCCCAAAAGACTTTAATTAAATTGACACTTAACTTAGTTGTTTAGGTAGTGCGTGAACAATGTCATTACAAACTACCTTCATATAGACAAAACGACAAGAAATAAGAAGGTTGCATATTTAACTGAGAACATTGATTAAAAATGTCGTTTATGTGTCATCTTTTAATACAAGCATTTCAACTTGTTTAGTAAAAAATTTAATAGTTGGCGCTATTAGAAATAAGCGGTATCTTACGTTTGTTATAAAAAGAAAAATTTATTATTTCATAACAACTACCGCTGGCTAAATCTTCAACTAAATTAAATTGTGTATACTTAATTCCTAAATATTCATGTCCTTTATTGACCTCAAAAAGCGACTCAATTAGGACATATAAATTTTTAACTAAAATTATGATAGGATATTGCTAATACTACGTACTTAGGGTCCGAAACAGTACCTTAGTATTCTAATTAACAATGGCATCACAAATCTTAGATAATAATAATAATAAAAAATATGCTTTTTAGGTTAATAGAACAAAACTGAATTTTTACCAATTTCGTTTAACGAGATTATTTTATTTATTGACGATCAAGTGTTAAAAGAAAGTTTTTATTGAATTTTCATAGATAAATATGGTCTTGTTGACGTTGTTCGTAAATGTTATATGTTTGACTAATAGCCTGAAAATATGTTCTGTGATAGCATGAATTCATTATTTCATCGTATGTGTTATTTCGTTGTACCCTCAATGAAAAAAATAATCTCTTTTGAATTTATTGAAATGATTAGATTTAAATGCAAGTTTAGAAGCTCGATTTAAGGATTTGCTGATTGAAGTCCATATAAGCACTTATTTATATCAATACAGGTGTATGCAAAATTATTGGTACAAATATTATCGAATAGTATTTTTTAATATATATAATTTATAATATATATAATTTTGTGGGCTAAATTGGCATTGACAGCAAATTCTTAAACTCTCTATACCCCTTTTAGATATAGTTCCACATATATATTATAGTGTGATCCGTTCAATGACATCCAACTTTTTTTTGTCCACCCCTGACCCGGCTCGCTGCACGCCCACCTCCATGTCGTCGAAACAACAAAAAAAACTCATAATTAAAAATCCAAAATAAACATACACATTATTGATAAAATATATATACTGCATCGTGTGACTGTCGTGTTGACTGCATGGTGTATACAAAATACGACTCGTTGTCATAAATGTGTATGCTTGTAACAATTGGATAAAATAAATTTGGACGGAATTTTACCCGAATAGAAGCTAAAAAGCAGCAGAAAAAGGAAACTCAACGCAAGAGTCTGTCCGGTAAGTTGTCCTCGGCTACGTCCCGCTTATGAAACACCCTCTGTAGTCTCAGACCAAAAAAAATAATGGCAAAACGCTTACTGTTTTATATATGTGCATATTTCTAAAATTGTATCTTGATTTTTTTATTAAATAAAATAAGATATAGTTTTAAAATAATGCACATATATATTTGGTTAATAAACAATACGCCTATTATAATGTAACAGGTTATGGTGCTTAGTTCTGTGGCTTCTTGCTCGTATGTTAAGTAATGATAAGTTAATTTTCCTTTTTAAGTTTATTTTAGCAGATTAAAGGAGCAGTTAAGTCGGCACTAATTTAAAATATTATTTATGAACGCAATCTTCATCTAACACGCATTTAAATTTCACACTATATGATTTTAACAAATACAACTATCATTGTATTTGATTTAATTGACTGTCTTTTACTATATTTTCAGCGTTTCACAATGTTTGGCTATTTTTTTTAACTGTCTTTAAATACTTTATGTTACATGTTACTTATTTAAAATTAAAAATCGTGTTACAATATTTTTGCTCACCAGTATATGAAAATAAGTATATAAGCACGTTTAAATTGTTTAATGTGGTTTTAAAGTTTAGATTCCATGGAATGCCTTCATTACTTGATGCATGTATAAGTACATCCCGTAGATGGAATTTTATTACTCATGATGGTTTTCCATAACTATTGAGATATTGATTTAAATGAACATAAAACACTGATTAATAACTTTCTTAAAAATACATAACACGGCAAAAGAGGCACTTAACCGAGATAGTTGTATAAAAAAATGTACAATTTAAGCTAACACTTTGTCTGCATTGTTTGTTTAGAAACCTAAAATTTTTTATTAATTATTTTTTTTACATTTAAAATAAAATTTATTAGAATTTTTTTAAAACTCTGTATATTCAATAATTTTATAGTCTAATTATTATAGATATACCGAGTCGGTTTGGCAAATATTTCAATTTTGTGTAATACTATTATTAAACAAAGGAATGGAATTATTGTAAATATGGTCCTAAATAAATGTATTTTTCATTCAGTACTTACTAAGCAAAAACACGGACAATTTAAACTGAGTAAAAAGTTTTATATTATTACCAAATTTATTTGAATTCAGTATAAAGGGATATTTTTTCAACTCGATAATGTGAGTTCTACGATTATTATTTATTTCATGCCAGATTACATTGATCCAATTAATTACAATTACGATTTTAAAAGTTGAAATACAATTAATATGTATAATAATAATGTATAAATAAAATTTTTAGTAAAATGATAACAAAAGTTAAGTGTCTCATAATAAATACGTTGATTGAGAAATAATTAAGCAATTTATCGTAGGCGATGAAGACGCAACCCTACCTACGTCCGGGAACAGTCACGGCGCGAACCACGCCCGCCCAGACGACAACCACGTCCCGGTCCCGTCGTCGGATAAGCCCGCCCCGGAAACATCGCACAAGAAGGAGAAATCCGTTCTCCAAGCGAAGCTCACCAAATTGGCTATTCAGGTATGGATGGCTTCCTCCTCGACAAAGTCTCAAGTGATGTCGATTATGTAAGGATTTTATTTTCTATTGCCAAGAAACAGCCTACAGGATTCCTATGGGTGTTTGCGATGATCGGGACACCGCGAGCCCGCTACTGTCCCATAGGGGTACAGGAACCTAGGTCACTAATACCGGAATACAACAATAGTTTATTATGCTTTAAAGACCAAGGGCGTTGCCATTGTCGCCTTTTACGACAGACCGACCCCGGCCGCAGATATTAGTATCCGCCCTTGCACAGAGAAAAGCAGTGCCTTTTGATATTTAATGCTTGTTGAATATTATGGACTTTAAGAGCCTAGACCTAGATTTTCGGGATCTAGAAAACTTCACCTATCTCCCGGTGCACTTAAAACGAAACGGTGTTCGTCATGATTCGTCCCAGTAAAAATAATTTGTTTTTCTTGTATCAATTATTTCGGTATATTGGTGTCCACATCTACATTGTTACATATACCTAAAATGTTGCTTACATTTTATCCGTACAGGGGCGGAGAAAGAATACTAACCTCTGCGGCTGGGGTCGGCCTGTCGTAAAAGGCGACAAAACAACCCACCCTGGATGGCAACCACCTTTGGTCTTAAGTATGCCGCCATAATAACTTTATGTCGCCTTTTACGACATACGGATAAAGATCTATGTATACAAGTGGCTTATCAATAGCCCCATAACGCAAGCGCTATTCTGCTTACTTTGAGGCTTGATGAAGCCCTGTGATTCTCACAAAATAGATGTATTATAATATAACTTGGATGATAATGATTTTTGTGTTTCACAGATCGGTTACGCTGGCTCGACGATCGCTGTCCTGACCGTTATTATACTAGTGATTCAGTTCTGCGTCCGCACTTTCGTTCTGGACCAAAAATCATGGAAGGCTATTTACATCAACAATTTGGTGAAGCATCTCATCATCGGTGTCACTGTGCTCGTCGTCGCTGTGCCTGAAGGTCTACCTCTCGCTGTCACACTCTCCCTGGCTTATTCTGTTAAGGTAAGTAACTAATACGCACTTATAAGTAAGAAGTGATTCTCTTTGGTTGTTTTAAATATTAGTCAGTGTTGCCAATAAGATAATTTTAAATTGTAATTTTTAGCTTATAATATATAATCTGGTGATCTATATTTATGAACGCACAAAATAAATTTAAGATAGGTACAATGTGTTGTATCGCCCACACATTTTTTTCTAATTTGTTTTAAAATTTTGAAGCACATCCTAAAGTTTTCATAGATTAGAGCATTATATTTTGATAATGTATAAAATATTATAATCTTCGAATCCACTTCTTCGAAAATCTACGAATTATGCTTGAATTATAGGTATTATAGGTACATAAAACGGTAAACCTATGAGATTGATTTCAAAACTCCCAGACTCGCATAAGTACGAAGTAGTAGTTTGTGGTAGGGCCTCAAGCCCGTCTGGATGGCGACCACCTCTGGTCTTAAGTATGCCGCCAAAATAACCTTGTGTTGTGTTCCGGCATTAGTGACCCAAGTTCCTGTACCCTTATGGGACAGCAGCGTGTTCGCGATGCCACTGGCGTTGCAAACACCTATAGGCGACGGTAACTGCTAAATCCTGTCGTCAGCCTGTCTGCTCTCCTACAGCAATAAAAAAAGTACCGGAAATATTTTTTTTAATATGACATTAGGTAATTGAATCCGAGGTACTTTGTAGCTCAGTGTTATTACACTCGGCGATTAATCTAAAGGTCCCGAGTTTGAATCCCACGGTGGCATGCACCGCTAAGCAATTATGATCCCCTAATTTAATTTATTATGGCATAATTGCCATGAACCGACCGTGAAGAAAATTATCATAAGGAAACCTGCATACCGTATCACCGGTATGTGTAACCCGCCAATCTGCCTTGGACAAGCGTGACGGGTATACTATCCATGGGGGAAGTCTAGGGGGACGTTATGAGCTGTTATTTTTTATAAATTTAGTAAAATTTTTGTTCGACAGAAAATGATGAAAGACAACAACCTGGTACGGCATTTAGACGCTTGCGAAACTATGGGTAACGCGACCGCGATCTGCTCCGACAAGACGGGCACGCTCACGACTAATCGTATGACGGTCGTCCAATCGTACATATGCGAAAAACTATGTAAAGTCACGCCAAACTACCGGGATATACCGCAAGAGGTCGCGGAGACCATGATCGAGGGGATTGCTATCAATAGCGCCTTCACTTCTAGGATTATGGTGAGCTACCTTCATGTTTTTGTTAATTTCCATGTTTTTAACTTTACTTTTTAATATTTGAACAAAATTGTATTTTATGTGATTGTATAATAATTAAGCCGAATAAAATAATAATAAGAAAAAACTCTTGAAAAATCTTTGAATAAAATAATCTTTTTTCAAATTGAAAGTAGGCTAAAGACAAAATTTCGAAAACAATGGCTAGCTAGTCTGGGTATATTTTTGTAAGGCTACATACAAATATTATTCTCGACAGCCATCGCAAGACCCGACTGGACCCTCGATGCAAGTCGGCAATAAGACCGAATGCGCGCTACTCGGGTTCGTGATTGCCCTCGGCCAGAGCTACGAGGCCATCCGCGATAAACACCCCGAGGAGTCCTTCACGCGGGTGTACACCTTCAACTCTGTTCGCAAATCCATGTCCACTGTGATACCTTACAAGGGAGGGTACAGGCTGTATACTAAGGGAGCTTCCGAAATAGTCCTTAAAAAGTGAGTTATTGCATTCATTTCATTCTTTCGTTCATCATTCACAAAACTGACAGTGAAGCTTCTTTATCTTCTTCTTTCTTTTTTTTCGCTATTTAGCGTGACTCGATCGGACTTACAGCGGAAGATACAAATTACTAAAGTCATCTATTGGAAAAACAATGGATTTATTTTTACTGCATAATATACTATATACCTAATATCATTTAGGCGAAGCGCATTGCACACCATCCTTAAATCCTTACTCTCTTATAATATGCAGTATTTTTTTATTGCTGTAGGCCAGCAGACAGGCTGACGGCCCGCTTGGAATTTAGCAGTTACCGTCGCCTATGGGTGTTTGCAACGCCAGTGGCATCGTGAACACGCTGCTGTCCCATAAGGGTACAGGAACTTGGGTCATTAATGCCGGAACATAACACAAAGTCATTAAGGCGGCATACTTAAGACCAAAGGTGATGGCCATCCAGACGGGCTTGGAACCCTACCACGTAATTAGGGTGTATTTTTGTCGCCTTTTACGACAGGCCGACCCCAGCCGCAGATGTCAGTATTCTATCTCCCCCTCTGCACGGGTAAAATTTAGGGTATGGATTTGGACGGATTTTATGATATGGCTCAAATGCTTTTAACATTGATTTTACCAAAATCACAGTAAGATATGTCAGCTGATGATACAGCTTCTTTACTAAACAAATTTTTAGTTTATCTTCATGAACGTTTTCTAAGCCCACATAGATAAAAATTATTATATATTATTGAATTTACATAATATGTTGAGGTGGTTTGGCCATGTTGAGAGAATGAATGAAGAACGATTGACGAAAAAAGTGTATAAGGCGAGTGTGAATGGAAGTGTTGGAAGGGGTAGACCTAGGCGGACGTTTCGAGACCAGATCAGGGACGTCTTGAAAAAAGGCCAGGTCAAGAGTATCCTAAACCGAAGGGCATATATGAAGGGAATAATGAAAGTGGACGAAGCGAAACAAGTATGTAAGGATCGTAGCAAGTGGAAAGAAGTGGTCTCTGCCTACCCCTACGGGAAAGAGGCGTGATTATATATATGTATGTATGTACATAATATGTTTATTGATTTGAGGTGACATTAGAATATGGAAGTAATTTAAAGGAACGGAAAAATTCTTTAAGCAAAATACTACACCATATCTACTATATAAAAAAGTTTTATACTAAATACTAATACTATATAAGTATTGAGAAAAATAATGAAACAGTAAACTGATGTTATGGCAACATTTTTAGATGTGCGTTCATCTACGGGCACGAAGGTCGTCTGGAGAAATTCACTCGGGACATGCAAGACAGGTTGGTGAAGCAAGTGATCGAGCCGATGGCCTGCGACGGGCTCAGGACCATCTCCGTCGCGTACAGGGACTTCGTGCCGGGGAAAGCGGAGATTAACCAGGTAATCTTCATTATCGATGGCAGTCATTACATTCGCAGACGTGACAATAGTGACCAGATAACTGGATATGACGCAATATTTCGCCATATACGAAGTACTACAAAATAAAATCAACAAGTTAAAGATCATTTCCTTTTATGGCTTGAGTTGATGATTGATTATTACTTATAATTATGAAGGAAAATATATCAATTTAAAAAAAAATTGAACAAACGTGTATTCCCCGGTTAACAAGTTAATTATTTAAAGATGTTATTTATCATGCCTTAGCATATTTTTCTTAAGCCTTAAGGAGGCTAAATATGAGTTAGATGTAGTCAATTTTGTTTATCTACGTCAACAACTACCATCTGTCTTCCCAATCCCAGAAGAATCTCGTCCCGTGCATCGGATATTAAAGGAACTGAGGTGGTTTAATTGGTATACGAGCGACCTGGGTCCCCTAGTCAAGTGACCGAGGCATTGACGACCTACGTGAAGTAGCAGCAAGCCCACTTCAGTACGCTTGCGGAAGTCACAAGTATTTATTTACAAAAGGAAAGTATATTGTATTATATTAGTTATATATAGTAGTTATATAACTTGTGTTACGGGTACTACCCGAAACACAAGTGCTATGCTACTTTGTGACCTGGTGGCACAGTGTGAATTATCCCACTATATTTAATTATGCGGTGAGTTGGGCATCAAGTATTTCCAAAATCCCAAAGAAAATCCAGGATCATAGCTGCATCCATAGTTTACCAGGGTAGATCTGGTTGTTGTGGGTCTACTAAGGTGAAAGAGATCTGGTCGGAACCCCAGAAATATTCGTTTAATTATCAACCGTATAATCCCAACATGAATATATAATTTTTCAGGTGCACATAGACCAAGAGCCAAATTGGGACGACGAAGACAATATAGTGAACAACTTGACGTGTTTGTGTGTCGTCGGTATCGAAGATCCTGTCAGACCAGAGGTAAGGCAAATTTACCAACAATATACATGTTGTGTTGGTACTCTCCATTACTAGCGGTCTCTTTGAGTGTGGCAGTGCGTTGGCCACGCCCCTTGTAAACGTCCATAGGTGACGGTGACCACATAGCTTTGTTTGCCAGTCTGTTGCATTCCAACTTTAAATAAAAAAAAACGTTAAATTATATATAATGATTTAAAACAGCCATTGAAGAAAGAAAGAAAAATTCTTTATTTGACTAAATAGCGACGCCCTTACAATTTTACATATATATAAATCGTATTATAAATCTGTACGCCGCTTTTTCAGCAAACAGTTTGAGAGCAATTGACTTTATGTTAATAATTAATTTAAGTTTAATTGGGGTTAAAAATGTCGATTCCCGTTTGAATTTAAAATACATAAGTTGATTAGGCGCTTTATCCTATCCTTTTTTTCGCTGCCTACCCGCAAGTTAGATTAGATGCCTATCCGTGCAGGGGCGGAGAAAGAATACTAACCTCTGTGGCCGGGGTCGGCCTGTCGTAAAAGGCGACAAAACAACCCACCCCTAGCTACGTGGTAGGGCCTCAAGCCCGTCTGGATGGCGACCACCTTTGGTCTTAAGTATGCCGCCATAATAACCTTGTGTTGTGTTCCGGCATTAGTGACCCAAGTTCCTGTACCCTTATGGGACAGCAGCGTGTTCGCGATGCCACTGGCGTTGCAAACACCTTAGGCGACGGTAACTGCTAAATTCTAAGCGGGCTGTCAGCCTGTCTGCTGTCCTACGCAATAAAAAAAAAAAAAAAAAAAAGATGCTGCGGCGCCTGACGGTGATTTTCGACTAAAATTACACGACAACCGCCCTCTGCTTGGCTAGCGCTCGCGACGACGACACGTACCGTCGCGCGTCGCGTCGAGTCGAGTCGAGTCGAGTCTTGGTTAAACCCGCACGAGTTTTTATATGTGTGTTATTATCATGAACCGCCAATTATAAAGGCGTAGGCTACACAACCGCCGAACCAGCCGTGGAGGGTAGCAGATCGGAGAACCACAGATGGGTCGCCGCTCTTTCTGACTTGCTGGGTATTTCCGTCTTCTTTCCTTTCCACGTTAACTATCGAACCCGCACTACCTTTGTTTCCCGCACCGCGGCTACCATCTTTCGATAACTAAGCCGCACCATTCTTTATACGGTCCTTCAGTTTCACCATAAGTAATATATCAGTTGTGTACCCGTAACACAAGGGCTCTACAGCCTACTTTTGGACAAGATGTCGCTGTGTAAATTTTAAAAGTACGTTTATTTATTATTGATATGAGCCGATGTGTTTACTCACCGTTTATGCTAAAAATATGATAATTGCAATAGTGGTAATTGTAGCAATCTTTTTCCATTTAAATTTTAATGTAACTCTTTTTCATCACTTGTGGTAGAAACAAAAAGTTTAGGTAAAATACATTCTTATTTGGCGGCGAATGCATTTTTATGTTATATACATTATAACTGTGAAATATTTTGTTCAGGTGCCAGAAGCCATCCGTAAATGTCAGAAAGCTGGAATAACTGTCCGTATGGTGACCGGTGACAACGTGAACACGGCTCGATCGATCGCAATCAAGTGTGGTATACTGAAACCTACCGACGACTTCCTCGTTCTCGAAGGCAAAGAGTTTAACAGTCGGATCCGGGACGCCAACGGCGAGGTATGGGCGTTTGATTATTTCATCGGAACTCAGTTATCTTAACAGGGAAATGAACCTAAAAAGTAATAAACTGGGAATATCTAACTGTCTATATCTAACTGGATAAACGAATTCCTAAATAGGTTGTCCGAAAGGGATTACTACCGTATTTAGTGGTAAGACCGCAGGTTTGTTCTCTATGTTGTATTTTTTTTTTTCTTGTAGAATATTTATATATGACCAAAGAGAAGTCGGATGGATCGCGTTAACATAGTGAATAAGGGTGTAAATGTCGTAATGACATCTAACAGAGAAGAGTGTGAGAAGTAGAAGTTGTTACGACTCCACATAATATGGGATAAGGGTAGAAAGAAGAATGTATTATTTAAGCAAAACATTGAAATTATTTTGTACTAATAATATACATAAAATGATAGTTAACGACAGGAAATAAATATTGCATAATGAAAAATAAAATATTAAGAGTTTTCAAGAAAATGATGACTGCATATTTAGTAAACATTTATATTTATTAAACCATACATAAATTTACACTGTAACTATAAAAATATAATTACTGTTGACTTGAATAATTTGATAGTGTGTCACAGTGTAATTTTGCTTTCTTTGCCAACAACGCCAACAGTCGATCTGACCCGCCGCTATAGTTGTTTCACATCGAAATCTCCCGTTGTACAGGTTCAACAGCACCTATTGGACAAAGTGTGGCCCAAGTTACGCGTGCTGGCTCGTTCGTCGCCCACCGACAAGTACACGCTGGTGAAGGGAATGATCGAGTCCAAGTCCTTCGAAACCCGTGAGGTGGTCGCCGTCACTGGAGACGGCACCAACGACGGACCGGCGCTCAAGAAGGCCGATGTTGGCTTCGCTATGGTATGTGGCTAAAAGGTCGTTTGTTTTACAGGATACCTCTTCTATCCTTATTTATTTTCAAATGTAACAAATTGTCTATGGATTTACCATTAAAAAAATACTGGCGATGTTAAATTATTATCCAATCAATTATTCACATTGCTAGTTGACTGGCAATTTACAGAGGACAACGATTTATGTGAATATATAATTCTCTTTCTATTTGCAAGTCTCAGATTTAACCAGGTTTCTAAAGAGAGACTTCTAAAGAGTATGTGGGAAAACCAATTTGTACACACTAAAAGCGTAAGCTTCTTTGGAAGGTTTAACGGAATTCCTATTAGTGCTGGGCACCTTTCCTTCAAATTTAAATATAATACAAGTAATCTTAATCAAAAATCAATATGTAGGTGAAAATTTTTAATTAGTAATTTAGCAATATAAGATATTTTAAAGATCGAATTTTTAATTATTAAAAATAAGACTGGATAAAACTGCTGTATAGAATTGTAACATCATACAAACTGAAGTGTCAGCAGCTATTTTGTATACGGCTATGTTCACGATATAAAGAATAATCAAAATAAACATGCGCTTTAAATCCGTAGTTGTAGGTATATAATCTTAAAAATATTGTCCGCACCTTTCAGGGTATTGCGGGAACTGACGTAGCTAAAGAGGCCTCGGATATCATCCTCACAGATGACAATTTCTCGTCTATTGTGAAAGCCGTCATGTGGGGCCGTAACGTTTACGACTCCATCGCGAAGTTCCTCCAGTTCCAACTCACCGTCAACGTGGTCGCGGTCATCGTGGCTTTCATCGGCGCCTGCGCAATCCAGGACAGTCCGTTAAAGGTCAGTGTGTAAATATAAACAAATATAATAAAATAAAATATTAAAAAAAATCGTAAAAAGGGTTTTTTGGGTATCGATTTTATCGATTTAATCAACATGATATAAAAATTACCATAGCAACTTTTAATTATTTATTAGAAATATCTCCTATATTCTTTTTCTTTATCTTACTATTCCTTATTCTTAGAAAAAGAAAAACAAAATAATTTTATTTTTACAATAATTATGAATGATAAATATTATACATATAAAATTTACAACATTAATTGTAATAACTAACTTACATTATAAAGAACCTAAAAATACAATGTTTCCAAATCTTTTACTGGTTTTATATGCTAGTAATTATAAGTGTACTGTTCAACGTACTATTGTCGATTGAAAGGAGTGTTTTATTATTACAGTCGGATTATACCCCCCTTGTTGTTTTTATTCTAGCTTTGTTTGAGAAACTTTTGGTTTGTTTACATTTTATTTTTTGGTAAAGGATAGAGTATAGTGTTTTATTAAATTAAAAAATATTAAATAATCGTTTTTTTTAGACTCTTGATCCATATTTTATACATTTTATGTATTTATACATTTCAATTCAAAATTATTATATAAATTAATAATCAACAATGAATATAAAACGCACATTTGATATGTGTAATTAAAAAAGTAATAAAATAATTAAATTTTTGGAAGCTGCTTGTAGCCACTGCCTTGTAATTTTTGTAATGAACATTAACGTTGCAAACATCCATAGGCGACGGTAACTGTTTACTATTAAGTGGCTCGTTAGCCTGTCTTCTGTTCCTCAGCAAAAAAAACATTAATACAGTGCATTACTCTTGAGAGAGAGAATTGTGGCGATATAAGAGCAAACCATCTAATTTTTTTCCCAGGCTGTCCAAATGTTGTGGGTGAACTTGATAATGGACACGCTCGCCTCGCTGGCCCTCGCCACGGAGATGCCCACCTCCGACCTGCTACTGCGCAAGCCCTACGGCCGTACAAAACCGCTCATCAGCCGCACCATGATGAAGAATATCCTCGGACAGGCCATCTATCAGCTCTTCATTATCTTCACATTGTTGTTTGTTGGTAAGCTCTTAATTTTATTGTAAGTTTTGATCATTGTAAAATTTCTACGATGCGCGCGCGCACCGACAGCCAAAATCTACATTATGAAGTTAGCTGATAACTGTCACTCAGAGTAGTTTCTCAAATATTCATAAATCTACAACACTTGTTTTATATCAGTGTAGAGATAAAAATAATATATTTGTTCATAAATATACACGTGAGTATATGATTTTTGCCATGACAAATTTTTTCTTAAAGTTGTAATTTGTTTACTAGGCATCGACTTAAAAAAGTCCTGTCGTTTCCATATTTCCCGGCAATTTTGAATTTGGAACTGTTCTATATTCGAATGTGTTTAAATTTTGAATCTCAGAACAGTTGAAAGTATTAGGATTAATGCTATTGTTTAGTCACAGCGTCGATTGGAATCTGTCAGGTCACGTACGAAAATGAATATTTCTAAGGAAAATGTTTGTGCAATAATTTTCTACAA
The DNA here is from genome assembly GCA_963693495.1 of Malacosoma neustria. NCBI lineage: Eukaryota > Metazoa > Arthropoda > Insecta > Lepidoptera > Lasiocampidae > Malacosoma > Malacosoma neustria. Next base: position 8,832,631 of record OY856395.1, on the reverse strand, counting down.
CTTTAGAAAAGGCCTGACACGGCTTCAGTGTTTTGAAGAGCTAACATCTGTGTTCAATGATGAAGTCCCATGTCTGCGGACTGTTGAACGCTGGTATTTAGAATTCCAGCGTGGACATACTAGTGTTAGTGACAAATCTCGCGAAGCACGCCCAAAATCCGCCTTCACTAAAGATAACATCATTGCTGTGAGACAATTAATTCTCGAAGATCGTCATGTGACGTATCGAGAGATAGATGCTCTATTAGGCATCTCAGGCATTCAGAAGATCTTGCATGAAGCGCTTGGTGTGAGATAGCTAGTTTGCTGTTGGATACCGCATCTGCTTTCCGACGATCACAAGGCGGCCCGCGTCAGATGGTGTAAGAAAACTCTGCAAAGGTTCAACCGAGGAGAGTCAAATCACGTCTACGATATCATCAGTGGTGACCAATCTTGTATCTATGCTTACGATCCTGATTCCAAACAACAATCTACAATCTGGGTCTTTCAAGACGAGCCAAAGCCGACTAAAGTTGTTCGTTCTCGAAGCACTTCAGAGAAGATGGTAGAACGGTTAACGCAGAGTGGTATACCACAGTTTGTTTACCACAAGTCATCGCCGAATTTCGAAAATCTAACTCAAAGCGGCGCATCATCCTGCACCACGACAACGCAAGCTCACACAGCACTCGTCAAACGATTGAGTATTTGAAGCAGGAAAAAGTAGAAATCCTTGACCATCCTCCATACAGTCCTGATCTAGGCCCTAGCGATTTCTTTACAGTTCCTACAATTAAGAAAAGTCTTCGTGGTCAAAGGTTCCAGTCCAGTGAAGAAGCAGTCGACGCTTTCAAGTCAGCCATTTTGAACGCCCCCACTTTAGAGTGGAATAAATGTTATAATAACTGATTTGAGCGAATGGAAAAGTGTATTAAGCTACGTGGTGAATACTTTGAAAAACAATAAAAAGTACTATAAGGTTCTAGTTGTGTTTTTTTCTTCAAACGACAAAACTTATATACACTGATCCATCATCAGCATCACTTTCGAGTCGCGGTTTTTTTCTTTTTTTTTTATTGCTGTGGGACAGCAGGCAGGCTGACGGCGCGCTTAGCATTTAACAGTTACCGTCGCCTGTGGGTGTGTAACGCCAGTGGCATCGCGAACACACTGCTGTCCGATAAGGGTACAGGAACTTGGGTCACGAATACCGAAACACAAGGTTTATAAGTTTTCAGAAACTAATTAGTTTCGAATTAAATATTCAACTTATGTAATAGTCTGATTAAATTATTGTCTATATCCAACTATTCTACAGTGAGATTCGATTTCTGTTAATTCCGAAACCGATTTTACCTTATCCCTCCACCGCCTATGGATGTTTGCGACGCTAGAGGCACCGCAAACACGCTGGTGCGCTATAAGGTGCAGGCACTTGGGTCACTAATGCCGGAACACAAGGTTATTATGGCAGCTTACTTATAGACCAAAAAAGGTTGGCATCCAGACGTGCTTGTAGCCCTACCACGTAGTGCTTGTTTTGTCGCCTTTCACGACCAACCGACCCCTTACTCCGCCCCTGCACGGAGAAAATCCGCTAACCTTATAAAATGAAATATAGGATTTATTTAGCATTTTAGAAGACTTAGGTAACATTTGGTGGGTTTTCTTCACAGGTGACCGTCTGCTAAACATCGAATCCGGCAGATTCAAGCCTCTTGGCTCGGAGCCCACCCAGCACTTCACGATAATCTTCAACACGTTCGTTATGATGACCCTCTTCAACGAAATCAACGCCAGGAAGATCCACGGACAGAGGAATGTGTTCCAGGGGCTGTTCACCAACCCCATCTTTTACTCTATATGGATCGGTACTGCGCTTTCTCAGGTGAGTTTTGTCTGAACTTTAAGTCTGTCTTTTCATAGCCTCGAATTTTCCCTCGTTTACAAGATTAGATGTAAAATAAGACTAAAAAATATATCGATGGATGAATCTTACATAGTGAGGGTTTCGCATTGGCAACGGTGGTAGCTTCTTGATACTTCATATGTGGTCTATCATATTTCGTATTGAAATAAATGATTTGTTTATATGTATAAATATATAATTACTAAACGTATAACATATGTCTCTCAAATTTAATAAGCAATTTAAGAAAGGTTTAGTTTATAAATTTTGTATTAAAGAAAATTAGAAAAGTATCAAAGCAATATCTGGTAATAGATGGATATAACTCCCAGAAAATAAAATTAATGTAACCCTGACTCACAAGTGGGAGGGGTCGGACAGTTCTAAAAAAAATGTAATGCAAGTTAGACCAAGAATTATTTTATTAGAAAATACCGACATGAATCATAAGCAATAAGTTGTAGATATAATAATTTTACTATAGCAAGCACTATAATTTGTATCAACTATTGTATTCCTTTTCATTGATTAAATGATGAAATCATCATTTAATCAAGCGCAGAAACATTGTTTGTTACTCAAATGAGTAACAAACAACGTTTCTGCGCTTGCGCACTCAACCTAACATTGATGTTATCTTCACTAGATGGCGCTGAATTAATTTTTGCTTCTGAGAACATTTAGGAGGCACTGCTCCCCAATGCAGTGCCCTAGGAGAACCTGTCTTTCTGTAATAAAGTATTATTAAAATTAATCCGTGTGTGTCAGGTGATAATAATTCAGTTCGGCGGCATGGCGTTCAGCACGGCGGGGCTGTCGATCGACCAGTGGCTGTGGTGCCTGTTCTTCGGCGCCGGCACCCTCGTCTGGGGGCAGCTGGTCACCACCGTGCCCACCAGGAAGATACCCAAAACTCTATCGTCAGTGTCATTTATATTTTTATACGTCCTAATTTTTTATATAACTACCTCATAACGTTAATAATAATTTGACTCGCATGTCAGAATGTCTGCAGGGAAATTACACGCAAAAAGTTCTAAAAATTCAGATGGTATAGGTTCTAAGTTATCCAAAGTTTGTAAAGGGAAGAAAGAAAGGACTTACCCTTGATCCTCTGTCTTGGCCCCCCTGCTTAGGGTGTTTGACTATTATTATTATTTTTTGTAGAGAATTAACTTGTGCAACTCACACATAAGTATGGTAATTAATTATAATGGTAATTAATAATATTTTTTAATGACAGCAATTGTCTATTGATTTTTTCTTAACTGAATGTTATGGTTTTAAAGTAAATCCAATATGCAAAAATTATTTCATTAAGGTAGTTGTGGCTCCTAATTCGTCTGAATGGCAACCAGGGATTCTAAATATGCGGCTAAAATAATTCTTGTACTGTGTTCCAGCATAAGTGACTCAGGTTTCAGTTCGCTTCGTGCTCCTGCTATTATCAAGTGGGCCGTCAGTCCGTATACTGTCTCACAGCAATAATAAAAAATTTGGTTTATAAACATCTGGCATATATTACGATGAACATCAAGACACTGCTCTACGGTTTCCCATAATGTCTAGCTCTTTGTCTGACTCTTGGGTAACAAATCTTCCAGTTGGGGACGGGGTCAGCCGGACGCGGAGACGATCCAACCCGGACCGGATTACGACGCGGACCTGGACAAGAAGCCGCGCGCCGGACAAATCCTCTGGATCCGCGGCCTCACGAGGCTGCAGACACAGGTATGTTACGCACTCAATTATACGTAGGAGGTGGGAGGGAGGGGGCTTACAGAACCGCATTTGGATCAATAAGTGGTTTTCAATCATAATTTTTATTATAATTATTTTATAAACATATTATGTATATACTTCATGTTAAGAAAATTTGTCAAATTTACGTAGCGCCTAACGCACTTCGGTCGCTTGTGCAGGTCACGGGTTTGATTCCCGTCTCGTGTCTGTACGTTTATGTATTTATTTTAAAAAAAAAGTATATATGTATGTATATATTTTTTATTGCTGTAGGACAACAGACTTGCTGACGGTCCACTTAGAATTTAGCAGTTACCGTCGCCTATGGGTATTTGCAAACATTTTCAGAATGAAATTATTTTTACGTTAAATTAATTTACAAAAACACGTTATTATTATTGAAATATGTGCTGAAAAAACACATTCAGAATAGAATATTTTATAATAGTTATTAATTTTTTCTTATTACTTTATTTTTTGTTATTATTATACTTGATAATAATCAAAATACTAAATTAAATAATTATTATATAATTAGTTTATACAAAAGATTTAATAACGACATATATTTTAAAGACTTTTATAAAATATTTTTTTTTAATAATAATTAGTCATATTATTATTAAAAAATTTCACTCATAAAAATTATGATACAATTTATTGATCCATTTGTGAAGGATTTTTTATTTGAGGGTATATATAAATATGATAGGGTTCGTAATTTCATAAACATTGAAGGTTTAGGATTTTATAAATATGAAATTACGACACATTTGGGATAAATGTTGGGATAGTTGTTTTACGAAAATGTAGGTTAGTGAGATGGGGCATTATGGATACAAATTGATGGAGATTTCAAAACTGAGTTTTGGTAAAAAAAGGGTATTTTACTCAGATTTAAATATATAAAAGTACTGTAAACAACTTGGTAATGTTACTAGATTTGTACAAAAAAACATTCATTTTAATAACAATTATATATATACATATATATATATATATATATATATATATATATATATATATATATATATATATATATATATATATATATATATATATATATATATATATATATATATATATTTAAAAAAATACGAAATAATTTGTGGATAATAAAAAGTATTTACAGCGCTTTTATAATTTTAATATGATAACTTTATTAATTTTCAATGATTCATTTAAAAATTCAATTACTAAAAATTATATTATAATAACAACGAAAATTAATTGAGTTATTTATTTTAAGTTAAAAGAAATTTGTCTGGTGGATAGAATATGACGAAATACAGTTTCATAAACTGTTAATATTTACAATGGTATAATGTATCGGTGAAAAAAAAATTTGAACGTTCAAACAATTGGTAAGAATAATAATAGCAGTGGGGCATCATAGTAAATACCAGTGGGGGATAAGTTTTACAGTTTACAGCAATAATAATATATATGCCAGCATAGTGAACAGGTCAACACTGTGGATTCCTTGGGCATCCTAACGCTAAGTCAAATTTATGTCCATTTTATATATTATATACTTTTTACTATTTTTGCATACAAAACAGATTAAAAAAAACCACTATTTTTCCAACTATGCATTCCATATACAATTATATCGCCATATAATACGCTAAATGATTTTGTTAATAATCTTACATAATTTTATAATTTTTCATACAGCCGGATCAACAATTGATAATTAAATTAAATAAATGAAATATTGTTTAGTAACACAAATGAAAATCCTCCGAAAATTAATTTAAGAAAGATTTTTTAGTTTATTTTTCTTTTAAATGTTTCACTTTTGTTTATTTCGAATTTTTTTTCTCATCTTATTTTTTTCGTCTTATATTATTTTCGTACTCCTATTATTATATACTTCTGTTCTTTTTCGAGAGTATTTATTAATTTTTATACCTACACAGAGAAACACTTTACAAACGTAACGAAATGTAGTGACGCTATATAATTTTTTGGCCCATGACTAACGTAGTTTTTTTTTACTATTGTTCGGTCACTAATTTTGCTTTTAAATCCCTTTTATTATTACATTTATTTTATTGTAAAATTATATGCCACTGGCAGAAAATGTAGATCTTTGTATATATATGCTCATTGTAAGATCCTTATGTCACTACCATGTTTCATGCAATAAATTATTATTATTATATAAAATAATGAAATCTCGAAATTGGCAACCGAACAAGTTCTATTAGAGACCTTTTTTATTTCGTACATACATATTAATAAAAAACACATTTCTTGTTTAATTTTCGGTACACGATTCCACGACATCTATGTAATCTCTATTTAAATACTTGTATTGCATCTATCAATCTTATATTTTCACTATCCATCTTATACGTATCTATGTCATGGAATCGGGCCATCCCCTTAGTGTTACACTAGTTAGTTTGAAATGATCGCGAGTAACCGCCTTGCATGCTCAGCAGTACCGGTTAAATGAAGCTTCCTGAGTTCTATTTTTTTTAATTTATTTAACTTTTTGACTTACCCGAGTTGACTGTCCCCTTATCCCCATTGGCATGCATTAAATGTAGGCTGTGACAATGTTACTTATCCCTCATTTACCCCCATTCAAACAGTTAATATGACTTCGTCCCGATAGATAATTGACCACTGAACATAAATCACAACGCGATATGAATATGACTATCTCTGTCTATCTTTGTCTATCTTTTTTTATTTATCTCTAAGTCATGCTGACTGTTTGATTTGTTTCACTACTGTTTTATTTTTATTTTTGTCTTGTGTTTATTTTTTTATTTTTGTTTTATTTTATTTTGAATAATAGTATTTTTTTTGCTTGTGATACGCCAACCCGTTACATCCTCGCTACAGACCCAAAGCAACCCAAGCTCGTTGTTCGATGGTATGGTTGGCCCCCCAAAGGGGCGACTAACACGCGTTCACCGATCTAGTACAGCAGTAACATAACCCACCACTGTTTGATATTGTTTTATCTTTTGATTTGTTTATTGTTCAGTTACTGCTATGATAGAACGTTCATTTATTTGAGTGTGGAGTGGATTTCTCTAGACAATACAAAATGATAGTATAGACACGTAGCGAGAGCATGCCGTGTGCTCGCTCGCATCATACTAACAAACTTAACCGTCTACGATCGGACCTGTATTTTCCTTTGCCGTTGTGTTGTCAGTGTTTTATTTTGTTTTGTGTTGTTTTTTTTTATATGTGTTGTTTGGTTTTTATTGTGTACGTTTGTCCCCCTTTAGCCGTGTTGTCCGGGTGTTTTGTCACTCAGGTGGGTAAGACCGTGACGGTCACCGTATGGGTCCCATCAAAGTAGTTGCATTGCCTTGGAAAGTTGCCTATATTTGTTTTTATTTGCCGTACAATCCTTGTTAGGCTTGATGTAGTTGTCTTTATTGTCTATTGTAAAATGTAAATAGTTGCTCGATTTTGGCGTTTCCGGCCAAACATCGGTAAGTATAATGTATGTAGAGAGATTTATAACATAACAAGTGTATTTGAACATCGAGAAGTACTAATAATTAAAAAAAAGTGATTTTGTGAAGCTTTTCTAACAGTTGTTTTTCGTTTGATGGATACAGTTGTGCAAATATCGTGCGTTTGATTGTCATACAGTTATGACAACGGATGTAGAAAGAAGTTGTTGCAGTGAGATATTTTCACAATTTGACTGAATAATAACATAGTAGTATTTGTCGTGAATTTGTTCCTCCTTGGCTCCCGATAGATGTTCTAACATTAACAAAAGGCATGTCAGTAGATTAAGTATCGGTTGAGAATTAAATAATTATGAATAATTAAAATGGTAAAATAGCGCGCCGCCACCATAGTAGTGATTTATGGAATTTGATATAAATAATGAAATATAAATTTAAAAATAAAGCCGTGAAAGGCAAATTAGGTGCCCGGTGGTTATGGTCTTTAGTGCATCCGTGGCCATCGCCCTCCAGAGCATCACAAGAATCGCAGAACGTCGCTAGGTTTGTGCAGTAGCCATTTATCTGGGTAGAGACCTCGATTTCAGAATCCCCCCCCCCCCTCCCCTATACCTGTCGTTTATTTTTCCTTTTTTTTTTGTTTGTCTCGATTTTTATTTTCGGCACACCTCCCGAGTCACATTCGTATCACGTGACACTGGCCAGCGGTGGCTGTCCAAAACACGCAATCGATACACACAAATACTCAGTTTGATATTTTAGTTTATTACAGATGTTTATTTTTGTTTATCTCTCTTTAAACAAAAGGGTCGGTTAATTCCGTGTTGGCCTGCTTGCGGCTCGGCCAGGTGTGGAACCAAGTTTGCAGACCGCGTCTGCACGGTGTTTGACGTCATCCGTAATAAAGTTGCAACAATTGCTACAGTAAAAAGAATAATATATTTCAAATATAATATTTTGTACTTCAAATAAATATTGAAAAATAAATGACTGTATTATAATAAAGTAAAAACATATAATATAATCATTAAATTCTTGAAAATTCGTACCATAGGCCAAGTCCAGATATGGTCAAATAATCAATCGTAATCGCGTTAACATGTGGCGACTGACGAATCAAAGTGGTTAGTAATATGACGTCAAACGTTCGCGGGCATGCGTTCCACACCTGTGCGATGCAACAGTCGTAAAGCTAGGGCTGCGTGTGCGCACGTAGGACGGTGTCGAATGGGGCGTGGAGCCGCGCGTCGTTGAGAGATGTTGTTGGCAGCCCCGGCCCGTGCTCGAGACCGAGGTGTAGTGGCGGGCGCGGCGGCTGGCTGCGCGCTGCGTGCGACGGAAGCTAACGGTACCCGCACCCCCTAGCCTCCCCTAGCCTAGCCCTAGTCTCCATTAGCCTAGCGCGTAGTGCCCCCTCCTCTTATTCACAGACACACTTTTGTCTTGCTCCAGTGCGTCGACGACACTCCTATGTCGGCAAGGGTTTAGTGCCTAAAAAGGCACGCGAGAGCTGATGTAATATGTCATTGGAAACATCTCCGACCCCTTTCACTTTGCCAGCAGGGGGCTGATGTTTACTTTCACCGTAATCTACGAACAAGAAAGACATTGACTCTCGCTTCGTGTTTAGACCTCATTTGTAGTTGTATGTTAGTATCGTTCTGCCTGCAGGAGTGTCGCCGTCACCACGGGCAGCATTTGAACCTTGATCTGTTTTTATCTCGTCTGTTGCATCTTTCAATGTGTCTGTCTGATCTTCTGATGGTCTTAATGTCCTCTGGCACCATTTCGCCCGTCCTATCCGAGCACCATATATATCCAGGTCGTATCGTATATATCGTTCATTCATCGTCTTGCCCCAAACTGGTCCTCTTCCTTCCACTTCATAATTTATCCAGGACCCGAGACCGTCTAAACCACGTGTTCTTTTAGCTGTTACCAGCGAGCACTTAGCAGTTTTATTTATTTATTATTGTTTCTAATGGTGATATTTAGTGCGAGCATGGCGTACATACACTTCCACCAGCACCGGACTCTGTCTCTCACACTGTTCACTTGTCGCCATCGTCGCACTGTCGGTGGTCAGACTGAAACGCGAATTTTCCGGTTTTGCGCAAGAGCCGGTGCGCCGCGTTGCGATACAGCGTCATAACGCTGCGCTGACTCTGAATACAGACGGCTGTTGGTGCACTTCATGTTTAGAGCATTTCGTGTAAGCAAAGAACATCCACACCACACTCTGTAGATAGACGGCATATCGGCGCGATACACGGTATAAATACGGGTGCTGCGAGGGTGTGACGGGGCGCGTGGCGCGGTCGACGGGCGTCGGACGCACGGCACAGGCCACTGGAGGTTATGTTGGTTACAGCTGCGTGTGGTGCGCGCATTCAAGTCGACGCTGGAGGACCTCGAGGAGCGATTGTCGGCCCACTCGGCCGCCGGGCTGCGGTCGCGGCTACGCGGCCTACCGCAGGACATCGCATACATCGACGCAGACGACGTGCCCCCCGCGACCCGCACTGAGACCACCATATTCTAACCGCGACCGCTGACCGCGCGCACCCGCACTCGCGACCATACCACACTACACCCCCACCACACCACACCACTGCCGCACACAGCGACGCTCACACTTGAACTACGACCACACACCGCCGCCTTCTCCCCTGCGACCCCTGACGGTACTTAATGCGGACGCCCCTGGCCCTGGCCCTGGCGATGCGAACCTCCCTCAATCGTTTCCGTCTCGATCGTGTTACGCTTTCACGATTATCGTAATCGAGTCTTAATTATATAGTACGTTAAGAATTTTTATTATGTGTTGAAATTTTCATTAGTACTACTTAGGTAGTTGATAGCAATAAAAAGAACTACTAGAGGATGTTAGCGGCCCGTTGTTAGGCTCCTAAACCAAATTGTGCCTGTGAATGCGCCCCAAAAGGCGTCTTTTTTCACTCATAATTAATATAATATTATAACCTGTTAATGTTTCTATAGTTAAAGTTTCCATATAAAAGTGTTTGAATATTTTAATAGTTGAAGATTGAGCATATCTTTGTGTCGGGACCCCTTTTTCATATTGTAGTTTTTAAAGTTTATCTTTCTACCAGACTTAATATTTAAATAAACACTACTATTTTACTCGTAGAGACGTATATATACATAAATTAGTCAAAATTAATAATCTCCAAATCTGTTTCTATATCAGAAGCAGTGATATTTTATATAGGTAACTATTTGAGACATAAAAATAAACAAATCCATTTAAAATAACTTTTTTAATCTTCGAATATTTAATCTAAAAATACTTAAAGATAATACGTATATATAACTATTTAAATTTTTCAAATCTCACTAGCTTTTCGTGTAAGTAGTTTATGAGATATAATTTTGATCTGAGGGTACTTTCTAATATTCGGCCTTGAGTGTTTTGCTTCATAGTAAATTTTGGGGACCATTTTCGACCCGAATCGTATCGAATACTGGGAATTTAGATATTAGATACGATATCTATCGATCACTTTTACTCGAATTATTCCTATCGAATTATGAATCTTTATCGAATTAAGATCTTCAATAATGCCTGAAGTTTAATATGAATGTGACACTTCGCTTGACTAAAAAAATCTAATAAAAATAACCAATTGTATCTTCGAATATCATTTAACTGGTTACCAGAAGTTACATTGAATAAATTTTGAAGCAAATTCCATAGTATTTTTTATTCGCCAATTATTATATGGTGGGGGCCGCCCATTTTAGCAGAATCCCTCTATTTCAGATGTTGACGGTAAGTTTAGGTCTGACCGGCATTGCGAGTCACTTTGTGAGTAATCTTGACGCCGACCGATAATGTAGGTACACGACAATCGAATAAATCGATAGAGCATGACGTACGTGATGTCTCATAGTCACTCTTCGGTACATACTCTGACGGCACCGCGGACCTTCCATTTATTAAAATGGCCTTTGAAATTTACTATTTTGGCATGATTTTCATTATAATTTTACGATACAGTTTTAATAAGTTCGCATGCTAGTACTTTTGCCAAAATTATCGAGATTTGTTATTTTTTTAGGAATGTATATTATTCGAAAGTTTATTATTATATTAGTCAAAATATTTAACGGGATAATAGTTAAAATAAAAACTTTTTTGCACTTATTCATAAATAAATGAAAAAATCTTGTGAATAATTCTAATATAATATATTATATTCGTAATTACATAGCGTTTATCTAAATTTATAGTGAATATTATTTGAATGATTAAATACCGCTTTTAGATATTGGAAGGTTCGCAGTCCACATTTGTTATAAAGAACTGTTATCCAAACATCTATTAAAATGCATATATAAAAAATCACTTACGCCACTGATGAAATGGTGAAATTAGCGGCCATTATGTGTTACCGTCTCGACAAAATGGCATCGTATTAGATTGTAAGTACTGAGTATATATTGAAGAAGATAAATGTATGTACAAAATTGTTGTAATTGTTTTTGTTTTTTTTTTTAATTTTTTGCTTCGCATTTACAGTTTGATCATGCTTATAATATGCATGTAAAGATGTGAGTATGCATTTTTTTTTGTATTTTTTTCATTCTTTTCTTATTTTGTGTGTACGGTGTAACTTAGTGTTTTACAGTTATTAGTTAACGCACATATTGTCAGTTAATTATCCAGGTAATTTAAAAATCCAAAATAGCTTTTACAATTACTAACAACATAGTATATAAGCTAAAAATATACAATAAAATGTCAAAAAAGAACAAAAAAATTATTTGTATTCTTACACCAAAATAATTTAGTTGTAGAATTAAAAAATAAATCGAAACATCGATTTTTTTATAATCTCGGTTGTATGTACTTATTTTTAAGGTTTTTCTTTTTAATTTATTTTTGATTCACTGTTTATTTTTTATTATTATTTTTTTTTTGTTAAAAATACACACTTAACCGGCTCCATTTATAACTATCATAACAAAAAGCTCATTTAAATAAAATTTATTTATTTGATAAAAGATATTTTATTTTTCACCTAAAAATCGCGAGGTAGCTCACATACCGGATTTTTGTTGGTAGAAAAAAGGTAGTATCAATACGATATTTATTCTCTATTTATATATTTAGATTTCTGCCTTGGATGCCCTTGACCCGGACCTAGCTAGTGTGAATGCCCCTTTCCCAGATTAAACGGCACTTAATAACGAAACTGCTTTACAACATTTGGTTTTCTATTCTATGCCCCTAGATTTCACTCAGTAGTACTGGTTTTCTAAAGCCAAATGATATATTTACACGCTGAATCATAATTACTCTTTTGCCCTAATTTTTTATTAAACATTTTGACAGATAATTTTGATTTTGGAATGCCAACAGCCATTTCTTATCACACATTTTTCTCGTAAAATTCGCGTATAAAGCAGTTTTGTTAGAGCGTAGCGGTGCGCGGCCGTGCCCGGGGCGGTTGACTGACGCTCACAGTGTTTAATTTACAGCAAAAGGCGGACATTTTGGCGGGCCGCAGGATATTTGTCAATAATTATCTGGCAGAGCACCGAAGGATCAGCGTGCAATCCGGCGGGAGCTCCCTCCCCGCCCTCAGCCCCGTTTCGCATCAGAGCGATGATTAATATGCCCAATATCTCCCCCAAATAACACCAATAGTTCACGTATTAATAATATACCGTCATAAATCGTACTGCCTTTTTCAAATATATATTAATCGTATAAAAATGTTTTAAATCTCATAATGTAAATGCAGTAAATAAATATACGATTAAAAGTTTTTAAATATTAATAAAATATATTAGATTTGCGAAAATATTATTTTAGATTTATTATAATAATGGTGCACCATTTATTAGATGATAGAAATTAAAGGATGAAATGCTGTTTTATACCACGGGTAAAACCAAAAAATATTTTATAATCATTTACTTTTTTACTGAAGTTGTAAAAATCAATGAGTTATATAAGTAATTCTTTGTGTAAATAAGCTCTTTTCATAAAAAAATTATTTTCTTGCAATTTTCTGATATATTTGTAATGAACATGTTATGTTTTTATAAAATATATATAGGTATAATTCATGTGCCATTTTTATATCGATCAATATGAAGAAATATTTAAAATTCGTGCTACATAAGTGCTTTTAAATCGTTTTTTTTTTAAATTAAGAAGATATTTAAATTTGCTTGTTTTCTTTTTTTATGGTTTGGAAAGAATGTTGTTTTATATCTTGTCCGTTATGATAATGTTAGATGTTTTGTATGTCTCATAGAAGCTAGTTGTTTGACCAATAAATGTGTCATGTAGCTCGTAACGAAATGTGTCACAGGACGGACACAGACCTGAACAGTAGATAGAATGCCTGACAAATAGTATTCTGGAAATATTTGAAAAATAATTGTTAATGTGACTTCTTGCATGCTATAGTAATATTACCATCTATTTAATAAATGTTTTCGCTGTTTTATTTTTCTAAAATACTATTCTCACACTTGACACTACTGTCCACTATTTTCTAGTCTTCCATATTTGAACCCTTTTTTTGTTTTTTCTTTATTCACGGCATAGGATTTCAAGCAAATTTAACTATCGTCGAAATACGTCTTGTGGTATATAGTGATTATAAATATATAGCTATTATATAAAATGATAAATAATTATATATTAAAATAAATGAAAAAAATATATTCGTCGTTAATAATGCACAGCGTGTAGAAATTTAACTCAATGCTGCTATTTGAATTTAAATCTGCTATTTGAATGTTTCAATATAGACATAATGTCCTATAAAACTATTAAACTCATCTTAAGACCGTTAGTTTCGTAAACAATTTCTTGAAATTAGCTTAGTAGGTTCGCACATGCCCTTATATAGTCAATTCACGAAATAATAGTTGAAGCATGTTAAAATTATAACAAAAACTGGTACTAAACAAGCTTCTTGTGTTTAATGAATAGTAATAAAGTGTCTGTACTCCAAAGTTTGTTCATTTCACCCAACTTTGGCACGTTGTGGAGAGCTGCGTAATAAGGTAACTAGCACACGGGTTGATGTTATCAGTGTTGGTCAAATGTATGTTGTTGGCCTACGGCCGTTGGTGTCGTGCGGTCTAGATTGGTGTTAGAACCGCTTCGCGCTTTCACGCCCGGTCCTCGTCGATGTAGATACGACACAACTGTATATAGCAAAGCATGCTTTCTGAGTCACAGTGTATACTTACTCTTGGCGTATACATTGGCCAAATGTTTATAGAAATTAGTTTGAACGCTAAGCTTGTGTATACGGATTTATAATTAGGTGTACAATTCGTTGGCAATTAATTAATGTATGCTTGTGTAGTTAGAGTAGCTTTAGACAATCGATATTGACATCTGGTATGTGAGCAACAACGTCGATATTTGATAAACCGTGTGTGTGCTTCACTAGCCAATCGATAGATCGCATGATTGAACTAAACAAAACACAAACGAACACAAACACGCGCACAAACATGTTATAAAACAAATGAAAAACCAAAGTTCGATGTTCGGTCAATGTATTTAGATATTGTATTAATTTTAATTTGTTTATTTTTATTGTTAAAATACGGAGCCCTGGATGGAATGTATGAGGGTAGTTTGTAAGTGCACACCCATGAATGTGCTTTTTAAGGTACCCGATAGGAGGAACCTCAGCGACCCTATCTATGTATTTTATACTGTGTATTATTTTTCTATACCTTCTTTCTACAATCTGTCTCATCGCTTCGCGAGGAGCACCGCTTCGTTATCCCTGAACTTCTATACATCTGATATTACGTTCTGTGACAATCTTCCACCGCTACATGGACGATATTTTAAATTTTGAATTCAATATAGTATATACTGCTAGCTATTTCTTAACCTATTTATCCCTGTGACACAATTTACGTAACGTTCATAACAACTGATCTTACCGGAAACTGTACATTAAGCTATTGTCTGGATGATCTTACCATTCTGGGAGCTAAATTAAAGCAATTATAAATATTTTATATATTTTTATTTTCAAGGATTTATGAAATTAAAATCAGATATTAAAATACAAAATTAAAATATCGTTCAGAAACCGGCACAGGTATATGAAAAAATAAACGAAAACGCTCTATCAAGTTGGTGCCGACTTTTTACTTCATGTTCTTGTTTTTATTTTCTTTTCCATGAAAACCCAATTGCACTCGGAAGGTGATAGGTGGCGAGTTACAAGAACGCCTCATCCCAGTACCATACAGCAAGACATCCACCGATCAAGCTGTAAGGACAGCCTGTTTTCAATGCCGTCTAATGTCTTTCGTTTTTTTTTATGTTTTCATTGAGTTTTCTCTCTAATACGTCCTACTGTTTATACTGTACTCTTTCTATTTATACTTTAACATATCCATTCTCTCTGAATCCCGAATGTGTTTCACTGACCTTTTGTTTTTCCCTTTTCCGATCACTTGTACCGTCTGCAAGTTCATCAACTATAAACTTTTTATTTTATTTTAAGTAGAGACTAGACTGAAGTATTTTTAAAATGCGTAAAATTAAATAAATATTAAAAATAAAAATCTAAAAATGACAGGTCAGTGTAAATTTGCATGCTACATCGGCCATCTTGCACGTTTACAACGCATGCGCTGTTTATCCGTTGGTCAAATATTTATTTATATATTCGTCAAGTACCCTCCAACCTGCAAGCTTATGCAAATATGCAATGTCTATATTTTAATCGACTTCAATTAAAAATTTATGTATCTAATATACTACGAAAAGTATTTATTATAGTAAATTGTTACCTATATTATATATCACGTTGAAGTCGGTTTATGTATTTAAATTTTAAATGTCATTGGATTTATTGTTAAATGTTTTACTATATCTATATTTGATATATGTAAACGTATTACCCAATTCCTATATCATAAAAATTTACTGATGGGTTTAAAAGAGATTCCAAGTATTAAGGTGTGACAAAAAATATTGTTAATTGAAGGTAGATCAATATTAAAATAGCTTTATATTTTCTATCTTCCCATTATCCTCCTTCATAGGTGGATCAGACAGCTTTACATTTGATTTCGCCATCATGAATCACGAGCAAGTAGTGTTATATTTGTTTGCCTCACATACGCACTCAGCGAGGGACGCGACATTGGCAAGTCGAAGCCAAGGACTCATTCAGACGACATTAGAAAGCATTCGGCCATCACTTTTAAATCGAATATAGCTTTTAGTGATAATCCAATAGGCTAATTAAGGTACCGTAAAGGCGGATTCTCTCTTCGCTTGCTTGAGATCTCTTCGGGAATAAGGCGCGTACGAGATTCGATGTTGCTTCATCATGTGCCTAGTGATGTGAATAGGGTAATAGAGCTTTCGCGCGTAGCTCACAGGTCAATGTCCAAATGCAGTCACAGAGACGTATCGTATGCATGTCACACGGCGGGAAATCCTCACACAAACACAGATGGCACTTTATGTGACGGCGACATGTCTGTATTCAGAGCGGATTAGTGGAGCAACTTTATCCCTTGTGTCTTGCGCCGGCATCGTCACGCGCTCACCTGCGAATTAACGCGTTGACAACTCCTTCGTGTGTTGGAGAGTTTCCGCAGAGGTGAGCGCGTGCCGGATTGCGGCGCGGCCACGCCTGATTCTCACAGACCCATCACTGCATTGCATGCGCAGGCGCGGCGAGGCCGCATCGCGCGCCCCTACCTTATCAAAATCTGTGACTGGAATTTTGAATTACCTAACGCTTTGGCTCTTCTTTAATGGCTCGGTGTGCTTATTTTATGTTCATTTGAACCATTTAAAAGAAACTGGTTTCTCCATCTGGTTCGTCCACTCTGCTCTTTGGCGGACATGTAATACGACGAATCCGAGGGAGTGTTGCCAGCATTCGAATGGTACTTATGTTGCTCTGAGTCTATTCATAATATACTCGTCTATTAAATAAATAATTCTTAAATTATTTGCATTGTTTCAATTTATATAATACTATACAAATATTTTTCACCGTAGAAAAAGCAACTGATATTTCAAATCGTATTAATCTCTCAGAACTTATTTATAAATGAAAGCGGAAAGTATTCTTATTAATATTCAACTTCAGAGATAACAACAATGATTGCTTCCACTAGACAACAGGTTTGTTGTTCAACAGGACGAATGAATGAAACTAATCTCCAATTTGTGAATACCAGTTGCGGATCAGAGCTCCATCAGTACCATGGCAACCTTTGTAAATTGTAACAGGATCACATGTTTCTTACTTATTTGGTTGTATGTTTGCGAGACGAGAGTGCTATAACTGCTATAAGTGGTGACGTTTGGCGTGTGTGGTGTGGCAGATCCGCGTGGTGAACGCGTTCCGGCAGGGGCTGGACTCGCGCGGCTCGCTGGCGGACGCGGCGCTGGCCGAGGCGCTGCGCAAGCAGACGGCGCTCTCGAAGCGCTTCTCGCACTCGTCGAGCATCGACTACGCCGACTCGGCGCGCGACACTCTCGCGCCGCACGACATCGACGTGGAGCGGCTCTCCTCGCACAGCCACACCGAGACGGCGGTCTAACCCCCGCGCCCAACCGCGCGCCTCCCCCGCACCTCATCGATGCAATAATTTAGCGTATTATTACAGTATTATGGAGGGGCGCGCACTCGCGCGCACCCACGCACGGACCTTACTCGAACCGTTACGCTGCCATCGCTATAATTATTATATATATACATATATTATACATAATAACGCTAAAACGATCGTGTATAAAATCATATTTTAATGAGGTTACGAGGATGATCAAATTCGTATTTGGTTTTGAGTATGTACTGTCCGGCCGAGGGTGGGCGCAGCCGCCGCCTTGGCGCATTCACCCGCCCGCCCTCGGCCGCTCCTGCACTTGGACGTAAGTTATATTGTTAACTAGTGTGTTTAATTATTCGATTGTTTTGAAAATATTTTATACGCGCGCCGTGAGTAGCGCGCGTCTGTTGAACAAATAAAAATATTGTCTAATTATTAATTTTAGATTTAAGCACAAGGACGAGCGAATGGACGTGTGTTTTTGAAAAGAATGAAAAAGTTTTCGCGTAACGTCGTTGTCACCTTTCACACGGAACGATATGTTTTGTATTGCTTTTGGTCGATCGAAGACACGCGTGGGCGGGCGAGGGGCGTGTGCGTAGCAGGGCGGGGCGCGCTGCCGCCCTTTTGTATAGTGTTTCGTTCGCAACGCCCTCCGGCGCCCCCGAGACCCCACTCCCTCGTCCCCCGCCCCCGTCACACGACAAATCATTATATATTTATTATATTATATATATATCCTTAATACATCAACAAAATTATTCAACCATTAGTTAAGGTGTTTGTTACAAATTTCAATAACTTTTGTTTTTTTATCTTTCCCCTAAGTCTAAGTGTACATTTAAGTCATATCTCGAAGCGTAGACGCATCGGCTGTAGTTTCTACACAAGAACCGTGAACTGCATTCTTGTGTAAAAATCAAAGTAGTCCACTTTAAACATCTTGGAAATGTTTAAAAATAGAAATAATACATTAAAATTGTATAGCTGAAGGTATTTATTTGTAATGCTAGTCTCTTATGAAACAAATACTAATTATTCAATTATTATAATGTAACTTATTGATTATTGATAAATACTCCAAGTTTATTAAACAATATATAGTCTACGGTGTAACGAATTGATTTCGGAATTTCTCTTAAACGAGCAACAGCGAGGCGCGCGCGGCAGCGGCGTGCCGGGCGCGGCAGCGGCGTGCCCCGCCCTAGGCGACCTAGCTCGCAGCAGTGGCATTTTCATCTTATTACTTAAGACATGTACTTAATCGACTTAGTGAGTTGACGGCAATCTGCTCGCAACCCACTTTTTATAGTCTTAATGAAGAATAATGTATAATTCAAAACGAGATCTTAGTATTGGCGATGTTCAGTTTCGTATAGAGCGTTTCTTAGTAGCGGTGTTTGGGAGTTGTTACGTTTCATTGTGAGGTCGGCCGAGAGCATCGTTGCGGCCGACGCCGACGCTGTAGCCGATGAGTGCAACCCGCGCACCGACGGATAGACGAGTGGCGCGACAACTATTTACAAACTATTAAACAATCTTATAAGTAATTAAGTATTAGCTTCGAATCAATAAAGCCTTTTTAAAAAAATTTGTTAAAAATTAAAACTATTGAAATCTTCGCAATGTTTATTATGATAATTATGATTTCAGTGAATAGAGGTCATGTATTGTTTTATGTATATTATATATATGTATGCTATTTATTTCGTTGATATTCGTTACCACGAGTTTCCCAATGAAAGACATATGTAATTAGTACGTATTGAGGGGGGGCGCGGCCGCGAGTCGGACTGAGCCGACCTAAACAGGGCTAAGCCGAGCCGGACCGGACGGCCGCGGGCACGCGCCGCGCCTCGCCCGGCAATACCAATTGTTTTGACTCGACAGTCTGCCACTAACCATTTTAGGTAATAAGTCCCATTGTTGTATTTTTCGTCTCACAATAAATGAAAATCTATTTTATTGTTTTTATAACTGTAGTTTTATTTTATTCAAACCCTAAAATATACAGCGCCTCTAGCGGGGACACAAATAACTACGTATACTAAACTGACTAGTAATTTCATGCTAAGTATTGGTTTCATTATGATTATAAATGGCACTATCCAAATACTAAAAAACGAAAATAGAGGTGCCTATTATTAATTTCTTGGAGTGAAGAGTTTCAATAAAGCAAAATACGAGAATGTATTCCTTATAAAATTGGGGATTTAGACATACACTTGGGACTATCCCTATAAAATCGTAATTAAAAGACTATTTTCATAGGGCCGTTTAAGGGTAACATCTTAGGCGGTCACACTAGGTGATTTTTGGGAATTTATTAAAGACAACTGTATGATTTTATTAAAATTTTGAGGATATATATACATAATGAATATACACTGTTACATGTTGTAATAGTTTTTACAACCGGCCCCCTGCCTGACGTTAACCCCTTTTTGGGGAATGAATATATTACATAAATAATTTCCAAAAAAATTTTTTTGTGAGTTATTCGCTATTTCCCAATTTACTAAAAAAAGTCGTCCACAGATGCAGTGATTGCGGCTTTCACCGTGGCTGACAACAAAAAAATAAAAAAGATTATTAATCTGTAAGTATTTCCTATAATGAATGACTCACGATTGTTAACAACATTGAAATTTAACAAAATGGCAAGACTGAAAACATGTCGAATTTTGCTCAAAAATGATTTTAGACCCGCGAAAATTACATTTTTCATACAATCTGTGGCCGGGGTCGGCCTGTCGTAAAAGGCGACAAAACAACCCACCCTAGCTACGTGGTAGGGCCTCAAGCCCGTCTGGATGGCGACCACCTTTGGTCTTAAGTATGCCGCCATAATAACCTTGTGTTGTGTTCCGGCATTAATGACCCAAGTTCCTGTACCCTTATGGGACAGCAGTGTGTTCGCGATGCGACTGGCGTTGCAAACACCTATAGGCGACGGTAACTGCTAAATTCTAAGCGGGCTGTCAGCCTGTCTGCTGTCCTACGCAATAAAAAAAAAACAATCGTAAAACAGGAGGGTCATCGTACATAAAAACTTTAAAAATACTCAGAAAAACGTCAAAGCGATCGGATAATTCGAGTTACAACTGCAGCCAATTTGAAAATGTAGTTTTGAGAAAAACGCATTTAAAAATAAAATTACTGATTTTATGTAGTGTTTTCAATAGATCAAATCATACCATCTCCTCTATCTTCTTCGTATTGTGCCTGCTGGGCTATTGAAGCTCTTCTTCGTAAAAATATTATATTGTGTTGCGATGGCCACAGGGCCCTAACAATAACTCATATTGACCTCGTAGCAAAGGTAACTTTCTAATGAGCAACGGAGACGAGAGATTGACCAATGCTGGTTGGAGATATGCCAGCTTCTCCATCATTGTGTTCAGTTCTTCACAGTACACACATCTGCAGTAATGCTCACCCCGTTTGGTAAGAAGCTGTGATGAATCACACCGACGTTAGACCACCAAACAGTGACCATCACTTTTCTAGGGGTAAGTTTTCGTTTAGGGCATTGTTTAGGAGCTGAACCAGGATCCAACCAACTTGCTGAGCACTTCCCGCTGGCGATCATTGAGTTCGTGGGGCACCCATTTGTCAAGCTTTTTTACCTTGCCAATTTGACGCACATGCACCAATATTGTTTTGACGCTAACGTCGAAAACTGCTGCTAATTCAGCCGTAGATTGTGTATCATCAGCTTCCATAATCGCCTATTTCGTCATTGTCGACCAAAGTCTTCGGACGACCACGAGGTTCATTTTTCAGGTCGTAATTCCCAGAACGGAAGCGAGCAAACCAATAACAGGTGGTGCGTTGGTTTGTCTTAGCTCCGTACACGTCGTTGATGTTGCGTGCCGCTTGTGCCGCGTTGCTGCCACGACGGTACTCATATTCCCTAATTACTTGAATTTTTAACGTATCCATGACGAAAATGATTGAAATGCGATGAAAATGTAGCACTAATCAATAAACAAATGAATACTTAGGGGAAAAGAATTCCATGTTTTTAAAATAAAATTAATTTGAAATTAAAATTCTTAGCCAAACAAAAATTATTTTGATTTGAAATGGCCAGTATTGCAGAACGGCAATTTCATGGGTAAAGACCTATTATATAAATCTCAAAATAGTAAACAATAGCTTTCTGATCAGATGTGTGGAACCGTGTGTTACTGTAAAGAGATACAAACAATAAACTGTGTATCGTGGTGGCAGTGATAAACAAATACAGTGGTAAGGTTCCCCACAAATATAAAAAAGTACATTATAAAATTACCCGATTGTTTCCATTTAAATAAATGTATGAAAGATAACAACACAAGGTTTCTAAGCCATAACATTGCATCGTCTTTTATTTTAACTTAGAACGCCCACCCGTTCATCCTGCGAGTGAGCTGCTTTCTATCTGACAGTATATTATACCACTACTATTACTGCTATCTTTTTCTCTGGTCCCTTATTCGATATTCAAGAACGACAAACTTTCCATCTTTGACTGGAAAAGGTACATGTACACTATAGGTACACTTCTGTAGAAAGTATTCAATACTGAAAAAAAAATTTCAAATGGTACAAGGGCGGGTCAATAAATCCGTGACTGAATTTCCCGCCTCTTAACTGAAATGGCAACACTGCTCCTGTCAACAGGCAACTGTCAGTTGACTCCTGTCAAAATTTCAACAAGCTGCGTCATTTCTATCTACGACTACCGCGCGTTTTGAAAATAAAAATGGAAAAAAATTAATTTCGTGTGCTCATTAAGCATTATTTTTTGCGGAAAAAACCATCGCCCAAAACAAGGCTAAGCTTGATAAATATTATGGGTACTCTGCACCATCCATTTCCATGGTAAAGTGGTTTACTGAATTTCGATGTGGCCTTACAAGCACGGAAGATGCCGAACATTCTGGACGCCCAGTTAACATCTCTACATCCGAAATAATTGAAAAATTCACAATACGGTTTAGCCGATCGGAGATTGAAAGTGAGAGATTGTGACTGAATTGTGATTGTGTGTGAATTTTGATTTTCTCATTCATCCGTATAGGGGCTCTGTGGCCAGGGTCGGCCTGTCGTAAAATGTGACAAAACAGCCCATCCAAGCTACGTGTTAGGGCCCTAAGTCCGTCTGGATGGCGACCACCTTTAGTCTTAAAAGTGTGCCGCTATAATAACTTTGTGTGTTCCGGCAAAGTGACCCAGGTTCCTGTACCCTTATGGGACAGCAGCTTCTAAGTGGGCAGTCAGCCTGTTTGCTGTCCTACGGCAATAAAAAAAAACTCGACAAATCATATTTTTCGGAAGGGATAAAAAAATTTGGAGAAACGGACTAAGTCAAAGGAGACTATGTTGAAAAATAAAATCTATACAAATAAATACAATTGGAGGGTCTGTTTATAATATTAAAATAACCGCTTTTTACTTAGTGCATTTGGATGTATACACGGTACATATACCAAAACAACATTTTTTTAAATTTTTGTCCGTCTGTTTGTTCCGGCTAATCTCTGAAACGGCTGGGCCGATTTTGACGGGACTTTCACTGGCAGATAGCTGATGTAACAAGGAGTAACTTGGCTACTTTTATTTTAGAAAAAAATGGTTTTAGTTAAAAGTGATCAGTTTCGGATTTTTATTAATCCAATTTAAGTTGACCTCAGATTTATATCATCAATCATATAAAATAGGGTTCAGCTTAGGCTGGACTTTGTAGGTTCGAACGCAGTTTGTATATTTCATTTATTTATATTTTAGCGTTTATAGGGGGGTTTGTAATCCAATATAAACCATAAGATATATCCAAAAAATGCTGCCCAAAGTCACTATTCCACGCGGACGGAGTCGCGGGCACAGCTAGTCTTATATATATAATCTCAATATCTTAAAACCTGTGTTTCATTCAAATGTGTTCATATGTATATCGAAACAAAAATAAAATTAATTCTAATCCCAGTAGGTTCGATGTTTTACGTGGTAAATAAATTTCTATATTATATATTTTAAACTAAATACTCCTATGACTTCTATCAGGAAAAATCACACACCTCGGAACACAAAAAGCTTGCGCGTGCGCATTCCAATTGAACGAAATGCTTTTTAAAAATTAGTAAAAGGTAAATGATACAACAAACAAGTTTAATTATAATTTAATTATTCACATTGTCCAATTTATATAGAAAAATAATATATAGGTATTCGCTTATAACTAAATTTCTAAGACAACGAATATAAAATGGCAGCTTTATTTGATAGTCTTAATTTAGTTACATTTAAAACATTACATTTACTCCGTGCAGGGACGTAGTCATAATACTAACTTTTGCAACTGGGGTCGGACTGTCGTAAAAGGCGACATAACAACCCTAGCTAGCTAGCTACATGGCAACCTCCACTGGTTTTCTTTTTTTTATAACTTGAGCTCAGGAGACAGGCAAGCGGCCCACCCTGCCTCATGGTCACCGCCGCCTATGGATGTTACCAACGCGCTGTGGGCGCCTAAGAAAATTTATAATGCCTTTTTTGAAAAACTCCATATCATACCACGATGCGAAAACCTTAGTCGGAAGCTCATTCCAAATCCGGAGAGTACGCAAAATGTTCTTGAGAACCGTTTCGTACAAGAAAGAAGAGTCTCCAGGAAATGGGGATGAACACCCAGCCGATGGAGAGCAGACTAGTAGAGAAGAAGAAGGCACCATTCTATACAGCTCCTTGGTTGTAGTAGACGGTAGAATACGCAGAGATGCAAAATCTTTGCGAAGGCCAAGCGTGTCTGAACCATCTATGAGTATGGCATCGGCGACAAGACGAACTGCGCGGCGCCGTTGGATGGAGTCCTACTAAAGAACAGGAGATTTGTTTCTGAATATGCCGTTATAATAACCTTGTGTGTTTGCCTTAAGTGACCCAAGTTCCAGTTCCCCTGTGCAGACGACAGCGTGCTTCCTGGTCCGCAGGTTATAAAAAAGGAATTAACGCCGACTACTTGATTGCGTGCTTGATTGCTTAAGGAAACGGACGGGCAGCAAAGTAAACAAACACATTGAGATTCAGGGAGTGGAATCAAGATCTGAAGTGAAAAAAGTACAGATGCATACTAAATCAGACAATCAGTCGTATGGAACGGAATAAGGAGAGTCGTCACTGTTTGAATCTCTGTCTGTCCGCCAAAATGCACTACATTCAGGTGGCGTCACAATCGCATCAGTGTAAATTTTAAACAATAGCGCCAAAAGTTATTAGACTGAGATAGAAAACTTTTTTACTCGGCATATTCAATTCGTCATCTATGTACAACTACAATCTGGCAGGTTAATGAACTAAAACTGACAGCTGGACACTTTTTCAACTTCTCCTACCTATGAGATGGTTCCCCCTCCATAATCGGAAGTAAGGCGGAGAACCCCAAATACCCGCGTCGGTTTCCCCCCAAAATTAAAAAAAAGGGTAAGTACCCGCCATTTGATATTCTTGCCTTGAACAAGTCACTTTCTATTATTCCTATCACTTATATTAATTATCGTTAAATCTCGTGCACCCAAAAGCGACATTGACACCTCCTGTGAATAGTGGCATAAGTCAAAATATCGATTTACGAACGTTTTATAAACAATACTGGTAATAATAAAATTTCGCTACAAATCGTATCAACTTAAATAACCCTTCACTTACATATTAGAAATGTAAACATAATATATACATAGGAGATTACTTATTATATGAATGTAGTGAAATGAACAAATAAAAAAATTAAGATCTGAATGTATTAATTTTTTCAGCATAGATGGAAAAGAAATAGGAAACGTCCGTGGTCATATCTAAAAAAAAAGAAAAAATAATATAGATTATTTAGAGTCTATGGTAAGCGTATTATTGTTACAGATGAATTTGTCCGTCCTCGGGAACCCTAACAGCATTTGGATGTTATCGGCTGGTGTTAATATACACAGTGTAAACTCTTTATAACGTCACCCGATTTAACGACAAACTCCTTAAAATGTCGAAATAGCTTGACTTCGGTTGGTTTACCTTGTTTTCTATACAATAATACATTCTGTATAGCGTTACGCTCACTATATTTAACGACAAAAATAAGGCATTAAAAATCACACTGAGGAACAACAAGTGGATGTAGAAGATGAAAGAGACGACCTTGTCTCTCCACCAAGCATCAATCAAGCAAATAGCGAAACTATTAGAAAAATACTTTTTATAAGTATAATCAAGTCGATCCGGCAGAATCTCAAGATATGAGTAAAATACATTAGAAAATCCAATTAAAATATTGAAGCAGCGAAACACATCGAATTGAGAACCACCTCCGTCTTTTTCTTCGGTTAAAAAGTGCTACAAAACTTTGACGTTGAATGTTGAAAAATACCTAATCTTGACAGATGGTAAATATACAACAATACCTGATCTGTCAGTCGGCTAGAATGACAACTAACCTGAGTGTTGTTACCATTACAATCAAATACTTTCTATCAATTCGCATTTACGTTCAGTTTCATATAACTTCATTTGACAATATAGATGAGCAATTTCAATTATTATTCGATAAAATGAAAATGGAGAAACAGACAAATGGTCTAAAAGAATCTCTTACGAAGAATATAATGAATTGATCGGATAGATGAAAAACTAACTCCTATGATTGAAGGAAATGAAAAATAAAACAAAAAATTTGTAACCTGGAGCAAGATTGAATATTTAAAAAAGAAAAGTAACAATATAGTTGAGTAAAGAGAGGGGATAGAACAAGAAACATCAACATTAGGAAAAAGGTCAAGATATAGGAAGTAATCCTAAAAATAAAAAGGCTAAAATGATCGGGACACTTGATCAGAGAGGAAAGGACAAATGGAGCAAAAATTTTTTTAACTTACCACACTACGGAACGATGTGATTTCCGAATAAAAATTTAATACTTATTAAATTTTTATTCTTTTTCTGTTTGTCTGTCTTTATTTTTGTCGTTTTTGGGTGCGAATAAGTCCTAGAACGTGATCAGTCCGGGGGGTGGCTCGGGGGGCATGAAAGCCGGCAGGGAGGCATTTGGTTCTGAAATAAAAATATATATATAGTCAATAGTAGTGAAAAATCAGGTCAATTTGTCTGCTGAACAATGGATGAGGCCTCTTTCCAATGAATGACTTATGCAGTCAAATTTTCAGCAGTCAAATTATGATATGTCATAGGGAAAATATGAAAATTGTTATTTAATAAAATCCCTGAGGGAGATAATCAACAAAAAGGTGTTAAAATTATAAACACGGTGGACTGATCTCCCTAAAGAAAATGGGATTCGGTCAAATCCCCTAGCAATGTCAGTGAATTGGTCATTTCCCCAAGAAATTTTATCAAATCTTGATTTGTATGTATACTCTGCGACATATATAAGCCAAAAACCCACCGGTTTTTTAAGCTCAGAAGTAAGTGTTGATGGCCTCCGTGAAGCAATGGTTTTCGCAGAGCTTTTATATGGTAAGGGTCAAAGGTTTCCTTCCCAAAATCTGGGTGTTTATGTATATGTATTCATTGAAATAAATCATGTAAGTTGTCTAATACCCATAACACAAGTGCTCTGCTACTTACTATGAGACTAGATGGAGCTGTGTGATTTGGCACATTATATTTATTTTTTTCTTATAAAATGTTACTCATCGATTACTGAACTTACCAAACTTGTGCATCATGGGATGTCTTATTAGAGGAAGCTGGGGATGGGGGAGGAGTGGTGGCTGAGGGGGATGCATGGGTGGGGGAGATCCGGGCGGGGGCGGCGGCGGTGGCAACGCGTCCCACAGGGGCACGTGGTCTGGGTGAGTCGCGGGGCACGGCCAGGCGCAGCCGACGCGACGGCTTTTCTTCTTCTGCAATAAAAATAAATCGAATAAATTTATCAACCATGTGACTTCATGGTCGCAGGTTCAAATCCCGACTCAATATTTACTCAAATTTAGACACCTACCAAAAACACTCCCACTCTTCCAAGTAAAACGAAATAAAACCATAATTAACAAATGACGAGAGACCCCACACATATTTGACATTTTACTGGGCAGTCCCCGTTAAACTAATATTTACATCTTGTCCGGTCTTGTCCACCTCCACAATAAAAGCAAGCGAACGGAATACCTTTCTGGGGGGTGCTTCCAAGTCAGAGTCCTGTCCGGGCTTGTATCCATCTGCGAAACTGACTCTCTTCGCGCCGCGGAGGCTATCGTTCATCGCCAGTGATTTACTGAAAATAAAAACAAATTATTAAAAAATATATAAATAGATTTTTTTAATGCTGTACGCCAGCAAACAGGCTAAGGGATCGCTTAGAATTTAGTAGTTACCGTCGCCTATGGGTGTTTGCAATGCCAGTGGCATCGCGAACACGCTGCTGTCCCATAAGAATACAGGAACTTGGGTCACTAATGTCGGAACACAACACAAGGTTATTATGGCGACATACTTAAAACCAAAGTTGATCGCGTCCAGACGGGCTTGGGGCCCTACCACGTAGCTAGGGTTGATTGTTTTGTCGCCTTTTACGACAGGCCGACCCCGACCGCAGAGGTGAGTATTCTTTCTCCGCCCCTGCACGGATAAATATATAAATAAGTTGGAATCGGTAGTCCATTAGTACTAAACTCGGATACCAATCTAGAGATCCCAGGTAAAATCCACCGCTGGCAGTTTTTCGCACCTAACTGCCACATGCCGACGGTGAGGAAAACTATCGCGAAACCTACATACAGAGATTATCGGTATTTGTAACCCGTCATCAATCCGTCTTGGACAAAGCGTGGCGGCTATGCTCTCCGTTCCTTCTAGAAGGACGCCTGAGCAGAGCTGTGGGACGGTTCAGCTGTTTGTACAATAGCTTCAATCTTCTCGCAGTATACAATATTTATACAACATTGCATATAAAACGTAAGCAGTAGTTGCATAGCACTTGTGTTATGGGTACTAGACAACTGATATCCTACATATATACTTTCTCTAAAAAATAAAAAAGTCTTACACATTAGCTTATACCCGCGACTTCGTACACATGCGCGCTATAACGCTTGCCCCCCACTTCGCCGTGGTAAAGAAACACACATCAAATAGTTGTTTCTTAAAACTTTATATTATAAGATGACATCGCAATAACTTTTTTTAGATAAGGGCCATGTCTTAGAAATAAAACTTTATTTGAAATTGAAAATTTAATTGAAATCCATCCAGCAGTTATGCTGTGATGCGAGCACAACTACAAACCTCTATCATTTTATTTATATAGATAGACGGGCATCGAAACCATGACCTACGCAAGTATATCGAAGTTAACCGCTAAGCCACGGAGTCCGTCAGGTAGTTTTAGTCTGGGTGCTCCGTCATTGTTACTTCCAAATAAATATTACAATACATGTTTTAAATTGATGCAAGTCTTCAAGAACTGTCTTTAAAAAAGAAAATATTAGAATATAGTGAGAGAAAAAAAAGACAAACTTGAATCACAACTCAGAAGTTAGCCACGGTTTTGATTCCCACAATGGCGTGCACGTCATAGACATATTTTTACGCTAAGTACTTACGGCGAAGGAAAACGTCGTAAATTCTTTCTTTCTTTCTTTTTTTTATTGCTCTAGAGCATCTTATAAAATCATCATATCCTAGGATAGCAGACAGGCTAACAGCTCGCTTAGAATTTAGCAGTTACCCTCGCCTATGGGTGTTTGCAACGCCAGTGGCTTCGCTAACACACTGCTGTCCCATAACGGTACAGGAACTTGGGTCACTAACGCCGGAACACAACACAAGGTTATTACGGCGCCATCCAGACGGGCTTGAGGCCCTACCTGGTCGCTAGGGTGGGTTGTTTTGTCGCCTTTTACGACAGGCCGACCCCGGCCGCAGAGGTCTGTATTTTTTCTCCGCCCCTGTACGGGTACGATATAAGAATTCGCCTTGAACAAGCGTGGCGAGCATACATTTATTTTTATTGCCCCTTAATAGAAAACAGTTACCGTCGCCTATGGATGTTTACGACGCTTGGGGCACCGCGAACACGCTGCTGTCCCATAGAGGTACAGGGACCTGCGTCACTAATGCCGGAAAACAGGACGACACAAGGTTATTATGGCGGCATACTTATACACCAGGGATGGTCGCCATCCAGACGGGCTTGGGGCCCTATCACGGTAGCTAGGGTTGTTTTGTCGCCTATTACGACAGGGCGACCTCGCCCGCATGGGTTAATATTACATACTCCGCCTATGCACGGAGAAGCATCTAAGAGCCCAACAGTGGGATGCATTAAACATTGGCAGTTATAGAAAATAATATTGAGCATATACTCACGTGACCAATATTCCCTTTTCGGGTCCGTCTTTATCGCTCTCCTCCTCATCCATTTTCGCCACTTCGCCCAACACTGGGAAACATCAGGTAATGTTTTAAATAAATATTTTTAAAATCACCCTTATTTGGCTGTAAGGGCACCATTAAAGTTCCAACCTAAAAAAACCACAGGCCGTAATTCTGTTACATACAATGACTTCATAATTTTTCTTATGCTTTTTTTCAAAAGAAAATACAGTGTAAGAAAAACGTACCGATACCAAATAGTATGATCACATGCTGAGAACAGATTAATTGATGATCTGAAGCAGAGTTTCGTATGTGTTGTGTTCCGGCATTAGTGACCCAAGTTCCTGTACCCTTATAGGACAGCAGCGTGTTCGCGATGCCATTGCATTGCAAACACCCATAGGCGACGGTACCTCCTAAATTCTAAGCGGGCCGTCAGCCTGTCTGCTGTGCTACAACAATAAAAAAATGTAGACCCAAGAAAACCCTAAAAACGCCTGAGATATAACAAATTAAAAATTGCGTGTGTGCACGTTACATACGGCACAAGTGACTTCAGAAAAGTAGCCTATGAAAGAATGAGATAAGTATATAACAGTATTCGGATAATTATGAGGTCATTTCCATATTAATTATTATTAAATATATATATATATATATATATATATATATATATATATATATATATATTTAAATATATATATATATATATATATATATATATATATATATATATATATATATATATATATATATATATATATATATATACCTAGTCAGGTCATAAGTATTGTCACACAGTAAAAACTTTTCTTTTAGAATGCTGGCCACAAAAAAGTTTATTGAATTCGAATCTCGAATTGTTCATGAAAATAAAAATGTATACTTTTAGAATTATACTCATTTTTAAATATGGAGTGGACGCTTAAAGAAGACCGTGTTGCAGTTATTGCGTTGCATCGTTGCAGTTACGCGCCAATTCAAATTTTTAACATACTGAAAAATTTGAATATAACCAAAAGATTCGTTTATCGTTCCATCAAACGATACAATGAAGACTCTAGTGTAGATGACAGGTCAAGAAGTGGTCGCCCTCGGTCTTTTAGGACTCCAGCAGTGATAAAAGCTGTGAAGGCACGAATTCAAAGAAATCCCAAACGTAAGCAGAAACTGTTGGCCCTTCAGATGGGGTTAAGCAGAACCACGGTGAAAAGGGTGTTAAATGAAGACTTAGGGCTTCGGGCATATCGAAGAAAAACAGGACATCGTTTGAATGCTCGTCTAATGGACCTGAGACTGAAGAGATGCCGCGCTTTGTTGAAGCGGTACGCGGGAAAAAAATATCGGGAAATTCTTTTTTCGGATGAAAAAATGTTTACCGTAGAAGAGAGCTACAACAAACAAAATGATAAGGTGTACGCACACAGTAGTGAAGAAGCGAGCAACCGTATTCCGCGTGTCCAACGAGGTCATTTTCCATCCTCGCTCATGGTATGGTTGGGAGTTTCTTATTGGGGCTTAACAGAGGTACATTTTTGTGAGAAAGGTGTAAAAACGAATGCTGTTGTGTATCAAAATACAGTCCTGACGAACCTTGTGGAACCTGTTTCTCATACCATGTTCAATAACAGGCACTGGGTATTCCAACAAGATTCGGCGCCAGCTCATAGAGCGAAGAGCACACAAGACTGGCTGGCGGCGCGTGAAATCGACTTCATCCGGCACGAAGACTGGCCCTCCTCCAGTCCAGATTTGAATCCGTTAGATTACAAGATATGGCAACACTTGGAGGAAAAGGCATGCTCAAAGCCTCATCCCAATTTGGAGTCACTCAAGACATCCTTGATTAAGGCAGCCGCCGATATTGACATGGACCTCGTTCGTGCTGCGATAGACGACTGGCCGCGCAGATTGAAGGCCTGTATTCAAAATCACGGAGGTCATTTTGAATAAACTTTAATGTCATAAGAATCTATGTTTTGTGAAGTTCATTTTGGTATATGAATGGTTACATAATTAATAAACTTGTTACAATTATTTTACATTAAACATGTGACAGAATTTATGACCTGACTAGGTATAATATATATATATATTAATATATATATATATATATATATATATATATATATATATATATATATGTATATATATATATATATATATATATATATATATATATATATATATATATATATATATATATATATATGTATATATGTATATATGTATATATATTTCATATAGGATCATTATAATTCAATCGTACAGAATAATCATATGGTGCAAACAGCGTCGTTAACCTGTTATTACCTGTCTCTGTCACACCCGCGTAAATGAGTAGTGCGTATTCGCCCGCCCGGTTCAATGCCGCCGTCCTCGGCCTTTTACTAGGTCAGATGGAGAGGTCATTGCACTCTCGCGCCGTATTACGTAAATTGCGAGTTCTTTGAATGACTTTGTGATGCTGATTACTCATCATTTTTGTACTATGTGATACAAAACTAAAATACATGTTTCTCATAACTTTTACTAAAGATTCTTCTGTGTGAATTTGGACGGGTTTGTCAAAGTCAGCCTGTGTATATATATATATATATATATATACCTAGTCAGGTCATAAGTATTGTCACACAGTAAAAACTTTTCTTTTAGAATGCTGGCCACAAAAAAGTTTATTGAATTCGAATTTCGATTTGTTCATGAAAATAAAAATGTATAACTTTTAGAATTTTACTCATTTTTCAATATGGAGTGGACGCTTAAAGAAGACCGTGTTGCAGTTATTGCGTTGCATCGTTGCGGTTACGCGCCAATTCAAATTTTTAACATACTGAAAAATTTGAATATAACCAAAAGATTCGTTTATCGTACCATCAAACGATACAATGAAGACTCTAGTGTAGATGACAGGTCAAGAAGTGGTCGCCCTCGGTCTGTTAGGACTCCAGCAGTGATAAAAGCTGTGAAGGTACGAATTCAAAGAAATCCCAAACGTAAGCAGAAACTGTTGGCCATTCAGATGGGGTTAAGCAGAACCACGGTGAAAAGGGTGTTAAATGAAGACTTAGGGCTTCGGGCATATCGAAGAAAAACAGGACATCGTTTGAATGCTCGTCTAATGGACCTGAGACTGAAGAGATGCCGCGCTTTGTTGAAGCGGTACGCGGGAAAAAAATATCGGGAAATTCTTTTTTCGGATGAAAAAATGTTTACCGTAGAAGAGAGCTACAACAAACAAAATGATAAGGTGTACGCACACAGTAGTGAAGAAGCGAGCAACCGTATTCCGCGTGTCCAACGAGGTCATTTTCCATCCTCGCTCATGGTATGGTTGGGAGTTTCTTATTGGGGCTTAACAGAGGTACATTTTTGTGAGAAAGGTGTAAAAACGAATGCTGTTGTGTATCAAAATACAGTCCTGACGAACCTTGTGGAACCTGTTTCTCATACCATGTTCAATAACAGGCACTGGGTATTCCAACAAGATTCGGCGCCAGCTCATAGAGCGAAGAGCACACAAGTCTGGCTGGCGGCGCGTGAAATCGACTTCATCCGGCACGAAGACTGGCCCTCCTCCAGTCCAGATTTGAATCCGTTAGATTACAAGATATGGCAACACTTGGAGGAAAAGGCGTGCTCAAAGCCTCATCCCAATTTGGAGTCACTCAAGACATCCTTGATTAAGGCAGCCGCCGATATTGACATGGACCTCGTTCGTGCTGCGATAGACAACTGGCCGCGCAGATTGAAGGCTTGTATTCAAAATCACGGAGGTCATTTTGAATAAACTTTAATGTCATAAGAATCTATGTTTTGTTAAGTTCATTTTGGTATATGAATGGTTACATAATTAATAAACTTGTTACAATTATTTTACATTAAACATGTGACAGAATTTATGACCTGACTAGGTATATATATATATATATATATATATATATATATATATATATATATATATATATATATATATATATATATATATATATATATACCTAGTCAGGTCATAAGTATTGTCACACAGTAAAAACTTTTCTTTTAGAATGCTGGCCACAAAAAAGTTTATTGAATTAGAATTTCGAATTGTTCATGAAAATAAAAATGTATAACTTTTAGAATTTTACTCATTTTTAAATGTGGAGTGGACGCTTAAAGAAGACCGTGTTGCAGTTATTGCGTTGCATCGTTGCGGTTACGCGCCAATTCAAATTTTTAACATACTGAAAAATTTGAATATTACTAAAAGATTCGTTTTATCGTACCATCAAACGATACAATGAAGACTCTAGTGTAGATGACAGGTCAAGAAGTGGTCGCCCTCGGTCTGTTAGGACTCCAGCAGTGATAAAAGCTGTGAAGGCACGAATTCAAAGAAATCCCAAACGTAAGCAGAAACTGTTGGCCCTTCAGATGGGGTTAAGCAGAACCACGGTGAAAATGGTGTTAAATGAAGACTTAGGGCTTCGGGCATATCGAAGAAAAACAGGACATCGTTTGAATGCTCGTCTAATGGACCTGAGACTGAAGAGATGCCGCGCTTTGTTGAAGCGGTACGCGGGAAAAAAATATCGGGAAATTCTTTTTTCGGATGAAAAAATGTTTACCGTAGAAGAGAGCTACAACAAACAAAATGATAAGGTGTACGCACACAGTAGTGAAGAAGCGAGCAACCGTATTCCGCGTGTCCAACGAGGTCATTTTCCATCCTCGCTCATGGTATGGTTGGGAGTTTCTTATTGGGGCTTAACAGAGGTACATTTTTGTGAGAAAGGTGTAAAAACGAATGCTGTTGTGTATCAAAATACAGTCCTGACGAACCTTGTGGAACCTGTTTCTCATACCATGTTTAATAACAGGCACTGGGTATTCCAACAAGATTCGGCGCCAGCTCATAGAGCGAAGAGCACACAAGACTGGCTGGCGGCGCGTGAAATCGACTTCATCCGGCACGAAGACTGGCCCTCCTCCAGTCCAGATTTGAATCCGTTAGATTACAAGTTATGGCAACACTTGGAGGAAAAGGCGTGCTCAAAGCCTCATCCCAATTTGGAGTCACTCAAGACATCCTTGATTAAGGCAGCCGCCGATATTGACGTGGACCTCGTTCGTGCTGCGATAGACAACTGGCCGCGCAGATTGAAGGCTTGTATTCAAAATCACGGAGGTTATTTTGAATAAACTTTAATGTCATAAGAATCTATGTTTTGTTAAGTTCATTTTGGTATATGAATGGTTACATAATGAATAAACTTGTTACAATTATTTTACATTAAACATGTGACAGAATTTATGACCTGACTAGGTATATATATATATATATATATATATATATATATATATACACTGCCTGCCACTTGAATAAGGAATCACATTTTTTTAACTTTAATTAAGTATATCTCCTAAACTAAAGTTCAGAATAAAATAATTTTTTGCACAACCAAATTTCAAGGTGTTGGCTTTAGTTTCCTGAAGAAATAAAAAATATACATATTTTGTTATACTAAAATTATGCCTTTATTTAAAGACATGTATTTCTGTGGTACTTTTTCGTGTGTCACTTGAATAAGGAATATTTTAAAACTACGCAAACTGTAATTTATTTTTAAATTTTAGGTTATAAAAATGAAAGTTATTATCTTCTAGCATTCAATTAGTAATGAGTACTGCCACCGTTTTTAGAAATAACCTCAAAAATGCGATTTG
The DNA here is from genome assembly GCA_963693495.1 of Malacosoma neustria. Lineage (NCBI taxonomy): Eukaryota > Metazoa > Arthropoda > Insecta > Lepidoptera > Lasiocampidae > Malacosoma > Malacosoma neustria. The sequence goes on along the minus strand of OY856395.1, from coordinate 8,796,877 downwards.
GCATCGACTTGTATAATGACTCTAAGTAATTTAGCAAAATTGAACTCCATGCTTCCGTTATTGCATCCTTTAAGGATTCTATCGTCTCAAATTGTTTTCATACTTCATAAACTTTTCTTGCAAACCAACCCCAGACATTTTCCATTGGATTCAGGTCTGGTGAATATGGGGGCCAATCCAAAAGTTGAACACCTTGTTGATTAATCCATTGTTTTACTGCTCTGGCGGTATGAATCGGAGTGTTGTCGTGTTGGTACGTCCAAGGTATGGGTCCAAAGAAATCATTAAACTTTGGAAATGCTTCCTCCAAAATGTTTTTGTAAGTCGTTGCAGTCATTTTGTGGGATACAAAAACCAATTCTATGGTATCATAATACGAAATGGCACCCCATACCATTATTCCGCCCTCTCGGCTGTGTCTGCGGCTCAAAAATGATTCCTCCTTATTTTGGTCATGGAAGTAATAGTTATACTCGTCGGGACCATCAATATTAAACTTTTTTTCATCGGAAAATACAACTTTAAACCATTTGTCGGACCATGTCATTGTATTTTTGGCAAACTGTAGACGTTGCGATTTGCGTTTTTCATTAAGTGGTGGTTTTTGTTGCAGTTTTTGTCGGAGTATGTATGGACACGACTTTAAAATACGGTGCACTGTTCTTAAACTGGCACTGACTCCACTTTTTTCACGTATTTTTAATACCGACATAGCAGAATTTGATGCAATTCTAAGAGTTTTTCGTCTTTCTTTTGGAGTTGTTGCCATTTTCTTCCGCCCTTTCATGTTTTTTCCATACCTTTCCACGTTATTTAAATAATTGTACACAATTGTCTTTCTTCTATTAATGTTTTTGGCTATTTGGACCGGATTCTGACCCTGAGATTTCAAAATCAGAATTTTTTCTTTTTCAGAGTTATTAAGAGCCTTAGCACGTCCCATTTTAAATAAAAACTATTTAAAAACTATCAAATTAAAAATTCTCTAGCCGTTTATATTGAAAGAAATTCAAATCATAGCCTTTCTGATTAATATTAAAAGAATTCCTTATTCAAGTGACACACGAAATAGTACCACAGAAATACATGTCTTTAAATAAATGCATAATTTTAGTATAATAAAAATATGTATATTTTTTATTTCTTCAGGAAACTAAAGCCAACACCTTGAAATTTGGTTATGCAAAAAAAAAATTTTTTCTCAACTTTATTTTAGGAGATATACTTAGTTAAAGTAAAAAAAAGTGATTCCTTATTCAAGTGGCAGGCAGTGTATATATATATATATATATATATATATATATATATATATATATATATATATATATATATATATATATCCACATTTCATACTTTAGTGTATAAAGGCTACGAAAGCCCGAACAGAGATGAGACGAAGATTATAGGAGACACTATACTTGTATTCTATCTCATTCTCTCACAGACTAAATCCTATTTATAAACATGTTTGTCTCTTTCTGGTATCACTTATCCGTTTCATTGAATTTTCAAATCACAACGGTGCTAAATAACTTTAAATAAAAAAAAGTTACATAAACCTAAAACAGTATTTAAAAAACCAAACTGGCATTTTCGCTCACCGGTATTCTGCAATGCCTGATTAATCCTTTCGTCGAGCGAACTCATCGATCGCTCGGGCTTCGCTTCGCTAGGGGCCTCGTTCGCCGCCTCACTCGGCCTCTCCTCAGGATTTTCGCTCGCACTCGTCGCGAAGCAATCACCGTATTGCAGTCGATCTGATGCGCCGTAAGTGTCCATATACGCCTCATCGTAACTGAAATTGACTTATAACTTAACTATTTATTAAACTTTATTGCACAAAAATTACAGATTATTGAAACTGTCCCTTTCAGCCATTCTTTGGATGGATAAAAATAAATAATAAAATTTGACATTAATCATTGTATATGATGAATGTTTTTTTTTTTGTTATCATTTGTTTTACACAGGACTTATACCTATATAACTTAAGTTCCATTTGTATATTTAGTTTTGAATAAATTACTATTTTTCCCAGATATTCAATAATTTTTAAAAATTTAAATCCTTAATTTGTTTATCGAAAAAGGGATAGAAAAATAACAAAGTATACAAATTAGAGAGAGAGAGAGTTGAACAAAGGAGTACTGCACTTTTTAGTGTGATAAAAATACAGTAATAAAAGCAATAAAAATCTACATTTTGAAACACGTTTTTTTAGATTTTTTTTATATTCCAATGGAGATCTCAATATTGTTACATTTACGAAATATTCAATTTCAAAAATATGTAAAAGAGAGAGAACATTGGGATAAAGAATGGCAACAGAGATTTTGGCCAGTAAGCGTATCATTGCAACTTCCTCACCGTACGAATTACATACTCTACGTATAGGGAAATTAGGTAGTCAAAAATCAAACCTAGTTGGAACTGGGTCAGATGTTAAAGGATCTTCCACCGTGGACCTCTTATGCGGATAATTTAAAGAGAATGATGATAGCATACCCAGTGTTCGAAGACGTGTCATTCCTGCTATTCGCTATACTCTGTATCTGGTATACTCTGGTGTCTTGCTCAGGAGTGGACTGGTCGTGTCCGTGCCCCGTCAGGACAATATTCACCTCGCCAGGCTTCAAACCTAGAACATTTAATTACTAATAGGTACAAAGAAAACATATACAATAAAAAAATATATACATGTAAAGCCAAATAAAATATTTCGTAGATCAAACAAAATGTAACACGAAATAAAGTATTATTATATTCACAATAATAAAAAATTAAAATAAATAAAGCAAGAAAATTGGTTTATTCTAGATAAACTTAAACCTGTATTTTATAGCTAACAGATTTTTTTTATTTCTGTACGAAAGCATACAGGCGGACGGCCCACTTAGAATTTAGCAGTTACCGCTGCCTATTGGTGTTTGCATCGTCAGGGGCATCGCGAACACGCTTCTGCCCATAGGGTTACAGGAACCTGGGTCACTAATATTGGAACACAACACAAGGTTATTACGGCGGCATCCGAACGGGCTTGGGGCCCCACCACGTGGCTAGGGTTGTTTTGTCGTCTTTTACGAGAGGCCGACCCTGACCGCATTTCGCCTCATTCTTACTCCGCCCCTGCACGGAGAAGACGCTATTTTACTATCGAGTAATTCAGGTAGCATTTTCTACTCGAGAGAGCAACGGGATAATCAGTTATAAAATTAAATTAGTATTGCTAAATTATGGTGCTTAGACAACTTCTAAAACTATGTCCTGTGTTGCCATGCGCCATAGCCGCGAGACACACGTTGGCTAAAGACAGGATATTTTTCGTTTAAATATTTATTTATTTGACTAACCCCTGCGGCCGAGGTAGCCCTGTCTGTAAATGGTGACAAAATATCCCAAGCTAGGTGGCAGGGCTCCAAACCCGTCTAGATGGCAAACACCCTTGCTCTACAAGTATGCCGCCTGGTTTGTGTTCCGGTATTAGTAATTCTGGTTCCAGTACCCCTATGCGGACAGCAGCGTGTTCGTAATCGCAAACATTCATAGGCGACGGTAACTAACCTAACGGTCAACCTGGCTGTTTCTTAGAAATAAAAAAAAGAAAAAGAAAATAAATGGAGGTGGTGCATTCTCACCCCATCGGGAGGGGCGCGGGGGCTGCTTCTGCAGGCGGTCGCCGGCGCGCCAGTCGCACTTGATCTCCCCACGCGAGTGCACGCGCACAACCGTCTCGATGCGTCGCGAACACGTTTCCGGCGGAGAAGACACCTATTGTATTGCATTTTTACTGAATCACAATTCTAAATAATATATTGTAGCAGCACCGCGCGCTTATCTTAAACGTCGCGCAATAGCACATCTCCTGTCTCTCTCACATAGCTGTTGTTTCATTCACATTCATTCATCTATTTTCGTTAGCATCTATTTCCATACCATTTTAGTAAATATACACATCAAAAAAGTCTAAGCAACATGCATGATATTACAAATTTACCATTTATACTAATTAATTTCTAAGTCTTTACTCACTCAAAGTGCGTAGGTATGTAAACTTTATTGTTATTGATGTTACTGGCTGGTTGTAAAAAAAATTTCGAATATGTTTTGTTTTTTTCATTAAATTAAATGAAATGAAATTTGTTTGAATTTAAGTGCGTTTTTATTGCTACGTTTAGTCTTGATTTTATAATTTTACCAACCATTTAAATAAAGTTAGCGACAAACTTGAATTGTTAGATATTCTTTACGTCATGGAGCGACGTCATTTGACGGCAAATGAAATGCAGAGCTGCAGGGATGTTGCAAGCGGGAAGTAATCAATCTCAGGTATCTCGGCATTTTGGCATTCATAGAAATGTTATTTGTCGTCTTTGGCAGCGCTACAATAATACAAGGGAACTCGCTGAACAGCATTTAAGCCGTAAAAGGAGTACAACCAATCGGCAAGACCGGTACATACAACTGACTGCAAGACGCCAACCAAGGTTAACCGCTCGAGAGATAAGTTTGAGGCTACAAAATTCAAGTGGTGTTGATGTAAGTCCCCAAACTGTGCGAAATCGACTGCACGAGTACGGCCTACGAGCTCGACGCCCAATTAGGTGCCCACCGATACGTCACGGGAATCGCGCTCGTCGAAATGAATGGTATAGAGAACGCAGAACATGGACCTAGGAACAATGGGATAAAATTATGTATACCGTCGGCCCGGACATACTGAAAGGCTCAGGTGCATTCAGGAAGTTCATCCATACAGCGGCTCATCCACCATCCTAAAATTTAAATTAGTACATGACTTTTTTGATGTGTGTGTGTAACAAGTACATTTTTCTCAAATAAAACATGAAACCATATGAGTTCCAGTACTCACATTTATTACGAACACTCTTATCAAGAAGCTCTCCGAAGAAGAACTCTGCCTTCAACGACAATATATTGGAATCATGAACCTTCAAAATATTTAGTCAATTCCGAGCTCGGGTTTCCCCTAAAGTAATCGGACAGTATTCCCACCACTCTTTTTCCAAGGCGTATTAATTAACAGGTTACCTGTATTGGTGATCTAAACATGCAAAATTGTTCACGATGTTGTAGTGGTAGTGGTAAATACGATATGCACATTAGGCGAGAAAGACTGTCTACGTGGTGTATGCCATCGCGATATTCAAACCCGTGACACAATAGATGTTGGTCTACAAGTGTGATAGAACTTAGCTACCACGTAACAACAGATTCTCTTTACTACTTTATGATTTGAAAATTATTTCGTTAGTTGTGCGGGTGGGTATGCACATTTAAAAACACTTGCATGTTCTTTCTGTCTCTCTCGTGTTCGCTCTCTCCTCTGCCTTTTTAAAATTGAGTTAGTTTTGTTACTCCTCACAGCACAAGTGTATGAGGAATTATTATATATAATAGTTGAGTGTTTTGTTAAAGAACAAAATACAAGTTGTATAACAAAAATTATGAGCCATACACTACACATAATAATTAAAATAATGGAGTAGCCATTGTCACACATCGCGCGTCCGATTCCCATCCCGAGTCTGTGTGTTAATGGATAATATGTATTTATTTACAAAATATAAATAGGTATATCAGTTATCTATTATCCACACAGGCGATCTGCTGCTTACTTTGGATTTTGAAAAAAAAAACTAGATGGCGCCGTAGGTGTTGATATAGTATATTTATCCTATAAAGAGACGTCATGTCACTTATATGCGTGTCAATGTACTTCAGAGATGCCGAAGATCGTGCGAAGTTGAGTAGAAGTCGGAAAGCGGAACCGGAGCACCGAAGCAGAAGCTCTAAGTTCGCGACCGCTCTGCTTACTTTGGGGCTAGATGGTGTTGTATGTATTATCGCAACATCTTATTCTAAGAAGTAGGTTGAACTACCCTCACCTGACTGGCGACATCGCTCTGGTACGCCATCGCCATTTGCTCATACATCTCGTAGCTCTCCTGTTCGTAACCTTCACTGAACTTATCTTCTTCCTTTTGGTACTGCTCTTGTATTACCCCCGTAAACTGTCCGGGCATGACGTCACTAAGATGTCTCGCTGTGACGTCACTCGCCTGATGTCTAGGAGCGACGTCATTCATATCATGTCTGAATGTGACGTCGCTAACTTGGCGTCTTGAGGTGACTTGTTGATTTCTTGATAAAGATACAATTGGTGATACCCGATTCAGGGTCATGACGTCATTTCTTTCAGACAATTGGTTATTTCTATCGGTAATAGTAGTCGGATTCGTGACGTCACTAAGCCGTGGACTCTCACTTGATATATTGCTTAAATTGTCCATTATATGACGAGAAGACAAAACTTTGGTTATCTGACGACTGTCAGATAGTGACTCGCTTTGACTATCCGTGTCCACCTGCCTCGAACTATCACGTGTGGATATGTCTTCACTCATTTTCTCTGATATATCACTTGTTAGACTATCAGTGACGTCACATATCGTTTTGGACCGACTTGACCGGACATCGTCCATCTGGTGGCTCGCGGATATGACATCATTGAAGCTGTAATTGGAATTTTGTGACGACGGCCGGAGGTGGCTTTCGTCTTTTTCGTACATCGGACGATCTTTGCTTAATATAGACTCCTGAGATGAGCATTGAGACAGATTAGACTCTTCAGGGGGTACTTCGATTTGGGGGGTACCTCGACTGTTATCCTGTGATTCCTGTTATAGAAATATATAGATTACTAGATGACTGTAAACGTTGTTGACATATAAATTAAAAAAATTTGTAATGGTCCGAATTGTGAATCAAAACCATTCTCGAATCCACTTGAACATACACAAAATATTTTATCAAAATCGATCCGGCCGTTTAGGAAGAGAAGAATTATATATCAGATTATTAATGAAAAATGAACGCTTATTATATTACAAATTAATATTAAAAACTACCTTCAAAAGTTCTTCTTTCTGAACTGGAGTTGAACAGACACTTTCGACTGACTCGGGACTTTCCACTTTCTTTTGCTCAACACTTTCAATTCTCGTCTCTTCTACCTCTTTTTTTATATTGATATTATTCCCTACAAAATCGTTCTGCAGTTCTTTAACATTAATAATTTCCCGCGGTTTCTTTCGCGGTGAGAATTCATTTAGTTTTTCATCATCTGTCAATCTTTCTTTTTTTATATTATTCAATATATTAACATCAAAAAGTTCTTCACTTTGTGTTGATTCAGATGATGATTTCTTCCTCTTTCTTTTTTCCTTCTTCTTCTTCTTTCTCCTCTCCTCTTCTGAGTCTGAACTGTCAGAGCTTGATGATGAACTGTCCGAGCTGCTTGAAGATTTATGTTTGCTTCGTTTTCTCTTTAGATTCTTCTTTTTTTGCTTTAAGAGTTTCTTCTTTTTTGACTTTTTTTTCTTATTCTCTGTAAATTTCATTAGTATCTTTAGCTTATTTTCTATTTATATTTTAAAAATTATTTTACTCAAAACCAAATTTATTTATTCAAAATATATTGTTTCAAGTGAAGATACATATTTTATAATTTATTTATAATGTAAACTAAAATAATTACAGCCTAATAAATTTTTAAAGGAGAAGAATCAGAAAGTACCTCTCTAGTAATAAATTACAAAATAATGTAAAGCTTTTAAATCATGAATAAATGTATATTCAGATTTATTCATGTATTATTATACAGAAAACACCTTTTGCAATAATATATAAATACATAAACAACTAGACTCGGAGCGGGAATCGAACCCATTGCTCCCGCAGACGTTCCAACGTGCGGAAATATGTATATCATAGATTCTATTGATTTTATCTCCAAGGCGGAGTAAGAATACAAACCCCAGTCTATTGTAAAACGCGATAAAATAACCTTAGGCTACGTGGTAGGGCCCCAAGCCCGTCTGAATGGAACCACCCTTGGTCTTAAGTATCCCACCATAATAACTTTGTGTTGTGTGCCGGAATTAGTAACCCAGGTTCCTATACCCCTATGGGACAGCAGCGTCTTCGCGATCCTCTTAGCATCACAAACTTCTATATGCGATGGTAACTGCTTACTATTAAATGGGCCGTCAGCCTGTTCACTGTTCCTGTGATAAATCGCAGAGGTCGCCATAAAGGCAATGAAAGTTTATTTATCTATATAATGTATATCTTTCTTATATATATAAAAATCTTGTGTCACGATGTATGTTGCCAATAAACTCCAAAACTACTGAACCGATTTCAATCAAATTTCACATGTACCCGTATTTTGGTCTAACTTACTGGATAGGATAATTATCATCTCAATTATTCGCTTATGTCGTGAATGAAAACGAATAAAATGTATCAATTAATTGTTTCTTAAGCAAGTGTTTATTTACTGTTTAGTTTTATGAAGTTTTCATAGATGGCGATGTATGTTGATTCATCGATAAAATTCTTCAATATTGTTTGACATCTAGGTTGCAAATACACCCAATATGCAAATGCAAATATATAATACAAATACCTTTATCAACATCTTCGTCACTGTCAACATCAATTTTGAGTTTTTTACTTTTCTTCTCTTTTAACTTCTTCAAATATTTCTTACCCAACCGCTTACTCTTCTCTAATTTTAATTTGGCTTTTTTATTTTCCTGTAACATTACCATCTCTTAGTGCTGTATCATTACAGAAGGTTCAATTATTATAAAATTTTACTAAATAACTTTCAAAAATCTATATCGACAAAATATGAAATCAATCAAGTTTTTAAACTGGGTGAAAAACTAAAAACGGAGGCTTTTTTATTGTTTGAATCCACAAACATGACTGAACAAGGCCTGGCTGAAACTGTCACATCATTATTGTAAGGCAGTATGGTAATCAAAATATAAGAAAAATCTGTATATAAGGTAAATGAAGTTCCTTTGACACACCATCACAACAAAACTACTGAACATATCAGGATGTGACTGTGACTACTACCATTCGACGCGGAATTTTTCGTAGATTTCTCACTTTTTAATCGATTTACTTTTTTTGTTATTCGCCCAGCGGAGTGGGCGTGATCGACAAGTACTTTATGAACAAGGAAATTGGGTGTCCCCCTAAAGGAATCTAGCATTATATGTACGATACCAGCCATGCTTGTCCACTTTAGTGGCTTGGTAGAAACACATCAGGGACTAAATGCTCTTGCTTCCTATGTTGCTAGTACATGGGAATTATACCTTTATACATATATAAAATAGATCTCAATGCTGGGCCACAAAGGGGATGAATGAGTGGAGTTACAGAAATGGATAAAATTTGAAATGAGTATATTAGGGGAAGTTTGAAAGTAACTTGTGATTGATTTGATTTGATTGATGACGCGCCAGTGATTGAGAGGCTGAAGAGTAAATTTAAAAATACCAGGCTATGGTATGGCCATATGATGCGAAGAGAGGAGCCTCATGTAAAAAAGGAGAATGCTAGAAATGAGAGTGGATGAATTCAAGAAGAGAGGTAGACCAAAGAAAAAATGGATAGATTGTGTAAAAGATGATATTGTAAAAAAAAGGTGTGAATATTCCGATTACAGCTAATAGAGAAAAACGGAAGGAGAGAACACGTTGTGCCAACCCCACTTACATACACATCGTTTGGGATAAGGGCAGGAAAAAGACCAGAAATACTATTAGACTGCTTGCAGTTAATTTGACAGGGCTTAATCCCGAACCTCTTGAATTCTGTTTGATTGTAATAGACATTGTTATTAAGCTTAACAAAATAGAAATACTAATTGTTCTGAGAACACTAGAATACCTTCTTTTTCATGGCTTTCCTTTTCCTCTTGACATCCATATCACTGTCACTGAGAGAAGATGTTGAATATTTCCTTTTTCTCGCTCTATTTTTGGCCATTTTCAACTTTTTACTGCAATAGAGATACAATAATTATACAGGGTTATTGGTAATTCGACGTATTCCAGTTAAGAGGTGATAGGGGTGACTATTTGCAATAATTTTAACCCCCAAATATACAGTGTTGGTCGTAAAATTAGAAACACTACCAACGGTCCTTGACATTATGTAATACTTCACCGCAATTGGTTTTATTTTGAAATTAAACAATAAATAGGACAACAATATGTTCAACGATTTATCATTTATTAGAAAAACAATATAAATTCCATTACACAAGTGCAGTTTCAATATTACATTATGGACAAACATTTAAATAAGTTTTAAGGTATGAACAATAATGGTCAACTAATTAGAAACAACAACAAAGTAGAAAAAGCAATATTTTTTTAAGTATTATGACGTGGTATTGATTCAATCAATTTCATAAATTTTTCTAGGGGGATTGAATTCCATGCTTCAACAAATGCTTCATATAGATCGTTTTGACTGATTTTACGTTTGTTTGAGACTTTCTTTTTACAAGATACCAGAGATTTTCTATCGGGTTTAAATCCGGACTATTTCCTGGCCAGTCTAAAACGGATATACGCTGTTCGCTAAGGAAACATTTGACGCTATTGGCTATGTGTTTAGGGTCATTGTCATGCTGAAAGATCCAGGTTACAGGCAAATGACCGTCCGAGTAGGTAATCATGGTGTGCTCTAAGATATTTTTGTATTGCCATTGATCCATTGTACCTTCAATCTTCCGAACGGGTCCAACTCCACATCCGGAAAAACACCCCCAAACTTTAATGTTACCACCGCCTGCTTGATTATACTCCTTGTGTATTTATAATTAAAAGCATTGTTTACAGGACGTCTAATGTAGCGCTTTCCATCGGAATTTACCATATTTATTTTTGTTTCATCTGAAAATAACACTTTTTTCCATTCTCGTACAGTCCAATGAACATATTTTGAGCGAATAATAATTGCTTCTCTTGGTGTTGCTTGGTAAGAAGCAGTACCTTTCGAGAGATTCTTCCAAACAATTTAACTTCCACTAATCTTCGGCGTATCAGTCTTGACGAGATATTGAGAGGCGAAAAAACTTATTTTTAATCTGGTTGGAGCCTTTACTTGGGTCTTTTTTTAGCAACACGAACGATTAGCGTATCTTCTCTGGGAGAGGTTTTTCTTGGCCGAGCCTTTCTAAGAAAGAACATTTTCAACAGTTCCATGTGTTTTATAATGTTCAATTGCATTAAAAACTTTCTTAACAGAACAATTTAAATGCTCAGCTATTCTTCTGTACGCCCACTTATGATCTATATGTAAATTAACAATTATTTACCTAGTTGACGCGTCACAACTTTTATTTTTATACTTATACTTTTATTTTTGCCCATTTTGAACAAAATAAAATTCAGATTAAATTTTTAATTGCCACCAAAATAATAGAAAAAGCCAAGAAAGAAATGTTATCCTCCAATTTCAAAAAGAACGAGCTATGGATGCTGTTTTAAAATGTTTCTAATTAGGTGTCCAAGTGGCCAGTAACAGAAAATAAACTCCTACATATGTAAGACTCATTTTGTAATTAAAAGTAAGTTGATGTTTTATATTTTATGCATTTAACGAGTTTTTTATTTGAGTGGATATATTCTTGCATGATTATTGTGTATATTTTTTACCACCATATGTACATCGAAGTTATACTTTCTTTATTCATATGAAGTGTTTCTAATTATATGACCATCACTGTATATACCTCAAAAAGGTCAATGTATGTATAATAAATATACTGGGACATTTCACACAACACCATCTAGTCCCAAATGAAGTTGCATAGCACTTGTGTTATGGGAACTAGACAACTGATACACTACATATATACTTTTTTTGTTAATAAATATATATTATACATAAACACCCGGCCGCTGAACGGGAATCTAACCCATAATTAAAGGTGTGTAACTCAGGATAGACTAACTCAAAAGATATATATCCGAAGTGAAGAGTTATTTTATCTCTATATCTCTTGCACTCAAACTGTATCTTTACATCTTTATCTTTACAGTACATATTTCGATACATTTCATAACATATCTCACTTCACACTGAGTAGATCGAGAAGAAACGAGACAGAATGATAAGCCGGGTGCAACGCGTATTTTTTATAATAGAATGAGTTCGAATATAGTAGCAAGTCAAAATAAATCGTATTGCTATGATGTTAACGTTTAATTTTGTTTGAATATACGTGTATATCAAACACATTTTAAAAATATTGTTTTAATACTTTTTTCGGTTTAGGTTTGAGCAGCTTCAGCTTAGCAAAGCATCTTGTTTTTTGTAATAGATAAATTATTGTAATTGTTTTGTATAGTCTTAAAATTTGTATTTAGTTTACGGTATTAGTTACGCCCGCCTTATTCCAAAAGATTAATAAAAAATCGATTTATTAGACTTATTCGGACTTTTGTAACTAGGTTGACAGTCCTAATCCTGTTAAGTATGAAGGAAAATCAGACCACTGTTTCAGTTTTAATACTTAAATTAAAAAGAAGTTCATATCACTAACTCATCTTGTCTGCAATTGATATTATTCACGGTAAAATAAAGAGTTAAGATATAAAAGAATGATATATATCTTTGTATCCAAAAGATATATATCTTTCTTTTCTTCTTGGTGAGTTATTTTGCTTACAGCATACTAACGTGCGTTAGCCGTTACGCCAGAAGGTCGTCAAATGTAATGTAATTAATTATATATAATAATATATAAACATGAATAAATTAAATTTACTTTTCTCTAATTCATCTATAATCTCTTATTATCAAAGAATATAGATCACGCAGTTGTGACATCAACAGTTTCTCATTCTCAATACACGGTTACCCGCTTACGTTTCATGGTTATGTGCGATGCGCGCGCGGCGCTAGAGTGGGGGGTTCGTTTAACCCACAATTTGGCTGCACTGGTCGATATTCAATAATTCCATATAAACACTTTTTCATACGAGTAACACTGCACAAGTATTGTTGTTTGCTAGTATTATCGTCTTAACAACATTTACTTCGTTTTAACAAAAATTTCCTTTGTAATTGTGCTCACAAGGTAAAAATCGGTGAGAGTTCAGTGATTTAGAGGAAATAAAACCGAATGTTATTAGTTTTCCACCCACGACAATCTTTAACATCTACAAAATACATTAGCGTAACGTTAACATTTCAAATAATGATTGTCTAAATCAATTGTTGCTGTCGTCAATGACAGTGACAAACAAATGTTTTTGGTAGAATTTGAAATCGATAAATGGGGTGAATAGAAAAAAAAATTACACTTAGATAATGTATCTATTCGGCCAGTAGTCTATTGATGTATATTTAATACGATGTTTTAATTAATGGTTCAAACATTCTATGTAAACTATATAAATCTTCAAATATCCTTGACCTTGATATTCAAAAATACATAACAAACCGTCGATTGATCGAATCTTCTTTACGACATACAATTGACCAATCACAGACTAACTGTTATCTGAAGTAGGTATTTACACCTAGCAATGTATACATGTGGTAAAAGGTAAAAGCGTGTTAGTATGTATATGTTTTTTTATTCATTTAAAGTATGTTTTAAAAACTATTTAAAAAAATTTGTTCGCCTGCACTTCTCCATAAAATACAAATCGTATAAGATGAAATGTCATTTCCTCTTGCACCTCGTATCTTTTACAGAAACTTCAGAAGACTATAAAAATAGAGTAGTAGTCCCAAAGGGGCCGTCCATTAATCACGTGATGTTTTATTGGCATTTTTAACTTTTGTTGTTTATTTTTTGTTGTCTGGCAACAGCGAATCAAGGTGACACTACAAGCCGCTAATTTGATTTAGTACGCGTTTGACGAGAAAATAAATATGTACACGTAACGCAGCTTTTCGATTCAGTATCGCGCGTTTTTTCGTGATATATTATTACACCCTCCGTCCCCCTTGTGATGATTTTTATGGACCCCCCCCCCCCTTCGAGCCTCACGTGATTAATGGACAGCCCTAAAGTAGATTAGGTATCTAAAATCTATGTATCATCTATGAATTTACGTGTGGTGTTTACAAAAAAGATAAATTCTCCAAATAATGTAAGTAAAGAAGTTTAGTTCCATTTATAAGTTTCCAAAAAAAAATTACAGCGGGTTTTATGATTACACGCTTTAATTATATTGTGCAAAGTACAGAATAAAAATAGGGACTCCCAGTAAAATATAAACGAAAAGGGACAACTTGAGATATTAATTCCTAGTTTTTTATTTAAATAAAAAGTAATTACGTAACGCGTTGTTCGAACCCTCTCATCCCTATAACGCATCGTAATGTTTTACAAGACAGCTCAGAGATCGGTTAAAAAAACGATAATTTATGCAAAAAAATGTCATTAAGTGCAGAAATTCCGACGGAATACACATTGAAAACAATCTCTACATTCATTTATTGGATGAAAATTCGAAATTTAAATTCATATTTGGAATTCTGGTACGCCATTGTGTAGACTAAACTGCCAGCTTGGCGTATTTTTTTTAATGATATCAATCTCTCTCTTTTTCATTTAAATGCCGCCTGAATAATACCTTGTAGTAGTTTTTTTGATGAGGAGTGTCCTAAATAAAAAAAAATCTTTCTTTCTTACTCCGCCCCAGCACGGTGAAAATTTGATGGTGCTTTATAAATTTCACCAGTATATTGGTATTAATATTAATGGTATATAAATACCACCGACTCTGACGTATACGCTTCGGATACAATGAGATAAAACCGCGTGTAAGAATTGTTACAAACCTTTTCAGTGGTTCTTCTTCTATTTCCGACTCCTGACTCCACCCCTCGCTGCTCAGCTTGATCTTCTTCGTTTTCTTTCTATCATCATCGTCTTCAGCCTTCTTGTTGCTCGTTGTTTGGGCGACTGGAGTCGTACTTCTAGAAGTTTCTTGTTTTGTTTCATTCACATCTGACAATACTGCTTGCATGAATCTATAATATCGTATACTTTATATACGGATGTAAATAAAAAATTGCCCATGACGGGCCACGGCTGGGTTTGGACATTCCCTTACAGGGAATAGATGGTACACCGGCACGTTTGTCAAAGGTGGATTGGTGGGCCACACATAACGATGAACGCGGAATATAAGTTTCCTCACCATTTTCCCGTTCACCGTAGGTACACAGCAATTATGTTGTATATGCATTCACTGTACTGGGCGTGAAAAATTGTGGGATTCAAACCCTCTAAGTTTGTCTCCGTGTCATACATACCACTTGGCTAGCACGTACATAATTGTAATAAAAATGAGATGCTAAATTGAACTTTAATTAAAGCCTACTAGTGTCTGGTATAACAGTAGCATGTAAGGTAATAGGAATAAATAACTAAGAAATGTTGGAATCATATTTTAGTACTTAATTATATAACAATTATATTTAAGTACAATTAAGTAAACGTAGAAAACGTAAATATGTACTAGATAAGATTCTAAAAAAAAAAAAGAAAGGTAAAGTAAATAAATAGGCCTGACTCCCTTGTGTTTGATAAACGGTCTCCGTTCCGAATTTTAACTTAGTTAACATAATGTATTTACAATAAAAAAATTTAAGTAGTATATCAGTTGTCTGGAATCCATAACACAAGTGCTATACTTACTCTGGGACTAGTGTCTCTATGTAAATTGTATAATTAATTATCTATTATTATTATTATGATACCTACCTCTGATACTCTCTATCAAGGTAAATCTCTTCATTCCGCTGCGGGGTCATGCTGGCCTTCCTGCGACTGGTCACGCTGGGTTCTTCGACCTCCCACTCATCAGACGGCTGGGACCCCATTGCAATCTCCGATAAACAGTGGCTGATTTGTGGATACCAACCCCTCGCCTTAGAGGGCGATGGGTCTTGGATTCTTTAAAGATTATAAACAAATGTAAATTACACTAAACAATCGTGTTACAACCTTGTATCGAAAATGTGTCATATATAAATAAATAATGAACAATCGAAAGAGCAACGACATTTGGTAATCTTCAATACCAACTGTGACGCCTTTAAAAGTTCAATGCATATCATATTGTCGTTGTCAAACCAATATCTGCCATGTGCAAAAAGTTAAACTTTGAGATATGAACTAAAAACATTCTAACGTAAAATTTTATAAGAAACAATTTCTTTTAAAGTTATTTATATTAAAGTAATGAAACCAAAACTCTTTCATCAGCTAAATCTATGTACAATAAAAACTGGAATAAGTTACTATGATACAACGGGCGGCCTTATCGCTAAAAGCGATCTCTTCCAAGTAACCCCATAATGGGGTGGAATACATATAGTAAATTTACTCATGGTTGGGGTGTACAAACTGGTTATACGTAATAATAACATAAATAGTGTTATTTTATAAAACAATAAACAAATTTATTTATACAAAACTAGCTGACCCGGCAAACGTTGTTCTGCCATATAAATAATAAAATGTCAAAAAATTTAAAAAAAATTTGGGGGTGGGTCACCCTTATCACTAAGGGGGATGAAAAATAGATGTTGGCCGATTCTCTTAAATACCGGATAAGCACAAAAAATTTCATCAAAATCGGTGAAGCCTTTCGGAGGAGTATGGCAACGAAAACTGTGACACGAGAATTTTATATATTAGATATACGAAATGTGACAAAAATACCAAAGTGCACATAGCAGATATTGCTTTAAAAATGGCAATTTTTTTTTAAACCATTTTTGACTATTGCTACTTATGTTTTTGTGCCAATATAATTTCGAAACTTATGTGTCAGCACGCTTTGATAGCAATCTAGATCAAGACATTAACCATATGTATGCTAATTATTCGTTGTGCTATCAAATAAATAAATAAACTAAAATCTTCGGGTTCCAAACCAACCTCACCTGCGATCTGTTACACAACAATGAATGACTATCAACGCAATGATGTGGATGAAATAAAACACTACATATACATCGCATAGCGGTTCTGTTTACTTAAAATCTCCAACTACCCTCGTCGCCCGCGCATCGCATCGTCGGATGCGCGTGCGCAGCAGCGCGGCATTTCGGCATATAGGCAGTGAGGGGTTTATTTATTTACATAATATTATATTAGTGTTTTTAAATCATAATATTTAAATAATATATACTTACGTGATAGCTGCTAGGAGTACAATCTTAAGGTTATGGGTTCCAATTCCATTATGGCATGCACTGCTAAGGAAGTGGTTCTCGCCTAATGTGCATTTCCCAACATAATTGCCAGGTACGGACACGACGATGAAGAAAAACATAACGTGTAACCCGCCAATCCGCTATACCCGAACTCAGCAGTGCATGCCATCGTGGGATTTTATCCCATGACCTCTGGGTTGATATCCGAGTGCAAATTCCACTTTTACTATTAGGTAAAGTAGGTAGGACAGTATTTCGTTGTCACCGACAGTAATTTATTCACCTTGAAACAATTATCATTGAACGTCATTTGCGTACATAACCTCTCTTTGAATCGTTATCAACAATACTTTATAATTTATTAAATATGTCAACATTTGTGTCAAATAGTGTTTTTGCGGGGAGTTCTACTTAATTATTTTATTATGTAAAAATGTGCTGCTGACGCTCATCGTATTTTAATAGGGAAATTGTATAGTGAACATACTCTAGCTGAGCAAACATGTCGGAAGTGGTTTGCATGTTTCAAAGCTGGTGATTTCGAGTTGGAAGACAAGGAGCGACCTGGCCAGCCGAGAAAATTATGTGTTGAAGAAAAGAGTTCGAGGCATTGCTCAATGAAGACTCATCTCAAACACTTAAAGAATTGTCTACATTTTATTGGAAGTTGACTTATCAACGGTAGGAAAACGTCTCAAAACTTTAGGCATAATCCAGAAGGAGGGACATTGGGTCCCATATGAATTGAAACCAAGGGACAATAAGAGGCGTCTTTTGACATGTGAACTGCTGCTTCAACGGAAGGAAATAAAAGGTTTTTCCATCGAATTGTCACTGGTGATGAAAAATGGATCCATTACGACAATCCGAAGCGCAGAAAGTCATAGGTTAAGCCCGACCAACCATCAACATCAGTGGCAAAGCAAAATATCCATGGACACTGGAACTTGGTAACTAAACCTGGAAACATGATAAGTGGGGATCGCTACCGACTGTAATTGATGCGATTGAGTCGTGCGATGAAAGAAAAACGGCCGGAATACTCCGAAAGACACGCAGTCATTTCGCTGCATGACAATGCTCGTCCGCACGTCGCAAAACCTGTACAACGTATACCTAAAAACACTTAAATGGGAATTACTACCGAACCCGCCGTATTCTCCAGATATCGATCCTTCAAATTACCATTTGTTTCGTTCGATGGCTCATAGTCTGTCTGAACAGAAGTTCACTTCTTACGAAGTGTCAAAAATGGGGCGATCCGTGGATTGGATCAAAAGACGAGGCGTTCTTCCGACACGGTATTCGTACCCTGCTCGAAATATGGTCAAAAGTAGTAGAAAGCGATGGGCAATACTTTCATTAGTGTATTTTTTTATTTTTCATTAATAATAAAAAAAAATTATTTAAAAACCGCTAGGAATTCATTTCAACACCTAATACGTAAATAAATAAAAAAATTACTGTAATTTGTTTTTAATTATTTTCGCAACAATATAAGCCATTAATGGTTAAAGATTGGGCAGCCCAATTTTTATGTCACAAATTTTACTACATACTAAAAGAAGCCGTGACTTAGTTTGTTTAAATTATTATTTTTAAATAAAATTTGCTTAAATGACTCCATATAACACGAGTTTTCGACAATTAACCGAATGAACAGATAGATATATTAGAAATTATTTTCTTAATTCAGGTTTAGCCAAATCTGGCATTAAGACCAATGAAAATATAGAAAACTCACTGATCGCAGCCGTAGACGCGGTCCACGAGCGCCATCTTGCACATCTCCAGCTCCTCGTACACCACCGACCTATCTTTGACACAATTGCACCTTTTCGGGTTCTCAGTGTACCACAACTTTGGTAATACCTCAGTTTCCCTGAAAATTTTCAAATTTGCGATGAATCAGACTTCCTTGTTAGATTCTATATCAGTCTGGAACCTTGAAACTTTAGACCAAACTGTACATATAGGTAATAAATAAAAATTTAATATCTTTAACCCTGAAAAAAAAAACTAACAACCATTTTGACCCAATAAATTAAAAATCAAAATCGGTTCATTAGTTTGGGAGCAGTCTCTTTTTTTTGCCGCGGAATAGCAGACAGGCTGACAGCCCACTTAATAGTACAGTTACAGATGCCTGTTACACTAGGGGCACCGTGAACACGCTGCTGTCCCATAGCGGTACAGGAACCTGGGTCACTAAAGTAGGAACACAAGGTGATTATGGCGGCATACTTAAGACCAAGGGTGGTACCATCCAGACAGGCTTGAGGCCCTACCAAGTAGCAAGGGTTGTTTTGACGCCTTTTACGACAGGCCGATCCCGGCCGCAAAGGTTAGTATTCTTACTCCGCCGTTGCAAGAAGAATAAGCCTCCTCTGACATTCTGAACTACAGTCCTTGTACATCCATCATTTTGCGCTTGGGTATCAAATATATCGAAAATATCTATTATTTTTACGTTCTTGGTTATTTTTTAATTATTGCTATTCAAGAAAAAATCAATTGTTCATGGAAATTATTTGAAGAAATGGCTTTTGGGCATCTTCACATACAAACCTTAACACTATAAACCTGTATCATTATTCATATATTTATTAATTATATTATTGTAAATACAAACAACATTAAGTCATCATTTGGTGAGATTATAAAGTTTTCGCATCACATCGAGATGAATATTAAAATAGGACGAAACTTATGAACAAAAAGTGATGTAATAATGTAACTTGTCATCGTGAAAGACATTGTCATTTCTTTTTAAAATTAAAAAAGTACGCGTACAATAAGTATTATACCGTTATTGTAGCATTCTGAACAAACAGTTAATACAAAAGTGTTATTTAATTGATAGTTGTATTAAAATATTAAAACCAGCGTTTTTTTATTTATACAATCAAACCACTGGCATGTTTTAAGTTCTGAGGTAAACCTCTTTACGATGTGACACATAATATTTTTCTCCTGTTTTGTATGACAATAGAATTGCAAATTGGTAATTAATATTGGTAATTAATTAGTAATAATTCTGGTAATTCGAACATAAAACCATCGCTACGTATCAAAACGATGTGTTAATTCAAACTAATAGGCGTCAAAAACTCGACAATTCAAAGTTATCAAATTGGATAGAGTTGCATTTTAAAACAAGTTCAAACTTGTATCATCGTTGCACGAGCATTTCTTATTGTAATGTTAGTTTGACACATACTTCCGCACTAATTTGTTTGGTTAGTTTCATTTCAATTACTCTTTCCTTGGTTATTATGTAGGTATACAGTAGGTATACCTACATAATAACCAAGTACATATATGTTTCTGATAGTTATAAGTTAATCGAAAAAGTGGATAGATGTAGTAAGTAATGTAGCAAAAGAATCTATAATTATACTCAATAATTGGAATGTACATATTTTTGGTTCTTTGAACTTTTTGGATCTAACAAATTTTAATTATTTGCTTCCAAAGCTGCACCTTTGTGTTGAGACTTCGGTGCTACATAAAATATCTAAGATTCAAATTGCAACCTAAAATCAATTCCTTTTTAGGCACAGTATGCCTCGTTACATTAACATAATTATATTAACGCGTTCATCATCTATACGCAAGGCTGAGAAATTTTGTAGATTATTTATTCTTCTTTTACGGGCAGAGGCGGATTAATAATGTAAATATGTCGCTATAAAAACCCCGTGTTGTGTTCCGGCTTAGTGATCCATGTTACCTTACAAAATCGCCATAAAAACTCACCTGTAACATTTGTTCCTGTCATGACGAAATAGTAACGGCTGGCAGATCTTCAGAACGAAGCTCCACGATTCAAGGGAGGCCACGGTTGCCTTCGACAGTTTCTGGTCCTCTTCAAACTCTTTGTCAGAGGATAGGAATGACAATCTACGACTATCAACACTGGATTTCGCTGTATAATCACTATCTGGCGTCATATAACCACTGCTGGACTTGTAACCCCTTTCTGAGGACTTACGGTCTATTTCTGGGGAATGGTATTCCCTCTCTTTTGACTTATGCCTATTGGACTTATAATCATCGACAGACTTATAATCTTCACTTTTTGACTTATACCGCTTCTTATAATCTCTATCGCTAGTTGAAGATCTATCAGACTTACTGTCAGATTGGTAACTTCTGGAAGATTTACGACCGCTCTCTGTCGATTTGTAACCACTCTCTGAGGACCTGTAGCCGTCGGAATAACTACTGCTAGGGTAGTCTTTCAATTCGGGAGTCACTGATTCACTCGTTTCTTCTGTTTCATTTTTCGGTGAGAGATCATACTCAACTAAACCTTTATCATCACCATCGTCACTCATGTCTTCTTGTTTGATTTCATTTATCACCGATTCTAAAAATGTATCATCTATTGTTCCATCCATTGATGTATCTTTAGATAAAGATTGATCTAATTCAATCACCTCATCTACAGGTGAATCGTAAACATCTGATTTAATAGATGTTTTTGAACATTTGTCAAAACTACCGTCATCGTAAATATCTAATATCCCATCATCGTCATCATCATCATCATCATCAAGATCTATTTCATATGTGAATGAATCTTTTACCGGTTGAAGTTTTCCAAGTTTAGGCATAGTTATAGGACTATCTATATCTTCTATTACTTTTTTTGGAGTGCCTTTCTCACCACTTGTACTCGGAGGTTCGTCAGGTAGAGGAATGTTCTTGATTGAGTCAGTTCTCGGACTTGCAATGCTTTTCTCATCGTTTTCCAACGACCAACTATCGCAAACTAGGTAATCATTCAAATTGACATTATTTTCCTGCTTTTCTTTGCTTGATTTACTATCATGTACAGTCTCTTTACCTTTACTATAATATCTATCATGTTTTCTTTTATCATATTTGCTTTTATCATCTCTGTACTTACTACTCATTCGTCTACCACTGGTGTACCTCGAATCAAGTTTATCTTTACTCTTCTGTTTATCTTTTCCTTTACCATCAGATTCTTCTTCTTTCTTCCTTTGAAATGGATTATCATAATCGGGTAAAAGCTTGTTGTAGTCAAATTTAAATTCTTTACCTTCAGCTTTAGCTTTCTTCGCTTCACGGATCAACTCGTCAACTTTTTCTGGGTCTAAAATAAATATCACTTACACTTTAGGAAATATTAGATTATGAATTTGTTTATATAATAAATAATAAATTAGTTGTACTTTAACTACATTTACTTAATAATTACACAATAGTAATAACTACAGCAGAAGCATACATATTGCTTTACAATAGTATTATACTGTAATTTAAAAAGCGTGCTTTTGCATGAATACCCCTAAGTGATTTTCTTTTCTTTGCCAACAAAACCCAAGAAGACGTGGCTCTCCAACCCCAATTTTGACACCTTCCAAATCGCCGCCATCGCCATGGCCATGGTTTACATTCCATCGTCAGGGTGATTTGAATTATATATACGTAAAATTGTATTCTGCAATCGCTTTTTCAAAAATCATTTCAAATTTATGGCAAATGGAGCCTGAAAGAGTCTTTTCACTGAATTTGTAGTTCTTTACCGTAGCATTTTGCTTACTACTATAATTCTACTAAATGAGTTACGTTTGAAGCATTTACACTACACAATTCTACCTATTTTCTAATTGTAAAAAAAAACTAATAAAGCTTCAAGACTGTTAACTTAGCCACTTACTGTAGATAATGTTGTTTTCTTGTTGTTGAACACAATCTAACATTGGATAAAAGCGTGTTATTAAAGAAAAATGTAAATAAATTAAAACAAAAAAAAAATGTGTGCATAAAACTAGGTTCGTTCTGCAACTCGGTGTAAAAACTAAACTTAGAATGTCAATTATAAAAGTAATATTTTGAGAACAAAGCCTGGCAAAACAACATTTAAAAACAAGCAAACAGGTTTTTAACGATTAATTTCACGAAAAACAAGTTTTCCTAATGCAGTTAATCTTTTACAAGTTATTTCTGGTACCAGACTCTTAAAATCACATAGTTCACATTTTTTATTATTATTATTTTAAACATAATTTATTATCTTCACCTGTATTAGTACGTGAAAATGGCTAGTATTGTTAATCGTATTAAATAAAGCTGCAATCGCAGAACAATAACCAGAGGTTGATCCTGGGACTCCTCAGTCTCTAGAACACCTTTGTGAGAGGTCTAACCTAGTTTATTCAGCCACAATCACCTTGACTTTGCTTTGCTAGTCAGGTGGTGGTCGCAGGAGTAGGGCGAAGAAAGAGAAGAATAAGGTCCAGTTTTCCCAAGACAAAAAGGTTATCAGGATATGATATCAGGTACTATAAGAAATTATTGTATTGTATAAGAAAGAATCACTTCGTAGACTAATTTCTGTTTCTGAGATATAGTTTATTTATTTACGAGTATTAGATGTCGTTAAACACAAGACCGTTTTCTGTAGGATAAATAAATAGACATCCTTTGCGATATGTACAGTGTGTGGGTATTCTGGAAATATAGAGAATTCCCTCGTACATGACGTATATGTACAAGCGTGCGGTCCGATAAGTACGTGAACATTGATCCACTGGTACACACAACAAGAACAGTCGAAAAAGTGGACTTCACGTAGCGAACGTGCCCCGAAGAAGGCGAAGACTGTCTTATTCGCCGGAAAGGTAATATGGCCACCGTTTTCTGGGATTCGCAAGGTGTCTACATCGACCACCTGGAGAAGGACAAAATGGTCACACACCGAATTGCAGAAGAAACGGCCCCATTTGGCGAAGAAACATGTGCTCATCCACCATAACAACGCACCGGCTCACACCTCCGTTCTCGCCACGGACAAATTGGTCGAATTCGGCTACGAACTGCTGCCCCATCCACCCCATTCTCATTCAGGTTTGGCCCCGTGCGACTTGTTTCTGTTTCCAAACTTGAAAGTCACTCGCCGGACAGAAATTTAGACATTTTTATCCGTGCATGGGTGGAGAAAGAATACTGACCTCTGCGGCCGGGGTCGGCCTGTCGAAAAAGTCGACAAAACAACCCTAGCTACGTGGTAGGGCCCCAAGCCCGTCCGGATGGCGACCACCTTTGGTCGTAAGTATGTCGTCATAATAACCTTGTGTTGTGTTCCGAGATTAGTGACTCAAGTTCCTTTACCCTTATGGGACAGCAGCGATGCCACTGGCATTGGAAACACTCATAGGCGACGGTAGCTGCTAAATTCTAAGCGGGCCGTCAGTCTGTCTGCTGGCCTACAGTAATAAAATTGAATCAAATGAGGAGGTTATCGCCGCCACGGAGTCCTACTTTGCAGACCTTCAGCTAACATATTTTTCAGATGGGTTAAATAAGTTGGAGCATCGCTGGGTCGAGTGTATCGAGCTAGAAAGAGTCTATGTTGAGAAATAAATCGCCACTTTTCCAAAATGTTCTTTCTTTCTTTTGTAGGCTAAGTACTTATCGGACCGCCCTCGTATGTTGTATATAACATAGCATATAGATTGGTTTGAGGAAACAATATGGAACATATTACGTAATCCGTTCACGGGGGGGAAGAAGGTCCTCAAAATACCATGCCTGGTCACAAGGGGATGATGAGAAGGGCTTAGGATTTCGTCACGTAGTCAATATCCTCTAAACCAGTGATTCTCAAAGTGGTCTATATCGACCCCTAAGGGTCTATGACAACCTGCAAGGGGTCTACGTCAGCGAAAAAAAATTTGGGGGTCCATGAAATGAAAATGGGGGTCCACGATAGTGGATCTCAACACATACACTGATAGCACCTATTTACTTACATCATACTATCTTATAATATCAAAACATATACATTATTTATAAAAGTACCTATGAAGTAAAAAATTTATTTTATGTTTATTTAATGTTACGTATATTTTACATATAAGATACAAAATTTTATTTTGAGTAGTTTTAATTTAAATTCAATTAATAAATGTATAAATTAACGTGTTTTTACTTTAAGTTTTTAACACTAAACTTCACTACAGTTAGAGACTTACAGGAAATCAATATCAGGTAAGTAGGGGGTCTACCCAACACGGAAAAACATGGCAAGGGGTCTACGACACAAAAAAGTTTGGGGAACTCTGCTCTAAACGAACTCTCGCGCTTTTTCGAGCTACATATAATACTACATACAAATAAATAAATACTACATATAAAGCTACATACAAAAATGGCGCGCAATGTTTAGCGCTATTAATAGACAAATATGAGATAATTTTTTTTACTTTATGTTCGCAATAAATTATTGAGACGTATTTATGAATTACTGCGTAAAAACTAGAGGGGGAGAGTCGGTTCATCGCATATACTAGGGACACCAATGGGAGGCAGGGGGTGAAAAATTGACAACAAAAGGATCACGTGGTATATAAGGGTATATTCCCTTAAATTACTTAATGATTTTGTGTCGGTTTATTTATTTACTTTTTATGGAAGCTTGCACTTTGAAGCCGGAGTTATTCTTCTGGGACGAATCCTTCTCTTAACAAAAACAGCAGAAGTTTGAGAAGATAAAAGCGTACTAAATATTATACGTACTTAACAATGACTTGATAGGTGGCATGGCCTTAGTTGGCATCGCTGTCACATTAAATGTTGAAGGACAAATCAAACCGAGTGGTATTCCTAGATCCACCAGCTCCATCTTGCGCTTCATATCCTCAATTTCTGATTGAGTCTTCCTTCTAGCTTCTGAGTATGAATCTGCAAAAATAGTACAGGCACATTTAGATATAGTAGCACATCTGTAAGTGGAACTTGTAGACATCAAAAAATTTGATTTATAGTTTTCCAGCAAGAAGAAGCCAATTTCGTAAAGTAGCATTCGACTACAGAAGTTAAGATTAATTCCAGCTAATTTTGAGTAAGGGGTGAAAAAAATTAAAATTCTAATTATAAAAAACAATGCTGTACCTCAGTATATTGTCAAAGTCGATTTTCAAATAATCTAGTTGCATAGGTTGTAAATTCAAACATTGCTATGTTCGAGATAGCATAGATAGGGAAAATAAGTACTAAATTTACTTATAGGGACTCACTAATTGTTTCGACTTATAAAGGGTTCAGATTTCGAGGTTTAGGGGGTTGAAAGGAAAAAAATGTTCGAGTTTGAGAGATTATCGACTTGTCGAGGATCGACTGTATCTATAAACAGTTATCCGTGCAGAGGCGGAGAAAAAATATTGACCTCTGCGGCCTGGGTCGGCCTGTCGTAAAAAGCGACAAAACAACCGACCCTACTAGCTACGTGGTAGGGCCCCTAAGCCAAGGTTTACTTGAAATTTTGTGTAAGTCTTCTTTATAGACTTCTCTTTTTTTTTTATTGCTGTAGGACAGCAGACAGTCTGACGGCCCGCTTAGGATTTAGCAGTTACCGTCGCCTATAGGTGTATGCAACGCCAGTGGCATCGCGAACACGCTGCTGTCCCATAAAGGTACAGGAACTTGGGTCACTAATGCCGGAACACAACACAAGGTTATTATGGCGGCATACTTAAGACCAAAGGTGGTCGCCATCCAGACGGGCTTGAGGCCCTACCACGTAGCTAGGGTGGGTTGTTTTGTCGCCTTTTACGACAGGCCGACCCCGGCCGCAGAGGTTAGTATTCTTTCTCCGCCCCTGCACGGATAGATCTCTATCGCACGAACTATCCTCATTCCCAAACTTCAATGTTTCCTATTTTTTAAGAATTCGGACAACTCAAGAAAAATGGTACAATAATTAATTTTTATACAGGCAGTTGCAAGTTTGAGAAAAAAAAATTTTCAACTATTTTATGATATAATGGTAGCGGAATTACTTATTCTAAATTAATAATCTTTTTTTCCAAATTACTAGGAGGGTTGGTATTTTTTGAGAACCAACTTCATCAGCTGCTAACTTTTTGAATTTTTAATTATTTTACTTTTTTTATTTTTCTGTATTCTTGAAATATTAATAAATATCTTATAGAAAAATTAATAGTCAATATATTCATTGCCTTTTTTTACGGCACTTTAAAAATTACCTTAAACTCATGCCTCTAGATCAGAATACCCCCTTCAGTACTATCAAGTACAACAAATCAAATAAAATCATTTAATTGTAAATTTCACACAACGCTATCTAGTCCCAAACTAAGTTGCATAGCACTTGTGTTATGGACTCTAGTCAACTGATGTACTACATATATACTTTTCTTTTGTAAGTAAATACATATTATACATATAAACCCAGACACTGGACGGAAATCAAACCCGTAACCTCCGCAAACTTACCGACGTGCGTTAGCCGTTAAGCTATAGAGGTCGTCATAATTTTGTCGTTATAAATCTGGATCAAAAGGGAGGATACTATAAAATTATTTTTCTTATTCAAAAAATAAAAAATAATCAATTTTAATACAATACATATCCCAGTAGTGTTAAGTATCATTAACGCAAATTAAAAAAAAAATATTCAAGCAATTCTTATATTGTATACAACTCTTCATCCATTAGCCACGAAAATATATATCTTTTTACTGTTTTTGGGGCAGTTCTCTTATGATATTTTATTATTTCATTTAAAGATGGGCATATTTCTATGACTCAAGGCGATCTCACATATTGGTAATGTATACACAGTCCCTCAAATTACCAGCTAAAAGCTTTCTTTGTGTTGCACCAGGTTTTGGCGGTTTTGGAGGCCTTTTCTCAGCATTTGGATCTTCTTGTTTAGGAGTCACCTTTACGCTTGACAATTTTCCAATATACACTGTTGCACCTGCTAAAAAAATTACATATTTTTATATCTATTGATAACAGTATGCCATATACACATAACATCGTGAATTATTGAAATTATTGTAATAAAAACTAAGCATAATAAGGCCCACAATAACATATTCAAAGATAAATACACACCTCTAAACAGATTATTCATGTTCATTAAAATTTGCATTGTTAAAACAAAGTTTTGTTTCATACCATGAAATACAGTGTAAATTATATATACAGAGGGTGACTTTGACAAAACCATCCAAATTTTTTTTACGCACTAAACATCTTTTAAGGAACCCACTTTTGCAAAAAAAAAATTTATGTCAAATTTTCACCATAAAATATTTCATATATGATCATTAATTCAATCGTACAGAATAGTCCTATGGTGCAACCTTCGTACGTTAACCTGTTATTACCTGTCTCTGTCATTCCCGCGTAAATGAGTAGTGCGTATTCGCTCGCCCGGTGCAATGCCGCCGTCCTCGGCCTTTTACTAGGTCAGATGGAGAGGTCATTGACACTCTAGCGCCGTATTATGTAAATTGTGAGTTCTTTGGATGACTTTATGATGCTGATTACTCAACATTTTTGTACTATGTGATACAAAACTAAAATACATGTTTCTCATAACTTTTACTAAAGATTCTTCTGTGTGAATTTGGACGGGTTTGTCAGTCACCCTGTATATATAATGGCACTCAACCTCAACGGATTCAGTTCAGCGTTATAGAGAGTGGTAGTTAAAATAGAGAGAAATATTAAAAAAAGATATTATTTTACTATTCTATAATAATATGTATGTTCTATAATAATATTCATACAAATAACAACACTTATTGTGTATATAGTCTGTTATCTTCCTCTCATGTTTTTCGCTGCTCCAATATTTTAATTGGATTTTCTTATATATTTTACTCATATCTTGAGATACTGCCAGATCGACTTGATTATATAAAAATTAATTTACTAATAGTTTATTTGCTAATAGTTTAATTGCTTGATTGATGCTTGGAGGGACAAGGCCATCTGCTTCATGTTCATGCACTTGTTGTTCCTCAGTGTGATTTATAATGTTATTTTTGTCTTTAAACAGAGAGTGAGTGTAATGATATATATTGTAATATTGTATAGAAAACAAGGTAAACCAACCAAAGTCAAGCTATTTCGACATTTTAAGGAGATGTGTCGTTAAATCGAGTGATGTTATAAAGACTTTACACTGTATATAAATTAAAATATTAATATGTAACACCAGCTTTTCTATCATATGTATAAATCTAGGCTGTTTATATTTTAGAGGTACAAGGGGTTCTTGGCCTCCAATAGATTTATTGTTGGATCTTCAGGTCTCTTCTTCATAGGTCTTTTTGGAAGTAGTGTTCCAATAAAAATCAGTTCCAGGATTCCTTGATTTATTTGTGCAAAATTCGGTATATATATTTGTGATGAAGGTATATAAATAGATGCTAAGATAATATGATAGATTTAAAAGTGTGAGTGAGACAGAAGAAGGTGTGGTATTATTATATAATAAAGCTATTTTCTGTCTCTGTAATTTGTCTATATGTGCCTCGAGGAGTAAAAAAAATAAGAAGAGTGTGGTGGTGTTACAATATTAATATAATTCTGAATCTATTGTTTGAAAACTATAAATATTTCAGAAACTATATAAAATACTTAAAACAAAGTTAAGCACTTACTACCAGTTGTTGTTTTAGTTATCGGAGTTAGCGGCACCTTCTTCTGAATAGAGAAAGCACGAAGTCGCTTTCTAGCGTTTATCACTCCTTTAGTTGCAGGAGTTGGAATTGGATTAGACGAATGTGATGATTCATCAGGTGGAACTTGAATGTTGGTCTATTTGAAAAATTTAATTCCAGTATTACTAATAGTTCTATAAACAACTAACAGTTCGGTTCTGAATAACAGAAAAATGTAAATCAATAAAATATGAGAAGTTTTCATATGCCTGCATGCCACACTGCTTGGTCCACTTCTCCGCAGTATAAAAAATTGTAAAATTATTGGTAACTTGACATTAAAGAAGGTCTCACAATATTTTTTTTTAGAACAGGGCCAAGAGTCTAAAATAAAAATTAGAAAGTTTCACTGAAATCTAACATAACTGCAGTCCTGTATAATTTTATGTATATAGATCACTTGTTATATTAAAGAATTTGTGAATTAGAAAAAGAATTTTAATAAGAAATAAATTACTATAAAAAAGTCATAATTATTCTTTTAATTCCATTTACTGATGCTATGAATACAAAATCCAGTTACAACCAACACTTCTTTGCTAGTCTCTTTTTTTCATTTGTCCAAAGAAGTATATTAAAGGAAAAAAGAAAATTTAATAGATAAAATATAATAACAACCCATTACATCCCACAGCTGGACTAAAACATCACCAGAGGGAATGGACAGTATACCAGCCATGTATTTTTTGGCATCACATATCAATGATCTTAGTTTGCCGCTTTCCTTACAATATTTTTCTTTCTAGTTCACATTTTACATACACATTAGGCAGAAAAACTGTCGAAAGTGCACAGTATAATAACAATTGATCCCATGACTTCTAGGTGAGCCTCCAAGATATATGGCATAAGTATGTCGCCATAACAACTATGTTGCAGCATTAGTGACCCAAGGTCCTGTACCCGTATGGGCCAGCAACATGTTTGTGATGCCATTGGCATTGCAAACACCTAAAGGCGATGGCAACTGCTCAATTCTAAATAGGCCATCCACCTGTCTGCTATGATGCAGCAATAAAAAAATTAAAATCATGTACATTTTACAGCTTTTGTCTAAGCAAATATCTTGTCTTCCAATAGATTCTTAACAACACGTAGAATAATAAAATGGATAACAGTTCAACACTACAAAAAAATTGTTATCAACAACAATAATTAGCTACAGTAATTGTTATACTTAATATAAATCATATAGAATTCAAGAACATAATATACGCAAAGCTAATAATATACAGTAAACTAATATTAAAAGGATGAAATATGAAATTTTTTCATTCTTTCCAATTTATCTATAATTATTGATATCTACATATTTCGCAATATTTGAAACACATTAACCAAATTAAAAGATGTATACACGACAAATACGTGTTAACATTAAACAATATTAAATTGTAAGACAGACTGCATATCACAAACATTGACAAATGTGGCCAAATGGATACCTGCGTTGATGTGTTGTAACTGTTGCTTAGAGGATCTCTGGAGTTAATGCGAGTTATAAATTATACATTCAATTATTTTAAGTTTTATGTTCACTCACCAGATTGAACTTCACAGTCCCTGGTGGCGCCGGCACGCTAGAATCCTGGGACTCGGGCTTAGAGTCTTCGCTGTCCATCTTCAGCTAGTTTAGGGAGACTGAATATACGTCAATATGAATTCATTTACTTAATCCCTTTTACATTATTTAAAACTTTTGAAATTCCTTTTGTTTGGACAGGAATACAATATAATATATTATTTAAACAGTGTTACCATTACCACCTCAAATTTTTTTAAGGCGCTAGGGCGCTAGGTCAAGAGAGAAATGTCGCCAGATTTCGGAAATTTTGCTAATAAGAAAACCCCCAAATTCCGCTAAATTTTTGATCTCGATTCAGACTTAAGAAACCCTAAGTGGATTAAATACTATAACTTCACAAAATGTTTAAGGCCAGTTTCACCATTTTTGTATTATGAGATATCTATTGGTTAAATAACAATTTTGAATGAACAATTCGTTAGCTAAAGACTACGGGAACTCATCTGTATACTGTAAAACTGGCTCTTTGTATTCTTTGAAATAAAATAAAACCATATTATTTATTTAGTTCATTTTTTAATCAGAAAAGTAAGAAATTAAAAATCTAGAGAAAAAAGTATAAAAATGTGTAATTTAAAATTCTAGATTATCAAATGATATATCTTCTACAACTTCATCATCATTCATACTCATAGATGCCGACGCTATCGTCGACGATGCGACGTCGACGCTATAGATGGTGATGGCTGTGGTCGTGTGGTTTTGTAAGAGTATTTTGTGTTTTGGCCAAAAGCTGGTAGAAGAACTTGGCTTTAATGCTAGTGACATTGACAAGATATTGAACCAGTGGCAAAACATCTGTTTTGTGCAGTGGAAAAATACAATTGATGATAATAAATGTTGGGCAGAAGTAGATGACTGTAGAAATGCAGCTGGACTAAATGTATCCAGAGAACTTGTTGATCTTGCTATATCTGGCATTAACTTTGCCACATTCATCATCGCATTATGCACGTATCGAAAGAATATTCAGTGTAATGAACATTGTAAAATGTAAAGTGCGGAATGGAATGGCGCTGGTTTAAGGTTTCAGTCGATGTCATTGTTTAAAAAAAACCTTATCTGTGATGGATGCATTTGGCAATAGTATCCTGTTGCAAACTGAACCTACTAGAATATAGATCGAAACGGAGTGTCTGCCGATTATTAAATTAGACTCGTCAGATTTGACTTACATTGTCATCTACAAAATAAAATTGTTTTATCATTTTAATTATTTAAATAAGTGTATTTCTCGGAGAATCACCTGGAGTCGGGCGGATTTAGTGCTTTTAATATCAGTTCTAAGTGCCAATTTGTAGTGTTTAATTTGTTTTGGTGGTGGTATTCTTATATTTATTTTTTAACATATCAACATGGCGTCTGCGGTGGATGAAAATATTCCGCCTGACAGAGGGAGGGCAATTTCCGATGTAGATATGGAAGTATCTTCCAAATCTCCCATGAAACGCCCCCTTGACTCCACATCAAATATTCCAGAGAAGAGAACTACACCTTCACTTTCGGCGTCGGCGTCTATCCAACATACCTATACACTACCAGGCTATGAAATTGACAGTGAACTCAAATACTCAGACTCTGATTGTGGTCCCTATGTGGTTCACGTATCAAGAACTGAAACTGAAGCTTCTACAGTTTCTAACAGTATGCGGGTTTATAAGATTGCACAAATTATTTACAATAGCAACGTCGCAGGCATTGAGGAAATCAAAAACGTAGGCCGCAACAAAATTGCGATTCACTTCAAGTCCTACTATGAAGCGAATGATTTTATTGCTAATCCGATCCTATCTACTAACAAACTTACTGCCACTATACCCCGCTTCCAAGTTACTAGGATGGGTGTTATCCGTCAAATCCCTCTTGATTGGACATTGGAAGAATTAGTTTCTTGGACTAAATGTAGACCGGACACATGCATTGTTATTAAAGCCAGGCGGCTCAACCGGAAAAATCGCATAGCAGGAAGATCTTCTTGGGAACCCACTGGCACGGTTGTGCTTACATTTTTAGGACAGGTTTTACCCTCTCATGTATATTGTTGTAATGTATCGACGCCAGTGGAGCTGTATACGCTGCCTACCATACAATGTCATAATTGCTGCCGCTTTGGCCATATCAAAGATCAGTATCGGTCTAGGGCTCGTTGCTCTCGTTGCGCAGGCCCTCATGATGGATCATCATGTAATGTACCAGACAATAAAGTTTCATGCCTATTCTGCTCGGACAATCACTGCGCAACAGATTTTAAGTGCCCGGAACATAGCCGTCAAAAATCTATAAAGGTTGTGATGTCTGAAGAAAACATCAGTTACCTAGAGGCCTCACGTAGATTTCGTGTGGTCCGCACATCATATCTTAACGTCACAAATAAGTCCCTTCCACAAAATGTCATGAATAGGTCCCTTCCACAAAAACCTCAAACAAATGTTGTTCCAGTAAGTCAACTCCCTTCAGCCCAGGATCCCTTAGCGATCATTCCTCCTACTCCAGCCTCTTCTTCTTCGTATAAAAAAACTGTCTTCATTGAAAGAAAAGCTAGTCCACTACTAGGGAAATCCTATGACCGCGTAGCTCACGCAAACATCACATCTCATTCACCCCCATCCCTACCCAATGGATGCGCACTTGATCCCCTTGCTAAACCTCCTTCTAATGTTAACTTAACAGAGTTCACCTCTGCACTTTTTCAAAATTTATTAGCTAAATATGAAGAATCTATACCGCACAATGTCCTTGAAATACTGCATACTCTTATTGTCTCCCTCTTAAACCCTTACCTCCAAAATGGCAATCTTTCTGCAATGGAATTGCCGCAGTATTAATAACAAAAAACATGAAATTGTCCATTTGATTAATTCCTTCCAACCTGTACTCTTTGCTGTCTTGGAGACATGGTTGAGGCCTGGCTGTCTTTTTAGACTGCCAGGGTTCTCATGCCTCCGGGATGACAGAGACGATGGCAGGGCAGGTTGTGCCCTGTTAGTAAAAAGAGACCTAGCTTTCTCCCGTCTCTCTTTCCCACCCCACTCTCGTGGAATTAATATAGTCGCTGTACGTGCTCTAAACATAACTGTCGTTTCCATTTATACTCCCCACCCTAATCCCTCTCTTGTTCAAGAACTACTATCTCTCTTGACCCCTCTTCCTACTCCCCTCTTAATTTTTGGAGATTTCAATATCCGTCATTCTGCATGGGGGTCGCCAACGTGTGACTCCGTATCAACTGTCTTCTTGGATCTTATAGATAATCTGAATTTATGTGTCCTCAACAATGGCTTGCCAACCCGAAGAACTCCTCCTACACAAAATGTAAGCGTCCCCGATATTACCCTATCTTCTTCTACTTTGGCTCCCTTGCTTTCATGGTCAGTCCTATCAAACTCATATGGGAGTGATCACCTCCCTATCATTTGCTCCATGTCTCATTCTTGCCGTCCTTCGCTATCTCCCAAACCCATCTTGAAATTTAGGCTCAATAATGCGAATTGGGACAAATTTTCCCAATTAGTTCAAGATAAATTAGACAAATTTCCAGGTGTCAATAATGAAAATTTCCTTTCTATATATCAATTATTCTTATCTACTCTCTTATTATCTGCTGAAGTATGTTTCCCTCTAAAAAATCCCTTTGTAAATAAAATTCCTTCTCCCCCTTGGTGGGACTCCGAATGCACTATAATGGTTAAGAATAGAAAAAACATTGAAACAACCTTCTCCAGGAACCCTTCTTTGGAAAATTATCTAGATTTTAAAAAAAACCTCTGCCTTGACAAAACGATTATTACAGAAGAAGAAGAAATTTGCTTGGCAAGCATTTTGCGAATCGCTTAACCCCAGAACTCATCCTTCTTTGGTTTGGAAGAAAATCAAATCTTTTCGTAAATCTCAAGTGGACCCTAACATTAACTGTAATCTCACTACACATTGGCTTCCGGATTTTTATTCTAAACTTGCCCCTCCATTTGCCCCCCCTGACCTTCAACCAAATTATCAGCTAACTCCATCAGATCTCCAAGATAAAATGAACTCTAGTTTTACGTATGACGAATTTCCTTCTATTCTTAATCATCTTCATGATTCTACTCCGGGAAATGATGGTATCCCCTATTCTTTTATTACCAACTTATCTGACACATCAAAAAATTTTTTCTAAATATCTTGAATCATATGTTTCTCTATGCTTCTATCCCTGATTCCTGAAAATCACAGCTGATAATCCCAATTCTCAAGCCCGGAAAAGATGCTTCCATGTCGTCCTCTTACAGGCCTATTGCCCTAGCTTCAACTCTAGCCAAAATAATGGAGCACCT
The DNA here is from genome assembly GCA_963693495.1 of Malacosoma neustria. Taxonomy (NCBI): domain Eukaryota; kingdom Metazoa; phylum Arthropoda; class Insecta; order Lepidoptera; family Lasiocampidae; genus Malacosoma; species Malacosoma neustria. The sequence continues at coordinate 8,761,376 of OY856395.1, read as the reverse complement.
AATTAAAAATCGTTTAGAATGGTTGATTGAACAAAGAGGTCTTCTTTCTATGTCTCAATTTGGATTCAGAAAAGGTGTAGGTACTATAGATAGTCTTAGCTGTCTAACCACTGACATCCGTAAGGCATTCTCACGTAACGAACATGTTGTGAGCGTCTTTCTAGACGTTTCTGCTGCCTATGATAATGTAAATCTACAAATTTTGAGACAGAAAATGATTTATTTGAGAATTCCCGTCAGAATCGTAAATATTATTTATAACATGCTCATGGAGAGGTCTGTAGCAGTTAGACTATCAGGAAATACCTTACCTGCTAGGCTTGTATGGAAAGGCCTACCACAAGGTTCAGTACTTAGCCCCCTCTTGTATAACATATATACAGCCGACTTGGATACTTCCGTCAATTGCTTCTGTTCTATTCTTCAATATGCAGATGACATAGCCTTGTATGCTACATCTAACAATTTTATAGATGCTACTAATCGTTTAAATACAGCTCTACAATACCTTAATATTTGGTTACAAAACCACGGTCTCACACTTTCTCCATCTAAGAGCTCTGCTGTAGTTTTCACTCGTAAACATCACATCCCTCATCTTAACATCCTAGTGAATAGCCAGTCAATTAAAATAAACTCTTCAGTTAAATTCTTAGGTTTATTCTTAGATTCAAAACTTTCTGGAATCCTTCATTTGAATTATGTTTGCACCAAAGCTGAAGCTAATATCAATGTCCTTCGGGCACTGTCAGGAGTGAAGTGGGGCAGTCACCCTTATACCCAAAAACTGTTATATAATGCCTTAGTTCGAAGCCATTTTGACTACGGAAGTTTCCTTTTAGAGCCATGCAATAAGCTGGCTCTTTCAAGACTGGATAAGATACAAGCCCGTTGCCTTAGGATCATCTGTGGAGCTATGAAATCATCGCCTATTAAAGCCCTGCAGGTAGAATGCTTAGAACCTCCATTACATTTCCGCAGAGAATTGTTATCAGACCGCTTCCTTTTCAAGACAATACAATTCTTAAATCATCCTCTGCTGGACTCTCTTAACCAACTATCAGCACTCACAACAACCTCAAAATACTGGTCGCATAAACCCACTCCCCTAGTAGTTAGACCCTTAAATAAAGTAAAAAGGCTCCATTGTTCTATAGCTCAAAATTATAAAAATCCTCTTTATGAATCGGACTATGATAGTTTACTCTTCCAGCCAAAAATTATCCTAGATTTTGGAATTCACAAAAACTGTCCTGGTGCCAACCAGAAATTCATTCAGCTCACACAAGAAAATTGGCCGGATTATGTACTTCTATTCACGGATGCTTCTAAACTTACACAAAGCGGACCAGTTGGTGCAGCCGTCTGGTTGCCTAAATTCAGAATTATCTTGAACTTTAAAATCCCTGCCCCCTCTTCTGTATATACTGGAGAAGCTATTGCTATCCTTGAAGCAATTCTCTTTTCAGAGGCACACAAATTCAGTAAAACTATAATTTTCACAGATTGTCTAAGCTGCCTTCAAGACCTTTCTAAATTTCCTCTACGATCGAAGACCAGTTCTATATCGTTAATAATCAGACAAGCTATCTACCGTTGTCGTTCTGCTGGTCTTGAGGTAGTATTGGCATGGATACCAGGTCACTGTGGTGTTTTTAACAATGAACTGGCTGACAGTTTTGCCAAGGAAGCGATCAACACTGGATTAATCAAATACGACAAATGTTTCCCTCTAGATCTGCACACCCTAGCAAAGTCTCAAATGCTGGAATCTTGGGACAAATTATGGCAAGCATCCCGCAATTCCGTTGCTTTCCACTATGGTAACCTACAACCTAACCTCCCAGCCAAACCTTGGTTTTTTAGATATCGTCATCTGTCTAAAAAAATAATTTCAACTATAATCCGTATGCGATTAGGTCATTGTTCAACTCCAGTCTTCTTGGCAAAAATAAGGGTACGAGACCACTCACTTTGCGAATGTGGACTAGCTGAAGGAACATTAGAACACATCTTCTTCTCTTGCCCCAATACTACACAACTGTTGTACGTTCTTCTTCCACATGATTTTCCTCGACCTGTTAATGTCAATTCTCTGCTATCATTATGTGACTATAAACATGTAATTACTTTATGTAAATTCCTATCACTAAATAATATTTATTTATAGTTCACATTTTTATTTTTATATAAACAAAGGTAATTTTATCACATCATAACACTATATTTATTTATACTTCCTAACATCTATCCTCTCCATTTTGAACCATTTATCCTCTCCACTATGACATTGGCAAATCGATGCCCATGGCGTTGGAGCCAAGAATCTCAAGAATAGAATAGAATGGAATAGAACCTACTAGTGTAATCAACACATTTAATAATCGTCCGGGATTAACACTTTCACTTTCAAAGGTTTTCACAGCGATCTGCACATTGTATAATGCACTACTCAAAAACAGTAAATATAAGTAATTAGATTCGTCGTTGAATATAGGATATAATACATCTGCAGTACAGCATCAATTTATCACAAGGTAAAAATGAAAAGTCAATTCTTTCCATTGTTCCAGAATTCTTTATACTGCTGGTTCAATAAAAAACCAGTGTGAGTCACATACCTGCAAAATCTTTTTAAGAAATTACAGTTTCGTAAATTTCTTGTTTACGTTTTGTAGAGTGGGCAAACCAATTGTGGGTTTCTCTAATCAAGAATTCAATATTTCTTGGTATCGTCTGTCCTGAAGCATGTGACACTGCTAGTTGTAAAGAGTGGCATGTACATCTGATAAGAATTAAGTTTGGTATATCATGTTTCAGTATTCTGTACATTCATTATTAATTCCAGTCATGAGTCTGTTCCCAATCCAACCATTTTAATTTATCATATTTTTGTGAACAAGAAAGAAGGGCTTCAACAATTCCAACTGCGTCGCTAGTTATAAGTGGTTCTAGAGCCAGAAACGAAGAAACTACATTCTTTAGTTTTCGAGTGAAATACCTGACGACAATACCGAGTTGCTTGCTCGTACTGATTTCAGTTAAGTCGTCAATGATGAGACTGTATTTCTGCTGTCCTACATCCTTTTTTAATTCTTCAACGAAATGTGACGCTAAGACATTTTTAATAACTTGAGTGCACTTAGTACAATGCATTTTTCAGTCATCAGTTGCTTTAAAATCAAGGAAAGCTGATTTTATTAAATCTGTTAGATGATCAATATCAATACACAAAACTGAACTATGTTCTGTCATGTAAAGAGCGAGCATTCCTTCAGCTTTTAGAGATTTTTGGTTTGAAAATTTTTCTCTGGGTGCGAATTTTATCGTTTGATTACCAGATAAAATTTTCAATTTTTGTTAGTGCTTTTTTATTTCAGCATGTCTTCTCAAGTCTACTAATTTTGCTAATAATTCTGTTTTACAAAATGAACAAAACGCTTTCGCATCATCTCCAGTTAAAGGTTTAAGCCAGGTTCGGAATTCATCTAGTGATTCCCACTCTTTTCTATACTTTTGAATGTAATTTTTTTTCCTAAGTGGAACTTCCATTATAGGATATTATTTTTACATTTTCAGAAGTTCACACATTGTTACAAAACACTAAGTAACACAATAAAACTTTAAGATTTCAACTATGTACAAGATCCATATTCCAGACAAAGAGTCATTCTGTAGTTATGTAGATAGTTCAGATAAAAAGAAAACATGAATAAACGACTTCGCCAAGGAATTCTCCGGTCATAGAGTACCTAAGTCGAAAACAACATCATGCAATTCCGAAACGGGGATTTCTTTTTCAAAAATATGTTGCCTTATTGAGAAACCGCCAAAAACCACTAAAAATAATAAAAACGCTATGAAAAAATACCACTAAACGTCTTGAAAAAGCACCAATTCTGATGGAAAACCCACCAAGGTGGTAACACTGAATTTAAATGTTACTCATGACGACTTGTTGACATTTGACATATCAATTTTATTTTTAAAAATAAAGATCTATACGAGTTTGTCTATTATGGTTATTTTATCTAATTATTTAATATATATTTATGAGAAATTCCTAACTTTGCGATCTTAACACTAAGAACTGATTTTACGAAAATCCTATCCAAAGCATGTGGTCTCGAAAAACGAAATGTGAAATCGGTAGAACTACCGAGAAAATTCGATATAATTGGATCAAAAATTGGTGTGTAATGTGTATTTTCAGGTATTATTTTTAACTTGGTTATTTACAGCCTAAAAAATTTAATTATCTTCTTACTTGTCTGTATTTCTTTCTTTTTGCATTTGAGCTTGTACTTGCAGTACTCGGATCGATTCTTTCTTTTTGTGTGACGACCTAGGACCTACAATTTTTTTTATTGCTGTAGAACGGCAGACAGGCTGACGACCCGCTTAGGGTTTAACAGTTACCGTCGCCTATGGGTGTTTGCAACGCAAGTGGCATCGCGAACACGCTGCTGTCCCTTATAGGTACAGCAACTTGGGTCACTAATGCCAGAACACAACACAAGGTTATTATGGCGGCATACTTTAGATCAAAGGTGGTCGCCATCCAGACGGGCTTGAGGACCTACCACGTAGATAACAAAAATTTTATTGTTCTATAATAATAAGAACTCTGTTTAGTGGAAAATTTATTGGTACGTAGATGTCTGATGGTTTTCATGTTGAATCTGGTGGGAAACCAGATTAATTGTTGGCAACACCGAAAAAGGGCATGAATCAGTGTCTCCATATACACGGTAATTACCGTAAATGCACCGTAATTTGGTCTTTATCTACCGTCAAGGTAATATGGGATTACCGTGTCATAAGTCACCGTAATATCATTACAATTAATTTTTCATTTATCAATATTAATTCATCACATACTGCGTAAAACAAATCTCAGTCAACTTAACATCTTTCGTAATGGCAGCACTGCTCTTTGTTGCTTGGAATCCCCGAATATAATCTACTTCCTCATACTCAAACTACCAAACCTTGGCAAACTATTTTAGATCGTAATCAAGCATTCAGGAAGGAGTGAAATGTACTTATCAAAATCCTAAGTGTGATGAATAAATGACGTTGTGTTTTGTAGAATACGCATATACATACAAACAGAAATCTACTGTTGAAACAGCTGAAGCTTTTGTTGTTTAAATAATCGTAAATTATAAGTCCTATAGGTTTTTTCGGTTTTAAGTTTAATATTTGTTATATTACTGTGTGTGAGTGAGTTGCGTTACTAGTAGCTTAATATCGGTTCAATGAAACTGAAAGTTCTGATAGCGACACAAGACCAACTTATGACGTTTTATAAAAAAACTTCAGTTTTATATAAGATTTATTAATATTATCATAATATGAATAATATATTTTTAAATATCAAATATCGTCAAATATGTATATTTAAACATAATATAGTAAATCATAATGGTCTAAGATCCGACTACAGAATTAGTGCATTCATCGATTTACGCATTTTTATAATTAGGAGAGTATACATCTACCAGGTTGCCTATCAAAATGTGGCCGCTAGTATTTTTAATTAATATAAGATAATTGATTTTTCGGAAAAAAATTGTTCTTTAAATACAATATCGCCCACTTCATGCATGCGCAATGGCTGTAAAGTGTCGTACAGCTGGCAATCGCTGTCCTCGTCTGACTAGTGATGTTACACGCTAGCTCTCTTTTACTCTACCTTAAATATTTACCATCTTTAACAGCCAGCAACCCTTATTTGCGGTCAGATTTAATTAAGCAACTGATCGTATATCATAGTAAACAGAAAAAAATAAGCTTTAATTTTATATATAAATAATAAATGTACGTTATGAACTTACAGATATTTCAAAACATTTCTGAACAATTTCAAATGCACACTGGTTTATTAGAAACACAGAAATTCACGAATACCTGGTAATGCCCACAGTTCGAGAAGTAATCAGAGTATAGCGAAAAATAATAGGTCTTTGCCTATGAAATTGCCATTACAAATCAAAATAATTTTTGTATGGCTAAGAATTTTAATTTCAAATTAATTTTATTTTAAAAACATGGAATTCTTTTTCCAAAAGTAGTCATTTGTTTATTGATTAGTGTTACATATTCATCGCATTTCAATCTTTTTCGTCATCATGGATACGTTAAAAATTCAAGTAATTATGGAATATGAGTACCGTCGTGGCAGCAACGCGGCATAAGTGGCACGCAACATCAACGACGTTTACAGAGCTAACACTACACACCAACGCACCACCTGTTATTGGTTTGCTCGCTTCCGTTCTGGGAATTTCGACCTGAAAAATGAACCTCGCGGTCGTCCGAAAACTTTGGTCGACAATGACGAATTAAAGGCGATTGTGGAAGCTGATGATACACAATCTACGGCTGAATTAGCAGCAGCTTTCGACGTTAGCGTCAAAACAATATTGGTCCATTTGCGTCAAATTGGAAAGGTAAAAAAGCTTGACAAATGGGTGCCCCACGAACTCAACGATCGCCAGCGCGAAGTACGCGTCGAGACGTGCCTTGCACTGCTCAACAGACACACAAATGAAGGAATTTTGAACCGCATTGTTACCTGCGATGAAAAATGGATTCTGTTTGATAACCGCAAGCGCTCAGCAAGTTGGTTGGATCCTGGTTCAGCACCTTAACAATGCCCTAAACGAAAACTTACCCGTAGAAAAGTGATGGTCACTGTTTGGTCTAGCGCCGGTGTGATTCATCACAGCTTCTTACCAAACGTGGTGAGCATTACTGCAGATGTGTACTGTGAAGAATTGAACACAATGATGGAGAAGCTGGCACATCTCCAACCAGCATTGGTCAATCGCTCGTCTCCGCTGCTCCTGCACGACAACGCGCGACCTCATACTGCACATCAGACGGTCTTCAAGTTGCAAGAACTGGGGTTGGAAGTTCTCCGCCATCCGCCCTACTCACCAGACCTTGCGCCTACAGACTACTACTTTTTCCAGAATTTGGATTTCTTGGCGGGAAAAAAATTCAATATCCGAGAGGCAGTACAAAATGCCTTTGAAGAATTTGTTGCCTCCCGTCCAGCTGATTTCTTTAAGAAGGGCATCAATAAACTGCCACTGCGTTGGCAAAGATGCATTGATTGCATGGGTGAATACTTCGATTAATACAAATAAAAAATACATGAAAAAAATTCGTTTAAATTTTTTCATACAAAACGGCAATTTCATAGGTAAAGACCTAATATAAGGAGAGATTGCAACAACACATAAACGAACTAGCCAGAAGCTAACTGAACACAAGTCGTGAAAACGTATATCACCTCAAAAGATGGCAGATACTAAACCTGGATCAGAGAATCTAAATCCAGCATTACACTATAATGGTGCCACTTACAGGAGTGCCACCTATAATCAATGTGGACATGGAAACCATCAGATTATGGCCATGTAGCCGATTGCAGATAGCAAAAGGGGAAAAAATGAACTTACAAATGTATCACAATCATACCTATTTATTCCTCTTACCTCTTCGCAGCCAAGTGCACAACGGCAACCGTGATTTTTCAGTCTTTACATATATATTGCCGTGAAGTGGACGATATTTTATTTAAAAAAACAAGTGAATGAAATTTTTTCCGATAAATCAACTAACAATAATTTGACGACCTCGGTGGCGTAACGGATAATGCACTTCGGTACGCTTGCGGAGGTCACGGGTTCGATTCCCGTCTCGCGTCTGGGTGTTTATGTATAATATGTATTTATTTACAAAAAAAAAAGTATATAAGTAGTATATCAGTTGTCTAGTACCCATAACACAAGTGCTATGCTACTTAGATTGGGACTAGATGGCGCCGTGTGAATTGTCACAAAAATATTATTATTATTATTATTAAAAATACTAGCGGTCACATTTTGATAGGCAACCTGGTAGATGTATATTCTCCTAATCATAATCATATGCGTAAAAATTTGGTTTTAAGCACACACTCGATGAGTGCACTAATTCTGCAGCCGGATCTCGTACAATAAAATATAATATATAAATTCTTAAAATATGTACTCATAAAATTAAAACTTATAAGTAGTTTTCTGATCATTCATGACAATCATTAGTTCTGTGAAGTCATCGCTCAGCTTCATATGCATAACGGGCTGAAGTCCTGTATCTGTAATAAAGGTAGTTAAAATAATAAATTATGACTTAAAACCACATTGAAATGTGTGAAATTATTATTATTATAATATTCTATTCTGAAATTGCTTTTTTTCCAGCAGACAGGTTGTTTGCCACTTAATACAGCTATAACCGTCGCGTATCGAGTTGGCGGCGCCGGATAACTTGTCGGAATACAACAAAGTTATTATTGTGGGATATTTAAAGAACAGGGGGTGGTTGCCATCCAGATAGGCCAGTTAGGTTTGGTTTGTCGCCTTTTACAAAAGGTCACCAGGCCATATTGTACTTGAGAGGGGACAGGTACAAAAATGTTAATTCATTATAAATATGACGATCCAGTGCCATCTTGAATGTGCTGATTCCATGAAAACAGTACATATGGCTTCAATCTCTGACCAAGCTCAGGTAAGACAACAATCGCAAATAATTGTAAAAAAAATTTGGACATGTTGCAAGGAATACATTGCCATTTAAAATATAAGGCATTGGTATATTTTAAATGGTTTAAATTGTTATTTTAATTGTTATATTATATACTTATAAAACAGAACAAAGTATTTTGGATGCTGTAAGTTCCAATTTTCCTATGGGAATGGCAGCGTGTTAATGGGACCCTTGTATCGCAAACATCTTTAGACACTGTTAACTGCTTTTTAAGTTAAATATAACAACTCACACGGTGCCATCTAGTCCCAAAGTAAATAGCAGAGGATTTGTATTATGGGTAATAGGCAACTGATATCCTACTTATGTACTTTTTATTTAAATAAATGCATATTATACCTAGTCTTAGGACTGGAATTAAATACATGACCTTCGCAGCCATTTGATATGCTTCAGCTGTTGAGCAATAAAGGTAAATAAATAAATATATTGGCACAATTAAGTAGCATTGTGTTATGCGTACTAGACAACTGATATACTTATATGCTTTTATTTTGTAAATAAATACATATTATACATAAACACCCCGACGCGAGATGGGAATCGAATCCATGACCTCCGCAAGCATACCGAAGTACGTTATCCGCTACGCCACGGAGGTAGTTAAGAAGGTAGAAATTTTGATTATACAAAGGTTGCTACAGACCTGTCGCCCCTCCAAATGCACTTTCAGGTTTCACCTCAACGGTCTGTTCAAATACATTAACATCTGCAAATGCAACCTCCGGAGTATTGTTGACCTCTACATTCATCTTCGTGTCCTCAACTTTTTGCTTTTTATTCATTACACTTGTCGCTTCAATTCCTGCCCGTTTCCGTATATTAGACAATTCATTCCTCTTTCTCATCTTTTTATTTTTTTTATCTCCTTCACTGTGTTGGATTCTCAGAACTCTATCCACTTCACGACTGATTGTATCTTTAATATCATCAGAAAGATCTATACCACTATCATAGTGTTTGTCATTTTTTCTGGCATACTTAGTGATGGGCTCATCATCACTGGTGTCATCATCATTTTTAGTAATATTGTTCTTTTCATTGAATAACTTGCGAAATTTGTGTACAATATCTTCTACAGCTTTCTAAAGAACAAAAGACAAATGTTTAAGCAAAATTAGCAAATAGGACATACAGTTTATAGTTAAAAATTGTACTCATTAGTCTCAGCTTCGCGTACTCATAGGTAGATAAAACCTTGGACTATAAGAAACTTAATAGCCAATTGCGTTTTTACTCTTTTGTATCTTTTAATCATAGCAAACAAATGTTTACTGTAACCTCTGCAATTGGCCAGTGCCGGATTGATTTGAAACCTTAACTCTAGTAATAAAGCTACTACGCTAATATCACCTATAAGCAGACTCTGTATATACTTGAAATGCTAACTATATTGCGTGATATTTTATTATTTTTACGTTTTTTTGTTTATATTGATATTAAAATTCAAATACATTTTTTTATTGCTGTAGGACAGCAGACAGGCTGACGGCACGCTTAGAATTTAGCAGTTACCGTCGCCTATGGGTGTTTGCAACGCCAGTGACATCGCGAACACGCTGCTGTCCCATAAGGGTACAGGAACTTGGGTTACTAATGCCGGAGCACAACACAAGGTTATTATAGCGGCATACGTAAGACCAAAGGTGGTCGCCATCCAGGCGGGCTTGAGGCCCTACCACTTAGCTAGGGTGGGTTGTTTTGTCGCCTTTTAGGACAGGCTGACCATCCATCATATCATACATTTCTCCAATTAGACAGAAATCATCCCAAGTTTCTGATTCAAGCGAAAAAAACCTCAAATGCAAATGGTTAAAAAGGATACTTTGAAGTAACAAATCAATAAAGTTGTGTTCCGGCATAAGTGACTAGGTTCCAGTACCATTACGCCGATAGCACTGTGTCAGCCACACCACTGGTGATGCCACCCATAGGCGACAGTAACTGCTATATTCTAAGTGGGCCATCGGCCTGTCTTACAGGAATAAAAAAATATATATTTTAATAATATTCTACTAGTGTGTGAAAGCCTTATAAGAGGAGCCTTATGAGGGTATCAACGGACCTACTAGTTGAAACTTATTATCTTAATGTAGTTTATTTCAATAACAAAAACTATACTTACAAATTTCAAAGGCTTGGGCATTCTTAACATATAATGATCTGAGTGTGTCTCCAGCATCTCACAGGGTGCGCATAAATCATAATCAGGACATGTTACACACTTGTATCTAAATCCATGAATTGTATTATTGCAGTTATCACAGATTATATTCTCGTAAACCATTTCATCTGCAGAGGAGCCATCTAGAATCCAATAATAATAAGTGACACACTATAACTTACTTACAGTACCGGATAAGCAAGCACGTGGCCCATAGCAAATTATTTAAAAGGGCCTTTGATTTACTATGGGTTCTTAACCTTTAGATACATATTGTTGGCAAATGTCTACATACTCCTTTTCCTTAAGATAATAAAACTAAATAATTATTATTCTTTATTTACGTGCTATCCTAGTGTCACTAGGAAAATATCTTAGAGGTCATGGGTTCCAATCTTAAGCAGCTTTTATTAATTCAAAACAAAAATTCATGCATTAAAGGGTTAAGTAGGAAGTGATAATAATAATTCAATATGTTTATTTGTGATCTATATGTTACAATGTTGTGTTATTTTTTTATTGCTCTTGTATAGTAGTAGCTTATTTTCTAGTGACAATTGTGATTTCCTATTGAACAACCAGTACATTTTCCTTAGCTGTATTATTATATAAACCCCTGGGGGTTTTGGTTTTGTGAAGACATGATTTCTCCAGGTGAGATCACGGTCTAAATAAACTCCAAGATATTTGGCAACGTTTGCTTGAGCTATTTGAACTCCATTAAGGGATACGGGAGGACATGTTTCTCTTCTCATGGTAAAGGTTACCTGTACTGACTTTGTTTCGTTAGTCTTTATTTGCCAGGCACTTAACCATACTGTGATGGTGTCTAGGTATCTTTGCAGCATGTTTCTGGCTTGTGTAGGCTCGTCATGGACAGTTAGAGCTGCTGTATCATCCGCAAAAGTACCTATTAAGACGCCGTCGGTCATAGGTAGGTCTGAGGTGAAAATCAAATATAAAGTAGGGCCAAGCACGCTCCCTTGAGGAACTCCGGCATGAATCCTATGGAGTCTGGTTGTTTCTTCTCCTTGTTTTACACAGAAAAATCTCTCTGCAAGATATGATTTTGAAAATATGTAATAATTTGTTGGAAGTAGTTTTTATTTTATTTTATAGAATAGGCCTTCACGCCAAACTCGGTCAAACGCTTGTGAGATGTCCAAAAATGCAGCATATCAATATTTCTTATTTTCGAAGGCTTTGTGGATTTCTTCTATTAGTCTGTGTACCTGTTCAATAGTGCTATGTTTTTTTCTAAAGCCAAACTGATGGTCAGGTATGATATCGTTTTCAGTTATGACTGTGCTCAATCTGTTAGGGAAGAGGATTTCCATTACTTTAGATAGTATGGGCAGTAGACTGATGGGCCTGTATGATGAAACTTCTTCGGGAGCTTTGCCAGGTTTCAGAATCATTTTTATTTGAGCAATCTTCCATTGAGGTGGAAAAATGTCTCTTATGAGTCTTTACTTTAAACAAGTGTATCGAAAATACAATGGCTGTTTCAGGAACCTCACAGATAACTTTTGCGGTAATTAAATCATAACCAAGGGCTTTCTTTTTATTGATAGTTTTGATAATATCGATTACTTCTTGTTTTCTTATTTTCTTTATGGGAAGATCGAGTTGGAATGGTTCTTCTAAATACTTCAAACTATCTTCATTGTTGATTTTAGTTCCCTTCTCTGTTATGTTTAATGTGAAGACATCAGTCAAGTGAAAAGCAAAAGCTTCACCTTTCTCTAGGTTTACTTTTAGCCCAAGAACCATCCTGTTTGCGTATTGGAGGGTTAGAGGCAAGCGGTTTTTTAACGTTTTTGGTTACTTTTCATAAGGAATAGTCACCAGCTGCAGAAGAATCTAGGCTTCGCAGGTTGTTCTGGACCATTTCATTTTCTTCATTTCTTAATAGCTTTTTAAGTTTAGCTGTCAAGTAGTTAAGTCGGGTTTTGTCCTTGGGAAATCTAGTAGTTTGCCATACTATACGAGCTTGTCTTTTTTCCGCTACTAGCTCTCGAACAGACTTAGAGTAGTCAGGATCAAGGGATTTCCTTGCAATTGGAGTGCTGTCCCATGCTGCATTTTGAACATACTCATTGAAGTGTTCGACCGCTATCATAATGTCCATTTCCGTTTTCAGAGGCATATTTACATTAATTGTAGCTTCTACCAGTGAACGAATCATGTCCCAATTGGTTCTGCGTCCATGTAGCCTTGCTGTTTGTTTTATGTGTAAAAACTTTTGAGAAATCTCCAACAGTATAGTGCTGGGGTCGGATGAGAGATCTTGTGATGGGGTGCATGTAAAATAATTTGTCGGGATCACTTTTATAACAAAGAAATCCGTGCAGGGGCGGAGAAAGAATACTAACCTCTGTAGCCGGGGTCGGCCTGTCGTAAAAGGCGACAAAACAACCCACCCTAGCTACGTGGTAGGGGCTCAAGCCCGTCTGGATGGCGACCACCTTTGGTCTTAAGTATGCCGCCATAATAACCTTGTGTTGTGTTCCGGCATTAGTGACCCAAGTTCCTGTACCCTTATGGGACAGCAGCGTGTTCGCGATGCCACTGGCGTTGCAAACACCTATAGGCGACGGTAACTGCTAAATTCTAAACGGGCTGTCAGCCTGTATGCTGTCCTATGCAATAAAAAAAAAAAGAAATCTACCAAGTCTGGAATTTTTTTGGGGTCTATGGGCCAGTAGGTTGGTTCGCCACTCGAAATTGTATGCAGGTTTAAATCATTTATAGCAGCTAGTAATTGTCGTCCTTTGGGAGTTGTTAATCGAGAGCCCCATTGGATGTTTTTAGAATTGTAGTCCCCACCAGCTATAAACCTGTGCATACTCAAACCAATTTGGACTTACGGAGTTCAACTGTGGGGGATTGCATCCAACTCAAATATAGAAATCCTACAGCGGTTTCAATCAAAGATCCTTAGGATAGTCACAGATTAACCCTCATTTATTACCAATCAACAATTACATCATGACCTTGGAGTTAGGACAGTTCAAGAAGAAATAAAACATATGATGAGATCATACAGAATTAGATTCAACCACCATCCAAATGTATTAGCATTGGGACTGATGAATATCGATACAGCGTTCAAAAGGCTGAAAAGAAAGTCACCTAATGACTTATAACTTGTATAATAGACCCATCTACATAAGTACAATTTGCAATAAAGGGCAAATGTCACTGGACAGACCGCCCTCCAAGACATTAAACATACATAACTAATTGCTGAATGTTAACAATGAAACAGATCGCAAAAATATATACAAAAAAAAATATTTATTGCTGCGGTACAGCAGCCAGGCTACCGGACTGCTTAGAATTTAGCAGTTACCGTCGCCTATAGGTGTTTGCAACACCAGTGGCATCACAAACACGCTGCTGTCCTATAAGGGTACAGGAACTTGGGTCACTAGTGCCAGAACACACCACAAAGTTATTATGGTGGCATACTTAAGGCCAAAGGTGGTCACCATCCAAACGGGCTTGAGGCCCTACCACGAAGCTAGGGTGGGTTGCTTTTTTGCCTTTTACAACAGGCCGACCCCGGCCACAGAGGTTAGTATTCTTTCTCTGCCCCTGCACAGATAAAAATGTGTGTGATTAATCCTACAGTAGATACTCAGGCAGCTATGAGCAGGTTTAAATATGCGCAGGGCTCCTTCTTGAGCCAAGCTCTTTCTTGCACGGCGCCCATAGCAATGGCTACATAGTTATTCCGCCTCTGCTTATGTTTACATTGTCACCCTCAAACAAGGTTGTGACATACATTATGAAGACCAGAATTTTTTGCTACAAAAGTAGTAAATCCACCAAAAAAATTTTGAACCTTCAGTTTATTTACTGGCTCAGTAGTCATTGTTTTAACTACTTAACCAGAGCAATTTGAGAGAATTTAATTGGTGAGGAATAATAGAGAGGCTAACGGCCCATTTAATAGTAAACAGGTACAGTTGCCTATCGATGTTTAGGACACTAGAGGAGACACAACACGCTGCTGTCTTACAGGAATCTGCCTTTTACTACAGGCCGACTTCGGCCACAGAGTAAGTATTCTTACTCCGCCCCAGTAAGGGGAATATCTGAATTTGATATTGTAGTTACGAATTAGCAACTAATTCTAAAACATACCTTCATCATTACACCCTGGAAGGTTCAATGTGGGAATAGCATCAGCACAAAGATGCTTATTCTTGACATGGGCCCTGGAGAAGTGACGAGAACAAATTCTGTACGTTACGCGTTTTTCGGGGCTTTTCTTTAGTAGATCTTTGCGATCTGCTGCGGCAAGCCATTCTTTTTGTCTAGAAATTAATTTTTCTTTAAGACAACTGTATTTAAGAATAAGTGAGAATCGAAACTAAATATGTACCTGTCAGTTTCTTTGGGCAAGCCATAAAAATATAAATGTTTACTGTTTTTATTATTCCTTCCACAGCCCGCCACAATACAGTAATTAACCATTTTGCCAAGCCAAATATTCTTATTTCTTCTAAAAGTTTTATTTTGTTTCACAGTTCAAAAAAACAAAAACATGTTATTTTTTTTTGTAAAATGGCTTCAGATTAGCATTCGATTTACCAAAGTCAATAAAATGTGTCAAAATATAATAAAAAAAAATGCTGCAGTAGATGTGTGGGTGCTCTTGCCTTCACTGCAGCCTTCATGCCCGTGACATTGCGGATAAATTGTAGGAGTGTCGTCGCCTTTGCTGGTATGGCCACGTTTTACGACAACCAGCTACCTACGTGGGGAACAAATATCTGGCCATGCCTCCTCCGCTGAGCCCTGGCAGGAGGGGTAGACCCAAAAAGCGCTAGCTTGACGTCGTAAGGGTTGATATGCGTGTCAATGGACTAACCACCAGAGATGACGAAGATCGTGTAAAGTGCAGAAGAAAAAATTGGAAAGCGGACCCCGGGTACCAAAGCAAGAGTTTGGGCTGCAAGCGGGATTCAACACTAAGATGATGATGATAACACTAGGTCATTTTAAAGTTACAACAAATAATAGGGGAGAGCGTAAACTGCAGCTGCGGCGCACATACGTTTTATACGCTATTGCTTGCTTAATAGCCTAGGAAATATGTACGTGTAGTGTACGACACGCAGAATTTGAGTATTTTGAATGTTAATTTAGTGCTATAATAAACGTGCACCAAAAAAAGAAGGAAGAAATAGAGCCAGAAACGCTACTGTTGACTAATACAATTGTGCTGAACTAAAAAAATATCTTCTTATTGTGGACATGCAATGATGAGAAATAGTTATTCTCTGAAAGAAATTAAAAAAGCTATGCAGCTAACGTTTTATCACACAACTTCTACAATCGAGAATACGCAACATCATAATGTTCATAAGGTGAAACTGCTTGGTGTGGGCTTGGCTTTGAATTGCTGATACTGATCAGCAATTAAAAGCTGAGAATAAAGAGGATAGAAGTCTTATTGTATTTAATTCAGAGTTTATCTATCTATCTTTTACAGCTTTGTCTTGGCTATGCCAGCCAGTGCGTCGTTTTCATTCCTTTTCATGGCGTTGTGTCTGACACAATCATGGCCTTTTTGTTAAAAGTATTATTATTATTTCGAAAGGTGTATCCCTGATCCTTATGATGCTGAGGTGCTTGTTTAGGCAACAATGTCCGGTAAGCGCCCTCATTAGGGTGCATAGCTAATTCCTGTTTAGTGCTAATACTTCAAACGCAAGTTTGCGGTTGTAGACTTTTACTAGCACCTTGGAGTGATTTAGGTCTGGAATTATGTTCCAGCGCTTAAGAGATTCACTGGTACATTGATCTCTGAGGGTGAGTCGGATCAGGCTTTTGGGTATGCCGTAGCACGGTTCAGGTCCGTACTGCACCCCCTTGGCCCCAATCCGGGCAAGTTCATCGGCTTTTTCATTGCCTATGATGCCCGCATGCTCGGGGATCCAGCGAAGGATTACTTTATTTTTCTCACCTAAAGTATTTTAGTAGTCCATGCACTTTTTGACGAGTTATGAGGCTATTATGTCTGAATTCAACACCAAAAGTGCTACTTGACTGTCAGAGTGAATGTATATCACATGAATCAATCATGTCATCATGTCATCAGTCTTTTTGCAGATTCACTTCCGCGCATTCTAAAATGGCGTAGACATCTGCTTGGAAGATGGAGGCATATTTTCCCAGGCTCAGACTGGTCTTGAAGCTTGGTCGCTCTCCAAACACACCACAGCCTACATCATGTCCAATTTTGGAGCCATCGGTATACCATAAAGGGCTACCGCTCTTCCAGGAGATTTTCTTTAGCACCTAGTCCTCCCTGGAAGGAAATCCCACAATTTAGTTTCTTGATCCTACAAACTGTGGAAGCATATTGTCCAATGGCATGCCTAAGATGGAGTGCGTGACTACTGAGTCTTTTAGAGTCCTCAGCGTATGTGAGAGCCAATTTTTCGACTCCTGTGAATATATCCTGTGCATGCTGGCCAACGCCTCATACTGAATAAACAGCGGGAGAGGCGGTAGGCTGAGCAATGCATCAAAGGCCGCTCCAGGAGTTGTTTTCATGGCCCTCGTTACCACCATGCATGCCGTACGTTACAGACTGTTTAGCCTGTCAGAAGTTGTCCTTTGGTTGGCTTTTCTACACCACACAACGGAGGCGTACGCAATTGTCGGCCTGACAATGGCAGTGTATAGCCAGAGGAGAAGTTTAGGATGTGATCCCCACCTTCTCCCAACCAGACGACGGCTGATTCCTAAGGCTATTTTAGCCTTTTGACCTGCCTTTTCCATATGTTGATTCCACGTGAGTTTTTGATCAATAGTAACCCCCAGGTATTTTACCTCCGTGGAAAACTGTATTAACTTTTCGTTTAAGCTAGGGGGTTTTAGCTTACTTAAGTTTTTCTTTTTAGTAAACGGAACAATAACAGTCTTGTTGGCGTTAATCGACAAGTTGTTTACTATACACAATTGTGATATGGTGTTGAGCGCTTTTTGTATAAGAGTGGATAGGGTATCCTGACAGAAGCCTCTAACGATCACAATTAGGTCATCCGCGTAGCCCAGGGTGTCAATTTTGAGGTCTGCCATCTCGTACAAGAGTTCATCCACCGCAAGAGTCCATAACAGTGGCGATAATACTCCGCCCTGAAGGCAACGTCTTGTGGTAGTAACCTCGAGCAGGGTCCCATGTAAGGAAATCCTAGCTCTACGATTAGAGAGCAGCGACTGAACCCATCTTACAACTGTGTCATCCACTCCCTTCTGCTGTAAACTGCGGATCAGGGTGGTTATGGGGGTGTTATCAAAGGCACCCTACCCTCTATATCTAGAAACGCACAAAGCGCTACCTGTTTATCCTCAAACGCATTTTCAACTCTGTCTACTAGGTGCAGTACAGCAGTCTCCGTAGATTTACCTCTACGGTAGGCGTGTTGGGTTTCATGAATAGACATAAGGGCTATGACTTCCTCCCTTATATGTCAGTCTAGAATTTTCTCTAGCGCCTTCAGAAGAAAAGAAGTCAGGCAGCAATATGTCAGACCAATGCCTGAAAGACTTTGGAAGTGAATAGTCTTTCCGACCTGCCTTAGGGATAAATAGCATCTTAGCCACAGTCCATTTTTCTGGAACTTGACCCCAGACGAGGCTCGCCCGGAAGATCTTAACTAAGAGTACACAAGTTCCTCCATACCTTTCATAAGAAGGATTGGAAGGATATCGCTCACCTCACCACCTCGGGTCTCACGATCCTTGACGCTCTGCGCCAGTATTCATTCTGAGGCCTGCGCGAGGTCGATTCAACGTCGGAAACCCGAGCCCCAGGGAAGTGAGCGGCAACAAGCAAACCCAATGTTTCCGTCTCATCCACTGAGAAGGAACCGTGTGGTCTTTTAAGTAGTCCCAGTTGATTAGGTTTATCCTTTGCGAGTAGTTTGTGGATTCTGGTCATCTGAAGCGTATTGTTTAACTCCTCACAGAACCTCCGCCAAGACGCTCGCTTGGCTTTCCTAATCTCATTATTGTACTCTATTAGGGCATTGCGATAGGAGTCCTACTCCAGAGTCTTTTTAGCTTTGTTGAAAAGTGCCCTCGTTCTCTGCCAGAGTTTCCCAGTTTGGAGCTCCACCAGGGCACCTTTCGATTTGATTGCCTAACTTTGAGTGGACAGCTTTCCTCATAGGCAGTTGTTATGCCTTCAGTCATTATATCCACCGCTAGATTTAACTCCTCTTCAATTCTAATGCTATTTGGACAGTCCTTAAGTTTGAGCCTTAGTGTCGTTTGATAAACGTCCCAGGCCGTAGCTTTCGGATCCCTGTAACTACAGGTTTCTCTGACCAAGTTTCCTAGAAATTTAAATTGTATTTGTCTGTGATCAGACATCGACACTTTATTGTTTACCTTCCATGAACAGATTCTCCCGGCCAAATTGTCAGTGGCGACAGTTATGTCTAGTACTTCTTCTCTACAGGCTGTGACAAAGGTCGGCTGGCAGCCTTCGTTGAGTACCTGTAAGCAGTTAGTTGTAAGGAATTCATGGAGTAACTCACCCCTCACATTGATGTCGCTGCTTCCTCACGTTGTGTGGTGTGCGTTGACATCTTCCACAATTAGAAGCTCGGCGTTGTTGCGGCGTGCGTAATTCATCACTCGCTCCAACTCCAACGTGGGGTCAGTATTTTCATAGGGAGGTAGGCAGACCAGACTATCACTTTGGTTCGCTCCCATCCCCTGAAATTTACATACGCAGCTACCAGGTCATCACTGCATAACTCTGTAACTGGTAAAAATTCAATATTATTGTTGAAAACGATATATGCCCTAGGTCTCTCGTCGCCTATGTGGTAGAGTAATCTGCCAGCTGCATTGAGCCCCAAGACGCGATCATTATTAACCCAGGGTTCTTGTAAAAGGGCGATATCTGCTTCTCGGTTTGCCAGGCATTTCTCCATCACAGCGGCCGCAGCCTTAGCATGATGGAGATTTGCTTGCACGAAGTTCACCCAATACCCTTAAGTCATCACTGTTAATTCTTAGAGGTCGAAGGCCTTGGTCCAGCTTTGCTCTGGAGCGGGCGTTTCCGCCCGCGCCCAGAGACAGTCTGACTTCCAGCCCCCTTTCCTCCAGAGGTATACGTTCTCATCCCTGTGCTAGCGGCTTTCACTATGTTGGCCTTTGGTTTAGGTACGGTCCTACTGGACGCCCCCTCACCACCGGGCTTAGTAGCGGCGGCCGCACTTCCGGTTCGGTCAGTGCTCAGGAATGAGGCAGGTTGCCTAGCTGGGTTGCCTTTTATCCTAAACAGGATAACTTTAAAGCCCAGTATAGCCTTAAAATCGATCTCCTTCAGGGACTCCACAGGGACTCCACAGATTGATCGTCCAAGAAAAACGTGACCACACGGCCTTCCTTATCCTCTCTCTCGTGAAGAACCTTTCAGAGCTCGGTATTAAGCCCCGAGTTTTGTGCCCGTAACATTTTCAAGGCTACCTCTGTGGAGGGAACCTCACTGCTGGGCAAAAAAGCCTCAAGCCACTCCCTGCTCCTCATATGTTACCAATTACCAGAGTCCAGCCGAGTCTGTGGGACCACTTCAAGAATTTTGGGCCGGTACCCTTACTGGTCCCGGCAATATCCATGATCAGTGCATGGTGAAGTAGCCTCATCTGTTCCTTAGTCATGGGCTGTGAGTCACAAATGCCCACCTGTGAGGATCCCGCCACCGCTCCATAGATAGGCTTAACATGAGTTACTGCCTCATTTAGCTTAACAGCCTTTTTAGGCTGGGTGTGTTGGGTGATTCCTCCTCGGACCTTACGCGTTTTACCGCCTTCTGTCCCGAGGAGGATACTTGTCCTGCCTTCTCCAAGTCCGCCCAGTGCTTTGTAGCCAGAGCACTGGCGTCCTCGACATATACTCGGTTTTGCGACTCCGCAAGTTTGAGTTATATTTCAGACATTTAGTTCGGGATCGTCGGTATCCCTAGACCTTAGTAATGCTAATACGAGCAAATTTCCTGTGGACAAACTGTAGTAGTCTTTGTCTGAAATAAAGTTCCATTTTTGGGTAAAATAACAAAAAGAGCTACATTTAAACCCATTAGGTATTTACCTAAGTACGTCTTATCTTATTTCGGGGCCGAGAGTTATCTCGGACACTTCGACCGAATGGGATCTTTTGTGTTCCCCTAGATAGCAATCACTCCTCTCCAATCTCATTGAAGATTTGCTTCATGAGCCTAATAATGAGATATGGATAGGAGCAGCCTGTAGTCTTCCGGTCTCGGATATCCTACCCCCAAAAGATTCATTCGCCCCCTGGCCAATGCATCGCATGTACACAGTAGGTGTTCCATGCGTTCTGTACCTAAGTACGTACTCTGTACAATAAAAACAATATAGTAGATAGATAGATAGATAGATAACACTTTATTGTAAACCAATTATATAAACACAATGAAACTTATTTACACAATCAATGAGTACTTGACTTACAATGGGCGGCCTTATCGCTACAGAGCGATCTCTTCCAGGCAACCCGGTAGTAGTAGTAGTTTAGAATGATAACGGTCTATAGCATCACACGCACTAAGTCGGAGAGACTTAGCGTCTCTACGTATTCTACAGTCTGTACAACAGGAACCGGGGAAAAAAAATTATATATAATTTCTAATTATAATATATAAGGTATTTCATATATACTTAGATATAATCATACAGTGGTGGTAGTATAATTAGAAACACTTTTTATGAATAAAGAAAGTATAACTTTAACGTACAAATGTTCGTTAAAAATATAAACATTTAATAATTAATAATCATGCAATAATGTAGCCACTCAAATAAAAAACTCATTAAATGCATGAAATATAAAACATATCTTACTTTTAATTACAAAATGAGTCTTACACAGGTAGGAGTTTATTTTCTGTTACTGGCCGCTTGGACGCGTAATTAGAAACATTTTAAAACAGCATCCATAGCTCGTTCTTTTTGAAATTGGAGAATAACATTTCTTTCTTGGCTTTTTCTATTATTTTGGTGGCAATTAAAAATTTAATCTTAAAAATAAATATGGCAAATTCATCCTGTAAACAATTCTTTTAATTGTAAATACACAAGGAGTATTAACCACGGTGGCGGTAACATTAAAGTTTGGGGGTGTTTTTCCGGATGTGGAATTGGACTCGTTCGGAAGATTGAAGGTACAATGGATCAATGGCAATACAAAAATATCTTAGAGCACCCAATATTTCTCGCACTCGGACGATCATTTGCCTGTAACCTGGATCTTTCAGCATGATAATGACCCAAACACACGGCCAATAGCGTCAAATGTTTCCTTAGCAAACAGCGTATATTCGTGCAGGGGCGGAGAAAGAATATTAACCTCTGTGGCCAGGGTCGGCCTGTCGTAAAAAGCGACAAAACAACCCACCCTAGCTACGTGGTAGGTCCTCAAGCCCGTCTGGATGGCGACCACCTTTGGTCTTAAGACTATGCCGCCATAATAACCTTGTGTTGTGTTCCGGCATTAGTGACCCAAGTTCTTGTACCCTTATGGGACAGCAGTGTGTTCGCGATGCCATTGGCGTTGCAAACATCCATAGGCAACGGTAACTGCTAAATTCTAAGCGGGCCGTTAGCCTGTTTGCTGTCCTACAGCATTAAAAAAAATATCCGTTTTAGACTGGCCAGCAAGTAGTCCAGATTTAAACTCGATAGAAAATCTGTGGTATATTGTTAAAAAGAAAGTCCCAAACTAACGTAAAGTCAAAACAAACTATATGAAGCATGGAATTCAATCCCCCTACAAAAATGTATGAAATTGATTGGATCAATGCCACGTCGTTGCAGCGCTATTATTAAAAATAAGGGATACGAGTAGGTACGCCACTAAATATTAATTATAACTATTGGTAGGCTGTGGATATTAGCTATTTCTTAAATAACAATACTAATTACTAATACTTAAAAAAATATTGTTTTTTATACTTTTTTTGTTGTTGTTTCTAATTAGTTGACCATTATTGTTCATACCTTAAAACTGATTTAAATGTTTGTCCGTAATGTAATATTGAAACTGCACTTGTGTAATGGCATTTATATTATTTTTCTAATAAATGATAAATCGTTGAACATATTGTTGTCCTATTTATTGTTTTATTTCAAAATAAAAACGATTGCGGTGAAGTATCTTACATAATGTCAAAGACCGTTGATAGTGTTTCTAATTATACGACCACCACTGTATATAACTATATATAGTTATATATGATTATATATGAAACTGTCAAGTTAATTAAATATAGTTATATATCTATATTCTATCTATATACAGGTGACTTTAACAAACCCGTCCAAATTCACACAAAAGAATCTTTAGTAAAAGTTATGAGAAACATGTATTTTAGTTTTGTATCACATAGTACAAAAATGTTGAGTAATCAGCATCACAAAGTCATTCAAAGAACTCGCAATTTACATAATACGGCGCGAGAGTGTCAATGACCTCTCCATCTGACCTAGTAAAAGGCCGAGGACGGCGGCATTGCACCGGGCGAGCGAATACGCACTACTCATTTACGTGGGAGAGACAGAGACAGGTAATAACAGGTTAA
Organism: Malacosoma neustria; assembly: GCA_963693495.1. Lineage (NCBI taxonomy): Eukaryota > Metazoa > Arthropoda > Insecta > Lepidoptera > Lasiocampidae > Malacosoma > Malacosoma neustria. The sequence goes on along the minus strand of OY856395.1, from coordinate 8,737,971 downwards.
CGTACGAAGGTTGCACCATAGGACTATTCTGTACGATTGAATTAATGATCATATATGAAATATTTTATTTTGAAAATTTTACATACAATTTTTTTGCAAAAATGGGTTCCTTAAATGATGTTTAGTGCGTAAAAAAAATTTGGACATGTTTGTCAAATTCACCCTGTATATACTTATATATAATTAACTTGACAGTTTCATATATAATCATATATAACTATAACTATATATGTTTATATCTAACTATATATGAAATATATATAATTATATATGATTATATATAATTTTTTCCCCGGGTAAGGTTTTCCAATCGTAGTACGATATGGAATTTTTCATAAAAGGCGTTATAGAAATTCTTAGAGGCCAGCAGCGTGTTGCCAATGCCTCTCTCTGGTGTTGTAAACGTTCATAGGCGACGGTGACCATCTACTATCGGATGGGCCGTTTGTCTGTCTGCTGTAATCCAGCTACCTATATAAAATAAAACTGACGCTGGAGATGTTGTGAGGAAACCTGCATGCTGAGATTATCCGTCGATAACCCGCCAATCCTCCTTACCAAGTACCAAGTGTGGTGGGCATACTATCCGTTTGCTCTGGGGATCAGGGGAATGCCTGAGCCTGGTAGTGGCTTAATAAGAGATGTTATTGTTTTAGTGGTTATATTTGTGGCTTTAAAATTTATTCCAAACATTTCAGTTATTCATTATTGTGTGTATGTAACGTACACCAGGGACCTTCAATTTGATGAATAAGCACCCCAACCAGTCAATTCATCCCCTGATAACAATTTCATAGCTAACAAGTCCAGACAATACAAAGCAACATTCCAGAAAGGGTACGTTATTCGAAATCTCCCGAATGAACTCGATCAATACAACAGTTGGAGTCTGGAGGGATAAGTACAACTTTATATTTGCTGTTGAAATCGGCGCTAGTATCTTCGCAAAATATCCAAATCGATCCTTCGTCATTTCAGTTTATGAATTTGCCACTGGTAACTTTAAGTTTGTTTGTATTATTCTCGAAACTTCGCGAAGTTTCGCGAACACACTTAATGCTACCAGATACTAGATGGTGCTATCTTTTAAGGTGTGTGGTATATAAACCCCCCGGCCGCCGTTATTTTCACAATAAACCATTTGCGATTAAAGCTGCATGGTGCACTGCATTACGAATTTGATTAAATATTTTAACAAAGGTCTTCCGATGTCAATGTCCTTTTTCGGCAACCACCCACGCCATCTCCACCGGTTCTTGGAACCGGAGTTCGGGATGCCGGTACCACCAGACGGTTTAATGGCTGCTGTTGTCACTCCAGTGCTGCATCGGGGCTACTACAAATCATGGAACCCGTTATCCGAGCTGCCAAGGGATATTGGCACTAACGTGTTCGCTGATAAGGATAAATTCAAAGTCAACGTGGATGTCCAACACTACGCGCCCGAGGAGCTCTCAGTGAGAGTAACCAATGGCTTCGTGGTGGTGGAAGGCAATCAAGAAGAGAAGCAGGATGAGCACGGTTTCATCTCCCGCCACTTTTTGAGGAGGTACATGATGCCTGATTACTACGACCCTGATACTGTGGAGTCCACACTTTCTTCGGATGGAGTGCTGACCATCGTCGCTCGTAAAAAACAAGCTGTCGCGCTGCAGAACGTACGCACTGTAACTATCTCACAGACTGGGCCAGTGAGGTTAGATATCAAGGATCTAGAAAAGGTCCTAGCCAAGGAGCCAAAACAGACAGAAGTCAATGAGCCAAAACAAGCCGAAGTTAAGGAACCAGAACAGGCCGATGCCAATGGAGCGGCTAAATAGACGCTGAAGAGCCAATTCTTCGCAGTAAGCTTTCGGTTCATTCCTAATTATTTCAAATTGTGATATATACATTACATTTGATATTGTATTGTTTTTATTTCTAATAAATTCCTTAAGATTGGGTTAATTTGTTTTAATTAATCTCCACGTATATTATTTATAGTTATTATAAAAAAATAAAAACTAAGATAAAAAATATATATATACTGAAATATCCTATCCTACTGAAATAAGATTATTTTTTTATTATATACTCTGAAGTAGTAAATTATTTATTGAACGAAAAATACAAGGTTACAACTTCATATAAAGACTTAATAATTAATAAAAAAAAAATAACTCCACAATGCCTTCCTCTCCCATTTCAAACTAATCAAATTGTAATAATACAGACATGGAAGTTTCAATGTTGAGGGCTGCGTGCTGTTCCGTGGCCCCCCTCAACTCCTAGGGTTATTACAGGAGAGCGCCGGGGGGACGAAAGCCTGACCCCCTGGCACCAACCCTTAAGAAGGGTCCCGCCTTAAGACAAAGGGCGGGCCGGCGTCGGCCTGGGCCACGAGATCGGCAGGCCACATTTCCGGAGGCCAGGGCGTAGGCGATAGGAGAACAGCGGGGTTTTTTAGTGGGTAGTCGGATGGCCGAACATCTTTCCCGGAGTCCCACTTATCCCTCGGTCCCCCCGGGCCGGGAGAACCCGTCAAGAGAGGGTTTTTCCCCGAGACCAAAAAAAAAAGGGTGGAAGTAGAATACTAACCCCCTGTGGCCGGGGTCGACCTGTCGTAAAAGGCGACAAAACCCTAGCTAGGTGGTAGGGTACCAAGCCCTTCTGGATGGCTACCACCTTTGGTCTGGTACCACTGGTTGCGTACCTGTATTAGTGACCCAGGTTCCTGAACCTATGTAGACAGCAGCGTGTTCGGTGCCCTTGGCGTCGCAAACATCCATAGGCGACGGTAACTGCTTAATATTATGTCAGGCTGTCTGTTATTGCTCAGCAATAAATAAAGTAACTATATAAGACAAGCGCTTGTCGCTTCGTACTGCATGCATACACTTTAGTGCAATTGTTTTTAATTATAACATTAAGTACCTAATTCAATACTTTTCAAATTAGGTATTTGAAATCATCATCATCATCATCCCAGCGTTATGTCCCGGTTGCAACCCAAACTTTCGTTTCGGTGCCCGGGGTCCGCTTTCCGACTTTTTCTACTCCACTTCGCGCGATCTTCAGCGTCTACGTCTAGTTTTTGGGTCTACCCCTCCTGCCGGGGCCCGGCGGAGGTGGCATGGCCAGACATTTGTTTCCCACGTAAGCATCCGGTTGCCGCAAAACATGACCGTACCAACGGAGCCGACACTCCTGCAATTTATCTGCAATGTCACGGACATGAAGACTACCGCGAATGCGGGAGTTCCTAACGCGGTCCTTCCGCGTCACTCCACACATCCACCGCAGCATATTCATCTCCGTGACACGCAGTTCCTGCTTGTGTCGCTCCAACACCGGCCACGTTTCACAGCCGTATAAAAGGACAGGCCTAATGATGGTCTTATAGACCTGTCCCTTCAACTTTACCGGCATCTTGGGGTCACAAATGACACCAGTTACCTCACGCCATTTGGCCCACGCGGCAGCAATGCGTGCCTTGACGTCGCAATCGATGTCACCAGACGCATGAAACACAGATCCCAAGTATTTCACTTGGTCCGTGCGCTCGACCGTGTCGCCGCCTATGCGTACGGGTGTGGGATCTGTGGAGTTACAGGCCAAGTACTCGGTATTCGCCACATTGAGCTTCAGAGTACCGCAAGTACATGCAATAAATAAACCTCTAGGTTACTTTAGAGAACTTTACAATAACCAAATTTATTGCTTTAAACCTGAAAATCCTCACATACCGATTTTTGGTCCAAATTTAAAGATTTCACATTTTGTTTTTCGAGACCAATGCTAGACATATAACATCCAGACTCCGGGACAGGTACGGAACCCTCGCAGACAGGTATATTGATTAACTAATAATGAAACAGACGCGCGAAAGCGTCGCTGTATTTGAACTTCCCGCATCTCTCCCTTCTAAAAGGCAAAACGCAATAAATATAGCGTAGCAGCGACTTTTGTGGTCACGTGCAGTCGTATAGGTTCGATTCCTACCTAGAATAAAATATACTAGAATACTTGATTACATATGCCGGGGTAGATATAAACTGACGGACTCATAAACTGCATAAAAGTTCAGGATTACTTTGAAATGATTTTTTTTAATAAGTATGCAAACTTTTTAGATTAAATTATATAAAAACGGAGAGACTGGCTCTTAATCTAAAAAAAAAGGAATATTTAGAAATAGAACTGCAGTAAGTAACAAATGAATATAGCCGGGAAAAGAAAATTCACTCGTAGTATCAGATTTGCGTGTTATTTATAGCAAAGTTTTAAATTGACTCTCAATGATTTTTTTATTCTTTTATTAATTGAATTATTGTTACGAGTAGAATTGTTGGGTTAGTTTTTTAACTCATCGAGAGTTTTTGAACCATGATATGGATACTTAGTCCGAACGAGCGGCTCAAATTGTAGCATTGGTGCGGGAGGGCTTGGATCAACGAACGATTGGTAGAAATTTAAATTTAAACCAGTCTACGGTTTCTAGAATATACAGAAGGTTTGAGGAGACAGGTTCTTACAGAAGGAGACGTAGTACAGGCAGGACTCGAGCAACCACCGGTCGTGATGACCGATTTATTGTTACAACTTCCCTGCGAAATCGTTTCCTCACGTCAGTTAACATCAAAACAGAGCTTAATGAAGTGCGTGGAGTAAACGTGAGTGCAAGAACAATAAGAAGAAGGTTAAAGGAAGCGGATATCACCCCTTTTAGACCAGCAAATGGTCCAAAGTTGTCTGTAGCTCACAGACAAGCTCGCTTAAGATTTGCGCGTGATCACCTGAATTGGACAGAAGAGCAATGGGCCTCCGTATTGTTCACGGACGAGTGTAGGACATGTTTATATGGTGCAGATGGTCGCAGAAGAGTCTATCGTCAACGTGGGGAGCGATATTCTCAAAGTTGCATTGAGGAGCGTGTCCTTTTGGAGGCGGTTCGTATATGGTCTGGGGTGGCATATCGATGAACGGGCGAACAGAACTTGTGTTCATAGACATGGTCCGTCAAAACGGTAATAGAGGGGGTTTGACTGCACATCGCTACATAACAGAGATCTTAGAAGATCACGTGGTGCCTTACATGGGATTCATAGGCGAAAATTTTACTATAATGCAGGACAATGCTCGGCCGCACGCTGCTGCACAAGTTCGACAATATTGCGAAGAGGTTGGGATACGTACAATGAATTGACCAGCACGCAGCCCGGATCTTAATCCCATTGAGCATGTTTGGCACAATTTAAAAAGAGCTGTCTATGCGAGAAACCCTTTTTGCCCACGAAAGTGGCAGCACTAAGAACATCACTTTCAGAAGAATGGGACAATATTCCGCAAGATCTTTTATTAATCCTAATAAAATCTATGCGGAACCGATTAGAATCCGTAATAAGGGCACGTGGAGGTAATACACCTTATTAAAACATAAATAAACCCTTGCATAAAGTTTGTGTCTATTGTTAAAACCAATTTTTTAATTAAACCAATTTTCCTTAAATTTCTGTTTTTTCTTCAAAAAAGTCTTAAGGTCCTTTCTAGTACACAAACTTAAACTTAAGGATATGACCTTACGCTGTTTTAAAGTTCACGAACCAATCTAGAGGTTTCAATTTAAATCTGTATAAAGTTTGCATACTTGGTTAAAATATTTATTTCAAAGTCGTCTATTACTTTGACGCAGTTTATGAGTCCGTCAGTGTACTTACATATTTACCACATCGCTAAGAGGCAAAAAAAACCTTAGGTTTATAATGAGAGAATGTTCTCAGTATCCTAGGCTAAAACTATTTAAAGTACTGTATTGTTCCATATTGCATAGTCTTCTTGAGTATGCTTCTCATTTATGGAATCCTATGTACGATGTATATGTCAACAGAATAGAATCCATTCAACGCAGATATTTAAAATTGATATAAATGTAAACGTAGTGAATCTGATTATGAAGCGAAAACCAAACATCACAATGTTGCCATTGTATGAAACACGACAAATGGCGGACATAGTAATGTTTCGTAAAATATGTTTGTTTAGACATCTTTACACACTAACTGTATTTAAATAATTAGACGGTAAACGCGAAAAAGTAATCGGTTTAATATTAAAATAAGCTATTATTTTGATGTAAACTGTTTTTTTTTTCCGAATAAAATAAAAGAATATAACTTAAAAATACTAAAAACACACTTTAATGTTAAATCGAACTAAGAAATGAAAAATAATTCATAATATACGAGTAGGAATAAAATAATGAACGAAAAATATTAAGTAATATTATTAAAAAAAGCGTAAAACTAATAAAAACTTGTTAATAAAAATAAAATATTAATCTGTAGGTTGGAAGCTCAATTAAAGTAGTTTGTACATTTTATACTTATAATAAATATAGAAATATACTTATTTAAATAATTAAAGCAATAAATAATTTTGACTTGTCAAATCGGACGAGTAATATTATTTTTTTCATAAAATTTAAAAGCATTAAAAACCTTTTTGTAAAATATTAGATATAATTAACATACATTAATGTTACACTACAAATCTAATGGGAATAATTGTTTACTAAGCCTATTATTTCTTATTATTATTACTTGTATATACGATATTAGACATATTTTTTGTAAAAAAAGGACACTTTATTGTATGAAATTTCTGTAAGCAAAAAATGATTACAGCCTATTGCAATATATACAAAGATGACTGGCTATTGCCAGCTGGGATCTACTCAGAGGATACGGTTAGCCCTCCCAGCGTCCTTATCGAAGGTGGATTGACTGGTTACGTATACTGATGATCACGGTTTGCAGGTTTCCTTTAGCGTTCGTAAGTTAGACGGCGAGTTGGACGGAGGACAAAGTGTTGGCTCCGCAGCATTCGAGAGTGGAAAAATATCTCAAGCGTGGAATAACTGTTTCGCTTAGCCCAGGACAGGAAAAGATTCTCAGAGATGACAGCTAACCTCCTGTAGGAGAGGCACCTTAAGAAGAAGAAGAAGTTCGTACGTGGTAGTTGTAGCACGTTATGTAAGAAAAACTGGGATCATGAGTTCGACTTCTTGGTTGGTCTCCAAGTGTCATATGGCTAATGTATACCAAAATGCATACTGACGATCTCCTGGCGTAACGGCTAGCGCACGCCGGTACTCTTGCGGAGGTCACAGATCCGATTCCCGTCCAACGTCTGGATGTTTATATATGTATAATATGTATTTATTTACAAAAAAGCATATATGTATATCAGTATATCAGTTGTCTAGTACCCATAACACGAATGCTATGCTACTTAGTTTGGAACAAGATGATGTTGTGTGAAATGTGGAAATATATTTATATAAACCATTTATTAGTAGCGCCTCGCAAGCGTTGCGAGCAAACAAGTTCTTTAATAAGCATTTTGCAATGATAGAATTAACTTCAACTTTTTTATTTCACAAATACGTACCATTACGTACGTACCATTCTTTATTTCCCGTTTTCGTATTTTTTAATTCCCGTCTCGGGTTTGGGTGTTTAAGTGTAATATCTCCCTCGAAACATCATATTAATGATGTAGTATGTATAGTATACTTGTACGTAGCCCGTATTTATAAGTTGTACATAGAATGTGAGCTTAGATTCGAGAAATGTAGCGAAAACGGTCGAAAACTGTTTTTACAAATTTAAAATATTGTATAAAATGAAACCTTTCTTAAGCCAGAATATCAAGCTACAATTGACAGAGTCCCTGATTCTTTCACAACTCAATTATACAAATATTGTGTTTGGCATACGTTTGTTGGTCAAAACACAAAAAACTGATCCAGCGAGTGCAGAATGCTTGTGCACGATTCTGCTTTAATGTTCCATTCAGAGCTCGCGTGACACCATTTTTAACCGGCATATGATATTAAAACCATCCACATCCACATCCATCCATCCATCCACAAAAAACCATCTGCCCTGAAGTGGTAGAGAGGGGGTCACCTACGGGAGCCTCTTGGCGGAGGTTAAAGCAAAGGTCGACATAGCTGCCCTTGGCATCTAGGACGGCTTCCAGATGAGAACCGCGCGGACGGGGGCCCGCATGATCCTGCTCGAAGTGAGATGTGCGTCAAGGTGCAAATCTCGGGGCCTCGACGACTACATAACGGTGCACGACGTGGCGGCTGCCATCGCCTGCGCCACGGGATGTCCCGAGGACAAAGTGACGTCCGGGGATACGCCTGGGGCGCGACGGGAAGGCACAAAAAACCTGCCCGTGCCGGTAGTGATCACCAATGTACTGAAGAAACTGGGCCACATCTCGGTCGACTCTCGGATCTAATCGAAGTGCTTGACAAGAGGGAGCCAACGTGCTTTAATTGTCTGGCGCCCGGTCACCTCACGGAGAATTGTAAGTGTCCAACGATCCGCAGCGACGCGTGTTACCGCTGTGGTCAGCCGGGGCACTGGGCTGCCACCTGCAAGGCCACGCCACATTACGTGGTCTGTGCGGTGGCTAGCGGTTGTGGGTGGCATCTGGTGACATCGATTGTGACGTCAAGGCACGCATTGCTGCCGTGTGGGCCAAATGGCGTGAGATAACTGGTGTCATTTGTGACCCCAAGATGCCGGTAAAGTTAAAGGGACAGGTCTATAAGACCCTCATTAGGCCTGTCCTTTTATACGGCTGTGAAGCGTGGCCGGTGTTAGAGGGACACAAGCAAGAACTGCGTGTCACGGAGCCCTATTCTTTCATCAGCCGGAATATTTTTTAGGCCACACGGCCTAAAAAATGTAAATATCTACAATACAATAATTACTACATGAACCAACAGATTATTCAACTAGCTGACCCGGCAAACGTTTTTCTGCCATATAAATAAATAAAAAAATATAATTTAATTAGGTTCACCTCTATTTCACCCTATTCAAATTTCATTTTCGCGACAAAAATAGCATGTCCTGACTCTAAGGGGCCATCCATAAATTACGTCACACGAATTTTAGGAATTTATAGCCCCTCCTCCCGTCCTTGTCACAGGTTGTAACATTTTTAAAATTCCCTCTCCCTGATGTGACGTCACACATTTTTCAATTTTATGCATCTTTGGATGCGTTCAAGTTGCTAATAGCAAATTGAAGTTGCGTTCACAGTTACAAAAAAGAAAACTGGTTTTTAGGTTTTTCCATGCAATTTTTCCAATTTTTTTCTCCATAAAAACCTTCCTCAGAGTTCAATGAATAAACCAAAAACAAATTATTCGAATTGGTCCAGCCGTCTTCGAGTTTTACGCTTAGCAACATATTTTGCGATTCATTTTTATTTATATAGATAGGTAAATATACACATCCAAAAAGGCTAAGCAACATGCATGATATTACAAATTTCCCATTTAAACTAATTAATTTCTAAGTCTTTACTCACTCAAAGTGCGTAGGTATGTAAACTTATTTGTTATTGATGACATACTGGTTGGTTGTAAAAAAAAAATTCGATTATGTTTTGTTTTTTTCATTAAATTAAATGAAATGGAATTTGTTTGAATTTAAGTGCGTTTTTATTGCTACGTTTAGTCTTGATTTTATAATTTTACCAACCATTTAAATAAAGTTAGCGACAAAATTGAATTGTTAGATATTCTTTACGTCATGGAGCGTCGTCATTTGACGACAAATGAAATGCAAAGAGCAGTAGGGATGTTGCAAGCGGGATGTAATCAATCTCAGGTATCTCGGCATTTTGGCATTCATAGAAGTGTTATTTGTCGTCTTTGGCAGCCCTACAATAATACAAGGGAACCCGCTGAACAGCATCCAGGCCGTAAAAGGAGTACAACCACTCGGCAAGACCGGTATATACAACTGACTGCAAGACGCCAGCCGATGTTAACCGCTCGAGAGATAAGTTTGAGGCTACAAAATTCAAGTGGTGTTGATGTAAGTCCCCAAACTGTGCGAAATCGACTGCATGAGTACGGCCTACGAGCTCAACGCCCAATTAGGTGCCCACCGATACGTCACGGGAATCGCGCTCGTCGAAATGAATGGTGTAGAGAACGCAGAACATGGACCCAGGAACAATGGGATAAAATTATGTTTTCCGATGAGTCGCGATTCGGGTTTAGGCCTGATACAAGAAGGGTGCGAGTGTACCGTCAGCCCGGAAATACTGAAAGGCTCAGGTGCATTCAGGAAGTTCATCCATACAGCGGCTCATCCACCATCCTAAAATTTAAATTAGTAAATGTTGTTTAGACTTTTTTGATGTGTGTAATAATTTTGCAGAACACGAACAAAATGCATTTATTTTATAGATAATATACAACTAAATAAGGCGCGATTGAAATAGATTTCTATGTAAAATAAAAAAACAAAGTGTATAAAGGAACTTAAATTTATTATTTAACCAGTCTTTAAAAGATAAAATAAAATCTAAACATCCTTATGGAGATTAAACAAACTCGCAGGATTTATCGTTAGCTTGGCAGGTCCCTTCAGCAGCCTCTTTCGATTCCTTCGATTCCATCATTACTGGTCCTGCCTTTGTAATAGGTACTACACTTTCACCTGTACCCTCAACCGGCTTCCTTGGAGCAGCCATCGTTAGAATGCCGTCACTAGAAAGTTCCAAGATGACATCCTCAGATTCCGTACCTTCTGGAAGGGCATAGCGCCTCACGAACTGACGGGAAATGAATCCATGCTCATCCTTTTTCTCCTCGTGCTTAGCCTCAATGACAACGTATCCGTCAGCAGTTTTGACGGTGATTTCATCCGGGGAGAAATCTTGCACGTTCAATTTAACTGGAACCTGTCCTTATGTATCTTGATTGTTGAGCTCAAATCCCTCTAGAGCGTGGCAAGGTGTCTCTAAGGTCTGATATAGTCGTGGAAAGGTGAGAACTCCATGGATTGAACAGGGAACTGAGCATATCATCAGCCGTCAACGCCTTGCCGAACATTCCAGTTATCCAGTTATTCAGTATTGTGTTACGTATACCAGTAACCTTCAATTTGATGAATAAACATCCCAACCGGTCAATCCATCCCCTTATTACAATTTCAAGGCTAAGGAATCCAGACAATACCAAGCTTTATCCGTGTAGGGGCGGAGAAAGAATACTAACCTCTGCGGCCGGTGTCGGCCTGTCACAAAAGGCGACAAAATAACCCACCCTAGCTACGTGGTAGGGCCTCAAGCCCGTCGGGATGGCGACCACTTTTGGTCTTATGTATGCCGCCATAATAACCTTGTTTATGTTCCAGCATTAGTGACCCAAGTTCCTGTACTCTTATAGGACAGCAGCATGTTCGCGATGCCACTGGCGTTGCAAACGCCAGCGGGCCGTCAGCCTGTCTGCTGTCCTACAGCAATTAAAAAAAAAACAACGTTTCAGAAAGGGTACTTTATACGAAATTTCTCGAATGAACTCGATCGGCGCTAGTATCTTCGCGAAATATCCAAATCGGTCCTTTGTCATTTCAATTTATGAATTTTTTCTAGAAACTTCGCGAAGTTTCACGAACACACTTAATGCTATCAGATACTAGATGGTGCTATTTTATAGTGTGTGGTATATAAACTCCCGGGCCGGCGATTTTTCACAAATCCATTTGTGATTTAACCTGCACGGTGCACGGTATTGTGATTTTGATTAAAATATTTTAACAAAGGTCTTGCGATGTCAATGCACTTTTTCGGCAACCACCCACCCCACCTTCACCGGTCCATGGAACCGGACTTTGGGATGCCGGTACCACCAGACCATTTAATGGCTGCTGTTGCCACCTCAATGCTGCATCAGGACTACTACAATCCATGGAACCCGTTACCCGAGCTGCCAAGGGATATTATTGGCAACAACGTGTTCGCTGATAAGGATAAATTCGAAGTCACCGTGAACGTCCAACACTTCGCGCCCGAGGAGCTCTCAGTGAAATTAACCAATGGCTTCGTGGTGGTGGAAGGCAAGCACGAAGAGAAGCAGGATGAGCACGGTCTCATCTCCCGCCACTTTTTGAGAAAGTACATGATGCCTGATTACTACGACCCTGATATTTTGGAGTTCACGCTTTCTTCGGATGGCATGCTGACCATCATCGCTCGTAAAAAACAAGCTGTCGCGGTGCAGAACGGGCGCAGTGTAATGTATTTCACAGACTGGGCCAGTGACTTTAGAAGTCAACGATTTAAGAATGGTCCTAGTCAAGGAGTTATAACAGGCCGAAACCAATGAGCCATAACAGGCCGAAACCAATGGAGCGGCTAAATAGACGCTGAAGAGCCAATTCTTCGCAGTAAGCTTTCGTTTCATTCCTAATTATTTCAAATTGTGTTATAATATATATATATATATATATATATATATATATATATATATATATATATATATATATATATATATATATATATATATTACATTTGATATTGTATTGTTTTTATTTCTAATAAATTCCTTAAGATTGGGTACTTTGTTTTAATAATTAATCTCCACGTATATTATTTAATTATTATAAAATATAAATATAAACTAAGGTCAAGAAAAATAATATAAATTGAAATATCCTTAATATTATTTTTTTATTATATATTCTGAAATACGGCATCCATGATGTAGTCGCGGGAATAAAGAAAAGAAGTCTTCCTCGATTATAATCGAATTACAGAATACCTAATCCTCCTGAAGAATGTTAAAAAATATAACAAAGAATGCAGTAACCAGCGCCTCACAGCAAACTAAGCAGCATAAAGAGGTGCAGCCGCCAAATCTTCCTCCAAATCAAGGATTAGTGCCACTGGTAACGTCTGCAGAAGTCCAGAATTATTCATGAAAAATTGGAAAGCTGTCGGAGCCGATTGAGTGCCCATCGAAGCCTGGAAGGCGATGGACTCTCGTGGTGTGGGCATCTTAACCAACTTTTTTAATCGGACACTCCTTACCGGTACGATTCCGAACCAATGGAGACTGAGTATCATTACTCCAGTCTTCAAAGGCAAGGGATCGGTGTAGGAGTGCGGTAACTACCGTGGCATAAAGGTCATGTCCCATACCATGAAGCTTTTCGAGAGGGTCATCGACTCTCGGATTCGGCAGAAGTGCACTGTCCCGGGATGTCAGTATGGGTTTCACCCTGATCATGGGACCATGGACCCTGTTTTTGTCCTAATAACTGACGCGGAGAAACACAGGACGAAGAATACGCCTTTGCATTGCCTGTTTCTTGACTTGCAGAAGGGCTTCGACTGTGTTCCTCGCGCGATAATCTGGTGGACATTACGATCCAAAAGGGTTCCAGAGGCCTATATTGACATCATCCAAGACATGTACCGTGACTCCGATTCCGTAGTTCGAACCACTGTTGGCGACACAAAACCTTTCCCCATCACCGTCAGGGTGAACCAAGGATCCGTCCTTAGTCCGTTCCTGTTCAGCGTGGTATTAGACGTACTGTCAGACAGCATTAGGAACTCACATAAGCAGCCCCCGTGGCTGTTCTGTATGCTAATGATATCGCGCTGGCAGATTCGGACAGGGGTAGGCTGTTGCGACGCGCGAAGACGTGGAAGGAGTCGCTTGAGAACGGTGGTCTGAAGCTCAATGTGGCGAAGACCGAGTACTTGGTCTGTAACTCCACAGATCCCACACCTGTACGCACAGGCGACGACACGGTCGAGTGCACGGACCAGGTGAAATATCTAAAATACCTAAATTTTTAATTTTATGAGATTAGCCGAAAATGGAATAAGAATAAATATGGTGGCTGTTTGATGAAGTCAAGTCCCAGTGCACGGACCGGGATACAACGCTAGGATGATGATTACTAACTTACCAACTGTCTGAATAAATACATTATTATGAAAAATGGAGTAAAATATCAAAATATAGTACATACACTTAAAAACAATTACAGCATACACAAGTGCAATATTACAAGTTCTAATTGCTTACACAAACCCAATGAAACTGAATACATAACTAATTAAAACATATTATATAATTTACTTTAAACGAGTATCTTTTTATGTTGTCAAGTAAATAACAAGAATATAGTGTTTCTTTATAAAGTTTTTTAAATTTTAAGTTCTTATCAGTACAAAATCATACCCCAAATGTTCAAATCTTATATCTTTAAACGAGCAATTCTTGTATATATATATATATATATATATATATATATATATATATATATATATATATATATATATATATATATATATATATATATATATATATATATATATATATATATATATATATATATATATATATATATGAGGCCATGAGAACCATAGTGGCCTAACTAAGTTTTTTACAATATTGAGTTTATGATTTCTTACAGTTAAAATTAAACATTTTGATAGAACCAGGGTGGCCTAAAAGTGATACAACTAAAATTCACTAGATGGCAGCATAATCACTGTTATGGTTTTTAGTCTGTGATCTAAATTTGAGGTGCCATACTGGCCTAAATAAGATAGGCCACTATGGTTCAAGCCCGCTAAAACTTCACTATCATGATGACATTAGTTAGGCTAATTTTTGACTATCTATTAATGGTATTTGTCATTATTTTTCCGCCCGTGCGTACTAAATCTTTCATAAATTATTTGTGAATAATTGGCTATCTGCCTGGAATATGGAAAACTGCTTCTGCTGAATCTAGGCATTCAAATTAAAGAGTGTATCAGGTTCCTAATTACACAGCTTTTGACTTACTGCCTGGGTATTCATAATTTTCATAATGATGAAGTAACAATATATGTGTGGAATGAAACAATAGCCTCAAGAGGCCTCAAGAGATTGGTTCCTGCCTGTTACGTTACATCAAAAAGAAAGTCAAAACTAAAAACTTAATTATGTACTCAGACCAGTGCGGTGGTCAAAATAGAAATATTGAAATGCCTTTGCCAGTATATTGTTGCCCATCCAGATTACACAGTAGATAACATAGACCATAAGTACTATGTCAGTGGGCACTCATATTTAGCATGTGACCAAGATTTTGGATTGGTGGAGAAAAAGAAAAAGTTTTTCAAAACTATTTGCGTACCAGATGACTGGATTACTGTAATTAAGGCAGCTAGGGACAGAAACCCATTCAATGTCATAAAAATGACAAAATATGACTTTATTGCAACAAAAAAAAACTGGAAAATAACATTACCAATAGGAAGGTAACTGCTGAAAAGTCAAAATGCATCCATTTATATTTTTTTTAAATATTCTAATAATGATGATGTATTATTTGAAAATGTTGATTTAAAGAAAAGGGGCTTTATACATTTGACTGGTATTAATCTGGATCCTCTATACCCTGATGGAAAACACATCAGTTCTGAGAAAAAAAGGACTTATTCATACGTCCAGTGCATCACAGCTTTTATACTAGTATCAAAGATAATGTGTCAGTTAGAAATGACATATATGTTGAGGATGACATTGTGGTATCCTTTTATTGTTAGGTGTACTTAGTGTTACTGTTGTTTTTTTATTCAAGTGTTTAATTAACAATTGGCCTAATAACCATTTTTTTATAATCTATATAAAAAAACCCTACTGCCAAAGTGGCCTATCTGTGATTAAAATGTAGAAAAATAGCAATAAAGCTATTTCGTAGCTATTAAAATCATTAATTAGAACATTATTAGGTTAATTAAAATAAAAAAGTAAAAAAAGTATGTTTTCTGAAGAGTGGTAATTAATTAAAAAAACGCTGTTTTTGTTTTCTATGGTACTCAAAAGTCTTGTCTGTTGAATTAGGCCACTATGGTTCTCATGGCCTCATATATATATATATATATAATTGGAATCTCGGAATCGGCTCCAACAATTTTCATGAAATTTAGTATACGGAGGGTTTCGGGGGGCGATAAACCGAGCTAGCTAGGAATCATTTCTAGAAAATGTCAAAAGGTGGCGATTGAGTAGTCCCAATTTAAACTGAAAAATGACTCTTCCTGCCATCTATCGGCGAATAATAATACTATTTTTTTTAAATTGCTTTAACGACACAACACTAAAGCTATTCCAGCAAATGGCGTTGTTAAGTAACACAAAGTCAATGAGTGTTTGCTTTGAGGTTAGACTAAGAAAATCAATTGTTAATTTCAAAAAAACACAATTTATAAAAAAAAAATACCGAGCAAAGCTCGGTCATCCGGATATTTATTATTATACAGGGTTCTTGTTAATTCGACGTATTCCCGTTAGGGGGTGATAGGGCTGATGCGAGTCTATTTGTGATAATTTTAACCCCCATATGCATTATACAAAAGTGAACCATTTTTGAATTATAAATTTTATTAGCTTTTTTTAAATAAGTCAAAAATGCAACAACAAAAATTTATTTAAAAAAAGTATTAATTTAAATCTCATTTTTTTCTTCTGATTTATAAAAAGGATTAAACAATGGTTATATCAATATTGAAGACGTCGTGTGCGGTGTTCCGCAGGGGTCGGTCCTAGGCCCCCTGCTGTGGAACATCGCATACGACTGGGTCCTGAGAGGGGCGCTCCTCCCCGGCGTCGGCGTCATCTGCTACGCCGACGACACGCTCGTCACAGCGCGTGGGAGGAACCCCCGCCAGGCGTGCCTTCTGGGCACGGCTGGGGTGGCGCAAACGGTGGCTAGAATCCGGTTACTCGGCCTGGAGGTGGCCTTAAACAAGACGGAGGCCCTTATATTCTACGGGCCCCGCCAGAGGCCACCACCGGGCCTGAGCATAACGGTAGGAGGCGTCCGCATCGCCGTCGGGCCGTCCATGAATTATCTCGGACTGGTGCTCGACGGCCGATGGGACTTTGCGGCGCACTTCGAGTGCCTGGCGCCGAGGCTAGTACGGGCGGCGGCGGGACTCTCCCGTCTGCTGCCGAATATCGGCGGGCCGGGCGCAGTGTGCCGCAGACTCTTTGAAGGAACCGTGCGGTCGATGGCCCTTTACGGGGCCCCGATCTGGGCGGATCGCCTGACGGCCAAAACGACGGCGCTGCTTCGCAGGCCGCAGCGCGTCCTGGCCGTCAGGGCGATAAGGGGATACCGCACGGTGTCCTTCGAAGCGGCCTCCCTGCTGGCCGGATCCCCACCATGGGACCTCGAGGCCCGGGTCCTGGCGCTGTTGTACCAGTGGCGCCGGGACGCGGCCGAGCGTGGCTCTCGCCCCGCGCCTCGCGAAGTTGAGGCAAAGCGGGCGGAGCTGCGCGACTTGGTGCTCATGGTGGAGTGGAAGGAGCGCCTCGCGCACCCCAGCGCGGGCCTCGCCACCATCGAAGCGGTGAGGCCCGTCCTGGCCGAATGGTTGGAAAGGCGCCACGGCGCCCTGACCTTCCGCCTGACGCAGGTCCTCTCGGGGCACGGTTGCTTCGGGAGGTACCTGTGTCGCATAGGGCGGGAGATGACGTCAGGGTGCCACCACTGTGGCGTGGGCGACGAGGAGGACACGGTGAACCACACTGTCGCCGTGTGCCCTGCGTGGCGCGAGGAGCGCCGCGCCCTCGTCGCCCAAATCGGCGTGGACCTGTCGCTCCCGGCCCTGGTTCTGTCCATGGTCGGGGGCGATCCTGGATGGACGACCGTCGCCTCCTTCTGCGAGGCAGTCATGTCCGCAAAGGAGGCGGCGGAGCGGGAGCGGGAGTTGACCACCACACTCCCCTCCCGCCAACGCAGGCCACGCCGGCGGCGCCGGAGGGCCAGTAACGACCTCCGGCCGCCGTAAAAAGCGGTCGCGGGCGGCCCCTCGGGGGAGGACCCGCCGCCCGCACTATTGCCGCGAGGGTGAGGGCTGCGTGCTGTTCCGCGGCCCCCCTCAACTCCTAGAGTTGTTAGGAGAGCGCCGGGGGGACGAAACCCTGACCCCCTGGCGCCAACACTTTAGAAGGGGCCCGCCTCAAGACAAAGGGCGGGCCGGCGCCGGCCCGGGCCACGAGATCGGCAGGCCATATATCCGTGGGCCCGGGCGTAGGCGATAGGAGAACAGCGGGGTTTTTTAGTGGGTAGTCGGATGGCCAATCATCTTTCCCGGAGTCCCACATATCCCTCGGTCCCCCCGGGCCGGGGGAACCCGTCAAGAGAGGTTTTTCCCCGAGACCAAAAAAAAAAAAAAATATTGAAACGACAATTTAAGGTACAAATTTACAAAAATATTAAATAATATCTCAGTCATTCATCTCGAATTATATTATATATTATTTTTATATTTTTTTGGAGTTTATTCCTTAAGAATCGATTTTCATATATAAGGCGCCCGGTATGAGAAAAATGTGAGTAAAATCTACTTACTTAATCTACTAATGAATGGCCTCGTTACGTTTTTGGTGCGCAAGGCAAAAATTACTTTATTTGTTACAACTTAAGGTTGATTTCACATTAAATGTTGTTTAACATATGTCTTTTCATTTGTGACAAGGTGACAAGAGTAATTTATTGCTTTGCTCATTTTATATGATGAATGATCGTAAGTATTAGATAATGTTTTGGAGATTTGTGACTTTATTACTAGGTGCCATAGTTGTAATTAGGTTGAACTTAAAACTGTTTTAAAACTTTTTGTATCAAGATGACGCGCGACGCACGCTCGAACGACCTTGTGTCTTATTGGTATAATATTTGGAGTTTACTCCTTAGAAACGATTTTCTTATTTTTATATAATCAACACAATAATAGTTTTTATATATGTATATTTTTATATATGTATATTATTTTCATTAATTTGTTAATTTACCCTTTCATATGGTATTAATCTTTTTTCAGTTAAATAAACTCTTTTTGCGTATGTTTAGACAATCGTACTTAAGTAGTAAACTCCAGTCGTGCGTCGGAGCTGACACACACAGTTTTTATTTTTGTTTCCACTAAAATGCCTTAAAAACAAAAAAAAAACGTTATAAAATTTGACTTGCAGATTATTTTAAAAACATAACCGTTTTCTTAACTCTCAAACAATGCATAACAACTAGGAACTTATTTCAAAGAAACTGAAAAAAAATGATCACAAAGGAAGCAGGCGGAAATTCGTATACGAACTAATCTTAAGGTCGTTGTTGCATATTTGACTTATTTTGAAAAAAAGCGAAAAACATGATAACTCAAAAATGGTTCACTTTTGCATAATGCATATGGGGATTAAAATTATCGCAAATAGTCACCCCTATCACCTCCTAACGGGAATACGTCGAATTACCAATAACCCTGTATACATGTTAAAAAAACTCGATTGTCATGTCATTAACCTATTTATAAAAAATCATAATTTCAGTAATATTACAAATGTGTTTTATACATTTATTTCTGTAATAAATATAGCACAAGTTTTTTTTTTTTTTTTTATTGCTGAAGAACAGCAGACAGGCTGACGGCCCGCTTAGGATTTAGCAGTTACCGTCGCCTATAGGTGTATGCAACGCCAGTGGCATCGCGAACACGCTGCTGTCCCATAAGGGTACAGGAACTTGGGTCACTAATGCCGGAACACAACACAAGGTTATTATGGCGGCATACTTAAGACCAAAGGTGGTCGCCATCCAGACGGGCTTGAGGCCCTACCACGTAGCTAGGGTGGGTTGTTTTGTCGCCTTTTACGACAGGCCGACCCCGGCCACAGAGGTTAGTATTCTTTCTCCGCCCCTGCACGGATAAAACAAGTTACAGTGTTACTGTTATATGTATTGTTAGTATACTATTGTGTTTATTATAAATATTATACAAATAATTTCGAAACAGTATAAAATATCTAATAATTTTATGTCATACGGTGTAATGGTTTTCTTTGAGTTAATTGACCATGTTAAACATGAAATCTTATTATTATTATTATTTTGTTTAAATCTTTACAGAAGACAATTTTAATTATTTAAAATTCGATTCACCTATGAATTATAACATGGGAAATTTACTGTACTGATCAGAATGTGGAATATGTTTTACTCAGCGCGCAGCTACTCCTCACCAGTATGATTCCGAGCGAAAGGAGGCTGAGTATCATTACTCCAGTCTTCAAAGGCAAGGGGTCGGTGCAGGAGTGCGGTAACTACCGCAGTATTAAGGTCATATCTCACACCATGAAGCTGTTCGAGAGTGTACTGTCTCGGAGTGTCAAAATGGGTTTCGCCCTGGTCACGGGACCATGGACCCTATTTTTGCAATAAAAACTGTCACGGACAAATACAAGACGAAGAATACGCTGCGTGCCTGTTTCTGGACATGCAGAAGGCCTTGTATTCTTCGCGTGATGATCTGGTGTGCACTGCGAAGTACTTGGCCTGGAACTCCATCGATCCCACACACGTACGCATAGGCGGCGACACGGTCGAGCGCATGGACCAAGTGAAATACCTGGGATCTGTATTTCACATGTCTGGTGACATCGATTGCGACGTCAAGGTATGCATTGCTGCCGCGTGTGCCAAATGGCGTGAAGTAACTGGTGTCATTTGTGACCCCAAGATGCCGGTAAAGTTGAAGAGACAGGTCTATATGACCATCATTAGGCCTGTCCTTTTATACGGCTGTGAAGCATGGCCGGTGTTAGAGCGACACAGCGTGTCACGGAGATGAATATGCTGCGGTGGAAGTGTGGAGTAACGCGAAAGCAACGCGTTAGGAACTCCACATTCGCAGCAGTCTTCATGTCCGTGACATTGCAGATAAATTGCAGAAGTGTCGGCTCCGCTGGTACGGCCACGTTTTACGGCAACCGGATGTTTACGTAGGAAACAAATGTCTGGCCATGCCGCCTTCGCCGGGCCCCGGCAGGACCGGTAGACCCAAAAAGTGCTGGCTCAAGGCACGTCAACGTCGTAAAGGGTGATATGCGTGCCAATGGGCTCACTAACAGGGATGCTGAAGACCTTGCGAAGTTGAGTAGAAAAAGTCGGAAAGCGGACCCCGGGCACCGAAACGAAAGGTTGGGTTGCAACCGGGATACAACGCTGGGATGATGATGACGATGACAAACATACGAAGCGCTTGGTGGGTGTCAGATATTGCATTTGTGTTTATTTATTTATTTTTATTTATTTAATACGGCACACCAACAGTATACATAAGATTCAATTTACACAACATTTACAACAATAAAATTCATATAGGTATGTATGCCAATTTTTAGTGGTAGTAAAACGTGTCCAGCGTGTGCTGCTCAAAGTGCTCCTGTACTTGCCCTACAGACATCCCACATTAAGTGTGTACGAAAAGGCAGTAAAAGTTTTGTCGGTCAGGAAAACCCTTGTAAATGCTTAGACTATACTCACAAGAAATTTGTACCAAACCTGAATATTAGTTCTAAACGTGTGGACAGGTGTTCGCTTCCACGAGTCAGGACAGTAGTAATACAAATACATATATTTTTCACGGACCCTTTTATCTGTAATTAAATTCTTAAAATTAAACCAATAAATAGTTAATCCATACTAATATTATAAATGCGAAAGTAACTCTGTCTGTCTGTCTGTTCCTCTTTCAAGCCTAAACGGCTGAACGGATTTTGATGAAATTTGGTATGGTGATAGATGATAACCTAGAAATGGTCATAGGCTATAAATAATCACGCCATCGTTCTTAGGGGGTAGGCAGTAGGCAGATAACTAAATTGAGTTAGTGATTTTTTGTGCTTATCCGGTATCTATGAGAATCGGCCAACATCTATTTTTCATCCCCCTAAATGTTAGGGGTAGTCCACCCCTAAATTTTATTTTTTGACATTTTATTATTTTTATGGCAGAACAACGTTTGCCGGGTCAGCTAGTCTAATATAATTATTTTAAATATCTATACTACTATTATAAAGAGGAAAGATTTGATTGTTTGTTTGCATAGAATAGGCTCCGAAACTTAAAAATCTTTCACTGTTGGGAAGCTACACTATCCCCGAGTAACATAGGCTATATTACATTTTCAAAAAAATTAGGGATCCTTACTTTAGTAAGGATCCCTAATTTTAGTTTTAACTCCAATAATGTATCCCAAGGTGCAAAAAAAATTACCTAAAATATTATTTAAATCGCGTGCGCTGCGAAAACTATTGATGATAGAATAAAATAATATACTACGACTTTGCAGAACACATAATTATTTACAAAAAGTGTCGCGACAGCATACGTTTAACTATTAATAGTTATGCCACAACAAGTCCTAGTGTTCTTTTATTTTAAAAATTTAATTGAAATGCCGCCGCTAGAAAAGGCTCTTCATTTGTATCTTGGTATTAATCCTTATCAAAATAAA
This sequence comes from Malacosoma neustria, assembly GCA_963693495.1. NCBI lineage: Eukaryota > Metazoa > Arthropoda > Insecta > Lepidoptera > Lasiocampidae > Malacosoma > Malacosoma neustria. The sequence continues at coordinate 8,715,804 of OY856395.1, read as the reverse complement.
TTATCCTTATCAAAATAAGACTACTTCAATACCTATATATAACTTTTTGAATTATTCAATTCGGACATTCCATTCGAAAGATATGACGAGTTTAAAAATGTAAGTATTAGAAAAATGTTGCGTGGTAGCCGCTCACCCTGTTCGGCTAGTTAGGCAGCACCTTATGCAATGTAGGAGTCACTGGAGTTTTTACAAAAATTAGAAGAAAAAAAAACTTAATCATATTCAAACTTTATAATTTTATTTTTTTAGTAACCTGGCGCAAATAGAAGGGTTTATGTATGTGCATTATAATTTTTAATTTTGAAAATTTTGTTAAATACCCGTGCGAAGCCGGTGCGGGCCGCTAGTTGTGTAATAAGCTGGTTAAAAACACTTAACGATGATGATGTGGAAAATCTACTAAAAATAGGAAATAGAAATATAATAGCACTCTCTCTCTCTTACACACACATATATACACGCATACACACACGTACTCACAAACATACACACACACAAACGCAAGCGAGCTCATTAGTTTGTTATGGGTCCGTTTGGAGTCCCACAAGGCTCTATTCTTGGACCTATTCTGTTCATCCTGTACTCGGTCGATATTACTCGTTGTATAAAACACTGCAAGTTTCACATTTATGCAGATGATACTCAAATTTATATTTCGTGTAAACCTTCGGAAATAGATTATGCAATTTCTAAACTAAATGACGATCTTTCTAGAATCGCCATTTGGTCTGAGCAAAATGGTTTAACGCTTAATCCATTGAAGACTAAATATCTGATTTTTGGCAATAAGTACAACTTGAGTAAATTGAATTTATCAATGTAGGTTACACTTAAGGGCACCCCCATTAAGAGAGTAGAAGAAGCACGTAATTTAGGCCTCTACATTGACAGTGATTAAGGGATATGTCACGGATAGGGCGTCGCCGCAAAACGACGCGCAGGAACTTCGCCCGACTCCTGTGACAAGTGGACTAGGGCTGCCGTGCCGTGGGCGAGCACGGCTAAAGACACTAGCCCCATCCAAAAGGAAACTCCGCTTCGCAACGTGGAATATTGGCACGCTAACCGGACGCGCGAGAGAGTTGGCCGATGTGCTCTCCAGGCGGAGGGTGGCCGTAGCGTTCCTGCAGGAGACTCGGTGGAAGGCCAGCAGATCCCGGTTCATTGGGAATGGCTACAAGCTGATCTACACAGGTGCACCTGGTGGGGAGAATGGGGTTGCCATAGTGCTCTCGGAGGAGTTCCAGAACGACATTTTGGAAGTGAAACGTCATAGCGACCGGCTTATGGTCGTTAGGGTGCTTATCGATGGGGTAGTTACCCACTTGATAAGTGCCTATGCGCCACAGGCCGGTTGTGACGACACCGATAAAATAGCGTTTTGGAATCAACTCGGAGAAGTGCTCCGTGGAATCCCATTATCACAGGGGATCGTTTTGGGGGGTGATCTGAACGGTCATGTGGGTGATGAATGTGGGGAATTTGAGCGTGTTCACGGTGGATTTGGGTACGGTAGCCGCAACGCGGAAGGGGAGAACATCCTCAATACGTGTGCGGCTGCCGACCTTGCCATCGTGAACACGTATTTCAAAAAGAGACCCGAGCATCTCATCACCTACAAGAGCGGGAGGAATGCTACCCAAATCGACTTCCTACTCACTAGGAGACACCACATCAGCAAAGTAGCCAACTGCAAGGTCATACCCGGTGAGAGTCTCACTGCACAACACCGTCTTCTTGTCATGGACCTCTGCGTGAAGCCCAAAGGCAAATGTGTCGACCGCCTTCAACGCCGAATCAGGTGGTGGCTGCTTGATGAAGTCAAGTCCCAGGAGTTCGCCTCTGCCATCGGCGACAAGTGCGCCGGAGGTGAGGGCGAACCGGTTCAAGCTTACTGGGACAGGATTCAGGCGGCTATCCTTGGGTCGGCGAGAGAGGTGCTTGGCGTGTCTAAGGGCGGACGCAAGTGTGACAAGGAGACTTGGTGGTGGAACGACTCAGTCCAGAGGGAGACCAGGGCGAAAAAAGCCCTCTTTAAGAAGTGGCAAGCGTCCAGATCTCCTGAAGATCGCGACGCATACAAAGATGCCAAACGCGCCACCAAGAAAGCTGTAGCCAGAGCCAGACGAGACCACTTACAACCACTTTACGATAAGTTGGACTCGTCTGAGGGGCAGAAGCTCATATATAAGTTGGCGCGCTCCAGGGTCAAAGCGGCACAGGATATCTCCAAGTGCCGCTGTGTAAAAGACCCCGGGGGCAACTTGTTATGCGAGGACCTCGCGGTGAAGGAGAGATGGCGCTCATATTTCCACGAGCTGCTGAACAAGCAGCATAAAGAGGTGCAGCCGCCAGATCTTCCTCCGAACCAAGGACTAGTGCCACTGATAACGCCTGCAGAGGTCCAGAATTGTCTTCGCCGCATGAAGAATCGGAAAGCTGTTGGATCCGATGGAGTCCCCATCGAAGCCTGGAAGGCGATGGGCTCTCGTGGTGTGGGCACTTTAACCGACCTTTTTAACCGGACACTCCTCACCGGTACGGTCCCGAACCAATGGAGGCTGAGTATCATTACTCCAGTCTTCAAAGGCAAGGGATCGGTGCAGGAGTGCGGTAGCTACCGCGGTATAAAGGTCATGTCCCACACCATGAAGCTCTTCGAGAGGGTTATTGACTCTCGGAATCGACAGGAGTGCACTGTCTCGGAATGTCAATATGGGTTTCGCCCTGGTCACGGGACAATGGACCCTATTTTCGCCCTAAGGACTGTCGCGGAGAAATACAGGGCGAAGAATACGCCTCTGCAGTGTCTGTTTCTTGACTTGCAGAAGGCCTTCGACTGTATTCCTCGCGCGATAATCTGGTGGGCATTGCGGTCCAAAGGGATTCCAGAGGCCTATATTGGGATCATCCGAGACATGTACCGTGATTCCGATTCCGTAGTTCGGACCGCTGTTGGCGACACAAAACCTTTCCCCATCACCGTCGGGGTGCACCAAGGATCCGTCCTTAGTCCGTTTCTGTTTAGCGTGGTATTAGACGTATTGTCAGACAGCATCAGAAACTCACATGAGCAGCCCCCGTGGTTGCTCATGTATGCTGATGATATCGCGCTGGCAGATTCGGACAGGGGTAGGCTGGTGCAACGCGTGAAGGCGTGGAAGGAGTCGCTTGAAAACGGTGGTCTGAAGATCAATGTGGCGAAGACCGAGTACTTGGCCTGTAACTCCACAGATCCCACACCCGTACGCATAGACGGCAACACGGTCGAGCGCACGGACCATGTGAAATACCTGGGATCTGTGTTTCATGCGTCTGGTGACATCGATTGCGACGTCAAGGCACGCATTGCTGCCGCGTGGGCCAAATGGCGTGAGGTAACTGGTGTCATTTGTGACCCCAAGATGCCGGTAAAGTTGAAGGGACAGGTCTATAAGACCATCATTAGGCCTGTCCTTTTATACGGCTGTGAAGCGTGGCCGGTGTTAGAGCGACACAAGCAAGAACTGCGTGTCACGGAGATGAATATGCTGCGGTGGATGTGTGGAGTGACGCGGAAGGACCGCGTTAGGAACTCCCGCATTCGCGGTAGTCTTCATGTCCGTGACATTGCGGATAAATTGCAGGAGTGTCGGCTCCGTTGGTATGGCCATGTTTTACGGCAACCGGATACTTACGTGGGAAACAAATGTCTGGCCATGCCGCCTCCGCCGGGCCCCGGCAGGAGGGGTAGACCCAAAAAGTGCTGGCTTGACGTTGTAAAGGGTGATATGCGTGCCAATGGGCTCACTACCAGGGATGCTGAAGATCGCGCGAAGTGGAGTAGAAAAAGTCGGAAAGCGGACCCCGGGCACCGAAACGAAAGTTTGGGTGGCAACCGGGACTAACGCTAAGATGATGATGATGATGATGATGATTGACAGTGATCTTAGATTTGAACACCACGTAGCAAATTCTGTTAAAAACTGTTTTTATAAATTGAAGGTGTTGTATAAAATCCGACCATACATATCCCAAAGTCTAAGAATACAACTAGTCGAATCATTAATACTTCCCCAACTAAATTATTCAGACATAGTGTTCGGGCCTCGTTTACTTTCAAAATCCCAGAGACTAATTCAGTGAGTACAGAATGCATGTGCTCGGTTTTGTTTTGATATACCATACAGAGGTCATGTCACACCTTTTTTGAACAGTTGCTCAATGTTGAAAATGAAGCATCGACGTAAGTTGCACTTGGCGTGTCTGTTGTTTGGGGTTATGTACATATCTATATAGCAAGCTTGAATGGAGAGGCGCCTAGAGGTCTACAAATATCCGTCAGTGTGCTGTACAGCTCGCTGCCGCATTAAACCATACCACAGCTTTTAGGGGTAGCTTTAAGTACTCATCTACTAAATGTTGGAATAATATCCCTCCTCCTATATGAAGTATCTAGCATATATAGTTTTAGAACTAAACTAAAATCATTTATCTTTGAACACCAAAAGAGGCAGGTAAAGCTGGCAATAGATACAAGTGCTCTGTAATATAGTATTTTAAATTATGTCATAATTAATATTTTAATAATATTTTTTTTGTGTAACTAATTAGTTGTTGTAATTAGTCAATGTTGTATCAATATCTTTATATTCTTAGCGTATTTACTCATTTTTTCATATTTTTGTTTGTTTCTTGTTACAATCTTTTAACACTTCAGTTGATGTTTTCTGTCTGAATTTTTTCTTTATTATTTGTGATACTAATATTTTTTGTTTCCTTTAATTTTCAGTACATACAGATGTTTTCTAATTGTTTATTGATAATAAACGTGATATAAATAATTATTATATCGTCACTTCAAGAGTCCTAACCTACGAATAAGTAATGTCATGTTTTTTTGTTATAGTTATAAGCACTAAATAAATTATTTTTCTTTTTTTCTTCTTTAGTATACCTAATTTGGTTTTTATTTTCTTCCTTTTTTGTAATTTTATAATCATATGCATTATATTATTGATCAGCAGAGAGGAACCTGGCCCCCGAGATACAGTGCAAACTAGTTCAGGGGCCAGGAGAATTAAACTAGATACATATGTATAAATTATTTTTCGAAATAAATTTATTATTATTATTATTTTATTTTTATTATTTTAACTCCCATGATAGTATTATTATTATTAATAATAATAATAAATTATTTAATGAACAAAAAAACAACAAACTTCAATAGTTACAATTTTTACAACAACTTTTGTTACAACTTCAATAATATAAAGACCTAAAATTAATAAAAAAATAATTAACTCCACAATGCCTTTCTCTCCCATTTCAATAAACTAATCAAATTGCAATAATACAGACATGGAAGTTTGTTTTTAAAGTAGATAAACTTCTATAAAATATTAATTTATCCGTATTTATCTAAGAGTAAACATTTATTTACTCCTCCGTGCAGGGGTGGAGTTAGAATACTAACCCCTGTGGCCGGGGTCGGCCTGTCATAAAAGGCGACGAAACCCTAGCTAGGTTGTAGGCGCCAAGTCCTTCTGGATGGCAACCACCATTGGTCTGGTACCACTGGTTGCGTACCTGTATTAGTGACCCAGGTTCGTCCTAGGCGTCGCAAGCATCGTCATACGTCAGCTTGTTTGTTATTGCTCAGCAAATTATCCTATAATCAGAATTTAGATTAATTTGTTATTATGCGAGTTAAAACAGCTGGTGTTTTTGTATTTGGTAGGGACTTAATAGGTTAGCAAGATTTAGGTAATCCAACTAAAAATTAAAAATAAATAAAATTCTTAACATAAAAATAAAATTACTAAAGAGAAAATTAATGTCACTGTTCCAAAAGGGTGGTTTGTATGATATTTTAAAACTAACTCGGCATTTCGGAATTAAACTATTACTAGTTTAAAAAAAAACATGCGGGGCAGACTTTGGGGACTGCCGATAGAAGTGAAAATTAAATAACTTGTGAATTGTATCGTCGAGCTATTAGATTATTATTTTCGGTTTATAAAGAAGTGTTTATGATTAGTTTAAATTGGTCATTAACACTTCTTTACAAACCAAAAATTGTTCACCCAAAAAAGTGCTCAACGCGCCTCAAGAAGTTTTCCCTTCAAAACACAGCCGTATTTCATTGTAATAAAGTAGCAATTCGAATAGATATCTATAAGTAATGCAATGCAATCATTTAAAAGTTACATTATAAAATAAACCTTAAGTCATTATTAATAAGGTTGGTACTACTGGAGCAAAACTCCGTCTTACGAATCTTACGAATTTTCGATAAGGACGCGTGAACTGACGCGAGTTTAATATTTTTCGCCCATCACAAAAAAGTGCACAACGGTGCTAAAGAAGTTTTTACTTTAAAAATATATTGATTGATATCGAGCACCCCATGCTTTTTAGAACAGTGACCTTAATTTTCTAGTAATATTTTCTTATGTTAAGAAGTACTTTTTACTTTGAACAATTTAAGTTAAGGCATAACTTGGTTAATCAGTATTTTAAAGAGCCACAGACATGCCAATTACCAGTCTTTTTTGGAGTTTACTCCATAAGAAAGGATTGTCATATTTAGCCCGCGGTATGAAAATTTAATGTATACCTAGTCAGGTCATAAGTATTGTCACACAGTAAAAACTTTTCTTTTAGAATGCTGGCCACAAAAAAGTTTATTGAATTCGAATTTCGAATTGTTCATGAAAATAAAAATGTATAACTTTTAGAATTTTACTCATTTTTAAATATGGAGTGGACGCTTAAAGAAGACCGTGTTGCAGTTATTGCGTTGCATCGTTACAGTTACGCGCCAATTCAAATTTTTAACATACTGAAAAATTTGAATATAACCAAAAGATTCGTTTATCGTACCATCAAACGATACAATGAAGACTCTAGTGTAGATGACAGGTCAAGAAGTGGTCACCCTCGGTCTGTTAGGACTCCAGCAGTGATAAAAGCTGTGAAGGCACGAATTCAAAGAAATCCCAAACGTAAGCAGAAACTGTTGGCCCTTCAGATGGGGTTAAGCAGAACCACGGTGAAAAGGGTGTTAAATGAAGACTTAGGGCTTCGGGCATATCGAAGAAAAACAGGACATCGTTTGAATGCTCGTCTAATGGACCTGAGACTGAAGAGATGCCGCGCTTTGTTGAAGCGGTACGCGGGAAAAAATATCGGGAAATTCTTTTTTCGGATGAAAAAATGTTTACCGTAGAAGAGAACTACAACAAACAAAATGATAAGGTGTACGCACACAGTAGTGAAGAAGCGAGCAACCGTATTCCGCGTGTCCAACGAGGTCATTTTCCATCCTCGCTCATGGTATGGTTGGGAGTTTCTTATTGGGGCTTAACAGAGGTACATTTTTGTGAGAAAGGTGTAAAAACGAATGCTGTTGTGTATCAAAATACAGTCCTGACGAACCTTGTGGAACCTGTTTCTCATACCATGTTCAATAACAGGCACTGGGTATTCCAACAAGATTCGGCGCCAGCTCATAGAGCGAAGAGCACACAAGACTGGCTGGCGGCGCGTGAAATCGACTTCATCCGGCACGAAGACTGGCCCTCCTCCAGTCCTGATTTGAATCCGTTAGATTACAAGATATGGCAACACTTGGAGGAAAAGGCGTGCTCAAAGCCTCATCCCAATTTGGAGTCACTCAAGACATCCTTGATTAAAGCAGCCGCCGATATTGACATGGACCTCGTTCGTGCTGCGATAGACAACTGGCCGCGCAGATTGAAGGCTTGTATTCAAAATCACGGAGGTCATTTTGAATAAACTTTAATGTCATAAGAATCTATGTTTTGTTAAGTTCATTTTGGTATATGAATGGTTACATAATTAATAAACTTGTTACAATTATTTTACATTAAACATGTGACAGAATTTATGACCTGACTAGGTATGTTTTTTTTGTTATAGTTTTAAGCTCTAAATAATTTTTCTTTCTTTCTTTCTTTCTAATGAGGAGTAAAATCGAATGTTAACTGAAAGTGAGGAGGTTCCTTCGTGCGACGTACTGTTTTTAAATTAATAAATAATAATAATTTGAACACAGTGTAAGGATCTACAAAGGATCAAAAGTTGGCGTCATTAGTGTTTTAGTGGAAATGTGTGAATATCTCTGGAAACCTATCGGTGACCCCCCACGTTTTTAGTGTAAGCAGAAGCGCCTTTCCGCTCTCTACACGGTGGGCGACGTCTGACTCCCATCGGGTGGATAACCCAGGAGATATAAGGCAAAAATCCCGACATCATTAGAAGCGCCGTAAAACGGCGATACAACACGGTACGGAGGGCTTTTTCCTGAACGAGGAAAAAGTGCAGAACCTCTCCCCCCACCACCAAGCTTTGACCCCCAATATCTCGAAAAAGCTATCAGGGACCCCCATATTTAAATTGCTCCCAGATGCGCCTCGAAGAGCTCTATCTATCCCTGGTCTCAGTATATTTTTACGACCAGGGATTGAGGAGCTACGAGAGATCGAGGCCCCGAGAAAACGAGGTGGTGGAAATCCTTGGAATTTCCGAAAACGAAGAGCACCACCGGATAGAGCGTCCCCGAAAACCCTCTGGGACAGCAGAGATATTGGGGTCATATTCAAACCGTTCTGACAACGGATCCGGCTTCGGCTCGCCGAGTTTGTGGCGCCTCATTCGCCACCTGATTTGTAATACTGTAAAAATCTAAGAATTGTATACTTTCTTATATATTCTTCTTTCTAGATATATGTATATTTTTTAGATATTTTAGAGAAGTTATCATATGTCAATTACAAAATGTAATATTAATTGGAGTCTGTCACTAAATTATTTTATATAATTAGATAAGTTTTGTAATATTTAATTAAGTATCACACAATAACATGATACACACCATCATTAAAAATAGTGAGCCAGTGAAATATACGTGTTTGATTAAATCTCTCGCTTAGAAAATCTACCCCATAGTAGGTCCGGTTAATCCTCCAAAAGTTCTACTAGGAACATTAAGGTTTTAATTGGATGCTAAGTTAAATAAGTAAGAAAAGTGGGAAAAAGTTTTCGAAGTATAAAGTGCTGGGAAATTTTCAAAGAACAATTGTTATACAAGGTAAGCTAGCAGTTGAACTTCCGATTCTTTTGAGACCCATATCTAATAGTGGAATATCAATAGTTTTCCCGTATACCCGGAAAAACCGAAGAAATTTTTTACGGAAGGTACCCTTAAATGGATATCAATTCTAAAATTCTAAATGTAATTCTTCGCTTCCTATCTTCAAGAGCTACGCGGCGATACCAAACACGGGTATAAAAGATTAAATAAAACGGCAGAAATAGGCAAATAAAATTTAATTAGATTTTAGTTTTTAAGGATTTATTAGAAGGTTTATTTAATTGCATTTAACTTTGTTTTACATAATCTATCCAATAATAGTATTTTTTTTTTCTATTCGAGAGCCGCATTCCGTCCGCCGTCTTGGAAATCTATTTTTAGACGGTTTGCTTACATCAGCCTACCTTTAATACCTACTTGATTTTAATATTTAATTAGTTTGTATGAAAGTTTCGAAATTCTTAATTTGGTAGTTTTCGATATAATTTTGGGTTTAAATCATACTTATGATATTAGATTTACTTTTGGAATAAATTTTGGACTGGATTTTGGTATAATTTTATTATGTATTTAGTTTTTAAATTCTGTTTTTAGATTTGGACTTTGGGTCTCGGGTCAGTTACGGGTTGGAATTCTGGTTTTGTTTTGATCTTGAAAAACTTTTTGATTTTTTATGGTGCTTTCATTTACCCTCTTTTTACATAATCAACACCAGAGGTTCCCAGACTTTTCTTATCATAGACCACTTTCAAAATTTAGCTGGTTCTGGTGGACCCCCTGCAGCTACACTTTTACCATATTCCCAAAACTCGACAATAAATGTGAAGATTAGATCTTACAATCGAAATTTTCGTTACGACTGAGTTCCAACCACGAATTGATAGTTTTCGAAAAAAAAGTGAGAATTGAATTGTTAATTAATTGTGCTGTGATTGGTATCAAAAAAGTAAAGTTGGCCAATCAAGAAAGTGATTCCATCCAACTTTACTTTTTTGACATCAAGCACAGCACAAGGAACCAATCAGTTCTCACTTATTTAGAGAACTCCCCATTCGGAGTGGTAAAAAGAAAAATAGTATATTTTGTTGTGTTACATATTTGAATAAAATTCAAATATGTAATTATCACACTATTAATTATTATTGTTATCATATTACATAACAGTCGTAATATAATTAAACATTAATAACGTAACGTAACTTCTACAATGACAATCACAAAATAGTCATAATTTTAATGGGAGGGATTTACTTGATGCATTGACAGCAAATAATTAATACTTGGCTCCAGTTTTATTAGGAATAATATAATACCACACTGTCACCGCGTGCCCTGCGTGGCGCGAGGAACGCCGCGCCCTCGTCGCCCAAATAGGCGAGGACCTGTCGCTCCCGGCCCTTGTTCTGTCCATGGTCGAGGGTGATCCTGGATGGACGGCCGACGCCTCCTTTTGCGAGGCAGTCATGTCCGCAAAGGAGGCGGCGGAGCGGGAGTCCACCACCACACTCCCCTCCCGCCAACGCAGGCCAGGTCGTTGGTGCCGGAGGGCAAGCAATGACCTCCGGCCGCCGTAGAGAGCGGCCGCGGGCGGCCCCTCGGGGGAGGATCCGCCGCCCGCACTATTGCCGCGAAGGAGAGGGCCGCGTGCTGTTCCGCAGCCCCCCTCATCTCCTACAATACAGGAGAGCGCCGAGGGGACGAAACCCTGACCCCCTGGCGCCAACACTTTTGAAGAGGCCCGCCTTGAAACAATGGGCGGGCCGGCGTCGGCCCGAGCCACGAGATTGGCAGGCCACATATCCGTAGGCCCGGGCGTAGGCGATAGGAGAACAACGGGGTTTTTTAGTAGGTAGTCGGATGGCTGAACATCTTTCCCGGAGTCCCATATATCCCTCGGTCCCCCCGGGCCGGGGGAACCCGTAAGGAATAATATAATATAATAAATAAGATTTTAAGTAACAGTCGCTGAGCTTTCTAAAATATTATCTGCTTACATTGATAGGTGAAAGTAGAGCTAACAATTTAGTTCTTCACTATCGAAAGCAAATAAATTTTCGTGGACCCCCGCTTACGAATTGTGAACCCCCATTTTTTTTGTCACGTCAACGTAGACCCCCGTCGAATCTCTCGTGGACCCCTGGGGGTCCACCTAGACCACTTTGGGAACTAAGGATCTACACAATAATAATTCATAGGGAGTAAACTCGTGCGTCGGAGCTGACATTCATTTTAGTTTTTTTTTTATTATTATGGAACAGTAGACGGGCGGTCTGGCAGACGTGATGGTCCATTTGATAGTAAGCAGTTATCGTCGCCAATGGATGTTTGCGACGCTAGGGGTACCGATAACTGCACTCCGTGTAGAACTAAAGGCTGCGCTAATTCTTTTAAATAACTACGACGTTAATTACCATCATATAAAAATGTAAATATGTACAATACAATAATTACCACACGAAGGAATTAGTAGATAACAGCAATATATTATTATATTCTATATTCAATATATTATTAAAATTTATTAACTAATGGATACACCATTATTATTCAATAAATATTAATTCAGCAGAACACGAACAAAATGCATTTATTTTATAACATATAATATACCTACTACTACTAAATAAGGCGTGATTGAAATAGATTTCATAATTATGTAAAATAAAAAACAAAGTATATAAAGAACTTAAATTTATTATTTAACCAGTCTTTAAAAGATAAAAATAAAACCTAAACATCCAAGGAGATTAAACAGACTCGCAGGATTTATCGTTAGCTTGGCAGGTCCCTTCAGCAGACTCTTTCGACTCCTTCGATTCCATCCTTACTGGTCCTGTCTTTGTAATAGGTACTACTCTTTCACCTTTACCCTCAACCGGCTTCCTTGGAGCAGTCACCGTTAGAATGCCGTCACTAGAAAGTTCCGAGATGACATCCTCAGATTCCGTACCTTCTGGCAGGGCATAGCGCCTCACGAACTGACGGGAAATGAATCCATGCTCATCCTTTTTCTCCTCGTGCTTAGCCTCAATGACAACGTATCCGTCAGCAGTTTTGACGGTGATTTCATCCGGGGAGAAATGTTGAACGTCCAGATTTACCTGGAACCTGTCCTTATCCGTCTTGATTGTTGAGCCCAAATCCCTCGACAGCGCAGCAAGGTGTCTCCAAGGTCTGATATAGTCTTGGAAAGGTGAGAATCTCCATGGATTAAACATGGAAGTTAGCATATCGTCAGCCGTCAATACCATGCCAAAGGTCTGGTCGAAAAGCTTATTATCTGCCTTCTGTTCACATTTCTCTTCGGTAGATAGCCCCACGCTTATAAACAACACAGCGATGGTGAAAACACAAAATTTAAAACCACTGATACTCATTTTAGGTTTTTACGAATATGCTTACTGACACTCTCTGTAGTTCGCGATTGGCAAATTGACGACAATGGAGCGCGGCTTACGCTTATATATTGCCCCGACATCTATCGGTAAGTAGATTATTCTAGAACTTTTTCGAACTTCGACACGTGGTATCGCTAGCGAACACCACGTATGTTTGATATTTTGTTTATGTATTTTTATCTCAAAAATGAGATACTTTCGTCCGATTAAATTAAAAATAATAATTTATAATTATCTGTTCTTATCAATGTTTATTGCATTTACGATTACATGTATTGATATATGCAATATGTTTGTACTATTATTTGTTACTTACCATCCTAATTAATAAAATTAAATACGCAAATATTCGCGAATAATTTGAAAGTTCTAGAATGTTCCATAAGATTCCTATGGGCAAAATGTATTTGAACCTTTCTAGAAATTACTGAACAACCCTGCCATCTAGTATCGGTTAGCGAATAATGATTTTGTATACGAACATAACTATATTGCTCTATAATTTTTTTAGCGTGATTCAAAATGGCTTCTGATTGCATTATAGGTATAACAATCCGAGTGCATTGTTATCAGCCACATAACTGAAGTTTGTGCTAATAATGCATTTTGTCCGCTTTGACAAATTGTTATAGCTTATTTCTCCCTCAAATATAAAATTTATAACAATTTTGTTTATGAATGATATAAATTCTAAAAAGCGTCATTTACGATAGATATAATTTAAAAACTGGGCTTTGCCATCTCTTCACTGGCTTAGGTATAAGGAGATAGAATATCGAAGCCTTTCGATGGGTAGGTCTGGAGTCTCGCATACTCACTGACTCCCGCCTAGTATTGAGGAGTCGCAAAATTACTTTTACCTTTTTTTGCGAGGTGGAAATGCATGATGCACACCCCGTTGCTGGGAATGGACGGCAGGCTAGTGTAGGACTCCCCGTACAGTGCGCCCGTACGTCTCTTTCTCTAGGCTGGGGGACGCACGTCGCTGGTATACCCACTAAAACCACCCTGGTGTCTCACACGCCTAAGTATCGAGGCCGCGGGACGCGACGGGTTAATCAGACCGCGGCCCAGATGGGCGCCGGCCCGCTTTTGCGGGCCTCTTCAAATCCGAGCGGGTAACGAGTCTCGGCATCTTCCTCACGCAGGTGTGATCTGGGCACGTGGAACACCCGCGCGCGCCCCTTTCTAGGCCATGTGTTTGCGGGCTGCGGTCCTTTCCTAGGGGGCAGCACCCGCGACCGATCACTACGGCGGCCAGAGGTATGTCGCCAATCTCCGGCGACGAGTGACCTTCCGTGAGCGGGCTGGAAACTTAGCGCGCTGCCTCTCCGCCGCTTCCTTCGCGGACATGACTGCCGAAGGAGGCAACATACAACCCATAACGCTTGGGCCCCGACCATCGCTAGGATGATGGCCGGGAGTGAGAGGTCAAGGCCAATGGTGGCGACGAGGGGTCACGGCGCTCCGATGCCCATGCGGGATAAGCTTTGATGATGCCAAAAATATCAATAAAAAAATAGAAGATATTTTTTCTTTTTAAAATAAAACTTCATTGGAAACTCAAAATATTGGAACGTTTACGTAATAGACCACCTGCTACCAGGTGAGCCGTTTCGTCTGATGAACTCCAGCCATATTAAAATATGGTAAGGGTAAGAAAAATATATTCTCGAAAGGCCCTTTTGTTTCATAATAATCATAATGATAGAGAATATATAACATGTCGTTACAAGAATTTTATATATTATTACTAACGTTTCGACTTTTTTCCATCTAGAGGGTTTAGTGTTTCTATTATAAACAGCGGCCGGGAAAATTAGTCATTTAATTTTTAAAGCCCATTTAAAGAGCAAGCATAAGAGTGTTGCTATTGCATTGTTATTTATTATTATAATAATACAGGACTGCGGTTACAACGCCGATTTCGAAACCTTTTTGGTACAATTTTTAAAATGAAACGATATTTCTAAATAATTGGTATATTTTAAAAATATTGTATTACACTACCTGCACTATTTACAAAAATAAAAACAAAATCATAGTCTTAATCGGCCTACGTGAGATGTATTCAATTGCGATATACAACGAATTATTTTTAATACTATTATATAATATATTGTATAATTATATGTGTGTGTATAATATTACGTCCCACTGCTAGATCTGAGTCAGGCTTAAATAATTGCCTACGTGGTGCAAAGCTACGATGAAAATAAAATCATCTATATATAGTATAATCACTTTTTTAATTAAATAAATATCATTTATGATTTTGACGTTTTTGTTGCATATCGCTATTGAATAAAAAAATAAAACACATTAAATAGCCAATTCTTAAATCATTCATTTACGAAAACCGTTAAATCAGTACTTTAGAAATAATTGTGCCTAAAAAATATATTTACATAATAATATATGACCCTGAAGTTAGCGCTTAGCCCGTAAATAAAATTTTCGGAAATAGATCCCTATCTCGAATAGAAATAGAGTTAAGGAGACAAGAAAAAAAAAATGAATTTTTGTATTTCTTGATTTATTCGCGTAGAAAATTAGTATGTGCATTTTTTCTAGTAGCTCAATTTCTATTTGTGATATCTATTTTCGAAAATTATATTTACCGGCTAAGCTCCAACATTCAGGGTCAAAATAATATTCAATGCAAATAAGAGGCAACTTTTATAAACATATGTAATTGTTGCAACTTTATGCATATAAAATTATAAAAAAGATAAAAAAATTTAATATTATATCAAAACGTCAATATATTGCTGTAATATGTATCAAGTTGTAATGAAAGTGTGAATTTTATAATAATGATAATCAACGTACAATCACACGTGTGTCCACGAAACCAAGGTAATTGTATAACGGAAGATCTTTGAGGACCAACCATAGAAGATCCAGATCAGGCCAGTTCGTGAAATTTCGGAGAAGCCAGCAGAACTGGCTTGAAGCAGACGATGATGTTAACTAGTTGTTATATGTTGTGATCTGGCTACAAAACTAGCAAAAATTATCCATTTGGTAGAATTATTACTATTTTTACACCAGTGTGTCAGCCAGACGAAACCTGTATTGCAGGTTTTCTAATTTTGACAGGCACACAGACTGAGACAAATGATTTTAAGATCATATATGTATTTTTTAGCGAGACATTTAAACGCATTCACTGCGTATATGTGTCTTATGTAATACCATTAATAATATTGGTATTTATTTATTTACATACATTATTCAATAAATGTTTTTATTCAGTTAAAATTTTGAAAATATCCGTGAGTTAGCGATTTTAATTATAGAGGCAAAATGTCTCAAACAATATATTGACGTCTGTGAACAGATTTTTTTATTAATTCAATCGGTATAAAAGCGCGTCCCGGTACATCAAGAAGCGATAATCAGCGCAGTGGTTTTCATCTAACAATAGTGAAATTATTTTTTGACCTGAGTCTGTTGTCTGCGAGTGTATGAGCGAGGCACTTGGTTCTTCGATACGTATCTACTAATATTATAAATGTGAAAATAACTCTGTCAGTCTGTACGTTTTCACACCTTAACCGCTGAAACAATTTTGATGAATGTCGGTATAGAGATAGATTGGACCTTGGTGAAACAGAACATTTGCCGGTTCAGATAGATTTTATATATTAATTATATTTTATTATACATTAAATATATTTTTATATATTAATAAAGAAAGCATAAAAAAGGGTTTCATATATTATAATATATAAGAAATTTAATGAAACGTACAATAAATATTGGTAAACACTTGCCCACACGTAACAAAGCTAGCATCATTCCGATTGTTTCATTATGTACTACATTGATTAAAAAGTTCCCGGACTGACATATAGATGGCGCCACATATGCAAAATCTATTATAGCATTCGATAGCCTCCTTTATAAGGTATGTAGGACCACGTGTTCCCAAGTTATTGTTGTTTGTGTCAAGCAACTTTGGTGTCTTTGACAAAAGATGGATAAGAAAGAATTTCGTGTGTTGATCAAGCATCGTTTTTTGATCGGAAAAAATGCGACACGCGCGAAAGAGTGGTTTGATAAGCATTATTCGGCTCCTGCTCCAGGATAATCAACCGTTTACGAATGGTATAATGAATTTAAACGCGGTCGTAGCGACGGCAACGACGCTCAGCGTAGTGGTCGTCCAAATACGGCTGTTAACGAAGAAAACTTCAAAAAATTCCGCAGAATTATTTTCACCGACCGCAAAATGAAAGTCAGGGAGATGTCTGAGGTTTCAAAGTTATCATATGGCAACGTACTTACAATTTTACAGGACAATTTGGGTATGAGAAAGCTCAACTCAAAGTGGGTGCCGCGTTTATTAACACCCGATCAAAAACAAAAATGAATCGACGATTCGGACGCATAACAAAGCGACTTATTAGCGTCGGTATGTGACCATAGATGAAACCTGGATATGACTATTACACTCCAGAGTCAAAGCGCTCGCCAGCTGAGTGGGCTGAGTGTTCTCGGATGATCTCGGAATCTCGGACTATCTTGAGAACGGAAAAAGGATCAATCCTGAATACTATACAGCGTTATTGGCCCAATTGAGCGAAATAAAGAACAAACGCCCCCTCATGGCAAAGATAAAGCTACTTGTTCCACCAAGACAATGCACCATATAACAAATCAATGGCTACGATGGTCTAATTGCATTAACTGTGCACACCCAACGAAGAAGTCATTGCTGAAACTGAGGTCTATTTATAACATCGATAACATGGTATCGAGAAGTTAGAGAAGCGTTAGGCCGACTGTGTCGCCTTATTTAAAACGAATTTTGACGAAAGTTTTGTTTTTTTTTTTTATTTAGTCCGAAAACTTTTTGATCAATGTGTTATTTGTGGCGCCACACAGTAGTCGTCTTTATGAAGAACAATTTATATATATATCTGTTCAATCCATTTTCATTTTCCGAAAAATAATTAAATATAACAACGCTAAATTAAGCAGGGCAAAAAATAAACACGATCTTGAATGACGAATTCGCTCATAACACACGCAGATTACAATTGTCCGTATATGCAAAACGAACTACCCGATAAAGTTCATTTTTCAGATTTATTGATGAAAACCGGTGAAATTTACTATGAAAAAAAAAATTTATAATTATCATTTAGAAAAAAATTATATTTCATCATATGTTTATTGGGTTGTTCTTTTTGCTTATATACGAAGAATATAAAAATATACGCGCCCTAGCCTTAATATTATATACTAACTACATTATACATATAAAAAATGTTTTAACATTTTCATCTAAGTTGTCGATATAAAAAAGCTAAAAAATCCAACCGATACATTCAGTCGTAATCGCGGGACTTGCATAGAGAAGGGCCGTACAAAGGTTAAATATAGAGATTTAAATGTATAGAGATAAATAAATATAGTGTGACAATTCTAACGGAGCCATCTAGTCCAAAAGTAAGCAACAGAGCGCTTGTGTTATGGGTACTCGACAACTGATATTGATACTATGTTTTTCTTTTATAAATTAATTTATTTTCTTTTATTTTAATTCTAATATACAAAAGATAATGTGAACGATGATAAATATATAAATAATGTAAAAACAATATATATCATAGACGGACAGTTGTATAATGCAAGTCCCTTTATAGGCGTATTATTTTCTGAAAGATTAATATTACGTCAATGAAATATCGAAACATAATAGACGATTTTATTTTTCAACAAAAATAGGCCAAAGAAGTATTAATCTCTCAGAACATTTCAAAACTTCCTTCATAGCCATACTTACAGTATCCACTCGTGTTTTGAGAATAATGACACTAATGCCGTCATTGTCAAATTATCTCACACATAAAAAATTATTTGCATGATGACTTTTGTGAAAAAATAAAATTCGCACACGCGCATTGCAAGGGAGTCTCTCACGTATAAAAAAACTTGAGACTTCTAATGACAAGACGTATTAGCGTTTAGTGTTATTATACACAAAATTTATGTCACTCGCACAAGCATCAACGCATTGTATATTTCGTTTACATATAAAATCTATAATTAACCTTACGTGCTAATTACAATATACGCTTAAAAACAGTCAAAATATTACATAAATGACAATTACGAAGTCTATTGTACACGTGCTCTTATAAAGTTAAGAAACAATCAATGCCGCGTTTAGACCCGCTTGATTTACATCGTAAAGGGGTGAAGAAGCGGGGTGAAATACACCAAGGGCACCGAAGCGGAAGTTGATTCACAAAAAAAGTCGAAAAATATAAATTGTAAACATTTGGTCATAATGAGACTAGACTACAATATACAAGTCTAGGAGATTTATATTCGATAAACAAACTTTAAACTTAATTTCAGACCTCAATCATTAATCAAATTAATTTCAAATAATATAAATCATAGAATACGCGCACCTTTACATTTGTGCTAATTGGGGTATAAAAAGCATTTTCTAATGGTTTTTATAAAACCTGTACAAACAGAGAGGGGAAATGTTAAACGATATTTTTATATCAAAATAAATACACTAATTTATTTTTAAATATATATTATTATACCATCTTATTTTAATTTTGATGATATTTTCATATGCTACACACTCTTTGGACACGATACTTCTTTCAGTATATTTCAATATCAATAATAATACAGGGTATGTTCCAGCACTTTAATTTAGTTTTATATCATAATAAACAATAAATAGTGGCAAATTTGACATTATGCTACCTATTTGGATGTACAAAAATATTAAAAAAGTTCATGATGATCACAACAGAGGCGGTGTCGTTCTTTTAATAATGAATGCAGAAGAACGGCTTATTTGAAAAATCACGAATCGAGTGTTGGAACAGACCTATTGTGATAATATAGAAAACTTAAGACTAAGACAGATCTATAACTAGGTGTATTCGTAAAAAAGTTACATTAGGTGATGATTTATTAAAAATTACATTTTTTTTCAGTTCTTCATTTTAATGCATTTTTTATATCGAAATTTAACCAATTTCTTATTATTTATCATCTCAGTTTGACAACAGACTAAAAATTATATAAATAAATAAAAGATTACATAATAATATACCGTTATAATTCACACAGCGCCATCTTGTCCCAAAGTAGTATATCACTTACTTATGGGTACTAGACAACTGATATATTTTTCTTTTGTAAATAAATACATAAACACAGAAGCGCGGGGCGAGAATCGAACCTGTGATAACTAACTACTTCAACGTGCTTTATTGATTACACCACGGAGGTTGTCAAATTTAAAATTAACTTTCTGTACACATTCTCCATATAAACTTTAACTATATCAAATACATACTCATTCTTCTTCCTCCTGCCCTTATCCCACATGATATGCTGCTTAGTTTGGGACTAGATGGCGCTGTGTGAATTTTAATAAAATATTTATTTATATAAATAATAAATTATTGTATTTTTTAATAAATCACGAGAAAATTAGTTGAAGCGCAAGCGTTCTATGTCTGCAATTAATATAATCCTACCTAATTAAATATATGCCATTATAAAACTAATATTCGAGTTACAAAACGGTTGATTTGTACATAATAATGTTGAAAATATGCATAAATAAAATATATTTTATAACATTAAAAAAACTCTTGAACATTTAGAAAATAATTTTTTATCCTGTTCATATAAAAAGTTGACCAATATTTGTATACACTGAATTTCCAAAATTTACTATATATTTAAATAACAAAAATATAATATAATTATATATCAATAAAATATTTGTTTTATTATCAATATTACATTATATTACATATTTTACAATATATAAATGAAAATGGCAAAATCAGTTTAAATTTCGTTATTAAGTATTATTAAATTAATATACATAGTTATAAGTGTTATTATGTCCCATTTATAAAACATTTCTTTTTTTTTTGTCAGAATGAAAAAACAAATAGCAAGTTTCAAAAAAATATAACACCTATTTTTTTTTCAAATATTTTACCTAATTCAGTCAAATAATGCGTAATAACATATACGCATTGCGTATACCAATTTAGTTCTCCTTGTAACTCTTCATTTATAAACAACTTTTTATATAAACATAAATAGAAAAAAATATAAAAACTAAAGCACTACCCATTGTAAAGTCGACTCTATCACGGAACAAAATACATATCGACACTTGAAAGGCATCCTTTACTACTATACCGGCACACTATGATGGCGATTTTGACGTTTATCCACTCATGAAGTTTCGTATTAATTAGTAATTACATTTGAAGGAGCAAATTGCTGTTCTTTATTGTCAATAGCGACGTGCAGTTATTGACAATAAAAAACAGCAATTTGCTCCGTCAAATGTAATTACTAAAATACGAAACTTCATGGAGTGGACAAACGTCAAAACGGCCATCACACCGTGCCGGTAGCATAAACGACATTGAGTGAACTTTCCAGGAAAGCGATTTGTACTTCAAATATTTAGAAAAAATATATTAATACTCAATTGTTGGATTAAATGATTATTTATTTTCTATTGCAGTTTTTCAATCTTTTTTGAATACACGAAGAGGTCGTGTATTAAAGAGGTTAAGGGTTGAAAAATTCTGGCGACCCATGGGCCATAGAGAGACAAAAAGTTGGTAAGTAATTTATAAGACTATGTTTATGATTTTCTGTATTTTGGTACGTATATTCATTATTAAGACCTACATTCTGTAAAAAGTCACGACAGCTTTGGAAGTAAGTACGAGGTAAGTTGGTAAGGTTGCGTGCGGCTTTAATTTGGACGCCAGTTTGCGCGGACCAAACTTCGCGGCGCTGCCACACCGCATTGTCATCGCGGGCGAGAGCTTTTTCCTTCTGTCGGTGACCCCCCCGAGTAAGACTTCGCAACCCCCCTAAGGGCTGCGACCCACAGATTGAAAAACAATGTTCTATTGGATCATTTAAATCGAACAATTAGGTGAGTTTAATATATTTTTTATAAATACTTGAACTTGAAATCACTTTTACGTGCAGGGGCGGAATAAGTATACTAACTCCTGCGGCCTCTGTCGTAGAAGGCGACAAAACAACTCACCTTAGCTACGTAGACGGGCCCCAAGCTCGTCTGGATGACAACCAACCTTGGTCTAAAGTATGCCGTCATAATAACTTTGTGTTGTGTTCCGGCACGAGCGACACAAGATCCTGTACCCCTATGGGAGGAACAGCAGCGTGTTCGCGGTGCACCTAGCGTCGCAAACATTCATAGGCGACGGTTACTGCTTACTGTTAAGTGGGTCGTCAGTCTGTCTGTTGTTCCTCAGGAATAAAAAAATTATTGAAGGTTGCCTTTAAGCGTCGATATAAATAAACTATTTTTCGCATACAAAATTCCCAACATATAGAACATTTAAGACTATTTTACTATAAAGGTAAAAACTAAATACATCAAAAACCGGTTATAACGACATCGAAGGGACTTTTGCAAAAACCGATAGTCGTAATAACCGGTTTTCGTCATATGCGTTAAATCCGGGCGCTTTGATATTGGTCAATATTACCGGTACGTTATTCTAAACTATGTCGCTATTAGATAAGATTTTTGTATAGATAATAAAAAAATTTGCAACTATATTTTTTTTATTATAAACTCTTTTTAAAATGGACATCCAGGCCCAAGAAGAAATATTGCAGTAAACAAAGTATAAACTAATAATAAATACAAGAAAATGTATGTACGCTCTGCGTAGATGGAGATATCTAAATAATTCAAATTTAAAATTTTAGAGAAAATCGTTAATTACTGTTATTTCCGTAAAATCGTAGACCTCTGGGGCGTAACGGCTAACTACGATACGCTCGCGGAGGTCACGGATGCGATTTCTGTAAAAATAATGTGTGTTTTGTATGTATGTTAATGATTAAAAGTAAATTCAACTAAAATTGCAGTTCATTCAGTTCTCCATATACGCCGACGACATGTTGCAAATGAATTTCATATTATAAATAATCAAAATTACATAAAAAAATACATAAATAGGAAAAATTATAAAAAAAAAATATAGTTGCCATAATTTATTGCAGTAACAATGTGATGTAAATAATCATAATTATTATAATATATTATTAAAATAATCAATTACTGGCTAATTATTATAAGATGTACAAAATATATAAAAGTTAGAGCTATAGGCCTGAGATTTTTACAATTACAGAAGCTGGAATGGTGGCTGCTAATTAATTGTTCAACAGTAAAGTAAAACTATTGGCGTAGATTGTAAAAAATACTGTTTTTCAATTGTTTGAATTTCATATTATTATATATACAGTCAGTTAAAAATTGAACAAAGTATAATATAATAAAAATTAAAACTGTGTATTATTCATAAAGAGATGTAATAATTTTTAGGCTAAATATTTCAAAACTGATACAAAAATGTAATATAATCAATATAAAAGATATATCTAACTACTAGTTATCATATATTAATCCCAGATACATCCTTAATTTAAATATCTAAGCACACTTCATTAAATGTCTATGAGTATGGCAGTTATACATACGTACAGTTAGCAACTCACCATTTCGCCTCGTTCCGATTCACCGAGTTACTCGACAAATTATTTGAATTATTCCTTAAGAACGTTAATATGATATATTTAACTGTCCTCGTGGAGATTGTGTAGCTCCGCGTAGTTCAGTATGGCACGGTGTAGAAATTCGTATTGTAACTGTAAAGAAAGAAAAAAAAAACACGAAATTAATTTACAAATCTTAGAAATTCACGTTAAAAAAAGAAATAATATTTTAAATAAAAAAAAATGAAAAAAATATATGAAAATAAACATTTAATTTTATGTGATGATATTTGTCCAAAAACACATTAAGCTCAGATTTTGATGGTGAAATGTCAAATGTTTGATTATAATATTGTCAAAGAAATATATGAAGACTCCACGGGAAAAACAATGAATGTCAAAAAATGAAAAATAAGAGAAAATCAATTTTTTATAGTTTCAAAGTCTGTATTTATTTCATTTTATGTCCTCTTGTACAAATATTGAAACAAGTCATTAGTATATAAACATATTCTTTAATGTTACTTAAAACATACTCTAGTTTTATATTTTAGTAATTATTGCAAAAAGTCTGAAACTTGTGACTATACTCCTTAGCATAAACAATCTGTCATTGACATTCCTGGTTTTTGCATCACATTGACATTCAATATTACAAGACAATTTGTAAACAAACACAACAAAGACAAACTGTCAAGCAAACTTGTGCACGATAAAATATGCAAATTTAATCAAAAATTACAATATTATTGTTAATTTTTTTTTATTGCTGTAGGACAGCAGACAGGCTGACGGCCCGCTTAGAATCTAGCAGTTACCGTCGCCTATGGGTATTTGCAACGCCAGTGGCATCGCGAACACGCTGTTGTCCCATAAGGGTACAGGAACTTGGGTCACTAATGCCGGAACACAACACAAGGTTATTATGGCGGCATACTTAAGACCTAAGGTGGTCGCCATCCAGGCGGGCTTGAGGCCCTACCACGTAGTTGGGTTGTTTTGTCGGCTTTTACGACAGGCCGACCCCAGCCGCAGAGGTTAGTATTCTTTCTCCGCCCCTGCACGGATGGGTAAATTTATTTTGGGCTCTCACAGAGTCACAAAATATAGATAAGTGTTTTACACTCTTTTCCAAACAATGAATGATGAAGTAATGCAGAAATAATATTACTTCTGTCGAGCCATTCTTTGATATTGTTTCAGGGTAGCAGAAAAAGTAGGATCTGCCTGTAGCCAGGACATGAATATTGAATGTGTACATTAAAAGTTGGCGTCTGTAATACACATAATTTGTGGTTATATTTGGCAATGATATTTATTAAATTCAATGTCTTATCAATTATTTTTTTTTTTTGGATCAGTTTTGATGTTTACCTCGCTTGTCTTGAGGAGCCACACTAGTCAACTTCAAATTGAGTTTGTATATATTGAACTTTACTTTTAGGTATACCAAATATGTCACAGAGAGCCTTAAAACAAACTTCGTGACAAATAGCGTTTCTGACGATTTTTACAATGTAAGAATAGGAACTATAGCTTTCGTCAAATTGACAACGGCGGTTTTTGACGTTTGGCGCGCAGACATTCCTGTTTGTTGCGTTGGATGAACAGATAGAAAATGAACTATTACAGCGGACTATGATGGTTTTACCTAATTCTGATGAATGTATAAAAATAATACACGAATAAGCCAACAGATGGCATTAAAAGGTCTGTTTCAAAAAAAAAAGTGACATTCATTGTTTTTTCATGCATATTCGGCATTTTATTGGACGGTGATTAAACAATAAAATTCCGTAAAAATTATGTTTAAGACAAACTTACAAATGTATCGATGGTGTTTGCGCGCTGGTGGCGCACTTTCCTCGCGGTGGAGCACACGTCCACGCGCCGCTCTGCACGCAGCTGGCAGATCAGCACGCACAGCGCAACGAACAGCGACGAACGCTCGGTACCGTAACTAGAAAAAAAAAATGTTTTCATTTATGCCATAGACATACCCTGTACCATAGTCTAGACTGTGATTTATGGGCAATCTGATCTAAATTATTACTGATCGAACAGGTAAGTGCAGAACTATTCAACCCATCAAAATGGGGTCATGGATTCGATCATGTACTGAATCTGTTTTCATATGTACGATATGCAACATATTTATTTACAAAAGAAAGTGATAGGACCGAGAGCGCACCGTACAATAGATGAGTGGGATAGCTCGAAAGCAGTGGACTGTATGAGAGGAGAGCGGGAGAGGAGCGGTGGTTAGAGATATGCGATGCCTTGCAGAGGGCCAAGAAATTCGCACTGACCTTGATTCCACCTTGACCTTGTTGCACGGCACCAGCTAAATGTCATAAACTAGATACTGAACACACAATGTTTATGGCAGTAAGTATGGGAGTAAGTTCGGAGTAATTGAAGCCAATCGCGCACGGCGCAGAGTGATCTTCAGGAAGGTCGAACGTCAACCGTCCCGCGCGTTTCGAGGCTCACGCGATGGTACCCTCGGCCCACGCTCACTTTCACCATTCTTCTCACCGAAAGTGAGGGTAGATAACAATAATCAGGAGGCGAGATTATGTTAGATTATGCAAGGATCGAACAAGGATACTAACAATGACTAAGAGAGGAGATTGGAAGAAGAGAACATGTTGTGCCGACCCCACATAGTTGAGATAAGGGCAATAAGATGAGATGTATGTTGATATACTTACTGACAATGCACCAATATGGTGGGATGGTGGTGGGGGTCATGTGGCGTGTGAGGGTTGGCGGCATCGGCCAGCTCGGCCAGGCCGCGCGTCACCTCGGGCACGTGACCCGGCGCCGTCGGCCACCCTTGGTACTGCAGCTGCCGCACCGAGGACACCTCTCCACTCTGTACAACAACACAACTTCAAATATCGATATTATCATTATTGTAACCGATAGTGAATAATATCCCCGTGCAGGGGCGGAGTCAGAATACTAACCCCTGCTGCCGTTATAATAAATATAATAATGATTACATACAATTTAACGTAGGTATTCCCAAACTATACTGGGCAAGAAACCCCTTTTCATAAATACCTCAGACCCCCATAGCCAAATTACTTCAAATAACCCTATCTCTAGTTCTTTTCTCATTGATACCAAATATTAGTCATCCTTCTAACAAGCTGATACACGTAACACAACTTATACAGCATCTTGAAAGAACTTTTTAAATCAATTGGAGCTGATTTTTAGACCTCATCGACCCCCAAAATCAGTTTTGCGACTCCTGTGAAACAGATTTAGATCACAAGAGGTCCGTATCAACCACTTTGGGAATCCCCGATTTAGAGGGTATATTTAGAATATTTAATTTTTATCGATTACCTTATTGTTAATGACGGTGAACTGGCGCCTCGTGTAATACGGACACGATTCGCTCTCTTCATATTGCACTGAGATATGTTCGTACTGCACGGTGCCATCGTCCCAATACCTCGGACACTTTCCTTCACCCATCTAAAAAAAAATTATATCAATGTACCTATTATATTAATATTTGACCTTATAACCTAGAGATGGTTTTAAACAATGTTATATCGCTCTATTGTTTGACTAGTCATTGCCCGTTTCGCTGGTCGAATAACAGAAAAAAGTCAAAAAATATGAAGATTTTGTACACATGCGCGCTACTCAGTTTGCCCCACTTCTCCGCGGCAAGAAAGCACACACCACTCAACACGTAGCGCGTGTAAAAATCGTTGTTTCTTAAAAATTTAATAACTTTATATTAAATAAAGATTTCGCAATATATATTTTTTTATTGCTGTAGAATAGCAGACAGGCTAACGGCCCGCTTAGAATTTAGCAGTTACCATCGCCTATGGGTGTTTGCAACGCCAGTGACATCGCGAACACGCTGCTGTCGCATAAAGGTGAGTCACTAATGCTGGAAAACAACACAACCGCCAATGTCGCCATCCAGACGGGCTTGGGGCCCTACCACGTAACTAGGGTAGGTTGTTTTGCCGCTTTTTACGACAGAACGACTCCAGCCGCAGAAGTTAGTATTCTTTTTCCGCCCCTGCACGGATAGTAGTAGTAGTAATAGAATCTCTCCCGTTCCCTTAGTAGTTTAGAGCCAAATTTACCCGAACGAGCGTTATATATCCGAGCGTGACGAGTCCATCTCATTCATCAGAAACTATGAGAACTTATTTTTTTTTATCACTAAGGAACAAACAGCACAACATGCTGGCGGCCCATTTAATAGCAAGCAGTTACCGTCGCCTATGGGCGTTTGCGACGCTAGGAGCGCCGCGGACACGGTGTTTTCCACATAGGGGCAAAAACAATTTCAAATCAGATAAAATAAAGAACTAACTACTACACTACTTTTATCCATGCAGGGGCGGAGAAAGAATACTAACGTCTGTGGTCGAGGTCCGCTTGTCGTAAAAGGCGACAAAACAACCCACTCTAGAGGTCCGCTTGTCGTAAAAGGCGACAAAACAACCCACTCTAGCTACGTGGTAGGACCTCAAAACCCATCTGGATAGCGACCACCTTTGGTTTTAAGTATGCCCCCATAATAACCTTGTGTTGTGTTCTGACATTAATGATCCAAGTTCCTGTACCTTTATGGGCCTTTTGCCTGTCTGCTGTCCTATAAAAAAAAAACATACCTCACTCAACATCACTATTGTAGAGACGTTATGCTCGGAAACCATCCTCCAGAAGTCCGTTATAGTGTTCGGCATAGGGTCTTGGGTTATTATGAAACTCTCCGAATTGTCATAAGCTGAAACAGAAAACCATTTACTGACATTTCCGATTTCAAAATCAATCTGTAGAAACCGTTTTTTTTAGATAGTTCTGATACATGAATGACTGATAAAATACGATGATAATTATTATTATAATGTATTATAATAATAATAACATTCTGCTGTACTTCCATAAAGCAAAAAGCTAAATTCATAGACGCTCTCGAACACGCTCAACGGTTAAAGTGGAAGCGGACAGACAGGGCATATACCACGGCTATCCGACAATAGGTGGGGACAAGGAAAATTGCAAACTGGGCAGGACCATTAGGTCTTAGGGGATGAGGCAGACCTATAGAGACAGACCGCAGGACCGAATTGGATAGAGGCAGCTAAAAATAGGAAAAGTTGGAGGTCTTTACCAAAAAAGGGGCATTACAAAATAAAAGGACCGATAGTTAAGTTTTAGTAAGTAATAAAATTTGTAAATAGTTTTTTTATAAGGAATAAATGGGCTTATTATTATTATCATAAACATTCTGTGGTCTAGAGTGAGACAAGCACACAAAATGTTTGGAGACGGAAAACCCGAGTAGGTGGTACCGCTGCTAGGCGGGGGTGCAGCCCCGCCCTACTCGGATCCGCGTATTCGGCAGTCAATGAATTAATAAAACTTGTATAAAGAGATGCAAATAGTACAAAGTGATGTCTTTTGTTTGTTTGAAAAAAAAAACCCTTTTATATCGGTACAGTATCTTGAAAATAAAATGCTGATTCGATTTATCAGGGCAATCAGTGGTGATGATGAATGACGGAAAACATCGTGTAGAAACAGATTTGTTAACATGTATGTAACCAGGCGAAGCATCTAGCATACGCATCCTGTAGGGGAACTGTTTCGAGTTATATTAAAATATGGCGCATTTAATTTTTACTTATTAGCTATGCATGCACTTATAGTTCTTCTTTTAGGGCCTTCTTATATACTAAAAATGGCCACCAGAGTAGTGGGCTAAAAATAAATAAAAATATGATACGTAGTTTTTTTTATTGTCGTAGGACAGCAGACAGGCTGACGGCCTGCTTAGAATTTAGCAGTTACCGTTGCCTATGGGTGTTTGCAATGCCAGTGGCATCACGAACACGCTGCTGTCCCATAAGGGTACAGGAACTTGGATCACTAAAGTATGTTCCCTTATATGCTTTTATTTTGTAAATAAATACATTTAATACATAAACATCTAGACTCAGGTAGTCGTGCGAAAGCTGTTTAGGTACGGACGATACAGGTTATTAGAGATCTACATTCTGCTCATCTGTTACCTTCGATGAATGAAGCGTTGATGTAGGTGGAGTAGTCCCTGCCGGGGATGGGCGTCAGGATGACCCTGTTGCGGTCGTAGGGCAGGCAGTCGTTACTGCGGTTGCGCGGGCGCAGTTCTTCCCCGGCGCCTGCCGCGCACGACTTCAAAGGCTCGGCTACGGGACTGTTCAGGATTTTCTACAAAAAGGCAAGCGAACACTTAATCTCATTTTAATTATATAGTGCTAAAAATTATTACATCAAGCGAAAGCTTGGGGGGGGGGGGGGGGCTGTGCATAACCTCACAAGGTTACGCTACGAATTAAAGTCAGATAGATAGACAAATCTTTATTGTAATAAAAGTGCTCTTAAGAGAGTTCACTATATTATATAAATACTAGCTGAACCCCCCCAAACGTTATTCTGTCATATAAATTGGAAAAAAAAAACCATTTTGTAGTGAACCGAATTGTGTTTCTAAACCACTCTCGAATCCACTTGAACACACACACACAGAAGAATTATATATATAAAAATACCTCGAACTCATGCTCCATCAAGCATTTGTCCGCCCCCTCGGGCATGTTCCGTAGCCTGTCGATGGTGGCTTTCAGCCTGGAGGCCGGTATCTCTGTGTCACCGTAATGTGCAAATTCCACCAGAGCTCGATACACGAATACGTATTGTTTCTAAAAAAAAAAAATATAAACCAGATGAGTATTCATGTATATTAAAATTATTCTTTTTTTATTGCTGTAGGACAGCAGACATGCTAACGGCCCGCTTCGAATTTAGTAGTTACTGTCAACTATGGATGTTTGCAACGCCAGTGGCATCGTGAACACGCTGCTGTCCCATAAGAGTACAGGAACTTGGGTTATTAATACCGGAACACCACACAAACTTATTATGGCGGCATACTTAAGACCAAAGGTGGTCGCCATCCAGACGGGCTTGGAGGGGCCCCACCACGTAGCCAGGGTGGGTTGTTTGGTCGCTTTTTACGACAGGCCGACCCCGGCCGTAGAGTTCAGTATTTTTTTTCGCCCCTGCACGGATAGATCATTCATTGCAAACGTACACATAGTGCGGGTTCGTCTAACAAAAAAAAAAAACACACTTATAATTGGTGGGAGGAGCATGAGGGGAGGGGTTTAACGTGTCATAATGAAATTAATCCATATCTATAACATCGAATTTGAGGGATGGACTTTCATCACACATAGGTATAAAATGATGCACATAAATCTTGTTCTGCGATCACGAGCTTTGAAGCGAAAGCTTCAGCTATTTAAACGTGATAGACAGCTTGAAAGAGAAAGCGTTATTGTATATCTTGATATACAATAACGCTTTCACCTTGGTGTCATATTATATTTAACTGTATACGTCAAAATCGTTATGACAAGAAATAATCGACGTCACCCTCGCGCTATAATTCCATATCACTGGACTGCGCCTGCGCAACGCATTTTCTTCGCCTGTTTCGTCGTGTAGTAACCACGTTGTTCGCACAGTATCAATATTAGCTGTGGTGTATGACGATGAATAGAATTGATGCCTTCCTAATACCGCTCTTGCAGCATTCACAATTTAGTTTACTTTTTATATTCGTGTATCATTAAACAAATTACGCAAATTGTAAATATCTCACCAGGGATTGGACGAGGAAGTTCCTCTGACGCCTGAGCTCGGAGACAGTGTTGAACACGGACACGTGGTCCGTCTCGCGCAGCTGATCCAGGAGACAGTCCAAAGCCACCAAGGTACCAGTTCGACCCACGCCAGCCGAACAATGCACTACAGCCGGGCGGCCGACCATATTGCTCCATGCTTCGTTCACGCGCTAAATTCATTCAGGACGACAAATTAAGTCAAAATCTATCAGTGCAGGGGCGGAGAAAGAATACTGACCTCTGCAGCCGGGGTCGGCCTGTCGCAAAAGGCGACAAAACAACCCAAGCCAGATGGTACGGCTCCAAGATCGTCTGGATGGCAACCACCCCTGGTTTTTAAATATACCGCCACAATAACTTTGTGTTGTGTTACGGCATAAGTGATCAGATTCCATCAACACTACCCGGATAGCAGTGTGTTAACGATGCCCCTGGCGTTGCAAACACCTATAGGCGACGGTAACTGCAAAATTCTAAGTGAGCCGTCAGCCTTTTTGCTGTTCTACGGCAATAAAAAAAATTAATATATTAATTTACATATAGCTAATAATCCTGTATACGAGCGAAATGACCTGGAATTATCGCGTGACCTCCAATAATATCTAGATGGTCATCCTAAACTTAAGTATACGTATGTTTTCACTATGTTGATACTAATGAAGAAATGAATTTACGAAAATAAACCTATAAGTTACGGGATAGCAAAAAGAGTGTATGATAAATCTTTTCATCTATGCCTCCGCCGGGCCCCGGCAGGAAGGGTAGAACCAAAAAGTGCTGGCTCAACATCGTAAAAGGGTGATATGCGTGCAATGGGCTCACTACCAGGGATCTGAAGACCGTGCGAAGTGAGTAGAAAAAATCGGAAAGGGGACCCCGGGCACCGAAACGGAAGTATAGGTTGCAACCGGGATACAACGCTGGGATGATGATGAGTGCGACTTAATAATAACGGGGAAATGTGGGACAACAAAGTCAACTTTTTAATTAAAATTGCTCTAATAGTCCTGAACGAAAATTTTTATATTTGTAGTGTTACTTTAGAATGATTAAACAGAGTGGAAACTTTCCGGGGAACAAAGAGGATTAACATGTAACCGGTTTTGGGTAGTACGGTGATAATGGGAAGACCAAAGCATCCCTCTACTGCGCTTTGCCCGTTATACAGATATAAATCTTCAAGTAAATCTAATTACTGGGGAATTTCACTTGGGCACATTAATTGTACTTTTGGAGGATATGAACATGTTCACAGAATATATTTTTTTTAATTTGAGGTTTAGTTTTTAAGATATTGGTTTCTAAAAATCAACGGAAACTTCTATCTCTTTCTAACTTTGATTCGGTTTGATGAAGTTCGCTTCATGTGAAATAACCTTACTATCATATAATTGAGGGTGATATGCATGCCAATGGATTCTCTACTAGGACTGTCGAAGATCGTGCGAAGTGGAGAACAAAAATTGGGAAAGCGGCTTAGGGGCCCCGAGGCGAAAGTTTAAGATCCAACTGACCTTGATAAACTTGAGTATGGAATGTGGATGCTCCGGTGCTGCGAAGTCCTTCCACATAAGGAAGTGGTACTGTCTCACGATGCGCGACTCATTGTTCTCCTTCACCTCCCGTGGCGATGTGGGGGCGCTGCTTTCTGACGGGTCTTTACAATCTATTCAAGGATCATATCTTCAATTTAATAACCTCAACATAACAATTCGATAATACAAAAAACAAAAACGAGAACCATACAGAATTTATAAGTAGGGCCCCAATCCTGCCTAGATGGCTACCGCCCCCGTCTGTAGCTACGCAACCATAAGAACCAGAGGTTCCAGTATCCCTATGCAGACAGCATCGTCATTGCGTATCTTCGCAAACACCCATAGGCGAAGGTAACTGCTTTCTATAAGGTGGGCCGTCAACCTCTCCGATGTCCTCAACAATTAAAAACAAATACTTCTTCTCTTCCAGCTCTCAGTCTGAATATCGTGAGTTACGCGCACCTTACTCTCACTTCCCATTCTCCTTTGTTAGCATATTTCAATTTTCCTTCGCCATATCTCACGCAATAAATCCATTGTGTTTCACTTCTAACTTCCTAAGAAATACTAATTTTTTTATATTGCTGTAGGACAGCAGACAGGCTGACGTCCCGTTTATAATTTAGCAGTTACCGTCGCCTATGGGTGTTTGCAACGCCAAAGGCATCGCAAACACGCTGCTGTCTCATAAGGGTACAGGAAGCAGGGTCACTAATACCGGAACACAACACAGGGTTATTATGGCGGCATACTTAAGACCAAAGGTGGCTGCCATCCAGGCGGGCTTGGGCCCTACCATGTGGCTAGCCGTAACCCGGCGGCAGAGATCAGTACTCTTTCATTTCTCCTTTCTTATTTCTCTGTCGTCTTTCCTACAATTTTCATGTAAACCGCTCACAATAGAGGAAGTCAACATTTTAGTCTGCTTCAGCTATAATTTTTTTTATCAAATACCTCCGTTTCTTTTCGCGACGCCATTATTCTCAACAATGGGCTGACCGTCTACGGTTGTCGGCTGCTTTGTTATCTTCAACTCTCTTACTATGTAGTCCGAATACCTAAGAATAGGAACAGAATTAATTAAAAAAATAACTACCTTATAGTTAAACCGACAATATACATAATTTGACAACAAGATGTAATCATTGAGAAAATAAACATAAGAACTTATTTATTTAGAAAAAATATTTATAAAAAATCTATATTCTCTATGATTATAGTTATACAAAAAAAAGAAAACATATTTATTTGATAATATACAATTTTACAAGTAAAGCTGATTTTCAGTGCCAGCTTCCGTCATGATGTATGTTTAAATACTCAATTTAAACTAATTTCGTATCTTTAATTTGGAGGAAAGCAAGAATTTGCATATGTATGTATGTATATATGGGACATATATGTTGAATCGCCCAGAAATAAAAATACAAAATTGCATTCTCCATCTTCTTCTTCCACGGTCGGTTGCAGAGTTGAAACTCTATTTTGTATGTGATATAAACCTTTTTATATCGTTTGAATGATTGGGAAAAGGTAAATGAATACTAAACCTATCATCAGAATAAATGAAAGCCACTCACCGTTTCTCCCCAACATGGTGGACAGTTATACTCCCGAACGCCTTCGTACCCCTGACTTCGTCAGGCCAATATTTGGAGCACTTGACCTTAGAATACTCTTCGAGGTTGGTCAGCATCACAATTAGTTCTAGACCGTGTTCCCATATCATGCGCCAAAAGTCGTTAACCGTTGTGTCAGTAGGGCCTTGGGCGCATATAAACCTCTTGCGGTCCTAAGTAAAAACATAAAATCTAAGTAACGTGAAGCAAAAACTTTTTCTCCTTTTTTACGTAAATTACACGGATGGAGGAGTATGAAATTGGGAGCAGTTAAGTTTATGTGGAGTAGAAGTGCAGGAAGCTAATATTTTTTAAATAATGTTTAAAACATACTTTAAAATAAATTAATAGAAAAAACACATTTCACACTCTAACACGCTTTTGTCACTTACACATGCACACATATGTAGGCGTATTACACAAATACTTTTTTCATAATAACTAGTCTCTGATTGGTCAATCATTGTCAATTGCCTCTACACGTATTACCCATATATAGTACTAGCTGACCCGGCAAACGTTGTTCTGCCATATAAATAATAAAATGTCAAAAAATTAAAAAAAAAATTTTTGGGGGTGGGTCACCCCTAACATTTAGGGGGATGAAAAATAGATGTTGGCCGATTCTCATAGATACCGGATAAGCACAAAAAATCACTAACTCAATTTAGTTATCTGCCTACTGCCTACCCCCTAAGAACGATGGCGTGATTATTTATAGCCTATGACCATTTCTAGGTTATCATCTATCACCATACCAAATTTCATCAAAATCCGTTCAGCCGTTTAGGCGTGAAAGAGGAACAGACAGACAGACAGACAGAGTTACTTTCGCATTTATAATATTAGTATAGTATGGATGTATGACATGACATGACATTCGACAGGGATATATTTTAGCTATATATTACTAAATAATATAACAATAAAAGAATACTAATAAAAAGTAAAAAATTACTTATAATTGTAAAAATAATATCCAGAAACATCAACCTTTTCTTTACTAACGAACACGCTAAGCGAAGTCTCATAAGAAGACAAAATATTTATTCGGTAAACAAAACGAACACATAAAATATTGATTATTATTATATTATATCATTTTATGAGAATTCATGTTACTGCAGGTATTAAAAGAAATCTTAACTTGAATGTTCTTAGTTAACTGTTAATAAAAGACAAAATCAAATATGACAAGATGGAATATAGTTCATGATGTATTTATATACATTTAAAAAGTGAAAAGTGTAGCTTATAATATTGAACATGCTGGAACACGTTCGGGACAAATGACCAATGATATGCTACGAAAAGGTTAAGGTCATGTGCTTGCTGTACAGTAAGAAAGTGATATATTTGCTATTTCGCTATCAAGAGTATGGAAGAGATAGCATAGAAGCACGGCCCCGCGAACCCGAAGCGGAATTTTGGATTGAGCTCAGCGGTACAAGTTCTGACCGAGTTGGCTTTAGAGGTGCACGATATAAATCGATATTTCATAAAATATCGATATATGTATGCGATATATCGCTTCGATCGGATATAATCGAATCATGTAATATCGATATCTACAATCGATATATTTCATCCGATGTATCAAATATTGCGAAAAATTAAAAGCACATTTCATTCCTTTTTTACCACGCTTTTACTAAAGGTTTGGTCAAACAGCGGACGGGGCGGGATGGCGTCGCGGCGTGGATGTCACGCTGCGGGCGTTTCTCGAGCATTCTGAATAGAGATGTCGATCCCTTCGTATTGATTCCAATATCGCAGCTTTCAGGCGTGTAGCCTAGAACAGTTTCAATCAATTTTTCCACTTTTCCACGTTCATTTTTGTAAATGAATAAAAAACTGGCGTCACTTCGAACGCGACGTGCTCCCGTCGCGCTGTTCGTTTGACTATTCAAATGAATATCCATAAAATACAAAAAGATAACCACGCTCACGTCACGATCGCGCTACGTCCCGCCGAACGCGGCGGCGTGACGCGACCGCTAGTCGAGCGCCGAGCGCGACGGCTCTATGTGACTTATTCTACATTAACTAATATATTACAACTCTTCACGTCGCGCCAGCGTACCGCGTCGCATTCCCGCCCCATCCGCTGTTTGACCAAACCTTAACTTGACCTGTATGTATCTGTTGGCTTATTCAGAAGGCGTCGGCTGTTTCATCTCAATGAAATTTTTATATTAATCAGCTAAAATTATTATTATTTTTTTAATTATAGGTAGTAACCGCATACATATAAATTACGTAAGACGTAAGTAAGTTATATTCGGACTCCAAAGCTTGGTATGCTATAGAAAGGAAATATCTAACAGAAGGGGAATTTGATTCAGACTATCATGATCAACTGAATCAATGGCAGGCAAAATCGACCAAGTTGCTAGCGAGTGATGACATGCCAAGCATCATTTTTATTATACAAATATGGTAGTAAAGAGATTTTTCTCACTTGCGACAAGAACTTATTACTTGACAATAGTATAATTATATTTATTCATAATCTATTATTTGAAGCTTATTAACATTTTCATTTGAATCGTTATTGTTAAAACCTTCATGTTGTAACGAATTATATGAAATTCAAGAATTAATTTAAAAACTAAGTATTTAACTTAACAAGTTCTTGTCGCAGATTTACAGAACGCAGAAGTTTACAGCAAACAATGCCATCATGCAATACCTGATTAGGCTCCGAGGGGTCCTTGAGTAAGCGGAGGAACAGACAGACAAATAATTGAGACCGTGAATGAAAGATGACATGAAACGCAGAACATTCCAGAAGCAAACAGCACATGTATTTATTTATATGATTTATTGGAGTAACCTTTATTTTTGTATATGTAGTGTTACTTATAACGTTTTAAATGTTACGTAGATAGTGTTTAGCTTTTCAAACATTGATAATTATTAGAATCGGATTAAAATTTTTACCTTATTTAATCTATCTTTCTTATTTTAACGAAAAATAAGATGTCAATTTTTAAAGAAGGAATCATTCAGAATTTATATATCAAAATAAATCAAGCGAGTAGACTCCTAACTACTCTGAGAGGGATTTCATTTAGTGGCGTCTCTGACGCTCATTATTGTATTATATAATATAATCGGTACATAGTATATACATGCGGAAGATATGATTGATACACGATGCAAAAACGATATGATCATCTCTTTTTAAAACTCCTCTGGTTGCTTTGATCAAGTGGTAAAAGCCTCGTTTACTTTAAGCCATTACGACGTTGCGGGTTCAATTTACAGGTTGGAATCTTAATATTTACATATAATAAGATTTCAGTAATTTCTGAGTTAAGATACACTTATAATCGTCTCACCTGATATCCGGACACGTAATTCGCGTTGATATAATCGGACCCGTTAATGCTGTCGATCTGGGCGAGCTTCACCCGGGTCTGGTCGTACGCCTTTATATCCGGGTACCGGTTCTTCGGCTGGTTCTCCCTCGCTTCGGACGCGTGTGTCGTCCTGTCAGGGAACCGATCCGGGAGCATCTGCAACAACTTATGAAGGTTGTGCGAAACCTCTTTTAATATATTACTACCACACATAGCACAATTAAAATACCGTTAGAAAAAAAAATAACATTACTCTACATTCGGAATATGCGTGCCCCTGAATAAATACATTGTGACGATTGACAGAGCGTCATCTAGAGCCCGAAGTAAATAACGTAGCGTTTTCTAGACAAGTGACAGTTTGACGGCCCACTTAACACTAAGGAGTTATCATCGTCGTAACAAGAACAACAAGAACAACAGAGGTGGTTCCCATCGAGACAAGTTTAGAGCCCTATCACCTAGCTAGGGTTGTTTTGTCGCTTTGTACGACATGCCGGTCCCGGTCACAGGGGTCGATATCTCTAACTCCGCCCTTGCACGGAGAGAAAGTAAGTTATATACTACTTATATACTTTTCTTTTCTAAATAAATACATATTATACATAAATTTGAAAATAGACTCGAAACTGGAATCCTCTGACCTCCGCAGGCGTTTCGATGTACAAAAGCCTTTGCATGAAGGACGTCTTTTTTATAGCTAGAGTTCTGCAGACAGGCAGACGGCCCACCCTGGCAGGTAGTCACCGTTGCCTATGGACGTTTGCACCGCCTGAGGCATTACCAACGCGCTGCCGGCCTCGAAGAAATTTTATAACGCCTTTTTTGAAGAACCCCATATCGTACCGCGCTGAGAAAACCTCAGCCGGAAGCTCATTCCAGATCCTGAGAGTACGCGCAACATGAACGTTCTAGAGAACCGTTTTGTACAAGAAAGAAGAGGCTCCAAGAAATGGAGATGAACACCCAGCCAATGGTGTGATTATTATCATTCTAATATTAAATCCCGGTTACAACCTAAACTTTCTCCTTGGTGGACAGGATCCGTTTTTCACTTTTTCTTCACCTCGCACGATCTTCGCAGATCTCTTGTAGGGAATCCTCGTGGTGATGTATCATTTATATCAAATTAGTCCAAAGCCGTCCCACTTGTGGACAGTTTAATTTCAGTCAATTACTTCTATTCTCTCCTCTGTTGGTTTTTCTGTAGTCAATTAGTCTATCCGTGCAGGGGCGGAGAAAGAATAGTGACCTCTGCGGCCAGGGTCGGTCTGTCATAAAAGGCGAACAAACAACCTTAGCTACGTGGTAGGGCCCCAAGCCCATCTGGATGGCGACCACCTTTGGTCTTAAGTATGCTGCCATAATAACCTTGTGTTGTGTTCCGGCATTAGTGACCCAAGTTCCCGTACCCTTATGGGACAGCAGCATGTTCGCAATGCCATTGTGAAAAATCCATTAAATAAGAAAAGTTTATAAACACCTAATTAACACTATCGACCGCTAGCTTATTAATAGGCTTTTAACTAACGACGGTTCAGTATTACCTTGAATTTATATTATGAATGTTAGCTTGTAAGGCCCTTTTATATAAAATAAATGCAAAATAAAATATAAATATCAATAAAATTACATTTTTTTTTTATTGCTATAGAACAGCAGACAGGCTGACGGCCCGCTTAGGATTTAGCAGTTACCGTCGCCTATAGGTGTATGCAACGCCAGTGGCATCGCGAACACGCTGCTGTCCCATAAAGGTACAGGAACTTCAGTCACTAATGCCGGAACACAACACAAGGTTATTATGGCGGCATACTTAAGACCAAAGGTGGTCGCCATCCAGGCGGGCTTGAGGCCCTACCACGTAGCTAGGGTGGGTTGTTTTGTCGCCTTTTACGACCGGCCGACCCCGGCCACAGAGGTTAGTATTCTTTCTCCGCCCCTGCACGGATAGAATACATACCTTTGAAACAAAAGGAAAAAGGACAACATAATGACCGGTACTGGGAGTGAAAGCCGATACTTAGAAAGGGACAGACTCAAAAACGACCGGTCAATAAAGTGTTAAGAAGACACATAGAAAAAAATATTTATATATACCTCGAATTCTTTCTGGAATCCATAATCGGAGTCCGCCTGTCGTTGAGCATACGCCTCCGCCAGTTCGTCACGACGCAGCGGGGGCATGGTGGGGGGCTCGCACGACGAAAGCGGCTGACGGTTGCGGAGGTTATCCATGTATCTAAAGGCGTCCATAGCATCATCAATCAGTCGTGACGAGGCGTACATATCTTGTATAAGCCAGCCAGCCCTTTGTCCAAATCAACTTTCCAGTTTGTCTATTGTTTGAAAAATCTCACGAGACTTCTGGTTTACTTATTGAAGTGTCAAAATTTACTCTCCGTGCAGGAGCGGAGTAAGAATACTGATCCCTACATCCGGAGCTGGCCTGCCGTTAAAGGCGACAAAATATCCGTAGCCACGTGGTAGGGCCCCAAGCTCTACTAAATAGCGACCACCCCCGGTTTTAAAACAAGCTGTCAAAATGTCCAATTCCTCCGAGTCTGGCAGAGCATTGGCATTTCCTTTTGAGTTACGAACATCTATAGACAACAGTAAATAGAGGGGTTTATTCAGATATACATTATTTACAACACACCGCTATACAATATTCTTTATTATCGTCAAGCACCGGACACTTATGTGGGCTTCTAAATTAATAAACAAATGAAAATAAAATAGAATGAAATAAAAATCTAAGTTCCGACTTACCTCCTAATAGCTGATGAGAGTCTGTTCATCTCGAGGTGCGCCTGCGGCGGTTTGTGCGGGCGTCGCGTTTGCACCACGCAGAATATTATCATAGCCATCAATATAACGGCAGCCACAGCGCACACCGCCTAACCAACAACAGATACATATTTATGAGCCAAATACTAATCTAATAGTTTTAGGAATCAATTCCTACTATGACATGTATTCCTTAGTGTAGTGTATGTGATTAAGTCTGTGATGCATCTACAATTTAGCAGCACTACCCAGCAGCGTGTTTGCGATGCCACTGGCGTTGCAAACACCTATAGGCGACGGTAACTGCTAAATTTTAAGCAGACTGTCAGCCTGTCTGCTGTTCTACGCAATAAAAAAAAAACTACGCTCTTATTTTGCTCTCCACTCTTCCAGGCGCCCGCGACGAATGCAGCGAGCGAGGCCTCGAAGTCTCTCTCTTTACCCCAGAATCGACTCGGCGGTCTACTACTCCCCGGCGACTTGAGTATAAAAAGCCGCGAGTGGCTCAGCGACTTAGGTGGCCTATCAGCGGATTAGTTGTCCGCTCATGGCTTGTGGGTTCTGCGCCAATCGTGAACCGGCGTTCGTTAGAACGGGCTTTGGCAGCAGCAGATCTCGAAGAGTGGCTCTTCGTAGTGAGCTCAGAAAGCTGCTCTATATATACGACATGCGACACAAAACGCACATACCTAAATCGTTCACACTTTTACATCAGTCCATCGTATTAATTTAGCATCGTTTTGTACAGCATTGTTACAAATATACCTAGTCAGGTCATAAATTCTGTCACATGTTTAATGTAAAATAATTGTAACAAGTTTATTCATTATGTAACCATTTATATACCAAAATGAACTTAACAAAACATAGATTCTTATGACATTAAAGTTTATTCAAAATGACCTCCGTGATTTTGAATACAAGCCTTCAATCTGCGCGGCCAGTCCTCTATCGCAGCACGAACGAGGTCCATGTCAATATCGGCGGCTGCCTTAATCAAGGATGTCTTGAGTGACTCCAAATTGGGATGAGGCTTTGAACACGCCTTTTCCTCCAAGTGTTGCCATATCTTGTAATCTAACGGATTCAAATCTGGACTGGAGGAGGGCCAGTCTTCGTGCCGGATGAAGTCGATTTCACGCGCCGCCAGCCAGTCTTGTGTGCTCTTCGCTCTATGAGCTGGCGCCGAATCTTGTTGGAATACCCAGTGCCTGTTATTGAACATGGTATGAGAAACAGGTTCCACAAGGTTCGTCAGGACTGTATTTTGATACACAACAGCATTCGTTTTTACACCTTTCTCACAAAAATGTACCTCTGTTAAGCCCCAATAAGAAACTCCCAACCATACCATGAGCGAGGATGGAAAATGACCTCGTTGGACACGCGGAATACGGTTGCTCGCTTCTTCACTACTGTGTGCGTACACCTTATCATTTTGTTTGTTGTAGCTCTCTTCTACGGTAAACATTTTTTCATCCGAAAAAAGAATTTCCCGATATTTTTTTCCCGCGTACCGCTTCAACAAAGCGCGGCATCTCTTCAGTCTCAGGTCCATTAGACAAGCATTCAAACGATGTCCTGTTTTTCTTCGATATGCCCGAAGCCCTAAGTCTTCATTTAACACCCTTTTCACCGTGGTTCTGCTTAACCCCATCTGAAGGGCCAACAGTTTCTGCTTACGTTTGGGATTTCTTTGAATTCGTGCCTTCACAGCTTTTATCACTGCTGGAGTCCTAACAGACCGAGGGCGACCACTTCTTGACCTGTCATCTACACTAGAGTCTTCATTGTATCGTTTGATGGTACAATAAACGAATCCTTTGGTAATATTCAAATTTTTCAGTATGTTAAAAATTTGAATTGGCGCGTAACCGCAACGATGCAACGCAATAACTGCAACACGGTCTTCTTTAAGCGTCCACTCCATATTTAAAAAATGAGTAAAATTCTAAAAGTATACATTTTTATTTTCATGAACAATTCGAGATTCGAATTCAATAAACTTTTTTGTGGCCAGCATTCTAAAAGAAAAGTTTTTACTGTGTGACAATACTTATGACCTGACTAAGTATATCGCAAATTTTGTCAAATAAAATATGGAATCCTGGAATATAGGCACAAGCAACGATCCAGTCGTTTATTGTGAGTACGCAACAAGAAGCACTCTAGAGGTTGAACTTGTCTTATCCAAAAATTCTATAACTATGACTAACAACTTTTGAAAACCCTGTACAATAGACCTTTTGATTTTTGGTTTGTTGTGTATTGCATCAGAGCCTTTTGTTCATGACTTGGTCATAGAAAGATGGTATCATTAATCGTAGCCTAGGCAGGCGCTGACCCGCCCCTTATATCAGGATAAGTATATTGAAGCCCTCAGCACCCTTCCTTGTAAGCTTTGAAGGTTTAAGTAAAGATTCCGCTAACCTTTTAATTTAATGAAAAAATAATGAACACACTATTTATTTTTCACAGTCATAAATTGAAAATGCAGATTACCTGAAGAGTGATCTCCAATGTAGAAGACGGCACGGATATAGGCGGCGTGGGCGCAGGTCTCAACACGTTCAAGTATTCGCTGTACAGCGGGTCTTCGTGTTGTAGGCCAGCTGAAAATAATATTAAAACAACCGCATATAGTTATTGTTCATTTGACTTTTGTCTTAGTCACACATTATGCAGTTTTAATTTAATAACTGCCTCTGTGGTATTACGGCTAACGTAAGTCGGAACGCCTGTGGAGTTCACAAGTTCCATTCGGGTCCAGTCTCTGTGATTATGTTTGATATTTATTATACAGATGCAAAGTGTCAGTTGTCTAGACCCCGTAACACATTTTTTTTATTGCTGTAGGCCAGTTACCGTCGCCTCTGGGTGTTTGTAACGCCAGTAGCATCGCGAACACGCTGCTGTCCCATAAGAGTACAGGAACTTGGGTCACTAATGCCGGAACACAACAACAAGGTTATTATGGCGGCATACTTAAGACCAAAGGTGGTCGCTATCCAGACGAGCTTGGGGCCCTACCATGTAGCTAGGGTGGGTTGTTTTGTCACCTTTTACGACAGGCCAACTCCGGCCGCAGAGGTTAGTATTCTTTCTCCGTCCCTGCACGGACAGACACATGCGCTTTGTTGCTTATTTTGATACTTGAGTTGTGTGAATTTTCACAGTATATTAATTAATTTAAAATGACGACAAGGTTGGTTCATTGGCTATGTGAGTAGTTAAATACTATCGTATGAGTTCGATCCCAAGGATGATAAAATACTCTAGGTTGGGATGGGCGTACATGTAAGAAATACATTTTATGTATATATATACACAGGGTTATTGGCAATTCGACGTATTCCCGCTCGGAGGTGATAGGGGTTGATTATTTGCGATAATTTTAACCGCATGCATTATACAAAAGTGAATCATTTTTTAGTTGTCATATTTTTTAGCTTTTTTTTCAGAATAAGATAAAATATCAAAAATTTATTTAATAAAAGTATCAATTTAAATCGCATTGTTACTTCTGATTTATAAAAACTATTAAATACTGGTTATTTATTAATATTAAAACAATAATTATCTGTTCAAATTTAAAAATGCGATACGAAAAACGATATTTTTCAATATTTTTTTTCCACTAAAATGCCTTAAAAACAAACAAAAAAGTAGGCTTGCAGATTATTTTAAAAACATAACCGATCATTCGCGTCGGTTTTCTAATCGCCGGTTACCCCGTGTATCATCAGTTTTTAATGGAGTGTATAGGCAAATCCAAGAAACTGGTAATATTCTGACACGACAAATTAATGCCGGAAGACCCCCAGTCCATATTGTTAATTACAAAGAGGATATTCTGTAATAATAATTTATCGATGAACTAACAATTTCGACAAACATCGTCGCCACACGACTCTGTAACACAATGGAAAGCGTGGTCTACAGTACATAATGCAGGATTATATCCTTACCATTATACTCTTGTGCAAGTTATTCACGAAGGGGCCCCGAAAGGAGAGTTGCTTTCTGTAGATTCATGTTAAATGCGGATTTAGAAGACGGCGTCTTTTTTTAAAAAAAAAACATC
The DNA here is from genome assembly GCA_963693495.1 of Malacosoma neustria. Classification (NCBI taxonomy): domain Eukaryota; kingdom Metazoa; phylum Arthropoda; class Insecta; order Lepidoptera; family Lasiocampidae; genus Malacosoma; species Malacosoma neustria. The sequence continues at coordinate 8,671,620 of OY856395.1, read as the reverse complement.
CTATGGACCGACGAATCCATATTCGATCAATATGGGATTACTAACCACCACAATGAACATTATTGGAGTGAGAAAGTGCACAAAAATTCTAATAAAAAGAGGCCAAATTAGTCGCAAAGCCGTTTTTCGGTCAATGTGTGGATTTGAATATAAGTACCAATATTCTGGTACGTCCACAATTATTTTAAAAAAATAACCCCCCCCCCCCCCACAAGTTTTATGAGGGAGGTTTTCATTAAAAGCCTTAAGCCTTTCCATGACAAAACTAAAATAACTGTTTAACATAAGAAACGAAAGGGATTGAACCACATCGATTTAAAATGAGCTGTAAGAGAAATAGAGCAATGGCCATAAACAACTGAAGGAGCGATAAAGTGGCTATTCCTGTGCATTGTGATTTGTGCACCTATATGATGTTAAGGTCATCTAGCGTCAAGATCACAGCTAATCACATTGGGGTATCCAGTACCATCATATGACTCCGGAATCCAATGTCCACCAGTAAGCCATTCTAACTACCATAAACAACTAATAATGGCGTCTCTTCCTTCCTTCACCGTACTGTACTTTCCTACGCAATAGAAACATAAGACTCATTAATTTTTACTCACTGATTAGCTCTATGAACATGGTATAAGTGGAGTCAGAGTCCAGGGGTCCATCTTCCACCTTCACCATGTCTTCCAGATCGGCTACTTTATTCGACATGGTCTGATCTTTACTGAAGTCTCTAAGAAGAAGGAAAAAGACAATCAGTAATACTATTTTTATTGGCTTTGAGGCGTGTTTATTTCAATCACTATACCTTATCCGTTTTACCAAAAAATAAAATGTAAACAAATCGTAAAAAGGGTTTTTTGGATGTCGTTTTTACAATAATCAACGTGATACAAAAATTATCATAGCAACTTTTAATTATTTATTAGAAATATCTCCTATATCCTTATTTATTTATATTACTATTCTTTACTTTTAGAAAAAAAAAAAACAAAATAATTTTATTTTTACAATTATGAATGATAAATATAATGCGTATAAAATTTACATATTTACAACATTAATTGTAATAACTAATTTACATTATTAAGAATCTAAAAAGACAATGTTTCCAAATCTCTTGCTGGTTTTATATACTGGTAATTATAAGTGTAGTTCAACGTACTATTGTCGATTGGAAGGAGTGTTTTATTATTACGGTCGGATTATACCCGCCATGTTGTTTTTATTCTAGTTTTGTTTGAGAAATATTGGTTTGTTTGTTTACATTTTATTTTTTGGTAAAGTGGTTAGAGTATAGAGTTGAGTCGGAGAAAAAAATTAGAGGTACACGGTTCAAATTCCATGAAGACATGCACTGCTTAGACCGTTTCTTTTAGCCAGTTGTGTGTGTTATACATTAAATAGCTGATGGTAAAGGTGAAATATAGTGAGGACACCTTCTGCATACTCAGATCAACGGTGAAAGCATCAGCAGCTAGCTCAGCAGTGGGAAGATATGAGCTATCATTATTACAAATATTGTATTTTTTTTTTATTGCTGAGGAACAGAAGACAGGCTGACGGCCCACTTAACAGCAAGCAGTCGCCGTCGCGTATGGATGTTTGCGATGCTAAGGTCATTGCAATCACGCTGCTGTCCCATAAGGGTACAGGAACTTGGGTCACTAATGCCGAAAGACAACATAAGGTTATTATGGCAGCATACTTAAGACCAAGGGTGGTTACCATCCAGACGGGTTTGGAGCCCTACTACGTACCTAGGTTGGGTTGTTTTGTCGACTTTAGGCCTTAGGTTAGTATTCTTACTCCACCCCTGCATGGAGAATAATGATCCGTCAACATTTATTTTTATTTTACAGCTTCAGGACAGCAGACAGGCCGTTTAGAATTTAGCAGTTACCGTCGCCTATGGGTGTTTGCAACGCCAGTGGCATCGCGAATACGCTGTTGTCCCATAAGGGTACAGGAACTTGGGTCACTAATGCTGGAGCACAACACAAAGTTATTATGGCGACATACTTAAGACCCAAAGGTAGTCACCATCCAAACGGGCTTGGGTCCCTACCACATAGCTAGGGTGGGTTGTTTTGACGCCTTTTACGACCCCAGCCGCAGAGGTCAGTATTCTTTCTCCGCCCTAAACAAAAATTTGCTTTCATTTTGATAATAATAAAATGTACATACATATCAATATGTCTCTTGGGCCTCTCTTCTTCAGATGGCAATGGATCCATCGTGACAAGTTCATCGAAGGACTCACCCTCCAAAAAGGAACCAGTGGTGCTCGTGGTTGATGTGGCTTTTGTTAGAACAGGGACCGGTGTCATTCTAAAAGTGAAAGAAATAAAGAATAAAAATCCATTTATGTTTATATATAATAAACTGACGGACTCATAAACTGCATCAAAGTTCAGAATTACTTTGAAATGATTTTTTTTTAATAAGTATGCAAACTTTCTATACAGATTTAAATTGAAACCTCTAGATTGGTTCGTGAACTTTAAAACAGCATAGGGTCATATCCTTAAGTTTAAGTTTGTGTACTGGAAAGGACCTTAAGACTTTTTTGAAGAAAAAACAAAAATTTAAGGAAAATTGGTTTAATTAAAAAATTGGTTTTAACAATAGACACAAACTTTATGCAAGGTTTTATTTATGTTTGAATAAGGTGTATTACCTCCACGTGCCCTTATTACGGATTCTAATCGGTTCCGCATAGATTTTATTAGGGTTATTAAAAGATCTTGCGAAATATTGTCCCATTCTTCTGAAAGTGCTATTTGTATACAAACTTACTGTTTCGGTTTTCGCAGACAACGTTCGCACGCCTTCTGTTTGAATATTGCATTTTGCTCGTTGAAATGTGACTGACCATCACCAATCACCAACTCAGAATTCAGAGGGAAGTCGTTGCTGGAAATATATATTTATTACGTAAATATTTAGGTTGATTTCAAGACTATCATAGTGTGATTTTGCTTAGTAGCCAATAAGTGACTCCGTGACCAACGCACGCGTTGATAAACCGCTTTTACAGTTTCTCCCGTCTAATGTATATGTCATTATAGCATATCTGCAGACGGTTTTTTATTACTGTAGGAGAGCAGACATGCTGACGGCCCACTCACAATTTAGCAGTTACCGTCGCCTATGGGCGTTTGCAACGCCAGGGGCATCGCTAACACGCTGTTAGCATCGATTAGCCGCGTAGTGGAACTGGAACCTAGTCACTTATGCCGGTAAAACAGACGGGCTTGGAGCCCTACCTAAGCTTTAATTGTTTAGTCGACTTTTACAGCAAGCCGACCCCGGCCGCAGAGGTCAGTATTCTTCTATATATTACTCCGCCCCTGCACGGATATCGTGAGGAAACCTGAATACCAAGGTCACCGGTATGTGTAACCCGGCAATTCGCCTTACACCAGCGAGATAAGTATATTTTCTCTTTTCACTAGATGTTAGATGCAATGCAAGGGGCTGTCCATTAATCACGTGAGGCTCGAAAGGGGGGGGGTCCATAAAGAATCACGAAATATCCGAAGGGGGGGGGGGGGGGTGTAATAATATATCACGTGTATTTATTCTTTCGGCAAACGCGTACAAAATCGAATTTAGCAATGTGCCAACAACTGACTTGCAAGATGCTTATCCAGTTATTGATGTTGAAGAAAGTCTTGCTAATACGTGGTCCGAGGATACTGTACATTAAATTATGTTCATTGTCCATGTATTAGTATAAAACACGTTTTTACCATTTCTTTCATTATTTTTATGTCAGTCAAAAAACAACCTGCAACCTTTCTGTCTACCTCTAAACGTTATTATTGTAGTCTTTAATTTTATATAATACAATTAGATGATACTTAAAATTAAGATCCTTTGTAGGTACTAAAAAATACACGTGATATCGGGTAGGGGGGGGGGGTTGTCTTAAACCTCACCATGTATCACCAAGGGTAGGGGTTAAAAATGCGAAAAAAAAAACATCACGTGATTAATGGACGGCCCCTAACGACAGTCATCAAATAGTGTATCTTTTTGAAGCTTTTGGCGCGTCTCGAAAAAATTATGAGAGTAAACCTTTTAAAATGCGCACGTGCATCGACACCAGCATGATGAAGTTAGCTGACAACTGTCTGTAGTTTCCAAGAAAACTCAACTATATTAAAAGTAGAAAATTTCTCAGATATTCATAAATAAATAGTTTTAGTGTTTCTTTTTTGTTTAGAGATATTACACACACTGACACCAAGATCCCCGAAGGTCAAAGCTACGATATGAGCTTTGGATGCAAATGTACACTTTAAACATACAAAGCTTTAAATGCAAGTTTCAGTCGAAAAATACGAAAAATAATGTAATTTTTAACTTCAGAAAGCAAAAATTACATACCATATTTATGAGATTGTTAATTATGATATCTTATGTTTGTAACTATGTTGGAACCTTACTTTGAGAATATATCGGTAATGTATGCCCCAGCCGAGGATTGGTGCGCGTGCGCCTGCTTGTAGTCCATTACGCGCACGTCCTTCGGGGAAGGTTCCAGATCTTTGAGGTCCATGTTCGTTGATAAATGGACCATGTAAACCCTGGAAGCCGTAGAAATAATATAGTTAGTAGAAATGCTCAATGTAAGATTACTTCTTTGGCTTGTACTTCTTTAATTCATGATGAGAAGAAGAGATTATGCTTGATATATGAGAGTATAACACTTACCTATAACAACATATGGGTCCATTCCTCTCGGACATTCTCGGCAATATAACTTTGAATACATACTTCCCATTCTCCAAAATCTAAAATTATACAAATTACTTCACCAATGTCTTTCTTTTACATAAACCTGTACATAAATATTTTTTTTATATCTAATGACCCATACAAACTTCATAATAACACAAAAGGAAAATGGCATTCCTTATAGTCCCAACTGGATTAACATTTGTATAATAAGGGCACAAACAATTCAACATATTATAATAAATTGAATGCACGAGCCGGGGCATGCGCGTGACCAAAATTGGATCTGGCGACTTCTCCGTAACAGCTTAAGTGAGAGCTGGAGTTTTTAATGGCACCGCAACCACCGTGGCTTATGTTTGCCACCCGACTGATCACAGTAGCAGGAGTTTCGACAAGTCACTATTAAATTGCAAATTTCTCCAGATAAAAGAAACGGGTAGGAATATTAAGAAAGCACCAACCTTCCTCCACCGTGGCCTGGGAGGGACATCAGGTGGCGTGCGATCTGTAACACAGAAAGCGGTTTCTTCGTCCCCCCTCCGCCTCGTCCTCGTCATTGCGCTTATACGAACCGAGTAGTTCGTGTTCGGTTGTAGATCAGAAAAACTGGGTACAAGTACATACATAGAATGATTTTGATGCACTATGCTCTTTTCCTTATTCAATGGTGACTACCTTTTTTTATTGCTATAGGACAGCAGACAGGCTGACGGCCCAATTACAATTTAGCAGTTATTGTCGCCTATGGGTGTTGCAACGCCAGTGGCACCGCGAACACGCTGCTGTTCCGTAAGGGTACAGGAACTTCGGTCATTAATGCCGGAACACATCATAAAGTTATTATGGCGGCAAACTTAAGACCAAAGGTGGTTGCCATCCAGACGGGCTTGAGGCCCTATCACATAGCTAGAATTGTATAAGTATGCCGCCATAAAAACCTTGTGTTGTGTTCCGGCAATAGTGACCCAAGTTACCCTACCCCTTTGGGACAGCGGCCCTAGCGTCGCAAACATCTATAGGCGGCGGTAACGGCTTACTATAAAGTGGGCCGTCAGCCTATAGATATATACAATACATATATACCTAGTCAGGTCATAAATTCTGTCACATGTTTAATGTAAAATAATTGTAACAAGTTTATTAATTATGTAACCATTCATATACCAAAATGAACTTAACAAAACATAGATTCTTATGACATTAAAGTTTATTCAAAATGACCTCCGTGATTTTGAATACAAGCCTTCAATCTGCGCGGCCAGTTGTCTATCGCAGCACGAACGAGGTCCATGTCAATATCGGCGGCTGCCTTAATCAAGGATGTCTTGAGTGACTCCAAATTGGGATGAGGCTTTGAGCACGCCTTTTCCTCCAAGTGTTGCCATATCTTGTAATCTAACGGATTCAAATCTGGACTGGAGGAGGGCCAGTCTTCGTGCCGGATGAAGTCGATTTCACGCGCCGCCAGCCAGTCTTGTGTGCTCTTCGCTCTATGAGCTGGCGCCGAATCTTGTTGGAATACCCAGTGCCTGTTATTGAACATGGTATGAGAAACAGGTTCCACAAGGTTCGTCAGGACTGTATTTTGATACACAACAGCATTCGTTTTTACACCTTTCTCACAAAAATGTACCTCTGTTAAGCCCCAATAAGAAACTCCCAACCATACCATGAGCGAGGATGGAAAATGACCTCGTTGGACACGCGGAATACGGTTGCTCGCTTCTTCACTACTGTGTGCGTACACCTTATCATTTTGTTTGTTGTAGCTCTCTTCTACGGTAAACATTTTTTCATCCGAAAAAAGAATTTCCCGATATTTTTTTCTCGCGTACCGCTTCAACAAAGCGCGGCATCTCTTCAGTCTCAGGTCCATTAGACGAGCATTCAAACGATGTCCTGTTTTTCTTCGATATGCCTGAAGCCCTAAGTCTTCATTTAACACCCTTTTCACCGTGGTTCTGCTTAACCCCATCTGAAGGGCCAACAGTTTCTGCTTACATTTGGGATTTCTTTGAATTCGTGCCTTCACAGCTTTTATCACTGCTGGAGTCCTAACAGACCGAGGGCGACCACTTCTTGACCTGTCATCTACACTAGAGTCTTCATTGTATCGTTTGATGGTACGATAAACGAATCTTTTGGTAATATTCAAATTTTTCAGTATGTTAAAAATTTGAATTGGCGCGTAACCGCAACAATGCAACGCAATAACTGCAACACGGTCTTCTTTAAGCGTCCACTCCATATTTAAAAATGAGTAAAATTCTAAAAGTTATACATTTTTATTTTCATGAACAATTCGAAATTCGAATTCAATAAACTTTTTTGTGGCCAGCATTCTAAAAGAAAAGTTTTTACTGTGTGACAATACTTATGACCTGACTAGGTAGATATACAATGTGTTTCGTCTCGTATAGCAAATATTTTAGGGGATTGTTTTGGGGTTTTTTATCGGTAAATTAATTAGTTCTAAATTTTATGACTAAACAATTATATAACAATCATAATACAGTTTTTATGCTTATTAAAGGTATGAAGGTGCCGTTCGGCAGCCATTTTAATTTTGTCGTCCCTTCCATCCGAGTCTCGGAATCGAGAGGGGTGAGGTGGGAGAAGGGGGAATGGAATATTTACCGATAAAAAACCCCAAAAACAACCCCTAAAATATTTGCTAAACGAGACGAAACTCATTGTATAATATACCGTATTCAAATTGGAAAAATATCTGAATTTTAGTAATCCTTTCAGGTTAAGAGTGTAGTGTGTGCGATTTAGTCTATGGTATGCATTTACAGCATATCTACGCTGTCTCCTCTGTCTATTTATAGTTGTCAAGATGACAATGTCACTGAATGATATACAGGGGTACATTCCAGAGTGATAAACTGATAAACGTAGACATTGACGAATGAGGCACCCACAAAAACTATATCCTAGGTAGACACCTTTTAAGAAGCCAACAGTGTCATATAAATTAAACTAGACCTAAAATGCAACTGGACACCGTTAAAATTGATGATAAATGAGAGAAATTAACTCACCGAACACTGGTTGACTCGTTTGCAGTGAACTTGGATAATGGACCCCAAGTGGCTGTGCTTATTTCTCCATTACGGTCTTTGAATGTTGCGTGCCCAGTCAACTCCATCTATGACCAAAACAACTATCTAATTAACATGCATTGTTCAATTGCTATAATAATATTATATTCTATTTATATTATTATGTATCATGTTACTTAAAGCGCACCACCTGTATTAAACGCCCTTGAATATAATCCGACGCTAAGGTTGTCTGTGAAAAATCGCCTCTTAGCGATAACGCTGCCTATTGTGCACTTTTTATCCGTGCAGGGGCGGAGCAAAAATACAGACCTCTGCGGCCGCGGTTGGCCTCTCGTAAAAGACGACAAAACAACCCATCCTAGCTACGTGTCTGTGTCTGTACCCTTACGGGACAGCAGCGTGTTCGCGATGCCACTGGCGTTGCAAACACCCATAGGCAAGAGTAACTGCTAAATTCTTATTGGGCCGTCAGCCTGTCTGCTATCCTACAGCAATAAAAGAAACAAACTTTTAATAAGTTGCTTTGTAAATATGCTTTGGTAGACAATAAAGAAAAATCTATCTATGTACATATCTTTGTAAAATTCAATGTCTTTGTACGTGCCATAAGTAGATCATTTAAAATTTTTTTTAATGCTGTAAGACAGCAGACAGGCCGACGCCCCGCTTAGAATTTAGCAGTTACCGTCGCCTATGGGTGTTTGCAACGCCAGTGGCATCGCGAAAACGCTGCTGTACCATAAGGGTACAGGAACTTGGGTCACTAATGCCGGAACACAAGGTTATTATGGCGGCATACTTAAGACCAAAGGTGGTTACCATCCAGACGGGCTTGAGGCCTTACCACGTAGCTAGGGTGCGTTGTTTTGTCGCCTTTTACGACAGGCCGACCCTGGCCACAGAGGTTAGTATTCTTTCTCCGCCCCTACACATATAAAATATAATAAAAATTCGTGACACCGGACTAGCAGAGGCAGCCATTGCAACACTCAGAAACAGAGCGTTCACATTCCATCAAATCATTGCTCCATAAGAAACTTAATTGTCATCATATAATATTTTTATTTTATTTTTATTTTTATTTATTTGGGAAACAAACAATTACAATACATCACAATATAAAGAAAACATAAAAATTAACAAATCAGTAAAGTTTCCACTTATAGGTAATACACCTAGCTGCATCATCCAATAGAATAATAGTGATGTCATAAAATTAAAATTACAAAATACATAAAAATAATTGAGAGATCTAAACATAATACTTAATACTTTAGTCATTTACATAATTCGAATATTTTCAATTTATAATTTATAATGTTAGAGCAAAAAATGTCTACACTGGTGTAGACTTAAATTTCCTAAAAAAAATTATTATTTGGAAGTAGTGGGCCATCGACCCTGAATTCAAGACTGCCTCCCTCTCTAGAACTTGCACACTGACATTCATTAGGTCTCTTGCCGTCTTCGGGTTTCCTACAAAGACTGCGACGTCAGGGAAATACCACACCAAAACGTGAAAGCAATCAGGACATTCCCCTTTATGCCTTAAACCTACCCCTTTATGAGAACGGAATAAGCCTTATACGTTCGCTTTTTGAAATCCCACAAAACGACAAACAATAAATTTGATTATTTAAAATATTTTTGAAGTGAAACTACTTTACGACAAAGCGACACCTAAAAGAGACAATCAAATAATAGGATTTTAGCCTGCGAGAGAATGAGATAGAATACAAGTATACAGTGTTTCCTATAATCTTCATCTCCTCTTTGTTCGGGCTTTCGTAGTTTTTATACACTAATATATAAAATGTTATATTTTACATTAATATACTAAAAAACAATTTTTGATCTTAGAAAAAAAAAACATTATAATTATCCTGATACTCCTGATATTTCTTCCTCAATCTCTCGACTACTTTTTGAAGTTTAACTTTTTTTTAATGACATTAACTCACCATGTATCCCTTAATCTCAGCATTGGGCTTCACCGGTGGTCCCCATTGTAAGTACATCATATCTGACGTGCAATTGGCGAGCACATTGCTGGGCTTTCCTGGTGTGCCGTCGAGGGTTGCAGCCTCCATCTCCTCGGACCAAGGCCCACACTTTCTTGTATATTCTGAACAAGCAGCAACCTGACGGTAGTTAAAGTTTATGTATATATTTTTTTACATTGCTGTAGGACAGCAGACAGGCTGACGGCCTACTTAGAATTTTATCTTATTTTATTGTGGGTTATTATATTTTATTAATCACATATGAAACTATTTTGTATTTAACCTTTATTTCTGTTCTTTTATGTATCTGTATTATTAATTTTTGTTCTCGGTTTTATGCTTTTTGAAAAACCTTAAAATATACAGAATACATACATGAATTCAGTTTTCACTAGAAAATAGTACATGTTTCATAATAATACGTTTAGATAAGTGGGGTTCTGCACTCCCCGAAGTAACCAGGTCCAAACGGAAGAACAGCGCTGGTAACTTCTACCAGCACATGCTCAGTTTAGGACCTCTTTAGGGCAATTTTCTGTATTTGTCTATTTTGTGTTATTTTTGTAAGTACTTGTATTTGTCTTAAATAAATGTATTTTCTTTCTTTCTTTCTCCTAGAATTTAGTAGTTACCGTCGCATATGGGTGTTTGCAACGCCAGTGGCATCGAGAACACGCTGCTATCCCATAGGGTACAGAAACTTGGGTCACTAATGCCGGAACACAACACAGAGTTATTATGGCGGCATACTTAAGACCAAAGGTGGTCGCCATCCAGACGGGCTTGGGCCCTACCACGTAGCTAGGGTGGGTTGTTTTATCGCCTTTTACGACAAGCCAACCCCGGCCGCAGAGGTCTGTATTCTTTCTGGGCCGCTGCACGGATATATAGTCAGTATGCTTATTTGTTAACGGTACTTCATTCAGATAATATCTCCTCGATTGTTGGCTACAAATTTCACGTTCGATTTAGTCTTGGGGTCCAAGCCAACCAACTAGTGGGTGTAGCTCATTATGCATCAGACAAGGCACTTGCAGAGGCTGACATCACAGTGGTAAGCGAATATAATGATAATAAACATACCACTACAGTACAGATTTTTTTAATGCTGTTGGACAGCAGACAGGCTGACAGCCCGCTCAGAACAACACAATGCCACCTAGTTGCAAAGTAAGCAGCAGAGTGCTTATGTTATGGGTAAAAGACAAGTATCCCTATTCGGACAGTAGCAAGTTCGCGGTGCCGCTAGAGTCGCAAACATCCGTAGGCGACTCTTACTGATTACTATTAAGTGGGTCATCAACCTGTCTGCTGTTCGTGAACAATAAAGAAAAATGACATACTTCTTATGATATATACTTTTTTGTAAATAATTATTATAAAATAAATATTTCAAGAATACCTTATAATAAATATTATACGATATTATACATGTTTATATCTGAACTTTCACTCAGTAATGAAATAAATATAGATCTCCTAAATTTTCCGAAGTGCCAAAGTTATTGCTCGATTTGCTTTTCAAATAAGAATAGGATCGACTTTGCGCCATGTTGTAACGTCATAGCATAGGTTTTCAACATTTATTTCACTAATTGTTATTTAAAATAAAATTAGCTACGTTACCTGTATTTATGACTTCAAGGTTTCTTTCCAAACCCTACTTTTCTAGTGACATTTGACAGATAGATGTCATTGTCGTTCCTATTCTTATTTGAATCGGCATTGTAGTTAATATTGATGCTACGTATTAGTTGAATTTTAAAAGTTTGAGTATTAAAAGAAATAACTTACCCGAAAAACATATGTGCTGTGTGACTCTAGGTTATAAAACATATAGGGCAAATTTCGACTATCTTGCTGGTGGTATGTGCTGAGCGTTGCATTAGTATTGTTTTTCTTTTTCGCTTCAAGTTGATAATAATTAATTAAGGGTGCTATGTCGGCTGGTGGAGGAGCCCAACCAATAGTCACTGACGTAGCTGAGAAACCATTTATTGATATATTTGGCACAAATATAGGCTCTTTATCTAAAGTCCTTCCGTATGCTGGACCAGAAATTATATTACCATATTTCGTTGAAACTTTTAACTTCAATTGATATTCAGTAGAATTCTTCAAACCGTTTAGAACGAATGAAGTGCTGTTTGCACCAATTCTGTCTGGGGTATAAAAGCTGTCATTTGACTTAACCTCTCTATAGCTCAACTCGTAGCTTTCTATCGGTGAGTTGTATGCTTTTACTGTCCAGTTTAAATATAACTGAGTTGCGTTCACTGCAATCACTTTGTCGATCTCTAGTTTTGGTGAAGTATAAACAAATATGTCAACTGACCCATACATTGAACTTGATTTGACAGTATCTTCCATCTCACACACGTATGTACCATTGTCCTCGTCAGCATTTTGTATTGAAAATGTATAGGTACTAATAACTTGTTTTGGATTTAAAGGTTTTGGTTGAACTTTAGCAATTTCATCACCTCTCTTATACCATTTCACGTCAACTGGTTTATAAGCTGAAAATAATTATGATATATATTTAATGCTAATAATATATTAGGTGTTGGAATTAATTTGTAGTTTTACGAGACGACGTAGGTAGGACAGCATTTCTTTGTCACCGACAGTAATGTATTCATCTTGAAACAGCTATCATTGAACGTCATAATTTGCTGTACATAACCACTATTTGAATACACAACAATAAATACAACAATACTTTATAATTTATTAAATATGTTAACATTTGTGCCAAATAGTATTTTTGCGGGGAGTTTTACTTCATTATTTTATTATGAAAAAATCTGCTGCTGACGCTCATCGTATTTTAGTGGAGGTGAACATGCTTTAGTTAATCAAACATGTTGGAAGTGGTTTGCACGTTTCAAAGCTGGTGATTTCGAGTTGGAAGACAAGGAGCTACCAGGCCAGCCGAAAAATTTGAAGATGTTGCGAGGCATTGCTCAATGAAGACTCATCTCAAACACTTTAAGAATTGTCTACATTTTATTCCAATAAAACTTCCTTGAAGGAAGTTGACTTATCAACGGTAGGAAAACGTCGCGTAGGCATAATCCAGAAAGAGGGTTGGGTCCCATATGAATTGAAACAAAGGGACATTGAGAGGCGTCTTGTGACATGTGAACTGCTGCTTTAACGGGAGGAAAGAAAAGGTTTTTTGCATCGAATTGACACTGGTGATGAAAAATGGATCCATTACGATAATCCGAAGCGTAGAAAGTCATGGGTTAAACCCAGCCAACCATCAACATCAGTGGAAAAGCAAAATATCCATGGGTCTAAGCTTCTGTTGTGTAAATACACAAACATTCTGATCCCACCAATTGGTGGGATCAGAGGGATGTGATTTATTATGAACCGCTGAAATCGAAGGAAACCATAACTGGGGATCGCCACCGACTGCAATTGATGCGATTGAGTCGTGCGATGGAAGAAAAACGACCGGAATACTCCGAAAGACACGCAGTCATTTTGCTGAACGACAATGCTCGTGCGCACGTCGCAAAACCTGTACAACGTATACCTAAAAACACTTAAATGGGAAGTCCTACCGCACCCGCCGTATTCTCCAGATATCGCTCTTTCAGATTACCATTTGTTCCGTTCGATGGCTCATAGTCTGTCTGAGCAGAAGTTCACTTCTTATGAAGTGTCAAAAATGGTTCGATTCATGGATTGGATCAAAAGACGAGGCATTCTTCCGACACGGTATTCGTACCCTGCTAGAAAGATGGTCAAAAGTGGTAGAAAGCGATGGGCAATACTTTCATTAGTGTATTTTTTTATTTTCCATTAACAATACTAGGAATAATTATACGAATTAATTCCAAAACCTAATATAAATAATTTACGCTTACAATGGGAAAAAGAATTAATATTATAATAATATTACATATACACTGCCTGCCACTTGAATAAGGAATCACATTTTTTTAACTTTAATTAAGTATATCTCCTAAACTAAAGTTCAGAATAAAATAATTTTTTGCACAACCAAATTTCAAGGTGTTGGCTTTAGTTTCCTGAAGAAATAAAAAATATAAATATTTTGTTATACTAAAATTATGCCTTTATTTAAAGACATGTATTTCTGTGGTACTTTTTCGTGTGTCACTTGACTAAGGAATATTTTAAAACTACGCAAACTGTAATTTATTTTTAAATTTTAGGTTATAAAAATGAAAGTTATTATCTTCTAGCATTCAATTAGTAATGAGTACTGCCACCGTTTTTAGAAATAACCTCAAAAATGCGATTTGGCATCGACTTGTATAATGACTCTAAGTAATTTAGCAAAATTGAACTCCATGCTTCCGTTATTGCATCCTCTAAGGATTCTATCGTCTCAAATTGTTTTCATACTTCATAAACTTTTCTTGCAAACCAACCCCAGACATTTTCCATTGGATTCAGGTCTGGTGAATATGGGGGCCAATCCAAAAGTTGAACACCTTGTTGATTAATCCATTGTTTTACTGCTCTGGCGGTATGAATCGGAGTGTTGTCGTGTTGGTACGTCCAAGGTATGGGTCCAAAGAAATCATTAAACTTTGGAAATGCTTCCTCCAAAATGTTTTTGTAAGTCGTTGCAGTCATTTTGTGGGATACAAAAACCAATTCTATGGTATCATAATACGAAATGGCACCCCATACCATTATTCCGCCCTCTCGGCTGTGTCTGCGGCTCAAAAATGATTCCTCCTTATTTTGGTCATGGAAGTAATAGTTATACTCGGCGGGACCATCAATATTAAACTTTTTTCATCGGAAAATACAACTTTAAACCATTTGTCGGACCATGTCATTGTATTTTTGGCAAACTGTAGACGTTGTGATTTGCGTTTTTCATTAAGTGGTGGTTTTTTTTGCAGTTTTTGTCGGAGTATGTATGGACACGACTTTAAAATACGGTGCACTGTTCTTAGACTGGCACTGACTCCACTTTTTTCACGTATTTTTAATACCGACATAGCAGAATTTGATGCAATTCTAAGAGTTTTTCGTCTTTCTTTTGGAGTTGTTGCCATTTTCTTCCGCCCTTTCATGTTTTTTCCATACCTTTCCACGTTATTTAAATAATTGTACACAATTGTCTTTCTTCTATTAATGTTTTTGGCTATTTGGACCGGATTCTGACCCTGAGATTTCAAAATCAGAATTTTTTCTTTTTCAGAGTTATTAAGAGCCTTAGCACGTCCCATTTTAAATAAAAACTATTTAAAAACTATCAAATTAAAAATTCTCTAGCCGTTTATATTGAAAGAAATTCAAATCATAGCCTTTCTGATTAATATTAAAAGAATTCCTTATTCAAGTGACACACGAAATAGTACCACAGAAATACATGTCTTTAAATAAATGCATAATTTTAGTATAATAAAAATATGTATATTTTTTATTTCTTCAGGAAACTAAAGCCAACACCTTGAAATTTGGTTATGCAAAAAAAATTTTTTTTCTGAACTTTAGTTTAGGAGATATACTTAGTTAAAGTAAAAAAAAAAGTGATTCCTTATTCAAGTGGCAGGCAGTGTATATTACACTGGTAGTGATATCTGTTACTTTAGTAAATTTACGAATATTGATAGGAAATTAATATTATCTAATTTATTTAGGGGCTCATGTCAAATACATGATGTCATGCCTATTTATCCCTAATTAGATCTCTAATCAAGATTAGATTCCTTAATTAATCCCAAGGGATTTAATCATACATATGTATATATTAAAATTTTATTATTGGAAATATAAACAGTGAAAGCAGAGAGCGACCTTGAGAGAATGCTCTGGAAAACACCTACTTCTGACCGAGTTGACCCCCAGAGACTGTACAAGTTGTTTCCTATTGTTCTTCCTTCAGACACATTCCATTAAGAAATTTTATTATATACCTTCGATTTTTCCAGTTGGCAGTGTTCATGTCTGTGACATTGGAGATAAATTGCAGGAGTGTCGGCTCCGTTGGTACGGCCACGTTTTACGGCAACCGGATGCTTACGTGGGAAACAAATGTCTGGCCATTCCACCTCCGCCGCGCCCCGGCAGGAGGGGTAGACCCAAAAAGTGCTCGCTTGACGTCGTAAAGGGTGATATGCGTGTCAATGGGCTCACTACCAGGGATGCTGAAGACCGTGCGAAGTGGAATAGGAAAAGTCGGAAAGCGGACCCCGGGCACCGAAACGGAAGTTTAGGTTGCAACCGGGATACAACGCTTAGATGATGATTTTTCCAGTTTGCACAAGATATAAACTATATCAATATCCTATATCTTTAAACGAGCAATTCTTGTATATATATACTTATATAATTGGAATCTCGGAATCGGCTCCAACAATTTTCATGAAATTTAGTATACGGGGGGTTTCGGGGGCGATAAATCGATCTAGCTAGGAATCATTTCTAGAAAATGTCATTTTATTCGCTTTTTTTATTGGAAGAAAAATAACAAAAATGTTACTCTTGCTGACATCTATCGGCGAATAATAATACTATTTTTTTAAATTGCTTTAACGACACAAAACTAAATCTATTCCAGCAGATGGCGTTGTTAAGTAACATGAAGTCAATGAGTGTTTGCTTTGAGGTTAGACTAAGAAAATCAATTGTTAATTTCCAAAAAACACAATTTATAAAAAAAATACCGAGCAATGCTCGGTCATCCGGATATTTATATTAATATATACAAACTTACCTTCAAAAATACATTCCAAAGTAACATTTGATGATACATTTAGATGAATAGGGCCCTGGGTAATATTCACAAATTTTCCTTCAAAAGTTAGATTTAATAATATAACTTTTGTTTTTTCCTCATCATCTAATATGGCTATACATAAGTAATCGCCTGAATCATCAGATGTCACATTATGAATATGAAGGGATGAAGTCTTGAATTTCCTTTTATTGCCATCGGAATCTTTCTCAGGAAGATCCCCCTCTGTGATAGTTTCATTTATCCTATTAAGAAATAGTTTTTTTTTATTATTATTAGGAAAATGTACAACTTTAAATTCATTAGAAGGTTTTCATTCACTTCGACTGCACACACAGCATGCCCTCTTGAAATCTAGCCTTAGAGCTAGTATGCTATTAAGTTAGTATGATGAATAAGTTTTGTGGGGTCTAAATTTACTCCTTTATTCCCTCAGTATATTGACTATTTCAATTTATCTCACTTTGTAACAAAATTCCTATATACATATGTATACTCACAATAAACTATATCTTGGTTCTTTGACCTATTTGTATTAACAAAATATTCGTTTTTATTACAAGAGTATGAAAGTTCGCAGAAATTTAAAAAAATATTAATATATTTCTGCTCTAAGTAAGGGTTGGTGCATTTATTGAAAATTACATTGAAAATTGTGTAACTTGAGTAATTTTATTCTATAAAAAAAACTGAAAAGCAAAAAATAATAAACCTTTTTTTATTAACCTTAATAACTAAGTTCTTAAATTATGTAAGTATACCTAAGCAATTTCGAGTCGGCGACAGTGCCCTCACGTGTGTGCCCGTTCGGGTTGCTGTATCGCTGAAATTAACTTCGTAAACGCTCGGCATTTTCCGGGGAAGGGGCATCTCACGCTGCGCCGCCGCCGCCCATCACGCTTTACGTAATTAATTAATTTGCTTGTTTGGCGCCAACTCAAAATTACTTAGGTATATTTACATTAGTTTAAGAACTAGTTATTAAGGTTAATAAAAAGAAGGTTTATTATTTTTTGCTTTTTAGTTTTTTCGGCGGTTCATTTTTAATTTGTTAAATGATTTTTATTTTTTAAATTTTTGTGGCTATAATCTACTATAGTACTCGCCAATCTTTATGGCCGCTCTGAATGTAGCCGTCGCTACGAACTTGCGCATGGTACAGTCGGGTGGACTTTTCATAATCAAGATTTTTTTGTAATTATTGAAAATTAAAATTATAAAATTAAAATCTTCAGTTACGTTGTTAGATTAGCTATATTATATTGTTTAATTACTTATTCAATCAAATTCGATTAATGTAAATTCAGTTAGGTGAAGGGACTTCTAAATAAAAAAGAATACATTGGTTACGACTTAACAATATTTATTTTTTATATTTATTTATAATGGGGCTACACCTTTCATAAAAACATCTTCCCTACTCGTAGAAGGTTTCTCATCTGAAGAACTTTCTTCGTCACTTTCTTCACTTATTTCGGAATCTCCATCTTCTTCCTCCGATTCATTTTCACTCACGTATATGATAAATTGATCGATTAAGTCATCATTCACAACATCGCTCCTTTTATATTCCTCCTCAATGCATATAACTTTGTCACATAGCGCAGTCCATTCATGTTCACCTATTGCAATGACCTTCTCCTCCATAAGTTTCATGACATTATTAATATTCCCGGTAACATTTTTTTTAATTAAAAAATTAAAATTTAACTAGCTACGTAGCTTTTTTTTGCTGCCCAAGCCATTTCTATTGGGTTAAGATCGGGATGGTAAGGTGGAAGGCGCAAAGGCGTTTGGCGACGTAAAACATTATAACTACCGCGAGGCATGATCAATAAAAATGGTATACTACGGACGCGGAGCAGGAAGAATTTCGTACAATGACCTCTTTACCTACTGACAGTGGTCACAAACATTTTTGTATTAAGTGCGGTTTACATAAAATGTTTGAAGGAGAAAAAAATTTACTAAATTATTAAATAAATTATTGTTATTATAATAAATTATTTATTTAGATTTTATATTACAATAGTTATAAAAACCGAATTACAATTACTACGAGGCATGCCTTTTAATTAAGTTTTGTCGCTTGAAGAAAAAAACACAACTAAAACCTTATAGTACTTTTTATTGTTTTCCAAAGTATTCACCACGTAGCTTAATACACTTTTCCATTCGATCAAACCAGTTATTATAACATTTATTCCTCTCTAAAGTCGTTGTTCAAAATTGCTTTACAATCCCAGAGGACGGCGGTCATTGCTCTGTGCGAGCGAGGACTCATTATATTTACGCGGGAGTGACAGAGATAGGTAATAACAGGTCATTGTACGAAATTCTTCCTGCTCCGCGTCCGTAGTATAACTATAACAGTACAAAAAACAACAAGAAACAATAACAACAAGAAGCAATAAGGATAGCAACGAGAAACAAATAACAAAGAAGTAATAACAATATGAAACTATTCTGAACGCGACGATACTGTCAGAGCTCAGCGAGTATGTAATTCGTGTACGAACGTAGCACTCACAAACGCGCGGGAGTCGAGGACGCTTGCGGGTGGAAGAAAGCGCGCGCGGGCGTGCCCTGCCTCCACGCCCCGCGTACATCCCGCTGATACCTGATTTTGTGTTCTACGCAGCGTAATGCGGCTAGGTTCGGAACGACCATAAAGTTTAGCGAGTACGATAATTACTACACGCTAAAATAAACCAATTCTGTCCAAAGTTATGCGTGGTCATACATAAAAAAAATTAATATATACGCCTTTTTTCTCTTCCGTTTTTTTCGTCGTTTAAAAATACATAGACTAAATTCTATGTAAATATCTATAATAGAATTTATTACTTAAATTCTGCTTATGTGGTCCGATAAGTACTTAGCCTACAAATGGAAAACAAACATTTTGGAAAAGAGGCGATTTATTTCTCAACATAATCTCCTTTGAGTTCGATACACTTGACCCAGCGATGATCCAACTTTTTTAACCCGTCTAAAAAATACATTTTCTGAAGGTCTGCAAAGTAGGCTTCTGTGGCGGTGATAACCTCTTCATTCGACTCAAATTTCTGCCCGGCGAGTGACTTTCAAATTTGGAAATAAAAAGAAGTCGCACGGGGCCAAATCCGGAAAATACGGTGGATGCGGCAGCAGTTCGTAGCTTAATTTCACCAATTTGGTCATGTGAGCTAGTGCGTTGTCATGATAGAAGATCACTTTTTTCTTCGCCAAATGCGGCCGTATTTTCTGCAGTTTAGCGTCGAATTGGCCAAAAACTCGGCATAGCCTGTGACCGTTTTGCCCTTCTCCAGGCAGTCGATGTAGATCACATCTTTTGAATCCCAGAAAAAGGTAGCCATCACCTTTCCGGCCGATAGGACAGTCTTCACCTTCTTCGAAGCACGTTCGCCGGGTGAAGTCCACTATTTCGACTGTTCCTTGGTCTCCTGTGTGTACCAGTGTATCCATGTTTCGTTGACGGTCACGAAATGACGCAGAAACTTCTTCGGATTGCGCTTAAACATCGTCAAACACTGCTATGAAGTGGTCTCACATGAGATGCCTACTGTCTCATCTATCTCGCGCACCTTCAATCGGCGGTCTACCAATACGAGATCATGCATTTTTGTCACGTTATCCTCCGTGGTAGCCATTTTCGGGGCACTTGGGCGTGGCTCATCAAAAACTGACGTGCGACCACGTTGAAACTGGTTAAACCAATGTTTGACAGTCGAAGACAGATCGAAGGAGAAGAGTCACCGTACACAGCATCCAAGGTCTTCAATTTCGCTGCGCGATTTCCCTTCCAGAAACAAGAATCGAATCACCACCAATATTGTTCTTTTCCATTTTTCTCAAATCCGCGCACTAGCTCGCTTCCACACTTCAAAACAAAACTACGCATTCCATTCAACTGAAATTTTTACAGTAGCTGTCTATAAGTGTTCGGGAGGGACATCGGTGAGCACGGCCGCCATTGGCGTGCTCGAATAAAAATGCCTCTCAGTTAACCTTATGTATAATTTATTACTTGAGGCATAACACAATGTACACATTAACACGATAACACGTATCAAATCAAACTAGTATTAACATTAATGAGTCACACATTATAGTCTAGTTTTATAAACTTAGGCAAACATTGAAGTTAGAAAATACATGCTGCGAGTAAAGTTTTCTCTGTGTGTAAGAATAATGGCGGGATCGGAGCACACTAGTGAGGGGGAACATTTCACTTCAAAACTAGTGATGTTCCGAAACCGGTTTATGTGCGGTCCATAGACGCCACATGTCTATATATAGTGGTGCTATCGGGCGGTGAGGCTAAGTACTTATCGGACCACCCTGGTATGTCGATGATTGGGGAGTCTACAAGCTGCATTCAAAAATTTATGAAACAAGAGACTAAAATAGTAAAAGCATAAATTACCTTCCACCAAATGTAATATTTTTCTCTTGAAACAACCACTCAATATCTGCTGTTTCTGGTGACACTGTGCAATTGAGCACTGCGTCTTTGCCAACCTCTCCAATTGCTTCAGATTTGTCACTTATATGTAGCTTTTGTGCTGCAACAATCAGTAAAGGTTAACAGCTTGAATTTTACATATTCCACATATACTGTGGTAGTTGGTATGGCTCCAAGTTCGTCTGGATGGCAATCATCCGTGGTTTTTAAATATGCCGCTATAATAACCATACGATGCGTTCCCGCATAAGTGACCAGGTTCCAGTAGTACTATGCGGTTTGCACCATGTTAGCTATGGCCCTAACATTGCAAATACTTATAGGTGACGATAACTTTTAAAAACAAATTGAAACAAATGTTAATTGAGAAGTCGTATTATAACTTAGATGAATATCTGAAGGACAAGTTTCTAAATCCATGGCACTTCGATTAATACAAATAAAAAATATATGAAAAAAATTCGTTTAAATTTTTTCATACAAAACGGCAATTTCATAGGTAAAGACCTAACATATCGCATGCTTAATCATAAACTGACCTAACTAAAAAAACCTGTTTTTTGGGAAATCGCAAAAAACGTTTTGTCATTTACTACTTATCCCATAATATATTGACTTATAACTAAATAGCGGTAACTCAGTGTGGGAAAGAGATATCGAAATAAATCTTAGTTTGGCCGACAGAGGGCGTCGATACAATGCTGCCCGTTATATTATCTCACTTTAGACCTAAATCGTAATCGGTCAGTTTATGATTAAGCATGCGATATATATTATACCTCTCATCAAAAAAATCTAAACACAAGGGCAAGTATTATTCAGGCAGCATTTAAATGAAAAGGAGAATTGATATCATTAAAAATATGCTAATAAATAGCAGACAGTTTAGTCTACATAATCAGGTACCAGAATTCTAAATTGGAATTTAAATTTTCGAATTTTTATGCAATAAATGAATTTAGATTGTTTTCAATGTGTATTCTGTCAAAATTTTTGCACTTAATCACATTTTTTTTTGCATAAATTATCATTTTTTTTTTAACTGACCTTTAAGCTGAGCGTGATTGTTAACTAAGCTCTGTGACATCCTACCAAATAGATCTTTTCCTAAACAAATATGGGTACCTCGCCCATAGAAGCCACCCAAGTTGTGGCATTGTTGGATGTAGGACATAGTCAGTGTGTTGTGGCTGCACGATTGCATCTATCAAGCCTCTCTGTTGTCAAGAGAGTATCAGCGTTATCAGAAGACTGGTATGTTTACTCGCCATCTAGGATCTGGTAGATATCGAGTCACATCTGAGCAAGATGACCGGTATATTGTGTCAGTTTCTCTAGGAAATCGTCACTTTAACTCTATCCAACTGCAGCAGTGGCTCCGTGAGGTTCGTGGATTGACTGTAAGCGATTCTACTGTAAGAAGATTGGCAGAGTGTGGCATGAAACCTCATAAATCAGCTAATGGCCCAAAATTGACGGTTGACCCCCGAAGAGCGCGCCTCCACTTTGCACTTGAGCATTTAAATTGGTCAAGATCCTGCTGTATGGTAATAACGGAAGAAAGGTGTATCAAAGAGAGAGAGAGCATTCTGCACAGTGCTGCATTAAAGAAAGATTCAATCACGTGGCGGTTCATGGACAGTTTGGGGGCCTCCCCATTGGTGCTTATACCTATAAGCACCAATAGAAAAACTGAACTTGCATTTGTCTTGACCTCGGTCACCATCATTAAATGGTTCACGTTACATCGAAGAAGAGTGTCTGAAGCCTCATGCGGTACGACCCTGTACCATATGCACATTTTATTGGCAGACTTCATTTTTATGCAGAACAATGCCAGGGCTCATACTGCAGGCATTGTAAATGAATACCTGA
Source organism: Malacosoma neustria (assembly GCA_963693495.1). NCBI lineage: Eukaryota > Metazoa > Arthropoda > Insecta > Lepidoptera > Lasiocampidae > Malacosoma > Malacosoma neustria. The sequence continues at coordinate 8,648,724 of OY856395.1, read as the reverse complement.
GCTAAGTTGGTATTGCAGGTATGGGCTGTTCAGCAAGAAGCCCGAATATGAATCCCATAGAACACCCATGGAATGAGTTGAAGAGACCAGTCAGAGCGAGAGATCCTGCTCCGAAGATGCTTGGAGAGCTCACAACAGCTATACAAGACGAGTGGGATAACATCCCACAACACAAATTTGTGACGCCTATCCTTCCATGAACAACAGCATGGAAGCAGTGATAAGAGCCTGGGAAGCAAACATGAGATACTAAATAAACTTTTTTTTAACATTTTTCTGTTTTAAATCTTTGTTTCTAACACTTAACAATTTCTTTTTAAAGGGTAAAAGTTAAAAACATACCTGTTGATCAAAACACAATAGCTAAAGAATTTTAATTTGAAACATTCATATTCATTAAATAATACCATATAATATGCATAATTATCTGGCATTATTTATTATATTTTCTGTTAAATGTAAAAAAAAATTAATCTCATTCAAATCCAAACCTCATGGGTGTTTCGATTTTTTTATGAGTAGTGTATATTAGTTATCGAGTACCCATTACACAGTGCTATGCTACTTACTTTGGGACAACATGATGCCGTGTGAATTGTCCCAGTACATTTACTTATTTAAAACCTCTTCAAATCTTCAGAAAATGTATAAATATAATTATAAGGTACCTATCATTATATCATATTAAAAGGTACATTTAATAGACATATCATTGCAGTAGGTATAACATTATGAGGAAACTATAACATCAAAATGACACATCCACTGTGAATGCTTCATATGACAGTTCTATGTTGTCTAGTTCTAAGTTGCACTTACTGTACAGCCAAACATTTACAATTGCATTATGTAATCTGTGCTAATGTTATAAATGTGAAAGTAACTCTGTCCATCCTTTACATTTTCACACCTAAACTGCTGAACTAATTTAAGCTAATTTTTGTCCTGAAAATGAAACTTGAAGGGATAAAATAGGGGTAAATAAAATATAAATAAACAAAGCCTTCAATCAAAGCCCCTGTTACAATATTAGAAGTAATGTGTTCAAACGTGGTTCAAACAGTATTAATACTATTAAATCTCCTACATTGGATGAGAATTTTGTCCACTACAAAATGTCTTTTTGAAGTGAAAATTTCTTTAGTGGGTCCACCCACTAAAGAAATTCTTGCTGTGAGGTTTAATAAATACTGAACTGTCCTCTTTTTTTTAGCCTTGTGAATGTTATCTTATCCCCTACCAGATTTTGTATATAGTATTTTAGGATGTATGGTAAGTTTCCTCATATCTTATTGCTCAGTTGTGGATTTTCTTTGAGTGTTAGAATTCTAAGTACCTTGTTTAGCCTGGTGTTAGTAACAAACCATGGAGCATCCACTATTATACAGAGAACTTTTGATTGAAATGTTTGGATTATTTCAATGTTAGAAATTGCGGAAGTTCTCGACAATTCTAGTCCATAGGTCCATATTGGTTTCAAAATAAATTTATAGATTAATAATTTATTTTCCAGTGAGTTTCGATTTATGTTTCATTAGCCAATAGAAATTGCGTAGTTGCAGACCTAAATCTATCCGTTTGATTAGTATATGTATCTTCCATGTCAGTCGCCTATCCAAGTAGTCACTTGGCGGTATTTGAGTTTCATTTAATGTTACAGGTGGACACTCTGTCTGTTTATAAGTGAAGGTGACATGTATTGACTTGCTTTCGTTTGCTTTAATGCACCACTTTTGTAACCACTCGGAGATATTATCTAGGCTATTTTAAAGTTTGTGTGATGCAATTATTGGATATTAGTCTGCTGCTAAAACTGCCGTATCATTGGCAAATGTTCCAGTTGCAACTTCACTAGAGACTGTATATATGAGATACAATGTGGGAGTCAGAACACTGCCCCTGCGGGACCCTAGCTCTTATTTTGTATAAACTGGTATGTGATTCACCTTGCTTGACCCAGAAACATCTGTCATATAGGTGACAGATGTATGAACAAGAAGTAATCTATTGGCATAGTCTTCTTTTTTTTAACAGTAGACCTTCATCATATATGGTCAAAAGCTTGTGATATGTCAAGAAACACTGCGGAACAGTATTGATTTTGCTCGAACAATTTATAGATTGTAATCACAATCCTATGAACCTTTTCAACGGTGCTGTGCTTCTGCCTAAACCCGAATTGGTGGTCTGGTATTAACTTTGATTCCAAGATAATTGGTGTCAACTGTTTCAGGAACAAAATTTCGATCATTATAGACCACAGGCGGGAGACTAATTGGGCGGTAAGATTTGGCATCTATCTCAACTGGTTTACCAGGTTTTAGTATCATAATTATTGTAGCAACTTTCCACGGAGATGACATGAAGAACTGTGTGAGATAGCTAAGTAATAAAGTAATAGCCCAGAGAAGGGATCTCTGGGTAGTTCTTTTAAGATCTTAGGAGTTATAGGGTGGTATCCTGGTGCTTTATGAATGATTATATCGCCTATTATTTTCTTAACTTCTTTACAGGTGATTTTTTTAATTGCTGCATCTAATTAGTGGATTTGACTCAATAGTTTGTGAATTTCATTGTTCTGAGAGATTCCAGTACTATTATATGGTCTAAATACTGTACTCAGATGTTCTGCAAATGTCAGTGCTTTACTCGCATCATTGGCAGCTCACAAACCATCTGCCTTATGTAGGGATGGCTGTTGTAGATAGATAGTCATTTGATACTCTGTAATACTATTCAACTATTTAACTACTAGATCCATATATGTTGGATTGTTATATGAAAAATAGGTCTGGTAGGATTAAATATATCATACAAAGTAATAGAGGTATTAACAAATTCTTTAGATAGTTTATTAAATATGAAAACAGCTAATATACTCTATCGCTGATACCCACGATTTTGTCCACATTGCTTTCATCATAAGGCAGAACTTAGAAGAGACTTCCTCTCTCCTATGCATACACACTACATCGCTTTCCCCACTTCTCCGCAGCAAATAACCACATCATTGAACACATAGTACTTCTAAAATTCATTGTATCTTAAACCTTTAATAACTTTTAAGTGAATATATCTCAAATCCTTATCTAAAAAAAAGTTTTTAGATAAGGGTCTAAGAAATATAACTTAGAAAATTTAATTCAAAACTATCCAGTAGTTTTGCCCTGATGCACACACTACTGCAGACCTCTATCATTTTATTTACATAGAAGATATTAATAACAACAATATATTAATTTAATGAACTTAGTATTGATAAAGTTGGTCCAATATAAAAAATCAATCAATAATCACAAAATAATTATAGCCATTTGCAACTTTGTTTCACTGATATTCATATGAGTAAGTATAGAAATATTTTATATTGCCACTGAATGAGGTTTGTTATGAATTATAAAAAAAAGTAAACCATTGTTAACAGACAATACATTTTAAAACTAAAAAATAGTCCATCACAAGTTCTCATAGCACAATAGGTTGTTATTAGGAAACTTGATACAGAATTATCTCCTTGTTTACATATACGTATAATAAATGGCCTTTCATAATACACCCATATGATCATTGACATTATGTTATTTTTATCAGTTTCCAATGTAATGCAATAAAAGTAGGTAAATTAAGATAGTATCAATGTAACTTGATGTATGTGACTTGCAACCGATTGGGAATGTGTTCTTTATTTTCATCCTTTGACCGCAAAATTTGAGGAAATAGACCAATTGAAAAAATGCGCGTATACAGGGGAGCTATCCAAAAACAGCTTGTTCTGTTTTTATGTATACACCCGGCGCCAACGTTTATCATCATATGGCAGATATTCATAATCATATTTCACATTAGAATATTTATAATTATTTATTACTCACCCAAAACTGAATATGATAGACCGACACACATAAAACACAGTGCAAACGCCGAGAGCCAATTTCCGTCTCGAGGTCCCATTGTCATGGCGGAAGCACCAGCTTTTTACGCACAGTAAATGCAATACAGCAATGTTAGACACATATCACGATATTTAGACCATCTTCTATTCACTTGTAGTATGATAGCACTGATTATTTCTATATTTAACACTTAAAATTACAAAGCGGCTGACACCCAACGCCGAAAAACAATCGTACTAATAAATGTTACCATGTTTATGAAAAATATTGTGATATTCCAAAAGTAAAGAGATACTTCTGTCATAATTATCCAGTTCCAATTGGGAAATTTAAATAATAAAAATTTTGGTAGCGCGTAGACAATTTAAAATAAAGCTTGAAAATGTGATTAAAGAAGTTTTAATCTAGTTTCCTTGCGATATCTATTACGGCTTAAGTAAATATATCTTTGTTTTTTGTTCGGTAATATTCCAAGGAGGATTAATAAGAAATCAGTCCCCAATATTTTTTCAGTCTTTGCCCGTGATTTAGGCTCGGAGTTTTTACGTTGTATATTATTTTTAGTTACCCACAAAGTAAATATCATAAACTATATAAATCTCAGGATTATCTTTGCCTTTTAGTACTATTTTTTACGTGACCATCGTTCCAGTTTAGAAAAATAGGGGAAATTTTTATCTGAACATTATATATGACTTAGTAGAAGTTTAGTTAGGTTAATGCTTTATGCAAAATACAAGTCCTTGTTTTATTGTGTTATAGTAATAATGTTATATTTGCCTAACCATGAAATTTTATAGCAACATTTACATTTTATTTTAGATGTCAGATTCAAGAACCAAAAGGACTTGTTGGCTATAATATAAAGTCACTCAGGACTAAATAAAAAAAAATGACTTGACGCATGACAGATGGAGGGGCCTTGCTCGATGGCATCCTGATTGAAACAATTTATGAATCAAATGATTTGCTAACAAGATTTAATTCCGTTTTTGGCCGACAACACAGTGAAAAATGTGGTTTATGAGTTTAATTTAAGTTAAACACTTACGTTTCTAACGTGCTTTATGTGGTTTGAAGATGTATATCCATTACACGTTAGGAGCCATTTTTATTGTATTTATTTTGTGCGTTCATTGTGATAATGCTGCTAACGACAACGAAATCCAGGAAATATACGGTGAGTTAGCTTGTATTAATTATTATAGTGTATTAATTCTGGTCGCATATTTTGTTTTATTCTAGCAATTTTAAGACTCGGGGATCTGCGAAAGACCGCCCACGGATTCCATTACGAGCTGCGTCTAAGGCTTTTTTTTTGCACTTGTCGATATATTAATATAAAGACGATCTTAAAATCATATGGTCAATTCACAAACTATCGTTTTCACGATAATGTGTTATCTGACCAGTTTAATGTTTTACTATTAAATTTTAATTGAAATATGAGCTATAAATTTGCTGTATATGGTTAATGTCTAGGAACTGCTAAATTTATAGTTCCGATAGTCATTGTTACTCACTGATGTATTTATTTACTATGTAAATATTATGAACTATTCACCAACTCCTTGATATGAACACTTAGCACATCAGTCATTGTATTTTTAAACACAAAGGGGACTCCGAATACTTTGTTCTCTAAAATTCAGTGTTGTCGCTGCTGTCCCATAAAGGTACAGGAACTTGGGTCGCTAATGCCGGAACACAACACAAAGTTATTATGGCAGCATACTAAGACCATAGGTGGTCGCCATCTAGACGGGCTTGGGGCCCTACCACATAGGGTGGATTGTTTTGTCGCCTTTTACGACAGGCCGACCCTGGCCGCAGAGGTCAGTATTCTCTCTCCGCCCCTGCACAGATAAATGTATTATGGTCTCATAAAAAAAAAATTATAAACATAAGACATAAAAATAAAGTAACTAACATGACACATATAAATATGGATTTGTATGTAGGCCCAAGTTTTGCTCTGTTAACATGCTTAGCACCTAAAATATTTGTAAAATTTAATGAACACTACCAATGACACTTGGAAGTTATAGGATAAATATTTGGTGGAGGCAATTAACCTTACAAGTAACAATAATGAGCTTCCTGAGCTAATTATTATATGGTGGGAGATAAGTGCATTTAAGAATTACTTCTAAAACTACAAATACACATCTTTCTAAATGTTAACTGTTCTAATGTTAATATTTAACCTCTTAACTAACAGTTTTTTTTTTGAGAAAAGGGGTAAAAAAATTGTAACCTTTTGAATTTTTATTTGACAATTGTTAATCAGTTAATTTTATAATTTAATTAAATAATTTATAATTTAATTTATTGTAATTATAATTAATTAATTACAATAAATTTACTCAATGAGTACTTTTAGTATGGTATATTTTGAAATATTCAATACATAATCCTGTATTGAATAATTCAATACATAAGGTGATGTATCACCTCCTAGATTTAGAAATAAATATATCAGAGGAAGTGAAAAAATAGTTGTACATAGTAGACTACTATGGTATGGCCATATATTATGTAGGGAAGAATGACATGTGACAAGGAAAATACTAGTAATGAAAATGTACAGATATAAAAGGAGGGGTAGACCAAAGAAAAGATTGATGGTTTGCTTAAAAGATGTTATAGCGATTAAGGTTGTGAATGTTGAGAAGATGGTTAACAAAGGGAGTGGTTATCACACTCGCAAGCAGGAAGAAGACTTTTATTTGACATCTCTAACCTCCTAAGGAAAAACTGTATGGTGCTCTTTGGTTGTCGTCTGTTAGCTAACATGAATAATATCATTCCATTTATCATTCCAAGAGTCCATTTAGGGCTCTTAGAAAGCTATGAGGTGATTCTATTCCTTTATTTCAATGTAATTAGCCAATATTTAGCTCAATTGATTGAATAATTGTAGTATTTTGTATATGTGTTAGTTTAATGGTATATGTTGAGTTTTTTTTTCTTTTATTATTGAGTTACAGCAGACAGGCTGATTATTTTATTTGGAGTGTAGTGATGAAGATGGAAGTCTAATATTAACAGTGGTATTCAACAACGTCCTGGCGCATGGAGCAGATCCCAAACAAATGGGGTGAATCTCACATTATGCTTATCCATAAGAAAGGTGTTAAAGATGAGACTGAGCGTAACTATCAGCCAATAAGCCTCATGTCAAAGGTATATAAGGTATTCGCCAAGGTCATACTGGAGAGAATATCGAAAACGAATTAAATAGAAAACACAGTTTTTAGTCTTTTGATTGTTATTTTTTTATTGAATCATAAAGTACATAGGATAGGGTTATTTATGGAATAACACATCAGGTAAATGGCCTCTATTGTAGGAGTGGGTGATATAAATCGTATCATCATCATCATCATTTCAGCCGGAAGACGCCCACTGCTGGACAAAGGCCTCCCCCAAAGATCTCCACGATGATCGGTCCTGCGCTGCCCTCATCCAACCTATCCCGGCGATCTTGACTAGATCATCGGTCCATCTTGTGGGGGGCCTACCAACACTGCGTCTTCCGGTACGCGGTCGCCATTCGAGGACTTTTCTGCCCCAACGGCCATCAGTCCTTCGAGCTATGTGCCCAGCCCACTGCCACTTCAGTTTTGCAATCATCCTGGCTATGTCGGTTACTTTGGTTCTCCTGCGAATCTCCTCATTTCTGATTCGATCTCGCAGGGAAACTCCGAGCATAGCCCTCTCCATTGCTCTCTGAGCGACCATGAGCTTTCTCATAAGGCCCATAGTTAGCGACCACGTCTGCGTTCCGTATGTCATCACTGGCAACACACATTGGTTAAAAAAAAAAAAAAAAAAAAAAATAAAATAAAAAATAAATCGTATATAGATTCAATATCTATATATCGCAGCAATATCCTTGAATCCGATATCGCCCTGCACGGAAACTATATATCGATATCAGCCGATACCGATATTGCTTTACGTAACGCGCATCGTACCGATTCGTGAATATTCGTGATTAGAGTGATCAGCAATATTTGTTTGGTTCCTATCGAATTGGCCAGAGTGGGTGAACGCACAATAGGGAACACGTGATGAATGAAACAGAAACAGGCATTATCCATACAATTGTAAAACTTATATTTAAGTACATATGTCTGAAAATTATTCTTAGCCTATCAGCAGGATACAATTTAGGAAAAAAGTTTCAACTTTCGACCCTAATTTGAATGCAGTATTGCCTATTTGCACAGTTGCATTTAATTTTATGCGGTTTGACCTTGAACTAAAATTTTTGGACAAGTGTTTATAAATACTTAAAAGTTTTTTCTGTTTGATTTTTAAAGTACTACACATTTTTCTATTTTTAGTTGAATCCAAATAATTGAGTTTATTTGTTGTGTTTGTATTAAACTTTTGAAAGTTTAGAAACTTTTATTTTAACATAAACTTTGTAAACAATTTATAATAAGATTTCTGACTTAATTTTGTTGTGTGTGATGTATAAAATAGTTTAACACTGTGACTTTATGTATAGTGTAAATGTGTAAATAATAACAGTGCACATAGTAATAAAATAGGTACTCAGTTATATTAAAATAATAATAATTGTGTGACACTTAAAAACAATTTTCATAATAGCTCCTACAAATTCCAGTGTTTTATGGGAATTTTTTAATAAGTCAAATGTGGTTGATATAAAGGCAAAATGTCGTGTTTGTGGTGACTTATATAGCTATAAAGGAACTACGGAGAATTTAAAGGCACATTTAAAAAAGAGACATTTAGATGCATATTTAAGACTAACAAGTGGACAGCAAGAAATAAGAACAAAAAATATTGCCGATACTACACCATCAGTGCCACATGTTACAATAACAAGTACTTTTGGTATATTTTGTAATTTTAAGTGAAGACACAAAATACTAAAAACTGAAAATAATGTAGCCAGTCCTAAGCCTGGTAAAAGTATGAAGGAAAGTTTTTTTTTGATATTTTTATTTTCATGTTCTTTTTATGACTTTAAAATCATATTATAAATTGATATCAGAAAACCAACCGTATAACGTTGACTTGAATCTACTATATAATGGTATCCTTTCAAATCTCAAATAATCAAGAAAATCTACTAGCAGCCATCAATATATAGATTCAGAAAATTTATAGATTCAATATCCGATATCGAGTATCGATATATAGATACGATTCGATACGCAGCAAAACCGTTATTACCCACTCCAGCTCTATTGCTTTGCATGCATATATGCACTCGTTTGTCGAAAATTTCCACGTTTCCATTAAAAATGTGGCTGAATTTCATTAATGCAGTGTTGAATCACCTCCTTTAATGCATGGGTGGTTGAGGGCTTGTTGACATAGACCTGTGATTTTAAATAACCCTATAAAAATAAATCTAATGGTGTTAAATTACCGAAACACCAAGATGAGAGAGTACAAGACCTGGAAATGTTTCATGGGCTGTATGGTTTTGCCCGTCTGGATAGCGACCACCTTTGGTCTTAAGTATGCCGCCATAATAACCTTGTGTTGTGTTCTGGCATTAGTGACCCAAGTTCCTGTACCCTTATGGGACAGCAGCGTGTTCGCGATGCCACTGGCGTTGCAAACACCCATAGGCGAGGGTAACTGCTAAATTCTAAGCGGGCCGTCAGCCTGTCTGCTGTCCAACAGCAATAAAAAAAAAAATGGTATGTAGCACCGTCTTGTTGAAACCACATATTGGCCACATAGTATTATCCAATTTCGGCAGAAAGAACTGTGTTATCATATCACGATATCGAGCACCAGTAACTGTCACTGCTTGACCAGCTTCATTTTCAAAAAAGTATGGTCCAATTATGCCTCCAGCCCAAAATCCACACGAAACAGTGAAAAGTTGTGGATGCATTTGTTTTTCAACAATCACATGTGGGTTCTCAGAATTTTGTAAGCATGGAGACACAAATCTTTAAGTGTGTATTCGCTGTAGAGAGCTTCTTGAAATTTGCAATTGTTGTCCACGACACGCCGAATTGAGGTTCTTGGATTGTCACCGACACTCACGCACTGCTTCGATATTAACATTTAAACGACATGTTTTTTGATGACCAGTGTGTTTGGCATCTCCAACGGATCCAGTCTCCCTGAATTTTTCAATTAAGCTTTTCACAGTTGATGAGGTTAAAACACTATTCCGACCATATTTAGTATGAAATTTTCGAACTGCGGCCGTCAAGCTTTCATTATTTTTGACATATTGTTCAATAATAAAGACACGTTGTTTTATCGTGTAACGCTCCATTTTTACTAACCCTATACTGTCAGGTGTCGAATTGTTTTTTTAGGGTTGACACTTTACTGCATAAATGGCGACAAATTCAAATCTTACGTTAATTTTGGGACACCTTATACATGCCTTTATTTGATTAACCAAAGACATTTGATACACTCAACCACATATATAGTCAAGCTTAAGACAGAAGGGCGTCAACCAAGTATATGTAAATATTATTAAAAATATCCATCGTATAAGTAAAAGAAAAAAGCTGGAAAGCACTGGTCACCCATTCCCTATTAACAGAGGAGTTAGACAAGGGGACCTACTATCCCCAAAGCTCTTCTCAGCAGTTTTAGAAAGTATCTTCAGGAGTGTAGACTGGGTTGGCTTTGGTATAAATATAAATGGTTGTCGCAATTACATTTTGAAATATGACACCTAATTGTTTTTTTATTTTTCATAACTTATACCTTTGTTATTTATACAATTTTCAATATATATATATATATATATATATATATATATATATATATATATATATATATATATATATATATATATATATATATATATATATTTATTTATATATATACCTAGTCAGGTCATAAGTATTGTCACACAGTAAAAACTTTTCTTTTAGAATGCTGGCCACAAAAAAGTTTATTGAATTAGAATTTCGAATTGTTCATGAAAATAAAAATGTATAACTTTTAGAATATTACTCATTTTTAAATATGGAGTGGACGCTTAAAGAAGACCGTGTTGCAGTTATTGCGTTGCATCGTTGCGGTTACGCGCCAATTCAAATTTTTAACATACTGAAAAATTTGAATATTACCAAAAGATTCGTTTATCGTACCATCAAACGATACAATGAAGACTCTAGTGTAGATGACAGGTCAAGAAGTGGTCGCCCTCGGTCTGTTAGGACTCCAGCAGTGATAAAAGCTGTGAAGGCACGAATTCAAAGAAATCCCAAACGTAAGCAGAAACTGTTGGCCCTTCAGATGGGGTTAAGCAGAACCACGGTGAAAAGGGTGTTAAATGAAGACTTAGGGCTTCGGGCATATCGAAGAAAAACAGGACATCGTTTGAATGCTCGTCTAATGGACCTGAGACTGAAGAGATGCCGCGCTTTGTTGAAGCGGTACGCGGGAAAAAAATATCGGGAAATTCTTTTTTCGGATAAAAAAATGTTTACCGTAGAAGAGAGCTACAACAAACAAAATGATAAGGTGTACGCACACAGTAGTGACGAAGCGAGCAACCGTATTCCGCGTGTCCAACGAGGTCATTTTCCATCCTCGCTCATGGTATGGTTGGGAGTTTCTTATTGGGGCTTAACAGAGGTACATTTTTGTGAGAAAGGTGTAAAAACGAATGCTGTTGTGTATCAAAATACAGTCCTGACGAACCTTGTGGAACCTGTTTCTCATACCCTGTTCAATAACAGGCACTGGGTATTCCAACAAGATTCGGCGCCAGCTCATAGAGCGAAGAGCACACAAGACTGGCTGGCGGCGCGTGAAATCGACTTCATCCGGCACGAAGACTGGCCCTCCTCCAGTCCAGATTTGAATCCGTTAGATTACAAGATATGGCAACACTTGGAGGAAAAGGCGTGCTCAAAGCCTCATCCCAATTTGGAGTCACTCAAGACATCCTTGATTAAGGCAGCCGCCGATATTGACATGGACCTCGTTCGTGCTGCGATAGACAACTGGCCGCGCAGATTGAAGGCTTGTATTCAAAATCACGGAGGTCATTTTGAATAAACTTTAATGTCATAAGAATCTATGTTTTGTTAAGTTCATTTTGGTGTATGAATGGTTACATAATGAATAAACTTGTTACAATTATTTTACATTAAACATGTGACAGAATTTATGACCTGACTAGGTATATATATATATATATATATATATATATATATATATATATATATATATATATATATATATATATATATATATATATATATATATATAAATTATATATTCCGTTCAATAGATATAATAGAATAGTCATTCAATAGAATAATATTTTGTCCTTAATATAGGTACTGTTTTTTGAATTATGTAAATATTGCTTTTCGTTTGGTTTTTATGAGCATTTTTCCAAAGCCTTAGGAAAATCGCATAATTAGCTTGGTTATTTTTGCCTGAGTATCATTTTTTTCCGTCACTAAAAGGGTTAATGCAGAGATTTTCCTTAAGGAGATGAGATTGAGAATTAGTATTAGATCAGTAGACTATCTTAATACGCATTAGTTTCAACCTGTTATAATTCTTAGAATATACATCTAGATCCGAATCAGAAGCTGGATGCAACAGAATAACACATATTTAATGCGGTATATTCGCATGTTATTAGTGCGTGTGTCTGCTCTAGTACATAGCCGTATATCTCAGTGCACTTGTCCTTGCTACTGACTCATCCAATGGATACGACCTTCCTGTGACGCGCGTTTCCTACACCCTCCTTCTGTGTACTTTTTATTGTTTTCATTTCGTCGGTTATCCAAAGTGGGGTCCGCAAATTGCACCGGATCCGTAACTTCCAGTCTTTTTTTATTACGAGAGATTACGCCTGTAGATTTTGCAACGCTAGAAGCATTTCCACTCGCTGCTGCTCTTGAGAATAGAAGAATCGGAAAGATTGATTCGGTTAGATGGGACAATTAGAATTGAGATATGAAAATTGAGTTATCTATTTCACGCTGATATTCTTTGCAGCGTAGTTTCAACCCGAACATACCCTGCAGACTGAGATCAAAAAATTTAGACTACAATGTGGCCATACAATTTTTTATCGGGTAATAATTAATTTACGTGCCCCCTCTAACCGCGAGTCGAGTCACGCAATGTCGGACTTCATGGGACTACACATTAAAAAAATCCGGTGATCTCCTAACGGAAAACAAACGTGGCTATACCAAATCTTTCTAATATAATATGTATTTATTTGCCGTTATTCTACTACAGCAAATAAATGGTTGCCTGTAGAGATTTTTTAACATTTTAGTTTTTGTTCTTTTGTTATTGTTTTATAGTTTGCTTTGTGGTTCTTCGGTATCCCTTTGTTACAATATGATGTCAGGACTTTCTTGGATATCTTTTCGAGATCCGATAGAGATGACTTTGTTTCTCATGCAGCTAGTTTGTTTTCAGGTGTTGACCGTATCAGCTTAAGTGACAAGCTAGCACCTTACTCGTGTACCATTTTGATAAAATATTTACTGATGAATGTGTGAGCTGAAATGTTTCTTTCACACACAAACACATTTTATAATTTATTTATCGATGGCATATAAATAAAGTAGATTGACAAGCTAATTAAAAATCACCGTTTTTCTCCGTACAAGACGGAGAATATTGACCCCTGAGGCGATAAAACAACCCCAGCTAGGTGGTAGGTCTGCAATTTTATCTGTGCAGGGGCGGAGAAAGAATACTAACCTCTGTGGCCGGGGTCGACCTGTCGTAAAAGGCGACAAAACAACCTACCTTAGCTACGTGGTAGGACCCCAAGCCCGTCTGGATGGCGACCACCTTTGGTCTTGTATGTCGCCATAGTAGTGACCCAAGTTCCAGTACCCTTATGGGACAGCAGCGTGTTCGCGATGCCACTGGCGTTGCAAACACATATAGGCGACGGTAACTGATATATTCTAAGCGGGCCGTCAGCCTGTCTACTGTCCTAAAAAAAAAACACTATCTTTTTAAAGTCATCATTCTAATATAGTCATTCTTCAAGCTAACGAACCATTACTTTATGTTAATTTAATAATCTGACAATTAAAGGGTCCAAGCCAGCCGTGAACTTGAAAAACATCTTACGCATGTGTCATCCTGTTAACTGATGCTCATTGCTGCGCAAAGATATTCGTTGACCTGTATCCATACTAATATTAATTCTGTATGTCTGTTACGTTTTCACGCCTAAATCACTGAACCGATTTTGATGAATTTCGGTATAGAGATAGATTAGACCTTGGAGAGGATATAGGCTACTTTTTTAAAATTATATGACAGAACAACGTTTGCCAGGTAAGCCAGCATTTCTATACGTTCAATATAGCCCACGTACGTCTCGATTTTTGATGACCTCAGTTTGAGTGGTTCGAGCAATGTGGCGTACGAACGATTCGGTTCCGGAATTTTCGTTGACCCGAATTTCTAGGGATCGTCTCCTCCCGTTCACATCGTATCTGAAAATAATTATATGAATGTTGCAAACTGATTTAATACTTGAATGTATTTAATTCACACGTATCGTGATAGATAAAAATAAAAACAATCTTATCTTTGAAACGGAAAGTAATTAACCGGTCGTACATAATGCTAATGTAAGACATTGACCTCATATTCAACTATTGTTTTTAATTATAAATTAGTTTTGGTGTAGACGTGTTTTTTTGCTCTACTAATGCCTGTCTGTGTTAGAATTACGTGTATAATACAAGGCTTTACGATATAATCAGCTGGATTTACTGTTTGTAAATATACTAAGCACCATCCAGTCTCGTCGCCGACTGGTATATTTTTATTTATTTATAACAAGTATCTAAGTATCTAACAGTATCAGTATACAGGTCCTGTGCACTCGGAATGCCTTAAGCCGCCAAAATTGGAAGCGCATTGCCAAGAAGGTGATCCTCGCAAACTACACTCCGAGTGCCTCAACGCAACCACTACCACTCTGACAAGAGTGTCCAATTCAGAAGATCCAGCAGTAAATCCATATATGTACATATAAAAAAAAAAAGAATAAAGTAATATATACCAAACAATGGGGTACTTAAACTAAATACTGGTGGAGTTGTATTTAACAGAGTTGAATCATTAAAAATAAATTATAATCACCTAATACAAGGTATATCATAAAATTAAGAACGAACTGAAAAAAGAACAAATATTTTTATATACTTTTCTTGTAAATAAAAATGTTGTTCATGTTGTTATGCATGTACATTACGGGCTGCCAAGTGAGATCTTTTTTTGCACTAATTGCATAAAAGAAATTTTATAATGCCTTTTTAAAAAAAAACCCCTCCCATCGTATTGCGATGGCAAAACCTTAACGGGATACGGTGTAAATAAGTGCAATACATAACCTTCGGCGAAGGACATCGTGGCAAACAGGGATAGCACATAGGTGGATCTGCACAGCACGTTTTTGGACAAGGGGGCCACTAACATCGGACATACTGTAAATTGCTCGCAATCTTCAGGGTAAAAGCACGCCATTTTTATTTAGATTTTACTTCTTTTTCTTTTGTAAATTTTATATCATGATTAATTACATAAAAAGGATTTGATTCGCATATAAATATAATATTATATACCTATATCTAATTATATAAGGAAACTGCTTCTCACATTGATTTTAATTGTCTTTATAATATTTCTTTTCCTATATACATTGAAATATCGGTTTTATGTAAAGGTGTTAAGGTTGAAGATTGCGAGTGTTATTTATGCATAGAAGTCATTGACTGTATGACCTCCTTCAGTTTTGCTCCACAGACAATTAGTATTAATTTTGTTTGTATAAGTAGCTATAGTGACCTTACTGTTTTTCGTTTGGATTCTTAATTAAACCGAAAACTACCTTTGATCCAATTTTATAATAAAAAATCCGATCGTATTAATTATAATAACAAGACCGTTTTTCCCGCCAGAAGTAATACTAAAGCATAATTGCCATGTACGATGAAGGAACCACGAAAAAGTATTAATGTAAAATAGACAAAAGAGGGAAAAAATGCAAATTATACGAGGGTGGTCCGATAAGTACCTAGGTTTAAAAAACTTTATTTCAAATAAGAACATTACAGCTCCCTTGAAATAAGATTAACATTAAAACATCATTATGGTACATAAGATCTGTCATGTCTTTACAATATAATAGTTTTATTTACTTAGTATTAAATAGTGTTAGTATTAAATGTTATTGGTCTTAAGTATGCCGCCATAATAACCTTGTGTTGTGTTCCGGTATTAGTGACCCAAGTTCCTATACTCTTATGCGACAGCAGCGTGTTCGCGGTACCACTGGCGGTGCAAACACCCATAGGCGACGGTAAATGCTAAATTATAAGCGGGCCGTCAGCCTGTCTGCTGTCCTACAGCAATAAAAAAAATTACTTATTATTTGAGTTTCTGTTTATATTATCTTAAAATTTTTACAGTTTTGTAAGTCCTGTGGCAGTTTGTTACATAATTGAACACTTGTTCCGCGGCCCCCCTCAACTCATGTTGATTTAGAAGAGCGCCGGGGGACGAAATCCTGACCCCCTGGCGATGTCCAATGTAAAACATGCAAGTATCATCGGCATATAAGGTCATCTCTCCTGTTAGGCTTACATTACTTATTTATGCAAATTAAAAAAAGAAGATTTCCTAATATTGAGCCCTGGGGAATTCCAAAATTGATACTTTGTTTGGTGCTTTCGTATTTGTCAATTTTAACGATCTGAAATCTATTGTTTAGATAGGATTTAAAAAATATTTAAGCCTTAGCCTAAAATGAAAAAAAAAAAAATATATTGTAAAAGTGGCGATAGTTCGATACATTTGACCCAGCGATGCTCCAAGTTTTAACCCGTCTGAAAAATACGTTCTTTGAAGATCTGCAAAGTAGGCCTCCGTGGCGGCGATAACGTCTTCATTCGACTCAAATTTCGGCGGAAATAAAAAAAGTCGCACGGGGCGAAACCCGGAGAATACGGTGGATGAGGCAGCAGTTCGTAGCCTAATTCCACCAATTTGGCCATGTGAGCCAGTGTTCCTTGGTCTCTGGTTATCCATGTTTCGTCGACGGTCACAAAACGACGCAGAAATTCTTTCGGATTGCGCTTAAACATCGTCAAACACTGCTCTGAAGTGGTCTCACGATTGCGCTTGTTGTCCGGAGTGAGCAAACCCGGTATCCATTGTGCTGACAGCTTTCTCATGCCCAATACTTCATGCAGGATATAAGCCACGCGGTCTCTTGAGACGCCTACTGTTTCAGCTATCACGCGCACCTTCAATCGGCGGTCTACCAATACGAGATCGTGGATTTTTGTCACATTACCCTCCTTGGTAGCCGTTTTCGGGGCACCCGGGCGTGGCTCATCAAAAACAGACGTACGACCACGTTGAAACTGGTTAAACTAATGTTTGACGATCCCCATCGAAGGAGAAGAGTCACTGTATACGGCATCCAAGCGCTCTTTGATTTTGTTGCGCGATTTCCCTTTCAAAAACAAGAATCGAATCGCCGACCGCTATTGCATTTTTTCCATTTTTCTCAAATCGACGGACACGCTCTCTTCCACACTTCAAAACAAAACCACGCATTCGATTCAGCTGAAATTTTTACAGTAGCTGTCTACGAGAATGTTCTACACAATAAAAATTGTTTTTGCGATAGTGGTGATATCGGGCGGTGAGGCTAAGTACATACATATCGGACCGCCTTCGTAAATAAAGTAATTGTAAGAATAAATACGTAGAAAAGTATACTATAAAAAAGGCTCTGAAGGATGGTCAGAGGACATTGTATATTAAAAGTTAATGAAAACATCGTTAGGAAACTTGAGTACCGAAATCATCGGTGTGTGTAACCCGCCAATCTGTCTTGGATAGTGGCGGTACCCTCCATGGGGAGGCCAGAGCCCAGCTGTGAGACTTTATGAGCTGTTACTATTTATTATAAATTTTAAAACCAAAATAAATAAAATAAAACAGTTTATAAGTATTTTCTCTAGCTGATAATATTTTGTTTTTCATCGTCTACATGAGGTATTGTAGGCGTATCACCGTATTGTGGAGGTTTCTTCGAGAAGCTTAATTTTATTGATTTATCCGTGGGTAGAGTTTATTTTTAAATAATCTTCTTGCGGAACTTTTTGAAAAGGCACCTTTATTTTTTATATAAATATTACTTATACATACATAAATAGAAAATATATTATCAATTTGTTTGTCATTCTTGTTCTAAGTATACATTTTTTTATACATGGAGACAGACCAATTGACGCCAACACCAGGGGTGTTATAAACACGTTCCCGGCTTCGAAGAGATTTCATAACGCCTTTTTTGAAAACCATATATTGTACTGCAAAAACCTCAGCCGAAAGCTCGTTCCAAATCTGGGAGAGTACGCAACATAAACGTTCTAGAATACAGGGAGTTACTACGACGAGAGCACCATTCTAAACAGCTCCTTAGGATCTTTCAACAACATGGTACATATTGTATTTCCAACGTTGAATATTGTGATGGGGTAAAAACTCTACCTGATGTTGTGTCCCTGGATTCCCTTTTGTAAAATGCGACAAAATTATTACCATTTCTGATAGTTCACAGACGGTAAATAAATAAATATATTCTGACAATTCACCCAGCGCCATTTAGTACCAAAGTAAGCAGCAGAGCGCTTGTGTTATGGATAATGAGACACTACATAAGTACTTTTTTTTCTGAATCGATATTATATACGTACGTAGTATATAATAATGCAAAGACCGTTGCGTCTTGGAAGTCGTCGGTAAAGGAAGAGCATCGTGTGCTTTTTCCTTCCGGATATGGATTAATGATTAGACTTTTAAATATTTTTTACTAGCTGACCCGGCAAACGTTGTTCTGCCATATAAATAATAAAATTAAAAAAAATATTTTTGGGGGTGGGTCACCCCTAACATTTAGGGGGATGAAAAATAGATGTTGGCCGATTCTCATAGATACCGGATAAGCACAAAAAATCACTAACTCAATTTAGTTATCTGCCTACTGCCTACCCCCTAAGAACGATGGCGTGATTATTTATAGCCTATGACCATTTCTAGGTTATCATCTATCACCATACCAAATTTCATCAAAATCCGTTCAGCCGTTTAGGCGTGAAAGAGGAACAGACAGACAGACAGAGTTACTTTCGCATTTATAATATTAGTATGGATTAAAATACACTGGGACAATTCATACAGTGCCCTCTAGTTCTAAAATAAGTATCATAGCACTTCTCTTATAGGTTAGCCGTTACGCCACGTAGGTCATTAAAAACTTTTCTTGTATTCGCCTCAATTATTTTGTTATATAGAATGATTTTCTTGTCCACAGTTCCGTCCGCTCCGCAAAACCTCACAGTTAAGAATGTGACTGCCAGTGAAGTACACCTCTCATGGGCCCCGCCGCTAACTTTTACTAAACACCCTCTTCCGAACCCTGTAACTCCCGCCGTCGCCCAAAACGATCCAAGCCTGGCAGCTATTGATAAGAAACCTCAAAGCGACGAGCCGGCCAATGACGTCATAGCCCTCAACCTCCCAGACGTCTCCATTACTCCAGAAAGGCTAAAGGACGTTGAATACACGTTATATAATTTGTACAAAAACGATAAACAAAAATATAACGATGAATATTCAAATTCGGAACTACTCTCCGACAGTTATAGAGTCAGACGGGACTTCAGGTCCAAAAGGCACAGAAGACAAGACACCAAAAATGAAAATAAAAACATGAATATGGAGAATTTCGAAGATGTGGAAACGCATCAAGCATTTGAATTGCCGATTGAGATTGTTAAGAAGTCCTTCAATGCGGTCAAGCAGCACAAGGACACTACGCAAGTCGCGTACGTTTTGTATTACGAGCAGGGGGTTCCAAGGTACAACCAGAACACAGTAGTCGGCCCCCAGACGAATGCGGATGTCAAGAATAAGAATGTGTTCCCGAGTGATTTGGGGATGGAGGATTATTCGAGGGCGACCAAAAATTTGACCTTGTTGAACACATCTGGTAAAGTGACCAAGGTGGTGGGATTTAGATTAAGGAATTTGCGTGAGTAATTTTTTTTCATATAAATAGATAAATGTAATATAATAATTCACACAGCGTTATCTAGACCAAAAGCAATCAGCAGAGCGCTTGTGTTAACGCTGCTGTCCCATAAGGGTACAGGAATAAGTTCCTGTACCCTGACCTAAGGGTCACTAATGCCGGAACACAATGCAAAGTTATTATGATGGCATATTTAAGATCAAAGGTGATCGCCATCCAGACGGGCTTGGGGCCCTACCACGTAGCTATGGTGGGTTGTTCTGTCGCCTTTTACGACAGGCAGACGCCGGCCGCAGAGGTCAGTATTCTTTCTCCGCCGTGTGCGGGGTGATTAACCTGCGTGTCCGCTCTTGTCAACCTAAAAAATGCAGTGTAATTTAAATTATTCATTTTTGTCGTTCGGCTTGCGTGCGCCCCCTAGGACTCTGCATTCTGGTGCACGCGCACTCCTTGAACCCCGGGTAAAGACGGCCCTGCTGTCCTTTCCCTCTAGAAGATGCCTTAAGCTGGGCTCGTTACGTTATGGATTATTATTATTATATTAAGATACCACTGTATATATTCTAACATTGTTGTTATTATTGTTCCAGTACCTTTCACTCCATACAAGATATGGGTGCGTGCATTCTACACCTTCCCGCTAGATGGCGTCCGGTCCTCGGACCTTCTTCAGTGGCTCGGCCCCAAGTCTGAACCGTTGTACGTATTGACAGACGTCATGCCGCCCTCCGCGCCTATTATACTCAATTTGACATGCGATCAGTCCAGACGTAAGTAGTTCTCAACAGTTTTTTTAAAGTTCTACTTCTTTTGGCGCGTTTGGAATAAATATGAGGGTATAATTTATACAATGTGCGCGCGTATACGACAGCCAAAAAGTGACATGATGAAGTAAGCCGATAACGGAGCGGAACTGTAACCGGTAGCGGAACTTATGCCGGAACACAACTCAAAGTTATTGTGGCGGTACATTTAGAAACCAGTAGTGGATGCTTTCCAGACAGGCTTGTAGCCCACCTAGATAGGGTCATTTTGTTGCCTTTTATAAAAGGATGGCATTAGCTGGCCCAGCTACGTAAGTCAATATTCTTATTCCGCCCCTGCACTACATGGTAGGCCCCAAGCCCGTCTGGGTGGTAACCACACTGGGTCTCTAAGTATGCTGCCATAATAACTTTCTGTCCCAGTATTAGTGACCCAGGTTCCTGTTCCCCTACGGGACAGTAGCGTGTTCGCGGTATCCTATCGTCGCAAACATTCATAGGAGATGGTAACTGATTATTATTAAGCGGGCCGTCAGCTTGTCTGGTGTTAATAATGAATAGTAAAAAGTACTATCATAATTTTTAAGGAACTCTCCATCTGCAATGGCGTCAGCCCCTCGAATACAATAACTCTATCGACCAATATGTGGTGACCATAAGGAAGATTCCAGAACAACAACCTAGGGCGAAGTTGACATTGCCAACAAACAAGAACGATATAGAGACGATAATGAATGTGGTATGTCACTTTTTATGTTGCAAGAAGTAAAAATGAATTCTATTGTAAAAAAGCGTGGGGTGCTTTTTAAGATAATTTCAAAATAACAATTGACAACAAGCACCCCACACTTTTTTACAATAAAATTCATTTTTTTGTTAATCCCACTATCCTTAATTTAAATTTATTGAAAATTATTTCTTACCTTTTATTTTGATTTTTTATAAAAGCGTGTTTTTTAATTGAAATCGATCGTTGCCTCAATTCACAGTTCAGTGGTCGGTCATCCAGCGTTATCATCCAAAATAGCCAAAATATAGACAATACGTAATTGGAGTTTATTCAAAGAGTTTAACATATGCCTTGTAGATTTAGTGGCAGACATTATTACTGAAATAATTATAGATAATAGGTAATATTCCGTGCCTGGACTAAACTTTCACGGAATAGCCGTAGCCGTGGAGTAAATAGCCGCGTAGAACTCGCGAACCGCGGGTTGCAGACCACTTGAATAGTTCAACACCTCGGTCGATTCTTGGCACTCGTAATAATTTGATTGCCACTACGCGTGTTTAGCTAAAGCGTCTGAACTGATTAGAGACCTAGTAAACAAGAAGAATGGTTAATGTTTTTCTTTAAAAAGCTTGTGCTCTTGAAAGAGTTTTTTTTTAAGGTCGCTTATTAAGGTTAGCGAGTCGTGTAACGCGAAGAGTAGAATGCCATGTGATCGGGGCAGACCAATGGACGGTTTACGTAAAAAAATAAAAAAGGGTGTGTATGTTCAGATGACTGCTAAGAGGAGGAGGAGAGGAGCGGAGTAAGTATACTAACCTCTGCGGCCGCGGTCGGCCTGTCGTAAAAGGCGACAAAGCAATCCTAGCTACGTGGTAGGGCTTCAAGCTCGTTTAAATGGCAACCATCCTTTGGTGTATAAATATGCCGCCATAATAACTTTATGTTGTGTTCCAGTATTAGCGACTCAGGTCTCTGTACTCCTATGGAGCGTGTTCACGGTGCCTGTAGCGTCGCAAACATCCATAGGCGATGGTGACTGCTTACAATTAAGTGGGCCGTCGGCCTGTGTGTTGTTCTTCAGCAATTAAAAAATAACAATTTAAATCGGCTTTAGACCTCCGTTGTACATTTCACGTGTCGTTCTAGGAAGTGGAACTCTGGAACGTGACCCGCTACGAAGTCAAGATATACGCTGTCACCAAATCTGTGACGATACAAGGTGGCGTGACAGTCGGATCCGAATCTCCGCCCAAGGTATATTATTTCCCTAACATTATCAAGCGTTACAACACGCTTGTATCTGGTACTTTATTTGCTTACTTCAAGATTTATGATGTATATTTACACGCCGAAGAGGACTGCATTGTATGTTATCATTCTAACAACGTTATACAACCGTGTTTTGACACAAATAAATATATTTTTACGTGGTAAAGCCCCAAGCTCGTCTGGATGGGCAACCACCCTTGGTCTTAAGTATGCCGCCATAATAAACTTGTATTGTGTTCCGGCATAAGTGACAGCAGCGTGTTCGCGGTGCTGCCCCAAACGTCGCATACATCTATAAGTGACGGTAACTGCTTACTTTCAAGTGGGCCGTCAGAAACATGTTATTTTGATCACTTACATCATATTCCTAATGTTTCATCTCTTTCGCGTTCGAACCTTGTACGTATAGTGAAAATAAAACTGTTATTTATCTTAATATTTCTGTACATATGTTATATATAGATATATAGATAGTGTAGAAAGGTTCGAGACATTATTGGAATGTAAACTTACATTTGGTTTGGTTCTTATTCATATAACATTTATCAGTTAACGATCATGCGTTAACTGTTGTTTGGAGATAGACAAAAGGGGAGATTAATAAAAAAAGAAATATCGAATATAGGTCACGTAGTGTTGATACGTGGGAACGTACACAATATTAATATAGGGATAACACAATATTAATATCGATCAACAGGAGATATCGAGCGAATGGTGTGCCGCCCATTCGGAGGCGATGTCGCCGGCTGACATGTCGCACACACCGCACGGCATCAGCACCGCCGCGTTGCTGGCAATATTACCGCTGGCGTTGTTGGCCGCCGTGGGGGTCGCCCTTCTGTATTGGAGGTCAGTTCTATTCAGAACAAGTATTGTATGTGCTTGTTATGCCAATGCCTAATTTGATTAAATTTGATTTTTTCAATATTTTTATTAATACGGGTCATGTGTAGGGTTAATTAGTTCCTCCGTCTAGCTTTAAATATTATATTGTTTTTAATACTTTTTAATACTAACCTCTGCGGTCGCGGTCGGCCTGTCGTAAAATGTGATAAAACAACCCAGCCTAGCTACGTGGTAGGGCCTCAAGCCCGTCTGGATGGCGACCACCTTTGATCTTAAGTATGCCGCCATAACAACCTTGTGTTGTGTTCCGGCATTAGTGATCCAAGTTCCTGTACCCTTATGGGACAGCAGCGTGTTCGCGATGCCACTGGCGTTGCAAACACCCATAGGCGACGGTAACTGCTAAACTCTAAGCGGGCCGCCAGCCTGTCTGCTGTCCTACAGCAATAAAAAAAAAATTACCGTCATAGAAAAATATTAATTATTGTTGTTAAATAAAATATAGTTATTAGGTGTCCTTATATATTCGCTTCGCCTCTGAGCTTCCATCCATCGCGCAGTACTTTCTATTGTATTAATAAACTCAATTTAAATATCTATTTCCACATCGAAGTGTTTTCAATAAGGTCTTATATACTTAAAGCTTAGAGGGTCAATTTGCTGATACTCCAAACAATACAATTTTTAACATCTATTGATTAGCAAATATTTCTAAGACTAGGTATACCAACATATTTAGTAGCTATAGACCTTTGGATTTAAGTTGAAATTTTATTAACAAATATAATAAAAAAAAATTCTTTTCTTCTAGATGTAGATCTCGTTTAAGCAAATGTATTAGTGCAGCGTACAATTACTTGGAGGAGGGTGGCGAAAGGGCTGCCAGGGCGCCGCTTAACAAAAAGCCAGGTAAGTTTAAGACATGCTTTCGATAATTGTATGCGCCGTACGTTTTTTAATTGCTATAGGACAGCAGACAGACTGACGGTGACGGTCCACTTAGAATTTAACAGTTACCGTTGCCTATGGGTGTTTCCAACTCTAGTGGCATCGCGAACACACTGCTGTCCCATAAGGGTACAGGAACTTAGGTCACTAATGCCGGAACTCAACACAAGGTTATTATGGCGACATACTTACGACATACGACATACCACGTAGCTAGGGTTGTATTGTCGCCTTTTACGACAGGCCAATCCCGGCCTCAGAGGTCGGTATTCTTTCTCCGCCCTTGCATGTTTGTTTGGTCCTTTAATTGCCTGTTTCTGGTCCTTCGAGCCGGATTTGAACCAGCGACTTATTGAAGAAAATTCTGGTTAGTTTACGCACTTATTGGTGCGCCGGGACATTAAAAATAAATAAATATGTTAGCCGCTGAGGCTGCGGTGTCGAGGATATCTGCGGCGTTCACTAAAATAAAAAATAAATAACTTTTTAAATACAAAACTTGAGAATATCGGATGAAAAATATAATAACGTGTCACTAATATTTGGAGGTTATATGTATGTTACCAGATTAAAGGGTTCACGTGGGGTGAAACCCTTTTGAAGTTAATATTATCACTGTTGCAAGACTGTTATACAATATAAACCAAACAACACAATGTGTATTAGAGTTTATTATAGTGAGACTTATAATAACTTATTGTTATTATATAATAAATATAATAACAATATACAACATTTGCAAATTACAAAACGTGATTAATGATAATGCTCGAACAATCTCGAAAATTATTGCCGCGAATTGCGTAGTTCTAATGTCAGATTTTTTATGACAGTTTTTATGATGCGTTCGGAAACGCCACACAGATAATCAAACTTACTATATTACGTTTTACATTTGATAATTTCAACGCATCCTTCTGGTGGGGGCATTTTTATCAGCCGACGGAAACTTATTTGTAAACAAATATTTGAAAAAAAAAGAGTAGGTATGTGGATTTTTTAGAACAATATGCATCAAAGGGTTAAATTATGTTCTGGTTCATTGTAGTAAAATGTTCTCCGCTCCGCGCGTGTGCAGTGGGGACGGGCGATGCGGAAGGCGACGGTCTCGGCGAAGGTGAGCCCCCGTCGAAGCCACCCCGGATGGCGACGAAACACCATCCCGCTGTACCCAAGAGGGATTTCCCTCAACATGTTGCAGCTTTGCACGCCGACGGCGACATTGGATTCAGGTATTATTGATTAAATATTATATCGACTTCCAATTACCGTTTGCTCTCAGCTGAAAAAAACAATGGTGCTGTTCCATTACTTATCTATCTATCCTATTAAAAGTCATATTTAGCTTCTATGTATTTTTTCTTATTTCTTGTGGCTCAGAAAAATAGACAGTCCTAGAAGAGAACACGGATGAAGATGTACAGAACGCCCCGTTGCTTAGTAGGCGCAAGATGGTTCTGTGTGCGTATTCGCAATTTTTTATTTAGTTCGTAAAACGAAGAAGTCTGAGGTATACTCATCACCTGCCTGCCTCTTTGGTGCCCTGGGTCCACTTTCCGATTTTTTCTTCTTCACTTCGCAAGGTCTTCGGCATCCCCGTTAGAGAGTCCATTGGCATGCATGTCATCGTATACGACATCAAATCAGATAGCCACTTATTGGATTCACCCTTTTTGTTAATGCCCGGTGGAGACGGCGTGGTTAGACATTTGTCCCTTTCGTAAATTGCAAGTGGTCTACAGTTATTTCGTCTACATATATTTTCCGTGCAGGGGCGGATTAAGTATACTCGCAAAAGGTGACACAGCAACGCTAGCTACGTGGTAGGGCCCCAATCCAGTCTGGATGGCAACCACCCTCGGGTCGATAAGTATGCAGCCATAATAGCCCAGTGTTTTGTTCCGGTATTAGTGACCCAGGTTCCTGTACCCTTATGGGACAGTAATGTGTTCGCGGTGCCCCTAGTGTCATAAACATCCATAGACTACGATAACTGTTTACTATTAAGTGGATCGCCAGCCTACCTGCTGTTCCTCAGCAATAAAAAAAACTATTATGTTATAAAAACATTTCACTTTTGACTTGCAGTAGAGAGTATGAAATCGTGGTGGCACAGTCGAACGCCCTCGGCCACACCAGCCATCACAGCCACCGCCCCGAGAACAGGTTGAAGAATAGATACCTCAATATCACTGCGTGTAAGTATACACTTGAGTATTTACTTACGTATGGGAGAACAGTGATACATATATGTGACGTTCATGAGTATGCAACTAGTAATAGTTATTGCCATTTATCTGCGCTGTCTTGAGAAGTCCAACAGATTGACGCATGTTATGGGTACTAAAATCCTAACTGTCCGTGCAGGGGCGGAGAAAGAATACTGACCTCTGCGGCCGGGGTCGACCTGTCGTAAGAAGCTACAAAAAAACCCACCCTAGCTACGTGGTAGGGCCCCAAGCCCGTCTGGATGGCGACCACCTTTGGTCTTATGTATGCCTCCATAGTAACTTTGTGTTGTGTTCCGGTATTAGTGACCCAAGTTCCTGTACTCTTACGGGACAGCAGCGTGTTCGCGATGCCACTGGCGTTGCAAACACCCATAGGCTACGGTAACTGCTAAATTCTAAGTGGGCCGTCAACCTGTCTGCTGTCCTGTTTTGCTGTAGCGATAAAATATTAATACGTGAAACGAAAACTTTGTACCCCTTTTTATGAAAATTGCGCGGACGGAGGAATATGAAATTTGGCAGAGTTTAAGTTTATATGGAGGAGAAGTGCAGAAAGCAATATTTTTTGGCCTAAAATCCTAATTAAAATAAATATTACGCACACTAATGCACGAATTATATACAACATACATACATACACACATACCTTACTTACGCTTTTGTTTTTTTTTTTTTGAGCAGTTACCACGATTCCTTCCTACATTTGTTACATTATATGATAAATAAATCGGATGAATCTATTTCTTTTTATTTATTCTATAGTAAGTATTGTAATTGATCGCAGACGATCATTCCCGCGTGTGCGTCTCCGCTGGAGGTAAATGCGGCGCCTCGGGGTGCGTGGGCGCAGGCAGAGGTGCGGCGTGCGACTACGTTAACGCCAACTTCATTGATGGTATGCTACCACAACTTCAGCCCCACCACATCGCCAGGATACGGAGGAAACTTGATAGGAGGAATCGACCCCAAAGGTACTTGTTTATTGTTTTATTTCAAGTTAACCCTTCTCTGATTACTTGTAATGTAAACATATTTTGCTATTAAAAACATTTACGGCATATAATCTTTTTCCTGCCCTTATCCCAAACTATCTGGAATCTTCCACTCTAGTCTATTAGTCGCCATCTCAACATCACATTTTTTTCATATAATCTTTTCCGCAATCCATCCATCTTATCTTTGGTCCACCCCTCATATTCTTGCATTTTCCTTGCTACATGATATTATTCTCTTCATATGATATGACCATACCAGGCTAGTCTCTTACTTTTCAGCTTCTCAATCATGTTGCTACTTTAGACTTCCCCTGATATATTATTTTATTATTTTTTGTAACTCCACTAATCATATGCTAAAATTACTCACGTATATTTTATAGACAACCATCAGTGAAACCAGCGAAACCACCACCGAACCTAGCTGAGGGCATAGAGTCCGCTTTCTTGAACATAGAGTTCAGTGGCATCGTAGAGTCAGACGAACAAAACGAGGATTCCGACAGCGACCGGAGCGAGGATGACGGCGAATTGGACGATGTCTACGTGGATATTGGTAAGGATAGTTAGAAGAGAAGGATTGTCTTTGGCTCGTTTACAATAGACAATGAAGCGAATCATATCGTGCGTTAACTTTACCCATAGACAAGATATACTTTAATATTAAACTAGGTTGGAAATAGATAAAACTGGCGAGTAATGAAAGAAATTACATACATACATGTAATCACGCCTCTTTCCCGTAGGGGTAGGCAGAGACCACTTCTTTCCACTTGCTACGATCCTTACATACTTGTTTCGCT
This sequence comes from Malacosoma neustria, assembly GCA_963693495.1. Taxonomy (NCBI): domain Eukaryota; kingdom Metazoa; phylum Arthropoda; class Insecta; order Lepidoptera; family Lasiocampidae; genus Malacosoma; species Malacosoma neustria. The sequence continues at coordinate 8,620,149 of OY856395.1, read as the reverse complement.
TCGTCCACTTTCATTATTCCCTTCATACATGCCCTTCGGTTTAGGGCACTCTTGACCTGGCCTTTTTTCAAGATGTCCCTGATCTGGTCTCGAAACGTGCGCCTAGGTCTACCCCTTCCAACACTTCCATTCACACTCGCCTTATACATTTTTTTCGTCAATCGTTCTTCATTCATTCTCTCGACATGGCCAAACCATTTCAGCATACCTTTCTCAAAAGAAATTCAACTTGAAAATTAGAAGGGAGGGGAATGAGGAATGAATGAAAGGAGTCACACACATTCCATACGAAATACGGTTTTACGCCGGTATTCTGTAAAAATGTTATTTTTTAAATCGCTGTGGAATAGCAAACAGGCTGGCCATTTTCTCCGTGCAGGGGCGGAGCAAGAACACTGCAGCGGCGCTTTAATTTCGCGGCGCTCATTGTACGATTTTTATTGTATAGAGGGTGTTCCCACTCGTGTGAAGTTGGAGTGGTTAGTATGGCGGCGGCGGTATATTGCCACCCAAGGGCCCACGCCGGCGACGCTGGACGCGTTCTGGCGGATGATATGGCAACACCGCGTTCACACCATCGTTATGATCACTAATCTAGTCGAGCGAGGAAGGGTGAGTGCCTGTTTTTTTTATTGCTAAGGAATATCAGGCAGGCTGACGGTCCACTTAACAGTAAGCAGCTACCGTCGCCTATGGATGTTTGCGACGCGAACACGCTGCTGTCCCATAGGGGTACAGGAACCTGGGTCACTAATGCCGGAACACAACACAAGGTTATTATGGCGACATACTTAAGACCAAGGGTGGTAGCCATCCAGACGGGCTTGGGGTCCTACCACGTAGCTTAGGGTGGGTTGTTTCGTCGTCTTTTACGACAGGTGGACCCTATTAGTATTCTTACTCCGTCCCTGCACGGAAATGGTTTTTGGTGGATTTAGAGAATATAATAATAATAGCACAGTTTTTAGCAAACACGTGTATCGTCGTGCTTAAACCGTTAAATGCATATTCTTGCCAAAAGTCTACATATTAGTCTTTAAAGAAATAAAATTTCAGTAGCCAAGCCGTATTATAATTGCCATGTATTGACGACGGTGAAGGAAAACTTGGCGAGAAAACCCATCGGCACGTGTAACCTGCCAATGCGCCTTAGACGAGCGTGGCTGGTACACAGGCCGTGCCCTCTAGGGCAGTGGTCGGCGTCCTTGTCGTCTGAAAGAGCCAAATATAGATATACCACTGTAATTTATTCAAAGAACCAGTTTTTACTACGCCTTTATTACCTTGACCTGTATCTATGCATTTATGTGACGAAATTTTCAGACTCTACTTTTACCCAATTTGAACAGTCAAAATAAATTAAAATTTTGCACACTTGTCACCTGATTACAATACACTTATTTAATAATTTTGTCCCAGTTCTTATCAAGATCATCAGGATTAATGCTTTCTTTCCCTTCTGTCGGGAGATGGCGTTAAATTAATAAAAACATTTCCCGATTAGGAATTGACAACAAATAATTTTAAATATACTTTGCTTTATTAGGAGATATTATCACTAAAATAATTATAGATAAGTAAATTTCCGTGCCTGAATCAAACATTTCGCGGAAGAGCCGTAGCCGTGGAGTTAGAAGAGCCGCATACGGCTCACGAGCTGCGGGTTGACGATCACTGGTCTAGGAAAAGGCCGCGAGCCTCAGCAGTGGACTGTCATTTTGCAATCCAAGACAACTATAAGATTAAGAGATGCATAGATAGATGGCTTTGGGGAGCGTTAAGTATTACGTAACGCAATTTTTGGAGATTTTTGACCCCCCCTCCCCCCTCCCCCCATGTAACGCGCCGTAACGTTATTCTGTAACCCTCCCCCCCTCTAATCAAACGTTATGTAACCACCAAGTGACTATTTTTACGTAAAAGCCATCCGAATTGCGGTATTTTTTGTTACCTACTTTAATGGAGTGATGAGAAAAACTATCACAGCTGTTGATAAATATTTTTTTGCTTTACATTTAGAGTTTTGAAAATCTCCGACCGTTCTGAAGGGTAAAAAAATATTATAACGTAACGCATAGTTCAAACCCCCCTCCCGCCCCTGTTATGCATCGCATCGTTTTACAAGACTACCACCCAAATTCGTTACGTAATACTTGAACGCTCCCTTGTGGCGGGAATCACCGGACTCTTTTGATACAGACATTAGTGTACCACCAGTGTGACATGCACTCGAACTATCTGTCCTTGTGATTAGCGCAAGTGCGACATGTACTGGCCGGCCGGCGGACGCGGCAGCTCTGCGGAGTTCGGCGGCGTGCACGTCACCCTGCTGCACGAGGACGTGCGCGCCGCGTACACGGTGCGACACATGAGGGTGAGGAACAACAGGCCCGAAAACAATTCCGTGAGTAACCCTTTTATTTGAATACAATCAAACTTGAATAAGAGGGATCTGGAGGGATCTATATATGATATGACATTCTCCTTAGTGTAGCGGCTAACGAAGTGCGGTACGCTTACAGAGGTCACGGGTTCAATTCCCGTCTCTCGCCTGGGTGTTTATGTATAATATGTATGACAGACCTAGCCGTTACTCTTTAGAATTAAAACTACCTATATAGCTGTAATAAAAAACAATGATGGTAGTTTTTAAAAAATAATTCAAAGTTATGGTAGTTTTCTTAAAAAACAATTTAAAAAATAAAAGGTAATTTTCTTAAAAATGAATTAAAAGTGGGTAGGTTGGGGTTCGAACATAGATCATCCCCAATACTCATGAACGCAACCAGCCTGTGGAGTAGATGTCCGGCAGATTTAGCGGCGAAGAAGTTGCCGACTCGGCGGCCGGTACACGGCACGGGCGGTTGCCCCTCATGGTCGGCTGTAGACCCCGAACCGTTGGCACACGACGCGTGTTGTCGTTACGTCGGGTTGTAGGAACCTGTTCTAGGCATGGAGTGGAGCCTAATTCGAGGTATAAATCACTCCGGTAATGGTCGAATTTCGCACAATCAGACCAAAATACAATAATATTTTAAATAGAATTGATAGCATGTCCACGCTATAAGATGCGTAGACTCGGAATGAAGCGGCGAGTGGCGCGTATTTTTCAAGTTCACTCATTCAACGGTCTTACGAACGTGTACGAGTGAACGGAACGTTACATACATATTTATTTACAAAAAAGTACTTATGTAGTATATTAGTTCTCTAGTACCCAAAACACAAGCCCAAATAAGGAGGAGACGAAGATTATATGAAACAATGTATACTTGTATTCTATTTCATTTTCTCGCAGGCTAAATAATGTTTATGAATATGTTTCTATCTTTTTTGTTCTGTCGAATTTCCAAATCACAATAATGCCAAAGAAGTTTCACTTTACGACCATATCGACCATACATAAAATTTGATAAAAACCGGTTGAGCCGTTTCAGGGGAGTGCGATCACTAACACTATGATACGATATTTTGATATATGCTATAGATAGATAGCTTTTCATTTACTTGCTAAGTCACACTGTGATTTTTCAAATTTAGGGTAGTGAATCAGCCAGTCCAGACAGTGAGGCCAGTAATCCGCTAGGTCGGAGTGTGGTGCAATACCACTACACGGTGTGGCCCGACCATGGAACCCCTCGCCATCCGCTCGCCGTGTTACCATTCGTGCACGCGGCTGCTCAACACCCTGACACTGTGCTTGTGCATTGCAGGTATAGTAATACGATATGCTAAGTATAGTTGCTTATAAAAAACGATTTTTTAAATTTCCGCCAAGACATAACACGTAGATCAATAAGTCTCGGGACTGACACATAGATGGCGTTGCCGACAAAAGTTCCGTATGATTTTTCATGAGTACCAACCTTCAAAAGACCTGTAAAAATTTCATGATATTCAGATGTTTAGTCCACGAGTTACAGTGATTTAAGTGACGCTAGTCTTGATATTCTCAAAGCAATGGATTCGAAACAATTTCTTGTGTTGATTTATCATTGCTTTTTGATGAAAAAAAAAAACAGTGCAAGCTCAGCAATAGCTTTAAAAGTGCTACGGGTACTCAGCTCCATCTAAAACAACCATTTGTCGGTGGTATGCTGAGTTTAAACGTGGCCGTACAGACACTGAAGATGCTGAACGCTCCGGCCGGCCAAATGAAGTAGTTACATCGGAAACCATCAAAAAGTACACCAAATCGTTTTTGAAAACCGTAAATTAAAATTGCGTGAGATACTGACATCTTAAAGATATATAGCCACCTTAAAGATACATACGGCAGTGTGTACGCTATTTTGCGTGAACATTTGTCTATGAGGAAGCTGTTCTCAAAATGGGTGCCGTGTTTGCTCACGGTGAATCAAAAACGACAACGTTGATTCCGAGCTCATGCTGTTTGGAGCTGTTTCGCCGAAATAAACCGGATTTTTTTGCGTGTTTATATGACAATAGACGAAACCTGAATCCATCACTACACTCCGGAGCCGAATCGATCGGCAGTCGAGTGAACTGCAGTCGGTGAGAAGCGTCCAAAGCGGCCAAAAATACAAATGTGGACCACTAAGGTTATGGCCTCAGTATTTTGGGATGCTCATGTATAATAGTTTTGTTCATCGATTACCTTGAAAACGGTAAGACGATCAATAGCGAACGTTACATTGACCAATTGATGAGTTTGAAGAACGAAATCGGTGAGAAACGGCTCCAAATGGATAAGAAAATGTGCTCTTTCACAAAGACAATGCGCCGTGTCATAGGTCGTTCGCTACCATGTCGAAATTGTATGAATTGGGCTTTGAATTGATTCCGCACCCACCATATTTACCGGATCTGGCTCCCAGCGACTACTAGCTGTTTGCAGACCTCAAAAAATGCTCCAATGAAAGAGATTCTACTCCAACGAGGAAGAAACAAACGCTTATTTCGAGGCCAAAGATAAATCGTTCTACAAGAAAGGAATTGAAATGTTAGAGAAGCGCTGGACTGATTGTTTTGCCAAAAAAATGTGTTTTTCTTAGTTAGTCCCGGGACTTATTGATCTGCGTGTTATATAAAATATACCACCTTTTTTATTGCTATAGGACAACAGACAGGATGACGACCCACTTAGAATTTAGCAGTTACTGTCGCCTATGGATGTTTGCAACGCCAGTGGAATCGCGAACATGTCCCATAAGTTTACAGGAACTTGGGTCTCTAATACCGGAACACAACACAAATTTATTATGACGGTATATTTAACACCAAAGGGGTCGCCTACCACGTACCTAGGGTGAGTTGTTTTGTACGATAGGCCGACCCCGGCCGCAGAGCTCAGTATTCATTCTCCGCCCCTGCACGGATAGAACAACAACTTAAAATATTTTCATTTATTTGCACAGTAGTGAAAACTTTTTAATAGCAGCTCATAAGGTCCTACTGCTGAGCTCGGGCCGCCCCCTAGAGGGCAGCGTACAGTATATCCGGCACGATTGCCTGAGATGAATTGGCGGGATATTTAAGCCGGTGATCTCGGTATTCAGTTTTCCTCGCGACGTTTTCTTTCACTGACGGTACATAAGAATTATGCTATAATATGCACATTAGGCTAAAACTGCCCGGCATCTCTGGATTGGTCTCCGAGTATTATTATACCACTGAGCTATCAGAAATCAATGAATCTTGATAATTGAAAAATAAATACTCATCGTGTTACTAACGCAGTCCATCATGAGAATAACCCAAGTAAAGACGGTGTCGCCAAACCCAAGTATGCGGGCATTACAAATATCTTGATTAATTTAGATAATCTATTTTTGTTTCCAGTAAATTCGCTTGGAAATGTTCATTTTTAAAGTGGTTGCGTAACCTGAAGATTAGTTTATTATAGTATATACAATTTTCTAATGCTGAAATATATTTATTAAGATAATTATAATACAAAAATAAAATAAATAAATTTTTATTTATTTATTAGATAAATATATATTTTACAGTGCCGGCGTAGGAAGAACGGGAACATACATAGTACTAGACGCTCAATTAAATCAATTGAAGCTAACCGGCACGCTATCCCCACTCGGTTTCCTATGCCGTGCGCGTACGCAGCGCAATCACTTAGTTCAAACTGAAGAACAATACGTATTCGTACACGACGCATTACTCGAACACGTGCGATCGGGCGACACAGAAGTGCATTTCTCGAAAACTCGAGACTATTTAATCAAACTACTCGAGCCCATAGCTGAAGACGAGCTCGCTGTGTTGGATCTCACTCCGCCGAGGCGTAAGAGTGTTAACGATTTGAACGGAATCGATAACGAAGGCTCGAGTTTGAAATCGAGTCGACTTGAGTCTAGCACTGAAGCGGTGGAGAATGGATCCCAAGCCTCGATAAAGACAGATGACTTGAATAGTGAGATGAGTAAGAGTTCCGTGAATAATGAGGGGCAGGATGAGAAATTGACTAACGGGGAGGAGTCGGAAGGAGTTTACGACTTAGCACCGCGATCCACGGATACGTACAGTAAGAAAATGGCAGCATATAACAATATGAGTATTGAGGAAAAAGAAGAGATAAGACGGTGAGTTCTGTCTATTGTCTAATTTACTTCTACCTGTATATATTGTTTACATGTATCCTTTTGGTCATTAATTACAACTATTTTAAAAGCAGCTACCTAGCTGAACTGCGTGTCCAGTAATTCGATTTTTTTTATTAAGCAAGCAAGTACTTGTTTAAAGGTGGAGATTGACTTGTAACGTTAGTTTGTAATGTATTATTCGCGGCGAGCGCCGCGTGCTCCACTCGACTGTCGATTTTTTCACGAATCCCTTTGAGTGTTGCATTACAAGTCAGTGCACGCCGCACGTTGCGTAGTCGCGATAGCAAGTTACAAGCGGAATCCATCTTGTTATTCACTCACGATTTTCGATAATTAAAATGCAGTGGGACAACGAAAAAACCCTTTTATTTATTGATAAATACAAAGAAAAATCAATTTTATAGAATCCTACTCATGCAAATCATTTTAACAAATTAAAAAAAAACGATACTCGGTTAGAATTAGCTGCCGAAATGGAAATTAACGTCGTGGATACCAAGAAAAAAATGAGCAGTTTACTTGCTTCGTTAAGAAGAGAGAAAGCAAAGATATAGAAAACAAAATGGATGGAACACACTTGAGCCAAGAGTTCGAATGATACATTACAAATACACGTTACAATTCAGTCAATGTCGCCATATTGTAACAAGATCGCCTCGAATGACAAATTACAAACAAACAGTACAAGTCAATCTTTACCTTAAGGCGATTAAAAATTTGATTTTGACTTAAGCGAATTTCGTAAGGAAATATTCGACTTGTAGAGGTTTATTCTAACTAAAAGTTAAGGGTGAAATAAATATAAAGCCTAGTTATAACAAACATTATCGGTATATTCTCAGTCGGTTTGCAAAATAATCGATTTGTCAAGGTTGTAAAGTCAAATATTGCTATTCGTATATTCGAGATACAGAGGTCTAATTTATTTTTTCGAGTTATAAAGGTAAAATAATTGCGGAATATGCTTATACGGGGAGATTACTAATTATTTTTAGCGATGTTTTTGCCTTAAAAAGGTACTACTGTGGTAAACAAGACAGTTGAAAATTGATATTTGAGGTATAATTTGCCATCATTTCATAACTTGTATATATATTTAAGGAGAGACGAAGCTGATTGTATTTCTTCACCAGTATATCCAGTTTACGGGATATTTGATGACATTTAACATCTATGAAACCTGTATTAATCACGACTTTTATATATTATTGTCTTTTGTGTCTTGACACAAAAAATAAACAATTTGACAGAAAGGGAATCTGTGTAAAAAAAAACGTGTGCTCCTAGGGACGGGTTAATGATAATTGTAAATTTACTTAATTTAAAATAAGCTTTTAACGTAGTTTAATATGAATTTGTGATCAGGAAAGATTTTCGTTTTTATAGAGTGAACAGAGCCGAAAATTACGCGTTGTTAGAACGAATGAGGTCGTTGGCCAGTCGCCATCATACATACCACGGACCACCGCCTTCTAATTTATTAGAAAAACAATTCCAGGTGATTATTCATTTACAATTATTGGTAATATAATTTGAGTTGCGATGAACCAGATGAGTCAAGTTATTATTGGTGAAAATTATTAAGACTGTTTAAAAGGAAATTAACACAAGGTAACAGTATTATTTAAATTAGCGGATATCATAACTTATTATTTTCGAAAATGAATACAAAACAAAAGGACTTCAAAACAAGAACAAACAGTGCAATCATAATTAAAGACAGATTTAAACATTTTCACATTATCCAGCATAGTTATGCAATTGCTGTCAGCGGTTGACATTAAACTATACATGTTTAATATTCCAAAGAGCATACAGTCAGGCATGTTAATTAAACGAAAACACGATATCATTCTATCTCTGTTCTAGCAGATATTTATATCTCCTTCTCTAAAGCAAAATAAATCGATATATAAGTATATTAGATAGATTTCAAACACCGTATGGAATAACTCCGCGCGTTCAAGTAGAATTTTTACACATTTAAACAAACAGGAGATTTCTTAAATACAATCAGGATTGATTATATAATTTTATTTTTAGTTGATAACACGATCGTGTGTGGACGCGAGTGTGTGCGCACGCGCACCGCACAATGTGGATAAGAATCGCGTGGGAGGGGTATTGCCCTCGGATACTGCAAGGGTCATGCTTGTTCCCAAACCTGGAGTTGAAGGTACGATTTTAAATAATGATATATTTTTTCTTATCCGTGCAGGGACGGAGAAAGAATACCAACCTCTGCGGCCGGGGTCGGCCTGTCGTAAAAGTTGACAAAACAACCCACCCTAGTTACGTGGTAGGGCCTCAAGCCCGTCTGGATGGCGACCACCTTTGGTCTTAAGTATGCCGCCATAATAACCTTGTGTTGTGTTCCGGCCTTAGTGACCCAAGTTCCTGTACCCTTATGGGACAGCAGCGTGTTCGAGATGCCACTGGCGTTGCAAACACCCATAGGCGACGGTAACTGCTAAAATTTAAGCGGGCTGTCAGCCTGTCTGATGTCCTACAGCAATAAAAAAAAAACTTAAAATTACGATATTGATTTTTATAAGTACTTATAAAAATGCTGGTTTTTAATATTCTGGGAGTGTAATATTTGAACAACAATAAAGTTTAAAAAAGGCACTTAATGTAAGTACTTCGATGCGGTTCTTATGGAGGTATAGTAGAAACCATAAACAGCGTATCATTGTTTTTAAATGGTACCTTTTGTACAACATTTACACATTTTGTTCCCTCTTTGTTGTTTTCCTTTTTTTATTTTGAAAATTATGGTAAGATTTTTAATCTTTGTAATTATTCTTCATTATATCAGTATCTTTGCCTGAAGTTTAAACTGCCGTCCATGGAAATATAGAAAATTATGAGAGCCGTTAACATTTTGCTTGAAAGCAGTTTAGCAGTTTTAGTTTCCAAACTTTCCAATATTTAATATATTGTGTAGTCTAGTATTGAGTGATCTGGGATTTTTTTAAACAGGTAGTGAATACGTGAACGCGTCGTGGGTTTGCGGTAGACGTCGCTTACGAGAGTATGCCGTCGCTCAGCACCCCATCGCGGAGAGTGCGGCGGATTTGTGGAGGTTATTATGGGATCACACGGCACAACTCGTTTTATTACTATCAGATACAAACGACCCGGTAAGCAATACAATCGTCAGTTGCTCTTGTACAACATAAAATGTAGGCGCAGTTTAAGTATTTTTGCTGGAAAAAATATTGAAATAAAATTAACGAAGAATTCTACTTGTACGATGCCGGTCACGGATCGGGATTGCACCGTATAGGAATGAGAAGGATAGCTCAAGAGCTGTTGACTGGAAGTGGACATGGAACGGTTAGAGAGACGCGATTGATTCTACACCTTCCCGGTTCGGTTCAAGTCCGCTCGCGGAGGAACTGTTGCACGGCACCAGCTAAGTTCACGCACACTGAACACACTATCTTATAGCACGGCCAATGAGAATTTGGAGTAACTGAAGGGAGGTCGAACGACGACCGTCCCGCGCGTTTAGAAGTTCACGCGTTACTAATTATATTATTTTCGTCCCACCCTCGCTTTTACCTCACCGAGAGTGAGGGTAGGTAACAAAAATCAGGAGGCGGGATTTAAAATACCCTTTATGCAAGGATCGAACACTGCTTTCCCATCTTTTAATGCTGTTCAACAGTAGTCAAACTGATGGCCCCCTTAATACTAAGCAGTTACGGTCACCTATGGATGCTTATGATGTCAGCGGCGTCACTAACAGGCTGCTATCCATGTATACCTGTCTCACATATCAACACAAAGTAAAGTTCAAGTACCGGAACCATAAAGTTATTATGGTGACACATTTAGAGAGCAAGGGTAGTTGCCATCCAGATGGCCCTACCACCTATAGCTGTTGTATCGCATTTTACGACAGGCTGCCCCCAGCCTTAGGGGTCCAATATTCATTCTTACTCCATTCCTCTACGGAGAGAAAAATAGCAAATATAAGGACACAATAAGAACAACTTTTTTATATCTTAAAAAACAGTATATTGTTTCTGATGAAGTTTTTTGTTTGTATACTCTTCTGCAGAGTGAAAGTATGTAATCTTGGTATATTATTGATGATCTCGGTGGCGTAACGGATAACGCACTTCGGTACGCTTGCGGAGGTCACGGGTTCGATTCCCGTCTCGCGTCTGGGTGTTTATGTATATGTAATATGTATTTATTTACAAAAAAAAAGTATATAAGTAGTATATCAGTTGTCTAGTACCCATAACACAAGTGCTATGCTACTTATTTTGGGACTAGATGGCGCTGTGTGAATTGTCACAAAATATTATTATTATTATGTAGAACAAGTTTTGTAATGTCAACCATAATTATTTAGGAATGTTATTTTTGAAGGGCATATATTTAAATGCTGTTTTATTACAGGAGTGTGAGATTTTCTGGCCCACCGAGGATGAAAAAGAGCTATTCGTTGCCAATTTCCGTGCTAGTTTCGTATCAAAAGACATTTATGTCGCCCACCGAAAATCAGAGAAGAAAACTCCATTGCAGACTCCAGCGGAACCCGAAACAAATGGATACAGAAGACAAGAGAGTGAATGTGCTGATGATGAAAGGCTGATTCCTGAAAATAGTTCACCCATTAATAATACTGAACCAGCATATAGGTTTGACCGTACCGAATTGAGGTTAGAACGTCTAAGTTCCGGTAACAGGGATCTCTCTGCACGAAAATCAATAGCAAACGGAGACCTGTTCTCATCACTCTCAGAAATGAAGAAAAATGGACCGAAATCTCCAAGGAGCCCTTCGAAAATGTCTCTGAAGAACTTCAAACTCAGCTCTCCTACGAAATTCAAGTTTCCAGATTGGGGGTCAAGGGTAGCTGGTTCTCCACCCGATACAGCCCCACCACCACCTCCCGTAGCTCCTTCGCTATCAGTGGAAGAAGAAGCGGAACTACGTAGACCGTGTTATATGTTTGAAAAAGTGTCAACCGTACCAGACAATGTGCCATCAGACCGAGTGATTGAAGTGACGAATGTTAGTGTGCATTCATTGCAAGATGACTATCAGTTAAGTGTCAAGTTTATTAAGTGTAGTGGTTGGTTAGAAGGTGACACTACGGAGTATTTCATAGGGAAACCGAACGAGAATGTTTATATTAAGGCTGTGAGAGAAGCGAGTACTGATATGGAGAAACAAGAAGCTCTCAATAGGCTAATAGAACCTTATAAAGACTCATTTGCTTTAATTGAGTATGTTGCCGGATGTCAGATGGAGTACAAGAATGGACCAGTTGTTGTTGTTGACAAGTAAGTTTCTTTCTAAGACACATCGCATGCTTAATCATAAACTGACCGATTACGATTTAGGTCTAAAGTGAGATAATATAACGGGCAGCATTGTATCGACGCCCTCTATCGGCCAAACTAAGATTTATTTCGATATCTCTTTCCCACACTGAGTTACCGCTATTTAGTTATAAGTCAATATATGGGATAAGTAGTAAATGACAAAATGTTTTTGCGATTTCCCAAAAAACAGGTTTTTTGCGTTAGGTCAGTTTATGATTAAGCATGCGACATAATATGCACAAAGTTGGTCATGTGTGAAGTGAACTCGTATAATGTTTGAGTAGTGGAACTGAACGAAAGTGTATAAATTGGTTTAAAATTGTAATACTCACGCCACACACGATCAGCTTCATATACAAAAGTGGTCCTTCCAGCTGGTTATGTTATTTTTTAAGTATTGTTATTTATATATGTAAATTTTTTTGAGTTTGCCGCACATCTCAAATTTTTATAGTTGGTTCATGTGTGCTGTGACAAAAATTAAGAATAGTTTTATGCTAAAGACAGTAAAGAATTGATTTTATCGCCTAATCGTACCTAATCGTCGGGGAAGGAAAATATCATGAGGAAAACCTGCAACCCGAAATTACCGGTATTGACCACTTAAAAATCCGCCTTAGATGAGCGATGTTAGGTTATTATTGAAAGTACTTCATCGAAGTAAATTGGATCAATTAAAAAAATTTTTTAAATACTATAGGTATGGTGGTTGGAAAGCGATGTCGTTCTGCACGATATCAGCCGCGTGCGGAGGTGCTCGGGATCCGTCGCACCCAGACCCGTGCGCACAGTTCCGCCCCCCATCTGATGATACAGCGTCGGTGTACTGCTGGGCGGCGCTAGGTGCGCACGCGCGCTGTGCCCGCGACCGCGATTCTGATACGGGCGTACACTCGCATTCGGCTCTCCTGGCCCAGTACTGTGCGTTGGCTAATTACGGAAAAGAGTTAAATAGCAGAGCTGATAGGTGAACCAGGTGAGGAGGATTTATCTATTCTTAAAGAGCTTAATTCGTGGACTTTGAATAACTACACGTTATTTCCCTTTTTTAACATAGAAATGAAAGTGTATGGATACAATATGTGGGGTAGAACAAAGAGAAGATGGATGGATTATGTAATAGATGATGTGGCAAAAAAGGTGTGAAGGTTGAGATGACGGCTAATAGAGGCCACTTAGTTTGGAATAAGGGCAGGAAGATGTTACTAAATAATAATGACATTGGACTCACTATTAGGAATACCGAAAACAGTGCGAAGTGTAGAAGAAAAAGTTGGAAAGCCGACTCCAGGTACCGAAGCGGAAGTTTGGGTTACAATGGGGATTTAACGCTAAGATGATGATCAATAACAATGGAATGGTAATAATTTTTTATAAATTACTTACAGAATTATTGCCATGTACTGAGGCTGAAGAAAATGTGAGAAAACCTGAATGCGCCTCCGTTGTAGACAAACATAAGATATTGTCCGTTCTTTTTCGAGCAAGGCTCAATCCCAGTGATGAGATGTAACAAGATGTATATAACTAGAGAAACTTTGTATCTAACGAGTATCCCAAAGCTTGTTTCTGATTTGACAACATCTGCGGGAATGTCTGCGGGGTACACAGCCTCTATTTCCATTGTCTATGTGTCGTTGGCTTGTATGTTTATGTATTATTTATTTTTATCCGTGCAGGGGTGGAGAAAGAATATTAATCTCTGCGGCCGGGGTCGGCCTATCGTAAAAGGCGACAAAACAACCCACCCTAGCTACGTGGTAGGGTGTCTCAAGCCCGTCTGGATGGCGACCACCTTTGGTCTTAAGTATGCCGCCATAATAACCTTGTGTTATGTTCTGGCATCAGTGACCTAAGTTCCTGTACCCTTATGGGACAGCAGCGTGTTCGCGATGCCACTGTCATTGCAAACACCCATAGGCAACGGTAACTGCTAAATTCTAAGGGGGCAGTCAGCCTGTCTGCTGTCCTACAGCAATAGAAAATATTATTTACACAATTAAAGGACCATTATCGATTATTCATAACAAAGCGCTTTGCTGCTTATTTCGGATCCAGGTGGCGATGTGTGAATTGTGTTCATATTTATTTATTTGCTTTTTTCGTATTTAAAGTGTAATTATTTTAAATTTTGTTCTAGGTTTGTCAATCTATCTGAATCGGTCTCGGTAAATAGTTACTCAATAGATGATATTATACTCGGATCGTTGCAGGTGCGTCGAAGAGAATTTACACCATAGACGATTTGAGTTATAAGCCACAGAGAACTCATAAGTTATGGCGGGTTTAATTTTATTTGCATATCTATTGGACTTAATTGCTTACAGCGTTCTATGTAAAACGGAAGTGAAATGGAGATGTGAGTAATCCATAGTAAGTGATGATAGATTATTTCCGATCGTTAAATTTGGGTAAAATATGCTCATGGTATTTGTACAAAAGAATTCCATAATTTAGTTACGTTCCACCGAATTTCTAAGACTATAGTTAGAATCATATATGTTTTTCTAGATTTATTTCATTGAAAAAAATATTACATTATAGACATTTGTCTATACCATCAGGTATACAAATCAGGAAAACGACTATATGTTGTAAATTTCACACTATTTGGACCTTTGTGACATTGTTTAGGATGCCAGTATTTTAAATATTGTATTATTTAAAGTTAGTTGACGAGCTATGGTCTTTTCTTGATATTTTATTATCGGTGCTATGTGTCACATTATTATACATTTAAAATTATTACCTCACACGATTCCCAGTTATGATTCTAAGCAAAATCATCTTTAAATATTTAAAAGCATTGTGTTTTTACACACTAAATGCCGAATGCTCGAATCCGAGTGGGGCGGGGACGTGCAAAGGTGCCGCCCACTACGATCTGTGTATAACGACTATTCATTTTGACTGCGAGTTTCCCCTAGAGATGCTGTTTTTCAACAAGATCTAAAAAAATGTTACAATAGTAATAAAATTAATTATTTCCGCATCTTAACACTCATATATTAGGGACACATAAATTCTAAAAACAAACGGTTTCTCTGATTTAAAAAAAAATTGAAATGGCAGTCAATATTTTAATTAATAATAAGTATAGTTTACCTTATGGTCTGTTCCAAACCGTCAACCGTGAAATATTTAAAATCATCCGTTAGTATATTGAAACGGAGAATATAAATGTAGTTGGAATGTAAGATACGATTCGTATAATGTATACGATATACGTTTTCGAACGTATTATGTATGTAAATTTTGTAATATTAAAGAGTGAGAGTTTAGATAAATTTTAAAATTTCAGGGGCTTTTAACGATATCAAACAAGCCCTACCTAATTCCCCATTCACAGCCTTTTGGACTGTTAAAAACACACTTGTTCCACACACCAAATACACGCGTTATATGCGTGTAAATTTGTACAATATATTTCCATCTCACTTTTCAGTATATTTGTTTCTATTTGATTATCATAGCTTATTCTCTAAGTTGTGTTAGGCGATTGTCATGATATGGTGAGTTACAGCAACTTTAAGCTTTCTTTATATGTTTCTGTATTTAACAAAAAAAAAAAAAATTAAACCGACGGCATTAATATCTAAAGAACAGCAAATAAATGATAATGACGTTACAATTGAATAATAAATGTTACACAAGGTAGCTTCAAATACATTTTTAATTTTGTGTTTAATTTGCAGCTTTATTTTAAGATAAATATCATTAAGGTCACAATCGGTAATTAGTACATGAATAGGTGGCGTTACATTAGGTATGATATCCAATGGAAACATTTTTTTAGAGGGCGAAATTTATTACGTACACCCAATCGCGTGAGAACGTGCGGTGGCGTAGTGGTGGATTCCAGTCCATTGCGTTCGTGTACCCCCTGTATTTTGGCTATGGGATGCATTTCGCTGGTATAACCTCTAAAACCACCCTAGTTCGCTTTGAGCACCTGTCTTAAAGTTGCTGTAACTTTTATACAGTAATGTAATTGTTGCATTTATTAATAAAATAGTTAGATAATTGCGCCCTAAAACCTTGGAATGCTCAAAAACACAATAATTTAGCGTACAAAAGCGTTTGGGTAAATGAAATAATATTTTTTTTTAATCTAAGCTTCGACTCTTATGAAATAAGATGTGGTTGTGCGCATAATTCTATTATATTGGGTCTTATACTAGATTTATAAAAATTTTATAGCATTTTTAAAAATATTAGCCATGATAAATGAACTGCAACTGTGTTCGCGTGTAATCCGCGTGGATTTGCATCCGTGCTCAAATCGTGACATTTTTCGTTTCCTTTGATATGCGTATTCACAGTTGTTGTTTATATATAATGAATTGATTGCTGTCGATATATATATGTACGCCATAATATTAAATATTGTTAATATATTTCTGTCAGGATTTAACTCATTGTCGACTTTTTTATCTCTGCCACAAGCTTGTATGGCAAACACGTTCGCCGAACAGCGCGATTTGTATTTCATGCGGGGTCCAAACCTGACTCGGCGTGCCGCTGGCAAGAAGTGGATGCAGCGTCACCCGTATTTGGGTGACAAGGCTTGCACGGAAGCATATCTGTCACCCAGATAAAGATGACGTAGCGACGAACGTGTTAATAGTCTGTAACACAGTTTTTATCAAATGATAAAACTGTGTGTAAATACACGAGAATACAGGTTTAAATCATGTAAATGCTATTGAAACGTGATGTAATTTTCAAGCGTTTAAGCCTGAGGTCCTGATTGTCACGGAGCATTAGTCCTTCGTGTCTTGTTGCGAGTGCTTCTGTGACAATGACAAGAAAATATATTTTCAGTGCCGTTTCACCTTCAACTCGGAAAGAAAATATGGTAAATACCCATAACCTGTAAATGATAAATGACCATTTTCACGTTTCTCTTGGCTCATTATTTTTAAACAATATATTTTTGTGACAAAACTGTAGTATTAATATTTTATTAGATTTATTGATGTATTCAGGAAGCAAAAATACATTTTAGATTAAAAGTCGATATTGTGAATTTATCCACTTAGGCGATTAGTGTTGTACTGTATGTGAAATATTTTATCGATGTCGATAGAACAATTTTCTTATTAAAATATACATATATGTAATTTTACTATAGGGCTTGATATTTTATATGTGACATGTCTATTGATGTGGAATGACTATTTAGCTATTCTGATTTGTGTAGTAATTGGTAGCTTATAGTTAACTATGATCTCTATGTTAGATAGGAAAAAAACTGGGTTTTCGAATAAGCCCTTAGACGGATATGTATTGTCATCACATGTAATGCAAAATTTTGATGATGTAGATCGATATTTTAATGTTAATATACTCTAAATTAAATGTATTTAGCGCAAATAATTGAAATACAGTTATTTGATCTAAAATATTATCTGAAAAATCTGTGTTATTAAAAGAAAATATTTCTTTTTTGCGATATTTTTAAATAATCATCTCCACATCAGTACCCCTAGCACGAATATATCGATACTATCGTATAGTTAACGTCAGAGTTAACTGTTGTATGAAAAACTTGAACAGCGCTTGGTGGGCGTTTTCGAAATAAAAAATCGGCAGTACGAATGAACGTTGTGTGGAAATCGGCAGCAAGAATATTTTGAGGTTCGCTTTCATATAGTTTGCTCGATACGATTACGTGACGATAACGTTAGTGATTCATGATAGGGGTACAGTACATTGTATCGCATTTGCGATGTCGATACGCCTAAATTATTCTTAATTCCTATTAAAACGATTATGGTCCAGTATTCTTATTAAAATATAATAATCTTAATGATCTAATTGTTATTTGGTATAATTGTGAAGACTGCTTTGTTAGTGGTTCGTCAATTATTGGTGTAACGGATTCCGTTTGTATGCAACGCGGTGATGATCTATCGATATGCTATTATCGATTGTTTCACGTCACAACTATACGTAAACAAATTTATTCCTTTAACTTTTTATACTTGTACGATTTTGAGGAAATGTTTTTATTTTAGATCGAGTGTCTTATGTTTATTTTTTATCGATAACATTTATCGCGTTGTATTTTAAATATAGTGAAATTATCGACATATAACTTTTTATCTTATATTACTCTATATCAGGCAGGTAATTACGTCCTAAAAGCGCAGCCCAATGTGTGAATATTATGCTACTTCTTGATTCGCTATAGATAGGGCCTTCTCAATGGAGGTAACCGCCATTTTGAACGTTATTTCGAATTGGATTTAAATGTCAAAACTATATTAATGAGTACAATATTTTTGTCATTGCTCATTTCGCGATATAGACGCCCACTAAAAACAGATTTTAAGGAAACCCTGTCCAGTGTATTTTTTTAAAAATTTATATGGCAGGAATAAAAAAAACAAAAACATCCGATTGACTTGATATTGAGCATAGTTACTCATTAGCGATTCATTAAGAAAATATTTTAAGGAAATCATGTCTAAAACGTATTTTTTTATATTTATATGGCAAAACAACGTTTGCCGGGTCAGCTAGCCGATTTATATGTCGATTGTTTCACATTATGATTCGAATGAAAGTGTTAGTGAATTAATAGAAAGGTGTAAAAGGCGGGATATGTTTGTGCAAATATACCTGAACCGTGCCATTTATATTAACACCCATATCATAGTAATAATTATTAAAAAATGAGGTTATATATGCAAGTAATTGTAACAACCTCGTACGTTAACATATACGTTAATTTATAAATATATTCTCTGTATTATGTCTTATTAATATAATAAAGAGATATATATGTACTAAAAATTGATCGGATATTTACATTTAAAACTTGAATGTGTATACGCGACAATATGTATATTGCTTTAAAAATTCAAGGATTTTCCAAAGTCTTTTACATATATTTATTGTAACTTAAAATTTATTTTATATTTATTTTGTATTTTTATATTTAGTATATATATTTTATTTAGATTATTTAAAAAGTTAAGATTTTATAGGCAGCCGTAATTGTAAAAAAAAAAATCTTTCCTCATATGAATGATAGAAAATCACAAAACACATCGAAAGTTTTACGCTTCGGATTAAAGTGATTTTAATACAACACTAAAATTTTAATACACTATTCCTAAATTTAATCCTCATTAACTTCTAATAATGAAAAAAAAAAAAACAATTGTAGCAGTTGGGACGTTACATCTTTCTGAGAGAGATAGGACGGTGACTCGGAACGACTGATCAAGTGCGTGAGCAATCCGAATTGTAACGAGTGCGTGTTCGCGTGCACTCGGCGGACGGTAAGCGACTAAGTTGTAGAAAGCGACTCAGATAGAAATAAGAAATTAATTACATATATAAACATTGTTTTTCTTTTTATTGGTGGTCTAGATTATTTAAAAAAAAGGCAAAATCAAAATTAACCAAATTTTGTGTTAACTATAACTTACGTCCCAAGTGTACAAAATGTTTATTTTGTTATCTCACAGATAGAATACGCACAAACATCCCCGCCTGTGAGTATTAGAACCAAAGAAACGCGTCGATATATATTTGTCGGGGAATAGTTAGTGATTTGTAGGCAAAAATGGGTGTCGCATTATACATGTAATATATTTAGATTTAATATTTATGTAAGATTCATATTATTTGTAATTTATATAATATATTTGGTGGAAATGTATTAGATTCCACTATAATTAAAATATATATAGATAAATACTGTTATAAGGATGAACGCATCGTATTCTAATAGTCATTGACAGTCGATTTGGAAGTGCAACGCCCTTATAAAATACCAGCGTCGAATAACATTGAGTTAGCGTGTAAAATGAGCTAAAGTTCAATAGCGTCACCACCATTCCTACCTCTTTTTAGTCCGTTTTATATGTACCCTTTCCCGGCTTCTGTTGGCTATTCATACTCTTCTACTAATTTGTATATCTCCCTTTTGAAGCCGATATGTTGGCAATGCCTTCGGCGTTGAAGACTCATTCAAGTAGTCTACCAGAATGGTGTACAAAAGCAGTGTTTAATAATTAAAAATATTGTAATTCTAGTGCATTTTATCTCAAAATGGAATACATTGAAACTTATACAATAACTAAAATATCTGTATGT
The DNA here is from genome assembly GCA_963693495.1 of Malacosoma neustria. Classification (NCBI taxonomy): domain Eukaryota; kingdom Metazoa; phylum Arthropoda; class Insecta; order Lepidoptera; family Lasiocampidae; genus Malacosoma; species Malacosoma neustria. Next base: position 8,600,108 of record OY856395.1, on the reverse strand, counting down.
ACCTTATCTTTTAGGTAGAAATGGGTTTTTAACGCAAACTCCTCTAAAGTTATTATTTACCGGACGAAGTTATCTTTAGTGCACTCAAAAATATGTTAATTATTGTTCTTTAAAACGACGAATGATCTTTCTGCCCTTATCCCAGCTATATACATTCCATCCGTCTTTTGATTCAATTAATCCAATCCAATGTTGAGACTCTAAACACCAACTAGAAATTCCCTATCTACATTATAAGTGTAAAGGGTACATCTACGTGTGGGTGAAGCCATTCGTAAAGCGTCACAGCTATCGTGCGAAACAGCTGTAAAGACAAGATTATTAACATTTGAATAAAATACTACTAATCTATACATAAATTAAAAACAAACCAAAGATAGCTCGACTATAATTTACCATACTCTTTACAAACTTTATAGTATCCCATGGGAAAAGTTCCTCGCATCTTGCCGCAACTCTTACTGCAACAATACTCGATAATGTTTCTAAGAATTTATGTAAATATTACATCCGTTAAGCAATAATTTTATCTACTATATTACATTCGCACAAACTATTATTATTCGATGGCTCATGAGTATGTAAATGTATTTTTAAAATACAAACTTTACATTAGAGAACTTTACAATTTTTTTTTACTGTGTATTTCTTCTTCTTCTTAGTCGATTCACTCTTTACAGAGCGGTCGTGATCAACTGGTAGTACTATTAGAGGCAGATATTGTTCGCTGTATGATTTTACGCCATTTCTCGCGATTCAGAGACATTCTGGTGCACTCATGCAAAGGCCCGCCCACAGCCGATTTGATCTGGTCGGTCCATCGCATGGGTGATCTTCCACGTGATCTGATCCCCTCCACCTTGCCCTGGACAACGAGACGCTCTATGGAGTCATTGTTTCGCCTTGAAACTTGGCCGAAAAATTTGAGAATAAGTGACTGGACCAAAGCGGAGAGATGCTGCTTAATGCGGAGTTCTTCACGGATGGCGGCATTGGTCCGAAATTCTGTCCATTCTGTCCAAACATACTGTGTATTTAGTTATATTTTATTCTCATGTTTTTCTTATGACTGGTTGTATAACCCGTGTATAGGGTATATTAGCTGGCCCATTCACGCGCTGATGTGACTAATTCTAAAAGTAATTATTACAAGAAAATAAATAGTACGATTATTTCATAAATCTAAATTAGACGTGGAATAGAATGTATAACTATAAATCGAAACACAACGCCATCTAACGATGAATTAACGTACACCGCCATCTATTAGGAATTTACAAAATTAACTTTAATATTAGGGTCAATAATTGAGATACAAACTATTCTGTCTTTTAAGTCGGACCAAATTACAGATAGTTACGTAATTTCAAAATCTGGTTACATCGTGACACGAGATTTATGTATCTATATATAAAATATTAGGCAAATAAATTCAATACAATATGTAACTATTAATAAAACATCGCTCTATGAGTTATCTAGTACCCATAACACAAGTACTAGTTTGGAACTAGATGGCGTTGTGTGAATTTTCACCGTATATTTATTTTGTTTATCACTTAACTCTCCTGTAAACTTTGTTCGAAACAAAAAATGAAAACTTCAAACATTTGATCACTTATTTAAGTAGGAGCCATCGTTTTATGTAAACCAGGGTTGTAACATGCAATAATGGAAACATTTTATTTTATTAATATATTTTAAAAAAGCCATTTTTAAGTAGTATATCGCCAAGGATTTCTTATATTTAGTTTTTGCATTAAAGTTTGCAATAATTGGAAACATTCGTAAAGAAATAAGACAACTTACCAACATTAAAATGCCTTTTTATTCGAACACTATTCGAACATTAATTTGTTAATCCACTACCAAGTGGCAGTGAAATAGCAATTCGTTAAAAATGTTTTAAATTTTAACAGTGCATACACTTTATTATGGTAAAACATTCGAGTTTCTTTTTTCTCCTTTGTGATACATGTCAGTTATTAAATATACTTTTTAACATTAAAATTAATTTTGTTGGCGTTAAAAAAAATAACGACAGATATCAATCGCAGCGGCAATCATCAAAAGTATAAACGAATTTATGAAACTAATTTATAATGGCATATTAACAGTATTAGCGTGAGTGTTGAAAATTGATTCCTAAAAACGTAACATAATGTTCCATGTTGTATGTACGCCCTCTAGAGTTGCTATGGTATAGTGTAAGTTGTAAAAATGTTGCCAGGTTTTTTAAATTAGGAAATCAAAAATTAAGTAAAATACCGCCTTCGTACGTATTGTGCCAATTTTTTAATATTCTCCCTCCTACCGATGACGCATTCCAATTTTTGTTTCATGTGTATGATACAAGGTTGTATTTAATCTTTTTTTTATTAACATTGATACTTATTACAATCATACCATAAAATGTATCGTGAAAATAATAATAATATCAAGTCACGTTAAATATTTCGACTTCAAATCGTCAATGAATTTAATCGAGCAGTCCCTGTTCTCTATTGAATTTATTTAAAACTTCCATATTATATTTATGTGAATACATTACATATTTGAATTTTAATGAGTTTTTTATGTCATTATGTATAAATAGTTCTTTTTAGATGATCACTTTTAAATTTTTGTATAGCTTGCGGGTAGCTGCATTAATTATGAAAATTATATGTGTTTCAACGACTTTTGGTCGTTACGTATTTCTGTCAGTTATAGAAGTGACAGATATATGTAAAACGGACATGATTATATCTTGCAGTTGACAGAAATTTGGTTTGAATAATAATTTTATTATTGCCTGATTAATTGCAGATTTTAATCGATTTCATTTTTATGGTTTGGTTACAATGAGTTATAGTCTAGAAGCCATAAATCCAATAGCACCTTCAACTGCACGTACACATTGCAATTATCGCACTCTTTCTGATAATATCATGATGAAAGAATGTGGTATACGAACGAGATCGTTGTGTGTGCAAAACGTTTGTTATAGGAAAATACTTGTATTGACGAGTTGTGAAATTGCTTATGGCTGCTATTGTATATGTGACTGATTTTTTTAATTAATATATATTATATATTTCAATAAGATATATTGACGTCTGTTAATCTTATAATCTAGATTTTTTATCGCAGTTTTACATATATTTCTGGTTTATTGATGCATTAATTTAATAATAATAATAAAATCAATTATTTTTACTATACACATTTGATTATAGTATATACTGTCATTAAAGTTTATATTTTTTGTATAAGACTAGACTGAGCTATAATCATTGAACACATTTAGGTTACATAATTAACTTTACATTAATTTATAAATTTCATATCTTAATTTTACATATTTAATAAAAGGGGGTAGATTGCATTTACAAAATGATTTAATTTAAATGTCTTGTAATATTTTTAATGTAACTTTTTCGATACTACATTTGAGACACGACCGAAAGTTTTAAGTTGAAATTTGATTATTGTTGAGTTGAATTCCTGCATATACACAAGATCCTATGCGTTTGACTTTAGTTGAGTGAGTTAAACCGTACTGCAATGAATTTGTGTCATTTGCTATTAATTTTATAATTTTTTTTTATTGCTGAAGAACAGGAGACAGTTTGACGGCCAACCCAATAGTAAGCAGTTACCGTCGCCTAGGAATGTTTGCGAAGCCAGAGGCACCGCGGACAGACACATATGGCGAAACACAACAGAAAAGGTTATTATGGCGGCATAGTTAGGAACAAGGGTGGTTGCCATCCAGACGGGCTTGGGGCCTTACCACGTAGCTAGGGTTGTTTTGTCGCCTTTTACGACAGGCCGACCTCCGGCCGCAGGGTTTATTATCTTACTCGACCCCTGTACGGAAAAAATATTTGCCATCTGTGTTTAAATTTACATGACACGCATGTGCTTTGCAGTGTCCGAGAAACGCTATATTAATTTTAGAGAGTAACAAGTATATATGTGTATTCTTCAATTTATATATATATATATATATATATATATATATATATATATATATATATTGTGATGAGAGATATTTTATGAGTTCTGCTAATGTTCAAATCGCAGCTCTAGAAATAATGGAACATATTCGTATATTGTACAAACCATTTTTTTTTTGGAAGTATTTGTTTTTGATAATATGAGAAACACGAGTGATACTAACTTGAGATCGTTGCTGTGCATGTTAACCAATGTGTGCAGAAAACAAACAGCAGAGAAAACAAAATGTCTAAATCTTGATTCTAATTAATAAATGTATTACAAACTGTCTCTGAAGTAGCAATTATCCCTAGCACGAATATTTCGATACTATCGTATAGTTAACGGTAAAGTTTTCGTTAAATTTTTAATGAAAAAATGAAAACAGCGCTCGGTGGATATTTTCTAAACAAAAATGGCAGCACAAACACTTCACTCGATTATCGAATAGTTTAGCTACAAGAGCGATCATTCGTAACCTTGGATAGAGAAATGATGACGTAGCCTATAATAATTATTTTTGGTTAGAAACACATGGTCTATATTTTTTTAACATTTTAATGAATATATTTCTCGTTCTTTTTATATTGACTAATTTTTATATTTGTTGGTATTATGAAAGTGCTGCAAAAAGGCACGTGTCGCAATGAGTAAATCAATGTTTATATTATCAAAAATAATGCTTTAATATTTGTAGACTGGCAATTATTTTTATTGAGGTATATTATATTGAATCAATGTACAGTTATCAATTTGATATTCGTAGTTAAGTATGATGTAATCTGCCACTTTGTGTCATCTTAATACATCACAATGACGTATATAAATGTAAATCGTAAGAAAACTATTTATTATTTATGTAACCGCCTGTATTATTTCATGTAAAAAGATATACGAAATTACGCGTAATGTGTTTTATTTACATTTGACAAACACTTTTGGCAGGAGCTTTTCGAACTAGATATAGAAGGGAATGAAGCAATGACCAACGCTTCCTTTTATTTGCATTTATCCGTGCAGAGGTGGAGAAACTAACCTCTGCGGTCGGGTCGGCTTGTAGTAAAAGGCGACCAAACAACCCAGGCTCAAAACCCGTCTGGATGGCAACCACCCCTAGTTTTTAAATATGCCGCCATAATAACCTTGTCTTGGGTTCCGGCATAAGTGACCAGGTTCCAGTAACACTACCCGGATAGCAGCGTGTTAGCGATGCCCTTGGCATTGCAAACACCCATAGACGACGGTAACAGCAAAATTTTAAGTGGGCCGCCAGCCTGTCTGCTGTCCTACAGCAATAAAAAAAGAGGTTCGTGGTAAGTTTGTAACCAAATCATATGGAGGGTAGAGGCAAGAGAACCCTCGCATATGGGGGAGTTGGAATAGTATCGACGCTGGGTCTCCCTTGATTAGGGGTAGGCTGGGGCTTCGAGGCGAACCTCTACCCTGGGGGGTAAAACTCGGGGGCAACTACCTCCCGGTGGCGTAGAGTTGGCCGCCGGGGCATGCACATCTATGCAAGCAGCGGGGCATCACGTCAGCCCAATGATGGCTTCGTGTTTGGCCTAGATAGCCAACCTGGAATCATACATGACACGCATTAGTTTGGGCGCCTGGGGCATTGGCAGGTGTGTGTGGATGTGGTTGTCTAGAGCTTATCACTTCGTCTCCCTTGTCCGACGAGTGTGCGACTAGGTATCTGGGAATCGGTCGCCCAGGGAGGGCGTTTTGTGGTCTGTCGGGCGTGTAGCGGGGCGATGCCGTAAAGGTGTTCGAATCGCCACTCTCTGACACTAGTTCAAAAACTTCCAGTATGTGGCGTTAGTGCAACTACTATTTATGGTTATAGCTGTAGATGACGAATCAAGTATGCTGAGTTAAAAATTATCTATACCATTCGAATAGCTTGCGCTTTCCTAAAAATTTACACTGATGCTAACCTTAATTTAACGCATTTCGACAAACGCCCTTTCATAGTTCTTACCAAACAAAAAAAAAATCACAAAACAAAAGTATACAAAATACATATGTACCTACATCAACCAATTTTCCACTATTATAATAGGTAATACATTTTATAACAATAAAAATAAAATTCAATCCCATTTAAGTTAATTTATGAGACTTTCCCAAATACATCATATTAAATATAATTTTATTGATTGATAATTTATAATTGGTAAAAATAATATTTAAAATATATATATATGATATAAATCAAATTCATAATTTAGTCAAACATTATTAATTAATAAAAAGTCGATAGTAAAATTAATGTCTTCGTGGTTTCATTAGAATTCAAGGAATGAATCAAATAACAAAAATGGAATCTATTACAAATAATTATAACTTCATTACAATGTCTTGTGACTTACTGTATTTTATTGCTAATTGATGACCCAAAAGCAACATAAACGCTTAATTTTTAAATTATCATAAGATTTTTAAATTTCATAACTATTAATGTTTTCTTTGGTGAACATCGTATTCAATTAAGAAATTAATTAACTTTCATTAAATGCACTTTGAATTCGATACATTTTATATGGGTCTGGCAACACTTCTATCGCAACGGAATGACAGATTTTTTTTTCTGATTGAAATTGAAACAGTGTTGCCGTTTTAGCGACTTTGTCGCTAGATTTAGCGGATTTTGGATGTGTCTAGCGACATTTTTTTTCCATCTAGCGACAAAAATAAATTTAGCTATTTTTCGTTTATAAAACTGACTACCAACGTCCAGTAGGTAGAGGAGTGAAATTAAAAGAAAAAAAATTGACTTTTTCAATATTAAAAATACAAAAATATTTTAGTACAAATTTAAATGTAGAAATCCCCTACCAGAATGTCGTTCGATCGGTTTTATGCGTCTCACTCTATCAAAAGATGTACAGATATAGCTATTTCTTTCTCATTCATTCATCATCCCGTTTATTCAAAGGGAGGAATGCCCGGTTTCTAAGTTATTTGTTACTTTTTCGCAGAACAAACCAGTTTTACATAGTGTATGTGTGTATTGTCGTCATTAATATCAAAATCATATTGTGGATATGGAAATTCCTATAAAAAAGAAGGCATACGCTCAAAAGTATAGACCAGAATGAGAACAACAAAAAGAGTTTAAAATGTGGTTGAAACCTGTTATGACTGATCCAACTAAAGCTTTTTGTTCATTTTGTCACAGTGAAATATTCGCAAAGTTAAATGATAGAGTTGCTTTTATTTAGACCATATTTTTAAAATTTAAAATATTTAGCGACTTCTAGGGATTTTTTGAGTACTTTTTTCTTAATATCTAGGGACATTTTCATTGAGGTTTGGGGATTTTCTTTTTTCCTAATAATAATAGTCATTTATTTCGGACAAAGTCCACAGTCCTAAGCGGCAACACTGGATTGAAAATTCAAATAAATAAAGTGTTTGACTTTCATAGATAGATACTATAATGGGGTTTTGTAGGTTCTTGCGTGCAAATTAGTACATAGGTAATTTCACAAGTATTTTATAAACTTTTAATGGTACAGTGAACTTAATTAACACAAAATAATTACAAGTTATGAACTATGAACATAGCTTTTTTGGTAAACGGCGCGCACGTACACTTTTTCTTATCATGGCGGGGACGGCGTCTAGAACTCTAGAAGCGCTCGAGTGGGTTCGACGCGAGGCGAATCAGCGCCTCCTATTGGCTGGATACTACGATTCGCGCATGCGCGGTGGTTACCGATATGTGTCCGGTATTGCCGCATTACAATAGATATTATTTATTGCACACAATGAACGTAAACTAGTGATTTAGAAATATCCGTTTATGTACAATGAGCGGTCTTAACGTAACAGATTTTTGCCAGACAACCTTTGGATAGTAAAAAATCTCTAAAAAATCAAAGGAAGGTGTATGTGTGTGAATTATACATAAACAATTTTGATGATAAAGTTGATTTACACAATTTAAATTTTGTAAACGTATTGTTTGCAATAGTAATGTTTAAGGATCTTTGTTTTATTATTTTTATAACACGTAGTCGGTACACAGCGCCCACAAGTTTAACCATTTTTTAAATATTACTTGACATAACATATTATCTCTCATCTTGAGGAGTTAATAAATATCAACAGCTTTCCCAATTAATCAATCATAACAATACGAAGTCTGAGTTAATCAAACTTTGTCAGAAAGTTTCAAACTTCTACTTAAGTTCAGGAAGTTCTAAACGATTGTGGAAAACTTTTGACTGTATTTATTTGGCCTCAGTTTTGTTGTAATCTGATTAAAAGTTACTAGTTAATTACTTTGTTCTAACTTAATATAAATTTGATCTAATCATGTTTGTAGGTTAAGAATAGTTCCTAATAAATATAAAAGACCCTTCTTCCTTCAGCCCTTATCCTACATTATATGGGGTCTCTTTCCACTCTCCTCTGTTAGCCGTCATCCCAACATTCACACTCTTTTTTCCTTAACATGTTTTACGCAATCCATCCATCTTTTTTGGTCTACCTCTACTCTTGTATCTATCCACTTTTCATTTCCTTTTTATATGGCATTATTCCCTGCGCATTATATGGCCAGACCACGCTAGTCTATTAATTTTATGTTAAAGAACGCACTCGTTGGCTGTGGATATTATTTATTTAAAAAGTATGTACTGCCATATCACAAACATTTAACATAGTATGCAATCGCATAGGCGGCGACACGGTCGAGCGCACCGACCAAGTGAAATACCTGGGATCTGTGTTTCACGCGTCTGGTGACATCGATTGCGACGTCAAGGCTCGCGTTGCTGCCGCGTGGGTCAAATGGCGTGAGGTAACTGGTATCATTTGTGACCCCAAGATGCCGGTAAAGTTGAAGGGACAGGTCTATAAGACCATCATTAGGCCTGTCCTTTTATATGGCTGTGAAGCGTGGCCGGTGTTGGAGCGACACAAGCAGGAACTGCGTGTCACGGAGATGAACATGCTGCGGTGGATGTGTGGAGTGACGCGGAAGGACCGCGTTAGGAACTCCTGCATTCGCGGTAGTCTTCATGTCCGTGACATTGCGGATAAACTGCAGGAGTGTCGGCTCCGTTGGTACGGTCACGTTTTACGGCAACCGGATGCTTACGTGGGAAACAAATGTCTGGCCATGCCGCCTCCGCCGGGCCCCGGTAGGAGGGGTAGGCCCAAAAAGTGCTGGCTTGACGTCGTAAAGGGTGATATGCGTGCCAATGGGCTCACTACCAGGGATGCTGAAGTGGAGTAGAAAAAGTCGGAAAGCGGACCCCGGGCACCAAAACGCAAGTTTGGGTTGCAACCGGGATGAACGCTGAGATGATGATGATGATGATGATGATAGTATGCAAAATAAAAAACTGCAAATGTAAGTTTGGAAGTTCTTAAAAGCAGATTGATGGAAGTGGCTGACTTTGTTCTTCAATAAGCTGTTGCAAGACGAGGCGATCCCCGATGAATGGTGCGCTAGTGCCCATTTGAACAATGGTGATGTACAGGTTTGTAACAATTATAGACGAATAAAGCTCATATCAAACAGCATGAAGTTTTGGAGGAATGTAATTGCAAGTCGATTACAAGAGGAGACCGAAATAGGTGTTTACCAATTTGGTTTCATACCCGGACGGGGGACAACGGATGCCATATTCGTTAAGAATAGGCTTTTATAGACCCATCTATATACAACTTTACATTGGGAAATAAAGGAAATGCACTGTTGAATATCGTATATTTTTCCTTATACAAGTCAGATGGATACACTCCTGTGACCATAAATACTGAAATATATATAAACATCCTTCTCCATGTATTTACTTAGGCCGACATTGCTGACACAACAATTTTTGAAAGAAATAAATTACATTTATTTAGTATAAATACAAGCACTTACAAAAACAACAAACGCTGTTCTTCCGTGAACCTGGTTATCTTGGGGACTGCAGAACCTCACTTACGTAAAAGTATGAAACAGAGAACAATGACCGTGACCATCTTGAGTGGCCTGGCTTCAGCGGAAGATCAGCGCAGGTCAAAACAACTAGCAAGTCACTGAGCTGGTACCAATTTAGGAAAACAATTAGCTAGTTAGGCTTAAACTCATGTTACTAATAGTTTTTTTGTTGTGAATTGTTAATTAAATCAGTAATTCATCCATTTTTGTAACTCCGCTCATTCATCTCTGCATTCGCATTTCTGCTGCATGCAAAACTTTTCATCTTTCCCCTTTGTGGCCCAGCTCTCTGATCCATACAATATGACAGGTCTTATAACGGCCTTATAAATTTTACCTTTAAGTCTAAACGGCACTTGTGGATCGCAAATTGTTCCTGAGACCTGTCGCCATTTCATCCACCCTGCATTCACTTTGTTTTTCACATCTTGGCCTTTCTCACCATCATTCTGGATTAATGATCTGAGGTACCGGAAGCTGGAGCAAGTTGGCAGAGACACACCTCCTAAGGTAATCGGGGTGAAGGCGGAATTTTCACCAAAGTCGCAAAATAGACGTTCAGTTTTGGTTCTACTTATCTTCAACCTAACACCCTCCAATCCATCCTGCCATTTAGCCCATCTGCTCTGACCCTCGTGAGCATTTTCGCCAACCAGTACAATATCATCGGCAAAGAGCATACACCAAGATGCCTCTTCCTGTATTTCTGATGTTACTGGATCTACCACCAGGAGGAACAGATAAGGGCTAAGAACCAATCCTATGTGTAAAGTCACCGCAACATTGAACTTGTCTGTGACGCCAGCTAGGGACCGGCTGTGTACTTGCCTTCTCGTACATCACACGAATAAGATGCAAGTACTTCACAGGCACGCCTTTTGCTTTCATAGTCCACCACAAAACCTTTCTAGGAACCCGATCATATGCATTTTCGAGGTCAACAAATATCATGTTCAGGTTCTTATGTGCACTTATGTATTTCTCGCACTGTTGGCCAAGTGCGAATATGGCATCCGTAGTTCCTCGCCCGGGCATGAAACTAAATTGGTTCTCCCTTATTCAGCACCCATCATCAAGATTCTTTCTCAATTTTACCTTTCCCTTTCGTTTCTCCAAAAACTACCTTTGCCACACCTCTAATGCAAGCCACTATTTCATTCTAATATTCATTTTCCAACCATTTCATCTATCTCTACCTGTTTGTCTACCACTTTTTGTTTAAATTTACTTGCATACTCTTCCTTTTCTAGAAAATGCTATCGGTGTTGAAAAACCACACTTTCACTGGGGATCACTTTGCAATCTTTAACTGATTTAATTTTATTTCTTCTTATTAGAAAATAGTCGATTTGTGTGTTGTGGTTTCAGCTGTTATACATAATCAAATATTGATCCCTTTTTTGGAAAAATGTATTCACTATGGCCATATCGAATGCCAAAGCAGCTTGTAATAAAGCTTCCCTTTCCTTATTTCTATTCCCAAATCCCAGTCACCCATGAACTCTTTCATATTCCCCATTTATTCTTCCCACATGTCCATTAAAATCACCACCCACATTTACGTCTTGCTTATCTGCTATGTTGATCATGACTGTATTAAAATCCCCCCAAAATCTTTCTTTCACTCTGTCGTCACATCCAGACTGTGGGGCATAAACACTCACTATGTTTGACACACAGTTGCCCACCAATAATTTAACCACTATCAGTCTATCATTTACCCTAATAACATCCGTCACACATTTTTTTCAATTCGCTGTCTAATACTACACCCACACCGTTTCTCTTACCATAATTTCCACAATAGTAAAATTTATACTCTGCCCCAATCTCTCGAGCTCTGGAATCCTTCCATTTCGTCTCTTGCAAGCAAGCTATATTTATTCGTCTCCTTTCAACCTCTGCTATCTCTCTTCCTCTTCCAGTCATCGTACCTACAATCCAATTTGATAGTCTCATTTTCATTCCTAGTACTTACGTTCCCTTTTATTTGCGTACATGTACTAATAGTAGTGGCTTGCTTTTTAACACCGGCCGCCTGCCTCACGTCATTTTCCTTATCTGTGCCTTAAATATCAATCGGAATCGGGTCCCCAAGATACAGGTCAACCTAGTTTGGGGACCAATGATTTAATTGTTATGGATTTTTATATATGTCAATAAACAATTTATTTATTTATTTATATTTATTATTTATATAATGGTTAGATTGTATGTTGTTGGTTTCCATTTAAAAGACTGTTGGGTGAGTGAGCGAGGTAGTAGTATATACATATCAGATTTGATATACGAACTTCGTACAAACATTTTATTCCAGAGTTACATTCTTTGGACCCCTAGTTACGTTATAAGAAAGTATTTTTTCATCGACATAAATAATATAAAAAAATACTATGACAATTAACTCAGCGCCATCTAGTCTCAAAGCAGCAGGGCGCTTCTGTTATGAGTTCAATTGATATATTTATATACTTTTATATTTTGTAACTATATCCATATTATACATTAACACCCAGAATCAGGACGGTAATTGAACCCGTGACACCCGCGGGCGTTCTGACGTTGCGCCACGGTGGTAGTCGAATTAATTAATTTGGTTCCTGCAGTTAGTAAGAGCCATTTGGGAATCTCGTCTCTTGCCCTTCCTTATTCGTTAGCCCAGTATGGGGTCTTCGGCGGAGAGGGGGAGGGTCACTCACGCAGGGTCACTCGTCGCCGGACCTTGGTGACAGACCTCCGGCCGCCGTAGTCGGTTGCGGGCAAGGCCCCTTGGGAAAGGGTCGCAGACCGCACACACAAGGCGTGAGAAAGAATACCGGGGCCTATCACCTCCCCTCTCCTGGGTTTGAAGAGGCTCGTTTTAGTGGGTATACCAGCGACCTGCGTCCTTCAGCCTAGAAAAGAAGACGCACGGGCGCATTGCACAGGGATTTTCACATAACCGCCCATTCCCACGCGGCGACATGCATTTCCATCTCCCATAAAAAGAAGTATGGGGTCGTCTTAAAATGAAACGTATAGGGTAGGGTTTTATAATAATAAAATATTTATGCTCAGGAGTATGTAACTATCTTTATTTAAAAAAAAATACATCAATCAATACACACTTTGAAATATTAATTTTTAAAATACAATTCGCCAAAGACATGCATATTATTAATTTTAAAATTATTATTGTCAATAGTCCATTATTGTCAGACATTTTTATTTTAATTCTAAGTGCCATCGAATGTATAATTATTGTCAAAATTTTGATTTGGAAACTTGGCAGGGTAGCCATATGATAATTTTTCGTTAAAATCAAGTAAAAGCTTTATGTGCTTTAAGTAGCACTTAACTTTCGATAGCATTACATTTTAAAACATGATTATTATTTTGATATGATTAAGTACTTCATGATAAGAAGAGATTATGTTAATTGCAAAGATATTGCGAAAATCTACACATAAGTATTCATTTATATTTTATGATATAGTTTAAACACCTATTTGTAATACGCATCCAATAAACACTACTTTATCCACTAACTACTTAAATATTTATGATTTTCAAAAGACAATAAAATAATTTGTAAAATTCTACAGAATATTGTTAAAAAATTATTAATATAAATAAAAATATGTATACTTAGATATGCTAACCGTAATGTAGGATGGGCACGCTTTATGTACGTCGCCGTTAAAAAATAGAAGAACAAATTCATTGACTTGCTTAAAGCCATCATAAGTGGTAATATTCTATTTTAAAGCCAAATTTTATAGTCTGTGAGGTTATGTCGACTTATCCTGTCGATATATCAAGATAGTTGATTAGATATATATTTTAATAAATATAGTACACAAATAGGTAACAACTTCCTTAGAATTACAGCCTTCAGTGCATCACTAATGATAAACGTCCTTTTACTGTTACGGAGGGAATGTGGATATAGTTTAAATCTCAGCCGTATTTGATTTTAGGAGATATTTAACATTTCCCCATAATTATTTGAGGTGTGATATTTTCTCATCTTCCAAAAGGCTGCTTTAACTAACCCTAAGGTTCCAATAATATAAGTATGAAGCGCGCAACGCGCGTTCTCTAGTTTATCAACTATAAAAGTGAAACATTTAATTTTAATTAAAGCATTTATTTGTCGGAATTCGGTCGCGTAACCTTTTCCTATTTCAAATTCATCATTTTTTTTGCCGCAAAGCCGAAACCGACGTAGCCGTCTTGAAGGCTTTTGAAATTTATACAATAATTTAAAACTTAGCGTCTAATCACAACAATTAATTTTAATTCAGAGCTGCCAAGATTCAATAAAATTCCAATCAGTTCGAGAGCATCTTTAAATTATAAATTGTATCATCATTAAGAGGAATAATTAAATACTGCAATGCAAACATCCAGCCTTTAATTTTCATCAAACAAAAAAATTGTTACATTTTTTTCGACATCTGGCAACTCTGTGAGTTACAGTTTACGAGTCCGAATCAATACGAAATCTAGAAAATAATACTCGGTTTTATTTAAAACAGAAAAATGGTTTTATACAATATAATTATTAGAATGAAAAATATTGCCAGGTTAGAAATATATCAAATATCACCAGTGTTTAAAACATGTTACAAAAGCTCGAACTGTACCATAACATAAAAAAATACTTTTTCAATTAAAAAAGTTCTTGCACGAACTTTTTAATATTCTTAATAAAAAATGAATAGACGCTTAGAAGCAATAGGGCAAAATTTCCCAGCCAATCCACTAAAGCAATTTATTATTAAAATCTTAATATTAAAGAATTTGATTCTTAATTTCTACTAAACATCGAGTAAAACACCCATTTATTGTCAGGTTATTATTGTCATTACATTAAAATTATTGGGAATTGACGGCAATATTAAATAATTGCTCATTTTGTATACGTATTGTTATTGTCATCAGAAATATACTTAAATCTATAGAAAAATACGATTTAAAACGGGGTATAATAGATTATCTACATTAAAGTCAGTTAAATACAAAAATATGTGAAGTAAACGCAGAGAAGCTCGAATATTATAGACGAGAGTCTTGCCAAGCTTGAGATATGCTCCCGATATGATTGTTTGATTAAAGCCCAAATATTGTTTTCGTATAAACCCCGCAAATTGGTAATGTCCGCCATCTTGTTTACGTGCTCTTCATGTCATGTATAGCAAATTGTACCTATATTTTTCATATTGTTTTTTCTATTTTTATTCAGTTATCATTTATCGAATTATTTCAACTGTACAATAATCGAGGCAATTTTGTTGTCTTTGTATTAGCAATTTGCAGGAATTTATACATTATTATTTTCCGATTTAATTTAGGTTGTAGAGGGTTCAGTATACGAGGGGGATGTAATCGGGGGCTGCGTAGTCGAAATAGGGGTGGTAGAAGTTGCGGCGGGTAGGTGGCAACATCACGTCCGAGTAGCGCGAGAACTGGGAAACTTGGCGGCTGTTTGATGGAGGTTTCCTGGAATTATAATACATATTAGACAATGCTCAAATATTTCAGTTAAATTAATTTGGCTCAATGTATCCCACATTCTTTTCCGTCTAGAGGCGGAGTAAGCACACTAACTTCTGCGGCCGATGTCTGCTTGTCGTAAAAGGCGATAAAACAAAACTAGCTAGGTGATAGGGCCCTAATCTTGTCTGGACAACCACTCTTGGTCTATAAGTATGCCACAATAATAACCGTGTGCTATGTTCCGGCATTAGTGACTCAGGTTCCATTACCCCTATGCGGACAGAAGCGTGTTCGCGGTGCCCCTAGCGTCACAAACATCCATAGGCAAAGGTGACCACTTACTGTTAAATGTTGACCAGTCTGCTGTTCCTCAGCAATGAAAAAAAAACTGAAAGAAAATGACGCACAAAAACATACAGAAGTTGTTTCTGCAGTAATATAAAAACCATTTAAATAGACATAGTGCATGCGATTTACTCGTATCGTATGCATTTAAAGCATACTCACGCTGTCTAGTGTGTCTATGTATACTGGTCAAGATGTTACTGTAAAGAAAAAATGCGTATACAATGTTCATAAGAAGAAGATCTTTGTATATTGGTAAACATTCGGATTAATTATAATTAAAATTTCTGCTTTTAACTACTTTATAGAAGTTGTTTTTCAATGTTATATATTTTGATACAAATGGTGAATATATGATATATGGTGAACATATAGGTAGATACATACTTGTTGTGCCTCATTGCAGACTCATCAGGGTATTCCATTTGTATAGGCTGGAGGCCCCTCAGCTCTTGTTCCCCGTAGTTAGGATACACGAAGTCTTCGTTTCTGAAAACAGGGTTGTTATTAAACGAGCTGCGGCTACGCAGATTCTGATTTACAACGGTGGCGCATTTCTGGCAAACGTAGCCATAAGTATTCTTTATAACATCAGTTCTATTACCGATCAAAATATGTATTTAAAAAAATCTTGTACCTAAATGCATAAAAACTTTCTGTTATGTTTTATATTAAACATTATAAAAACCTTGCGATTGTCATAATGTTGTAGATTTTATATATTTTAGATGTAAATTCGTTGTTTTGATTTGTATTGTTTTTGCAATAAGACGTCACTCTATAGACCTGACCAAAGACCAGCGCTGATTTTTTATAAGCCAGCATTATGCTGAGTCAAATCTAATTTAGGACACTGTAGTTTTAAACTATATTATAAAATTGTAATACTATGTTTTCTGTAGATAATTTTCCTAAATAAATTCTTTCTTTCTTTCAAATTAATTTAATCGCTAAGCGAATGTAATGCCATCCATATTCGACGATAACGCTATCCTCTAAAAGTTATTGAAAATACATTGCGCAAGCGTCTCGTAGATTCATTAAATTTTTTCTAACTTCAAAAAAATGCGCAAAAGTAGTCCATGCTTCATATAGAGGATATCGATCCATCAGCACAAAGACCTGGTTGTACATTTACTTTTCCGAATTTTATATCGTATAAAATATATTATATACTAGCTGTGCCCGCGACTCCGTCCGCGTGGAATAGTGACTTTAGGCAGCATTTTTTGGATATATGAGGTCAAATTAAATTGAAAATTCAACCTAAAATCCAGCCTAAGCTGAACCCTATTTCATATGGCTGATGATATAAATCGGAGGTCAACTTAAATTGGATTATAAAATTTTCGAAACTTATCATTTTTAACAAAAACTATTATTTTTTTCTAAAATAAAAATAGCCTAAGTTACTCCTTGGTACATCAGCTATCTGTCAGTGAAACTCCCGTCAAAATCGGTGCAGCCATTTCAGAGATTAGCCGGAACAAACAGACAGACAGACAAAAATGGTAAAAAATGTTGTTTTGGTATATGTACCGTGTATACATCCGAATGCACTTAGTAAAAAGCGGTTATTTTAATATTACAAACAGACCCTCCAATTTTATTTATTTGTATAAGATTTACTAATATAAATGACAAATTGACAGTAATAACCATAATCCTCAACAAAGATTAAATCCCTATTATATGTAAAACTTCCTAGAGCCCTGGTTTTAATATTGATGGAGACACAGGAAATTTATTGCGTATTTGCGCCAGTGCTTTTTGTATTTATAGAGGCGATTCCCACGCCGCGGTCAAACTAGTCACGTCTCGTAGCCCCGGGCCAGGAGAACGAATGATCACCGGGCTGGTTTTAGTAAGTATTCCAGCGATGTGCGTCCTTGGACTAAGTTATTGTGGCGTATTCCACGGCGATGTACATAAATAAATGTGCTTCTTATGCGATCGTAAACCATTGATCAGATTGTGTTGAATGAATGCATCCCCGGAGGCCTCTTGTGAGGGTTTCTGCTCCATAACACATCTATAATATATACTATGGTTACTGGTGACCTTCGCGGTACAACTGGGTGTCTATATATAATATGTATTTATTTAAAAAGATTAGAGTATAAGTACTATATTAGGTGTCTAGTAGACGTGATCTGCTGCTTAATTTTAATTTGACGCGATGTGAGTTCTTTCTGCCTTTATCTTAAGCTATGTGAGGTCGGCACAACATGTTCTCTTCTTATACTCTCCTCAATTAGTCGTAAGTCAAGTATTCCTGAGGTGTCCCCGTTTGAATTTAAGGCAATACACTTTTTTCATTACCTTAAATAAAAACAAATCTTGCAAGAAACACTTATTTACGTAGAACTTGTCTTGAATATAATAAATTTTACACCAGTGTAAACACTTTTTTTTTGTTCTAACATTGTAAATTATAAATCATAAATAATCGATTTGTGCAATTGACTAAAGTATTAAGTTTGGATATCTCAATTTTTATTTTTAATGATTTTATATTTTTAATTCATGAAATTACTATTATTCTATTGGATGATGCAATAATGTGATATTACCTATAAGTGTAAACTACTGATTTATTAATTTTTATGTTATCTTTATATTGTGATTTATTGTGTTTTCCAAAAAAAAAAAGAAAAATCTCATTCCCACCTTCTTTGCTATATCATCTTTTACACAATCCATCCATTTTTTCTTTGACCTACCCCTCGTTTTGTATCCATCTTCTCTCATGTCTAGCAATATTCCCGTGTGACTTGGCACATTATTTTATTAGATATACTTTTTAATTTCTATTCAGAAACTAATACATTATCAAACCTTATTCAAAAGTGACAATAAACAAGAACCGCATTTACTCCACTTCTAGATTAATTGGTTTCTCTTTATTTGCGAAGTAGCGGTATAAACTACTGTAATTAACTTGAGTAGCGACTGTAACTTAGTACCTCGGCTCCCATTTGATGAAACACTTCGTTTTATTGTACTTGAGAGTGTATTGAATATATGTAAATATCTGTTTAGTCGATTACTTTAGAATAAATTTGTGTATTGATCAAATGAATTAAAGGGTACCCTTTAATTAAAGAGGTGTTTTTTTTACAAGTATAAGTGGTATTATGGTATGAAAGTAGAGAACATGATGTGTCAACCCTAATGTGGAATAAGACAGTCATATGTAGGAAGATCAAAGCCATTTAGTCCTGCGTGGGTATGAAGCCTCGACATATGTGCATATTTTACCTGTAAGGTCACTGTTAGAGCCAAAATTTGCCGTATCATTAAATCTATCTAAGAAATAGTGAAAAAGGTTTTTTTATTGCTGTAGGATAGCAGACAGGCTGATGGCCCACTTAGAATTTAGCGGTTACCGTCGCCTATGGATATTTGCTACGCCAGTGGCATCGCGAACACGCTGCTGTCCCATAAGGGTACAGGAACTTGGGTCACTAATGCCGGAACACAACACAAAGTTATTATGGCGGCATACTTAAGACCAAACAGTATTCTTTCTCCGCCCCTGCACGGATAAAAGTATTTATTTAAATTTAAAATATTTATGCATTCCTAGGGATATAAAATGCTATAAAAATAAAAGAAGCCGATAAAATTGTTGAGATATGTCGGATTACGTCTCTGTGGCTACGTTTTTGTGAAAGTCAAAGGGAAAAATGTAGGGATTAACCGTTATTTGGTTACGACGAGTTCTCACATATTGGTATATGAGGATATCAAAGGATCAGATTTGTTTGATATTTTTTTCCAGAGCTGTAATATATAGAAAAGTTATTTGCAGTAATTTAGTTCTATGTGCCTTTTTTATTATTGAGGTGAATTTATATGAATACACGCTGTAAATATGAAAAAAGAGAAGTAGAATAAAGAAAACGTTGCGTAAAAGATGATATTTTTTTTATTGCTGTGGGACAGCAGACAGGCTGACGGCCCGCTTAGTATTTAGCAGTTACCGACGCCTATGGGTGTTTGCAACGCCAGTGGCATCGCGAACACGCTGCTGTCCCATAAGGGCACAGGAACTTGGGTCACTAATGCCGGAACACAACACGATGTTATTATGGCGGCATACTTAAGACCAAAGGTGGTCGGCATCCAGACGGAGAAATAGGAGTAAATATTCAGATGACGACCAAGAGGAGAGTGGAAGGAGAATACGCTGTGTCCCCACATAGTAGGGATGATAGTAGGAGGAAGAAGACTGTAAATATGCGTCCAATAGTAACGGATTCATATTTGTAGCTTTCGGTATTGAAACTGGGTCCGTGGGGTCCAGAAGCTTATCGCCTTTATCGAGACCTATCATGACGATCAATAGAGGTCTCACGGGAAAACGTTGGTTTGTATTTGGGGCATCTAACGCAGTAAGCCAACTTTTTGGGAACGTGTCTGGTCAAGGGCGGTCTGTTATAATTTATTTACAATTTTCCTGTTTTTACTTGTATTTACTAAATGTTTTATTTCTCAATTTTGTACATAGTTCAATATGTAATTATATAAATATGTATTGTATACAGTAAAAGCTCTTTATTCGCGGGGTATACGTTCCGTAAACATGCCGCGAATACGAAAACCGTGAATATGGAATGGTAATTATTATGGGATTATAGGGGATACGAACCTAGGTGACAAAATAAAAAACAAATATATATAAAAATCAGTTTAGATTATAAGTGACAAAAGTGGTTTTTACATATTACTTTGAGTACGAAAGTTTAAAATAAATTTCTACAAACGTAGGATAACGCGAAGGATAAAATTTTTAGAAACATTTTTATCTCGTTACGTCAAAGAAGTATAACTTCTTACGTGCCTACATAAGTACACACACACACACACACACTTTTTTATAGCTTAGTACAAAAACACTGACGGCCCACTTAATAGAACCCACCAGCTTCAAAGGCATCTGGAATCTGGATTACTTATGCCAAAACACTAGGTTATTAAAGCGGCATATTTAGACCGTTGTCATCCAAAAAGATTTATTCTTTTTCTATTTCTGTTTTATTTTTTAAAACGTAAGGAAATTCGTTCCTGACGGGGGTCCCCCGACCGCATTTTTTTATTAATATGTATATACCGATTCACCGATACGATCCGTGAATAAAGAAATCTTTAGCTGTGAGTATAGGAATTGGTTCGCATTTTTTTAATTCGCGAATAGTGAAAACGCGAATGAAGGAAGCGCGAATAAGGAGCTTTTACTGTATTTAAAAATAAATTTGTAATAATCTATTTTACTTTTTGGCGTGAGGTAACTGGTGTCATTTGTGACCCCAAGATGCCGATAAAGTTGAAGGAAACGTGTCCGGTGTTAGAGCGACACAAGCAGGAACTGCGTGTCACGGAGATGAACATGCTGCCGTGGATGTGTGGAGTGACGCGGAAGGACAGCGTTAGAAACTCCCACATTCGCGGTAGTCTTCATGTCCGTGACATTGCGGATAAACTGCAGAAGTGTCGGCTCCGTTGGTACGGCCACGTTTTACGGCAACCAGATGCTTACGTGGGAAACAAATGTCTGGCCATGCCGCCTCCGCCGGGCCCCGGCAAGAGGGGTGGACCCAAAAAGTGCTGGCTTGACGTCGTAAAGGGTGATATGCGTGCCAATGGGCTCACTACCAGGGATGCTGAAGACCGTGCGAAGTGGAGTAGAAGAATTCGGAAAGCGGACCCCGGGCACCGAAACGCAAGTTTGGGCTGCAACCGGGTTGAACGCTGAGATGATGATGAATCTATTTTACTTTTTAGCAGCTATTTTTACCAATTTTGATAAGTAAAGTATGTAGGATTCATTCGATCGCAACCTACTTATTTTAAATTAGTTACCTGTATACATAGATAACGAATTAGTCCATTCGTTATGTCCACAGACTACTGTTGTCCAAACAGATGGTTGCGACTAGAATGCTAACATATCGAACTAAATGTCAAGTGTCAACGCCAATCTGTGACACATGGGAGAGCGATATGACGGAGGACGCGCGCCCGCCGCGGACATTTCTCTCCGACCATGTTATGACGCTTTATGTTTCAACCAAGCTACCGAGTCACCCAAGAACTCAAATCCAAGAACTGTCCACGACTATAACGTGGACATGCGGGTAGTTTATTTTCTACTGTAAAAATTAAAAATACTTACCCGCGTCCCGCAATTATATCCTTCAGCTCCTGCTTCTGTTCCGTCTCCAATTTCCTCTGAAGCTCACGCTCGTGTTCTTGACGGATAAGCTTCTTCAGAGTTTCGAACCTATACCAACAAGTGTTTGCACTGAGTTCTTTACTGGTTCTTTTTAATCTGAATAATTTTTTTATATTATCATAATATTTATTTACTAGATTTTTTTATTGCTGAGGTACAGCAGACAGGCTAACGGCACACTTAATAGTAAGCAGCTACCGTCGCCTATGGATGTATGCGACACTAGGGGCATCGCGAACACGCTGCTGTCCCATAGCGGTACAGGAACCTGGGTCATTAATGCCAGAACGCAATACAAGGTTATTATGGCGGCATACTTAAGACCAAGAGTGGTTGCCATCCAGACGGGTTTGTGGCCCTACATCGTAGCTCGGGTTGTTTTGTCGCTTTTTACGACAGGCCGTTGCCAACCGCAGGGGTTAGTGTTCTTAGTCCGCCCCATTCATCAGGATGTCACGCACATTTTTTACGAGACAATCAATACAATCCTTTTTTTTTACCCTGATATTGGAATTTAACCGAAACCAACAGTAAGTGAAGCGACAGGAACCCACAAATTTTAACCGTAAATAATTTTTATAACAGGCCATAAGCCATAGCCCCCACCCGGGCTCCATCCTCCCGTAAGTAACGTACGTATACTCACCATGTCCAATACCCGTCTATATTGGCGACTATATTTATTTTTATTAGGTGGGTTGATAAGTTCGTAGGCTAACATAGAAAAAATTTTTTTTTATATAATTTTATTTGATTATTCAATATAGGGCCTTCGAGAGTGATACAACAATTATAGCGGTCATACAATTTTTCGATACCATTTTTATAGTACGAATTGTCTTTAGTCTCAAAATAGGCTTCAGTTTCGGCGATTACTTCTTCATCAGCGCAAAATTTCTATCCAGCGAGCATTCTCTTGAGGTCTGAGAACAGAACCGGTGGATGCGGAAGCAATTCGAAGCCCAGTTCATGGAATTTTGCCATGATTTTTATTGATTTGTGACACGGTGCATTATCTTGATGAAACAGCACTTATTTTTCAAATGGGGCCGTTTTCCCACGATTTTGTCCTTCAAATGCTCCAATAACGCTACGTAATAGTAGCTGTTGATGGTTTTTCCCTTTTTAAGATACTCGATGAATATTATACAATGCGCATCCCAAAATATTGATGCCATAACCTTGCCAGCCGACTTTTGCGTTTTTCCACGCTTTGGAGTTGGTTCATCACGTGCAGTCCACTCGGCTGACTGTTGATTGGACTCCGGTGTGAAATGATGGAGCCATGTTCCAACGATTGTCACATATCGATGCAAAAATTCGGATTTATTACGATTGAACAGCTTCAAACACTACTCAGAATCATCAATTCGTTGTCGTTTTTGGTCGATTGTGAGCTCGCGCGGCACCCACTTTGAACAGAGCTTTCGCATATCCAAATATTCATCTAAGATATGTCCAACACGTTCCTTTGATATCTTTAGTGTCTCGGCTATCTTAGTTAACTTTACATTTTGGTTATCTAAAATAATTTTGTGGACTTTTTTGACGTTTTCATCGGTAACAGCCTCTTTGGTGCGTCCACTGCATGCATCGTCCTCGGTGCTCATTTCCCCTCGTTTAAACTTAGCAAACCACATCTCAACGGTTGATTTTCCTGGTGCAAAGTCCGAATAATGTTTATCAAGCCAAGCCTTGGCTTAAATAGTATTTTTTTTTTCGCCAAAAAGCAATACTTTATTAACACACGAAATTCCTTTTTATCCATTTTTTAAACAAACAAGAGTTCCTTCACTGTAACAAATACATATAATACGAGAAGAATGAGACAAAATATGCTAACTGTTCCGAAAATTAATAATTATTATGGAAAACGGGCTGGTCGGTATCTGATCCCCAAGACTTTTAATAAAATCCCACTGTTAAGAAAAAAATTATTTAAAATGACCAAATGTATTATGAAACATAAATTAAAAATATGTTATTGTCAGGTGATTTAAATCAAACATTTTAGAATAGAGATATAGGTATATAATTTTATAATAGTATAATAATGGCATGAAAATAAAGATAATTATAGAAAGATATTCTTAGGAGATTAAATAATAATTTTATAAAAATATAATAATGGAATGAAAAGGAAAGATAATTATAAAATGACAATAATAACATATAATAATGAAATTTTTGACTTTTGTAATCAAAAATGATGTTAGATGAGCGTTTTTCCCGCCGACAAACTGATGTGCAGTTTGGTGGGACTATTGAAGCTATGTTGTTTTGTATTCTTAGGAGATTAAATAAATAAATAATAAATTTATTTTATATAAATTTATTTATTTAATAAAGTTGTGAGTAACTCAAAATACTATATCTCACAAAGTAAGTACGACAGTTGTCAAATTTATACACGTGTCTTTTGAAGGTTAGTGCTAACTAAAAATCATATTAATTTAGTATTATAATAGCTACTAGTATTATACTAGTAGCGCTATCTATGTGTCAGCCTACAAACTTTTCACCTCACCTGTATATAATTATTCCTTTCCATTACATAACATGTGGTAATTATAATAAAAATAACAATTATACTCGTAATATATAGTACATATATAAAAATGGCTTGTGAAGTACATGTCATCGTTCAGGATCAAACCCGGGACATTTGGGTCAGGTTTCAAGTAGAATACCACTAAACTACCTAGTAATTACCTGTAATTTCAAAAATACCTTGTAATAGTTTTAGTTCTGAAAAATGAGCCTTAAAATATAAACATATCGAGATATTTCACACAACGTCATCTAGTCCCAAACTAAGTTGCATAGCACTTGTGTTATGGATACTAGACAACTGTTTTTTTAAATATTAGGGACATTACACACAACGCCTTCTAGTCCCAAACTAAGTTGCATAGCGCTTGTGCTATGTATACTAGACAACTGATATATACTACATATATACTTTTCTTCTGTAAATAAATACAAACTATACACAAACACCCAGTTAAAACAGGAATCGAACCCGTGATTCCCGCAAGCGTACCGACGTGCATTAGCCATTATTACACTAGGGGATCGTCGTTTTGGAGATCAAAAATTAAAATTGATTGACCATTGGTTACTTTACCTGTCTCGTTGTGGTGGCACCATGTATGTAGATGCGCCACGTGGTCGCGATGGGCCAGGGTATCTCAAAATCTTGCCAGAAGTGTGAGCCACCGGTAGCATACCGAACATCTGCAAACAAATTAAATGAAAAATTTATTTGTTAATGACATGATTACTAAAATTAAAGATCTTACATACGTAATAATACCACCGTCTCGCGGTGCGTTGAACGTACGTAACGAACGAAAGCTTCTCCGTAAACGCACTCATCCAGTTTGAATTCAGTGCGGGCGGGGGCCACGCCGCCGATCGCAACGCGCGACGCCCCGCGTCTCCGTAAATGAGGCCTTCCTTAGTAGGTGGACAAATGTTGAATTCAAATTTACAATAAAACTACAAGTTATCAATAGTTAATAAATAAATCGTTAATTTGTGATTAAGAGAGCCAATTCCACTATAGTAACATGTTTTCAATGTCAATATTTTTTAGTTCATATTTAAATGATATCATGTTTAATTGTTTAATGTAATTAGATATCCATACTAATATGATAAATGTGAAAGTAACTCTGTCTGTCTGTCACGTTTTCACGGTTAAATCCTTGAAAAAGGACATAGGCTACTTTTTTATCCCAAAAATGAAACTTGAAGGGATGAAATAGGGCTTAAAGTAATTAAGTTCTATTTTTATAACATATGGCAGAACAACGTTTGCCGGGTCAGCTAGTTTTATTATAAACAAGGTCCAATCTAAGTCTATACCTAAATTCATCAAAATTGGTTCAACGGCTTAGGCGTGTAAGCGTAACAAACACACTCATTTTCACACTTATAGTCATTGGCTTGACCTCGTCCCAATCATTTGAGTTCGGCACAATGTCTTTTTCTTCCGTTTTATTCTATCCTGGCATTCTTCATCTATCACTTCACAAACCCTCATATAATGCATCACACATTCTTTCCATCGCTTTTTAGGTGTACCTCTTGTACCCGTCTATTTTTAGGTTCTACATCCTTTTAATAGTAATTTAGAAGTCTGTTGTAAAACGGTTTTCGCATCTAGAATATTAATATTGATTATAGGTCCCATTCCTAAAATACTTGTGGCAGCCTGGCGGCTCCACTACGCCTGCGTGACGTGTGTCATCCGTTGCCAACGGTTGTTATTTCGGAGAGAAAAAAGTCGTGCTACTAATTTCTTTTCGTTATTTTTGTATTTTGCTACACCCACTCCCACATAATTTTCCGCAAGTTTCGTTATGCCTTGACATTTATAAAGTTGGTTCGGATTAAGTCTATTTCGGGTAGCCATAAAAAGTTTTAATTCATTCGAAATAAACGCCGATGTAACAGAATACGCGTGGGTTATGATGATTAGTGATGTGAGGTGGCAGTCGATGCTGCGGCACCTTACAACGTTTTTTAATGCTGTAGGACAGCAGACAGGCTGACGGCCCGCTTAGAATTTAGCAGTTACCGTCGCCTCTGGGTGTTTGCAAAGCCAGTGGCATCGCGAACACGCTGCTGTTTCATAAGGGGTACAGGAACTTTGGTCACTAATGCCGGAACACAACCCAAGGTTATAATGGCGGAATACTTAAGACCAAAGGTGGTCGCCATCCAGACGGGCTTGAGGCCCTACCACGTAGCTAAGTTGTTTTGTTTCCTTTTACGACAGGTCGACCCCAAACTCTGGGTCAGTATTCTTACTCCGTCTCTGCAAGAATTAATGAATAGCGCATATACTAGTAATACCTTCCGTCAGAACAAACATCGAATTCACCGTTATCACGAATATGTAGTGAATATAATGATATCTGCAGAAAGTTTCCCAACACTGATGTTCACAATATGACACTCAATGCATTCGATAAAATAATGTTTTAGAAATTATTGCATCAGTTTTAATTTTGTTCGCTTTCTTGCTACCACTGTTTAATTAACAGAAATAAAAAAAATTTCATGCCAATTTTTATAGATTGTCATTTTCATCAGTATATAGATTTTTGTGTTTATTGTTATTAATGTTTGACTTACTTATTTAATGTTGCATTTTATAGATTTAATGTTGAACAACTACTATGACGGCAAATGTTGTGTGCACTTGTAATTGGCATACATATATGATTTTCATTGTTGTAAATGTTGTGTAAATTGAATCTTATGTATGCTGTTGGTGTGTCGTATTAAATAAATAAATAAACTGAAAAAGTTTAATAATTTGAGTATTTACTTGTCGCATCACTAACAAAGGTCAAAGGGCGATTAATATAGTTTATTTGAAAAAGGACGCTTAGGCTATTATTTGTCGAGCAGACATTTGAAAGTAGTTAAAAAAGTAATTAACTGTTTACAATTCTAATTTACTCTGTTTTAATTAATCTTTTTACCCCTTACGTACAACTCTAGCCTGACCCGGCAAACGTTGTTCTGCCATATAAATAAAATAAAAACAGAATTCAATTATGTTACCCTTATTTCAACCCCTTCAAGTTTCGCGAAAATTTAGGCTATGTCCTTCTCCAAGGCCAATATTCATCAAATTATACCGAATTTCATCAAATTTGGTTCAGCGTGAAAACGTAGCAGACAGACAGAGTAACTTTCACATGTCTAATATTAGTATGGTTAGTCAGTTGGAAACCAACGTGATACTAAAGTGACCTTTTCGATGTTTACACTGGAGTAATTGCTGACATGCATTCAACGTCTTAGCACATTTTTTTGCTTTTATGCCCATCTTATCGATCATTCCTATTGCTAAGGAATTGCAGTCATGCTGACCGCTACTTATTGGTAAGCAGTTACTTCCGCCTACAGATGTTCGTGATGCCAGGATCACCGGTAACGCGCTGCCGTCCGCGTTGGGGAACTGGAACCGGTCAGTTATGTCGTAACATAACGTAAGGTTATTATGCCGGCCGTCCAGACGGACTTGGATTCCTACGGCCATGATAGAGTAGTTTTGTCGGCTTTTGTGACAGGCCGCCTCCAGCCACAGGAGTTAGTACTCTTCCTCCGCCCTTGCACGGAGAAAGTACTCTGAAAATTCACACGACGCCTTATAATCCCAAAGTAAGCAGCAGCGCGCTTGTGTTATGGGTACTAGACAACTGATATACACTTGTCTTGTATAATAAATACATATTATACAAAAAAAAACAGACTAGATGAGAATCGAATTATGCCACATTGGTCGTCTTATACTATTAGTAAAAAATACTTAGTTCCCAAAGTGGTCCAGGTGGACTTCCGAGGACCCACGGGAGACTCGATGGTGGTCTAAGTGACAAAAATAATATGCGGGCTACTTTGTGATGCGGCGCAGTCTGGGGACAGCCGATAGAAGTGAAAACTAAATAAATAACTTGTGAATTGTATCGTCGAGCTATTAGATTATTATTTTCGGTTTATAAAAAAATTGTTTATAACCAAGCATTAAAGTTTAAATTGGTTATTAACACTTCTTTACAAACTAAAAATTGTTCACCCAAAAAGTGCTCAACGCGCCTAAAGAAGTTTTCACTTCAAAAAATAATTAATAGTTGAAAAACAGTTGAAACGTCAATAATGATTATGTGTTTAAAATTTCTAAAATGTAGTTTTTGTAACAGCTGTAAAATTATTAAATTACCTATAATAAAAAGTATGTGCAAGAAAAAAAATATCGCGACCCTGCCAGGATTCGAACCTGGAATCTTCTGATCCGTAGTCAGACGCGTTATCCATTGCGCCACAGGGCCTTGTGTGTGACGTTTGTAATAAGTGTAGTATGTAAGTTTACTTCAAAGTAATTTAATTAATGTCAATATTAGAAGAGAGATTTGAATAAAAAATATAAAGCGTGTATGTAATAAATAATGGCAATGTACAAGAAAATCTCTCTATACTCGTATATTTAGTACACGAATGTTTATTTGAATATATCTTACAAAGCTTTCGTATTCTTTTATAATTCTTGTAATAGATACGTTTGATGTTATTAAAAGAAAATACGATAATAATAATATTTTATATATTACATAAAGATTTCATATCATTTCGTTTTACCCGGTGACTTCGTTTGAATTTTATTATTCTTCAGGAATAGATCCTTTTTGATTATGATCTTTAGGTATATCTTTTTAATACTGCTGACAACCTCTGCTTGAATGGGTCATAAGCTTTAAGCTATACAGGTTAAGCTGAAGAAAGTATTGAGGAATCGACACATCACAAGGGCCACGAAAATCCGGCTCGTGCAAACCCTTCCCCATATTTTTATACGCTGCAGAGACGTGGACTCTTCGAGACATTGAGAAGAAAAAGATAGATGCTTTAGAAATGTGGTGTTGGAGACGAATGCTGGGAATATCATGGACAGAATTTCGGACCAATGCCTCCATCCGTGAAGAACTCCGCATCAAGCAGCATCTGTCCGCTTTGGTCCAGTCACGTATTCTCAAATTTTTCGGCCACGTTTCAGGGCGAAACAATGACTCCATAGAGCGTCTCGTTGTCCAGGGCAAAGTGGAGGGAACCAGATCACGTGGAAGATCACCCATGCGATGGACCGACCAGATCAAATCGGCTGTGGGCGGACCTTTGCATAAGTGCACCAGAATGTCTGTGAATCGCGAGAAATGGCGTAAAATCATACAGCGAACAATATCTACCTCTAACAGTACTACCAGTTGATCACGACCGCTCTGTAAAGAGTGAAACGACTAAGAAGAAGAAGATACAGGTTAAGGGTTCGATACCAGACCAGGTAAATTTAGATGTATGCGGATGGAGAAGTATGGAATTGGTATAGTTAAAGCTTATATAATATAAAGAAAAAGAGTACTTACTTATAGATATAATATGATTCTGGTGACCCCCGTGGCCTAACGGATAACGTACTTCGGTAAGCTTGGGAAAGTTACGGGTTCGAATTCCGCCTCGCGTCTGGGTGTTGTATATAATATGTATTTATTTACAAAAGAAAAATATATATGTATGTAGAGTATTAGTTACACAAGTGCTATGCTAACATTGGGATTATATAACATTATATATAACACTGTGTGATTTGTCCAGGTATATTTATTTATTAATTTATTCATAATGCAATTATGATTTTTTTAAATTATATTAAATTAATAAAAATTAAACTCTGTAAACGATACTAAGAAGAGTGGTGGAACTGTCATTAAAGAGGTCATTGCTAATAGATTAAAATTAACAATTTAATTGATTTATTTCGCATTTCCATAATTTTTGCAATGCAAGGTTATTAATTATTATATATTATAATAACCTTGGTTTCAAATGTACCATCATTACCTTGAGTTGTGTTCCGGCGTAAATGACCCAGGTTCCCCTACGGGAACGGCAGCGTTTTAGCACCCTGGTGTTGCAAACATCAATAGGCAACGGTAACTGCTAACTAATAAGTTATCTTATCTACTGTTTTACATCAATAAAAACAGTGAGATGCAGAATAGTCAAGAATCAGACGAGATACTTGAAATTCCTGATTCTAACAAATGGGGTGATATTTTGGGTATACCACCAGTGAAGAGATCTTCTGATTCACCAGGAAATATTAAAAATAAATTGGATTTACATTATAGAAAATCTTATCAGAGACACGTATAACTTTTACTTAGCTTAAATATATTTTATTGTATTATTTAATTTTAAGATATTCTGTAGTATGTAGGTAGTTTTTGTATCATACTTAGGGGGAAGGTATGTCATATATGAATATTCCTTTATTTAACTTTGTAGGTAGGTACTTGACTATTTCAAATTATTAAATAATAATGTCAATTAATGTGGGTACCACAAATATTGTCAAAATGCTACATAGCAATACAAGGTTTAATTCAGATAGGTGTTTTATTTAATTTACGGACATAATATAATATATATATATATATATATATATATATATATATATATATATATATATATATATATATATATATATATATATATATATATATATATATATATATATATAAATAAATACATTGAAACATTTCACATCCCTATCTGTAACTAACATAGCACGTGTTATTGGTACTAGACAAATAATCATATACATATATACTTTTAATTTTGTAAATAGATACATAAACACCCAGATCGAACCCGTGATATCAGGAAACGTAACACATGCGTTAAGGTGGATTTATATTTGTCCGACGTGTCGTGTCGTGACGCGTCAGAAGCATATCGGTTTCATACATTCAATATGATTAGGGACACATTTGTATGTCGTGACGCGTTCTGTCGTCTGTCCTAAATGTTTGAAACCATATGCTTCTGATGCGTCACGACACGACACGTCAGACAAATATAAATCCATCTTTAGTCATTACGCCAAGGTTTATCGCTAATGACAGTTTCGTCAAATTTTTTTTTCACATTTAAGTGCATTTTCATATCAGAGCTTAATTTTTTAAGCTTTAAGAAGCGCTTAGCTAAGCATTAGGAATCATCTCCACTTTTTATTGCTGAGGAAAAGCAAAACGTTTGACGGCCCACTTAACAACAGTAAGCAGTTACCGTCGCCTATGTGTATTTGCGATCCTAGGGGCACCGCGAACACGCTGCTGTCCCATAGGGGTACAGGAACCTGGGTCACTAATGCCGGAACATAACACAAGGTTATTATGGCGGCATACTTAAGACCAAGGATTTCCGACATGCAGACGGGCTTGGGGCTCTAGTACGTAGCTAGGCTTGTTTTGTCGCCTTTTACAACAAGCCAACCCCGGTCATAAGGGGGTTAGTATTCTTACTCCGCCCCTGCCCGCAGAGCTTGAAGCTTACTTACTTATATACTTGCTTATTAATTAAGGTATAATGTTAAAATATTATTTGTCTCTGTTTTCCAATGACGTCACGCCTTTGACGCGGCGGCCATTATTGTACCGTTTCGCGGCTTTGTTACAGAATCACTGAACCGGGGTGGATTAAAAATGTTTGTGAATGGGCTTTCGCGGCTTAAGTGGTTAATGTTTTATATTTTGGACATTTGCGAAGTGTTTAAGGCTTTGTATTGCGTTGAAATTTTCTTAACGCGTACCCTACGGCTTCCTTAACAACTCTTTTTATGTAAAATTATTTTGTACTTTTTACTCGTACTAGTAAAGGATGTTTTCTTAAACTATAATTCCATTACAAAGTTCTTACTCTCAAATTGTCTGTTTAGCAGTTACCGTCGCCTATGTCTATGGGTGTTTGCAACGCCAATGGCATCGCGAACACGCTGCTGTCCCATAAGAGTACAGGAACTTGGGTCACAAATGCCGGAACACAAAACAAGTTTATTATGGCGGCATACATAAGACCAAAGGCGGTCGCTATCCAGACGAGCTTTGAGACCCTACCACGTAGCTAGGGTGGGTTGTTTTGTCGCCTTTTACGCGAGGCCGACCCAAGCCGCAGAGGTTAGTAAAACATTTTCCTAGCGTTATTAAATATAACTTTATTTCATTCATATTTACGTCACTTTTCCTGTTGCCTAACGCATCATTATTACATCAATAAGTTTATTAATTTTTACAAAATTACATAATTTATTTTCAAACAATCATTTGTTTTTCACCGTTTTATTTGTCAAAACGATTAAATAAAATTAACGTAAGTGGTAAAGTAAGTAAAGTGTTAAAGAAAAATAACATTTACCGCTGTTTCGTGGATGCAATACATTTAATCTGCAAAAATAACAAATTTATAAAGTAATTGTATTGTTACCTGTCTGTGCTTGTGCAAATTTTGAAGTTCAGTAGTCTTTTGGAAATGGATGGAAAATTACGTTCAAAGATTCCGTTACGTAATATACATACGAACGATTCATATAAGGTACGATACGATACACATAAAGCGTGTCAAATGAGTAAACTTCTTAGAAATAATTTATCAGGGTCTATAAACGTACTTCTGAGAATATTATTTACACGCATAAAAGATAATTTGTACTTCCGTTCAATATATTGATTTCCAGAAAATAAACAAAGCAAAAAAAAAGCTGCCTCTATGTTGTGAGTTTATTATTATTTATTGTATTATACAATCTTGCATTTATAACTTTATTATCGTATTTTCTATTTTGAACGTAAAATACATTATATTTTGAAACATGGATATATATACTGAAGAGGTTCAGGGATGGAAATAAACTGTGCGTACCCTTATCTATTTATTGACGGGTTCTTGTTAAATATTTAAGGACGCAGTGCGCGAGGGATAACGGACACGTCAGTGTACGGCGAAAAGACGAACGTGACTGATTAGGGAAGAGCAAAAAATATCGATATGTCAAAATATCTTAAAGTTTTTAGAAAATCCTAACTAATATTATAAATGCGAAAGGTTGTTTGTAACACTTTCACGCCAAAACCGCTGAAGTAATTTTGTTGAATTTCGTTATAGTCATATATTAGACCTTGGAGAAGAACATAGGGTTTTTTTTAATTCATGTGGTAGATCAACGTTTGCCGAGTCAACTTACTAGTTGTTTGTTATTGATTACTATCAATAAATATTGTCGATATTTTTAATCTCTAGTTATCGATATTCGTAATTTTTTCATTGTAAGTTTATTCAATTCAGTAAGTTATAGATAGTTTCCTTTTATTACTTGAGGTGTGATAATATTACTTATAATTATGAAAAAAAAACTGCCCATTGTAAGTTGAACAAAAGTATTATTCCCCGGTTAACAGGTTAAGGAAACAGGCTATCACAACCAGTAGCCGATATCATTAACACTAGAGTTGCGGGAAGATCTTGAAAAATGATGAAGCTCATTTCAAGTTAGGATTAAAAATATGAATACCGCTTTCAAAGGTTCTAAAACATTTAAGTGCCCCAGTCAAGTATCCTCAACTTCCCTATCGGGTATTATAATACAAACGTGCCAAGATTTTTAAAATACCCGACAAATTGTGAAGTTTGTTAGACGAAGATTGATTGAATTTTTGTTATAAACGTTTATCTTAATTCTTAATAGGGGTTACTTTAATTTTTTTATAATTTAACAAACTGTTGAGTCATTCTATACCGTGTGGAGTTGCTTCTATATAGAGTTCCAAAATAATAAGCCTCTCTAAACGGCTTTATAGACTTTGAGGGCTGTATAGGCTTGGTTTTTGATTATGTCAGTTTAATAATCTTAAGCGATAAAGTTGAGCGCTTATTAGGCAGTTTTTTTTATTGCTGTAGGACAGCAAATAGGCTGACGGCCCGCTTAGAATTTAGCAGTTACCCTCGCCTATGGGTGTTTGCAACGCTAGTGGCATCGCGAACACTGCTGTCCCATAAGGGTACAGGAACCTGGGTCACTTATGCCGGAACACAACACAAGGTTATTATGGCGGCATACTTAAAAGGTGGTCGCCTTTTACGACAGGCCGATCCCGGCCTCGTCAATCCGCTTAGGAGGTGAGTTGCGGTATACCGGAAATTAAATTAAAAGGCAACAAAATCCTAGCTAGGAGATAGGGCTCTAATCCTGACTGGATGGCAACCATCTGATCATTAAATCCGATTGTATCCGTGCAGGGGCGGAGAAAGAATACTAACCTCTGTGGCCGGGGTCGGCCTGTCGTAAAAGGCGACAAAACAACCCACCCTAGCTACGTGGTAGGGCCTCAAGCCCGTCTGGATGGCGACCACCTTTGGTCTTAAGTATGCCGCCATGTGTTGTGTTCCGGCATTAGTGACCCAAGTTCCTGTACCCTTATGGGACAGCAACGTGTTCGCGATGCCACTGGCGTTGCAAACACCTATAGGCGACGGTAACTGCTAAATTCTAAACGGGCTGTCAGCCTGTCTGCTGTCCTACGCAATAAACAAAATAATAAAAAAAAATGGGCTGCCATAATAACCTTGTGCTAAGTAACACAGGTTCCAGTTCCCCTATGCGAACTGGCGCCAGTCTGTCTCAGTTCCTCAACAATAAAATAAAGAAAACTTCCCTTATCACATATTCCTCTTGCGAAATTGGTGTCATTAAAAGATAGACTGCATAACTCATTACAAAAGAAGATCCATAGAAAATGACTCGCCTCCCAGAATACCCAGTCTCCCAGTTGCAAACTCCAAAAGTTATAAGATTTTTTCATTAACACGGAATTGCACGAGTTTCTTAGATTCCAAAGTATTGCAAAACTTTTAATCTTCCATGTTTCAAAACTTTCCAAAGTTTAAATTACTCTTAAATTCCGAGCACATTTTGTAAGACTTTTTTGATTGTTTCAAAATTCATATATTTTTTTGCTGTAGACAGCAGACAGGCTGATGGCTCACTTAAGTAAGCAGTTGCCATGTATACACGTGACGCCAACTCGCGTAGGGGAAATGAAAGCTGGATTCCTTATGCCTAGCTAGGCACCTTAACATAACAATAACCTTATTATGGTGACATGCTTAAAGATCAGAGGTGGTTTTCGTTTAGAACGGCTTGGTGCCGTGCCACCTAGTTTTGTCGCCTTTTACAACAGGCCGCTCCCTGCTGCAGGGGTCCGTATTTTTACTCCACCCCTACATGGGGAGGGATAATCATTTTTATTCTTCATCAATTTGAAATTACCTTCCAAAAAGTGATAATTAATGATCCCCGTATCGCAACGGCTTTCGCACATCATAGGGCGGTCTGTGTGTTTATTTTGTATTTACTTGAGACTAGATGGCGCTTTTTTAATTTTTATAGTATATGTTACGATAACTTCAGCTTACTTATAACAGAAACAAAAATATAAATATATGACAGATAAAAATTTTGATATTTTAATTTATTCAGTTGTAGCAACACAACACGCCAAATGTTGACAGACAGTTCCTCTTCTGTGCCCGCGCCAGGTGTGATATATATTATTATACATTATATAATAGATTATACATACACACATATATATATATATATATATATATATATATATATATATATATATATATATATATATATATATATATATATATATATATATATATATATATATATATATATATATATATATATATATATATATATGGATCTTCTGTTCAAGCGCAACGTTGCATACTAATTATATACAAACTATATTTATATAAATATAGTTTGTATATAGTTAGTATGCTATATATAGATATAGAATATTCTTTATTGTACAAAACAGATACAGATTACATTAATGATAAAAAAATAAAACGTACAATTGGCGGTCTTATCGCTGAAAGCGATTTCTTCCAGACAACCTTTGGATGGACAACATATACGGAATTTTTCTGTGGTCTAGTTATACAATATTATGAAGAAAGATATAATAATAGGTTAACAAAATATTCAAAAGTAGATAAATTTAATATAAATATTCTATTCAAATTTTAAATCTATATAATACATACAAATAATAGAAATAATAATAAATTTAAAAGAGATTCTGTATGGTATAAAACATTATTTAGTTGCAAGCATAGTTATTATACTAATAACTAAATATATTTCAACGTAGATCATATAGAATCCTAATAAAGAGGATCTATTACCTCATCGTAGTCAGGGGTGCGAACGACGTTTGGTGGAGCCTTCGTAACAATCCTGCCGTAAGCCTCGCGAGGTACTGGCGAGTACTGATATCTGAATCTAAAACAAGATATTTTTTATATTACTACGCCATCTGAACAGGTCTACTTCTATATATAAAGCTGAATAGATCTTTATGATTTTTGGTTTGTCCGTCTTCTCCACTGCCTTTCATCACTCCATCTATAGAACCCGTCAGAAAATACTGACCAGTCAGTCAGTTAGTCAGAGCTATGATGCAATAGAATAGAACATGGGAGAACATAGATTGTCTAAAAGATTGCTGTACCGTTCAGGTATCAGATAAGTAACATCTTAACCCTAAACAAAATCAAAGTAATTTAGTCTATATTAAAAATAAAACGAAGAAAAAACGTTATTCTTCTATAGGTACTTCAAAATATTTGAATATGAAACTTCTGAAAGAATTTTATGATAATTCATTCAACAGGAAAGTTTTAGACCTTACCTGGGAGCAGCCCTGGGCA
This sequence comes from Malacosoma neustria, assembly GCA_963693495.1. NCBI lineage: Eukaryota > Metazoa > Arthropoda > Insecta > Lepidoptera > Lasiocampidae > Malacosoma > Malacosoma neustria. Next base: position 8,562,978 of record OY856395.1, on the reverse strand, counting down.
CGGAGTTGTAGGCCGGCCATTCATTGTACATGAGGGGGTCACGGTACGAACTCACTTCATTCATGATCTCAGGGGCCCGAGCTTGCCTTTTCGAAAATCTAGAAATAAAAAATTGTAAACTAATAACAACAATTTAGTCATAGATGTTATTAAGGGGATTTTAGTATCGTATGATTAAGTGCTAAGCATTGTACTTAATACCTGCAGACTATGTCGGTTGGTTTTCTTACGGATATCTCAGATAATTGCGTTCCGTTACGTAAACGTTATTCATGCAGGGGCGGAGAAAGAATACCGACCTCTGCGACCGTGGTACGTGGTAGGGCCTCAGGCCCGTCTGGATGGCGACTTTTGGTTTTAAGTATTTTTTTTTTTTTTTTTATTGCTTGAGTTCAGCAGACAGGCAAACGGCCCACCCTGGCAGGTAGTCACCGTCGCCTATGGATGTTTGCAGCACCAGAGGCACCACCAACGCGCTGCCGGTCTCGAAGAAATTTTATAACGCCTTTTTTGAAGAACCCCATATCATACCGCGCTGAGAAAACCTCAGCCGGAGGCTCATTCCAGATCCTGAGAGTACGCAACATGAACATTCTGGAGAACCGTTTCGTACAGGAAGGAAGAGGCTCCAAGAAATGGGGATGAACACCCAGCCGATGGCGGGCAGTGCGGTGGTAGAAAGACGACGAGGGCATCATCCTAAATAGTTCTTCAGAACACTCCCCGTTGTACAGACGGTAGAATACGCAAAGAGATGCAAAGTCTCTCCGAAGTCCAAGCGTGTCTAAACCGTCTGTGAGCATGGGATCGCCGACAACACGAACTGCGCGCCGTTGGATCGAGTCTAGGGGATTGAGCTGACAGGCCGGTGCTCCAGCCCATAAATATGAGCAGTACTCCATATGCGGTCTGACCTGTGCTTTATATAGCACAAGCCGTTGCCTTGGACTGAAGTACTGCTTGGACCGGTTTAGCACACCTAGCTTTTTGGAGGCAAGCTTAGCTTTACCCTCCAATTGTCCCCTAAACTGCACATCATTCGTGATGTCGACACCAAGGATCCCAATACTACTTGCGATGGAAAGAGAGGTTCCTTGAAACTGTGGCGCAGGTGCGAACGGGGTTTTCTTGGCAGAGAATACGCAGACCTGCGTCTTCGAGGGGTTGAACTGGACAAGGTTTTGTCGTCCCCATTCAGAGACCCTCTCTAGAGAGTTCTCTACTTCAGACACAAGTCTGACCCGACTTTCTTCCAAAAACGCAGGAGAGAGACTTACACGACCAGTGTACCGTGCATCGCCGGTGCCATCATCCGCATAGCAATGAATGCCATCTATAGATAATATGTCATTGATATGCAGAATAAATAGCGTCGGCGACAGCACACAACCCTGGGGCACACCAGCATTGATAGGTTTCACACTGGAGCAGCAACCGTCAACAACGACCTTAATACTGCGCCCAGCGAGAAAGCTGGATAGCCAGGTGCAAAGACTCCCAGGTATCCCGTAAGATGGAAGCTTCGCAAGAAGAGCCCTATGCCAGACCCGATCGAAGGCCTTAGCGATGTCTAGGCTAACAGCCAGGGCTTCTCCCTTGCTCTCAACGGCTTCAGCCCAACGGTGGGTTAGGTAAACCAGGAGATCCCCAGCAGACCGACCATGTTGAAAACCATATTGGCGATCATTAAGCAGCTGGGAATCCTCCAGGTAACCCAGGAGTTGTGCGTTGATGATCCGCTCCATCACCTTTGAGAGCAAAGAAGTTATCGCTATAGGCCTGTAGTTGGACGGGTCCGTTCGGTCACCCTTTTTGGGAATAGGGTGAACATGGGCCACCTTCCACGAAGCCGGGACACAACCATTGCGGTAGGATAATGTAAAAAGTCGAGAAAGGACTGGAGACAGCTCAGCTGAGCACATTCGCAGCACAATAGCGGGGATACCGTCTGGCCCGGTGGACTTCTTGACGTCGAGGGATCGGAGGACACGTCGCACGGCTTTTTGGGAAAACCGTACCTCCGACATTGTGGAGTCTCCACATCTTCTAATAGAAGGTGGAGACTGTCCCCCGTCATCAAGAGTCGAATTGGCTGCAAAGATTTCACCCAGGAGATCGGCTTTATCCTTAGCAGCATGAGCCAGACGGTCGTCAGCTGCACGTAGTGGAGGAATGGACGCCCGACAAAAGTTTCCTTCGACGGCTTTAGCAAGCGACCAGAAAGCCCTAGTCCCAGAGGGATAGCTAGCGAGACGCTCGCCAATCCTGCCGATGTGCTCAAATTTTGCTCTCGCAATCCGTTTTTTGAGGGTCCTGGAGGCAACATTGTATTTTTTCTTCAAGTCGGAAGTGTTAGGATCCTGACAAGCCCTTGCTGTAGTCCAGGCTCGATAGGCCTTTTGCTTCAGCTTAACAGCCTCAGCACTAGGCCTATCGAACCATGGCTTTCCCGAACCACCAATGGGCACCACAGAGTTAGGAATGAAACATTCCATTCCCTGCAGCACCACATCGGCAATCGAGTTCGCACAGGCGTCAGGATCGTCCGAAGAAAAACACAGCGGCCCCCATGGGTAGGACGCATAGAATTCACGCAATCCATCCCAATCTGCTGACCGATAGCGCCACACTCTCCGCTTCACGGTGGGGCGAGCCCATTCGGGAATTGGAGGGCGCATCACGGAAGATATCAAGCAATGATCAGAGGTTCCTAATGGAGTCCCGACCGAGACCTGATAATCTTCCGGATGTGTGGTCAACAGAAGGTCCAACAAAGACGGCGCATGGTCCACTCTATCCGGTATGCGGGTAAACCCTTGAACCACCTGAGTAAAACCATGGGCAAGAGCAAAATTAAAGGCAGCAATCCCCGGCAGATCAGTTTTTGGAGAACCCAGCCACTCAATATGATGAGCATTGAAGTCTCCAAGAACGATCACCTCCGCGGCGGGATACTGCGTAAAAACTTTGTCGGTAGCGTCTTGAACACGCCCGAAAAAATGAGCTGTTTCAGTCCTTTCGCATTCTCTGCCATGGGACCGATACAGGCAGGAGTACACCCGGGTGGAACCACCGAAATCCACTCGCACCCATATGATGGAAAGGTCCCTGTCTTCGAGACCGTGAAGACGGCGGCAGCATATATCGTCCCGGACGTACAAGCATACCCCAGCTTTTGGGAGGAATAGATGTTCCAAATTGTAGCCGGGGTAGCAAAGGTACGATGAGTCGGCCGGGGCAGATATCTGCGTCTCCGTCAAAAACAGTAGAGCAGGCTTTGCCGTTTCAAGATGGTGGTGAACGGCATTAAGGTTTGAGTGTATACCTCTGATGTTGCAAAAATCCACCCTGAGTGTGGATTTGAGGTCCGCTGGGTTACGCTTACTATTTTTCATTTTCCGATCCATTTTATAGACATAAAGGGCGTTTTTTGGAAGTTCTAGAGTATCCACGAAAAAATGGAAAAAATTGAGTGTTCTCTTCCCACCCAAACCCACAGGTTGTGTGATGAGTTAGTGCGGGGCACGGAAGGGCCCCCGATCCCTCCCGGAGAACATCGCCGGGTCCACGTCCGGTCTCCGCTCCGGCACGACGATACCCCCCAAAGATTTTGCACCAGTTGGCGGGACAGCCTCCCAGACTGGATAATCTGGGTTCGGGTCCCCTACTGACTGGCGGGCGGCCAGCGGACAGCCGTTTCATCGGGTCTCCCTGACCCCCGCCCCAATCCGTCACGCCTGTAGGGATGTGGTGGGATTTTGCACATCTCGAGTTCCAAATTTCGTGGGCACTCCAGAACTTCGGGTAAGGGAGGCTAGAACCTGGGTCACCCATGCCGGAACACAACACAAGGTTATTATGACGGCATACTTAAGACCAAGGGTGGTTGCCATCTAGACGGGCTTGAGGCCCTACCACGTAGCTAGGGTGGGTTGTTTTGTCGCCTTTTACGACAGGCCGACCCCGGCCACAGGGGTTAGTATTCTTTCTCCGCCCCTGCACGGATAGAAAGTATGCCGCCATAATAACCTTGTGTTGTGTTCCAGCATTAGTGACCCAAGTTCCTGTACCCATATGGGACATTAGCGTGTTCGCGATGCCACTGGCATCGCAAACACCCATAGGCGACGGTAATGGCTAAATTCTAAGTGGGCCGTCAGCCTGTCTGCTGCCCTACAGCAATATTATGAGAAGGAATATCTTAATTTAATCAATCACTCACCTCCACATAGCCTTGAGCTGGTCGCAGGTGGGTTCATCAGTCTTGCCGATGTCGCGATCCCGCATCCTGGCGGTTCGAGGCGACATCATCGCGTCTTGGTCGATGTGCTGCGAGAGAACAGCACACGCGCACAAAAGCACGCCACAAGCTCTCCACCACGACCGCATCTTGCTGTTTGGATAAAACGTCTAATTAAGAAGTGGTCAAGTAAATATCAAAGAAGTAAATAACAAGTAAATATTGCCATAGTACTCTATGGCAATATTTATAAATTAAAGAGGCAGGTCTATAAGACCATCATTAGGCCTGTCCTTTTATATGGCTGTGAAACGTAGCCGGTGCTAGAGCGACACAAGCAGGAACTGCATGTCACGAAGATATGTATATGCGTTTGGGGCAGAATTCATATATGTGACATAACGGATAAACTGTTGGAGTGTCGTCTTTGTTGGAATGGCCACGTTTTACGGAAACCGACTACTTTCACAGGGAAAAATTTCTGGCCATGCTGATTCCACCGGGCCACCTTGACGTTGTGAGGGGTGATATCAGTCAATGTACTGACTATTGTGCGAAGTGGAGAAGAAAAAGTCAGAAAGCAGAAGCTTCGGTTGAAACCGGAATTTAATGAGTATGGCAATATTTAACACCTTGGATTAAGAACATAGGTGCTGTATAAGTAGTTTAAGAACAGTAGCATAAGGGAACCGTACGCATACCATGTGACCTATTTTCGTCAATTTCTTACCCCCTCCTTCCCCTTGGTGACCATCCACAATACATGAGAAAAGTGAGAATACAAATAGATGACTATAGGAGGATTCCAAAATGGTTTATATTAAAACCATAATACTGCACGTCCAATACAATAATGGCTTGAGGGTTTTGTTGGGGCTGCCGTGGAGATGTAGTGCGTCGGAGATGTTTGCAGAAGCGTGGATAGATTGCTTTGCCGCAATCGTCAGGGAGAGATGTGCATCGCTGCTAGATCGCAGCATTTTCAAGCTATTTACAGACCGTTGGGACTCATCAATGCTGTAAAATGGATTCAGTATCATACTCAGCTTGATTCATAGTGAAGATACCTGAATTATGTAGCACGTTTTAATTTTAATATTGTCATTATTGTTTCTGCATGGAATCATTATATTCATTTTATTTAATTTCATTATTGCTGGCCATGTCGCCTCCGCCGGGCCCCGGCAGGAGAGGTAGACCCAAAAAGTGCTGGCTTGACGTCGTAAAGGGTGATATGCGTGCCAATGGGCTTACTACCAGGGATGCTGAAGACCGTGCGAAGTGGAGAAGAAAAAGTCGGAAAGCGGACCCCGGGCGCCGAAGCGAGAGTTTGGGCTGCAACCGGGATACAACGCAAAGATGATGATGATGAGTTTAGTTGTGTAATTTAATGATTTTGTATTTTGTGACTATGTATTGAACCTGCTTTCCGAAATAAATGAATATTATTATTATATTCACAATTCGGTCCAATACAAAATATTTTTTTAAATTTATACTGTAGAAAACGTTTGCCGGATCACCTAACAAGTATACAAGTTCTATATAGTGCGTTCTGCTTACTTAAGAAGTAGATAACGCTATATAAATTGTCACATTATATGTATTATTATTAAAAAAAGATCCGTTTATTAGCAAATCAGAACACATCTTAACAACCCTCAATCGGCCGTAAACACCGGATAATCCGGACGGATATAGGCGACAGTCGCACGATATGTTACAAAGTTGTCCCATTGTGTTGAAAGTTCCTTGTGGTCCCATTATAAGCGGAAAGCGTAGCGGTCAACTGACAGATTTTTTTATCAGAGATTAGTAGACAGGCAATCGGCCTACCCGATAGTAAGTAGGTGTTAAATATCACCTACGGTAAGATGGTGATCACGTTTGTAACACCAGAGGCAATGTGCTGCTTGCCTCGAAGAAGAAGTGAAGCCTGATTTACTTATGTCAGAACACAACACAAGGTTATTTCGGTGTCATGTTTTTTCTCCCCCTAAGAAAAATGCACAGTATACCTATTACCCTTATCCAACATGGATTAGTGGGTTATAAATATCGGAATTCTGCTAATATGCAGGTTTCCCCATGATATTTTGCTTCTCCGTTGGTACAGGGAAATTATATAATTCGCACTTATTCTTTTATTACAATATGCCCTAATAGACTCCTATCACATAAGCTGAAATGCAAAGTGGAGAGGAAAATGTTGGAAAATGGACCCTGAGCACCGGGTCTTAGTTGAATTTCTACTGAGATTTAAATCTAAGATGATGACGAAGAGTGATAAAAAAGCAGAGGTAGACCAAAGAAAAGAAGATTGTGTAAAATATGATATGGCAAAAAACTAGCATTTTATTTTTAAATGGATTGTGCTTGAGACCGTGCACGGACGCATACCCCTCACAAATGTTTGTCAGTATACTCAGTCCGTTGATTGAGAGAAACAGCAATACCATGTCATCAGCATAGCTTAATTTATTTAGACATGTACCGTATATAAAGCATCCCAAATGGGTGCCGCTAAGTTCCTCAATCAACCTATCAATGTAAAGGCTAAAGAGCCTAGGAGACGTGAGCCCCCCCTGCCTCACCCCGAATCGCAGCCTGTATTCATCTGACAGACAGTTAAACCATCTCGCATAGTTTATTTGCTTTCCATAGCAGTACTTTAATAACAAAGTACAAATGACAAGTACTCCAGTTCCCCTGAGCCTGTTCCACAATACATCATAGGCAACCAAATCGAAAGCTTTTGACAAGTCAAGGAAACCGGCACACACCGGAGTTTTTTGATCGGTGTAGTACTTAACGGTATGTTAAGGTATAAAATAGCACTTTCGGAGGAAACTCCTCCACGGATACCAAATTGTGTATTATTAAGTTTTAATTAAGGGCCTGTAATTGGATTTACTTGACAAATCTCCCGTCTTATTCTTAACAATAGGCACAACTATGGTTTTCATTAACTCAGCTGGTTGATACGAATGATTCAAGCACAAGGCAAAGAACATCGCCAACAGTCATGCCAAATGAGTACCTGTATATTAAAATGCTCGATGCCGAGACAGGTCGTGATCCGGTGACTTACCTCATTTCATATTTTTAATGACTAAAGCAACTTCATCGGCTTTAAAAATTATCATTTGCTCAGGAATGACGGCCTCTACATCCACATTTCACACAATGAAATGATCCCTAAAACTATTAGTGATATTCCCCGCTCTACTTACACCATCAGCGCTCACAGGCACACTCAGTTTAGGATTCCTTTTATTTACATTATTCCAAAAACTTTTAAAATATTTTGCCTTCACATTGAGGGCTAGATTGTCCATCTTAATTTGATCTTGTTTATTCTGGCACCATTACAATTTAGATTTGAATATTTTTCTACTTTCAATCATGTATCTAGATATGTCACCACGTGGCTTGCCTGCTGTTACCCATGAGTGAAACCTAATCATCGCATTTCTGTGATCATCCGCAAAGTATTTATTCCAACCAGCTATGGACCTATTTCTTTTAGGACACTTGCGTCTGCCAGATAATTTAGAAGCAGAATTCAAAACATTTGTTATCATATAATACATTTCACCTATCAATATTCTATGGTCAAGATTAACACAATGACTATTATGGGCACAAGAGATCACTTCAGGAGATAAATTTATCTTTCTAAATTCTTTATTATAATACTCTTGGTGCAATTTAATATGGTCTGGTTTTCTCTCTCCCCACATTACTGCGCTATATGTTGGGGAACTCAACCAGTTTCGCATCTTATCTTCATGTCATTCACTTTATTACATTCAACAAAAACAGGATAACAGTCAGACCAATATACGCCGTGCCCCACATACACATACTTAACTAGGTTACGCACAGTATCCGTAATAACATAATGGTACAACCTCCTGCATCCGTGTGTATCACTAATATATGTATATGTACCCGACTCAATTCCTAGAATCTCAATGTTAATACAACACCAAGTTTGCTTCTGGCAAAAATTAAAATTTCGTACAAAATAGCTCTTTACGGTGAGCGTTAAAGTCACCTAACATAAACACAATCGACATCACCTCAATCACAGAACCAATAATATCAAAACATTCGCAAAAAATGGGTAGGTTTTCATATGCATTTACCAGCATGTATACACTACACAACATGAAAGACCTGTCATTGGTTTTTATTTTAAGAGCTCAGATACGGGGATTATCTCATTCTATAATCGAAACAGTTTGAAATGCACTCTTGCACCAAAAAAGAGGCACTCCACCATAGGGTCGCACAGTCAAAACTTCCTTTGATGTGTCGACAGCCGATGTTCCAGTACATCTAAAACATTTGTCAATTAAATTTAATAACGTACTCCTGTAAAGCTATTAGGCTTCAGGCCATACCACGTAGCTAGGGTGGGTTGTTTGGTCGCCTTTTACAACAAGCCGACCCCGGCCGCAGAGGTTAATATTCTTTCTTCGCCTCTGCACGGATAGAAATTTTCACCTTACCCTCGTATAATGATATAAAGACGCCCATTACAGCGAGCCTTATATCAACGGTTTTGCATAATTCGTTAATGTTGGAACGTTTCAGTGACTAACAATTAAAAGTACATAATTTACATGTCAATGCGTTTATTTAATTAATTAATATTTAATATCTATGGATATATTAATTTTTTAAATAAATTTATGACCTCGGGCCATAGATTGCCATCCAAAAACAATTCCAATTTGTGTTTAGTATCAAAAACCTTAAAGAATTATATTCCCTCTCCTTTTTCGTTTAAATCAACACAGGTGAGACTCGTTCTTTCGGTTTTTGAAATATGTAATCAGTTATATCATCCTCTTTGATATTTTTATCCACGTTTGATATAAATAGTGGCACCTTAGTTACAGCCGCCTTCAATTTTCCGCAAAATTCTCCTTCCGCTTTTCCTGTTGTGCTTATAATCTTATTTCTGAGCCGTGTTCCATTCATCACTAGGATTCGGTTTCATAAAAGATCCATTCGAGTTTACAATCTGAGAAAAATGTTGTTTCCCTGTACAGGTATTTTGTATGTAAGGTTGCAAGCTCTCAGGGACGTTGTGATTAGGTGCTAGGAATGTCATTGTATTTTCGCTTACGCACGAATCTGACGACGCTGCGCCACTGGGCGTACAGATAGTTATCGGAGATCCCGTACACCTAGCTTGCTCATACTTACTATTTTCTGATAATGGGACACTTTTCTGTGGCGTTCGAATGCTCACCGGACTGTTGTTACCAAAGTACCCTTTTTTCTCTATTTTCGTACCTGTAATAATACGTAATGTACTGTATGACCAACCTGCGCTATGAAACGGTCGCGCGCGAATTTAAATTAATACAATTATTTTAAAATTGAAATTAATACGATTTTATCAATTTATTGTTCGGGAAGCTCCGTAAAATCTTTTCGTCCCAAATACCGCAGTGTCTCAAGACGAAGGTTTTTAACCAATGTGTGTTGCCAGTGATGACATACGGAACGCAGACGTGGTCGCTAACTATGGGCCTTATGAGAAAGCTCATGGTCGCTCAGAGAGCAATGGAGAGGGCTATGCTCGGAGTTTCCCTGCGAGATCGAATCAGAAATGAGGAGATTCGCAGGAGAACCAAAGTAACCGACATAGCCCGGATGATTGCAAAACTGAAGTGGCAGTGGGCTGGGCACATAGCTCGAAGGACTGATGGCCGTTGGGGCAGAAAAGTCCTCGAATGGCGACCGCGTACCGGAAGACGCAGTGTTGGTAGGCCCCCCACAAGATGGACCGATGATCTGGTCAAGATCGCCGGGATAGGTTGGATGAGGGCAGCGCAGGACCGATCATCGTGGAGATCTTTGGGGGAGGCCTTTGTCCAGCAGTGGGCGTCTTCCGGCTGAAATGATGATGATGATGATTGTAAATATGGCGGAACTAGTGTGCCTATTGTGTATGTCTTTTTTAAATACAAATTTCTTGAATCTACGACACTCGCAAACGTATTCTAGAATGTTCATATCTTATACATATCTCATGTCTTTGTGATTTTAGTTTAAGTATTTCCATTAAATATGGTTTGGATTTAAAAAACCGTTATTCTTCGAACGCTGCATGGTTTCTCTTTAATGTTAAAAATGTATTTATTCAAAAATGTAAACTATATTATGATAGAGAGCAAGTATAGCGTAACGTTTCGTGAGACACAAGCTTTAACGCTCTCTAAAGCAAATAACGTCCGAACGAACTCGTTATTTGTCTTGTATGGAGAGTTGTTGAGCTCTGACAACATATGTATATTTCGTGTTTATTGGTTTTGCAAGTGTCAGTGGTAATGTAAATTTAAAAATAAACATATATTATATATTTCCTTTGGGTGCCTCACTGGCTCAATATATACCTATATTATTACTTTCAAATGTCCCCATGTATATCACACACTCACTTGTGTCTTGACAGTGAAAGTGTAATCATGACACTTATACATAGACATACGAGATACCCAAGTTATGTTTTAAATGAATACCATAGACTAAATCGCAGCAACTTTGACGACCTCCGTCCCGCATCAGCTAACGCACACCAGTTGCGGAGTTCCTATGTTTGATTCTCGTCACGCGTTTGGGTATTTATGTACAACTAGCTGTGCCCGCGACTCCGTCCGTGTGGAAATTGACTTTGGGCAGAATTTTTTGGATATATCTTATGGTTTATTTTGGATTACAACTTAAATTGGAAATCAAAAACTATTTTTTTTTCTAAAATAAAAATAGCCTAAGTTACTCCTTGATACATCAGCTATCTACCAGTGAAAGTCCCGTCAAAATCGGTGCAGCCATTTCAGAGATTAGCCGGAATAAACAGACAGACAGACAAAATTGTAGAAAAAATTGTTTTGGTATATGTACTGCGTATACGTCCGAATCCACTTAATAAAAAGCGGTTATTTTAATATTATAAACAGACCCTCCAATTTTATTTATTTGTATAGATGAACTGTGCTAGTTTTTGTTACAGATGTTAGCGGCGCCAGGAACACCGCTGACACAACACAAAGTTATGGCGGTATATTTTTAGACTAGGATTAGTGTCAATCCCACTTAGCTAGGGTTGTTTTGTCGCCTTACCAGGTGTCTGTTGTAAAAGGTTACTAAATAACCCGAATTAGGTGGAAGGGCTCCATACCATGGATGGCAAACATCCCTGGTCTCAAAATGTGCTGCCATATTAACCTTGCATAAATGAAAATTTTTTTTATTGCTGTAAGACAGCAGACAGGCTGATGACCCACTTAGAATTTAGCAGTTACCGTCGCCTATGGGTATTTGCAACGCCAGTAGCATCGTCAACACGCTGCTGTCTCATAAGGGTACAGGAACTTGGTCACTAATGCAGGAACACAACATAAAGTTATTATGGCGGCATACTTAAGACCAAAGGTGGTCGTCATCCAGACGGGCTTGGGGCCCTACCACGAAGCTAGGGTGGGTTGTTTTGTCACCTACGACAGACCGACCCCGGCCGCAGAGATTAGTGTTCATTGTCCGCCCCTGCACGGATAAAAATAAATTTCAGATAACCCCCTGTCTTCGCATACATTCATAGACCATGGTAACTTCTAATTGTTGTATAGTGGACCGTCAGGCTGTCAAGCCGCCCTCGGCCGCCGACAGTATTATTACTCCGCCGCCATATTTAGAAAATAAAAGTTTATAGACTATACAAATAAATAAATTAAAAGTTAAATTAATAATGATTTTAATCTGAAGTTCCATCGACAATATGGAAGGAACCTATAGAAAGTTGGCAAACTTCCGAAAGTAGATTTGAAGCGGTTATTTTACTCGTAAAGTCTAATTTTAGATTGTGCGTGGTTGAGAGGAGCTTCGGACCTTAGATTTATACTGGAAGAGACATGAATATGATTTAAAATATATAATAATTTTTTTATACATATATCGTTATCACAAGCTTGGCTTTATTCCAATTGTTTGTGGTGCATAGTATGTTTTTTTGGACCTTGGTATTGGCAAGTCAGTTGTCAGTTGACCCAGAAAACAGGTGATGGGAGAACAGCGGGGTATTTAGTGACCAGTCTCACAGAGTCAGTATGCCTTTTTCTTCTTCTTCTGACCCTTACCCCAAATTATATGGCGTCGGCTCATGTTCTCTCCCTTCATTTTCCTCCATAAGTCGTAATCTGAATCTTTACATTTTTTTCGCCATATTATCATCTTTTACGCAATACGTATTCTCTCCTTTTGGATCCATCAACTCTCATTCCTAGCATCTTCTTTGTCACATGGCATTCTTTTCTACGCAAAAATATTCTTCTATCTATCCACTAACTATCTTATAATACATTATACATACTGCTAATAGCTTTTTAGTTCCAACTCCGTTATTGTGTACCCAATCTACTTCCAGATGCATCATTCTTCGGATGACGTGATTCTTCCTTCTCATTACACATCCATACTACGCCAGTCTCCTTCCTCTCAATTTATAAGTTACAGACAAGAAAGAAGCCCGGGGGGGGGGGGGGATCATCGCCTCCAGATTACTGCGAAAATAGTTTTTTTAGTGTATATTTTGGCCAATATATTTTTATTGCTTTAATATTATTGAACAACAGAAAAGTAGAAAGCCCACTTAATAGTAAGCAGTTACCGTTGTCTATGTATGTTTGCAACGCTAGGGCACCGCGAACACGCGGAACTATGAAGCAGCACCATAGGAGGTATGTCATTGTTAACATATTTTTTATCCGTGTAGGGGTGGAGAAAGAATACAGATCTCTGCGGCCGGGGTCGGCCTGTCGTAAAAGGCCCCGAACCCGTCTGGATGGCGACCACCTTTGGTCTTAAGTATGCCGCCATAGTAACTTTGTGTTGTGTTCCGGCATTAGTGACCCAAGTTCCTGTATCACTGTTACAGCTAAATTCTAAGTGGGCCGTCAGCCTGTCTGCTGTCCTACAGCAATAAAAAAATGCTACCGACCTAGTGCGAAATTTTGACACTTTTTAAAATTTCTTATTCAAAGTCCGGTGAAAACTGAGCTAAAAGCTCATTCCACCTTCTCAATGTGTGCATAATAAACCTACTGGAAAAACTTTCAATGGTCGAACACAGACGATGGTGAACACTGCGGCGATAAAACAGGACAAAGGCACAATTACGAACATTTTATGTGTAAATTGTTTTTTAAGAACTGGTTCCGCTCCATAAAGTTTAGTTCCGTGGAATAGTTACTTCGTTATAAAAGGATTTGATTTATGGCCACCCACGGCGCGGTCCACTAATAATGTTTGCGGCTGGGATTTATCGTTCCATTCATTCAGAAAGAACGAATCAACTGTGAAATTGTGTTTGCTTTTGACGTATATATATTATGTTGGTTCGGGTCATTTGTGATGGAAAACGTCACAGTAGTTTATTATGAGTTGTTATTAGTAAATAGTGTACTACTCTTTGCGGTCACACTAAGACTTACACAGCCAACCACTTTGTAGCAGTCTAATGCTGATTTTCCTTTTGAAGTAAAAGGAAAATATCGTATCAATTTGTTAACAAACCATTGGATTGTTGTTATAAATATGATGTTATAGAAAAACTAAATAACTTTAAAAACAACTATTGTTTAATAAATAAAAACGGTCCATTACATCAAATGTCAAATGTTTTCCTTTACCGTCGGTATAAAGCAATTATGTTATTATGCATGGTTAGGCGCCTCATCCTATCTTTTTTTCCCTGCTTACCCGCAAGTTAGTTTAGATGCTGCGGCACCTGACGGAGGTTTTTGATAAAGACTCGACCACCGCCGCGCCGCCCTCTTTCTGCTTGGCGAGTGTCCGCGCTGACGACACGTACCGTCGAGCCTTAATGAAACCCGCACGAGTTTTTATATGTGTGTTAACATGTTGTGAACCGCTGACTATAAAGTCCTAGACTACAAACCGCAGAATCAGCTGTGGAGGGTACCAGATCGGAGAACCTCAGGTGAGTCGACGTTCTTTCTGACTTGTTGGGTATTTCCGTCTCCTTTCTTTCCACGTTAAGTGTGGGTTCGATAAGAACCCACACTATCTTTGTTTCGCGCAACGCGGCTACCATTTTTCGAGACCTGATCCGCACCATTCCTTTTACGGCCCTTCAGCCCCACCAATGCATTTTGGACGGGAAACCCCTCTAGAGTGGTCTCTTTGTGTGAAGCAAATAAGCTAAGGCAAGCTTCTTCTTTAGCCAGATGAGGTCTTTCGTAAATAGTGACTAAACAACCCAAGCTAGGTAAGGTAAGGCTCCATCGACTGGATGACAACCACCCCTTGTTTCTAAATAAGCCAGCATAATAACCTTGTGTTTTGTTCTTGCTAACCCAGGCTCCAAGGGGCCTTCATCGAGTTCAGGAGCGTGTTCGTAATGCCGTTGGTATTGCAAAAGGCAACAGTCACCACTTGCTATCAAGTGCACTGTTAATCTAAAAAATAATAAACCTTCAGATAGCGTTGTTTAGTACATAAGAGCAGACAGGTGTCATGATTAGTAAGTTTGTTGAGCGGATACCTGATTTTGTAACAAGTTATAGTTACATCAAGATGTAATCATATTTTTTAAGTCTGAAATTTTAAAAACTTTTCTGCCAAACCATTCCATTACAGAAGTCAACATCGAAAATAGCTTTATTTTATTCAGATTTCAGCGGAGAATAAACATTTCAGTCAAATAAAACTAAGTAACGAACGAAATAGAAAAATCCACCCACGTATTCAGCACGCATCATAACTTCTCTTTGGACATTGACAAATAATGTAAAAGGGTCTTTATTCATATCTTTTATTTAGATCTTTACATAAATTCTGAAATATTTTATATAAACATTTGTTTACTTACTTTGCTGTGCCCGCGATCTTGTTTAGGTTATCAACTTTAAAAACAGGTCATGTAAAGTTTCATCCCTTTACTTGGGAGTAAAATTAAAATTGAAATTGATTACAATAGTGCTAATTTAATGAAAAAACACGTAGACAACATGTGTTAGTTATATGTAAGTTAGTTCAGCAACAAAGTCTGCTAAAGTTAATTTTCCCCTATTTGTTTCAATACGATGAAATTTTAAAAGTTTTTTTTATATGTTAGCTTATAAAAAATTGTACTGAAAATACATCGACACCTTTACTATATATACATATGTGATGGAATACTTGAGTTGTTGCTTGTCGTTAAGGCTTTTTATAGTGTTTTAGTCTAATATATATGTTTTCAGTGTTTGTTGAGTGAGAAACGTTGGGATTACAAGGTTTAATAGCTAAAAGATTTCACACCACCTTAAAAGAAGAACCCTAAACAGATTTTGGTTGAAGGACTTCATTATAAGATTTTATTTATTGCAGTGTACATCAGACAAGCTGACGACCTACTTAATAGTAAACAGTTACCATAGCCTATAAATATTTGTGACGCCAGGGGCATCACTAACACGCTGCTGTTCACTTATTGGAAATATAACCTGAGTCACTTATGCCGGAACACAACATAAGGTTATTATGGCGGCACATTTAAAAATCTCCAATAGAGCTCTTGCCCTTATCCCACATTATATGGGGTCAGCACAACATGTTACATGTTGTAATAGTTGTGGATTAGTTTTTACAACCGGCCGCCTGCCTGACGTTAACTCTTTTTTGGGGAAAAATTTGTCATCTTTTTTATTTAAATTATTTTTCTCGTTTCACATTGAAAGTAGGACAGGAAATTTTGTTGTCAATCGTCTAATATATCCTCAAGCGACACTTTTATTGGTTTCTTCTTGAATAAACAACATCCGAGTGTCAGTTTGGGTGTGCAGGGTGGCACTTTTGCTGGGTCGCCGACTTTTACGGGGTCCGTGCACAATTCACATTCGACAACTACGTCTTCGAATGCTCTTCGTTGCGCATTGCATGCAGACACGGGCGGCTTGCGCACAATGCGTCCATCTTCATATATTTTGGCTAACCACTACCAATATATCAGCAATATTCCTCTTGGTAAGTTAGAGTCTTTGAAACTCGCGGCTTCATTTTACAACAATACATAACCTTCGACGAAGGACATCGTGGCAAGCAGGAATAGCACATAAGTGGATCTGCACAGCACGTTGTTGAACAAGGGGCTACTAACATACCGCAAATTGCTCGCAGACTTCAGAGTAAAAGCACGCCATTTTTATTTAGATTTTACTTCTTTATCTTTTGTAAATTTTATATCATAATAAATAAATATTCACTAGAGTTTTGATATTTTTTTTTTAGCTTGGAGCACTAATATTTAATTAATAATGAGTCCCACCAAATAGTTTGATCGTTCCACTGTCGCAACACAGAAACCTAAACCTTCATTTCTCACGATAAAATAATTCTGGCTTTAACGGGCTATAAAGTTCCAAGAGCATACGCCCGCTCTAATTTATGAACTTGGATAAAGAAAGTGTATGTACTAGGGTAAGGTGAAAAGTTTTTGGCCTGACAATGAAAGACTACAATTTTCAGTTGAAAATGATTTTATTTTTCTACATATTCTCCCTTCACTTCAACACACTTGGTACAGCAAACGCTGTACCAAGAAGGAATACTGATGTTGGAGAAACCTCCAACATCAGTATTCCTTCCCGGAAGTGAGAGTCAGGAAGGCTGTGAAAATATCCATCTGCGGTCCTCTCAACTTCTTCATTATATGCCAAGCGCTTCCCAGAAACAAATTTCTTCAAATTTGGAAACAGAAATCTAAGGGTGCCAAATCAGGAGAATAAGAGGGATGGCCGAGCAAATCATATTCCAAATCCCGCAGTTTTCCAAATGCCAATGCACCTTTGTGAGCAGGTGCGTTGTCCTGGTGAAAAATGTTTTCTTCTTCTTCAAGCCAGGGCCTCTTCTCGCAAATTTTGGCATCCAGCTGGTCAAGAAGATTAGAGTAATATTCGCCTGTAATTGTTTTGCCTTTTTCAAGATAATCAATGAACACGATCCCTTTTGCATCCCAAAACACACTGGCCGTGACCTTTCCGGCAGATGCGATCGACTTCACTTTTTTGGCGCTTAACCACCGGCTGCTACCCACTGCTTCGACTGCTATTTCGTTTCTGGCATGTAGTGTTGGACCTATGTCTCATCCATGGTAACAAATTACCGCACAAAATCAGTCGGATCGCTATTGAATTGGTCCAAACATTGCTGCGAATATCGTTTGCGCGTTTGCTTTTGATCGGCATTCAGCAAATGGGGCACTCCCCTTGCGCAGAGCTTTCGCATCCCTAATTCTTTGTGCGAGATGTTTCGCACTCTTTTTTCCGATATTCCCACGGCCTCAGCTATCTCACTCACCTTAACACGCCTATCATCCAACACTATATCGTACACCTTTTCGATGGTTTCGATTGTGGGTCATCTTCGAGGGACGTGCGACCGCGTTTAAATTCAGCTGCCCATTTTTTTTAATCATCTATTTTAACGAAGAACATTTTCCTGATGGTTTCCTTGAGACAAAGTAAAACCACCTACGTTGCATCGGAGACTAGGCGAGAAATGAAATTAATTGCCCCCAGGAATAGGGGGATCTTGTGTCATTTGATTAAAGAGGCCCATGCCTGTTCGTTATCGGCTCGCGCCATTTCCCAGCATCTCAGGCATCAGCGATAGACAGATCCTGAGAGAAGTTATTTATTATAGGTATCCGACTTAGGTATGTTTATCATGAGTTCAAAATGCATCTGCCGCGTGGCGTGACACGTAGCCTACCATTGAAATAGTGCAATTATTTTCAATTTTTTTTCATTGGCTTAGTATGGCAGGCAGGCTGAGACCCCAGTTAGTAGTTAGCAGTTACCGTAGCCTATGGATTTGCAACGCCAGGGGAACCGCCAACATGTTGCCATCCGCGTAATAGTACTGGAACCTGGTCACTTATGCCGGAACACAACACAAGGTTATTTTGGTGGTATGTTTAAAATCCAGGGCAGGTTGCATCCAGGTGGTATTGAAGCCCTACCACCTGACTGTTTAATCACCTTTTACAACAGACCGACTCCGGCCTGTCGGAGGTCAGTATTCTTTCCCCGCCCCTGCACGGATAAAATAAGAAATATGCAGATAAGGGCATTTCAATCGTGTCACTCTGCTAAAATAATAATAAATAATAATAATAATAATCATTTATTTCAGACATTTTTTTTTATCCATAAGTTATTAGTGAACATACTGTGGTTTATATATAAAATATAGAGCCAACGTAAATATATATTCGACGTAGTGTAAATTGCGCGAAGATACAGTGTCTCGTCCGCAAGATGGATTTATTTCAATATGTCTACAGAACAAATAGGGTCTGATATTGACAGCAAATAGTTCGGAATGTATTTTTAGAAATATTCATTTTTAGAAATCAGATATAATGGCTTTGAATTAATTTATCGCTCTTTGTGATGTGTTGCGTAGGTCTCTATTACTTAAATACATATAATCACGCCTCTTTCCCGTAGAGGTAGGCAGAGACCACTTCTTTCCACTTGCTACGATCCTTACATACTTGTTTCGCTTCGTCCACTTTCATTATTCCCTTCATACATGCCCTTCGGTTTAGGGTACTCTTGACCTGGCCTTTTTTCAAGACTTCCCTGATCTAGTCTCGAAACGTCCGCCTAGGTCCACCCCTTCCAACACTTCCATTCACACTCGCCTTATACACTTTTTTTGTCAATCGTTCTTCATTCATTCTCTCGACATGGCCAAACTATCTCAGCATACCTTTCTCAATTTTTGTCAATACATCTTCTTTATATATCTTTAGGTCTCTATTTATATATTTATATTTATCCGACTGTGAAACTTATGATTTTGTTGCTGAAACAGATGACTTTACTGGGGAAGTGCAGTCTGGCTGATGGTCCACTTAAAAGTAAGCAGTTATCGTCACTTATACATGTTTGCAACACCGCGAACACATTGCTGTCTGTATACTGCTAGTGCCTCAACAAACAGCGTTCATCATCTATACAAATAAATAAAATTGGAGGGTCTGTTTGTAATATTAAATTAACAGCTTTTTACTAAGTGCATTCGGACGTATACATGCTTCATATACCAAAACAACATTTTTTACAATTTGTCTGTCTGTCTGTTTCTTCCGGCTAATCTCTGAAATGACTGCACCGATTTTGACGGGACTTTCACTGGCAGATAGCTGATGTAACAAGGAGTAACTTAGGCTATTTTTATTTTAGAAAAAAAAAATAGTTTTTGTTAAAAATGATAAGTTTCGGAAATTGAAGTTCCAATTTAAGTTGATCTCAGATTTATATTATCAATCATATGAAATAGGGTTCAGCTTAGGTTGGATATTGTAGGTTTTATTTTTAAAACCATAAGATTTATCAAAAAAATGCTGCCCAAAGTCACTATTCCACGCGGACGGAGTC
Organism: Malacosoma neustria; assembly: GCA_963693495.1. NCBI lineage: Eukaryota > Metazoa > Arthropoda > Insecta > Lepidoptera > Lasiocampidae > Malacosoma > Malacosoma neustria. The sequence continues at coordinate 8,543,271 of OY856395.1, read as the reverse complement.
GCGGGCACAGCTAGTCTATTATAAATATTTGCATATACGATTTCCGCTTAGCGCATTTTAAAAATGTTTAAATCATTGAATGACATTAATTTACACAATGAACGAATTAAGACCTCTTTAATAAACTTAAGCTGCGGTTAATTTAACGCGTACTTAAAATTTCAAGCGCTCTCACAGGTCTCATTCGAGACCTGGTTCAAGTCAAACAAAATCCCCTAAGCTTAATTCGTTTGATTAACAATGGAGCACTTGTTGCGAACCGTATTTATTTAAAGACTTTAATGGAACTTGGTAGATTGGTGATGAGTTGGTAGATAAGTACACTAAGTTGTTAGTATGCGCCTTTTTTGTGGTGCCTTAAATGCTAATGAAATCTCACAATGCAACTACAGGATTACCCCTGGATAAAAAAAGTAGATAACTACGTAAAATCAGAATTTTATTGTAGTAGTATGTAAAACTTTCGAAGGCTCAATACAGTTGCATATATGTATATATGACGTAAGTAAAGTATGGCTTTCAGTACATTAGAACGTTGGAGCTGAGGGAATTGATATTTCCACACGCGTTGCCGCTTTCCCACGCCCATGACATTTGTTTATGATGTTATCTTATCTCCTCAGTATAATATAGAGCCTCCTCCTCCTCCTCCTGTGGATATAATATATATCCACAGGAGTGATCGGTAAACATCGGCTCGCGAGCCACATGCTCTTTGGTACCTCGGCTGAGGCTCTTTCGCGTCACTGGAGACACGGAATACTACTTAACATATTAATCTGCCTTGTAATTTTATATTGCTGGAAAACAGACTCATCATCATCATTCCAGCGTTGTATCCCGGTTGCAAACCAAACTTTCGTTTCGGTGCTTGGGGTCTGTTTTCTGATTTTTTCTACTCCACTTCGCACGGTCTTCGAGGTCACGAGGGCTGCTCATGTGAATTTCTGACGCTGTCTGACAGTAGGTCTAATACCACGCTGAACAGGAACGGACTAAGGACGGATCCTTGGTGCACCCCGACGGTGATGGAGAAAGGTTTTGTGTAGCCAACAGCGGTTCAAACTACGGAATCGGAGTCACGGTACATGTCTCGGATGACATCAATATAGGCCTCTGGAACCCTTTTGGATCGCAATGTCCACCAGATTATTGCGCGAGGAATACAGTCGAAGGCCTTCTGTAACTTACGAAACAGGCAATGCAGAGGCGTATTCTTCGTATTGTATTTCTCCGCGACAGTCCTTAGGGCAAAAACAGGGTTTAGTGTCCCATGACCAGGGTGAAACTCATACTGAAATCCTGAGACAGTGCACTCCTGCTGAATTGGAGAGTCGATAACCCTCTCAAAGAGCTTCATGGTGTGGGACATGACCTTTATACCACGATAGTTACCGCACTCCTGCACCGATTCTTTGAAGACTGGAGTAATGATACTCAGCCTTCATTAGTTCGCGATCGTACCGGTGAGGAGTGTCCGGTTAAAGAGGTTGGTTAAGATGCCCACACCACGAGAGCCCATCGCCCTCCAGGCTTTGATGGGGATCGGCTCCGACAGCTATCCGATTTTTCATGTGGTGAAGACAATTCTGGACTTCTGCAGGCATTACCGGTGGCACTAATCCTTGATTTAGGAAGATTTGGCGGCTGCACCTCGTTATGCTGCTGGTTCAGCAGCTCGTGAAAATACGAGTGCCATCTCTCCTTCACCGTGAGGTTCTCGCATAACAGGTTGCCCCCGGGGTCTTTTACACAGCGGCACATGGAGATATCCTCTTGGATAGTCTCATTGCATAACACCGTCTTCTTGTCATGATCCTTCATGCGTGAAGTGGGAGACCAGGACAAAAAAGCCCTCTTTAAGAAGTAGCAAGCATTCAGATCTCCTGAAGATCGCATACAGATCTGCCAAGCGTGCCACTAAGAAAGCTGTAGCCAGCTGTAGCCAGAGCCAGACGAGACCACTTACAACAACTGTACAATAAGTTGGAATCGTCTGAGGGGCGGAAGCTCATATATAAGTTGGCGCGCTCCAGGGTCAAAGCGGCACAGGATAGCAAACCGACTGACGGACACTTTATAATAGTTAGCAGTCACCGTCGGCTATTGCGTCATAGGCACTGCTAACACGATGCTATCCGCGTAGGCTAACTGGAACCTGGTCAGCAGTAGGGGCTAACCCCCTATTGTCACCCCTGGCGTTGCGAACATTCATAGGTGATTGTAATTGCTTACCAATTTACTGGGCTATCAGCCTGTTTGCTATGCCATAGCAGTAAAAAATGTGTTTTTATATACTACTTTTACATTTCACATTTGACGACCTGGGTGGCGTAACGGATAACGCACTTCGGTACGCTTGCGGAGGTCACGGGTTCGATTCCCGTCTCGCGTCTGGGTGTTTATGTATAATATGTATTTATTTACAAAAAAAAGTATATAAGTAGTATATCAGTTGTCTAGTACCCATAACACAAGTGCTATGCTACTTAGATTGGGACTAGATGGCGCTGTGTGAATTGTCACAAAATATTATTTTTATTATTATTTCAGCAATAAATTTTTCATATATTTGTTATTTGTTTAATTAACTGAATGTTAAGGACTACTTATATCAAATAGCTAATCCTTAAATTTTAATTATTAAAATAGTGTCAGTAGATTTTTAAACACAAATTCAACCTTATTGATATTATGTTAATGTCATTTTTGTTTTCAATACTGTCATTTGTGACAAAATTAAAAAAAATCTACTTTTGGTAATCGACCGCCATATTTATAATAAATGTTCTTAAAAAATATTTGTTTTATTAAATAATTTATAGAAATAAAGTTAGCAAGAGCGTGTGTCAACTAAATACAATTCACGTACAACTAGATTGAAACAAACAATTCAAAATTATTTCCCCCCTGCGTGGGGTTTGAATTCATAGATACGACAGAATATTTGTAGCTACTAGTCCAGATGTCAATAAATAATAGGAATAAGTCTATAACTTGCACCACGCCTGCGTGTAACGTACCCTGTAAATGCCAAGGCGTCACGAGCACTCAGCATAACTAAGGCTGCCACGTTAAAAATACCACCGACGTATCTGCCAATCCCACCTTTCCCGCTTAATATTGTGAGAGCTTTTACGAAGTTTTCGCTATAATAGCGGATGCTGGAGTTTTTGCATTAATATCACAGATTTAAGTAACGTTTCTTTAACTTAGCTAAGTAATATATAACTTAACTAAATAGAAAGCTTTCTATTTAGACAAAAAAATCTACTTTGAGGTATATTTTTTTAGATACGTTGACGGTCCACTTAGTAACTAGCAATTACCGTCGCCCATGATGTTTCCTTCACTAGGGACACCGCAAACACGCTGCTGTTCCATAGAAGTACAGGAACCTGGGTCACTAATGCCGGAGCACAACACAAGGTTATTATGGCGGCATACTTATACACCAGAGCTGGTAGCCATCCAGACGAACACGTAGCTAGGGTTGTTTTGTCGTCTTTTACGATCGGTCGACCCCGGCTGCAGAGATTAGTATGTTTACTTCGCTCCTGCACGTAGAAAAAACTATGTGTCACACAAAAAAACGATGATAATTAAGTATCCCACATGGAGAACAATCTGGAGTTTATGGGGTTATATAAACTTACTGTTAAGAATTTTTTCACTAGCTCACTAACAATGTACGGATGATATTAACTATGTTGACACAACGACTCAAAGTGAGTTTTGGACGCCAGATTCAGACAACAGATCACGCCATGCTCGGTCTTGCGATAGCTCTCGCCAGTCGCTAGGGCCAAGGTTGAGCAGGTCTTTCTTTAGCTACTACGTCTTGCCAGCGGTATTTAAGATGTTTAACCGGGCTTTTCCCATGTGAAACGGATGACATTGTTATTAGTAAATCGCACAATAGCATACAGTTTACGTAAATTTTCTCGCCCAATCTGTATATTATAACACAATAACCAAGTACCCACAATGAAGGAATACATGGTGAAGAAACTTATACACCAAAATCACTGGTATACGTAACTTACATCCTGTTCGTTCCCTCCAAGGGGAGGCTCGAGCCAAGAAATGTAACTGTGTCATTTAACGTTGAAGAAATACAGTAATTAGTATATAGAAATAATGGAAAGATTTTTATAAGTTTCTTTATCCGTGCAGAGGCGGAGAAAGAATACTAACCTCTGCGGCCGGGGTCAGCCTGTCGTAAAAGGCGACAAAACAACCCACCCTAGCTACTTGGTAGGGCCACAAGCCCGTCTGTATGGCGACCACCTTTGGTCTTAAGTATGCCGCCATAATAACCTTGTGTTGTGTTTCGGCATTAGTGACCAAAGTTCCTGTACCCTTATGGGACAGCAGCGTGTTCGCGATGCCACTGGCATTCTAAGCGGGCTGTCAGCCTATCTGCTGTCCTACAGCAATAAAAAAAAAGTTAAATTGGTTTGGGAAACTATAACTGTCACTATCAAAGGTCAAGAGCTAGCTAAAGTTTCTACATAGTAAGGCCCTAAGCTCGTCTGGATTGCAATCACACTTGGTCTATGAGTATGCCTCCATAATAACCTTCTGTTGTGTTCTGGAATTAGTGACCCAGGTTCCTGTACTCCTATGAGATTGCAGCGTGTTCACGGCGCTATTAGCGTCGCGAATATCTATAGGCGACGGTAACTGCTTACTATTAAGTGGGCCGCCTGTCGGTCTGCTACTCGCATGCTACTCTACAGCGATAAAAGAAGTATAATTCATTTCTTTTTCACTGTTGTAAGCAATGACCAAACACAAAAAGAACGTAAAAAATTATAGAGATAATAAAATTGTCAAATACTTCAAGAATTCAGTCATAAGTTCAGTCTATATTTAGCTTAGAAGCAGCTGTGTTAGCTGTTCAAACTGTGCCATGGCGAGCTAAGAACTCCGTATCTCGGATTTGCAGTGCACTGTTTGAATTTATTTAACGAGTTCAGAGCTTTTGAGGGAAAAGTTGCTTAATTTTTTTTATTACTGAAAATGCGATGTTTGCGTCGCTAGACGCACACATTGCTGTCCCATAGCTAAACCATACAGGAACCTGGGTCACTAATATAGGAATACAACACAAGAATATTATGGTGGCATACTTAAGACCAAGGGTTGCCGACATGCAGACGAGCTTGGGGCTCTAGCACGTAGCTAGGGCTGTTTTGTTGCCTTTTACGACAGGCCAACTTCTTGAACTGATAGAGGAGAGCGTCGGGGGATGAAATTATGACCCCCTGGGGCCAACACTATAGAAGAGGCTCGCTCCGACACAATAGGCGGGCCGGCGTCGGCACGGGCCACTAGGTCGGCAAGCCACATATCCGTGGGCCCGGGTGTACGCGATAGGAGAACAACGGGGTTTTTAGTAGGTAGTCGGATTTTTCCCCGAAACCAAAACAAAAGTAGTCATTTTGATAATATCTTAATAATACGCTTTTTTACAATAAAATTAATTTTTATGTTAATCACATTATCCTTAATTTAAATTTATTGAAAATATTTTTTTCCCTTTTAGTTTGATTTTTTATAAAAGCCTGTTAATATAATTTATTCGTTGTCAATTCCCAATCGGTAAAAGTTTTTATTAACATAACGCCATCTTCCGACAGTGTTATTATTAATTTAACGCCATCTTCTGGCAGTATTATTAATTAAACTCTAAATGACGTTTCGGCAGAATTCAGAATTGAATCGAATCGAAATCGGAAAAGTCGAAAAATTCCGTTACACACAGGTTCAGTTTATGAAAAGCGTTTAAAAAACGAGCAAAAGCCACCGTCATGCGGTTTTCTCAGGCAGTCACCCCCCATCCAAGTACTGACCGCGCCCGACGATGCTTAACTTCGGTGATCGGACGAGAACCGATTCGAAAATTCATTAATCTTATAGATAATGATACAAACTACAACATATTATAGCAATGTCATCGGTCCTTGATAAGTGTGCAAGGTTTTCAAATCAATCCGTCGTTTTGAAAGGGGTGAAAATCACGTTCAAAGATTCCGTTACATAGATATAATACATACCAAGCAATTACATACCAAGATAATAAAAACATGTTAAAAAGGAATGAAATACAAAACATTTAGTGTCGGCGGCTGCAAAAATCTATTGAGTAAACCCCAAAACGCTAATGGAGGGGGTGTTGTTTGACATCCATTTGCATAATGTTTGTAGGATGAGGATAAAAGGAAGGATTATAACTCAATCTGGGACGTATAGGCAGGTATACGACAGGCTTCGTTAGATGCTTTTGATGTGTGACGTCACGTTATAGAGTGTTTAAAGATGCTGCCTTTATGTTATCGATAATGTTTCGTCGATTGGTTGGAGAGAGATCTTTTTGAAGGTATCGAATTTATTGAAATGTTAAAATTGTAAATATTCATTGCTTTGACTTTATCTAGTGTGAAAATATTAGTGGTGACTTAAAACAATTATATTTTACTACAGTGCGATGCTTATTTCGCTACAATGATTTTTCTCCATACAGGTGTAGAGTAAGAATATTTACCTCTGCAGCCAGTGTCGGCATGTCGTAAAAGGCGATAAAATAACCTAAGCTACGTGGTAGAGCTCCAAGCCCGCCTGGATGGCAACACCCTTGGTCTATAAATATGTCGCCATAGTAACCTTATGTTGTGTTCAGACATAATTTTATCCGTGCAGAGGCGGAGAAAGAATACTAACCTCTGCGGCCGGGGTTGGCCTGTCGTAAAAGGCAACAAAACAACCCACCCTAGCTACGTGGCCCTTCCTACGATACTATTGTATATGTAATAGGTGCAAAAATATCTTTGTTGTCTGTTTGTCACTTTATTTCACGTTATATAGGGCTCAATAACATTTTCTCTCCCTCCATTCTCCTTTCTTAGACGTTATTATTATATTTTAGGCGTAGTTATTATATTTTATCCGTGCAGGGAAGGAGAAAGATTACTAACCTCTGTGGCCGAGGTCGGCCTGTCGTAAAAGGCGACAAAACAACCCTAGCTACGTGGTAGAGCATCAAACCCGTCTGGATGGCGACCACCTTTGGTCTTAAGTATGCCGCCATAATAACCTTGTGTTGTGTTCCGGCATTGATGACCCAAGTTCCTGTACCCTTATGCGACAATAGCGTGTTTGCGATGCCACTGGTGTTGCAAACACCCATAGGCGACGGTAACTGCTAAATTCTAAGCGGGCTGTCAGCCTGTCTGCTGTCCTACAGCAATAAAAAAAAATTAGACACCCAAGTTCCTCTACCGATATGGGACAGCAGCATATTTGCGGTACCCCTAGCGTTGCAAACGTAGGTGACGGTAACTGCTTACTGTTAAGTGGGCCGACAGCTTGTAGTTGATCCTAAGCAATAGAAAAAAGAATTAACTCGACTGATGATGAAAATCGGACTGAATAAAATTATTAGAAGCAAAAATAATATTACAATAGTATAAAGAACATTATACTATTGTAATTACATTATAGTTTTTCGTTTCAAATAAGGTTTATACTCAACATTATGTTTTGGTTTTGTCTGATACAACGCTGATTTTCAGTGGCGACCTCCAGTTTCCGATTAAGTTTCCTATTCACTGCCTTCCCCTATCTCCCTTCTTAAGGCTAGTCGCACAATTCCAATGATCTTAGTGGTAAATATACAGAGAGAAACATCATTAGGAAATTTAATTGAATAGTCTTTTAAATTGTAAACATAAATTTAAAAATAAGGAAATAGAAATAATATGTATATTGTATCTTAGTACACTTATTTGATATCCGGCTCGAAGGACCAAGGTTTTCTTATATATGGCAATAAAAAAAAAACATGCAATCCAATCATTTAAAACTTACATTAAGCCTTAAGCTTAATTATTAATAAGGTTAGTATTACTGAAGCAAAAAAATACTGTGACTTTTCCGTTCCATCGTGTTCGAGATCACAACGACGCTAAAGAAGTTTTCACTTCAAAAACCTTGAATAAAAAGACAAAAATTCATTAGTTAAGATTACTAAATTTTTGCAATTTCTATCTTTACAATAAATCGCACATCGTACAACGCAGGTCAGTTTTAAAGTTATTAAGTAAATAAAGAAACATTAGCTCTCATCTTATCAACAATTGGTGTAAGAAACGATCCTAAGTTTGACAATTTATAAAACTTTTTACACTTATACAGTTATTTTACAGATTTAATGATTATTATTTATAATTAAAAGACTAGCAGACTTGGCAAACGTTGTTCTGCCACATAAATTGAAAAACAATTTTAGCGGACGGAATTGTGAATCTAGACCATTCTCAAATCCACTTGAATATACACCAAAAACTTCATCAAAATTGGTTTAACTATTTCAAATGGATTCAAGAATAGTTTAGATTCACAATGCAGTCACAATTGCTTTTAATTTTTTTTGTAATTTCAGATTAAAGACGTTATTAGAGGAAGTTTGAAGGTGATTGAGAAGCTGAAAAGTGTTTTAGCCTAGTATGGCCATATAATGCAAAGAGAGGAGTGTCTTGTAATAAAGAGAACGATAGAAATGAGAATGGAAGGATACAAGAGGAGAGGACCAAAGAAAAGATGGATTGATTGTGTAAAAGATGATATGGTTAAAAAAGGTGTGAATGTTCAGATGACGCTAATACAGGAGAGTGGAAGGAGAGAACATGTTGGACAGACACCACATAGTTTAGGATAAGGGCAGGAAGAAGAAGAAGATTAAAGACGTGTGAATAGGGGGACAATACAGCCCTCTTGAACTCTAATACATCCTAAGGTTGCCTGGAAGAAATCGCTTCTAGCGATAAGGCCGCCGTTTGTACAATTTTTATTGTTTGTTTTGTCCAATATTGTATATATTTTGTGAGTTTTATACTAAAGTATATTCATTCATTCATTCATCTGTCGGCTAATACGTTTGTAAAAAATTATTTCACCATTGAGGCTTTATAGCCATATAGGCTTAAGGAAAAATAATTTACTTTAAAACTGAGCGAGATTTCGTATAGTACATATTTGTATATATAATCAATATAGTATGTACGCGTTACATTGCCTGAATGAGTTTAAAGTAGGGCAAATCTGTTGCGTAGGCGGAACCTTCCCCACATTTGTATAGGCTCAAGAAAAATACGGCCGGTTGCGTGCCTTGGGATCGGCAAACCGTTTTCGTGAATATAGCTTTTCAAGTGGTCACATATTTTTAAGATATATTGCTTCTACGAAGTTTTTATGATAATACGTTGGTATTATAACCGAAATACCTAAATTGCGTTCCATGTAACAAATTGACCAATTACGTACAATGTTTTTTGTTCGTCGCAACGTCTGCGGATCATGGGTCGTTTCCCGTCTCGAGGCTAGGTGTCAGATTAGGTGATTATTCACAATAGAAAAGTATCTTCTTCTTCCTGCCCTCCGTATCCCAGCTATGTTGGGTCGGCATAATATGTCCTCTCCTGTATTAGTCGCCATCTGAACATTCACACCTTTTTGGCATATCATCTTTTACATAATCCATCAATCTTTTCTTCAGTCAACCTCTCCTTTCGTATCTATCTACTCATTTCTACCATTTTCCTTGTTATATGCCATTCTTCTCTTCACGTATAGGTAGTATATCAGTTGTCTAGTACCCATAACAAAAGTGCTGTGTTACTTACTTTGAGCTATTATTTATTTATTTCACAATGATCCGAACCTCACCTCTGCATTTATTTTTATTATCTACAGTCATGATCTTCATGTTAGGTTAACGCACATTGTGATGTGGTTTGATTCTCTTTGGTCTACTGGAAGGAAGATCCAGCAAGTATAGTGTGGCTAACCAGGGTATTTAAAGCTCTCTCGGGCCTTCATGATCTTGGTGGGTTCCCTACCACCATATCCAAATACGAAATTTGTCTGTACAAATTTTCTATTACACGCCTTCCTATTATACGAACCTATTCGACACGCTGTCCTTGTAATAACCTAAACCTCCCTTTGACCTTTGCGAGTATCCTTCACCGTCCATCTTAAATCATATTAAAAACCAATCTATCTAAAATATCTCATCGTACAAGCTCGATATTAAGTTATGTGAGTACATTAATTTGTCGGCAATAATTGAATTATATGTTAATAATAGTGTGGAGGAACGTCGTTAGAAGGGTTCTATGACAATTTAATTTGAACGGGATGATATCGGAATCTTCGTATATAATTTACTTTGAAACTCAAATAATTTTGTTATATATTGTAAAAAGTCGTGGTTACGTAGGGGTGTTAAAGCCAGATATCGACCTCAAAGTTTGGCACTTTTCTCACCTAATCTGCATCATCTCAGCGTTAAATCCCAGTTATCCATTATCCGTGCAGGGGCGCAGAATGAATACTGACTTCTGCGGTCGGGGTCTGCCTATCGTAAAAGGCGACTAAACAACCAACCCTAGTTACGTGGTAGGGTCCCAAGCTCGTGTGGATGACGACCACCTTTGGTATACATAAGAACGCCATAATAACTTTGTATTGTGTTCCGTCATTAGTGACCAAGTCCTGTAACCTTATGGGACAGCAGCGTATTTCTAACTGCTAATTTCTAAGTGGGCCGTCAGCTTGTCTGTTGTCCTACAGCTATAAAAAAACCAAAGCACCTCAGTCTCGGTACGGAATTCTTGGTAGTGAGTCCACTGGCATGCATCACCCTTTACGGCGGAGATATGGCTCAACATTTGTTCTTCTATAACCAGCCGGCTGCTGCAAAACGTGGCCATACCAGCCAAGGTGACCTTGCAATTTGTCTGCATATTATAACAAAATTTCGAAGTGCCGACGGAAAATGAAAATATTGCAAGAATGCATACTGTATATGCATCTCCGGTGTGTACACTTACCAATCCGTCTTGGAGAAGCGTGGCGGGTATACTGTTGTTTTGGGGGGAGGCTTGACTCGACCAGTGGGGTGTAATAGGCTATTATTATATATTTGCCGACCTCTGTGACGTAACGGATAACGCACTTCGGTACGCTTGCGGAGGTCACGGGTACGATTCGCGTCTCGCGTCTGGGTGTTTATGCATGATATGTAAATATATAATTGTTGTATACAAAAAAAAGTATATAAATAATATATCAGTTGTCTAGTACCCATAACATAATTGCTATGTTACTTAGTTTGGGACTAGATGGCGCTGTGTGAATTGTCACAAAATATTTATTTATTACCTGTGTTGGCCATGTTGAGAGAATGAATGAAGAACGATTGACGAAAAAAGTGTGTAAGGCGAGTGTGAATGGAAGTGTTGGAAGGGGTAGACCTAGGCGGACGTTTCGAGACCAGATCAGGGACGTCTTGAAAAAAGGCCAGGTCAAGAGTACCCTAAACCGAACGGCATGTATGAAGGGAATAATGAAAGTGGACGAAGCGAAACAAGTATGTAAGGATCGTAGCAAGTGGAAAGAAGTGGTTTCTGCCTACCCCTACGGGAAAGAGGCATGATTATATGTATGTATGTATGTATTTATTTATATTAATAGCTTATTATGATTTTTTAAGAGAATGACAAAGAAGATCTCGGGTTTCATTATTGTCCCTAGTCAGAATGTTACTAATAAAGGAAATAATTATTTATAAAATAACGGTATACCAGTTACCTAGTACCCGTAACGAAAACGCTCTCCTGTTTACTTTTTTGACTAGATGGTGCTGTGTCAATTTTTACAGTACATATATATATTGTGTAATCGAACTCACGCCCACATGACTCTGAGTCATTTCCCAATTGCCACTCACTCAACTATAAATCCTAATCCTAACTAACATAAATGCGAAAGTGAGTTTGTCTGTTTGTTACGCTTTCACGCCTAAACCGCTAAACCATTTTTTATGAATTTCTGTATAGTCATGGATTGGACCTTGGAGAAGGACATAAGCAACTTTTTTAAAATTCATATGGCAGAACAACACTTGCCGTGTCAACTAGTATATAATAAATTGTACAAAAATCGTAGTAAATGGTTTAATGGCGTAGTTATAGCTACGTAAAATGTAGTATCTCTACGAAAGCGTAGCACTTATTTCAATGCATTCCGGAAGTCCGAAATGTTACCACTTTTCAGTTGTAATGTTATAGAGGTAATAAATACCTTTACTGAATAATAGAGTAGCTTTTAAATAGGCTTTTACGGAAGTCAGGTAGCTGTCGTAAAAACATATTAAAAATATTTGAAAGCGGTTTCCGGGCTAAGAATTAGGACGCAGCTGTGAGTTATTGGTCATAAAAATGATTAAATACATACATATTTAGGTATATGATAACCAAGTGCTGTTGTACTAGTAGTAGCATCACGCGCGATTTCAGAACTCCTGTCTCGCTCGCACATCTATTTATATAGTTTGGTTAGCATCTTTTTATACACAATTTTTGTAAATATAATAAGCACTTAGAGGTCATGAGCTCGATTACCACAATTATATGCACTACTCTCCAGTCTCGCTCGCACATCTATTTATATAGTTTTGTTAGCATCTTTTTATACACAATTTTTGTAAATATAATAAGCACTTAGAGGTCATGAGCTCGATTCCCACCATCCCAATCCACTGGTGGTGGAGACAGTCAACTACACGCCCAACCGCCGAGCACCCCCCGCGCGTCGCCGACCGCGAAACGTGCTCACGGATAGACGCGACCCCATCTCTAGGACGCTGAAGCGAATGCTCTCGCGGACGCAATCCCCTCCAGTCCGGCATGGACCAGCCCGACGAAACAGGTTTAGGGATGCCTTCCGCCCCCCATAGCCTGTAGACGTACACAACCCACACAGTACATAAATACACGTAGAATAGATGTGTTGCGGGGGAGTTTCTTTCGCCGTTTCTTCTCCCCCAGCTATAAGCACTCCGAAACGGTAGTAGATTAGAATAGGATCGGCTTCACCGGTGAAGTCGATAGTCCCCAATTAATAGTATTCTTGCCATTCGTGGCTGCTATCAATTATCCCCATGCAGCGTTCGAGCCGGGAGCGCGCCTCACAGGAGGCGCGTGACCGAGCACGCTGCCACGGCTGATCGACCCCGCTCCCACGGGGTCGGAATGCCTTTTCTGCCCGGTGTCGCTGTCGTTGGTCGTCTGAGACGATGACAGCCTTAGCTTTAAGAAAAAAAAAAAAAAAAAAAACCACAATTATATGCACTACTTAGGCAGTTTTATATGCTTAATGTGGATATTATAACATCAGCCATGTACTAACGAACCAACCATATTGGAAAGCGTGACAAATATACAGTCCATTCTTCCATTCTTAGTAACAGGTATTATATATATATATATATATATATATATATATATATATATATATATATATATATATATATATATATATATATATATATAGTAACATAAACAAGAATTATGTTAAAGCGATAAATAAGTTGCGATGGATGTATTATGTGACGTTTAAGTGACGAAAAACAGTCTGAGGAACTCTTCTGTTTCCGGTAGATTATATACCAATTGGATTAGTAGCAGAATGTCGAAGACTCCTACTACGGTAAGCCTATAATATAATGCATAAGTAATCTCCATCGGGCCATAGCAAATACAAAACCATTAGGGGGTATAAAAACAAGACATTCCATTTTAAAATCAAAGATTGATTTATGTGGTGTGTACTCATATAGCTATATTAATAAAGTTATTTTTATAAAAATTATAAATTGTTATAAAACATGAATTAAAGTCAAAAGAACCACATTTAAAACAATAACGTGTAAGAGAACATACAAAATAGCTTAAAACAAAAGTCTTTAAGATAAAAAACAAAACAATTGTCGGATGAAAACATACAAGGGCGGGCGTCGGGAAAAGAAAAGCGGAAATTGTGACAATAGGTCAGCATCCGCCATCGCAGCTCTCGGGAAAACGGCATTGTGATTTACTTTTTCATTTATCAAAGAATAACTTTTTGTCGTAATAATTACTTCTGGATGATGTATGTATTTTTTGTGCAGGGGCGGAGTAAGAATTGTAACTTCTACCCCTAAGCTCGGTCTGTAGAAGGCGACAAAACAACCCTAGCTACGTGGTAGGGCTCCAAGCTCGCCTGGATAGCAACCGCCCTTGGTATACACTTATACAAGTAAGCCACCATAATAACCTTGTGTTGTCTTCCGGAATTTGTGACTCACGTTCCTTTATCCCTATGGGACAGCAGTTTGGTGTCCCTAGCGTTGCATACATCCATAGGCGAGAGTAACTGCTTACTATTAAGTGTGTCGTCTGCCTATCTGCTGTTACTTGGCAATATAAAAAATATAACTATAAAAAATATAAAAAAATGCAATATAAAAAAATATATCCGTGTGATTATAAGCTACGTAAATAGGCTTATTTCAAGTTTCTAGGAAGTTTAAAAATAGACGGATTACTTCCGCTAGGTCAGGCACTTACTACGTGGTAGGGCCCCAAGTCCGTCTGGATGGCGATCACCTTTGGTCTTAAGTATGTCGCCATAATAACCTTGTGTTGTGTTTCGGCATTAATGACCCAAGTTCCTGTACCCTTATGCGACAACAGCGTGTTCGCGATGTACTGGCGTTGCAAATACCCATAGGCGACGGTAACTGCTAAATCCTGAGCGGGCCATCAGCGTGTCTGCTGTCCTACAGCAATAAAAAAGGCAGTATCGGAGGCGTCATAGAATACTGACTAAAATTTTTTACATCTCCGTCCGATCTATTTGTTAAAGACGCGCACTAAAATTATCCAGTGACAGTAGTACAGTCTTTTTTATAATTGGAGCTCAGCAGATAAGCTAATGGCCCCCCTTGCAGGTGATCACCGTCGGCTATGGACGTTTGTAACAATAGAGGTTAATAAGTATTTATTACAAACACGCTGCCAGCCTCGAAGAAATTTTATAATGCCTTTTTTCAAAAGCGCCATATCGTGGGAAATACTTAGCCGGAAGTTCCTTCCAAATCCGAAGATGGCTATGTAATTACTTACGTATTCCTACGATACTATTGTATATGTAATAGGTGTAAAAATATCTTTGTTGTCTGTTTGTCACTTTATTTCACGTTATATAGGGCTCGATAACATTTTCTCTCCCTCCATTCTCCTTTCTTAGACGTTATTATTATATTTTAGGCGTAGTTATTATATTTTATCCGTGCAGGGAAGGAGAAAGATTACTAACCTCTGTGGCCGAGGTTGGCCTGTCGTAAAAGGCGACAAAACAACCCTAGCTACGTGGTAGAGCATCAAACCCGTCTGGATGGCGACCACCTTTGGTCTTAAGTATGCCGCCATAATAACCTTGTGTTGTGTTACGGCATTAGTGACCCAAGTTCCTGTATTCTTATGGGACAGCAGCGTGTTTGCAATGCCACTGGCGTGTCAATCAATGCATCTTTTCTTTCATCTCTTCTTTACCCCTTGCTCCTTATTTTGTATCCATCTATTCTCATTTTAGCATTCCTCTTATATGTATTATATGGCCAGGTTATCGTTAGTAACATAAAATATGTCTAATCACAGGCACTACTTAAAATCTTTCTCTGATATACTCATTTTTAATTTGATCCATTTTCGTAACACTATACACCCATCTCAGCATTTGCACCGCCGTAGCGTGTAATCTTCCGTCCTTCCCCTTTATGGCTCAGCATTTCAATTAACAAAATCCGATTGGTTTGTCTGTCCGACTGTTATATAAATAAATAAATACATTGGAACAATTTAGCGACATCTAGTCCCAAACTAAGTTGCATAGCACTTGTATTATGGGTATTAAATAACTTTTATATTACATATAGACCTTTCTTTGGTAAATAAATACACATGATACATAAACACTCAGACACAAGTCGGGAATCGATTCCGTAACCTTTTCAAGCATACCGAAGTGTTATTATTGTCCGCTTATTGTTGTACATGTCTACAAAAGTTATAATAAGCAAATATGGTTTTTTTTATTCGTGCAGGGGCGGAGAAAGAATACTGATCTCTGCGGCCGGGGTCGGCCTGTCATAAAAGGCGACAAAACAACCCACCCTAGCTACGTGGTAGGGCTTCAAGCCCATCTAGATGGCCACCATCTTTGGTCTTAAGTATGCCGCCATAATAACCTTGTGTTGTGTTCCGGCATTAGAGACCCAAGTTCTTGTACCCTTATGGGACAGCAGCGTGTTCGCGATGCCACTGGCGTTGCAAACACCTACAGGCAACGGTAACTGCTAAATCCTAAGCGGGCCGTCAGCATGTCTGCTATCCTACAGCATTAAGAAAATGTAAACGACGATGAGGATGGAAAGAAATATTTGTAAAAAAAATCTCGATAAAGAAAATTAAAACAGCAAGCAACTATGAGCAGTCTAAAATTAAATAGTAGATTCGCATCTATGACCTTCCGCTGCCTTAGGAGATCTGGGGAAACATCCCCAGATTCGATCGATACAATCGTTTTGCAACATCAAATTCATTTGAAGAATATTTTCTAGTCAATTTAGTTTTAATCCTTCAAGAATACTGGAAGATCTGTCTTTCAGCAATATGTTCTATTAGAATCGAGATGTAAACTGGCCTGGACGTGAAGTTCACACGCCGGAGATCGAGGTTAGATTCTCAAATTTCTTACAGTCATTAAGATAAGATATATTTATTTGCTTTAACATGTTGTGTTATAAGTTCACAATACGTCCAATAATCACACATATTTTTTAATGTAGATTTTGATATCAATATTGATATATATTAAATAGACTAAATTTAAGAATAATGTATTGAATAATTTATATAAATAAAAAATACTAATTTAATAAAGAAGTAGTAATTATATAAGTGAAATTCTCTAACGACAAATGCTATGAGGCAACGCTTCAAGCCCGTCTAGATAGTGACCACTTCTGGTCTTTAAATTTTTTTCAATTCAATTCAATTTATTCATGCTTATATATAACAATACATTATACTTAGACTCTTTTGAGGTATAGCATAAATACATTGACAATTGTTACTGGTTTACGATATTTCACCAACTACCACATATTTTTTCGGGTTACAATTTATTGAATAAATAATCATTTCTCATTTATTGAATAAATAATCATTAATGTCATAATAAACTTGCGTTGTATTCCGGCATAGCTGATCCAGGTTACATAGTCCTCTTTCGACCACCAGCTATGGGGTGGACCGTTTGCCTGTAAGCTACACTCTAGCTATAAAAAAAGAGATGAATAAATTTGTTAAGCTTCCCAGTCTTAGAATGAAAACATTTAGCCCTTCATTTAGCTATAGCTAGTAGTTGAAGTTTGAAAATCAGAATATCATCGCGTGGGTTTAAAAAATCCTGCAAATGATCTTTTGATGAATGAGGGATTTTCACTGACTTACAGATCAGAATAAATCGGCATTTTGTTTAGAATCGATCATACAGGGGAATTTATATAGCCACTGATCCAGCTGTGTATTTATTTGTTATAATTAAATCTTGTCTTAATTCTTTGAGGTTGGTAGAATATGTCCTTTTCTTCCATTTTATTATATCCTGAAATTTGATTGATGAAAATTCTTCATCTGTTACTTCACAAACTCTCGCATTTTTTAATTTTTTCCATCGCATTTTAGGTTTTTCCTTGTATATAATATAAAATATGTGGTCGGTATCCCTTTTCATTACATGCCTGTACCAGACCAGTTTCCTTCATCACAATTTATCATTTATAGGTCACCCTGTCGAGTCCACTCTCTGCTGCCGTAGTTTTTGTTAACAATAATTTTAAGTTTTATAATTAAACTTTAACTACCCTGCAATCACAGTAAAATGGGACTGGCGTGATATTTTTATCAAAAATATTTTCGATACTAAAAAATTATAGGTGCTACTTTCAGAGCTTGCTATCTTATCATGATACATATAACTTTTGCAGGTATTTGATATCGATCGATCAGTCTCTCAGTAAATTCAATTACATCCCGCATTTTGCGCGAAGTTCGCGGAGCGACGCTTTGACCGCACGCCGTGACTGATGTAAACCACAAATACTCCAGCCTAAAACGAGAGCTTTTGGAATGGTTGTGCTTATTGCTCATCGGTTTGTAGAATTACTAGTTGCAAAAGATTTAATCTGTCTGCTAGTATTAGAAATATTTGTTTGTTTACACTCGATATAATTTCAAATTTCTGAAGTTATTTTAATAAAGTTTATTTTATTAGAACGTATTATAAAAAAATGTATCGATACTAAGTGAGGAATTGAAAAAATCCCAAATCATACTGCGATTAGAAAACTTCAGCCGGTAGTTCTTTTCAAATAGAACTTGAGAACCTTTTTGTATAGGAAAAGAAAGAAAGAAATAATACTAACCTCTGCGGCCGGGGTCGGCTTGTCGTAAAAGGCGACAAAACGACCCACCCTAGCTACGTGGTAGGGCCCCAAGCCCATAATAACCTTGTGTTGTGTTCCGGCATTAGTGACCCAAGTTCCTGTACCCTTATGCGACAGCAGCGTGTTCGCGATGCTACTGTCGTTGCTAACACCCATAGGCGACGGGAACTGCTAAATTCTAAGCGAGCCGTCAACCTGTCTGCTGTCATACAGCAATAAAAAAAACCGCCTTCAATAAAAAATATTCCAAAACAAATTAATATGCACTAAAAAGTAAAAAAACAATTGCATATTCTTCTATCACTTAATAATCAACTTACTTTTTCTACTCATCAATATGTAGGTATGATCTATATTACGATAATATAATGTAGTTACAATTATTGTTATTTTTGGAGTCTGTGTCAGCCTCATGGATGCTCCTGTCTCATGGATGCCATTGTCAGAACTGGACCAAATTAAAATGGGACCACAGGGCAAGTACCAGCTTTCATATAAAAAAAGAATCATCAAAATCGGTTCACCCAGTCGAAAGTTCTGAGATAACAAACATAAAAAAATACAGACGAATTGATAACCTCTTCCTTTTTTGAAGTCGGTTAAAAAGGAAAA
Source organism: Malacosoma neustria (assembly GCA_963693495.1). NCBI lineage: Eukaryota > Metazoa > Arthropoda > Insecta > Lepidoptera > Lasiocampidae > Malacosoma > Malacosoma neustria. The sequence goes on along the minus strand of OY856395.1, from coordinate 8,524,259 downwards.
AAGAGGCTTCAGGAAATGGGGATGAATGTCTACCCAATGGCAGTGCAAGAATAGGAAGTTAGAGGCACCATTCTAAACAGTTGCTCAGGACTCCGTTGTACAGATAGTAGAATACGCAAAATATATATTAAACATGTAAAATAATACTGTAATATGATTAATTTTTTGTCTAAATAGTACATTACTTTACTGTTGTACTTAAAACTCGTTTATATACCACTTTTTTTTGCTGGAAATGTTGTGTACACATTTCAGGAGAATATTAAGAAAATTCTCCTTAATTTATCACGTCAAAACTCGATTTTATCCGTCAGATATCCCATCGACATTCAATTTAATTTTAAAAACGAGTGGCTGTTCAAGATTGATCGAACCTAAATTCATTTGAGATGCCATATTATTTAGAAAACCGTTATGGCGGGAAATAAAGGGAAACGTAATACTGTTTTTATTGGGGCTCGATTGTTATGTCTTATTTATGTTTTCGTTGGAAAATTGTTTTTAAAAAGTTTAAATAATATATAAATTAATAAGTAATGATGACCCGGCTTGTTCAGTAGTTACGGTCTGCCTTTTACGGTCTTGTAGATTCTGATCCCACGAAAGACAAAAGATTTGTATGATTCAAAATCAGTTTGTTCTCGGTGTATGTATCCAACAATTATGTATTTATTAAAAACCATGATTCCTCAACAGTTTTGAATTTAAGGCAAATAAATTTTATGCGTTATTACTTGATTATTAAGTTATTTTGTAGAAATTTAGTTTTTAAAAATCTATTCGTCTCCGACTCCGAGACGCAAAATTATGAAAAAGATGCTTTTCCGTTATTTTATGTGAATTTATTCAAAGAGAAATACATTTATTTCATCCACTCATGATTTATCCACTACATACTCCAACTTCCAGCATTTATGGATGACATTTTCTTAAATAAATGATTATTATTACAACGTTCTTAACGAAAATCACCTTTTTTTATAAAAATAAGTGTATAATTAAGTGGTAATTTTATTAAGACTTTATAAGTGTCTTGATAGAGATTTCACGAGATTATGCTACTTTGGAGGTGCAGGGGTTCCTGGCCTCCAATAGTTTTGTTGTTAGATCTTCTTGGTGGTAGTGGTTGTAGTAAAAGCCGCTTCCAGGATTCCATGATTTATTCTTACAACGACTACGGACGGCAAAGGCGTTTCAACCACGTGGGAGCGAGATCGATCAGCCGTGGGAACGGTCTCGGGGACGCGTCTCCTGTGAGGTGTGTTCCCGGATCGGCCGCTGGGTGAGAACAGCCACGAATGGCAAGAATTTTTATTGGGATCATGTCGACTTCACCATTGAAGCCGCCCCTATTTGAATCTACTAATGTTTCGGAATATGTATAGCTGGGGGAACAGAAACCGCAAAAAAATCTCCCCACAACACATATATTCTACGTGTAATAGAATAAGTAAATATTCATAAAAATAAAAATTCAAATAATCGTCACATTCAGTTTCATAGTATAGTGTGTTTTCAAGAGTGAAAGTGAACTTGATCGTGTATAATTACTCGAAGTAATAAAATCGGAATCTTATAAGTTATAACTGTATGTCAATTTGTCAAACAATATTATACGTTGTTTGGAATAGGATTTCTTGAATATCGCTGTGTAGTTAGAAAGACCTGTTTCGTAATTTGATAGTTTAAAAATGCCTTCTGAGAGGTGCGGTAGCTGCCAGAAATACATTAAAAAGATATGTCTCGTTTCCTTTACCAATAGTATATTTGCTAAAAGAAATATCAACTTTCTAGGTCCCCTCATATACCTAGTCATGTCATAAATTCTGTCACATGTTTAATGTAAAATAATTGTAACAAGTTTATTCATTATGTAACCATTTATATACCAAAATGAACTTAACAAAACATAGATTCTTATGACTTTAAAGTTTATTCAAAATGACCTCCGTGATTTTGAATACAAGCCTTCAATCTGCGCGGCCAGTCGTCTATCGCAGCACGAACGAGGTCCATGTCAATATCGACGGCTGCCTTAATCAAGGATGTCTTGAGTGACTCCAAATTGGGATGAGGCTTTGAGCACGTCTTTTCCTCCAAGTGTTGCCATATCTTGTAATCTAACGGATTCAAATCTGGACTGGAGGAGGGCCAGTCTTCGTGCCGGATGAAGTCGATTTCACGCGCCGCCAGCCAGTCTTGTGTGCTCTTCGCTCTATGAGCTGGCGCCGAATCTTGTTGGAATACCCAGTGCCTGTTATTGAACATGGTATGAGAAACAGGTTCCACAAGGTTCGTCAGGACTGTATTTTGATACACAACAGCATTCGTTTTTACACCTTTCTCACAAAAATGTACCTCTGTTAAGCCCCAATAAGAAACTCCCAACCATACCATGAGCGAGGATGGAAAATGACCTCGTTGGACACGCGGAATACGGTTGCTCGCTTCTTCACTACTGTGTGCGTACACCTTATCATTTTGTTTGTTGTAGCTCTCTTCTACGGTAAACATTTTTTCATCCGAAAAAAGAATTTCCCGATATTTTTTTCCCGCGTACCGCTTCAACAAAGCGCGGCATCTCTTCAGTCTCAGGTCCATTAGACGAGCATTCAAACGATGTCCTGTTTTTCTTCGATATGCCCGAAGCCCTAAGTCTTCATTTAACACCCTTTTCACCGTGGTTCTGCTTAACCCCATCTGAAGGGCCAACAATTTCTGCTTACGTTTGGGATTTCTTTGAATTCGTGCCTTCACAGCTTTTATCACTGCTGGAGTCCTAACAGACCGAGGGCGACCACTTCTTGACCTGTCATCTACACTAGAGTCTTCATTGTATCGTTTGATGGTACGATAAATGAATCTTTTGGTTATATTCAAATTTTTCAGTATGTTAAAAATTTGAATTGGCGCGTAACCGCCACGATGCAACGCAATAACTGCAACACGGTCTTCTTTAAACGTCCACTCCATATTTAAAAAATGAGTAAAATTCTAAAAGTATACATTTTTATTTTCATGAACAATTCGAGATTCGAATTCAATAAACTTTTTTGTGGCCAGCATTCTAAAAGAAAAGTTTTTACTGTGTGACAATACTTATGACCTGACTAGGTACAATAAATTGAATAAAATTAAAAATATTACTGAGTACAACAGCAAAATGTTAAAATACGAATTGAAATCGTGGATTTAACCCTAAATTATGAAGAAACTGAGGAATTACTGAGTATAATGAATTAGTTGAAATATAGATTTGGCTCTCATATGCGCAAAACCCACACACAGACACATACACACACACACATACACACAAACCTTATTATATTGTTTAGGCCGTTAATACTAATAATAATATACTAATAATAAGTAGTCATGCGAGAACGCCTTATGCACCATCTTCCTCACACCTGTATATCCTATGACACTACCCTAATACCCATTTCTCACCAAGAGATGGCGTGCTGCCGTGACGTCTATTCAAGTATTCAGTGTGTGTGAAAAACCGTAAAGGATCGAGTGTGTCTGTGCACGCGCGCCTTTTCCTATAACTATTAAAGAACAGTTTCAAGTTATTTGGGATCCGTATTATTACGGTAATTTTATTGTGTGCCACGCTAATAATAAGAAGATAAAGGTGGACAGCGGCAGTACGGAAAGAAGACCCTCGAGTTCGGTGAGTCCTTTCAAATTCCCGTCCTCTATCAATAGGGGGTTTTCGTATGACTACAGAGTTCAAAAGTTACCTGAACCAGCGCCTACATATATAGATATATGATTTTGTATCTTTTTGTATCTTGGTGTTTTTTTCTTTTCTTTTTTTGTTTATATGATTTGAGAGAGCACTAGTTTCCAAGACACAGACTAATATCTAGTTTGGAGACTAGGTTTCATTGAGTTATTTATTATAAGATGTTCTAAATTCAGCTTCCCGCAACATAGAATATATGTTGCACTACCAGCTAAAGGCAGTATTCCTTTGACTTAGCGCTACCCTGAATGTAAAAATGCCAAAATTCGGGATAATAGGGACGATACTCCAGTTCGAGGCTGGGTCTTGTCCACACAGGAGAAGGGGGAGGATAATTTCGACAATAATGGTCCATCCTTAGGGTTCATCGCTTTCTAAACAAGGAGTTAGTGACAGTAACTTCACTGTTAATGACGTCATGAACGAATTAAGCGCTTTGCGATTGGATTTCCTGAATTTTCGTCAGGAGATTTCGGATATTCAGGTTCAGTTAAATCATTCAATACCTGCATCGACGATTTCGAAGCTAGAATGGATGCCCTAAAATGCCGTGTGTCAAAACAGATCTTAATACCTGCCAAGGTGGATAAGGTAATAGCCCAACTTAAGGCGGATATTAATGAAAAAAATCAAGAGCTCCTCGCTAACGATGTAGAAATAAGAAACATCCCTGAAGAGAAGGGTGAAAACTCGACACATCTTTTTATTCAAATTGCAGCCAAGCTGGGTAAGCCCTTAGAGAATTGCAATATAGTGTGCATTAAACGTATTAGAAACCGTCATCTAAAAGCGGTCAATCCCGGAGGAGCTGAGGAACTGCGTTCTCGAGCTATAGTGGTACGCCTAGCCTGACGGGAAGTGCGAGATGAATTACTGCAAAGAGCTCGCGTGCGACTTAATGCTACTACTGAAGATCTTGGCCTCTCTGGAAAGGCGTTTTTACGTGGACGAGTGTTTAACGCAAACAATTTGACAGTTGGGGAGACTGCGTATAGACCAAAATGTGCCATCCGGCTCATGAGGACCATACGATGATGGGGAGGCTGAAGGACCGTAAATTATGCGGGGGGTGGCGGGCCCGTAAAATAATGGTGCGGCTTAGGCCTCGAAAGGAGTAGCCGCGATGCGGGAAACAAAGGTAGTGCGGGTTCGATTATTATACGTGGCTTTCCACGTATAATAATCGAAAGAAGATGGAAAATATCCAGCAAGTCAGAAAGAGCGGCGACTCACCTGAGGATCTCCGATCTGCTACTCTCCACGGCTGGTTCTGCGGTTTGTAGTCTAAGATAGTCAATGGTTCACTGATATAATAGCACAATAACACATAACACACATATATAAATTCGTGCGAGTTTAATTTAGACTCGACGGTACGTGTCGTCGGCGTGGGCGCTCACCAAGCAGAGAGAGGGTGGCGCGGCGGTGGTCGAGTAGTTATTATCAAAAAACACCGTCAGGCGCCGCAGCATCTTAAACTAACTAGCGGGTAGGCAGGGAAAAAAGGATAGGATGAGGCGCCTAACCAACAGTTGTTTACTCTTGCGCGTGATGCTGCACGAGAACACGACTGGCAATATGTATGGACAAGACGTGGCCATATATTGGCTAGGAAGAAACCAGGAGACAATGTCACCAGAATTAGATCTGAAAGTGATGTTCTTGAATACATTATTAGCTCTTGTCCTAATAATCTCAAATAATCTCGTGTATTTTGTAAAGGTATATTTCTCTACCTTTTCCTGATGTGTTTACCGAAGTATAGGCCTTTATCGAGGGCGACTCCTAGGCATTTCACCTCATCAACCCATAGGATGATGCGGTCATATAGTTTGATAGGATAGAGAGAGTACAGACTCTGGCAAACCAGCTGTCTCGCGTTTTGACAGAATTTACCGCGAGTGAACATGATCGCTGTGCTCTTATCAGGATTCAACTCAATCTGCCATTTGTGGAACCAGTTACCTAGCATCTCAACCGCTGCGTTGAGACGACTGCAGATCCAGTACTGATTATTAATAGAGGTAAAAAGGGCGGTATCATCCGCGTATAAGGCGAGATGCGATCATATTCCTGGTGTACAGCGAGAAGAGTAAGGGGGACAGAGCCGAGCCCTGGGAGACACCGGCCCTAATAGGGTAAGAGAATGGGCGCGTACCCTTCACTCTGAAGTGGAAGCTTCGATCAAGTAGGAAGTCACGCAAGATGAGCACTAGTCTATCCGACACCTAGTTTGTACAGCTTGTAAATCAGGCGTTGTGCCAGACCTTTTCGAAGGCTTTTGCTAGATCGAAGAAGACAGTGCCCGTCGTCCAGGGTTCGGGGGCGCGACTAAAGTTCGCGAGCGTGTGCTCTGTGATACGAAGACTTTGCTGGGGCCACGAGTGTTGGGCTTGAAAATCAAACTCGTCGTCAAACCTCGACAACTCATTAAGAAGCAGCTTGTTTTTATGAGTGAAGTCTTTTAGGCTGCTCAAGATAAGACGTTCTTACAGTTTGTCCAGCATGCTGAGCAAACTGATCGGATGGTAGCTTCTGGGCTTCTCAGCGGGCTTGCCTGGTTTTCGGATGCCAATGACGTCGGTTTCCTTCTAGGTGGAGGAAAAGGAGCAATTTTTATCCATGCAGTGGCGGAGAAAGAATACTAACCTCTGCGACCGGGGTCGGCCTGTCGTAAAAGGCGACAAAACAACCCACCTTAGCTATGTGGTAAGGCCTCAAGCCCGTCTGGATGGCAACCACCTTTGGTATTAAGTATGCCACCATAATAACTTTGTGTTGTGTTCCGGCATTAGTGACCAAGTTCCTGTACCCTTATGAGACAACATCGTGTTCGCGATACCTCTGGCGTTGCAAACACCTATAGGCGACGGTAACTGCTAAATTCTAAGCGGGCCGTCAGACTGTCTGCTGTCCTACAACAAAAAAAAGATTTCCATGGTGGCATTGAAGATGCTCATCAGAATCAGCAAAAAGTGGATCGGGAGAAGCTTGAGCAGCTGGTTGAGAATGCCGTCGACTCCGGGAGATTTCAGGGGCTTGAGGCCTTTGATTAGGTCCTGTACTTCTTTCAACGTGACCGGCTCGAGTGAGTCTTCCGCGATAAGAGAGGATCTACGTTCGACCTCGGTGTCCACCTCGAGTAGGTGAGCCGGGTCGACGTTATTGGTGATTGGGGAACATTGCTCTTCGAGACTCTTGGTGAGACATTTGGCCTTCATTTCGTCGTTGAAAGTAACGGAATCAATGGGTTTTTCAAGAGGAGTCTTGGTCAAAAGAGATTCCGCCCTCAGTGACCTCGCCAAACTCCAGTACGCCTGATGCGTTGGCGAGATTTCCGAAAGCAGATTTTCCCAACGTTGATTCCTGAATTCTTGAATGCGGGATTTCACTTCTCAGTGAAGTGAGCGGAGGGTGACTCGGTTGTCTTCGAAGGGAAACCTATCGTACGCTCAGGCAGCGACTCTCTTCCTTCTCTTCACTTCCCTCGCGTCCCTCGGGAATACCAATCGGCCATCCTCGTACGGGACTTGCCGAGTGGACTTTTTAACAACAGTTTGGAGGTGGCTGGTGAGAACTTCAATCGCCCCTTCCGTGTCCTGAACGGTCCAAACGGGATCTTGACCTTGGACCAGTTGACGATTGACTTGGTCTGAGGAGCCTGGTCGGTCAGTGATCTGAGTCGATATCCTCGTGAGTTTCGATTGAGTGGAACTGCACGGTTATTCCCTTCAGTAGTGCCAAATGAAGAACGTTTCGGCTGCCATCGGTATCCCGATTTGGCGAGACCAGGTGGGTGACAAGAGAGCTAAAATGCCAAAAAGTAAATCGCCTGAATGATAGATAAGGTTTCTTCCATTGGTGTTGGAGGTGGAGCAATTCCAGCTCGTGTGTGTATAGTTTAGGTCGCCCGCGATAGTAAACAAAGGGCCTAAAATGAAGAGAGACGCAAGCTCCGCTTGAAGTAGCGAGCGGTTGCAAGACAGGTATGTGCAGACGATGACTGTGGGCTGATGGCCTGTCATCGCTAATCTGCAGGCAGACACTGCGAGGTGCTCTAACGGAGGCGTATCTAAGGGGACACAGTGCAGCGACCTCTTGTAGTAGATAAGCGTGCCTCCCCGGGGGGCTGTCCGCCTATGATATCTAATGATGTTATAATTGGCGATCCTAGGATCGTCAATACTAGGTTTTAAGAAAGTCTCCTGCACAACAAGGATATCGATATTCTCTTCTATCAAGTCGTGAACCAGCTCCCGGTGGTCCTGTAGACTATTGGCGACATACACCTGAGTTAATGAGCGGAAATGTGAGTGAGACAGTAGATGTATGAGCGAGACAGAAGTTATGCTATTGCGTGATGCGCGTCGTTTTAGATAAGCGGGGTGCTGCTACCCTACCATCAGGCTGAGACGCTGCGCTGCCTCCGGTTGAAGCGGATGTCTCAAGTCACACCGGCGGCGGTCGGCCGTGGGCCGTAGTCCGTGGCCAGCCTCCGGCCACGCCACCACACACCGTTGCTGAGACGCCGCAATGCGCCGAAGATGACCATTGTCTGGCAGTCTTCGATGCCTGGTTCCGGCAGCCACTCCCGCTTGATGAGGCCCCGTCGGACTGCCGTTGATGCCATTGCCCCAGTGGCCAAAGGCTGGGGCAAAGAAGATGGCCATCCAGGCCGAAGATGTACGACATCATCGACCGCCCCACCACTCACACATGTGCGCATGCTCCGGCAGCCAACACCACACCACCGGGGGCTAGTCACCGCTTGAGTCGAAGCCAGGGTAAAGAGGCTATACCTCGAGGCCCCTACCTACACCTGAAGAAGGTCCCACACCACTACCATCCATCGCATTAATGCAAACAGCGTATCGAGAAGGTATAGTTGATGATGATTTGAATATAATTCTCCTCTACAAAATTATAATAATTTATTTATTTGTCGAACAACATGGTTTATTACGTGCATTAAAAAATAAATCATAAAATAAGTTTGTTTTATGTTCTCTATTTACTTATTTCTTTCTTCAAACAACATCATTTACATACACACTACATATTACGTGAAGTAAAGAATACTCTTTAATTTGTATTATTTATCACTTCTACACGCTTATTAGTACATGTTTATTAATAGTTCTGATATTAAACACATTATCACTTAAGTATATGTCCTTTATGTCCCTTGAAACAAAGAACATATTATATATAGTATGAAAACCCTTGCAGTATGTGACATTACAAACAAACATTTTAAATGAAATCGCTGATGTGAGCTCAACCGACTCATTCCACTCATCTCATCACGGTTCACGGTGCATGAATATATCGGTTTCATCTCACTAAACTTTTTTATTATTGAAAGGCAAAGACTTTTGTGTAACACATTTTTTGTACTTTGATATATATTTAAATTCGAGACAAGATATCCCTTTATCGGTGCTTTGCAAAACTCGCCTCACTGGTATGATTACCAATTTAACATACTCCCAGTTCGTAGCGGAATATTTTTACGACGCTCTAAGAAAGCTTTAAAATTTAAATGAACTATTAATTTATTATTATATTTATTTAATTGAATTAATTTTTAAATATATGAAAAATATTTAACACAGTAATTTATGCGTAACTGTAACCCTCCAGGTTTCTAAATTTGTCACCACAATAACCTTGTGTAGTGCTCGGTGGAAGATAGCGTGTTAGCGAACGCTAGTTGCAAAAATCCATAGGCAATGATAATTGCATTTTCACCGTGCGGAGGGGCGGAGTAAGGATATTAACTATTATAGGATATTAACCTCTGCGGCCGGGGTCGTAAAAGGCGACTAAAAAGCCCACCCTAGCTACGTGGTAGGGCCCCAAGCCCGTCTGGATGGCGACCACCTTTGGTCTTAAGCATGCCGCCATAATAACTTTGTGTTGTATTCCTGCATTAGTGACCAAGTTCCTGTACCCTTATGAGACAGCAGCGTGTTGGCGATGCTACTGGCGTTGCAAACACCCATAGGCGACGGTAACTGCTAAATTCTAAGCGAGCCGTCAACCTGTCTGCTGTCGCAATAAAAAAAATCCCAATATTACGACCATAGAAACATTTTTAGGTTACGTTCTCCCCTGAAATGTAAAAAAAAACAATAAGGTTTTATTTGGTGTACATTCTTTTCTCATTATTATACGCGTTACGGTTACAAGAATTCTTTGAGGTTAAAGAAATTCTTTAAGAAAAAAGGCTACACGCTTCGTTTGATACCAAACTTTTGTTAAATCTTTTTAAATTAAAGATATACTGAAAAAAATCGCGTGTTTCTTTCCCCGTTTCTTCTTTAGCCATCCTTTGTATTTTAAACGGTCACAGATTCTTTGCATTAAGTAGGTGAAAATACATACTCATATGTACATATTTGAGAATGTTTCATACAAATAAATTTGATTTGATTTGATCTGTAATATAATATATACATGAAATTTGATTTGGATTTGATTTCATTCACTATTTACTTTTTAATTACACCTTCCCACTATCATATCAATTCCTTGAGATAATTGTATTTCCTACTGTGAATTAAGTTACCGTATATTATAAAATATCTAAATTAATAATTACCATAAATTGAATTGGAACTTTCTATGTTTAAAACTATTTTATGTATGAGTATTTAATTATTTAAGTAAATTATATTGATTGTGAGTTTCCTAAATAAAGTAAAGTACCTGGATGACCGAGCTTTGCTCGGTATTTTTCGGCTTCGTGAAGTTAGATTGTTTATAAGCGTTTTTTTTCCAAGATCGTTTAGGCATTTTAAAGTGAACACGTGTATTAAGAAGACACAAATAATTTAAATAAACAATTGATTTTCTTAGTCTAACCTCAAAGCAAACACTCATTGACTTCGTGTTACTTAACAACGCCATCTGCTGGAATAGCTTTAGTGTTGTTGTGTCGTTAAAGCAATTAAAAAAAATAGTATTATTACTCGCCGATAGATGTCAGGAAGAGTCATTTTTCAGTTTAAATTGGGACTACTCAAACGCCACCTTTTTGTTATTTTTCTTCCAATAAAAAAAGCGAATAAAATGACATTTTCTAGAAATGATTCCTAGTTAGATCGATTTATCGCCCCCGAAACCCCCCGTATACTAAATTTCATGAAAATTGTTGGAGCCGATTCCGAGATTCCAATTATATATATACACAAGAATTGCTTGTTTAAAGATATAATAAGATAAATAAGTAAAAATAATTATAATGTAACAGCCATAAATTTCAATTGGATGGTCGTAACCAACGTGCGACTTGTTTGGTGTTTCTCTGATAGATAAAATTTGTAACGATAAAATCCGTAAGAGACCAAAGTTAAGCGACTTAACTCGAAAAGTATGCATGAAATAGCAGTGGGCCGGTCAAATCTGTCGCAGGATCGACAGACGCTGGACCATACGAGTACTAGAGTGGAAACCGCGTCTAGGCAAACTTAGTGTCGCCCTTCAGTCCGATGGAGCGATAATCTGGTAAGCGCAGTTACCGGTCGGAGCAAGATAGGAAAAGTAAAGTAATGGGATTTGTGGCGCAAACTTGGGAATGCTGTGAGTAATGAATGACTGACGACGATATTAGGACAATTCACACAACGCCAGTCTCAAAGTAGGCAGAGGAGAGCTTGTATTTGGAACTGCAAATAAGAATTGAACTTGTGACTCACTGCACCACGAAGGTGTAATATAAAGTATAAATTAATAAATATATGTAATTCATAATATCATAATTCTTTTTTAAATAAAAAATAATTCAGTCTATTCAAGTGTTATTGCCGTGGTCACGTTCCCCGGACAACAATGGGTCAATCCGGAGTGTTCCCGGAATAGCACGACGGAATAATAAAATTCTAACCACCCTCTCCACGGATCTGACGTGGAGAGGGTAGCCATTCATCCCTCTTAATGGAGTTAGACGGAAAACGCAAAGTATATTGCTGATAGTTGATAATTTCTTAACAACTTTTATACACATTATATTAATTGGACTTGAAAATATAATAAAGTTCACTTTGGGTTTAAAGTGAATATCCATACTAATATTATAAATTTGTAAGTGAATTTCGGTATAGACATAGATTGGACCTTGGAGAAGGACATAGGCTACTTTTTTTTAAATTTATATGGCAGAACAACGTTTGCCGGGTTAGCTAGTTTTTTTATTTAAGATAGATACTTTTATTCTCAGAACTGTGTACATACAGAGATGGTTTGGTTTACATTTAAATTGTTTCAACAGTTTACCGCGTACAATATTATTACATGAATTATAAAATAAAAATCATTAACTGTAATTATTTAAAACATTAGGTTATACATGAATTTAATGTCAAAAGATACCCAACAGAATAAGTTATGTAAATAATAGATTATAAGGACAATGTTTTTGATAGAATTGTTATAATGTCACAATTAATTATTACAATTTGTCATCCAAATAGTCACTTATTTTGTAATATGATTTCTCAGTTCACAACTTCTTGAGACGATATTTAAAAATATTATTTGATTGTAGGTCTAGAAGTTCACCAGGTAGATGATTATAAATTCGTGGAGTCATACAAAATATATTATATGTTTGAAATTGAAGAAACAAAATTAGCGCTTTTAATCTTTCATGTTCCTACTTACAAATTAAATTTCACGGGCAAAAAGCAACACACACACACACAAATCATTTCATTAAATTGATATATTTGTACACACTTTTAATATTTTCATATAATTAGTTGACCCGGAATACGTTAATAGGTCATATAAATCAAGAACTTAATTATGTTCACCTCTATTTCATCCGCTTTTCATCAAAATTAGTGCAGCGGATTAGCCATAAAAACGTAACAGACAGACATACAATTTCTTTCAAATTTAGAATATTAGTATTAATAATAAAACACCAGAGCCATAGTGAATAACAAAAAAACTACTATCAAATAAAAGCCTGACAAATTGGGAATGTCTGCATTCATCCGCCCGACAGAGTTAGAAATCACCTCTCCAACTTTATAGGTTATCTTCAACGTGACAGCCCAACAAATTAAAACTTTCTCTCAGAGATTAATATAGTTTGTTTTTCATTTTATCACAAGTTTAAAAGCACCAGTGATTTACAAACTAGAAAGACAGGCTGGCGTAGTATTTCGTGGTAGGGTCCCACCCCGTCTGGATGGCAACCAACCTTGGTCATAGATATGCCGCCATGATAACCTTTTGCTGTGTTCCAGCATTAGTGATCAAGGTTCCTATACCTCTATGGAACAGTAGTGTGTTTGCGGTGTAACTGCTTATTATTAATCAAAAAAGATGATGTGGCGAAAAAGGAGGTAAATGTTGAGATCAATAATAAATATATTCGGATAATTTACACAGCACCATCTAGTCGCAAAGTGAGTATAGCATTGTGTTATGGGTACTTTATAATTAATATGCTACATATATATTCTGCTTTTGGAAATAAATGCATATTATATGATAGCAGACAGGCTGACGGCCCACTTAGAATTTAGCAGTTACCGTCGCAAGGGTATAAGAACTTGGGTCACTAATGCCTAACGTGACCATTTTTTTTCGTGTCAAAGCGGGAGGCCACGGAATTTCGTATATAAATAAATACATATATAGGATACGTCAGTGTAAGATGTATATTTAAGTGCAAAATAATAATTATGGTTTAATAAATGACTTGAAATAATTTATTATGGTATCTTATGGTGGATGTATATTTGTCTGATAGAAGCATATGGTTTCATACATTTAGGACAGACGACAGAACGCGTCACCACATACAAATGTGTCCCTAATCATATTAAATGCATGAAACCGATATGCTTGTGACGCGTCACGACACGACACGTCAGACAAATATAAATCCATCTTTACCCTCACTGACATCTTAATTATTACACCAACTTGCCCTAAAAATAATATTTATAAATATTTCGCAACAAAAAACTACTTTGCTACAGCAAAATTAGAGTTACTTTATTTAGTATGTATTTTGCAATACAATAAGGAGTTGGGATAAGTAAGTATTCGATAAGTTTCTGATAAACACATGCACAACAGATAAATGAACTATCATTATCATTTTTCGTCTATCCCGTTCTCGCATGTCAGTCGCTTGCTCTCGCTTGTTCTTGACTGTCAACCCGCGTCTACGTTGTGCTGCCGTCTTTCGCGATATTAATGTAGGCAAGTAGTTAAGTAGGTATAAAGGTTTATTCGTAAAAGCGGGACATTTTTGTTCTCGTTGAGGACAGCGGGACGGACAGCCTGAAAGCGGGACAATCCCGCCTAAAGCGGGACGTATGGTCACGTTACTAATGCCGGAACAACACAAAGTTATTATGGCGGCATACTTAAGATCAGAGGTGGTCGCCATCCAGACAGGCTTGGGGACCTACCACGTAGCTAGGGTGGGTTGGTTAGTCGCCTTTTACAGGCCGACCCCGGCCACAGAGGTCAGAATTCTTTCTCCCATGCGCGGATAGAAACATCTAAATGAAAATCGTGACCTCAGAAGCGTACCGTTAAAAAATATGCGCTAGCCATTACGCTATGAAGGTTACCAAAAATGACACCTAACAGAGGAGAAGAATAAGAAGTCCTGTTGTACCGACCACACAATGTGGAATAAAGACGGAAAGAAGACATAAATATTCATCTAAAATCCAAGAAACTTAACCAATTTTAACGCAGTTAAAGGAACATTCCGTTTGCTCAAATTTAAATGCAATAAACTTCTATGATTTGTAATAATGCGATATTAATTTCAGAAATTATGCCAAAGTCATTAAATTTCACGGGCAAAATCTGTTTCTGAGTATTTAATTAGTGAGATTTATTAAAAATAACATAATAAATAACATAATAACATAAAAGTTAAATTTTTGAAAGGAAGTAAGAAAAATATCTTTGTTTTTTGTCAGACATATACAAAAATTACACGTAATCTGACAACTAATTTTGACATATACAAATAAATCAAAGTTGACACTTGATCGGGGTTTATTTGGTACGGATACGTGACAAACTTTCAGTACTTTTTTTTCGATTTGACATGACATCTTTTCTTAAGTTTTCAGGGTTTCCTTATAATCTATACAAATTAATAAAATTGGAGGGTCTGTTTGTAATATTAAAATAACCGCTTTTTACTAAGTGCATTAGGACGTATACACGGTACATATACCAAAACAACATTTTTTTAAATTTTTGTCTGTCTGTTTGATCCGGCTAATCTCTGAAATGGCTGGACCGATTTTGACGGGACTTTCACTGGCAGATAGCTGATGTATCAAGGAGTAACTTAGGCTATTTTTATTTAAGAAAAAAAAAATAGTTTTTGTTAAAAATGATAAGTTTCGGAAATTTTATATACCAATTTAAGTTGACCTCAGATTTATATGATCGATAATATGAAATAGGTTTCAGCTTAGGCTGGACTTAGTAGGTTGAATTTCCAATTTAAATTGATCTCATATATCCAAAAAATGCTGCCTAAAGTCACTATTCCACGGGGACGGAGTCGCGGGCACAGCTAGTTTAAACTATGATTTACAGATTAGTACCGTGAGTCTAGTTTGATAATTATTGATATTTTAACGACTATTACTATATATTACTACTATAAATTTCAATTGAGTTTTAGTTTATAAAAGGTTTTATTTGATAGACGCCAAAAGAAAAAAGGGGAAAAAAGTTTTCTAATGTGCTGGTATCTAGCAACTTTCAGTCACAGAAACCGTACCTACTGATGGCGTGGATTTAGATTATCCAGATTAGTGGCCCAACTAAATTGTAAAATATATTTCAAATTTAATCATTTACACTATGCTCGCCGTATTGAGAAACTCTCAGCAAATTGCTTAAACAACTTACAGCGTATTACGACATCAACTTGAAAACAATTGCGTAAATCTTAATTAATATTCAGTATAAAGTAGACTGGAATTTGATGCAAACTTTTGACAAAATATTTGATTCTGTCAAACTGATTATGATTTCAAACTTAAAGTAGTAACTTTGAAATAAGTTATTGTTTTGCGTTTAAATATTTGAACACAATATTTATTATTAATTTCCTTCCATTATGACTTTACAAACGTTTCATTTTAGGTGTCATGAGTTTAGTGCATACATAACACTCGTAATATATATATATATATATATATATATATATATATATATATATATATATATATATATATATATATATATATATATATATATATATATTATTGCTGTAGTATATCAGACAGGCTGACGGCCCACTTAGAATTTAGTAGATACAGTCGCCTATGGATATTTGCTACGCTAGTGGCATCGCGAACATGCTGCTGTCCCATAAGGGTACATGAACTTGGGTCACTAATGCCGGAACGCAACACAAAGTTATTATGACGGCGTTGGGGCTTGGGGCCCTACCACGAAGCTAGGGTGGATGGTTTTGTCGCCTTTTACGACAGGCCGACCCCGACCGCAGAGGTTAGTATTCTTTCTCCGCCCCTGCACGGATATCGGTGGAACATTGAAAATAGCGCCAGTGTGCAAAGTACATTAGCGTGTTATGGCCATATTATTCGAAAGTAATGCTGTGAGACACAGAAGGAGGTGCAGGCCAAAGAAAATATTGCCTAAAATACCATAGAATGACTAACAAAGGGAGGTCATGTTGTGAACCCACATAATATGTGACAGGCAGTGTAGTACGAAGAATGCTTTGTATCTCAGGTAAGCTATTAGGTATTGTCAAAGGGATAAACTTTTGTGTCTTACATCGGTGTCTCACACACTTATTCTTCTTGAACAAACCAGGCCCATAGGAGATAGTTGTAAAATTGCTGTTAGACCGTATATAGAAAAACTGAATTTTGCTTATTATATCTTTAAATTATTTAATACGGACTTCATTTTAGGTTTTGCATTGACGCCATTTTGGTTTGGGCCATATTGATGCTACTTTATTTTATGCTATGCTGAGACCTAATATATCAAACTCATTCGAATCGTTCAGCGCCGAAGAAGAAATTATATCTGCCAGAAAAGTCACAGCCAATGTGTTTTGGGTTCTCTTTAGAAATGTTCTTTTATAACAAGATTTAAGTAATTACACAACTATAGGTTTATATTTTATCACTGTCATAGAAAATTTTAATTACTTGAATTCATCAAACATTCAGGGTCTGCAGTAAGCCAAAGAAAGAAATATACACAATATTTACGAAAAACAAAACCTTCCTTTCGTAGTCAGATAGAATTACACAATATTTCACAATAATTATCTACTAAAAAGGCTTATCATCCATTTCCCGTGGAAATACGATATTTCAATGGCGCGGAGAGAGGCAGCCGATATCAAAGCGGCATTGTTGACAGCCTCTTCTGCCAACTCGATAATACAATAAATAACTTCATTAACTTGTATTCATTTTGAATAAACAACATCTGAAAATAAATTTTATGTATTTTTTATTAGAATATGTTTTAGTTTTAAATCAAAAAGTGTAATTTTTTATAAATATATTATTACCACGAAGTAGTTGATAAAACGCTTCCTGAAAAGTAACAGAAGCTTCAAAAATATCGATTGCCCAAAAACTTGTGCAAGGTTTTTTTTTTATTGTTATAGAACAGCAGACAGGCCGACGGCCCGCTTAGTATTTAGCAGTTACCATCGCCTATAGGTGTATGCAACGCCAGTGGCATCGCGAACACGCTGCTGTCCCATAAGGGTACAGGAACTTGTGGCTGGATGGAAAAGTTACGGGACAATCTAGACTGCGTTTGGGAGACGTTCAACAGTGGACTATGGTTAACTCACGATGACAAAATTTGTGTAAATAATATATAAAAGTCGCGAAAACATTATAATCCAAACTAATGTTATAAATGTGAAAGTAACTCTGTTTGTTACGTTTTCACGGCTAAACCGCTGAACCTTTTTTGATGAGTTTCGGTATAGAGATTGATTGGACCTTGAAGAAGAATATAGGCTACTATTTGTCACGAAAATAAAACTAGAAGGGGCTGAAATAGACGTAAACGTAATTAAGTTCTCTTTTTTTTTATTTATGTGGAAGAACGTAGTCGAAACCTAAAGCGTCCCCTTTCAAAAGCACTTAGTACCTGATTTTGTTATCAGTCAATTCCCGTCTACTGCTGGGCATTTGTTCCATGCAGGGTTGGAGTAAGAATACTAACCCCTGAAGCCGGGGTTAGCCTGTCCTAAAAAGTGACAAAACAATCCAAACTACGTGGTAAGGCCCCAGGCCCGTCTGGATAGCAAAGCTTGGTCTAAAGTATGCCGCCATAAAAACCTTGTATTATATTCCGGTATTAGTGATTAAGGTCTTGTATCCCTATGCGGACAGCAGGGTGTTCATGGTGCCTCTAGCGTCGTAAACATCTATAGGCGATGATAACTGGTTACTTTTAAGGGGACTGCCAGCCTGTCTGCTGCTCCTCGGTTCTCATTGATAATGCCGCATTTTACTGCTTTTATTGTACCGATGTATTATCTCACCGAATTCTTTTTCCTACTGGTTAAATTTGAGGCTTTGACTTAAATCTTTAGTTTATCTTATTCTTCAGCCCCTGAGTTTGATTATTGGGTCACCTTTGTGTCCATGCTTTCTATCCAAGAATGTCTATTTGACGTAAACGCTTTTACATGTCGAAAAGTGCGGGGTTACGGGTTACATATCCGTTTCGGGTCTTGGTTTATAAAAAAAGTAAATATCAGTTATTTATTACCCATAATAAAACGGCTTACTGCTTCCTTCGTGACCAGTTGGCGCTGTATGAATTGGAACGGTATATTTATTTTCTTGATTAAAAATATACAGTTGGACATTTCATCGCTTCATTTAGTTTTTATAGGAGCAACGAACTTCTGACTCCCACTCTCCCTTTGTGTATTTCATAATAGTAAAATAAATAAATCTTAAACATAACCCATAACCTTTTAGTAAATGTTACCACTATGAAAAATTACAGCGCGTCACTCCTAAATGCCGTGGGTGTTATGAAGCGTACGCGTGGGAGTGAAACCAGTGACATGTATCGTGTAAACTTTTTTTCTTTGTCGCTTCTGTTAGCTTAGGCTCTTAGCTTCAGGCTCTGGGAGAATCATCTTTCTGTTTGAAAAATTTCCGTCAAAATTCATTAAATTAAGGTGGCGCCCATCACATCAATCAATCATCAATCTTCATCAATTTTAGAGGAAAGTTAGTAGAGTCTACAATACCAAGAGTTATTAGAGTTTACAATATACCTGTTAGAGTCTATGTCTACAACAGCTATATTTATAGCATACAATATAGCTGCACCAGCGCCGAACTCTGGCGGATTTTTAAACCATCACAGCGTAAAACTGGACACTTTTTTAAGTTCTCCCCTATATAAGACCTGTATTACCCACACCTCA
Source organism: Malacosoma neustria (assembly GCA_963693495.1). NCBI lineage: Eukaryota > Metazoa > Arthropoda > Insecta > Lepidoptera > Lasiocampidae > Malacosoma > Malacosoma neustria. Next base: position 8,505,048 of record OY856395.1, on the reverse strand, counting down.
GGCTTAGTCCAAATTTCGAAAATGTCTTTCTAATTTGATATGCATACATAAAATATAAATTTGGTCGGTAATAACAACTTACTTTTTTATTTTTTATTGCTGTAAGACAGCAGACAGGCTGACGGCCCACTTAAAATTTAGCAGTTACCGTCGCCTAATGGGTGTTTGCAACGCCAGTGGTATCGTGAACTCACTGCTGTACCATAAGGGTACAGGAACTTGGGTCACTAATGCCGGAACCCAACACAAAGTTATTATGGCGGCATACTTAAGACTAAAGGTATTCGCCATTCAGACGGGCTTGGAGCCGCAGAGGTTATTCCGTCCCTGCATGGATAAAAAGTAGTTCCCACAGCTGGGCTATCTCTCTCTAAATGGAACGGATACCACCCGCTACTCTTTGTTTAATACGTTGAAAACTATGATAGACATATAAGCTATCATGTGTTCGACATCAAGATTTCATCCTCCAGGGCTACACATATATGTGTACAAGAATCGTCAAAATTGGTTGGGGTGTTTTTTTGTAAATATTTTCAGAAAATAACTTTAGGGCAATTTACGGAAACAGGAATGTACATTATGTTGAGATAAAACAAGATGTCGAATGGTAGACATTTTTGAAAGCAACATTTTTTTAAAGTTTATTTATTTAAATTGCTGTTTATTTATTCAAAATTCAAATTTATGCAAATTCACATTGGCTTAATAAAAATAACAGCACAAAAAACTACTAAGGTTTGTACAATGCCATCGAAACTTAAGTCTACGCACGTTCAAATGAATAATTAAAATTAGGTTACAAATTCTGTAAAAATAATTTTTAAGTGAGGTTTTAATATTTTTGGGTTATATTATCTCTTTTATTTCTTGGTAAATCGTTTAATAATCTTGGAACTAAGTAGGTAGTTGTGCGCTTGACGTACATATTCTTCGCAAACCGGGCAGCGGCCCTATTATATACAGCTTCATTTTAGTTTGTATTTATTTTTTATTAAAGAAGTTTTCCTTGAGTATCATTTTTTTAAATTGTATTTCTACATGTAAAATATTGCAGTATTTAAAAAGACCACATTCAACATCAATGTTTGATATTTAGGGAAACCATATTTTTTAAAATTTTATGTTGCAGTCTATGTATTTTATCTATGTAAGATTTAAAGGTACGACCATAACTCGTTAATCCATACTGGATATAGGATTCACCTAATGCATTATAAAGCAATAATTTAGTTTTAAATGGTAGATGTTTTTAAGATTATATTTTCTAAAAGCTGTCTTAGTTTATTACATACATATTCTACATGACTTTCCCAGTTCAGTTTATTGACGATAGCAAGGCCATGATAAGTATGAGTATTGACGAGTTCAATTTCTGAGCAAGTACATGTAGTACGCGTTGTATGAATAAAATCATGTACGTGTGCAACTATGTTTTTAAAGGTGCAGCTTTTCTATAGGGTAATTTGATGACTAGTAACTTGGTTTTATTATAATTTAACACCAGGCCAGCACCATGACACCATTTGGTTAAGGTATTAAAGTCAGACTGTAAACGGTCACGAGTTATTTGTAAATTATTTCCTGAAACTTAATAGTTGGAAAGGTCATAAATTTTATTTAAGTTTTTAAAAAAAAAATTTGTTCCAAGTGCTTTGTCCGACGGCGATCTAGAGGCTTCTGTAGTCATTGCGGATATGTGGGCACACGGTGACCGACGCAACCGGCTGTGGTAAACATTAATTCTAGTATGACGTTCAACGTGTTAAGGCGGATTGGCGGATTACATATACCGTTAATCTCGGTATGCAGGTTTACTCACGGTGTTTAACTTCACCATCGATATGTGGCAATTGTAATCTGATTATTAGGCGAGAAATACCATTTAAGCAGTGTACGCATATACCATCGTGGGTATGATACTATTTGGCTACACACCTACACAGTATTAAACGATTTAAACCCTATTGAGTTCAGTACATAAAGAAACAGAAATATACAGGGATAGATTTTTGAGTCCACAATAAGTCCGTAATAAGGCCGTAGGTCGTATTGTATGAATAGGAATGCTGGGCCACAAAGGGGAGGGACGAGAGGGTGTTACATGCTGCGGAGATGAGAATGTTGAGATGGATGTGTTGGGTTACGAAATTAGATAAGATTAGAGGAAGTGTGAAAGTGGTGCCAGTTATTGAAAGACTTAAAAGTAATAGAGTGGTTTGGCCATGTAATGCGCAGGGAAGAATGACATATAACAAGAAAATGATAGAAAAAATATGAATATGAAAAACAAAAAAAAAAAAACAATTATGTGTAGTATGTATTGCGTGTAGATTTAAAAAAAATGTTTTGGTAAAATAAGTCAATGTATCTTGTTATTGGATCGAGAAATAAATAAGTTGGTTAAACTGGGGTTTTACGATAGACCCTTAGCTTCAGGCGGATATTGTATAGAGGTCATGTCCCCATGAGTCCTTCAATGCTAGATAGGAACCTTTTATAGGTTGATGTGGTTTATTGTGGTAAAGTCTTCCCTAGTGTCGAATTCATCCTTTGATTTACCAAGTAAATGTAGCTAGTAGAAGACGCATATATACGTACAATATTTGTCCTTACATTATATATGTTTATTGCATTTGAACAGCAGAAGCTGGTGACTTTACTAGTAGATAAGTAGTTACCATCGCCTATGGTTGTTTGTGACACCAGGGACGCCGCTAACAGAGCGTTTATCCGTGCAGGGGCAGAGAAAAAATACTAACCTCTGCGGCCGGGGTCGGTCTGTCGTAAAAGGCGACAAAACAACCCACCCTAGCTACGTGGTAGGGCCTCAAGTCCGTTTGGATGGCGACCACCTTTGGTCTTAAGTATGCCGCCATAATAACCTTGTGTTGTGTTTCGGCATTAGTGACCCAAGTTCCTGTACCCTTATGGGACAACAGCGTGTTCGCGATGCCACTGGCATTCCAAACACTCATAGGCGACGGTAACTGCTAAATTCTAAGCGGGCCGTCAGCCTGTTGTCCTACAGCAATAAAAAAAATAACATGCAACCGTTCTCATAGGGCAGTGGTCAGCGACCTTGTTCGAAAAGAGCTAAATGTAAATAGTACGCAATTAAAATTTTATTAAAGAGCCATTTTTTAACCAATGCTTTACTTTAGTACAAGAAATTATTACGGAAATAATTATTCCGTATATAATACGTTATAATACGTTACTATTCCGTGCCTCGACTTAGCATTTCGTGGAAGAGCTGAAGAGTCAAAGAGAACTGACAGTGGTTGCCAACCACATGTCTAAGGGAATTGGTACCTAAGTTACTTATTCCGGAACACAACACAATGTTGTGGCGGCATGCTTACGAAATTACATGTAACCATCCAGGCTAAATACCTAAATTTAGTCGTCCTTTACGTCATTATATTTTATTTATTACAATATATTAATATCATTTATTTATACGGCGTATGACGAAAGAGAAATATTTTTTCATAACATTCAGTAGCTTGCAATTGGATCTAGAGAGCTTCTTGATGAAATTAAGTTATATGAATCCCGGTACAAAGGGAATACGATAAAACATCTCGCACGGATGAAGACAGACAAAGAAATTACATTTACAAACTTTTGTCCAAGAAAATTCGGCATTTTTACAACAATACTTGAATTTTTATTATAAAAGAAACTTAATCATGATAGTTAGTTATGTTTTGCATTTTTAAATTCGGTATACAAAATCTTGAAATAAAGCTAGTTTATCATTAAGACTATTTTTGTAGATTTTAAACGCGAATTTATAATAATAATGATTATTATTATTAACGCTTGAGATGTATTTCAGTGGTTATAACTATAATAACGCTTAAAATGTAATTGATTTAAGAACTAGACTTGATTTTATAGAAAGTACTGGAAAATTCTAATTCATACTTTTTAAACACTATTAGGAATAAAAATTAAACAGACATAAAAGAAACCGAGAAACTCACCTTTATAAAAAGGTTGTTTAATATAAGTGCAAACGTGGTTTGTATTAAATAAAAATAACAAAATGGGACCGATAAAATAAACCACAGAGAAGGGTAGGCCTTTACAAAATTATCGGAAATTGAATAAGGTTGAAATTGTTTAGTACTGGAGTTAAAATTACGAGTTCAATTCCCGTCTCGCGTCTGGGTTTACCTATAATATGTATGTATTTAGAAAAGGAAAGTATATATGTAGTATATTAGTTATCTTGTATCCATAACGCAAGTGCTATGCTAACTTTGGGATTAGATGGCGGTATGTGAATTGTCCTAGTTTAATAGTTTAATATCCGGATGACCGAGCTTTGCTTGGTATTTTAATTTTTTTTGGAAATTAACAATTGATTTTCTTAGTCTAACCTCAAAGCAAACACTCATTGACTTCGTGTTACTTAACAACGCCATCTGCTGGAATAGATTTAGTGTTGTTGTGTCGTTAAAGCACAGTATATAAATAGTATTATTATTCGCCGATAGATGTCAGGAAGAGTTATTTTTCAGTTTAAATTGGGACTACTCAAACGCCACCTTTTGACATTTTCTAGAAATGATTCCTAGCTAGATCGATTTATCGCCCCCGAAACCCCCCCGTATACTAAATTTCATGAAAATTGTTGGAGCCGATTCTGAGATTCCAATTATATATATATATATATATATATATATATATATATATATATATATATATATATATATATATATATATGTAAAGAGAATATCATCTCTTTAATGTTATTGTATTATGGTTAGGTTGTGTAACCAGGACATAATCCCTTTTGATTTAACGCGCTTAATGTCATGTGTCATAGAAGTTTGACACATGACATTTGCCTACAAAAAAGTAAACAATATTTACGTTATTACGTTACAGATTTGATTTAAATAATTTAATTAATAGATAGAAAAGCAAGAGTTATGAGAGACGAGTAATCAACTTTAATTGTCGTTTCTGTTATTTTTACAGAAACAAATTTGTTTGATTTATTCGGACCATCCAGACTGAAACAAATAAATAATATTATATATATATATATATATATATATATATATATATATATATATATATATATATATATATATATATATATATATATATATATATATATATATATATAGAATTGCTCGCTTAAAGATATAAGATTAATTCCAAAAGTGAATAATGCAGAATAATACTGAAAATATTGTATACCAACTATTACGACTAACAGGGTAACGTATTAACAGACTTATTATTCGAACCCTGGTAAAAATTTCACTTTGTATAATATCAGTCTGCCACTGGACTAGAACCGTCGCCCATCGTCGGACCTTCTTTGACCTTTTCCCGTAGTTGGTAAGCTGTTCCACGATTGTCAACGGTGCTCGCTAGCGCTCTCTATTTAAAACTAAATCGCTTGTTTGTACTTGTTCAAGTAGGAACATCTGTGACTATACACAAATTTATACACCCTAAAAAAATTAAATTCTATTTGGTTTATGTCGTGACAAAAGCGACAGCATAAATAAGTACATAAACACCAAGACGCGGGACGGGAATCGAAGCCATGACCTCCGCAAGCGTACAGAAGTGCGTCAGGCCACAGCTGATTCGCAAATAAATAAATTAAGAGGCGTTGTAATGTAAAAGTATATTAAGCTTTATAAATGGCAGGCTGTGTCTTATACATTTCTCTGGGTTCAATTCCCACCCACGTAAATATTTCTATGATCTGAAATTAGTTTGTTGTGGGTGTATGCGTTAGTTGTATGTTTAGAAAAAGACCCGCGACATAAGTGCTTACCGCCTACAGGGAAGTCTTAAAACTGTTGAAGTGGGTGGAACAGAAAAAACACGAAAGTAAATTAAAATTTTCGCTTTAGTGTTCGATCGATGTCCTACATCATCGTTGTCACTTCACATGGTCTTCGGGATCCCGAATATTTCAGTCTTCTCGGATATACCCCTAAAAAGGCTTAGCATAGCTAACAAAACTCATGTACATAACACTATGTTGTAAAATGTGGACATAGTATAACATTTAAGTTTTGGAGGTGCAGAGGTTCTTGAGCTTTGTTGTTGAAGGCCGTCTTCTTCCTCGGAAGTTTTCTTGAGAGTCGTATTCACAATAAATGACAGATTTTATCCGTGCAGAGGCGGAGAAAGAATACTAACCTCTGTGGCCGGGGTTGGCATGTCGTAAAAGGCGACAAAACAACCCACCCTAGCTACGTGGTAGGGCCCCAAGCCCGGCTGGATGGCGATCACCTTTGGTCTTAAGTATGCCGCCATAATAACCTTGTGTTGTGTTCCGGCATTAGTGACCCAAGTACCTGTGCCCTTATGTGACAGCAGCGTGTTTGTGATGCCACTGGCGTTGCAAACACCCATAGGCGACGGTAACTGCTAAATTCTAAGCGGGCCGTCAGCCTGTCTGCTGTCCTAAAGCAATAAAAAAAAGATTATGTTGTTTTAGGTTCCATGTTTTTATTTGATGAAATGTGCTATACATATTTGTAAATGCAGTCAACTCTATTTCTGAGTAATAAACTCAGAGTATACAACTCGGTCATCAAGCCAATCTAGACCTACGGCATCCAGCTTTAGTCTACTGCCAGCAAATCAATATCCTTTGTCTACAAAGAGCCCAAAATTCCATCATGAGAATCATAAGTAGCGCAACATGGTTTACCCGCAACTCTGAAATCCACGAGTATCTCGACATCAAAACTCTAGAGCAAGAGGCAAAATCGTACTCAGCCAAATACACAACCAGATTAGAACAACACCCTAACCCCCTGACGGGCAAACTCTTAAAACCGAACGAAATTAAGCGCCTTAAAAGAGCCAATGTGCTCTTTTTCAGGGATGAGCAAATGAATCAATAATTTGCTCATCAAAAGCGATCTCTTCCACAACCAATCTGATAAAAGTTGATAGACTGATGGCAGATTTGCAAAAAAAAATTGTCAATATGCTAATAAAATGAGATAAAATATTATGCAGTCTGTGAGTGAGACAGAAGATAGGCTACGTATGCCGTATGTGCGATAATGGAGCGGCTCCCCGCGCTCACCGCATCCCTAGCGCAGCTAGAAGGGTGAAGATAATCGGTGAGCGTAGTGCGGCTACAGAATATTATTTGAGTATAACCATAGACAGCAACATATGTAAATGACATACGTCATAAACCCTTTTAGAGTGAAGGGTTCGAAATCTGCCATTTACTAAATCTTTTACACTAGCCTAGGTCAACAAAATTTCCATCTCAATATTTTCTCGGAGACCTTTATGTGCTTGGATAACTTTTTTTAAAGCAAAAGAAATACATGATTTCCTCTCGCTTAATTGGAAGTTTTAGGGCGAGTACACAACACTTCGAAGTGGAGTCTTACGATAGTCTTCTTGCAAGTGCTTCTTTTATATAATATCCAGGTATACCACGTACTTGGCGAAAATATAAACGGACCAACCTTCAGTTCAAATTCTACGACGGTGTGGCTTGATGTGCATACTGTAACATAGTTGCCAGGTTCCGACGGTAAAGGAAAATTTCATGAGAAAACCTGCATACAGAGACCATCAGTATACTAGGGATGTTCAATAAAAAGTGAAAATGAGAATAACGCAATTACATTTTATTAAACGTTATTTTAACTTTCGACGTAGTCACCTTTCAGGTTTATACACTTTGTATATCTTTGTCCCAACACTAAAATTCTCTTTAAAAAAATCTTCTTACTGATCCCTTAAAAAATCGTGTACCGCAGCAACTACTGCGTCATTATCTTCAAATTTATGGCCCCTGAGATATTACTTTAACCGCGGATATAGGTACAAATCATTAGGAGCTAGATCCGGTGAATATGGAGGATGTTCCATTAATTCGAAGCCAGATTCTTGAATGGCAGTCATCGCAACTCTGGACTTGTGCGCGGAGCCTTATCTTGGTGAAACAATAAAACTTTAGCGAGTTTGCCGTGGCAAACTTGCTAAACGGCGTGCCGTTGCTTGCGTATTTTTACCACCCCTTGGCTGTCCCAGAAAAAAACAGCCCATGATCTTACCGGCGGATGGAATCGCCTTAAATTTCTTCGGAATTGGAGATGACGGTCTCTTCCAAGTCACGGACTGTTGTTTCGTTTCCGAGTCAAAACGGTGAAGCCATGTTTCTTCCATAGTTATGAATCGAGCAAAAAATCGGTCAAGATCTTGTTGTAACAAACCCAAACAGCTTTGTGAACTTCTCAATCTCATTTGTTTCTGCGCGTCACAAAGCATTCTGCCCGCACAAAGCGTGCTGGCACTTTTTTTATTGCAATTAACTGGTTGTGTATAATATTTTGGACACTTCTTATAGAAATTTTCATTTCTTCTGCTACAAAACAAACAGTAACATGATGATCCACCAAGACAATATTTTAAAATTTTCTAATTATTTGTTCAGTCACTAGGGTGTTCCGTGCGATAGAAATTAGATGAGCTGGCAAATGTTGTTCAGTCATATAAATAAAAAAGTAGCTTAGTAGTCTCAATACCGAATTTCATTAAAATTGGTTCAGCGGCTTAGGCGTGAAAACGTAACAAACACACCGATAGAGTTACTTTCACATAATATTAGTACGGATATTATTTTAGAATTCAATAATAAATACTTAAAAGTTATCAAAGTGAAAAGTAGCAGTAAATATAATATATTAAACAATTTATCGGATAGTGGGCGGACACTCAATGTGATGATATAAATACGTTTTGGGGTTAGGCTAATACTTGATTTTGAGATTATCCCCATCCGGATCCGTGTCTATTTATAGACCCACCGCAGATCCTTAACATGGGTTATGTAGCATGAATCGAAGTGCGTATTCATGTTGTCTATTACTTGAGTTTATGTGTGTTGTTTAACAGATGCCTCATTTATTCAAATATATGCCTATTTTATCCGTGAAGGGGCGGAGAAAGAATCAATATTGAACTTATTATTACATCAATTTCTTCTATCCGTGCAGGGGCGGAGAAAGAATTTATATTGAACTTATTATTACTACGTCAATTTCTTTTATCCGTGCAGGGGCGGAGAAAGAATCAGTATTGAACTTATTATTATTATATCAATTTCTACTATCCGTGCAGGGGCGGAGAAAGAATCAGTATTGAACTTATTATTATTACATCAATTTCTACTATTCGTGCAGGGGCGGAGAAAGAATCAGTATTGAACTTATTATTATTACATCAATTTCTACTATCCGTGCAGGGGCGGAGAAAGAATCAGTATTGAACTTATTATTATTATATCAATTTCTACTATCCGTGCAGGGGCGGAGAAAGAATCAGTATTGAACTTATTATTATTATATCAATTTCTACTATCCGTGCAGGGGTGGAGAAAGAATCAGTATTGAACTTATTATTATTACATCAATTTCTACTATTCGTGCATGGGCGGAGAAAGAATACTAACCACTGCGGTCGGGGTTAGCCTGTCGTAAAAGGCGACAAAACAACCGACCCTAGCTACGCGGTAGGGCCTCAAGCCCGTCTGGATGGCGACCACCTTTGGTCTTAAGTATACCGCCATAAAGGAAGTTATATGATACCTGTATTCTACCCTTGCTCACGTATGGATGTCAGACTTGGGCCTTAACAAAAACCCACACAAACAAGCTAAAAACCCGCCAAACAAGCATGGAACGAAGTATGCTGAATATAAGAAAGTCACAGCGAATCAGAAATATAGACACCAGAAAGAAGACAAAAATAAGCGATGTGTTAAAAAAAATAAGGACACTAAAATGGAAATGGACTGGGCATACTATACGGGGAATAGATAAATGGAGCAAGGTGGTAATGAACTGGTACCCTAAAGACAAGAGAAGGAATGTGGGAGGCAGTTTAGAAGATGGGAGGACGAGATTAAGTCTTTAGATGGAACCACATGGACCAGACAGGCAAGAGACAGAAGAAAATGGAAGGATTTGGAGGAGGCCTTTGCCACACAAGGGCAAACTGACATAGTCGTCGATGTCAACAATTTAGTAGCTTCAGGAAAATAAAAAATACTGCCATAATATCCTTGTGTTGTGTTCCGGCTTTAGGGACCCAAGTTCCTGTACCCTTATGGGACAGCAGCTTGTTCGCGATACCACTGGCGTTGCAAACACCCATAAGCGACGGTAAGTGCTAAATTCTAAGCGGGCCGTCAGTTTGTCTGCTGTCCTACAGCAATAAAAAAATAGCAGTTACCGTCGTCTATGGACGTATGCAACGTTAACGGTGCCACAAATACGCTGCTATTCCATAGGGGTATAAGAACCTGGGTCACTAATGCTGGAATACAACACAAGGTTATTAAGGCGGCATACTTATATACCAAGGGTAGTTGCCATCCAGAGGGGCTTGGGACCCACGCAGCTACCTACCACACAGCTAGGGATATTTTGTCACCTTTTTTACGAAGGCCGCAGGGGTTAGTATTATTATAGTTAATAAAATAAAAATAGCACCGCAGCGCGTCATTGAAAATCGCACCCCCGTATGTTTCCATCATATGTTCACACAACACGTACGGGCATGTGACAATAGAATTAGCTACGTTGTAAGCGTATTAACTCGATTTAGGATAATCGTTTAGTGAACGTAGATTTATTAGTTATGTGTTTATTATTATTTAGAGAACTATCCCCAAATAAAAATAGTCTGGCTATGTTAATCTCTTCTTCATAGTATCCTTAATAATAGCTCACAACGTCCATAGCTGGTCACGGACCTCACTCACACAAGTCACATTCCGATATATTTACTTTTGAGGTGATGGTGAGTCAAAAGAACCCCATTTTCCTTATATGTATATATAAAGATATATTTTAATGGTATGGAACAGAAGCTGACTGCCCATTAACAATAAGCAGTTATCGTCGCCTATTAATGTTTGCGATGCAAGATGCACCGCGAACACGCTGCTGTCTCTCATAGGCGTATTTAGGTAGGCGTGTATATACCTAGTCAGGTCATAAATTCTGCCACATGTTTAATGTAAAATAATTGTAACAAGTTTATTAATTATGTAACCATTCATATACCAAAATGAACTTAACAAAACATAGATTCTTATGACATTAAAGTTTATTCAAAATGACCTCCGTGATTTTGAATACAAGCCTTCAATCTGCGCGGCCAGTTGTCTATCGCAGCACGAACGAGGTCCATGTCAATATCGGCGGCTGCCTTAATCAAGGATGTCTTGAGTGACTCCAAATTGGGATGAGGCTTTGAGCACGCCTTTTCCTCCAAGTGTTGCCATATCTTGTAATCTAACGGATTCAAATCTGGACTGGAAGAGGGCCAGTCTTCGTGCCGGATGAAGTCGATTTCACGCGCCGCCAGCCAGTCTTGTGTGCTCTTCGCTCTATGAGCTGGCGCCGAATCTTGTTGGAATACCCAGTGCCTGTTATTGAGCATGGTATGAGAAACAGGTTCCACAAGGTTCGTCAGGACTGTATTTTGATACACAACAGCATTCGTTTTTACACCTTTCTCACAAAAATGTACCTCTGTTAAGCCCCAATAAGAAACTCCCAACCATACCATGAGCGAGGATGGAAAATGACCTCGTTGGACACGCGGAATACGGTTGCTCGCTTCTTCACTACTGTGTGCGTACACCTTATCATTTTGTTTGTTGTAGCTCTCTTCTACGGTAAACATTTTTTCTTCCGAAAAAAGAATTTCCCGATATTTTTTTCCCGCGTACCGCTTCAACAAAGCGCGGCATCTCTTCAGTCTCAGGTCCATTAGACGAGCATTCAAACGATGTCCTGTTTTTCTTCGATATGCCCGAAGCCCTAAGTCTTCATTTAACACCCTTTTCACCGTGGTTCTGCTTAACCCCATCTGAAGGGCCAACAGTTTCTGCTTACGTTTGGGATTTCTTTGAATTCGTGCCTTCACAGCTTTTATCACTGCTGGAGTCCTAACAGACCGAGGGCGACCACTTCTTGACCTGTCATCTACACTAGAGTCTTCATTGTATCATTTGATGGTACGATAAACGAATCTTTTGGTAATATTCAAATTTTTCAGTATGTTAAAAATTTGAATTGGCGCGTAACTGCAACGATGCAACGCAATAACTGCAACACGGTCTTCTTTAAGCGTCCACTCCATATTTAAAAATGAGTAAAATTCTAAAATTTATACATTTTTATTTTCATGAACAATTCGAAATTCTAATTCAATAAACTTTTTTGTGGCCAGCATTCTAAAAGAAAAGTTTTTACTGTGTGACAATACTTATGACCTGACTAGGTATATACATGTATATATATATAAATATATAATATATTATATATAGGTGCATAAGGTCTATCTATGCTGTCCCTAATCTTCATAGTATTGAGATGCTCTTGACAGCAATACTCAGTTCACACCTCCGTTAAAATGTTACAGATTCCTTTTTGAAGCTTCATCTGTGCGTTTAAGACTGAACTCTAAACTGTACTTTATAATGGTTAATATTTGGAATGATTTAGTGGTTTTCAATAATTTAAAAAAATATTGTGATAGTTTTCATATATTTCATATTTTTCTTTTTTTATAGCGTCAGCACAACACGGAAACCTTCCACTTTAATCTGTTAGCCATTATATCAATATTAACACTTTTTTGCTATATCCAACTATATTTTTTCGGTTCACTTCTCCTTATATATTCAATCGTTCTTATTTCTGATATTTTCCTGGATTTATAGACATCTGGCTGAATTTAATTACTGAATACAGGGATAATTTGGTAAAAGCCGATTGGTGGGGCTGAAGGACCGTAAATTATGCGGGGAGACCCGTAAAAGGATTGGTGCGGCTTAGGCCTCAAAAGATGGTAGTCGCGGTGCGGGAAACAAAGGTAGTGCGGGTTCGATAATCATACGTGGAAAGGAAAGGGGACGGAAATACCTAGTAAGTCAGAAAGAGCGGCGACTCACCTGAGGTTCTCCGATCCACTACCCTCCACGGCTGGTTAGTCAGCAGTTTACAATATAACAACACAATAACACACATATAAAAGTCACTCTCGGTACGTGTCATCGGCGCGGGCGCTCGCCAAGCAGAGAGAGGGCGGCGTGGCGGTGGTCGAGTAGTTTTATCAAAAACTACCGTCAGGCACCGCAGCATCTTTTTTTTTTGGTCTCGGGGAAAAACCTCTCTTCGAGGGATATGTGGGACTCCGGGATTTTTCCGACTACCCACTAAAAAGCCCCACTGTTCTCCTATCGCCTACGCCCGGGCCTACGAATATATGGCCTGCCGATCTCGTGACCCGGGCCGCCGCCAGCCCGCCCTTTGTTTAAGGCGGGCCCCTTCTAAAGTGTTGGCGCCAGGGGGGTCAGGGTTTCGTCCCCCCGACGCTCACTTGTAACAACTCTAGGAGTTGAGGGGGGCCGAGGAACAGCACGCAGCCCTCACCCTCGCGGCAATAGTGCGGGAGGCGGGTCCTCCCCCGAGGGGCCACCCGCGGCTGCTTTAGGCGCGGCAGCATCTAAACTAACTTGCGGGTAGGTAGGGAAAAAAGGATAGGATGAGGCGCCTAACCACCGATCGTTATCATTTTCTCTGTTTTTTTATTGCTGTAGGCCAGCAGACAGGCTGACGGCCCGCTTAGAATTTAGGTTTTACCGTCGCTTATGGGTGTTCTCAACGCCAGTCGCACCGCGAACGCGCTGCTGTCCCATAAGGGTACAGGAACTTGGATCACTAATGCCGGAACACAACACAAGGTTATTATGGTGACATACTAAAGACCAAAGGTGGTCGCTTGGGGCCCTACCACGTAGCTAGGGTTGTTTTATCGTCTTTTACGACAAGCCGATCCCGGCAGCTGAGGTCAGTATTCTTTCTCCGCCCCTGCATGGATATAAATTGTCCAACCTAGCAGCAAGCTATCAGAAGTATTCTATCATTCCACTTTAGGAGGGTAAGAATACAGATCTAGGAGAAAGAGTGTAAAAATACCCTTAGAAACAAGTAAATATCATTTATTTCAATATAAATCATATAGATTATTATATTATAAATTAAGAAACCACCGTTTCCAAAATAAAATGCTAGATAAAAACCGGTGAAACTGTCCAGCAACATCTTTTGTTAGTAATATCTTATTTTATCTTTTAATCTAGTATCCTAAAATAATTTTAATGATGCTTATCAATCTTAAGATTGATCGCCAATCGGTTAAGAGAGAAATCTCTGTTTAACATTCTAATATAGATAATTATCATTCATAAATAATTCCGCGTTTGTAAGTAACACATAAAAATATATCTGTGAAAAAAAAAATATTGCCGCTCCGTGCCCTAAAATAAATTTTCGATTAACAATCATACGCGCTACGAAGGCGCCTGACAAAGAACTCGAAACACATTTAAATAACATAAAGAGTTTATACAGAGGCTTTTTTCTTTTATCCAAATATGAATTTACGAAAATATGTTCCAATATAATTATTATATAACAGCAAAAGAACACTATTTCATTATGGAAAATAGTGGTGAGTTCCAAATTTTTCACGACCGTTTTTCAAAGGCATAGAATCAATTAGAACGGTATTGTTCGTAATTAATACTTTTCCGTACACACACACACACACACACACACACACACACACACACGCACACGCACACACACACACACACACACATATATATACATATATAATTCTTGCTTTATCCCAATCAATTGGAGTCTGCACAATATGTCTTTTTTCCATTTTATTCTATCTTGGCATTCTTCATCTATCACTTTACAAACCCTCATTTATCACACATTCTTTCTATTGCTTTCCAGTTCTACCTTAGTACCCATCTACTTTTAGGTTCTACATTCTTCTGGTAACGTGACCGGCATTTCTTCTCATTATATACCCGCACCGTACCAGTCTCCTCCGTATTCTATTAAATTACAAAAGACATTGGAGATCATTTTTGTCCATTACACCTCCGTGGTGTAACGGCTAACTCACTTCGGTACGCTTACGGTGGTCACGAGTTCCCGTCTCGTGTCTGGGTGTTTATGTGTGGATTGTACATTCTAGGGAATGGATAGTACATCCGCTGTTTATCTCAAATCCAACCCACTGGTGATTATGGTGTACAGGTTTCCTCACATTTTCCTTTACCGTCGGCACATGAAAATTATGTTAAAAATATCCATTACGTGAATAGGTTTAAGAGATGAGACCTCTAGTATTGTTTGTCATGTCATTTTGTAATATTATATATATCCTATATTATATATACCCGCCCCTGCCTTCCAGTGCAAAGGTCACTTCGGCTGCACAATTCGTCAAAATAGATGTTTTTATTATTTTTTATTTAGTGCGGCTACATAAAGTATGTTTTATTAGTTTCTTGAAAAATTATATTTTTGTATTTTGAAATTGGGCAAGCAATTTGCATAATTATAATTTTCATATAATTCACATAATATATTGTTATTAATCGTCACATTTCAATTATTTTATCCTTGTAACATTTCAAGCTGTCATTTACAATGTAGTCCTTTACATGCATATGCCCTTTGTAACGGTATAAACAGGCATTAGAAAATATATAAGATAGAAGCGGGAATAATTTGGTTTTACAGTGGAAAAACCATCTGTTCCAAGCTTAAAAAAAATCAATGTCTAGGATGCCTCCGAGTAGTTAAAGAGTTCTTTAGCAGAGCTTTGATAATATATAGAAAGCTTTTATTGTTCTTGTAATGTTAATTTGTATAAGGCATAAATAATATAAATGTAAAATATATTATTGAAATAACATAAAAAGAATAACTTTTTTACATTTTTTTTTAAATCACAAAATAATATTTCAACTCACGTAACCATACCAATTTAAAATTTGTTATTAAATAGCAATCCACTCAGGGTTTTAGTAATTTTGAGTTTATCCGGAACAAAAGTAATCTAATGTTATATTATTTTTTACTAAAAAAACATAAGTAATCTAATGTTATATTATTTTTTACCAAAGAGTGATTGTTACATTATATTGATATTAGGTTTTTATTACATGAAAATATCATGAAACATGAAAATATCACAAGGCTAGATAAAGCAAAAATTTTTAAAAAGACTAATATTTTAATATACGGCTACACTCACCTGTTGTTGTCGCACCCGATGTGAACTCCGCTTTACGCGTAAAGTCAGTCAGTCTTTATATATAGAATCAGAAAAGAAAATAATCAATTATAAATATTGAATAAAATAATTTTAATTCAGAAAAAACCGTTAAAACATCATCGCGGCGCGCTTAAACGAAGTGTTTTTTAATTATTTTATAGGCTACTTTTATTGTCAGCGTGCGTACAGCTTGCCATACGGGGTTAAACTGAAAGAGGGCTGAAAACAGGGTCTGTAGCTGCGAAGTGGGTGTATTCAGACGGAGATAGGTATATACTCGAATTATGGTGAATGAAAGAGATAGTAGCAATCACAGGGGAGCACTCACGTACTTCTCGATGTCAGGAAGAATTGTAGGCGTCCTTAATTGTACCTTGAATGAGTTTTCCGAATTGAATAAGTAGACTCGATGTCACAGATTGATTATTAATGCAAGTCATTATAAAGAAAAGGTTTTTGTGATTGCAGACAGACAATTTTGAACAGGAGACAGGCTGACAGGCTGACAGCCCACTTAATAGAAAGAAATTACCGTCGCCTATGAGTGTTTTCGATGCTAAGTGCAACGCGAACACGCTGCCGTCCCATAGGGGTATAGGAACTTCACTGATGCCGGAACACAACACAATTGTGGCGGCATACTTATAGACCAAGGGTGGTTGCCATTTAGACAGGCTTGGGGCCGTACCACAACGTTAGGGTTATTTTGTCGCCTTTAACGACAGGCCGACCCCGGATGCAGGGATTATCATTTTTACACCGCCCCTGCACGCAGAAAATGATATTATGTACAACTATTATAAACAGATAAACTCATAATTTACGGGTTTGATTCCCACGATGACACCCACCTTTTAGGCACTTTTTCGCCTAATTTATGTAATAGTGAACTAGTGAAGAAAATATCTAAAGAAACCTGTACATCGAGATTACCGAGTGAAAACCGGTAGGACTTTATGGATTGTTATTAATACAGTAAATAACACCACGAAGAGACCACCAAACAATCTTTACATAGTTTTAAATTTAAGTTAAAGATGTTCCTGTATGAGGACCAGCGAAAGAGACAGATCTAGCCGTTGATACGATTGCATTTTAATTTGTACCATAAACGTATGTTTATTATATTATACTAGATATTTTTACGTATATGTTATAAAGGTGACAGTTGATGTGTTTTTAACATTGTGTCTGTTATTTATTATACTTTTCTCTTTTATATGTTTTTTTTTTTTTACTTAAATTGTACTTATTTTATTTTTAAATTCCTTAATTATGTTTTATTGTTTTGTGAATTTAGTATAAGATAGCTTGGGTTTGTTTTACTATACTAAAACTAATTTTTGTTAACATGACGTCACGGTCACGGTCAGGGTCTAACGGAAGACCAGCACTGGTTTTTTAACAGTCATGCTGTGTTAGAACCTTTCTAGGGCTAATTTTAAGTTAAGTTTTTTGTTTATATTTAGTTTATTTTATTGGTAGCTCTAAATAAATGTATTTTTCTTTCTTTCTTTCAAACATAAAATTACCTTTTTATTGGTAAATTTTGTTTTAGGTCACTGTTGCGGCGTTTAACCTGGGGTCACCAATTGCATTTTTCACTTCCGGTTGTCGTAAAGAATCCAATTTATCACATGTCACAAATCGATCCAATATAGTTTCAAAACGCATTTCTTTCTGCAGATCAATCAAATATGGGTAGAGTAACGTTAATCCATGCCGTTAATTCCTGGGGTAGTTTGACTCGGATCGGTTCCACTATCTTCTTCAATTCAGCGTTATTCCCCTGTGTGGTCTTCCATGTGGTTCGTTCTGAAGAACCTCGACTTGAAAGTCGAAGTTTCCATTACAAAATTGTTTAAATCAAAAAGGCACAGCGCGTCCTTTAGCAGTCTCCTCTCCACACGCAGCGTTGATATTGAGAGCTGTTTCTGCCGTGTTAGTTTCGCGTCGGAACTCGTATTCAAAAATAACCTGCTTTTTCGAAGTATCCATCTTTCAGGTCTGAGCTGAATAAAAAACAATTTGAAAATCGAATGTTGCATATTTTTTTAAAGAGAACTTTTTTAAAAGAACAAATGATTAAGTTAAAAACTCATACCATAAAGGTTTATATCAATTCAAAGTATCTATTACTATATAACAGCAATTTCATACTTTAACCCCAATTATTTGCTTGAGTATAAGGAGTACTAGATTTGAGTGTGTAGCTAAGTAGTTTAACATTTGTAGTCCATCATGTTTTCCTTCGCCGATGGTATATGGCAATGATGCACATTAGGCGGGCAAAACTGCCTTGGCGGTGCATAAAACCGTGTTTTTTTTATTGCTGTAGGACAGCAGACAGGCTGACGGCCCGCTTAGGATTTAGCAGTTACCCTTGCCTATGGGTGTTTGCAACAACAGTGGCATCGCGAACAGGCTGCTGTCGCATAAGGGTACAGGAACTTGGGTCACTAATACCGAAACACAACACAAGGTTATTATGGCAGCATACTTAAGACCAAAGGTGGTCACCATCCATACGGGCTTGAGGCCCTACCACGTAGTTGGCGTGGATTGTTATGTCGCCTTTTACGACAGGCCGACCCCGGCCGCAGAGGTTCTTTCTCCGCTCCTGCATGGATAGAATTATGAGTGTTATGAGTTTAATACCACTGAGCTACCAGATACCACTATATTGTACATACTCGTATATAACATAATTGGAACTTAACGAGGATGAAAGAAAACATCGCGAGGAAACATACATATCGAGATCCCTGGTGCGTGATATCTGCCAATCGCTCTTTGACGGAGCGCGTAATGTCCGTTTTCTCTAATGGGAGGCCCAAGCCTAGCAGGAAGTTATTAGGCGAGCAAACGATATAAGCGCAAGAAGGCCTTCACTAGAACTTATTATAGATAGCGAGGGTTTATATGGGATCGGAGGCGTAGGCAGTAATAATAATAGTACAATTAACACTGATCAAAATATATTACTGAAAATTAAAAAGCAGTTCATCGCAAGCCCGGTGTGCTCGCTGTTCCCGCTTGAAAACTGAGAAAACAGTTGACTGGGCTGCTTCCATAGATGCGACGCTCCACCAAAGTGAATTTAAAAACTAGGTCATTCTCGATTTTAATGATATTTCAACGACAAGCAATATATATATATCGACACTTGAAAGGCAACCTTATTAATATACCTTATTTATTTTCTGTTGGATCATTTCAATTCAACAATTAGGTGAGTTAAAACATTCTTTTTTCTAAATATTTGAATTTCAAATCACTTTTCTGGAAAGTTGCTTAGTAAAGGTTACCTTTCAAGCGTCGATATATCGCGGGTTTCAAACCCGCTATGTTTAGGTTGTTCTCCTAGTGTAAATACAACTTGATTAATCTTAAAATTATAAGTTACACCTAAAATATTCTGAATACCTGTTTATCGAACACATGTAGTGACGGCTAATTCCATTGAATTGTCAGAGTAATTTCTGGCGTGCCATTTCAAACTGGCAAAACTTTGCGCGCTCGCATTCAGGAATTTCAGCTATTTTCACCAAAATTTTGTCGTCTAAGGACCGCTTTTCGTTGTACTAATAACAAACCGATACTTGCGAATAAACTCAAAATTCGTGTAAAAATATAAACATAAATATAGTCCAACATGCCCACTGTTGTGCTCGAACTGCAACTCAGATATAACGGACCATATACCCGCCATGATTGTCTAAAGCGAATTCGCAGGTTACAGTCACCGATAATCATTAAACGTAGCCTGCATTTCATTTATTTATTCATTAGCACATGGTATTGGAGGTGTTACAGCAGTAATATAGTTACATCATGTCTCGCCAATAATAGGAATGCTAATATTAAACATATACTAAAAGTAACGTTAGTAGTAAAGTAACTGGTAAAGTAGGTTAGTGGTAAATTAACATTAGATATACTTATACAAAACAATAAAATATTGTTACTAAACATATTAAATTAACATTATTTATTATTAGAATTATAAAAATATTCCTGTATACAAAAAAGTTTCATTTCAGTAATAAATTATGTCTTACATTATATCACCTTGATTGCAATAATTTAGTTAGTATACTATTGATTAGCATACTAATCTATTCCTCATAATGATTTCCTTTTCCATTAGCACATGACAATTACGGTATAACATGCACATACGCCGAGAAAATACTCATGAGGCCAGTAGATTTACTAATAAAGGGATACTGAAGACCGTGAGATGTAGAGAAGAAAAAGTCGCAGAGATAACTCCGGGCACCGAAGAGAGAGTTTGGGTTGTAGCAGGGAATTAACATAAGGATAATGATGATGATCTTAATGTATTAAGGCTACGTTTTGTACTAATGAAGATCAGGTATTTTACCATTGTAATTCATATATTTATATTACTAGAATTAACTATATTGCCCGTCGCTATGAGAAGACATGGCAATGAGTGGGGCCTTATTAAACAGCCGTCTTGACCGACACCTTGAAAGGCTCTCGCTTGATCCCTGGCTGAAGGGTCGAATACAGAAGGCAGATTTATAGATACGACACGTATTGTTAGGTTCCTTACTCTGTTGCCTGACCACCGGTAGTTTGGAACTGCAAGGACCCGCTGCTGTTGGAAGACGATTTTTTATATTTATTAGGATATTTTATTATTGTTTATTTTTTATAAAAATAATACTATAGTACTGTTTTTATAAAAAATATGTGAGGTATTGTAAAGTATATAAAACATTTGTGAAATAAAGTATACAATATCAATTTATATCCGATTTATAAAATTCATACATTACAATACAAATAACTATTACATTATATAATATATAAAAGCTGATGAACAATAGAACATTAGATGAACATTCATCTAATTCATTCGTTCACTTGGCAATTTTATATGTACAACGCGGTAATATTGTCTGGTCTGTGGAATATAATAACCTTGTGTTATATTTTAAAAGTGACCCAGATTCCAGTTTCCTTACGAAGACGGTGGCGTGTTACCGGTGCCCCTGCCGTCGCAAATGCTCATAGAAGACAGTAACTAAAAAGCTATCCTTCTTTGCACATAAAATATATAATCTAAGTATTTTTTTAGATGTAGGTCTAACATGCGATCACGTAATTCGAACTTTACCAATGAAGGTTGGTATTGGGGAGTGTGGGATTCGACAGGGTGGCTTTAGGGAGGCCTCCATTGATATTCAGAGTCTGAATAAATTCGAGTATATCTCGACATTTACGCTTTGTTGATATTTTTTATGTCTTTCTATATATTTTGAGTATTCTAGGTATTATATAAAATCGTGTTAAATATTTAATTTTATAGTAAGAACTATGTACCTAGTCAGGTCATAAATTCTGTCACATGTTTAATGTAAAATAATTGTAACAAGTTTATTCATTATGTAACCATTCATATACCAAAATGAACTTAACAAAACATAGATTCTTATGACATTAAAGTTTATTCAAAATGACCTCCGTGATTTTGAATACAAGCCTTCAATCTGCGCGGCCAGTCGTCTATCGCAGCACGAACGAGGTCCATGTCAATATCGGCGGCTGCCTTAATCAAGGATGTCTTGAGTGACTCCAAATTGGGATGAGGCTTTGAGCACGCCTTTTCCTCCAAGTGTTGCCATATCTTGTAATCTAACGGATTCAAATCTGGACTGGAGGAGGGCCAGTCTTCGTGCCGGTTGAAGTCGATTTCACGCGCCGCCAGCCAGTCTTGTGTGCTCTTCGCTCTATGAGCTGGCGCCGAATCTTGTTGGAATACCCAGTGCCTGTTATTGAACATGGTATGAGAAACAGGTTCCACAAGGTTCGTCAGGATTGTATTTTGATACACAACAGCATTCGTTTTTACACCTTTCTCACAAAAATGTACCTCTGTTAAGCCCCAATAAGAAACTCCCAACCATACCATGAGCGAGGATGGAAAATGACCTCGTTGGACACGCGGAATACGGTTGCTCGCTTCTTCACTACTGTGTGCGTACACCTTATCATTTTGTTTGTTGTAGCTCTCTTCTACGGTAAACATTTTTTCATCCGAAAAAAGAATTTCCCGATATTTTTTTTAGCGTACTGCTTCAACAAAGCGCGGCATCTCTTCAGTCTCAGGTCCATTAGATGAGCATTCAAACGATGTCCTGTTTTTCTTCGATATGCCCGAAGTCCTAAGTCTTCATTTAACACCCTTTTCACCGTGGTTCTGCTTAACCCCATCTGAAGGGCCAACAGTTTCTACTTACGTTTGGGATTTCTTTGAATTCGTGCCTTCACAGCTTTTATCACTGCTGGAGTCCTAACAGACCGAGGGCGACCACTTCTTGACCTGTCATCTACACTAGAGTCTTCATTGTATCGTTTGATGGTACGATAAACGAATCTTTTGGTTACATTAAAATTTTTCAGTATGTTAAAAATTTGAATTGGCGCGTAACCGCAACGATGCAACGCAATAACTGCAACACGGTCTTCTTTAAGCGTCCACTCCATATTTAAAAATGAGTAAAATTCTAAAAGTATACATTTTTATTTTCATGAACAATTCGAAATTCGAATTCAATAAACTTTTTTGTGGCTAGCATTCTAAAAGAAAAGTTTTTACTGTGTGACAATACTTATGACCTGACTAGGTACATTTATAACTGATTTCCATAATTATAATATACTTAAAGATTGTGCCAGTATATTAAAATAGATACGAATTGACTATTTTTACGAGGTCTCCATTTATAATTTAATTTTTATATTCCTCCATTATCATCTTAGTGTTAAATCTCGGTCCAAACCCAATTTCCGCTTTGGTGCCCGGGGTCCATTTTTCAACTTGTTCTTCTCCTCTTTGCACGGTCTTCGGCATACCTAGTGGTCAGTCTATTGGCGCACATGTCAGCCCTTCACGACAGCAAGCCAGCAATTTTTGGATCTACCCCTGCTGCCGGGCCTCGGTGAAGGCAGCATGGCTAGACATTTGTGTCCCACGTATATCTAGTTGCCTTAAAACATAATCACAGTGAAGGCGATGCTCCAGCAATTGTGTTATTGAAAAATTTTTTGTCATAAATCGTATATAAGTTTTATAACAAAACTATTTACAGTTTTTTTTTGGTATAATGAAAAAGTTATCAAATTAAGAATACATTTTTGAATTGAGTACCGAAAACACGCTGATAGTTCTCAAACAAACCTGAGCGCGATGACGTCATAATGTTAATTTCTATTCATCGTTCCACACATCTGATACAGTGTTTTGACTTTTTATCGATTAAATTTTGTTATTATCATCAATATATTGATAAAAACATAAAAAAATTCAAACCTTAAAAGTTATCGTACTTGCTTCGTACCATTATGTACGAATACAACAAAAACAACTCCCGAATTTTTTTTAAATGTTGCTCTTGATGTTAAACGTCGAAACATATGGTTCCAAGCAGTGCGACGACCTAATCCCAAAAAAATTCTTTTTTTTTGTTATGAAGATCATTTTGATATATTTTATAATATTATAAACATTAATAATTATTTATGCAATGAAATAAATTGAATAAATAGAATTCAGTAAATCATATATTCTTATGGAGTGTAAGTCAAAATTGAATAGTGAGAATTTGTGAGAGTTTGAGAATTAATTTGTTGTTTTTTTGCAAATTTAATCACTTCTTGTAAAAATGTACTATTATCTGGCAAGTTTTCATTTGAGACTGAAGAGCACGCAACTTCAGTAGGTGTTGGATCTTCACTTCTCCGATGAGTCCATATAAGTTATGCTAATGCTTGTTTGCACCCTCTACATCAAATATAAATAAGTATATAAAAGAATATTATATTATCTCTATAGTATTAAAGAACGTATGCCTTTATATCCTTTATCACACATGATTAAATAAAATTATCTGATATAGTTAATTTTTTTCACTCAATTTCGGATATATTTAGTAAATTTAGATGTAGAAACTATTGACACTGTACTGTCATAAAATTCCTTAACATTATGACGTCACAAACATGGCGACCAATTGTGGCGCGTTCATAGTCACGTGATTTTTTTTATCAATTTTCAACTGATTATAATTAATTGAAAAAAAAAATTAAGAGTTTTTCGCAACGACTATCAATATAATTTATGCTAAAGTTTTAGAATAAATAAAATAATCGATTTTTTTTTTAATTTTTTCGTTTATTCATGTCCGTCTTAACGCGGTTCTTCAGCGTTACTCTACACATCCGCACCATAGACTCCGTGATACGCAGTTCCTGCTCGTATTGTTCCAGCACTGGCCACGTTTCACAGGTGTATAAAATATTTATATTCCTATAAGTGTCAATTTTTATTTGCATGGTTCACGGCATTTACCAAGACAGTCAGTTGGTTGAGGCGATAGGAAAATAGCGTGGATTAGTGAATAAGTACCCACATTTCCCCAACATCCCCGTGACAGGGCGGACTTGCAAATGAAGATTTTCTCAAAAAAATATCACGATATTTCTCTAAATTCACTAGATTCTACATTTGTTAGCACTCGGATAGCGATAATGTTACGTGACATGGCAAATTCAGCTAAATACACGAACAGAGTAAAAACTTAAAATTTCATCTCAGTATTGACATCGATAAGAAATTACGGTGCGTAGTCGAACTGAAGCCGCAATTTCAAATATACGTTATAATAAATTAACTTACCATAAAATTGTATAGTCGCACAAACAAAATTACTGCCTCCTTTATGTATATAAATAACCTATTATTATCGATGAAATTATATGTAATCAAATTAACTTTTTGAGATGTATTTTCGTCCTATTAAAAAGAAATATCTAATTAAAAATACTTATTAAAAAAAATTCAAAACATAATATTTTAACAGAAACAATAACACCTACTCAAATATGAGGAGGGTCTTTGATGAAAATTCCTTTCAGAAATACGTAGGAGGAAATAACGTCAGATTAAGACACCGGCTCATTTGACGAATTGTTTATTAAAACATTTAAGAATAAAGTCGCATATAACCGGAAATTGAGATCATAAGGGCTATGTGACCCTCGTCGGATAGGAACGGGCGGCAGGGTAGTGTGGTACTCACCGTACATTGCACCCGTACCTCCCCTTCTTTAGACTGGGGGACGCACGTCGCTGGTATGCCCACTAAAACCACCTAACTATACGAAAATTGTATTGAAATTGGTAACATAGGCAATGGTAACTGGAGTAAGTTCTAAGTGGAGCATCAGCCTGTCTGCTGTACATGAATACGTGACGAAAACGTTTGTGAGTCCTGCTATGGGTACTGGTATATATTTCGGTCAGCGGATATATGTTGGCATTGATCGCAGTCAAGCAGCGTTTTGAGATCGTTATCTGCTAATAGCATTTTTATTTGTATATCTATTTAATATTGTAAATAGATAAATTATTTTTATATTTACTAGTTAACTATCATATAATATATTATCATATTATACATATGTAGCAAGCGTTCCGTAGCAGTATGTGTAGGACATCACTTGAACTTGTTCACTGTTCTTTCGCGATATACCTTTATGCAAAAAGCATGAAAAAGATAGATAAAAATACCATGTTATGTACAGTAGCGAGTATAAGTCGAGAAGTAGTTTCACAATTTTATCGTATCCAAACAAGGCACACTTGCCACATTTTTCTATAACAAACATTTTGCACACATATGCTATATCGTATATACGAGCACTCTTTTATCACTAAGACAGAGTGCGACATATAAACATTTCCTTTGGTAACAATTCTCAAGTTGAAATCCCTCATATATGTATTTATGCGCGCTACTGCGCGTTGAGGCTGTAACATAATGTTAATTTTTTTTATTAAATTTTCCAGCCGTTTGCCGCGACAAAATTGAATGTTGCGCTGATTGGCGGATTGGCGTGACGTGGGTTCACCATACACTGTTTGTGGCCCCCATATTCGCAGCCACCGCCGTTACATCACTTGGGAGTACAAACAAAAACTAGTTGACTTTTTGTAACGATAATTTTAAAATGTGTTCATTGCTCCTGACACTTAAAATATAATTTTCTTTAATAGTTTGTAATTTACCTTTTAAAACCCACATTTTGAGTTGGTGTTGAAGTCGATGTTATTATTAGTATATTTATTATATAAGTGAATATTTTTTGATGTAATCAAGATTGCACGGTATGACAAATAGTTATTGCGATTTTTTTTCGTTTTCTTTAACTTTTAATTTATTTTATATCTTATCTTTTCTAATAACATATTTTGTATTGTGTTTATTTTCTGTAACTTGGTCTTCCTCTCGGCTAACTCACCAACTCGGATCTTTAATCCTGGCTTACGTCGTTGTGCAGTTGGTTGAAATTATAACGGGAGTAAATTCCAGGTTCTTTGTTTGGGGTACAAAAGTTCTTCGTTTGAGGATCCTCAATAGAAAAAATTAATTTGGACTTCGAGTGGTGATCACCTTCAAGCGTTCGATTTTCTATGGAATATTTTCTCATCGTAAACATGCATAGAGAACAATTTGTGCGTCATATATTACAATCTCGAATCAAGCTTAATAAGTAATGTAATAATTAACCGGCATAATTAAACAAAATTCTGAATGAGAGGAATGAGCCCTTTTAATGGCTCCGTACACTTTTAAGGTAATTTGGAACAGATATTGTGTCAACAATTAGATTTTGATGACGACATTATATTCATTTTCCGTAAAAGGTATCTGTAAAAGACTGTCTAAAAGCTGTAATTTAATACTAAATTGAGATGACATTAATATTATTATCCGTTATATTAATATTATTATTATTTATTTCTTCTAAGCTTTTTGTCCGGGTTCCATATGAAAATTTGAATTCAGACCTCAAAGTGCGAGTATACTGTTGAATATTGTCGCAGTGAACATTTTCAATTGAATATTGTCGTAGTCTACTTGTTTCTACATGTGAACTATTACTATTTTTTCAGGGTTGTGGAGCAGAAAGGTTGGTTTGTCAGACGAAATTCGTTCCTGTAAAAACTAAACTTGGTTAAATATTTTTCTGTTTTTTTTTTAACTAATAGTTGATCTATTAAAGAGTAACAGAGAGGCATCGACACAAAAAAACACGTTAAAATTTAACTTTCAATTTGTTTGTGAAATTTTGTTAGATTAAAAACTAAGGTAATTCAACATTGATAATGGAAGTTGGACAATAAATTCTGCCTAAAAATCACATACTATCGTAGGAATTTAGTGACTGTTGAGTTGCAATTGCACACTTTTTGCGAGTAGTGTTGAACACATGGAAGAGCTCCTACACAGAATGGAACGTGTCAGCCTTGATTTTGGTCTCAAAATAAATCTCCGCAAGACTAAGATGATGATTGTCGATCGTGCAAACAACAACTCGCCACAGGTTACACAAATAGCGGGTTGTGAGGTGGTGCAATCATATATATACCTCGGTGCATTAATATCGAATAGTGGCGGCTGCATAGACGAAATCAAGCGACGCATGGCAATCTCCAAATCAGCTATGGATAATCTGAAGAAAATATGGAGGGATCGAAACATCACCAAAGCCACCAAAACCAGACTTGTCAGGGCTCTCATATTCCCCATATTTCTTTACGCTGCGGAGACATGGACCCTACGAGAAAGTGAGAAAAAACGGATTGATGCTCTTGAGATGTGGTGCTGGAGAAGAATGCTCGGTATATCGTGGACAGAATTCAGAACCAACGAGTCTATTCTTCGAGAGCTGGGCATCAATCAGAGACTATCAAACACAGTGCAGGCTC
This sequence comes from Malacosoma neustria, assembly GCA_963693495.1. Classification (NCBI taxonomy): domain Eukaryota; kingdom Metazoa; phylum Arthropoda; class Insecta; order Lepidoptera; family Lasiocampidae; genus Malacosoma; species Malacosoma neustria. The sequence continues at coordinate 8,477,060 of OY856395.1, read as the reverse complement.
GCATTCTCACTTTCTTTGGACATGTATCACGGCGCGGAGGCGAATCCATCGAATGCCTGGTAGTGTAGGGCAAGGTTGAGGGCACCCGACCACGCGGGAGATCACCGATGAGGTGGACGGACCAAGTGAAGGGCGCCGTCGACGTTCCTCTGCACGAATGCACAAGGAGAGCGGCAATTCGCGAAGAGTGGCGTCGTATTGTAAAACAGGCTACAAAAACCTCAACGTGACGGCCACGACCACTCTGGCAAGAGTGTAACGCCAGAGAAGAGAAGAAGAGTTGCAATTCAACTATTACTAAAAAAATTGTCCTCGTTTGTTAGTTTCTGTATATTCATTTTTTTTAATAATTTAATTACGAACTAATAAATGGTTCGAATTAATCAAATAGTTTATATAATTGAAACCATTGTTTCCTTTTTTATTGCCGAAAAACAATAGACAGACTGACGACTGCCTTACCAGTAAGCAATTACCGTTGCCTATGGATGTTTGCGGAGTTAAGGGCACCGCGAACACGCTGCTTTACGCATAGGGATACTGAAACCTGGGTCACTAATGTTGGAATATAATACAAGGTTATTATGGCGGCAAGGATAGTTGCAATCTAGATGGGCCATTCTAATAATTCAAATAGTTCAAATTAATGGTATAGTTCAAATAATTCGGATAATTGAAACCATTGCTTTCTATTGATAGACTAATTTATTTCTAACTATTCGAACTATTTAAATAATTGGAACTATTAGAATTTCAAATTCTATCCTGACTTGTGGTTCTGATGATTATCTATTCCACCAAGAAGGTAGTGATTTAGTTAATAATTTATTACTACAATTAATCTGTTATTGTTATACAATCTCATTTAACTTCTCACCAGCTTTGTTATCCGAAACGGAAAGGAGGAGATGTTATGAATTTATTATTTTATATAGCCTTGTCTAATATTTTGGAAGAAGAGTATAAATATTTATATTATGCAAATTTCTTTTAATATATGCGTTCAAAATATCCTCACAATGAAAATGCAAGCGTTATTGAATTTACTGCGAATGGAGTCATGTAGAAAATATGAAATATATGGAATAACTTAGTGAAGTATGGCATTTGAAAAGTTATAAAATATATTATTGACGTAACAAAATATTAAAATGAAAAGTTTTGCATTTATTTTTGAAGTACAACGCATTAAGAAAATTATTTATTTTGATTATTTTATTTTATGTTTAATATTACTATGCGTATACACCTTCACTATTCACCACTTCAAGGTTAGGTATTTATTTATAGAAAAAATACACAGGCCTCGTTTTCCAAGACAGACTGTGAGACATTTTGACTTATTAGGTTTACTTTTATGTTGTAATATTGTTTAAATAAAATTTTAATTTTTAAACAATATTACATACACTAATATGCATTTGATACAATCACTCATAGACAAATAAATAGTTTCTTTCAATGTTAAAGTCTGTGGTCAGATAAAGAAAATAATTACAAATTCTTGTCTTACTAGGGCATAATTAAATTTTTAGTCACATTAAATAAACGTTATATAAAGAAGATAACAAGAACTTTCGTAAAGGTAGACACAATAGAGCGAGGAAAGCTCCATAAATCGAACCCACAACTTATTACGATACCACTTGGAGACTACGTACTCGATATTATGTACTAACCGACAGTACTAATTCGTAAATAAAAAGTTTTAACGAAACTAATCATTATTAAACTATGCGTAAATACAAGCTGCTACGGTATTTACTACTGCTACATTCGTAGCTACATCTGCTACAACTGTGCATAGCGTAGAAAAAGACGTAGCGTACTACGCGCATTGTTCCAATTCTTTGCACACGTTTTAGAATAATTCTAATATAATATAACAAGTAGTTTTAATACAACATAATTTATGCAAAGTAAGGGGGTGAAGGTTTTATCCCCCACGCAGAATTTCTTATTTTCTCTGAACGCGTAGACATCTTTTTACACTGACCTATTTAAATAAATTCTATGAAAGTATTATAAATTATATGATTTTATAACATCTACGCATTCACTGGAACGAATATTAATGAAATTGTTACTGAGAATTCTTTATTAAAAGTTTAATGTAAATACAAATGTGGCGAAAGTATTTTTATGATATTTACAACTGTGGCCACGTATTTTATTTATATCACGAGTCTGATTTTTATGGGTAATATATTTATTTAATATTTATTTATTTACAAATAAGTATATAAGTAATGTGTTAGTTTTCTAGTACCTGTAACAAACACTTTTAATTTGTGAATTGATTGTGTTATTTGAATTTCACCATACATTTATTTTTTATTGTCATGGGTTCTCTAAATACTTTGTTATGAATATAAATAAAATATAGTGGAACATTTCACACAACGTCATCTAGTCTCAAAACTAAATTGTATAGCATTTGTGTTAATCACATATATACTTTATTTTGTAAATTGTTACATATTATACCTAAACACCCAGACGCTGAACGGGAATCGAAGCCGTGTCCTCCACAAGACGTGTGTTAGCCGTTACGGCAGGAGGTCGTCAAATCAAACAAATAGATTACGAGTTTACGCTGGATACAACTCAGCTTTATCAGTAATGATGAACCATTCGCATAATCATCACCCAATTTATCCTTTGGGTACTAGGGTTTTGCTGATGAATAACAGGATAAAACTTTGATGCGCCTTCTTCTGTTCTAGCTTGCGGTAGTTCTTTTTTCTCTTTACCAAAAAGGTATTTATTTATTTATTGTTAGAACTGAGTACATTATAATGTTGGTAAGTACATTTTGTATCAACAGTTTGCTTTTTTAAGGCGTACAATATTTATAAAGGTATTTTATGATTCAAATTATTAGAAAATAACAGTAACATAGTCATTTAGTTGCAATTATAATTTTATTATATTTAATTGTTTTATTAATTTGAAACAAAAAATATAGAATTAAATTAATTTTAACAAATAGAAAAAATAATTTAGAAGTCATTTATCAAATTAATAAAATAATATGTATCATTTTTTTTATGTCGATTCCATAATAATTTGCCCTTAATTAAGAAACTTGTCCTTCAGATATTCATCGAAGTTATAATACGACTTCTCAATTTGTTTCAATTTGTTTTTAAAATATGTTCAAAATTAGTATCTTGTAGCAATTCGGGCAAGTGATTATACCTATATATTATGGGGGCAATTTATCTGCAATGTCACGGACATGAAGACTACCGCAAATGGAAGTTCCTAACGCGGTCCTTCCGCGTTACTCCACACATCCACCGCAGCATATTCATCTCGGTGACACGCAGTTCCTGCTTGTGTCGCTCCAACACCGTCATGTTTCACAGCCGTATAAAAGGACAGGCCTAATGATGGTCTTATAGACCTGTTCCTTCAACTTTACCAGCATCTTGGGGTCACAAATCACACCAGTTACCTCACGCCATTTGGCCCACACGGCAGCAATACGTGCCTTGACGTCGCAATCGATGTCACCAGACGCGTGAAATACAGATCCAAAGTATTTCACTTGGTCCGTGCGCTCGACTGTGTCGCCGCCACATGTATATATGTACGCATAGGCGTACGGGTGTGGGATCTGTGGAGTTACAGGCCAAGTACTCGGTCTTCGCCTCATTGAGCTTCAGACCATCGTTCTCAAGCGACTCCTTCCACGCCTTCACGCGTTGCAGCAGCCTACCCCTGTCCGAATCTGCCAGCGCGATATCATCAGCATACATGATCAACGACGGGGGCTGCTCATGTGAGTTTCTGATGCTGTCTAACAATACGTCTAATACCACGCTGAACAGAAACGGACTAAGGACGGATCCTTAGTGCACTCTGACAGTCATGGGGAAGGATTTTGTGTAGCCAACAGCGGTCCGAACAACAGAATCGGAATCGCGGTACATGTCTCGGATGATGTCAATATAGGTCTCTGGAACCCTTTTGGATCGCAATGCCCAGTATATGTATATAATAGTATTCTATATTATGATATATTGTTACATCCCCATCTCTCTTTTACCACTAAAGGAGCAATGTTGCCTTTTCTTTATAATAATATGGTCCACCACTGAGCTTGGACCTCTAGAGAGATTGGACTGTATATCCACTACATTTATACGACTACGATTAGTAGATTACACATACTGATGATATCGGTATGTACGGATAAAGTGAATGTACTGTGACTGTTCACACAACGCCGCCTAGTTTCAAAATAAACAGCAAAATGATTGTTTTGTGGGTTCTTGATAACTGAGTTACTACTTTTGTATAGTAATAAATATTAACATAAACACCCGAACTCAGGACGGGAATTGAACTCGTAAACTCTACAAGAGTGCGACGTGTGTCAGCCACAAATGTCGTCAGATTTCCTTCTTCACCGTTGGTACGTAGCTATATGCATCATCATCATCATCTCAGCGATGAATCCCGGTTGCAGCCCAAACTCTCGCTTCGGCGCCCGGGGTCCGCTTTCCGACTTTTTCTTCTCCACTTCGCACGGTCTTCAGCATCCCTGGTAGTGAGACCATTGGCACGCATACCCTTTACGACGTCAAGCCAGCACTTTTTGGGTCTACCCCTCCTGCCGGGGCCCGGCGGAAGCGGCATGGCCAGACATTTGTTTCCCACGTAAGCATCCGGTTGCCGTAAAACGTGGCCGTACCATCGGAGCCGACACTCCTGCAATTTATCCGCAATGTTACGTAGCTATATGCATATTAGACGAGAAAAACTACCTCCGTGGAGTATTCTGTCGAGGGAATCGAAACGCCTTTCTTTAGCTGCCTGCAACTAGCTAGAAGAGTGATGAATCGGCTCACTTTCTTTCTCTTAATAAGTTTTTGCTCCTTCTCTCTCACCTCCCTTCCCTCTCTCCCGCCTCCCCGTTATTATCTCTAGCTTCCTCCCCTCTCTCGTACCTCTATTTTTTTCTCTCCTTTCTCTCTCTTGACAGGCTATCATTATTATTTTTACGAGCTATATTGTTGAGAACAAAACGACCGCTCTAATTTAATAGATTCAGGTAACTAATGACAAAAATTAATTAACTTTTGCCCAAGATTTGTGTCGCGGCAGGCTGTGACTTTAATTTACATCGTAACCAGTCGGTTTACGCCGCGGCTGTTTTTAAATGAAAATAAACAGAGCCAGTATTGGTGCGCAGTTAATTTGGTTTGGGCTGAAATTAAAAATTTCTTAAACGATGTCATTTATCATCGGAGTGATGAATTGCTTTTGCGAAAGATTTGATGTAAAAATATTGAAGAAAATTTTTTTTTTTTTTTTTTTTTATTGCGTCGGACAGCAGACAGGCTGACAGCCCGCTTAGAATTTAGCAGTTACCGTCTCCTATAGGTGTTTGCAACGCCAGTGGCATCGCGAACACGCTGCTGTCCCATAAGGGCACAGGAACTTGGGTCACTAATGCCGGAACACAACACAAGGTTATTATGGCGGCATACTTAAGACCAAAGGTGGTCGCCATCCAGACGGGCTTGAGGCCCTACCACGTAGCTAGGGTGGGTTGTTTTGTCGGCTTTTACGACAGGCCGACCCCGGCCACAGAGGTTAGTATTCTTTCTCCGCCCCTGCACAGATAAGAGAAAATAAAATGAAAATAATTTGTTGTGGATTTTAATGTTGTTATGTACAATAATATGATTTATGTATTTGTTTGTGCAGGGGTGGAGTGGGAATACCTACCCCTGCGGCCGGGTGCAGCTTGTCGCATGAGATGACAAAACAACCAGGGCTCCAAGCCTGATTAGACGCATGGTCTCTAAATATGGCGCCATAATAAAATAGGGTTCCAGCAGTGACCCAGTCTCTAGTTCCAGTTAGCGGTGCCCTTCGCATCTCAAACATCCATAGGCGACGGTAAGTTCCTACTATTAAGTATACTGTCAGCCTGTTTGTTGCTTTACTCAGCAAAAAAATGTCGCAATCGGACACCAACGCGAGACCTATTAAACCTCAGAGTCTGGAGTATGGAGTATACGCATTTTGGATACAACCAAAACGAATTGCTCTTTATAAAAGTCTTAAGAAAGAAAGAACGTACTTAAGAATTTGATGACCTACGTAGACGTCACCGGCTTTCGTATATAAAGTACATATAAATAGAATATCGACTAGTATCCACAACAATTTGGAAGCTTCAAAAGACAGTCGCTGATGTAAGTCACTAGTCATCAATAATACAAGTAATAGACTGACAACTTTCAACTCTACAAATCCCACACCCGTGGGATGAATTGGTCGAGCGCTTGGACCAGGTCAAATACTTGGGATCTTTATTTTACACGCCTGGTGACATCATTTGCGACATCAAGGCATGCATCGCTGCTGCGTGGGCCAAATGACGTAAAGTCCCGGTTAAGTTGAAGGGATAGGTCTTTAAACCAATCATTCGAATTGTTCTTTTATACGGCTGTGAATGCGTGTCAGGGAGATGAATATTCTACCCTTCTCTATGTATATGAATCATTGGTACGCTAACAGATAAATGGCACACCACGTTTGAAAAGCAGATTGACGACCGGGATTTAACAAAGAGTAACAATCATAGTAAGTCCCTTGTTTGTTGGCAGAATAATTGTTATTCTATAGTAATAACCAAACAACTAATATAGCGCCGTATATTAGTATTAAGTGGATACTTGACAGAGTATCCAACATAGCCCTTTAGACTTGCTCTAAATTGAGTCTAATATAAATTAATGACCTTTTTATATGCACTGTATACACCCACTCAGATGTATAGGAAGTTTCAAAGAAAACTCGCACAAGTTGCTGTAGCGCTATAAGTACCAATAAGCTCCTGGATATTTGGACAAACTTCAACATTTGCTACGCATTCAACTCATTCATTCAACACGATAATAATAACGATTCCAGCACTTGAAAAAAACTTGGTACTCGCAGAGCTTTTTTACAAACGTATAAAACTGTACTACAATAGAAAGTAATATTTGTTGATCAGATTATAGCATACCATATTTTGTTTTTGTGCGAACCCGCATACAAGAAAATATTAGACCATTAGTGTAGTTACGAAGCCAACCTTGTCTTCAAATATGGCGAATATTTAGCAATATTTATTACTATACTAATTATTCAATGTATAATGCCTTCTGAACTATTCGGTCTAAATATAAAATACGTATTATAAGAAATATTACAAATTTGATAAATAACCTACAAGACTAGTAATTACGTTTTGGATCTCGAAACAGATTGCTGACGAAGATAAGGGTCAGCCCTTTATTCGCTGGAGGAGTCCTTAATAGGTTTAGAGAGCTCTTTATAATGCTTCGAGATTCAATGGACCGAAAATCTCCATTTACTGGCAATTGTGTAAGATTGTATGTATTGACTCTCGAAATAAAAAAAAACATATCTTAATTTACACCTATTAACAGTAAAACGAATTTCATAATTGGAACGCCATGCCCGCCTACGTTGTAACGTATATGCTAAATATTACATCTATAGTAAGTTATATACATAAAATTCATTCTAAAGGCACCAGTTGCTCCATGAATGGGCTCATTCAATACTTGTGGTGGTTGTACGCTTGCGCGAGATCGATCCGTCTAAGTGGGATGGGGGAGGATGGTGCGTTTTCCACTTGATATCTATTTGTCGTAATAAAATGTAACAGAATATAATTGAAACAATTTATTAAATTATAATAAATAAATTTATTAATATAGTATTATCTCTCTACAGATTTCATTAAATGTAATTATTCTGGTGATTTTTTTGTATTTCACCTAACATGATTATGTGTACCAGATCTATGTGTAACGAATCATTGGGTCTAGTATGAAATATTTGTATGCAACCATAAGGAAACGCTTTAAAGAAAAAGGTGTAATCATGCATTTTTACTTGTCTAACAATGGAAAATGGAAGGATAACGGCAGGAAGAAAAGGATTTGAATAAATACTATGTAACATATATTCAGATTGATAAGATATATATTATAAATAAACTATGCATGTGTAAGTTATGTATAATTAGAGCAGTAGTGTGCATAATGTTTATTTTAATTAATTTAATGTATTTCTAATGTATTTTATGCAACTAAAATAGCTTTCTGCACTTCTCCATGTAAACTTTAACTGTGCCAGCTTTCATACTCCTCCGTCCATGCAAGTTTTGTAAAAAGGGGTACAAAGTTTTCGCTTCACGTATTAATATATAGGTTAGTAATGAAATACATAAATGTCGGGACCATTGGAAATGCGCCTCCATCCGGAATGTTACGTTTTGGGCAAATAGTGCAGCATATATAACCACAAGTACTATACCCGCTCTATACAATGCGAGCGCTATCTTAGTGGCATGCCGCATTTTAGGCACAAAATAACACTTGACATTTACGTTGTTGTAATATTTAATGTAATTACGAGGGAATGTTACTAATTCTAGGTCAAAGAATGATGAAATATGATGCATTTTTGTGTTAAAAATATCTTTAAGATTTTACCAATGATCAGTATTTCTTCATGAACATCTAACTTCTTTATGCAAGGGTGGGCAAGAATACAAACACCTGCGTCCGGAGGTGGCCAGTCGTAAAATTAACAAAAACCTTAGCTAGATGGTAGAACTTCAAGCCTGTTTGGATGGCAGCCACTCCTGGTCTCTAAAATAGTTATCAACCAATCATTGTCCACTACTGATCGCCCGAAATCCTGGTCGCTGGCTTTTCCCATCCAGCTCCGACCGGCAACCTTGCCTTGTCCATCGGGCTGAGCTATCCTATGCTACGTTTACCTAGACGCGTTCTCCACTTCAGGCACGTTTGCACCGACGCCCATCCGTCCTGCGAATAACGAGACCGGCCCATTACAATCAGCTTGCATATTGAGCTATATCGATATCTCTTACAGATATCCTCATTTCATGTCCATAATAGAAACATCCAACATAGCTCACTCAGTCTGCTGACTTGAAGTTTGTGGACCAGTTCCGCTGTCAGTTTTTACGTCACGACTCCGTAGGTCAGTACTGGTAGGACGCATTGCTCGAAGACTCGTCTTCAAGCATGCCTCCGTAATAACCTAGTGTTGTGTTCGGTATAAGTGACCAGCTTCCACGGAAGCGTGTTAGCGATGAACCTGGTATCGCATACATCCATAGACGAAAGTTTAACGTTAAGTGGGCCCTCTTACTACTATTCCATAAAAATAATTCCATAATTATTCATTTCCATTATCCATAATAATTCCATAAATACATTTATATATTGTCGAACTAATATAACGACATTAGGTTCTTAACTGTAAAGTTTAAGTTTAATAAAAGGTAAGGAAATGAAATACAGTTTGTGGATATTCTTGTTTATTCCTAGAACTCATGAGGTAAACAAAATTACACTATTTGCTTTTATAATATATTTCATACACATGTTGTATTCTCATACGAAGTTCGTATGCATTGTGTGTCGTCATATTCGAATTATTTTGGATAGGATCGACATTTTACTGCCGCTATTATTTACCAGTCAGTGTACGCCGTAAGGTATCCATTGGGCTACCCCGTCAATAATGGCCAACACTAGCTAAAGATTGAGAATGAGTGAAGCTAAGGGAGAAGATAATGAAGAATTCTAATAACATATTAGTAATTAAACATCTTCTATCCTCCTTACATAACAAAATATTCTTTCTTGGTCAATTAAAAAGTTACAAGCATTTTTAAAGGTTACGTTAACATTAAAATTTTAAGCTTGAAGAAGCCTCGGAATCTAATTTTGTATTTTTGCGTGATACAATAAAAAAAACATCAAATCATTATATTCTTTCAATTTAGTCGGGAATTTATGTTGATAATTAAATAAATATTATTTAAATATTTTTAACAATTCACATAGCGTAATTTAATCTCAAAGTAAGTAAGCATAGCACTTGTGTTATGGGTACTAAACAACTGATCTACTACTTTGTAAATAAATACATAATCACCAAGACGCGAGATGGGAATAGAACCTGTGACCTGCACAACCGAAATGTGTTAGCTGTTACGCCACAGAGGTCGTCAATTATTATTAACTTGTCAAATCTTTAGTTCCGGTGTTTTTTCACAAATTATTTAGGAATATGTAAAATTTAAAGCAGAATATTCGGAGATCTTACAATTTTATATATATATATATATATATATATATATATATATATATATATATATATATATATATATATATATATATATATATATATATATATATATATATATATATATATATATATATATTTTTTTTTTTTTTTTCAAATCACTGTCACAGTCGTATATGGCTGCTTATGAAGCCACTGAGCCGTTTCCTGAAGAAACGTGAGAGTTAGTTACAAATTAGTATACTAGTTGTATTGATTTTAAATAACTTAATAAAATTTTAATTATTTTCCCAAAGTTTTTATTTTGCGTAATGCTAACAATTGACTTTGTAGAATTAAAATGATTCGAGAAAATTTACATTATTATCACTAGAAGTAGTAAAATATCACCCATCCCAAAATATAAGAATATTCTTGAAAATAATTCTACCCAAAAAACAAATATAAAATGTTTTATGACACACACTTTTAAACTAAACACTCAAAGTTCGATATTCGTGCATACAATTTGATTAATAGTATTTAAATTATTTAATTTCACATAAGAATACAAAAATTAAAGCTACGTATTCTATAAATACATAAATATGTTTTTAAATTAGGTTTTTTTTATAGAAAACAGAAAATAGTAGTTATAACCATCTTTATATTGAATAGAGCATTGCAAGTACTACAAGATTACATTCTAGATTACTTAGGCAGTTTGTCTCGTCTATTGTACATATTATAGCATAATTGCTATGTACCGACGGCAAAGGAAAACATTGAGGGGAAACTTGCATACCGATTACCGATATGTGTAACCCATCAATCCGTCTTGGACAAGCGTGGTGGGTATACTCTCTGTTCCCTTTAAGGGAATGCCCAGGCTGTGGGACGCTATGGGCTGCTATTATTACATTAATATAATAAATAAAGTGAGTCCAAATCACATACTACATATATACTTTTTTTGTAACTAAACTCATATTATATTTATTATATTTATAAACACTCAGACGCGGGACGGAAATCGAACCCCCGACCTTCAACGTGCGTTAGCCGTTACGCCAGGAGGCCGTCAATATATAATGCATGTACTCGGTGCCATACTCCAAATGCAACTAGGAGAACACCGATATTCACTGTGGCATAAACAATTTTAGTCTGAACAAGATTGCCATGATGGTAATATGTGACCGAGATTACCAGCGTATGATCCGTTTTGGACAAATAATGCGAATATACTTTAGGAGGCCGTCAAGAATAGAATCAATAGGATATCTTTTGTTTTTACACGCCAACGTTTTTTCAAGGCGGATAAATTAGACAATCTAATTATCTCAGTTGATGAGAATTACGTGTGTATGTACATTGAGCGAGAAAAAATTGCATGCTATAATAAAAAAACTAGGTTACTAATGGGTTGCATTTCAATTATGATACAACTGAGTTGAGTTGAGTTCATATTTCGAATATTATAATAGGCATTTATTTATTTAATTCCTCTTCACGAGTCATGTAAAAATATTTTAAATAGCTCCAAATTTTGCCACTACTATTCATTTATATTTTTGAGCTATGTATTTTTGATAAAAATAATAAAGATGTCAATTTAATAATAGTCAAGAATCCTTGTTTCATTAAACAGCCAACCAGTTGACGGTTCACAGCACCCCCAATGTATACACGCGCAGTACTAGAAACCAAGAAAGACTAGTACTGGACCTAGGACCGCACTTTTTCATAAAATATATTAATATTTTATAATAATAATAATAATAATAATGATGTATGTAATAATTTCTTTAATATTATCTGACTATTTTAAAATGACATACATGTATTAAGGAAAAATAACTTATTGACAATTGATATGAAATATATATATGACGAAACATTATGTATGTTAGTTAATTTATGTATATTTGCATGCTGAAATGGTATAACATAATGTACCTTTTATTCTTTAACAGTTTTTACAAATACATGACTTTGATTTGATTTAAATTTAGTTTATATTTCGAATATTATACATTTATATTCTTATTGTATATTTATATATGAATAATTTTGCTTTGCGATGAGTTTAAATTCATTACAATATAAAAATGGTTATATGTATAATATAACATAAAATTAGATAACATAACAAAGAAAGATAACAACCAATAAAGAAAGAAAAACGAAATACTATTGCAATATGAGACTTTAATTTTATTTGTTACCAATTTTTTTTCTTTTCAAGTTTTTTTTTTATTGATTGAAGAGAAGGGAATTATATAATGACTATTACTTATGGCACCTAATTTTTATTCGAGAACATGAAATCTTTATTAATTTTTTTAAATTTATGTCTGTCACTTCAGATGTAATATTAAAAATTAAAATTTTTGTTTTTGAATATTATTTAATATATTTCATAAAACTTTCAATTACTGTATTAAAATTTATGACTTAATTATTGTACATAGAAAAAAATGTAATAGGAACAAACGAACAGATCTTAAACTAACAAATACTGATACATTCTAGGAATAGGATATATGTTTTGGTCACATACTCTCCATATTTCAGAACCATTTAAATGTTCCAAGTTCGATATTTTAAATCAAACCTTCGACGGGTTCGAATCCCACAATGAGCTTAAGCAGTTTTGAAGTGCAACTTCTTTAGCATGGCTGTGATTTGAAAATTCGATGAAATGAAAAAGCGACACCAAAAAGGGACAAACATATTCAAAAATAGGATTTAGCCTGCGAGAGAATGAGTTAGAATATAATTACGAGTATACAGTATTTCCTCTCTTTCTATCTTCGTCACCTTTTTGTTCGGTTGTGTGTGTTGTGGCTTTCGTACTTTTCTGAAGTGCACGCACCAGCTGTTAATCAACTATTTTTATTTTAATAGTAGGTCTAGTCTCACTTTTTTTTAATATTACGAAGTGAAAAGAAATATTTCTTATTTTAACATATGTATTCAGTGAGGTTATGAAATTTGGAAAGTATATATCGACCATATCTAAATCTAAACGACCATGTGGACGCCAGGAATCAAATTATAGGAATGCAAAAGGTTTTTTGAAGGTTTACTGCAAACAATATTCATTACGTATATAGAAATTGTGTAACTTTATTATATAAAAATTCTAACCCATTAAACGTCTGTTAAACTTATTATATTTTTCATTATTTCAAATTGTGCAAACAGAAGCTACTGAAATGTCAATAATAACAAAAACATGGCAACAATGTACAATTTGTTTTATTTTAATGTACACTGTACACACTTTTAATAATGTTACTTTGAAAATATTATATATAAAAAAAAGAATAATAAGTCTAAAGACCAAAATATTCTTAAAACATTTAATATGTATTTATTTAATTTTTATAAATAAATAATTTTACCAATTTATATTCTAAAGAAAACATTATTTAAAAATCAATCTGAATATTCATAGAGAGTGAAAATGTAACTTTTTAAATTATTTACTTTTAAAAATAATAATATAAATTTGACAGACATTTAAATGAGATACTAACGGTCTGTGTTTTAATTTAATATCAAAATATATACCAAAAATATCATGGCCTACTTGATTACCTATTTTGAAAAAGGGATTTAGTGCTAAATAAGGAGAAAATGTAATGTTATTACTTATATTTATGTAATGTTATGGCATTTTATGGCTACCTCATGGATCACAAATATTAGTACACTTTTTGTACGAAATTTTTTTTAATCAAAAATAATTATTATACATATTTTAATACCAATATTATAAGTAACAATTTAAACAAAATGTTTAATATAAATCTATTCTTATTTACATTTTTATAGAATTGACATTTTTAATTAAATATGTTTTTTTTTAATATATATATTTTTTGTTTGTATATCTAGTGATTTTTGCTAAAATTTTTGATGACTTATCAAAAATAATTACAAATGTATTGTCACGACATTATTTGAGGCACAAAATGGCGTTCTTAACCCGATTTATTGCCTTCAAAATTTCACGAAATTCTATATTTAATAATACTATTCGTAAAAATGTCTTTTTATGGGGAAGTTACATAAATATATTTTAACTACCAACTAAAATTGGTCTGGACATAGGAAATACACACTTCTATATTATATTATAATTAACATGCATTTACTCACGTTATCATACATCCTTAGTCAATATGATCAAATATTGACCATATTTAAGCAAAAAGATACCAAACAAATAAACTTTGGAAATATCAATGGATTTAGAAAATATGTTTAGCTCCGTTTATTAACTTAAAATCATATTTTCAATGGGATTTTTCAAGAAATTTGTAAGGGCACTTTTTACATAAATACAGACAAAAACACTTGCAAAATTTATAAACACGCAGCGTACGTTTATAAACATATGTTTTGGCGAAAAATGTGTAACTACTATTAACTATATTAAGTAGAGTAATTAAAAATTTTGCCGCCAACATAAAGAAGCCACAATTTTTATTTTTAATGATTGTGTCTTTCCGCACATACATTCATGTTGTATTTTGCAAGTGTAATCAAACTACTATCAACGCTAAAATATTCTTAAAATCATCTCATAATTTTTAACAATTGTAAAAACTACATATTATATGTCATTTGGCACACATTTTGCCACTTTCGGTCCGATTTTATTGCATCTAAGGCACAATTATTGATGGATTCATAAGCTTTAATCATATATTTTCGATGATCAAAGAACGCAATAACATTTGATCATATTTTGATCATCGTGAATTCAATGCGAAGCGGAAGTTATTTTACAAAATTACCGTATTCCGTATTATAAAGGAACGCCTTCTTCTAAAATCTCACTCTAATCTTAAAAATATATATTTCGTTTTTTACTTAAGCTATTGTTTGATGTAGTGTAATATATATATATATATATATATATATTATAAAAGGAGTATATGTTAGTTGCCAAAAATGACTTCAAATCAAACAATTTAGCGAATAAAGTATGAAATTAAGTCTTTTATTTCATATAATTTTCAAACTACGTTTACACATTACAATAGTAAATAAGACGTTTTCAAATTTGTAGTTTCTTATACAATATAATACAAAAGCCTATATATTTTATATACAATGTTCCCTGTTAGTTAGTTCCACTGGTTGAGGGTCCCAGGTTTGCTTCCTGGTGTTTGTATTTGTGTGACGTCATCTGGGATAGACCGAGGACTGCAAAACCGCATTGAAGACAGTGGTAGTGGGTTTGCTTCTTACTGTGAATGCATTGGGGTTCAAATCCGCAACCTGGAAATACATCTTCTCATGTTAAGGTACGTAGTGCTTGTAGTCTCACACTCGGAGACTGATCTAGTGGTCATGGGTTCAGTTACCGCGATAGCATGCACCGCTTATAAATAAACTAGCCGTTCCCGCCCGCTTCACTGGTCGAATTACATAAAAAAGTAAATATGAAAGTGCGAATAAATTTATTTTGTTATTTTCTAGATCATTCCAGAAATTTTTAGAATTTTCTAGATCACTTCAGAAACTTTCTACTACATCCTAGTCCGATTACAACAATTGCAATCATTTTGGAACTTTCTAGATCTATTCAGAAATTTTAAGAATTTTCTAGAACATTTCGGATCAATTTCATCAATTGCACACATGTTGGAACTTTATAGATCATACCAGAAAGTCTTAGAACTTTCTAGATTGATTACATCAGTTGCACACATTCTGGAACTTTCTAGATAATTCCCGAGATTTTCAGAATTTTACATTAGTTAGAGAAGGACAGATATATATAATTTCACATATTTGCCACCCACAACCACCCACTTCCACCCATCTCGACCAAACTCCCTTATGCACACCAGGGGAACGAGGGGTATTTGCCATCCCAACGGGAAGTTGATCGAAGTTGCGGATGATAGAGAAAACCGTGGACACACGTACGAACATTATCATTTTACATTAAGATTAGCACGTACTGTACGGCGAGACTATTCAGTGTACAATCAATCCGTCTTAAACAAGCGTGGCGGACATACTATTTTTTTCTTTTAGGTACAAACGCGGAAATGGGAGATTATAGGCTATTATTATTATTATTTAATAATGTAATTCTTTTTGGAGTCCATTAAAAGTCTAAGATTACTTAAAAGTCCATAGACAGTGAGGATAGGACACTATTAGGCATTCATATCAAAGTTTTAGGTCACCAAGGCCCTATAAAAAACGTAGTGAAATTAAAAAAAAATTGATATTATTGATCTACCTATTGCTAGGAAAGCTGATAAAAAAGATCATGTCCAGAAAGAATACTAACCTCTGCGGCCGGGGTCGGCTTGTCGTAAAAGGCGACAAAACAACCCACGCTAGCTACGTGGTAGGGCCTCAAGCCCGCCTGGATGGCGACCACCTTTGGGCATTAAGGCCAAAGGTGGTCGCCATCTTAAGTGTGCCGCCATAATAACCTTGTGTTGTGTTCCGACATTAGTGACATAAGTTCCTGTACCCTTATGGGACAGCAGCGTGTTTGCGATGCCACTGGCGTTGTTAACACCCATACGTGACGGTAACTGCTAAATTCTAAGCGGGCCGTCAGTCTGACCGCTGTCCTATAGCAATAAAAAAAAATCGTATGTAATTTTACGCATACCTTTACTCGGTGGAAATTTCTCGAAGCCAGCTGCCTGTATTGAGTCCAGCTTCTGATGTTGTCTTCGGTGTGCCACCACTTTGTTTGTGTCAGTGCAAACGAAGTTGCATTTCAGGCAATGGAAGTGAGAGGCTTTGTTTTGACCTGTACCTTCAGGAAAAAGATCATTATAATTATTGAGCTAATTTTATCAATGGACCGATTGCCATTAGAAGCATGGCTGAATGAGGAAAGCGATGTTGCGGAAGCCTATGTCCAACAGTGGGCGATTGCAATGATGATTAGATATATTGATAATTTACCTTTCTTTTTCAACTTTGACAAATACTTATAAAAGAAATTATATTGGGGGTCAAAATTATTCTAAAGCCTTAGAGCCTTATAACATATTATATAATAATACAAGCCGAAACAGTTATGTTCTGACTTAATATTTTTTTTAGATAATTTCTTCAAAGTACTGTACTGTAACACTGTCTGATACAGGCCAATTGTTTATAACAGTGTTTTTCAATCTGTGGGTCGCGACCCTTAGGGGGTCGCGAAGCCTTACTCAGGGGGTCACCGACAAAAGGAATAAGCTCTCGCCCGCGACGACAGTGCGGTGTGGCAGCGCCGCGAAGTTTCGTCCGCGCAAACTGGCATCCAAATCAAAGCCGCACGCAGCCTTACCAACTTACCTCGTACTTACTTCCAAAGCTGTCGTGACTTTTTACAGAATGTAGGTCTTAATAATGAATATACGTACCAAAATACAGAAAATCATAAACATAGTCTTATAAATTATTTACTAACTTTATGTCTCTGTATGGCCCAAGGGGGTCGCCAGAATTTTTCAACACTTAAAGGGGTCGCGTATTCAAAAATATTGAAAAACACTGGTTTAAAGTATTATAAATTCTTCGTGCAGGGGCGGAGTAATATACGTATACTAACCCATGGCCAGGTCATGGTCGGCCTGTCGTAAATGGTGTGTAAACAACCCTAGCTATGTGGTAGGGCCCCAAGCTCATCTGGATGGCAACCACCCTTGGTCTAGAAGTATGCCACCCTATTAACATTGTGTTATGTTCCGGCATTAGTGAGGTTAGAGACCAGGTTCTTGTACTTCTGTGGGACAGCGACGTGTTCGCGGTACTACACGCAAACATCCATAGGCAACGGTAACTGCTTACTATAAGTGCCCACGCCAAATGCTATTCCTCAGCAATAAAAAAAAACAATTGTCCAATGCGTACCAAAAGTTGAAGCGTGAGGGCATTCCGGCCGCTGACAGTACACGTTGGCACGATATTGTTGAAAATCGCCGCCCATAAGTGTGTCCAATCTGAAAAATAGATATATTAATAATAATAATAATATTGATATACGAACGAAAAATTAAGAGCCCCGACTCTAAAATTGGGAACTAGCCCGTATTTTGAGTTGTTCAAAGATACTGATTGAAGCAAAAACAAATAATATCAACACCGTAAATTAATTAAGTCTGTTTGTGTGAGTATAGTATAGTGAGTAGTGAGTACCTCTCATGTCTAGCGGTATGCTGAACAAATCTGGTCTTATCGCAGAATGAGTACCCGCAGTCTTTTCTGGTGCAGTGGAAGTGAGTTTGGTGCTCTCTGAAATAAAATATAAGACATATATAAGTTATTATATATATAATCATATATTATATTATCCGTGCAAGGGCGGGGAAAGAATACTAAACTCTGCGGCCGGGGTCGGCGTGTCGTAAAAGGCGGCAAAACAATCCATCCTAGCTACGTGGTAGGGCCTCAAGCCCGTCTGGATGGCGACCACCTCCTTTGGCCTTAAGTATGCCGCCATAATAACCTTGTGTTGTGTTCCGGCATTAGTGACCCAAATTCCTGAACCCTTATAGACCAGCAGCGTGTTCGCGATGCCACTGGCGTTGCAAACACCCATAGGCGACGGTAACTGCTAAATTTTAAGCGGGCCGTCAGCCTGTCTGCTGTCCTATAGCAATAATAATAAAAAAAATATATACAAGAGCCACGAATTAGAGGGTTAATTAAATAATAATATATTACTAATAAAGACCTGATAGTTTTAAATTATTAATCGAAAGAGTACACCTTAAGTTATTGAATAATGCCATTTCATTTCCTTAATTCTTATATGCGTTTGAAACCATTTTGATGATTTTAAAGTATGTACGATGAAACTATTTTGGTAATTCCGAAGTACGTTTGAAACTATTTTATTGTGTAGTTTTTGAAGTCATAAAATATATTATAATCCTTTTTAACAAATAATTGGAGAATACGACAAAAAGCAAATACGAAATTCATACAATTTGCAGAAAAATATTGTTTTTTTTTTATATAATAGGATATTAGAGATAACAGAAAAAAAAAATATCTCGCACATTGCTTTATTAAAGATGTGAATACATACATACAAATTGCTAGAGTTCAGCGTGTACGTTGAAGTTGATATTTCACTGGACCCTATAAGTTATGTGGTTATAATAGCTAAAAATGAAAATATGATTTACAGACCTGTATCCACAATGCTGATATGCGCAGTCTTCGTTGAACCTGAACCTCAAATAGCCCTTAGGGATAGGTTCGTCCTTAATTACCCTCATGTGAGGCCCACGCGTGGTGTGAGTACGCCTGCTGACAATATTAAACTCTATACAATAACGGTTTAAGATAAAAAATACAATGTAACTTTTATTTATCCAACGAAACGAACTTCATCGAGATGTAAAGGTAAGCCCTTTACGCCTAACTAGACTAGGTCGTCAAGACTTTCATGATGCAACGAATTTCGCTCGTTGAAACTCCTGCGTGGGTGAACCTATCAAGGTTAGATTCCGGTCCCAATTTTTTATATATATGTATTTATTTACAAAAAGAAACTATACCAGTCATCTAGTATCCACAATACAAGTGCTGTGTTTAATTTGGGACTAGAAGGTGCTGTATGAACCGTCTTAGTAAAGACAATCTCGCCTAAAACATGAGGTTGTGGAACAAGGTTTTAGATTCGGGGAGAGAAATTGAGACCAATACTTGGTTGTAGTATGTTGGGATAAGGAAGGAGCTGTCACAAAAGCACTGAAGCATAGTCTCAGTAGAATCCAAAAGACCGTACTCAACAGCTCACCCGTGTAATTTTGAACGCGTGAATTGTGATGAAGATGATGAAGCTTCGAATTCCTGATATATACGTTCCTGAACAATCATCGGAGACCATGTACATTTTTAATTTATACCCATTAAAAATACATGATAAAACTAAGTATACACTAAATTATAACTCACGTTTTAGCAATCAGTTCAGCTTCTTTGTCCAAGCCTGGCGGTAGACCGTGGCCTTGGAGAAGGCTTTGCTCCAGAAGTAACTCAGGTGGGTACAGCATGGTTGGGTATAGGGGGAATGGTGAACCACTGCAAAGAAAATAAATGATTAGAATTTATCAAAAGAAATCATTCAAAAACTGAAATTAACGAGTATTTTTTATGCCGTAGGACAGCAGACAGGCTGACGGCCCGCTTAGAATTTAGCAGTAACCGTCGCCTATGGGTGTTTGCAACGCCAGTGGCATCGCGAACACGCTGATGGGTACAGGAACTTGGGTCACTAATGCCGGAACACAACACAAGGTTATTAATATTTTATTTAGGGTGATGGCATGGCATAATTTGTGTAATTGGCCAATGTCACGTAGATATTAGCAAAATATAGTTAGTTTAATTTAAAAATGGAATCCAGTCAAATCTACCAAGGGCAATGAAGTCGATAACTAAACTACCAATGGTGATAAAAAAATACACGTAGCTACACAGAAAGGGCATATATTTTTATCTGAACTCATACCTAATTATCTAGAGGCTAGAAATAAGTAATAAAGTTTACTTACCCCTGAGAGAACAATGCAACTTGTGCCAATCCAGGCAAGCCAGCCAACGACGCTGTGTATTGCTGTTGCATTTTGAGTTGTTCTTGAAGACTGCCTTTACGGCCTCCAGCCAAGTATTGCTGAAGGAGAAGGCTTTGAACGGCTTGAACCTGTAATTAATTGTAAAGCGTGAAATAGATTCAATTTGTAATCTCAAAGCAAATGTGAAGTTGAAGAGTAGAACAGCAGTTGTCTGTGTACGAACCACATCAAGATACATCTATTGCAAATTTCTTGTGCATCATTCAATAAGAAAAATCACAGGTCACCGAAGTCAGAATAAGGCACTCAGAAGTAATTTCCAAAAAAAAAAACCCGCTGTTCTCCTATCGCCTACGCCCGGGCCTACGGAAATGTGGCCTGCCGATCTCGTGGCCTGGGCCGGCGCCGGCCCGCCCTTTCTCAAGGCGGGCCTCTTCTAAACTGTTGACGCCAGGGGGTCAAGGTTTCATCCCCCCGGCGCTCTCCTGTTGACTCAAGGAGTTGAGGAGGGCCGCGGAACCAGAAGTAATTTCCAGTGACAACATTCAACAACACATCCTAAGAGAATTGGATACAGTTTTTGAAGTGAAACTTCTTTGCGGCCATGAGGATTAATTTTTTACGGATGAAACGCAATATTAGCGTCACGAAGATGTGAAACGTTTTTTTTGCTGCAGTAATATTAACCTAATTAATATTGGCTTAAGGCTTATTCTATAATTCAATTTTAGAATTATTGCATTTCATTACTTATACATATCTATTCGAATTGCGACTTTATTGCAATAAAAATACAGTTGAGTTTTGTTTAATAAGATATTAAATAATATTTCACAAATTCTCTTTACTAAATTTATTAGAAGATTTAAAAATTAGTTTGCCAAAGAAGTATCACTTCTGACATGTACTTTGTACGTATGCACTTTTTTTGAGTTTTAGAATTATTTAGAATTATTTTTTTTAGTTTTACAAGAATTTACTCTTAATAAATGTACTGTAATAATTCACACAGGACTATCTAGTTCCAAAGTAAGCAGAAAAGAGTACGTGCTACTAGATACAATTATATACTCATGTACTTTTCTTTCGTAAATAAATACATTACATAAACACCAAGACTCAAAACGACAGTTAAAACTATGCTTCGGAAAAACGTTACAGCGTGCGTAAACGCCGGCTAGTTAATGTCCTATGACCCCTAAGTGGGACAAAGGACGTCTACAGTACTCTGCCATCGCGTTCCATCATGGCTACGCGTTATACCCCAAACCTCAGCGCAAACGCCGATAGTCAGTGTTAAACAAGCAACAATAAAATCTGAAGAGTTTCAAAAAGAGTTCGTAGAACTAGAATGTGTACCTGATCAGCAGGGTTCGGTGGTCTCTGACTAGGCGAAGGCGCTTGACTGGTAGACGACGATGATGCAGTCGAAGGCAGAATTGAAATTTCTGGATATTCTCTTTCCAGTGTCTCCTAAAAATGAAAAATAGCTTTTATTTTTGAGATTTGAAATATAAGTACCAATATCTTCCAAGGGCCAACAAATGTAAGTAAAGGTACTATAGTAGGATATAGTATCAGTATATAATATATACAAAGGTACTATCCATGCAGGGGCGGAGAAAGAATACTGACCTCTGCAGCCGGGGTCTGCCTTCGTAAAAGGGCCCCAAGCCCGTCTGGATGGCGACCACCTTTGGTCTTAACTATGCCGCCATAATAACTTTGTGTTGTGTTCCGGCATTAGTGATCCACGTTCCTGTACCCTTATAGGACAGCAGCGCGTTCGCGATGCCACTGGCGTTACAAACACCGGCGGTGACGGTAACTGCTAAATTCTAAGCGGGCCGTCAGCCTGTCTGCTGTCCTACAGCAATAAGAAAAGGTTACTATTATTAAGCTAAGAGTTGCTCTTCTATTAAATATTATCCCACTTTATGCTCTGAATGCTGTCATCTTAATATTCACACCCTTTGTCGCCATATCTTCTTTTATTCAATACATTTTTTCTTATCTATCCTTATTGTATCTACTCACATATTTAAGGATATCATACATTTAAAATTTTATAATAATAGAACTTACCTTAGTAGCAGCCAGTCCAGTATGTCCAGGCTCCATAGCATTACTATGTTTCTTCAGCATATGGCTGAACAGTAATTTCAGATCCACATAAGCCTGGCTACAATGGGGACAATGATAGTGCAAATTCATTCCACCAGAATTCTTGTTCAATGGACAACACTGATCGTGACACGAAGGGGGTATGGTAGGGCCTTGAGTTTTCGGAGGTTCGAAGATTTTCTTCTGTTCGTACTCCATCCGTAATTTCATTTCCTTAGAAGGTGATGCGTCATAAATACTCCTCGGTGAAGGTGATGACGTATTGCTACGGAGATGCGATGAGGGGTAAAAGGTTCCTGTCGCTTTTACTACTGAAATTAATAGTTTTGTGATTAGAGACAATTATTATAAGACGGTTCGTGTCATCGATAATTAATGGTATCATCGTTTAAAAGTCACAGTTGGATTAGGATTATTTATATGACTAGCTGTGCCCGCGACTCCGACCGCGTGGTATAGTGACTTCGGTCAGCATTTTTTTGATGATTCTTATGGTTTTAGATATAAAACCTACAACGTCCAGCCTAACTTGAACCCTATTTCATATGATTGATGATATAAATATGAGGTCAACTTAAATTGGAAACACAATTTCCGAAACTTATCATTATTAATCAAAACTATTTTTTTTCTAAAATAAAAATAGCCTAAGTTACTCCTTGTTACATCAGCTATCTGCCAGTGAAAGTCCCGTCAAAATCAGTGCAGCCATTTCAGAGATTAACCGGAACAAACAGACAGACAGACAGGCAAAAATTTTTGGTATATGTACTGTGTATACGTCAGAATGCACTTAGCAAAAAGTGGTTATTTTAACATTACAAACATACCCTTCAATTTTATTTATTTGTATAGATGTATAGATTATATGGTTTAAAAATAAAATAAGTCCATAACTCACATTAAATATTACTACATTAGTATTCTTTCATTGTTATGAAGGTAAAGCGGCAGTCAGTAAAATCTTAACCAAATTTATTTTAGACATTTTCATGTAGCGTTTGACTCTGACTTGACTTTGAAATGTCATGCAAATAGATGCAGCTTTATATACAAGCACTCTGTTATTTATTTTGGAACTAGATAACGACGTGTGAATTGTCAAACATACTGATGTTTATTATTTAATCCTAACCTATATCGGATTTTGAAATGATAAAGAACGCAATCGGCTTATAGATAAAGAAAATAAAATTAGAATATTAATATTTAACGGAAAATTACCCGAAACATTGTCTTGGTCCCTTTCAAATTCACTCTTAATCGTAAAATTGGTTGGAGTGTAAGATTCACTAGGTTCTTTCATGGAACTAACACTATCAACCGAAGCTCTCTCTTTCAGAGAATAATCTTTAGCTTCTTCAAACTGTTTATCTTGTTCTTCGGTTTTAATAACTGGCGTGCCTCTACCGTGCTTATGAGTAGCAACAGCCGAATATTGAGTCAAAATCGCTGGACAGTTATTTCCTTGAGCACAGTGGAAATGAGCTCTGAGTTGATTCTTGAAACAGCTCTTCCCACCACACTGTTCGAAAGACGTGAAATAATCAAAACCTTCCATGAGTGGGGAGACGGAGTGGGATTCTCTCATGTGGTTCTCCATAGTTATGTGGTTTTCGCCAGCGAAGGAGCAGTTGAAGCAGTGCAGGTGGATTCTTGTCATACGGAGATGGCAGTTTGGATAGAATTGTCCGCATGTATCTGGAGATGTGAACACTTCGAAATGCTGGAACTTAATACGCTGTGAAGAGAAAATTAAATCTTAATTCACTCTACAAAAATCAGATATTGTAAACCAGATATTAATATATAATGTACAAAATCACACGTTTAATAAATGGCTGAAGTTACTAAATAAATGATTGTAAATAATGTGTTAAAACTTACCGGAAACTCTTCAATTACATTCGACAGTGGTGATTGTATAAGTGGTGGTAATTGATTGCTTTTAGGTAACTTGAAAGACGTGAATATTGCTTGGGGAGTTACCTGAAATTATAAATAATTATATCAAATAATCAAATTAACAAATGCTATAAAGTCGTCTACAGGAATAACCGAATTATATTTAATATAGAAGTAACAATTAATTCATGATAGAAAAAATATTTATTATTTATAAGAAGAAAATTTATATAATTATGTATAATAAAAAATTATGACCGCAATTTGGAACTATTAAAGAGAGAGAATTTTATTAGGTGCCTCTAAGCTAGCAGAATGAGTAATTCATTGGTAGTCTGTATTACAAGGTTGTTTGTAAAACCTTCAAGGGAAAAATGTATATGATTTAGAGAATTAAACGTGACTACAAAATAAAATATTATCTGTACTTACATTATCAGTCCAGACTTCAACCACTCTATTTTTTGGAGGTCTTCCTCTCTTCCTGCTAAACATTTCATCTAAAGAACTCGATGGATTAACTTGTTGAGGAACAACACCAGGATTTGGTCCCATATTTAACTGAGCCTGTAGATTTGGTGTTAACTGGGCCGACATACTTGGTGCCATTTGCGCAAGTTGGGCCAAGTTTGGAGGCAGGGTTGGAATATTTGACACTTGGCCAAGCTGTGCAGCAACATTTGGATGTAATTGCGCTGATAATTGAGGAGTGAAGTTGGGAGTGAAGTTTGTGGCAAATCTAGCAGCCAGGTTCGGAGACATTGGACTCAAAATTGCATGCTGGCGATGATGTTCTAATCTTCTAAACGGATGTTCTTCTGATGAAAGGATCACTGCCCCGCAATTCTCCTGAAATTAATGAAGTGATGGTTGTATAAAAAATTATGGTAGATTATCGAAAGCTAACGTTGTGGCAGAACTTTATATATATGTATATATATGTAAAGAAATAGTGTTTCTTTAATTTGTACTGGAATGTGCTGTTAATAAAACAATACCCTATATTAACATTTAGTTGATAGATGGTGCTAGAAGTAATGGCTACTAACTTCTGTCGCTAAAGTAGCTGTGTTGGCAAAAATGTTGTGATTTTTTTTAAGTTTGTATTTTTAGTTACTTATAAAAATTGTAAATTTAGGAAGATGGAATTGACAAATTGAAAAAATACTTTAATTGTCGTTTCTTTATTTTCAGGTAGGTAATATTATTTTTAAAGTTTAAACAAATTGTTCTTACGCAATTGTTTTTAAAACTTACCCAGGTACAATGATAATGTGTTATGTCCCTGATATGTTGACACGCTGAATTACCACAAGGATTATGTCTGGTGTATGTTACAAAATAAGCTTCAGTCACTTGATTTTGTTGTTCATGTTCCATCACGTGCTTGACCATGGTTGTGTGACAGCTGAAAAATAATCCTCAGTTACTTTAATTTCTTTTATTGCTGTAGGATAGCAGACAAGCTAACGGCCCGCTTAGAATTTAACAGTTAGCGTCGTCTATGGGTGTTTGCAACTCCAGTGGAATCGTGAACATGGGTCACTAACGTCGGAACACAACACAAAGTTATTATGGCGGCATACTTAATATCAAAGGTAGTCGCCATCCAGACGGGCTTGGGGCCCTACCACGTAGTTAGGATGGGTTGTTTTGTCACCTTTTACGACAGGCCAACCCCGGCCGCAGAGGTAAGTATTCTTTCTTCGCTCCTGCATGGATGAAAATATTCAGGTATATACTTTTGATAACTATGATATCTATAGAAAGAACAAATAAGGATCGATAGCTGGCAGCTTTGTGGCAAGTCTAAGTGTTGCATCATTCTTTGCCGTTACTATGATTATAGCTTTCACGAAATATATTCAAACTACTCAATAAAATCACTTTTGATTTTTTTTAGAAACTTATCTACTACATATTTATAAACAGTTTTAATATTCGTTTGAAAATCAATGGACTCCGTTTCCTACTATATATCTACAATACGACATTACTTACCTGTGAGCCATCTTGCATCCTTCAGCCAGACAATGATAATGTTTATTAAAAGCACTGCATTTGCTGCATTTGTCTTCAGCTTCTTTACCACCGCTGAACGTTTCTATATACTTTCTCGAAACTTCCTCCACTATTGCAGGATTCTGTAAGAAAGATATTTCATTAAGGTCACTATCAAGTCGAATCAAAATTTTGTTATACATTTTGATCCAAAAATTATTAAGGTTTCTAATCTAAGCAGAGGTAGATTTGGTCTAATTACTGCACAGATCTTTACGAAGTTTTATACATACGTTGTTCAAAGGTGCAAGATTATTCAGTTACAATAATGCTGTAGTGATTAAGGCACTACTAACAACCGTCCTGTCATCATTTGTATCTGTAAGTTGATCACGCCGGATAAAATATTAGACCTGCAAATTTTTGTCTCTAGCCTGAAGTCATGTGTGCAGCAACTACAGTTTCAAATTGAACAGGAAACTGTATTAAAAATGAGATGTTCGATGTCATTGAAAAAGAATACTTACGAAGGGATGAGAATAGTCCGGATCAAGCATAGGATTGGACATTTCGTCATCAATATGCAGATTGCTTGGGGAGTACATGCTGAGATCAGCTCCTTGCTGCATTAAGGCACTTTGGATTACTGATGTTGGAAGCCTGCAAATAATTACATTTAATATGTAACCACCATTTCTAAGTAATGCATTAAAGTGTATCTTAAGAAGCTGTTTAGTTTATATTAGATGTTTGTTTTATTTTAACATATATTTTATGCATTGTGATGGAAGCATAATGAGAAAAATGTCTGGCACTTCGTTATCTAAATATAATTTGGCTACTTCATCACCCTTGTGTTTCTTTTAATTTAATTTTATATAATAATTAACTTTCTTTTCTAAAAATTAATCAGATATATCTCGACTTAAGTAATTTTTTTATTGACAATAAGATTATTTTCAAAGACCTGGGATAGATCAGAATGCTGGGCCATAAAAGGGAAAGATGAAAGATTGTTGCATGCAGCAGAGATGCGAATGTTGAGATGGATTAGCCGAGTTACAAAAATGGATAAAATTAGAAATGAGTATATTAAGAGTAGTTCGAAAGTAGCACAAGTGATTGAGAAGTCGAAAAGTAATAGGTAAGCCTGGTATGGCCATATAATGTAACAAGGAGGATGCTAGAAATGATAGTGGATAGATAAAGAGGAGGGGTTGACCAAAGAAAAGATAGATGGATTGTTTAAAAGATTATATGGTTAAAAAAGGTGTGAATGTTTAGATAATGCCTAATAGAGGAGAGTGGACTGATAGGACATATTGTGCCGACTACAAATAGTTTGGGATAAGGGCAGGAAAAAGAAAGTTATGTTCAAAAATAGTATACTTAAAAAATCTCTACACGAATTCAAATTTAGGACACTATGTCTTAAACGAAGCAACTCAATACTATTCAATAAACTATGCTTTTCGCCAAACCAAATATAAAATGTTTTCAACTTACCCAAAATTCATCTCCTGTTCTTTCCTCTCATGTTTTCTCTTATGAGTGAAAATCTGACTGCTGGAGTGCAGGACATAGTTGCAATGCGGTCTGATGCAGTGGATGTGGTTACACGTCCTGCTGAACCGGCAATCTCTGTACGGACAGGCTTCGTTTTTCATGTACTTCTTGAACCCATCTTTAGAGAGAGCTTCATCCTTGATGTGATATGTCTTATGTTTTTCTGCAAATGCAGCAAAATATTGTATAAAATTAACTACTCGTATATTTATAGTATCGAAAGGATCTGAAAATCTAGGATTTAATTATTAATATTTCAAATATGGTGCAAGATATTAAAAATAAAACCCTTTAACTTTAAATGATGAGGCCAAATATTGTACTAATTACTAAATTGTAATACTAATGTATTTTAATTTAGTGGATTTTTAAGCATAAAAATAGTGATAGATTAATCGATTAGTTTTAGTCGAATAGTTCTGTTTTTGTCACACCAGACGCTTACCAACTTTCTTTCACCCTCTTTTTTAATTCGATGTACCTTATTTACAAAATGATATATAATATTTATAAAATATATTATATACTTACCCATATCAGCCTTGTTTTTAAAAGTATATGTGCAGCCTGGTCTCCTGCAGTGGAAGTGTGTGGTCCTTTGACCAGCGAAAACGCAATGCGGTGCAGCGCAACTCTCTGTGGCCCTGAACCTTTGGAACCCTTCTTGAAGAATCGCGGAATCCTTCCTATGGTAGTTTGCATGCATTTGCACGTCTGAAGTCGATATGTATACCTGGAATATGTTGAAACATAGCTAAAGATGATAGCCAATAAATTACATCTTACATCGACATTGATATGGATTTCTATAGACAAGAACATGGAGGGTTAGACACATGTTTTTAACTTAAGGAGATCACCTGTTTCTAAGAGCAATGTATGTAGGTATGATTTGACAATAGGTGTAACTTATTAAATGGCTGTATATTCATGCCGCTTTCATATATGAAAACTAAGTCATTACATGAAGCGTGGCGATAGCGTGAGTCGATAAATAACGAGAGCATTATAGCTAAGCCAAATGGTAAGGAATCTTACCTTATCACAACCATCCTGGATGCAATGGTAGTGTGTCTGACTGCGATTATGAGGACAGTCGCTGAACCTCTCCGAGCAGTCATCCAATGGGGAGTACCTCATGAACCCATGAGCGAGGGACTCGTCACGTTTCTTGTGCCACTAGAAGATAAAAATAAAACAGTTAAAGTATATAAATGATGACACGGCTCATATAAATAATAAATTAATAAATATATATTAACAAATAAATAAATATATAGGAAAAATTCACACAATGCCATCTAGTCCCAAACTAAGTAGCATTTCTGATATGGGTACTAGACAACTAATAAACTACATACTTTTCTTTTGTAAGTAAATAAATATTATCGAATCCGTGCAATCCGCAAGCGTACCGACATGCTTTAGCCGTTCCGCCACGAAGGTCATCAACGGCTCAGTAACGACAAGGATTAATACAGCCTTATAATACAGCTATATTTGTTTTCCACGGAGGAAAAAATATGTACATGAGAAAGAAAATTGTCCTGGTCTGGGTGTAGCCTATTTAAATTTTCGAAATATAATTATTTATTATAATAAAAAAAATATTTATTATACTAATGCCGGAACACAACACAAAGTTATTATGGCGGCATACTTAAGACCAAAGGTGGTCACCATCCAGACGGGCTAGGGGCCCTACCACGTAGCTATGGTGGGTTGTTCTGTCACCTTTACAACAGGCCGACCCCGGCCGCAGAGGTCTATACTTCTTCCGCCCCTGCATGGATAAAAATTATCTAAGTAATATTTAAGTTTGATTATGGTAGAACCTACCTTGAAATGCCTGATCATCTCCTCTTTCTTACAGAATACCCTAGCAGTGCAATCCATGCAGTGGAAATGCTCCCGGTAGCCGAGGTCTTTGCAGTACGAAGAACCGCATTCCAGCGTAGAGCTGTACCTCTTGACATATCTGGAGTAGTCGACAGTAGTCTGTAGGGAGTTCTTCCGAGCTTGATCCAGATGGTTCAATGCTGATAGTAAGCCTGGAACAAAGTATTTTGTTCTATTACCGGTCTATTGACTTGTCTATAGGGATCAGGACGACCTTTATGCCTGCACAGTCAGAACCGTTCGATTCTTCTTCTGAATCTTATGTTTTATATATTATATGTATTTAATTGGAAAAGTATATAAATACTCGTTGTCTAGTATCCCTAAAAATAGGTGTACTGCTTAGCTTAGGAATAAACAATACTGTGCGAAATTTACTACATTTATTTAAACTTTTATAAGCGGATCTTGGGCACCGAAGCGGAAGTTTCGCTTGTAACCGTGACTTAACGCTCAAATGATGATTTATTTAAAATTTTATTGCTGTGACGAATGTGTGGCATCGAACTAAGACTCGTAGTTCTTGCCAAAGAAATGCCTCTGTATTACTTACTATCTATAATCTACTAAACTAATAACAGCTTATAACGTCCGAAGATGGATTTGGGTCTCATCTAGAGAACTATCCCGGATAGCATGCTTGCTAGTCCGAGGCGGGTTATATACCGGTGATCTCTATGTCGGATTCCTTTTCTTTATTTCACCGTTGATACAAGGTAATTGTTATAATATTGACATTAGACGAGAAAAATGGTCTCCAAGTGTGATACTTGGTACTTTATAACCTATCACATCTAAATATAGGTATAATTCCTTTTATACAACTTGTTCGGTTCTTGCCTAGTTTAGGTGGATAAACCAGCTTGCACCACCAATTTCACCGACCACCCTCTATTTGCGAGAAGTGACGGTCGACGCCGTGCGGAAGACTTTATTATTAGTGTCAACTGCTGAAAAACGAAGAAACACCTTCTGCACCGTGTGCGAAGTTCGTGCGCCCTATATAGTTAGACTGTTATTGCCCGTGCCAAACTTAAATCTTTACACAACCGAAAAGTATAGTTGTACAATAATTTGCAAAGTAAAAGTGGCGCCTGAGCTGATCCAGACCGAGGAGGTCGCGAGGTTGGTGAAGCTTTAATACCTTTTTTAGAGTGGGGACCGATAGAATAAAAAACTTATACAGTTCAAAATTTATTGAACCAGCGCTCTGTCACGTAAGTCAACGAAAACATCTCGACTCAAATATTATAGCAATTATTAATAAAGGAAGGGATTGGCAATTCGTTTGTCTGTGGGAGTAAAAAATTCATTTATCTGTACAAAAACAACAATATGCTAATATAAAGAAACAATAATACCTAACGATACATTCATTCGTTCTTTCCGTAAACTCATTCTTTTGTTTGGAACTTAAACCATGCATCATATTGTATAGAAAATTAAGTCTCGAAACGAATATCGCTCGTTTTGCTGTGTGTTCCACTTTGGGATGTTTTGGGGGTCCGTAGGAAAGTTATTAGAAATACCCTATACGTTTGTTTGAACGTTTTGCAGAATTGAACGATTTTGATCATTTTTGACATTCTGGATTGTCAGCAGTCACATACAATCTCGAATAAAATGTACTTTTAATGAAGATAAATTTTAATGAAGATAAAATTGAAATTAAAAAGAGAAAATAAAGTAGATATTAATAGCAAAGAATTGATAAGATGAGAAAGGAGTATAATGGGATCTCAGAAAGTAGCACCTATAAATGATAAACTCCGAGGATACTGGTACGGGCATGTAAGGAGATGATCTCCATTAGGCCATTAGGCCACGTTGCCACAAGAATGATAAACTTGAAACTAAATGCGTACAAAGATACAAGTAGATTTGAAAAACGATGGAAAGAATGGGTGATGATACGGAGGATTGTGAAGTGACAAATGAAGAATGTCAGAATAAAATAAAAAAGGAAGAAAAAGACATACTATGCTGACCCAAACGGCGCCGTAAAATTCCATAGGACCTCCGGCTGCCGTAGATAACGGCCGCGGATGAGCCTTGGAGGAACTTGACAAAAAGAGCGTCGGAAGATCATAAATCTTACTCTCTACCTCATATCATGGAAGGTATCAGGTAGAAGACAGCGCGGCACCAGCTTGGATAACGATTAGCCAAACCATTTGTCCGTCTGCCCTGGTACTAGGCGATAAGAGAATAGTGGTGTTTACAATAGGTAGGCGCACACCCCCAGATTCCCTCGTAATTGAGGATGAGATTTTCTTCTCAAAAGCGCTATTTTTCAATACTCTCGTGATATTTGTACAGAGTCAGCCGCAAGCAGGCATTTCTCTCTTGCCAGTTTTTTCTCAACACAGCCGAACTTAAAGGCGGTTGTGTAACCATATCAAGTTTTGGAGTATCAAATAAATTATTATGGTAATTAATCAATGTTTTCTCCAAGTCACTCCTAGCCCATTGTGAGTGATCGCTGGCTTTAGAAGTACATTCGTATACTAAAGTGTTTTTGTACATTTTTTTGGTTTAGATCGTATCGTTTAAATAGGAACGTGTGTTACAACTCGTTTTGTTGTTTGTGGAAAATGTATTTGTCAGATCATTCGTGATTGTACAATTTTTATTATCAGCCTTTTAATAAATTGTTTACTCGAAATATCTGACAGCATTGTCTGCTTCATAGTCAACATGCACAGTAAATAAGAAAATAATCTTTCAAGTAGTTTAAATGGTCTGAACATTCAGTTTCCGTTTTATATTAATAATAATAAATACACTCTGACAATTTACACAGCGTCATCTTGTCTCAAAGTTAGTAGCAGAAAACTTTTATTATGGGTATAAGACAACTGGTATACCTTTTTATATGCTATACATTTTTGTAATCAGCTGCAAAGATAATTTAGTTATGATATATAATCATATGTTATAATTGGGTACTGAATGTTATATTTTCATCATTAAAATTGATATATTATACTTTGATTATATTACTACTGTTTTAGAAACTTACTTTACTGCTCATAATCCTAAACTTTTTACTCTATTAACTTATTGCATTATTTTCAGACGAAATATTTATTTTAATTTTATTTCATATAATTGTCAATTATTACTTTGTAATGTGTATAATATAACGAAGTGTAAAGTTGGTTGAAACTAAGCATTTAAATCTTAGAGTTGTTTAGAATGAAGAGTCAAAATTAGATAATACGAGTACAATATAGCAATCATAAAAAAATTAGATCAAAATAATTTACTCAATTTCAAATTTCGATTGTTCAAACGAAACACCTCATTACCAAACTGACAGTTACAAATAAAAAGCACTTTTCACCCCGACAGTACACGTTCTGAATACGTACACATACATACGTAACGAGTATAGAAAAACATTATTTTGTTGTACCGTTTTCGACAGATTAAACTCCAAGTACAGTCATGACGAAATGTCTGTTCCGTTTTTTTTACAAAATCACTTTTGAAAGACGTATTAATACCAGCGTTTATGTAGATTAGATGCAACAATGGCGTTTGAGTGTATGTGATTTTTACTCATAATAGGGTTCAGTGAAATATTTAAATGGCAGGGTCGTTCACGTCTGTTGCAGGACAGGAGAGCACGTATGTGTATGTATGTATATATATATATATATATATATATATATATATATATATATATATATATATATATATATATATATATATATATATATATATATATATATATATATATATATATATATATATATATATATATATATATATATCATCAGACCGACAAGCGATAGTGTATACGAGTTATTGAATGAAGATCTCGTCAATGCAAACGTACGACGTTCCCCGGTTTTAAGAGTCTTAATTCACAGTTCAGACCAAATGGGGAAAGATCCAGGACTTCGGAGTGAAATTGGAGAAGCCTATATCAGCAGTGACGATAATTGACTGGCGATTCAACAGTGAGAATTTTAAATGAAAATTTTAGACAACGGATCTTAAATTGCAGAAAATTTATAATGATTATCTGGGCATAAGAAAAGTAGCGACTCAAGCCCCGGTCATTTAAGTGAAAGCTTTGAATTCAACCAGGATTAAATTGATTATTAATAAACAAATCATAAATTTTATTGAAATGATAGCTATCAAACAAATTTATCAACAGAACCCGGCAAATACTTAAACTTACATCTACCTTCACAAGTTAAAGAACAAACGTGATTATATAAAATTTTTCATTGCATATTATTAATGAGCTGAAACTTAAATTCTAGTTGTAACACAACTAATGGATCACGACTCAGTATAATGGTGTAAATATACGAAAATTGTACCACTGAGATAATGTACCCAATAACACGTATTGTCTATAATTTGTGATTAAATAAATGTTTCGGCGATTGCGAACAACTTTCTATAATTACATGTCAATGTGGGTGTGTTTTTAATAATTATTACGCCAATTTATATCCTAAAACTAAACTTCCCGCGGCACCAATGTGATTTATCGATCTTTAAGAAATTATTGATTCCCTTTTGGAAACGAAACACTTTTTGGAAATAAGATCGCCCATCGTATTTTTTTAGTTTAATTATTTATAATTCAGTATTCAACGGTTACTAATTTCATTTTTTTATATTTGTGATACGCGACTCTTTTTCTTCTTCCAGCGGCCGAGTAAGAATACTGACACCTCCGGCGGGAAACTGCATATTCTAGAAGACGACAAATCAACCCTAGCTAGGTAGCCGGTCTCCAAGCCCGTCTGGATGGCAAATCATCCCCGGTCTCTTAATATAACTATATATAGTAGTACAAGTGATCCAGATTCCAGTGGCTAGTAACTGGAATGCAATGCCACCTATTCACAAATTTCAAGTCACTCAGTAGGCTACGTTGGTTGCCTTATGGATAAAGAGAAAATCCATAAGAGAACCAAAGTAAACGATATAGCTCGCAAAATATGCAAGCTGACGTGGCAATGTGCCGGTCACGTCTGTCGTAGGACCGATGGGTGTTGGAGCAAACGTATCCTGGAGTGGAGATCGTATGACCTCGGGGCTGGATGAAGAAAGGGGCCGGGATTTGTGGCGCACACATGGAGAAGCCTACGGTCAGCAGTGGAATATGGCTGACTCATGTTAAATAGTTATTTAAAAAGTTTTGGGTAAAGGAACATCGTCAAATGAAGGAAATGACCAACCCATTTCTCCGAATCATAAAGCTCGTTGCGTAGGACTTTCTTGAGTACAATCGTTCCATTGAATGAGTTTCGATCATTATGTGCATTATGGTACCCCATTGTTTCGGTTGAATGAATCGACACAATATCTTACGAAATTTCCTAAAAATTGAATTAGGATGTAATTTCATTGAACACAGAAACAGACTTATTTAAAACAAACGACAATAATTCTTCGGCATATCTATACTACTACTATAAAGAGGAAAGATTTGATTGTTTGTTTGCTTTGAATAGGCTCCGAAACTACTGACCCGATTTAAAAAATTATTTCATTGTTGGGAAGCTACACTATCCCCGGGTGACATAGGCTATATTATATTTTCAAAAAAATTAGGGATCCTTACTAAAACTCCAATAATGTAACCCAAAGTGTAAAAAAATTACCTAAAATATTATTTAAATCGCGTGCGTTGCGAAAACTATTGATGATAGAATAAAATAATGTACTACAACTTTGCAGAACACATCATTATTTACAAAAAGTGTCGCGACAGCATATGTCTAACTATTTTAGTTATGCCACAATAAGTGTTATAAGAGGGAGAAGGCCGCGTGCTGTTCCACAGCCCCCCTCAATTCCTAGAGTTGTTACAAGAGAGCGCCGGGGGGACGAAACCCTGACCCCCTGGCGCCAGCACTTTAGAAGGGGCCCGCTTTAAGACAAAGCGTGGGCCGGCGCCGGCCCGGGCCACGAGATCGGCAGGCCATATATCCGTGGGCCCGGGCGTAGACGATAGGAGAACAGCGGGGTTTTTTAGTGGGTCGAACATCTTTTCCGGAGTCCCTTATATCCCTCGGTCCCCCCGGGCCGGGATAACCCGTCAAGAGAGGTTTTTCCCCGAGACCGAAAAAAAATAGAAGGGTTTAATTTTTAATTTTTTGTTAAATACCCGTGCGAAGCTGGGACGGGCTGCTAGTTAAATATATAAAAATATGTGTGTATGCAATTTACACACAGCAGAAGTGAATCTTCAGAAAAGTAGCATAAGAGACGAAGATTGTAGGATACACTGTATACTTGTATTCTGTCTTATTCTCTCGCAGGCTAAATCCTATTTCATGTTTGTCTCTTCTTGGTGTTTCTTTTTCGGTTCATCTAATTTGTAAATCACAACGGTGGTAAAGAAGTATCACTTCAAAAACAATGTGACAGACATAGTAAGCAAATATCTAACGATGGATTACAGATTTCTAGTGCAGTCTAATATTTTTACGTAATACGCTGAAAAACGTGCGTGTAATTCACCAATTAAACAAGAGTGACGGTTGTCCACTTCCACTAGAAGGAGGCTGACGCCAGCATTGGACCATTATGGGTCATCATTCCATAAAAGAATCGAAAATAAATTAATTAAGAGACTAAAATAAATTTATTCCATAAGCAAAGTAATTTTTGATTTATTAATAAAATGTTTACGGATGAGTGAAGTTATGTATAATATATTTGCATGAGAATTCCTTTTTTTTATTGCTGTAGGACAGCAGACAGCCTGACGGTCCGCTTAGAATTTAGCAGTTACCGTCGCCTATGGTTGTTTGCAATGCCAGTGGCATCGCGAACACGCTGCTGTCCCATAACAGGAACTTGGGTCACTAATGCCGGAACATAACACAAGATTATTATGGCGGTATACTTAAGACCAAAGGTGGTCGCCATCCAGACGGGCTTTGAGGCTCTACCACGTAGTTTTGTCGCCTTTTACGATAGGTCGACCCCGGCCGCAGAGGTTAGTATTCTTTCTCCGCCCCTGCACGGATAAAAATATTTTATTCGTATATTACAAACACAATCAGCATGGCCTACTTGATTGGACAATAATTGTAAAAATGAGAATTGAAACACGCGCGTCATACCTAGTCAGGTCATAAGTATTGTCACACAGTAAAAACTTTTCTTTTAGAATGCTGGCCACAAAAAAGTTTATTGAATTAGAATTTCGAATTGTTCATGAAAATAAAAATGTATAACTTTTAGAATTTTACTCATTTTTAAATATGGAGTGGACGCTTAAAGAAGACCGTGTTGCAGTTATTGCGTTGCATCGTTGCGGTTACGCGCCAATTCAAATTTTTAACATACTGAAAAATTTGAATATTACCAAAAGATTCGTTTTATCGTACCATCAAACGATACAATGAAGACTCTAGTGTAGATGACAGGTCAAGAAGTGGTCGCCCTCGGTCTTTTAGGACTCCAGCAGTGATAAAAGCTGTGAAGGCACGAATTCAAGAGAGAAATCCCAAACGTAAGCAGAAACTGTTGGCCCTTCAGATGGGGTTAAGCAGAACCACGGTGAAAAGGGTGTTAAATGAAGACTTAGGGCTTCGGGCATATCGAAGAAAAACAGGACATCGTTTGAATGCTTGTCTAATGGACCTGAGACTGAAGAGATGCCGCGCTTTGTTGAAGCGGTACGCGGGAAAAAAATATCGGGAAATTCTTTTTTCGGATGAAAAAATGTTTACCGTAGAAGAGAACTACAACAAACAAAATGATAAGGTGTACGCACACAGTAGTGAAGAAGCGAGCAACCGTATTCCGCGTGTCCAACGAGGTCATTTTCCATCCTCGCTCATGGTATGGTTGGGAGTTTCTTATTGGGGCTTAACAGAGGTACATTTTTGTGAGAAAGGTGTAAAAACGAATGCTGTTGTGTATCAAAATACAGTCCTGACGAACCTTGAGGAACCTGTTTCTCATACCATGTTCAATAACAGGCACTGGGTATTCCAACAAGATTCGGCGCCAGCTCATAGAGCGAAGAGCACACAAGACTGGCTGGCGGCGCGTGAAATCGACTTCATCCGGCACGAAGACTGGCCCTCCTCCAGTCCAGATTTGAATCCGTTAGATTACAAGATATGGCAACACTTGGAGGAAAAGGCGTGCTCAAAGCCTCGTCCCAATTTGGAGTCACTCAAGACATCCTTGATTAAGGCAGCCGCCGATATTGACATGGACCTCGTTCGTGCTGGCCGCGCAGATTGAAGGCTTGTATTCAAAATCACGGAGGTCATTTTGAATAAACTTTAATGTCATAAGAATCTAGGTTTTGTTAAGTTCATTTTGGTATATGAATGGTTACATAATTAATAAACTTGTTACAATTATTTTACATTAAACATGTGACAGAATTTATGACCTGACTAGGTATATGTCAGTTCGTTAATGTAAATGTGATTTAGTAGAATTATTTTTAACACGCTTTTATTAGTTTCAGCTGTATGTTTGTTTATTTGTAATCAATTCCTTTGAGCTCGATTTTGACCCACTTTAAACGGTCAGATTTCATTTAAACGTTGTAAGTTTATCAAGAACCGATGACAATACAATAATTCGTATAATATTATCTCATTATATAAGGATTGCCAGGATAAAAAAATGTGACGTATTATAAACGCCTGCTAAAATTATATTTATAATTTTATTAAAAGTTCAAAAATATCAGGCGCTATTAATTTTTAATAAACGTATTTAATTTTATTTTATAAACTAGCCATTTCGCCCGCTTCGCTGGTCGAATAACAGTAAAAAGTAAATTGAAAAATATGAGAAGTTTTCGTACGCATGCGCGCATCTCCACTTGCCCCACTTCTCCGCGGCAAGAAAACATGTTTCTTAGAACTTTAATAACTTTATAATAAATGAAGATATCGCAATATATTTTTTAATAAAACTATCCAATACGTTTGCCGTGATACACGTACAACTGCAGACTTCTGTCATTTTATTTATATAGAATAATAAAATATACCTTTTTTTACTGCATCGGCCTACACGCTCAATGTGCATTAGCCCTTAAATTAATATGTACTTCGTATTATCCGATGCGGTGAGACGTCCGATCATTGTTTTTGATTTCTTTGTGAAGTTTTATAAGACATATCATTACATCAGTAATTGAGACTATGGATCTCCTCACCTTTTGGGGATTTCCTGAACACATCCGAAGCATTTAATGGCTACGTGTATAGGATATAAATATAATAATAGTACCTACAATGTCCCACTGCTGGGCTTGCTTCCTATAGAGAACGAATAATATACCCACCACGCTTTTCAAAAGCAAACACATCAGTGATGTTGTTATCAAGTTACCTCATGATGTCCTTCGTCGGAACATGATAATTATTTAAGCGAAAAAAACTGCTTAAACTCTAGATGGTTACGGAGTGACTATTCATACAGCGCCATCTAGTCCCAAAATAAGTGGCAGTGCGATTATGTTATCAATACTAAACAACTGATGTAAAAATATTTTTTTCTTTTGTATAAAATAACATTATTATAATTAAACACCCAGCCACGGGATAGCAACCGAACTCGTGAAGCAAAATTATTGAATTAGGGATAGCAAAGTCTGCAGATTCTGTAATGAGGTAGATGAAACGCCACTACACCTGCTGTGCCTCATTCTAGGACAGCATATGCTTCACCCTGATGAGGCACGAGCATCGCCTGTGAAGTAACTACTTAGTTACATTAGCGAGGCAGGCTTTGCCAATGAGCTATAAATATGTGACGATCACAATAATTAATTAAAGTGGACGCAGTGATACTAGGTTGAATAGACTAACATAGCCACCTTTTGAAATAATAATAACTTATGGACATAGCAAATTATCCGTGCAGGGGCGGAGAAAGAATACTAACCTCTGTGGCCGGGGTCGGCCTGTCGTAAAAGGCGACAAAACAACCCACCCTAGCTACGTGGTAGGGCCTCAAGCCCGTCTGGATGGCGACCACTCTTGGTCTATAAGTATGTCACCATAATAACATTGTGTTGTGCCGGAGCATTAGTGACATAAGTTCCTGTACCCTTATGGGACAACAGCGTGTTCGCGATGCCACTGGCGTTGCATACACCTATAGACGACGGTAACTGCTAAATCCTAAGCGGGCCGTCAGCCTGTCTGCTGTTCTATAGCAATAAAAAAAAAAAAAAAAAAAAACTGAATCCTAAGAAGATAATCTTTGATTTTCGCGAACCATAAATATAACGTGACAATCCAACAGCTCCATCTTGTCCTAAAGTAACCAACAGAGCGCGTGTGTTATGGGTACTAGACCTTAGTTTTTCTAAGAGCTCTAGTTTTATTTCAGCTAAGTTTATTGCAATGTAACTTTTTATCTTTGAATTGAAACTTCGTTTTAAAACTTAGCAGTAAGAGACTGGTAAATACTTTAAGTAAATTTGAAGGCCAAAAAGGCGCGTTTTCAAAAAAGGTACTTAGTAGCTCAGTGGTATCACACTCAGAGACACTAATCTAATGGTCCTGGGTTCGAATCCCACCTATTTAAGGAAGAAAACTTCAACACCGAAACAACTTTTGCCTGTGATAACCACTCGTATTCCTCAGGCTGAAATCTGTGCAGATTGATTGCCATCGACCATGTTTCCGGCAAACAATATTTTGACATCTTCCGCAGCTGCCGCGTGTATTATTTTCTCGATTTTATCAAATATAGCCTGCCTCTGTTCGCCAATGGGTTTGTGAGTTGGTAAAACAATTGAACTTTGAATTAATCCTACCTTAACAATCTTAGGATTTCTTATTTCCTTTTTATCAGAAAATGAATATGCTGCCAATTCAAATAAATTCAAACTTGCTTTCAATGAAGATTCCTTCACTTTTATCTCACAATGGTCAGTTCTACCGTAATATATTCTGTTAAACTCTCTAAGTTGATCAGTATTTAACTTGTTTTAAATTATTTCTTCTAGATTTGTTTGAGAAACTTCCATGTTGATTGTAATTATTATTTTAATTTTAATTATTTTTATTAATTTTTAATTTTTAGCTGTACACTTATATTCTATTTTATTTTGTCGCTAAATCCTATTTATAAATGCTTGCCTTCTTTTGATGTTGGTATTTCGTTTCATGGAATTTTCGAGTCACAACGGTGTAAAAGAAGTTTCACTTCAAAATGACCAATAACAAGTTATATTTGATATCCCTGTCAAATGTGATTAGCCTACATTTCACGATGTATTGAATAATTACGTGTAATCAATATATATGTAAATTCACTTATCTTACACTTGATTGCATGGGAATAATTTTCTATGCAAATAGATCTTTCTTATCTGGAATGTAGTGTTTTGAAACTTGAATTATATTAAGAAACCGTTTGGTGTCGCTGCTTTGTAACATATAAGCAACAAAACAAAACACTTTTGTTACGTGTTTAAAACAGGTAATCCAATAAGTAATAAATATACATATAGTCGGAGAAAGAATACTAACCTCTGCGGCTGGGGTCGGTCTGTCTATGTGGTATCAAGCCCATCTGGATGGCGACCACCTTTGGTGTTAAGTATGCCGCCATAATAACCTTGTATTGTGTTCCGGCATTAGTGACCCAAGTTACTGTATCCTTATGCGACAGCAGCATGTTCGCGATGCCACTGGCGTTGCAAACACCCATAGGCGACGGTAACTGTTAAATACTAAGCGGGCCTGTCTGCTGTCCTATAGCAATATTTAAAAAAAATTCTGCCCTTTAACCACTTAGATGATATCTTAACAAGGCGTAATACTTTTAAACATGTCTACTTTATAGCAATTCTTGTGTCTAATTCAATCAAAATGTTAATGTACCAATCAAAGAGCAACATAACCTGGATTTGTGTATGTTATATTAGTATTTGTAGTATTTGTTATTTTTCTACTCATTTTTGGTCTTAATCCGTACTATCCATGCTAATATTATAAATTTGAAAGTAAATTTGCGTGTTACGCCTAAACTGCCTAACTGCCAATTTTGATGAGTTTCGGTAGAGAGGCCGATTGGACCTTGGAGAAGGGCATAGGCTCCTTTTTTAATTTATATGACAGAGCAGCGTTTGCTGGGCCTGCTAGTATACAACGTATA
This sequence comes from Malacosoma neustria, assembly GCA_963693495.1. Lineage (NCBI taxonomy): Eukaryota > Metazoa > Arthropoda > Insecta > Lepidoptera > Lasiocampidae > Malacosoma > Malacosoma neustria. Next base: position 8,434,719 of record OY856395.1, on the reverse strand, counting down.
CAACAGTAATTTTTATTTATTGCAGTTAAATGTAAGTTGTGAACTATCCTTAATAATTTCTTAGTAATTTTTATAACCTAAATTTCACAAAGTGATATATTTTAATTTAAAATCAAACAATAAGTTGACTTCAATTAATCTTTTAATTGTTAAAAATTAAATAAGTTTGCTTTTATATAATGGTAACATATATTTGCATGGGCTACGACTTTGACACACTTTTTTTACTGTTTTTCAGGGCGTGACTGTTTTAATGAGCAGGGCTTTGCGAGTCTCGAAATACTTACTGTCCTCAAAAGTTGCAAGGGATCCATACTAACTACTAATCAATATTATAAATGTGAAAATAACTCTGTTACGTTTTCACGCATAAACCGAAGAATCAATTTTCATTAATTGCAGTATAGAGATAGATTAGACCTTGGAGAAGGACATAAGCTACTTTTTGTCACAAAAATTTAAATTGAAGGGGGTAAAATAGGGGTCAATAAATTATAAATAAACAAAGCGCCTATTACAATATTAGAAGCAATGTGTTCAAACAGTGTCAATATTATTAACTCCAACAGCGGATAAGAATTCGGTCCTATATAATTTTTTTATATGTGCTAGAACCACTTTTACCAGGTCACCTAGTATAGAATAATTTGCACAAATAGGTGTACCAAATCTGATTATACACATAGTTCTGTGTTTATCATTGCTGTCCAATTTGAACCTGTATTTTGACAGGTGCATATCCTCTCCATATTAAATACTTAATGTATCCCAATTTGTAGGATCGGATGATTCATAACGTATCTTAAAGCATTACGTCAATGTATTACTACTTATTCGATAGATCATTGAATTCTTGCTTAATATATTTTACTGCTAAGGAAATACGGTTTATTTTCGTATAAAAACTCAGTTTATATATGTAAATGTAATTTTGATTGTTACAAAGGCTTTTTATTATAATATTTCAAAGATCTTCCAGATAAGGCATCTGTTTTTTCGATTCCATATCTTCACGCATCGGTTATTGGGTATAAACAGTGGTTTTGAAGTTATATCCCAGATGTTAGCTTGTTTTAAAAGTTCAAAGAGCAGTAAATATGAGGAGACGCAAATTGGACGTTTCCTTTACTTTTTTTTATTTTAAACAGTAATTTTGATCATATGGGATAAAATCCATATAATAAGAGTATGTACTTTTCTTGTATTGTATTGATGAAGTCTTATCTGCAAGAGGATACAAGATTTTGACGAACTCCCTGACGCAACGACATTCGCACGTCAGAATTTGTGCAACACGGGTTCGATTCCTATTCCGAGTCTGGGTGTTTACGTATTTTTATCAAAGAAAATATATCAGTAGTATGTGGATGCATAAAGCAAGTGCTTTTTTGATTACTTTGGGATCAGATGGCGCTGTATGTGTGCATTAAAACTTCAGGATTCAGGATCCCAATTTCATTTTGTATTTCCAATTCCGGGGTCAGCGTTCCTTGCTTTTCCACTACACTATGAGGATTTCGACGATCCCACTAATGAGTATTTTATACCTTATCGCATTAAATTTATTCCTAAGCTAAACTCTGAATTAATTTTATCAAATATTGTATTTCTATTACAGTAATATTCTCTTCGTTATATTTATTTTTATTGCTGACGAATCACTTAATAGTAAGCAGTTACCGTCGCCTAAAGATGTTTGCGACACAAGGTTTTGGCGGCATACTTATAGCCCAACGGTGGTTGCCATCCAGACGGACTTAGGGCCCACATAGCTAGGGTGGTTTTGTCGCCTTTTACGACAGACCGACCCCAACCGCAGACATTCTTACTCCACCTTGCACGGAGAAAAAGTTGGTTATTAAACCTATTAAGGTTCTACTGTGTTGACGAGTAACTTATTTAGGTGTAGATAACCTACGTCTTCACGGTTGCAATCCATACATTCGCCTCGGTGCCCGGGGTTCACTTTACAACTTTTTCTCCACTTCTCACGGTCTTCGGTATCTGAGTCCATTGGCACGCATGTCACCCCTTACGACATCAAGCCAGCACAATTTGGATCTACCCCTTCTGCTAAGTGTGCTTGGGTGTCGATAACCTATTAAGATGACTATTAAGTCATGGCACCATACATCCTTTGTAACATTCGTCACTTAAAAAAACCTTGTTCGATTTTTAAAAATCTTTTTTACATTGTCTATTGTTGATTTAGATCTTTTTTGTGAATGAAACTCATTTTAATTTTAATTGTTAAGTTTCGATACACAAGTTTTCCTTAAGATCGGTTTACAGATAAGCTAAATCGAATCACATGATTTATTGGCATATATTAGTTTCTTTGTATTTAAGAATAATGGAGTTCTTAGATTTATTTTATGTACAATGCTGTTGCTAGCCTATATAGTGACCAATTTAAATCTCATGATCGCGCGCAACGCTTAGGCAGTTTTCTCGAATGCACATATTACAACAGTTACCACGTACCAACGGTGAAGAAAACGTAAACAAACATGTTTTCCGATATTGGCGGAATGTGTAACCTGCCGATTAGCCTTGGTTAAGCGTGGCGCGTATACTATCTCTTCCTTTTAGGAGACCGAGCCCAGCTATGGGTATAGGAGGTATAGGCTATTATTTAGGTAGCAGGTACAAGTAGGACTGCCTGGAAATACACCGGGTAGTAGAGATACCGTGCAGGGGCGGAGAAGAATACTAACCTCTGCGGCCGGGGTCAGCCTATGCCATTCTGGATGGCGACCACCTTTGGTCTTAAGTATGCCGCCATAATAACCTTGTGTTGTGTTCCGGCATTAGTGAACCAAGTTCCTGTATCCTTATGGGACAGCAGCGTGTTCGCGATACCACTGGCGTTGCAAACACCAATATGCGACGGTAACTGCTAAATTCTAAACGGTAGATTAGGTTCTAGTAGATGTACACTAAGGTTTAGTGTGTATACCGATGACGTACGTCCCATTGTTAAAAGTTTCGCCACAAAAAAGTCACTATAAGGGTATATTTCCTTTTGGGGTTGGGGGATCAATGGCAGCTTATTATATTTTTATCTGAAGGCTTTTTTAAGATACAATTAATAGACACATATTCTTTTTATAAACTTGTTTAGCTTTCCTCTTTTTATAAACTTGTTTAGCTTTCCATGGGGATAAAACCCATCCTAAACCATTTACCTTAGCCAGTGTGCCATTTCGTAGTATTTTCTCATGCCTGTTTACCTAATATAAAAGGCAGTATCATGAAAGAGGTATCAATGCGAAATATTATATATGGAAAAGGAATTCCGTACCTACAGGTAAACAACGAATGTATCATTGTATTATTTAATCTCCACTCTATTACGTTTTTCTTTTAATATTCTCAAATTATACCAAACTTAACTAAAAAGGAGAATAGGCCTATCTTCAAATAAACTCTAAATGAATTAACATTTACAGCGCATGCGATTTGCTGAAAATGTTTCGAGATACAAAGCGTCAAATGTGTTGCCGTATGTTTCTAATAAATCATATATTATTTGGAAGCTTTTTCCGTACTGGGGTAGAGTAAGGCTCCTGCGGCCTACTCCAAGCCCGTTTAGATTACAACTATCCTTGTTTTCTTAATATTCCACCATTATAACCTTTTGTTGTTGCGACATAAGTAACCCACGCCCCCAGCTCGAACAACGACAACGTGTTAGCGGTGCCCCTGGCGTTGCAAATGTTCATAGATAACTGTAGCTGCTTTCTATTAAATGTTATGTTAATAACACAAACACTATCCAGTTGTCATAGATAAATAGATAGTCTGTAGAGTAGTAAAAAAGCTGTTAAACGGTAGCTCTATTCTTGGGAATTCTTCTCTATTCTTGCAGCTCTATTTCAAAACTATCATAGGGTGATACTACGGACAAGGTGGGCTTAGCAAACGTCTCGGTGGGATCCATCAGATCAAATTTTGTTTTCATTCCATCAGCTGTTAGTAATTACATCTCTTTGTAATGTTGTTAATTGTCCGCATTAAACTACGCTGAGACAGTCATTAATTACTTGGCTATACGGGGAGGGGGGACCGTGTACAAAAATGGGTGGCGTGGAACTGTGTAGGGTTGTCAAATGTTACGAATGAGTACCAAGTCTCGTGGTTTCACGTACAAGATATTATGCAGTTATTCTGTATTCATCATTATAGCCTTAAATCACAGTTGCAAGCTTCTGTGCCCGGGATTCGCTTTCTGTTTTTTCTTCTCCACTCCGTACGGTCTTTGACATCCCTAGCAACGAGTTCATTTACAATATTCCATCTTATACCCGTATTTAACATGGTATAGAAAAACAGGAGTGGGCTATGAGCGACCATGTATTTGTGCCATTTGCAATTATAACTTTTTTCTTAGGGATAAAGGCTGCGAAGCAAAAGTCAACCTGGCTTGCTAATTAATAATCATCATTGGTTCTGGTTGATGAGGTTTGTATGCAGACGGGATCTACTCGTTTAAGTGAAACTACCTGATAAACGTGTTAGATTAAAATTTAATGTAAACAGTATCATTTCTTAAATTTATAATGTCATTTTTAAAAAACCTAACATTTTTAATAAACCTAAATATAGGTTTCCTTACCATAAACTAACCGGAAGTTTGTAGATGTTTAAAAACGCACTAACCAAAATTAATACCTAGGTAATAGAAATAATATAATAATTAATGTCCAAATAATTTTATGTTTTAATTTTATATTTTTAATTTAATATCATATCATAATTTTGTTTTAGATATTAACCAGCGAAATTGTTTCTCTTTCTGTTATAAATATTTTGTTAGATAATAATTAATTTTGGTTACTGGCAAGTAATGGCTGAAGGGGAGACATCTGTCGACGAGATAGGAAAACTAGCAGCAGAATAATATAAAAGACAGTGGAATGTAAAAAAAGTAAAAAGTTAAATTTATTTGTGGTGGTTAACGTTCACGTTAGTTTTATTTTCTAACTTTTATACACGTCTTTAAAACTTCTAGTGTATACAGCAATGTGAAATATACGCATTAAAGGTACGGGTTTAAGAAAATTGCGTCTGGTAACCCTATAGCTAAGCGGATGTACGAAGTATGTAAGAGACCGAGGGGAAGGATAAATCCGAAAGCGGGAGGGAGGCAACAAGGCGCACACGCTCGTAAACTGTTGTCGGCAAATGAAAGAGTAAAGGTAATTATGAATGTACGCATGCATAGATCAAATCGGGATCCATCGATCGATAACCGATCTAAATATGTAGCGACGGCGATCGCTTTGTTATTACGTATGCGATTTCTATTGGATAGCGATTTTTAATGTTAAAATTTAAAAATTTACATACTATTTTAAAATACTGCTGTATATTTATTTGTTATCCATATTACTATTAATGCGAAAGTAACTTTGTATTTTCGTTTTTAAGCCTATACCGCTGAATCAATATTGATCAATTTGGGTATAGATATAGATTGGACCTGGAGAAGGACATAGACTATTTGTTACGAAAATGACATTTACAGGGGGTGAACATAAATAGGTTTGTTTTTGTTAAGTTTTAAATGGAGAAAAACATTTGTCGGGTCAGCTTGTAATTAAAATATTTATGTTTTAGAATTTTACAATATTTAATCAATATTTCATTAAAAGTAGTAAACAAGCTCAATTTACTAACTACCCTGACACAAAAATATTTCTTCGTCACATAAGGAAGGTACTCTCCTACGATACAGGGTCTTTTTTTTTTGAGAAACAACAGACAGTCTGACTGTCTACTTGATAGTAAGTAGTTACCGTCACTTGTACATGTTTGCGACGCCAGGGGCACTGCGAACATGCTCCTGTCCCATAGGTGTACAGGAAACTGGGTCACTAATTTCAGAAAAAAACAAGGTTATTAGGGCAGCATACTTATATACCAAGGGTGGATCCGGCAGGCTTGGGACCATACCACGTACCTAGAGTTATTTTGTCGATTTTTACGACAGGCCGACCCCAGCCGCAGGGGTTAGTATTTTTACTCCGATTATATAAATATATAAATAAATTAAAAATGTATACAAAGCAATAGCGGTTTCCCTCGATAGCTAACCGACATTTAAAGTATTATAAATCTAATATTTACGAGTAAAAGTAACACCGGTAGCCATGAATGAAAATATTTACATGCGCATAGATTCTGAGAAGCATTTTTTAGAATTACGTATTCAGTACGTGTTTTGGATGGCACGCGACTGACAGTGTATTCATTCATGTTTATACCAGTACTTTGGACAGACTTTGGTTACTAGGTCCCGTATTTTAAATAACTTTAAGTTTAGGTATCGTCGGCTTGATGTTGGCAACACTGAGAATTAAATTCAAAGAATTTATTAACATTTTCAGATTTGTTCAGCTGAAGTCCCAACACAGATTTGCAGTATAAAAAGCAAACAATTTAGGTAATTAAAATTAGTTAGATTAAATAATAATGTGTATATTCCAAAAAGACATAACAGATAGAAGTAACAAAAGTTACAATACAAAAGTCACTGGCATATTTTAAATTATGCTTCTTTAAAGCAGTGCTTTGATTAAATAAATAATAAAAACGCAGGTCTTAACAAGATTGAGTCAGCATATTTACGAAGATCAACAAATAGCTGGTTGGTTTTAAGCTGTCAAGTACATTTACCAAAATCTATTGTCACTTACTGATTAGAAAATAACTTTAATGTGTACTGAAGGTTCAAAAAACAACTCGGCTTGGACAGCCAGAGATAATGGGAGAGGATCGTGCCGTGAAGAGAGCGTACCTGGGACAAACAAATGGGAGACGCCCGGTTGAATGTCCTAGATACCGCTGGGAAGACGTTGTAGCTTAAGACCTGGTCAACGGCCATAGCTACTGGCGAGAGCTAGCGCAAGACCGAGAGGCATGGCGTCATCTGGTGTCGGAGGCCAAGACTCTTTTTTGGTCGTTGCGTCACCGTAGTCAGTTATATATCAGTATATATTTTTTGAAGATCAATCTTATTTATATGACCAATTGTAGCTACTAAAGCATCTGTACCATCAATGTAAATGTTTAATATATTCTTATGAAAACTCTTATAGTACTTTAAAATAATGTTGTTAAAAACACTAAATTTTCTTGTTGTTGGAAATTGGTTTAATTTATAATATGTTACTGTATTTCGTATATTATATTATTATCTTGAATTGTTACGTACTTTCTAATGTGATATTGGTTCTTACCACTAGGATTGTCCGAATGAGTTCAGTTTTTAGTTTAACCAATGATTGCTCCATTTTTGTGTATTTGCATCTAAACTTGTTTTAGTTTTGAAATGGATAGTAAAGTATTTTCAATGTATCTAAGTATATCTAAAAAGTTTACGCCGTAAATAATTTCGACTGCCATCCAATCGCTTTCTAACGTAACACGTAATAACGTCCCATCCATCTTTGACTTTCTTCGATTTAATTCGTTTACATTCGTACACTGCGCACAATGATTGGAGTAAATGATTCCGCATGATTTTGTTTTGTTCTGTTTACCTCGTTAGTGATATCATTCTCAATGAAAATGGTCAATTAGAGTAAATGTGAGTTTTGATTGATATAAACTTGTTTATAGTTTATAATTTATATACTGTTTATGTACTGATCTGATGATGATGCTGATGCTGATCTGGCAAACATTGCTTTGTCGTTGTCAAACCAATATTCGACGTGTGGACTTTTAAATTTCAACATTTTGACTATTATGACTTTGATATATAAACACCGCTATGTGTTTCTAATCAATATATTACTTTAATATAAATCACTTTAAAACAAATTGTTTCTTTATAAAATATTACATCAGAATGTTTTTACTCTATATCACAAAAATTGCACATAGCAGAAATTGGTTTCATAACGACGTCATCTACTTCCTTCTCCAAGGTCCAATCCATCTCTACAAGTATACCGAAATTCATCAAAATTAGCTCAGCGCTTTAGGCGTGAAAACGTAACAGTCTGACAGAGTTACTTTCACATTTATACTATTAGTATGGATTAGCGAAACGTAAATTTATATTTAGAATTGTAGAGTTTAATATTTTTTAGACTTTAGCTCTGACGCAGCCAGAATTAACGGCTTCTCAAACACTAGTTATAAAGGTTAATAAGCGACAAACTTGTATCTGGATATAAAAATAATTTAATATTAAAATCGATACTTTAATCGTAATTTATCGATTATCATTGAGTTATCGATTTTTAATCGTAACATAATTCCTTTTGTTTGTCAGCAGCTGATCTGCTATACGCTCATTCGATTTGTATTAATTGTGTATTTATGAATGTGATTGTATCGATTTGATATTTAATGTAAATTGATATTTTGCTTGGTGAATAAATATACTGTAACAATACACACAGCGCTATCTAACCCAAAGCAAGTAAGAGAGCGCTTGAGTTATCGGTACTAGACAAATTATATACTACATATATCTCTTTTTCTCCTTCTAGTCGCCTACTTCACTTACTGAAAGTTGTGTCTAGTCCGTAGGGACCGCCTTCACTCATCGTATTAGACTTTGCCAGGTACTCTTATTTTCTGCCGATCTCATGGCCCCAAGAATACATTATACCGATAAATCATGCAAATCACATCAATGTCAAAATATATAGAACAAAAATCGACTGTCATATATTTGACCTCAGATGTCGTTAAGATAAAACATTGTAAAAGTCACGACAAACACGCAAAAGTAGTGTTTATTTTACAATATGTTTGTCGGAGTCAATTTTTAAACTACATGATCGTATGTTAAGTAAAATTAGTATGTAAAACAATTATTTATTTATATCAATCTTTATTATGATTTCGTTAAGGTTTTTACTTCAATATAATATCAGCCCACAATATCCTGGGCTCCAGGCCTAGGAGGTCCCCTAGGAGAGAACGGGCAGTACACCCGCCAGGTTACCCCACGATGTTTTCCTTCACCCTTGGTACATGGTGAGGATAATACTTCAGTACGCTCGCGAAGGTCACGGGTTTGATTCCCGTCTCGCGTCTGGGTGTTTATAAATATGTATTTATTTACAAAATAAGTATATATCAGTTGTCTAGTATCCATAAAACAAGTGTTTATGCATTTAGGGACTAGAGGAGTGTGAATTGTGCCTGTGTATTTATTATATGACATTCTTTCCTTCGCGTTATATACCCATACAACGCTAGTTATAGTTTTTTATTTTTTAAATAAAAAACCAACTGTTAAATATATTATTATATTCTCCTCCGTGCAGGGGCGGAGTAAGAATGCTAACCCCCAAGCCCGTCTGGATGGCAACCACCCTTAATCTATGAGTATGCCGCCATAATAACCTTGCGTTGTGTTCCGGCATTAGTGACCCAGGTTCCTGTACCCATGTGGGACAGCAGCATGGTCGCGGTGCCCCAAGCGTCGTAAACATCCATAGGCGACAGTAACTGCTTGCTATTAAGAGGGCCGTCAGCCTGTCTGTTGTTCCACAGCAAAAAAAATCTTTGATTTCATTTCATTTTAACTGAAAATATAAATTACTATAGTTAAAACCGACCTCGCGGGGCATAATACGTAATTTTATAAGCACAAAGATGCAAAATGCATATTCCGATGAATATGCAAAATCGTTGCGTGTGCGCAATTGAGTTATTGTGGATGCGCGTGTGTGTATCTTTATGGGATCTGTGCTCTATCGGTCAGGGTTGTCAGTGAACTAACATGAAAATGTGTTGATTTTTTTATTGAACAATCTATGTGGCGCAATGGACTGCGTCAGACTTATGACGGGAAATCTGTAAACGTAATATTAAAAAAACGTAATAAATAAATAAACATGTAGATGTTTATGTATTTGTTACCAAAAATATATATAAATAACTAGTATATCAGTTGTCTACTAAGTATAACACAATCCCAATCTTGCTCATTTTGTGACTAGATGACTCTGTGTGAATACATTTTTTAATTTTATTTTGTCATTAATATAACACTCCAAAACTCGATCTAACGACCGCTTGGAAAGGAATTACATATCTAGCTTATAAAAATATTTACCGAGTACAAATAGTAGGTTTTTATTACTGATTGCAGATAGACTGATGGCACATTTATTAGAGTAAGCACCGTCTCCTATGAATGTTTGCGACGCCAGAGGCACAGCACATGTTACCGTCCGAATAGGCGTACAGGACCTTAGGCGGCACAGAGACCAGAGGTAGTTGCCCTTCAGACAGACTTGGCGCTCTACCACCTATTGAGGGTTGTTTGGTCGCCTTCTATGACAGGCCACCCCCGGCCGCAGGAGGCAGTATTCTTATTTTTACAGTCTTCACCCCTGCACGTAGAAAAATTGCACTAGTGCATTATCTCTTCACTTGCAATTTATATTGATTTTAGTATGAAAAAAAAACGAATTTCTGCTTCTATTAGCTCACAGACAACAGAGAAATAGATTTATCTTCCAGGATTGGAATAGACATTTGCTTCATATATTACATTAGTCGATCACACCCCACTCCGCTGGGCGTACAACAGACAAAAAAGTAAATCGAAAAATAAATTAGAAAGGATTGATGGAATCCAAAAAATACATATATACCACCTATAACCATCTACAAAAAATGGTAGTAGTCATATCCCGATATGTTCAGTAGTTTTATTATGATGGTGCGTCAAAGGAACCCCATTTTACTCATACATATATGTATAGATATCAAATTTAAGCACATTTAGTCTATTTTCTTTGTCTATGCACTCAACGTTAGCAGTTTTGTATGGATTCATCGATTGATAATTCTCAGTTTTTTTTTACTTTTATTATTTTCCCCTGGCAACATTAATATCATAAATTAAAAGTGTAAGTTCGATTGTGCGCACACGCACATGCGCGTAAAGAAATGCATATTTTATGACGTCTGCTTACATTCTGCGCGGTGCCACAAAGAAATTATACGGGCATTAAATACATGGAGGCGTTTTTTTTTTATTTATTTATGACTGATATTTAAAATTGTAATATGCGATAGTTGCTGGATTTTCATTCTATTGTTGTCTACATAAAATACATTAAGTTGTTTTTACATTTTTTATAATTTTTTTTTATTGCTGTATACTGGAACCTGGGTCACTAATGCCGGAACACAACGCAAGGTTATTATGGTAGCATACTCATAGATCAGGGGCGGTTACCATCTAAAGGGACTCAGAGCCTTTTACGATAGGCTGACCCCGACGTTAGGGGTCAGTATTCTTAGTCCGCCCTTGCACGGAGACAACGTTCCACATTCAGCTGTGTTGCTTTCCAAGTGTTCATTATAATCTTCTTAAGTCCTGATGTCAATTTAAACTTTAGCTTCAGTACTCTTCGCTCTTTACCTTCTCCGTTTGGCACGCTTCTCAGCAATCATGGTAGCAAACACATTAGCAAACAGATTACAGCCTTCCATTATTTTACCGAAAGTACTGATTCGGGTTAAAAAATAACAAAAAAAAAACTAAATCCGCCTCCACAGTGCCTTGTCCTACAGGATACACAAGTCAGGGACTTAGTTAATTAACAAAAGACTGACTTGATGCGAACACCACATGTTCACGACTGGGATGTATAACACACAATGTTCACATTCATGCGACGTACTTGTACAACTGGCTTTATTAGACATGTGTATGAATAAACACGAGAGTTAGTGATATTGAGGAAATAAATGCCTTAAAAGGTAAGAAAAAATATGCGAAATAATTAACTCCATTCAAAGTCAAAATTTTTTATTTTAAATAGGCCTGAGTAACAGGCACTTTTAAAATGTCAAAAGCTAGATGTCTGTTCCAAAAGTGAATCCTATGGAGAAGAACAGACAAGAAACTCCATGGATGTATTTTGTACAAACATATATTATTATAATATGAAGTATATATAAACATAATTATAGAACACGGAATTGATATATTATTTGTCAGTAGGCCGAGGAAATGCAAGCGTTTAAAAGGATACACCTGAGAATAACCTAAATGTACATTAAAAAATATATATATAAAAAAAAAATCATTGCAAGCAGGAGGGGACCGAAGACCAAGCATTTTTATCGTCCATATATTGTTTCGTGCTATAATATGCTTTGGAGAGTAGATGCGTTTCACTATCTCTTTAAACTTTTTGACGGGTAACTCACTAATTCTAGAACGTATGCTAAGTAACGTATATAAGCTATATTTGTAAACAGTAAGCAATTATCTTCGATAAATCTGGTGGTTGTGGGTGCAAATTCCACTATGGCATACATCGCAGGCAGTTTCCCTAATATTTATAATTTAACAAAATTGCATAGTAACGATGAAGACGGATATCATCAGCATAAGGGTCAGGGATATATATACCTAGTCAGGTCATAAATTCTGTCACATGTTTAATGTAAAATAATTGTAACAAGTTTATTCATTATGTAACCATTTATATACCAAAATGAACTTAACAAAACATAGATTCTTATGACATTAAAGTTTATTCAAAATTACCTCCGTGATTTTGAATACAAGCCTTCAATCTGCGCGGCCAGTCCTCTATCGCAGCACGAACGAGGTCCATGTCAATATCGGCGGCTACCTTAATCAAGGATGTCTTGAGTGACTCCAAATTGGGATGAGGCTTTGAACACGCCTTTTCCTCCAAGTGTTGCCATATCTTGTAATCTAACGGATTCAAATCTGGACTGGAGGAGGGCCAGTCTTCGTGCCGGATGAAGTCGATTTCACGCGCCGCCAGCCAGTCTTGTGTGCTCTTCGCTCTATGATCTGGCGCCGAATCTTGTTGGAATACCCAGTGCCTGTTATTGAACATGGTATGAGAAACAGGTTCCACAAGGTTCGTCAGGACTGTATTTTGATACACAACAGCATTCGTTTTTACACCTTTCTCACAAAAATGTACCTCTGTTAAGCCCCAATAAGAAACTCCCAACCATACCATGAGCGAGGATGGAAAATGACCTCTTTGGACACGCGGAATACGGTTGCTCGCTTCTTCACTACTGTGTGCGTACACCTTATCATTTTGTTTGTTGTAGCTCTCTTCTACGGTAAACATTTTTTCATCCGAAAAAAGAATTTCCCGATATTTTTTTCCCGCGTACCGCTTCAACAAAGCGCGGCATCTCTTCAGTCTCAGGTCCATTAGACGAGCATTCAAACGAAGCCCTAAGTCTTCATTTAACACCCTTTTCACCGTGGTTCTGCTTAACCCCATCTGAAGGGCCAACAGTTTCTGCTTACGTTTGGGATTTCTTTGAATTCGTGCCTTCACAGCTTTTATCACTGCTGGAGTCCTAACAGACCGAGGGCGACCACTTCTTGACCTGTCATCTACACTAGAGTCTTCATTGTATCGTTTGATGGTACGATAAATGAATCTTTTGGTTATATTCAAATTTTTCAGTATGTTAAAAATTTGAATTGGCACGTAACTGCAACGATGCAACGCAATAACTGCAACACGGTCTTCTTTAAGCGTCCACTCCATATTTAAAAAATGAGTAAAATTCTAAAAGTATACATTTTTATTTTCATGAACAATTCGAGATTCGAATTCAATAAACTTTTTTGTGGCCAGCATTCTAAAAGAAAAGTTTTTACTGTGTGACAATACTTATGACCTGACTAGGTATAATATCTAGTCCCTGACGGCTTTCTCAAGTTGCATGCTCAGCAGTGGGACGGGTTATTATTATAATTATTTTTGGACTATTTGTATGACTTTTTGTTTGGCAAAAATTCTTGTCTATTTATTTCCTTAACCTATTTCCCATCTGAATAATCTATCAACCCGTCCTCTTGGAACGAAGTTCTTTTATGCGGCTTACAGTAGAGCGAACTGGAAGAAATCGTCACGTAACGTAAAAAACGTTTAACCACCTCCAAGCTACCAATGCAAATAAGCGAAGTTTATGTGTATGTGAGAGTGTGTGAGGCATTTGATAAGCATTGTGTATGGTGAAAAATATAACCTCAAATCTATAACATGTAAATAACATTTAATATATTTTTTTGTTATCATTTAAATTTACATGGGACTTATTTTAACTTATAAGTCGCTATTTTATATTTAATTTCGAATAAATTAATATTTTTCCCAAATATTCAATGAAATTAATTTAAATCCTTATTTTTTTGTATTATACTTTTCTACTATGCTAATCGTATTTCAACATTATTAATCATTCTTTCTGTGACTTTTTTTCCTTTCTATTTCCTCTGCCTATTTATTTTATATTAGTTTATCTGTTTTTATTTCTACGTAGTGTTTCTTTTTAAAATATGTTATTATTTTATAGGAATATCTATACGAAATGACAATAGGAAAATACTAGCCCATTCATAGTACACAGACAGACTAGCTCATTTCCTTCGTGAGTTCACTCATTGAACATCGCGTAAAACGGTTCACCGCATCAACAATGCATTTGAACTTTTTGACTCATAATAAAATATTCACGCCATTTTATTTAAAGTGATCAAAAATATCATTAACAAATGCTCAAGTAGAGCAGGCTTATCTTGAATAGAAGGTAATAATATTTTGAACTTTGTATTTGAGTGATTAAGATGCATAATTCTTTCGGTTTCTTTTGATCTTCCCAAGTGTACTCCAGGCCAAACGTATCAGGATCTTCTATGGGTATTTTCTCAATTTACATTCAACTTAAGGCAGATTGTTTCGCTTAAATTGTATATTAGATAGTGAAGGAAAGAAAACGTAAAAAAACCAGCATCCGCCTTAGACGAGTGTTGCAAGTATACTGTCTATTACATCTAAGGATGTATTGAGTAGATGTTATACAATCAACTACCTTAATTTTTTTATATAAATATAAATTTAAATACAACGGAAGCCAAGACACGAAGATTTATTAAAAATGAATCGAATACAAAAATATATCAACATTAATAGAGCGATCATTTGAATACGTGTAAAAAGTAATTAAAAGTACAACAACCTAATCTAATAATCGAATAAATAATTAATCGATTATATCGATAAAATCGGTATGATCTCGTATTTCTTACAAATTGGTTCACATAACTGGATATAATCACATACGTTATTGTAATATATTTCGAGGTATAGAATTTATCGATTTTATATGAGGGTTCTGCATATAAATTTTCAATTTGTTTTAAGGAAAAATAAGAGAATTACTTAAGAAATTTGGCCAAAAAGTACTTGTAAATATAGCAGACTATTAATGAGAAATCAATGAAAGCTTCTAGTTTGAAAGAGATAAAAAATTTATCTTCGTTTGTTGACAGTGCAACGGAATGACAAATTTAGAATATTTAAATCATATCAATTATGGACGCCATTTTAACTATTTATTTATAGAGTTTATTACTATATGCTGACATTAATTAATCAGAATTTATGACGTCACGTTTGTTTTATGCTTTAAACATTAAATTAAAAATTATAGAACAGTAAACATAAATATGAAATATAATTATGAAAGTGTACATAGCCTTGTCCCTGAAACCGAAAATCTTCAAGCAATGTGTACTACCAGTATTGACTTACGGGATGTAGATACTAATGGCTGAACTAGTTCACAAATTTCAAGTCACACATCAGAAGAAATCCATAGGAGAACCAAAGTAAACGATATAGCTCGCAAAATATGACAGCTGACACCAATAGGCCGGTCACGCAGGACCGATGGGCATTGAAGCAAACGAGGCCTGGAGCGGAGATCACGCCTCGGCCAACGTAGTTCTCCAGCCCGTTGGAGCGATGACATGCGCAAGTTTGCCGGTAGGAGCAGTATGAAAAAAGCAAGGAGTCAGGATTTGCGGCGCAGACTTGAGGAGGCCTACGTGCAGTAGTTGACGATCGCTGAGGGCGATGACAACCTTATTTTTTATTACAATTTTTACCAATCCGTGAGTGTCCCAGCAGATCCCTAAAACTAGCACGAACAAAGCAATCCGTAATCCTCTCCATATTGATAAATATTCCCAAATATATTGTAATAAACATTGGAAACACCGAGGGAGCCCGATTTAATTACTATAATTAAGAGATTTTTACATGAAATATATTTTTATCGCCTCCGGAGCGCACGGAATTATCAAATCATAGAAAGAGACTGTCATATATGATAATATTAAGTTAGAAAGAAATAGATGTAGAGAAGCATAATCAATCGATTTTATCGAACAATCGTGTGTGTCAATGCTAAATAATTTATAACTAAATTGTGTTTAGTATTATCAGGGTTTAAGAAATTAATCCCAGTTGCATCAAAACCTTTGGAGTATGGGGTTCATTGTCGAGTAATTTCGCAGGGTAAAATTTATGCGCCGTGACAATAATAAGGAAATAAAAATAGAAAAATCGCGTTCCAGTAACCAAATCTAGTGCTAGCATTTCTAGTTTAAGTTGAGACCCTCTAGCGTCGCAAATATAAGAACATTGAAAACTATTTTTGCGAACGTTGAGGGCGATCGGTAAAGTGCCTCTTTTTAAGAGGTGCGATAAACTTTTGAGTTTGTTACTTCGCGAAGCCTTCTCAGTAAACTCCCTACTTACCCACACGTCAGTGATTTTATAAAGATTCATTACCTAAAAGACAATTCCTTAGTTCTATTTTTCCTTTCAGAATAATTACATATTTTTTAGATCATCATCATCAATCATGGTTGCAACCTAAACATTCGCTTCGGTACCCGGTGTCCATTATCCGATATTTCCTTCTCCACTTCGCACGGTTTTCAGCATCCCTATCTATCTATATACCTATATATTATCCCTCGGATAATAAATCCGTTGGCACACATATCGCCCTTTACTACGTCAAGGTAGCACTTTTTAGGCTTACACCCTTCCTGCCGGAACCCGACAGAGGCGGCATGGCTGAACATTTGTTTTCCAATTATATATAATAGTAGTTGACCTGGCAAACGTTATTCTGGCAAAAATAAAACATTTTTACGACTAAAAGCGTATGTCCTTTTCCAAGGACATGGTTGAGCGGTTTAGGCGTGAAAACCTAACAGACAAAGATACAGACAGACAGAGTTACTTTTACATTTATAATTAAGAAAAACTTAGTTTCCATCATATATTAAATTTCCCTATGACATTTATATTCCTAACCTTACACCCACACCGGATTAATCAAATCAACACCTAAAACCGAAACGTATTGAACTAACAATGTCCTGAACATGGCAACATTATTTATAGTACGTTCCCAGAGTGGACAATTGAGTGAATTTGCCTCTATTGAGCCAGATTAGAGCGAGGTTTTTACAATTAAGGAGGGGACAGAAAATGGGAGTTGACTGGCATAACTACTAAATTTTTTTAAAGACAATTCTCGCCACTGGATAAAAAACTGTATCCCAAGATTTATAATAAAATATACAAATCAAATCATTTATTTCAATATAAGATCTTAAAGGTCACTTATTGAATGTCAAGAATCTACTACCGTTTCCAATACAAAACGCTAGAAAAGAAACAACCTCCCCAGCGAATGTTTTTCATTCTTATTATGCGGACAAACAGACCTGAAAAAAACCATTTGCCTCGTGGTGATTGAAGGTACACGCCACTGCAAAAAGAATATGACATCGAATTCTTGGAGAGAAAATGGAAACTGGATTACTCCATTTGTTAGTCCCAGCAGATTTAAGCAACGGGTCGGCCCCAAGACTATGGCGACCATCTCTGGTCTTAAGTATGCCGCCATAATAACTTTGTGTAGTGTTCCGTCATTAGTGCAGCGTAGACAGCAGCGTGTTAGCGATGACACTGGCATTGCAAACATCTATAGGCAACGGTAACTGCTAAATTCTAAGTGGGCTGTCAGCTTGTCTGCTGTCATACAGCAATAAAAATTAAAATATATAATTGCACTAATCAAATTTAGGTTCTTCTCTTCTTCTTGGTTTTCAAGGTAATTAAAATGAAGAGTCGCCAACAGGCATCATTAAATCGCATTTAGCATATGGACTCAGGCTTCTGAGCTGTGGATGGAGTCGGGACGAAACTATAAAAGTAGTTAATTTCAATTGAATTTGATTTTCAAAAAGTTCAAGGTTTATTGTGCATGCGCATATGACATATCACAGAAAGAAACTGGCGCACGTCTTCTTTCTTCTACTTTTTCAGGCCTCGTTTTCTATTGTTGAGGAACAGCAGATAGGCTGACGATCGACTTAATAGCAAGCAATCACCTGTGGATGTTTGCGATGCCAGAGACACCGCCTACACGTTGCCTTGTCCGGAGAACTGAAACCTGGGTCACTTTTTTATAGCTGAAGTTCAGCAAACGACCCAGCAGGTGGCGCCCACCGTCTATGGACGTTTACAATACCAGAGGTATTACCAACGCGCTGCCAGCCTCGAAGAACTTTATAAACTTATGTCGGAGAACAACACAAGGTTATTATGGCGGCATATTTAGGTACCAGAGCTGGTTGCCCTCTTACCTGACAAATAGAATAAAACAAGGAGTAGTTTAGTTCTACTAGTAGAATAAGCCAAGGAGGGGTTTAGTTGACTCGGAACCAGAAAAACTCAGTCCAGTCACACATTTTTTCTTCTTTTTTATTTTATGACACACTAGCCGATCACGCCCGCTCCGCTGAATGACATGCAAAAGTAAATCGAAAAAAAAAAGAAAAAGAGTCAATGGAATCCAAAAAATAAATAACGTATATAACTATCTACGAAAAATTCCACGTCGAATGGTAGTAGTCACATCCCGATATGTTCAGAAGTTTTGTTGTGATGGTGCATCAAAAAAACCCCATTTTCACGCCCATATATATATATATATATATATATATATATATATATATATATATATATATATATATATATATATATATATATATATATATATATATATATATATATAGATTACTATTATAGAACGTGTAATCAAATATTTTTATGGTAGTAAACAATCAGCAAAAATCCCAGTCATAACTACATAAGGCGTAAATTGGATCAAACAACGCATCAAATTACCGAAATCACGGACTTTGTTCCTTGTATCATCTCCACTAGTTTACTGATTAGAGGTGTATACACATTTGTCGATAGAATTATTATCGATCTTTAAGAAGTTATGAATAATGAAAGGAAAAAGCAAAGTCTTCTGAAAACGATCTTAGCGTTAAGATTGTCAATAATTAACCTGTTAATATCTGAAATACTTCGTCATACATAATGTATTACTGCAATAAGCATGACACAATTTTTCGTCATGGAAATATTTTAAACGCGTGAAATTTTTCCATTTCGTCGTGGAAAATTTTTATATTTAAATTTTTATGTAGTTGTTCAAATTGTGTCATTCAAAATGCTTTACGAAATAATGCGTCCTATCTCTCTCGTAGGTTCTTGTATCCCGATTATGAGGTTACTTTGTACGCATTGCTTTAAAGAATATCATACTAAGAAATAATTATTTAAATTCGTTCAATTATTTTTTCTGCATTGAAGTTATATGTTGTAAAATATTTAGTCAAATTAAATAAATTTAATATATTAAAGATAATTTCCTTTTGTTACTTAAGGTGTGATGATATTACTTATGAAGAAAAAATCCCCATTATGAAACGAGTTGAACAAAAGTTTATTCCCCGGTTAAAGGGTTAAATATTCGACAGTTATTAGTCTTACTTAAAATTTGTTATATTATTAACTTCGTTTGTGATATATTAACTTCATTTAGGAACATAATTTTGAGGATAGACCAGTTACTAAAAGTGAAGCTTACTATTATGCAATTTTTTATTTCAGATTATTTCAAGTCTGAGCTAAACAACAGTCACATTGTTAACAATCAAAATTAGCCACACTTTGTAACGCCTTCTTTGCTCATGATACGGTAGTATCCCAAAGTGCCATAAGAAACTAAGCTAGCTAAGAGAAGCTTTGCGAAATTATTGAACTATGTAACTCAAGCTCCGAAGTATTTGACGTGCAACCGGAATTAAACGCTTTTTTATATCAACTATGGAAGCCTACATAAAGAATCTTCTTCCTGCCCTTATACCACATTATACATATAAGGTATATCTCACTTTCCAATATCTGTTTTCTGTTCTTTCCGCCATTTATTTCAATATACTATCATTTATATCATTTTTTCAAGAATAATATTAGTATTTTTATCGATAACTGTAAAGAGATTATCCTATCCCTCGCCACTAGCTGTGGAGGGGCACGCATCGTATTCAAATGGCCAAATAGCGTTTCCCATTTACTGTGTAATGGTCTATTCCCACTTCGTCCGGTGCTCAGCCGATTTGCGTTTTATTAGCGTGCGACAAAAGTTACGCCACTACAGATTCGACGAACGGGAACACCGGGGTCTATTATATACTTGACATTGCTACTATGTATAGGCAGGATTGAAATAGTTCTATTATGTATGATTGACAATTTTTATCATTAATCATTTAAATAATAAGATCGTTTCACTGATGGGCTCTGGCCTCTCCCAACAGGGAACGTACCCCAAGCCTTGTCAGTACAGCCTTGTTCAAGGGGGTTACCGGGTAACACATAACGGTGAACTCGGTATGCATGTTTCGGTCCATTTAGGCGAGAAAAACAGCCTAAACGCTGCATGCTACAGCGGGATTCGAACCTGGGACCTCTAGATTGCTCTCCGAGTTAACCGGTACCGTGATTACCAGGTACCTTATTTATCTTTTGGCGTAGGATAATGAGATTAGACTATTTAAGATATTTAGAGGCTTTCAAGTCTTGTAAACATTTACGTACACTGTTAAGGTAGGATTCCACCAGTGTGCTGAACTGTGCGGCACTGTTATGCACAGTGTACGACACAAATGTTCGCTCTGGTCGACTCACTCAAGCAAACAATAACAAATTGTGTGCGAACATTTCTTGAATGTT
This sequence comes from Malacosoma neustria, assembly GCA_963693495.1. Lineage (NCBI taxonomy): Eukaryota > Metazoa > Arthropoda > Insecta > Lepidoptera > Lasiocampidae > Malacosoma > Malacosoma neustria. The sequence goes on along the minus strand of OY856395.1, from coordinate 8,413,762 downwards.
CGCGCACATCTGTGTACTTTTGTGCGCGCACACATACAAGCAGTGGACTCGCGTCGACGCGTACACACTCGTTGTTCGCGAACTCAATCTTGCTTCCGCTATCAGAGCGAAAACATTTATTTGTACGCGCACACCGTTTCACAAAGTTAAATATGGATTGGACGAATGACAAAATTATAAAATTTATTCAAGCTATTGAAAATTATCCTCTACTATGGGATTCCAGTCACAATGATTATAAAAATAGAAATAAAAAACACGTTTTTTATTTATTTATTTATTATTATTATTTATTGTTTCATTCTTCGATAATAAAACACAGGCTGCAGCACAAAGCATTACGTTTTCCTGCCCGTCCATATTAATAACTGAAGACAGAAATGTCTGCTCAGTGAACATGTTTGCGCACAAGTGTGCTAAACTGTGCGCTTACAAAAGTTACACACAGCCTTGCCGGTGGAAACAGGTTAAACGCGATACCAGCTCAGTACGTACTAAGCTGGAGTTTTGCACAAAATGTTTGTGAACAAATGTGCTGCACACTATTTTGGTGGAATCCTACCTTTACAACACTGTTTTAATTAATAGTACAGCAATAAAAAAAGAAAATGATTTTGTATGTTATTATGTACTTTTATCTCCGTAGGTTTTTTTCTGTAGGACAGCAGACAGGCTGACGGCCCACTTAGAATTTAGCAGTTACCGTCGCCTATGGGTGTTGCAACGCTAGGGGCATCGCGAACACGCTGATATCCGCGTAGTGGTACTGGAACCTGGTCACTTATGCCGGACAAGGTTATTATGGCGGCATATTAAAAAACCAAGGGTGGTAGCTTGTGTTGTTTAGTCGCCTTTTACGACACGCCAACCCCGGCCGCAGAGGTTAGTATTCTTTCACCGCTCCTGTACGGATAGAAAGCTTAACCACTAACGGCCAACAAGTCGTGGGTCGGATATAGTAGACAAAAGAAAAATAGGTAGTAGATCAGTTGTCTAGTACCCATAATATAGTCTACTGCTTACTCTGGGTCTAGATAGCGTTGTGTGAATTATCACAGTATATTTTTATTATTTTAATAATTATCAATTAGGTAGAGCCCCAAGCCCGTCTCGATGGAAACCGCCCTTGGCTTATAAGTATGCCGCCATAATAACCTTGTGCTGTGTGCCGGCATTAGTGATCCAGGTTCCTGTACCTCTATGGGACAGCAGTATGTTCGCGATACCCCTAGTGTCCGTAATCCTGTCTGCTCTTCCTCAAAAATAAAAAAAAATTAACAAAACGTTGTTGTTTGTATCCCCTCCACATTGTACTGCAAAATATGTATGAAATAAATGAATGGGGTAAACTCAAGTGACAAATTAAAGTGAGGATGAGTGAAACGTGTGTGCTGAGTGTAATGAGATGCGATTCAACCTCAAACATCATTTAAATAAGTCGTATAATGACCTAACTGACTAATCACTGCATACTTTAAACGACTAGCATTTTCTTAAGTTAAAAAAATGTTCAAAAATCTCTTGGAAAATATCCCCCAGTCTTAACTCTAATTCAATTATGACCTCCGTAGCATAACGGCTAATGCACGTCGTCCTGTATAAATCGTCTAGGTGTTTATATATAATATGTATTTTATGCAAAAAAAATTTATAAGTAGTATTATATACCATATAGTATAAATATAAATATTTATCTAGTACCCATAACATAAGTGCTATGATATTAACTTTATATCTTTTTATAAATATAACAAGAGCCATCTGCTCTTGTTATATTTATAAAAAATTGTGAAAAGTTCATGCATTTACTATAAATAATAAAAAAAGATACCCAATGCAGTTTGAGCCTTCTATTATATGAACTGACAGCATACCATGCTTGTCTAAGATGCATCGGCAACTCGTACAAATATTTTCATTACGTATTTATTTACTGCACTAAAATAATCACATATTTTTATAATATGAGAAAAACTCTGTGTATAATTTTATACAGATTGCATTTTAGAATCTAATTAACGTACGAGTCTCTGTCATAAACAAAAAAGACTCTAATACATAGGTAGATGAATCTGTGAGGTAGATGTCACAGTTACCCCTACTCTTATGGAACAGCAGCGTGTTCATGATGCCACTGGCATTGCAAACACCCATAGGCGACGGTAACTGCTAAATTCTAAGCGGGCCGTCAGCCTGTCTGCTGTCCTACAGCAATTAAAAAAAAAACAGAAAGGAAAATTAATTCAATCTATCCCTTTTCTTAAAATATAACTCGATATAAGAAAATAATGTAATAAATGACCGCCGAAACAAATACACCATAGGAGTTTTGCGTTGTCATAATTATTCTGTCGAACAAAAAGTGTTTCCGAGCTCATAAGTACGTCGAATGGAAGCGGAATTACTTGATAGTGATTAATTCAAATATAATAACTTTGAATCTATTCGTTAATAAAAATACCTTTATTAACACACCAAAGTAAAGATGGATGGATTGTTTAAAAAAAGATATGGCAAATATTGATGTGGTGAATATTAAAATGATGACTAATAAAAGAGAATGGAAGGAGAAAATATGTTGTATATATGTCATTATATGTATATATGTTGTTGTATTTGACATATAAGATATTTTTGATGAGAGACACCTGACTGAAGGTCCAATTAATAGTAAACAGATACCGTCGCCTATGGATATTTGGGACGCTAGAGACACCGCGAACACGCTGCTGTTCCATAGGGGTAAGGAGGTACAGGTCGTCTGTAGTATTATGCCAACTCAACCAAAACGGTGTTTCGGCTTGTCTCCAGAAAACAGTGCATTCTTTACACGTGCCCGTGAAAATTGACACATACCTAATTTATTCTATGATCGGCTATTTGGTATCTTAATTATTGATTCTAAGACAAATGTTTAGTTTTGGTTACGAAGAATTTTGACATGGAAAAGTGGACTACATTTATTGAACAAACTAAAAAGAACTGCTGAATTAATTATGATGGTAATGAAAGTTTTAATTTGTATTCACAAAGTCAGTAAACTTTTAAACATAGTTAATTTGAGTTTTTAAAATGATCAATAAAAATCATTTAACACATTAATTAAACACCATAGAGGTCACCGGTGACCTCATCTGGTTTGCTTGATTCGGCTTTGAAGCGGTTTTTTTCATTATTTAAGAATCCCCACGATAGATCCTCATACCTCACGATAAACATTTTGAGTACAATATCATAAAATAAGAAAATTTCAACAGTAAAGGTTTTTTTTAAATTTTCTATGGTGGCGTTTAAGGTAATAGTTTAAGTTCTTAGAATTAATGTTGTAATTTGGGTAAAAGATGATATCGCGGAAAGGTTAGTTAATATGACAAGTAATCATCGTAGTATAAAACAAAGTCGCTTCCCGCTGTCTGTCTGCTCCTATGTATACTTAGATCTTTAAAACTACGCAACAGATTTTGATGCGGTTTTTTAATAGATAGAGTTATTCAAGAGAAAGGTTTATATGTATAATGTATACATATTATAGCACAGAAAAGCCGAAAAATTCAAAGATTTGTAATGTGATGTCGTAACAAACATATTTTTGTGCACTTAAATCGCAAATGCTGACTAAACCTTACGCGATAGATCAAATTAATGTACTAGGAATTGTATATCTTAAAAAGGTCGATAATAAAGTCCGCGATGGCTGAACCAATTTTGATGAATTTAGGTATAGAGATAGAGTGAACCTTGAAGAAGGACATAAGCAATTTTTATTATTTTTTTAAATTTTATATGACAGAATAACGTTTGCCGGGCCAGCTAGAAGAGTACAATATAAAGTGGGATAAGAGCAGGATGAAGTTGTAATTTAATAAATTTTCATGTGACTCTTTTGTGACACTTCCTGATCTTTTCCTCAAGGAAACCTACGTATAGATATGCGAAGTTTATCCTTGTGAGAATATTAAGCCAGCGTTCTTATTTTGTAAATAATTGTGAGATATACAAAGTCAGAAAAGTTTTTTTTTCTTGCTGAGGAATAGCATACAGGCTGACGGTCCACTTAACAATAAGCAGTTGCCGTCGCCTATAGATGTTTGTGACGCTAAGGAGGCCGCGAGCACGCTGCTGGCCCATAGGGGTACAGAAATCTAATGCCGGAACACAACACAAGGTTATTATGGCGGAATATTTAAGTTATCCGTGCAGGGGCGGAGAAAGAATACTAACCTCTGCGGCCGGGGTCGGCCTGTCGTAAAAGGTAACAAAACAACCCACGCTAGCTACGTGGTAGGGCCCCAAGCCCGTCTGGACGGCGACAATCTGTGGTCTTAAGTATACCGCCATAATAACCTTGCGTTGTGTTCCGGCATTAGTGACCAAAGTTCCTGTACTCTCATGGGACAGATGCGTGTTTGCGATGCCACTGGTGTTGCAAACATCTATAGGCGTAACTGCTAAATTTTAAGCAGGCCGTCAGTCTGTCTGCTGTTCTACAGCCATAAAAAAAGACCAAAGGTTGTTGCCATCCAGACGGCCTAGAGACTACCACGCAGAAGAGTATATACATGTGTTTTAACTGTCAACATGGAAAATGTGGTAATAAATGAAAACAAAACCAATTAGTGTTGTGTTCAGAAATAGTATCGTTTAGCGAAGATATGACATATTCACGTCCTCGTTATAGAAAATTACGTAAACTGTTTAACTTAATTATAATGTTCTTTTTCTATGAAAATATAACTCATTCATATATATTTTAATACAAATCTCTGCGGCCGGGGTCGGCCTGTCGTAAAAAGTGACAAAACAACCCACCCTAGCTTCGTGGTAGGGCCTCAAGCCCGTCTGGATAGCGACCACCTTTGCTCTTAAGTATGCCGCCATAATAATCTTGTGTTGTGTTCCGGCATTACTGACCCAAATTCCTGTACACTTTTGGGACAGCAGCGTATTCGCGATACCACTGGCGTTGGAAACAACCATAGACGACGGTAACTGCTAAATTCTAACCGTCAGCCTGTCTACTGTTCTACAGCAATAAAACAAAAATTAATAGTTAACTGTAAAATAATTTAAACTAATCTTATGTCCCACCACTATTTCTTGTAGAATATATCCTACTAATATTATAAACGCAAAAGTTTGTAAGAATGTATGTTTCTTAATCTTTCACGCAAAAACTACGGAATGGATTTTGATGAAACTTTACAATAATATAGCTTACACATCAGAATAACACATAGGCTATAATTTATAAAGGTATTGTGTGGATTATCCAAAATATAACGATAAGTGTTAACCGCTATATGTAAGTAGGAAAAAATTCTGCCATCTGCGAGCTTTTCTGGCGTACACTTCAAAAACAGTTAGAGTTACACGTATATTATATATAATATACATTATAATGTATGATGGAAATGTTTATCTTAAATAGTCCTACAAACAAAGCCTTTTTTTTTTGTCTCGGGCAAAAACCACTCTTGACGGGTTCCCCCGGCCTGAGGGGACCGAGGGATATGTGGGACTCCGGGATTTTTCCGACTACCCACTAAAAAACCCCGCTGTTCTCCTATCGCCTACGCCCGGGCCTACGGATATATGGCCTGCCGATCTCGTGGTCCGGGCCGGCGTCTGCCCGCCCTTTGTCGTAAGGCGAGCCCCTCCTAAGGTGTTGGCGCCAGGGGGTCAGGCTTTCATCCCCCCGGCGCTCTCCTGTAATAACTCTAGGAGTTGAGGGGGGCCGCGGAACAGCACGCAGCCCTCACCCTCGCGGCAATGGTGCGGGCGGCGGGTCCTCCCCCGAGGGGCCGCCCGCGGCCGCATTCCTACAAAAAAGCCTGCGACAGCATATACCTATCTTTTAAGTATGAGCCATTATCGCCAATACAGTGAACCATAAATACAATAAAAATTTATAATTTATTTTTAACGCACATTTGGTAGTAAAAATTATTTTAACTATATTTTCTACTAATCTAAAACTGTAAAATTTACTCTAATAGGGGTTTTTTTTTATTGGCAGAACAACGGGTCAGCTAGTGTTATATATTCTTTTCTTTTACCTTTATCTTATTATAGTGTACATTACATATTGGAACGCGTATTGGTCCAAAGTTATTAATTATTGGAGCAATGTAATGTTTATTCCCAATTATTCTTGTTGGTTTATTAATTGAAAACCATTTTTTGTTTACTGACCGTATAAATCTTGTAAATATAATGCGGAACTGACAATTATATGATGTCATAAAGCGGTATCGGTAGTTGGTAGCTCAGTGGTACTTATTATACTAAAACACGAACCCAACATACCCACATACACAACAAAATTATATGTTACATATTTACTTATATATTTGCAATTGTGTAAGAGACAGTTTCATGATTATAATTTTTTTTTTGAGGAGGAATGATGCCTGGACGCACCTTGCGTACGGGGCTACGGCAGGTGCGTGTGGACTCGCAGGTATATGGGATACCGACTAAAAAAACTCCCCCAGTCTTCTTTTTATCGCCGATGCCTGGGGTGGGGCCACCACGAATAGTGTTGAGCAATGAGTGCGGCCCTCTCCAACCAGGGGAGACAAAATCCCCGGGGAGCAGTTAAATTCCGCAGGCCTCTTCTGCACGCGGAGCCCCAACGCACCTCGTCTTCAAGGCCTTGCTGGCAGCTTACCATTTCCTCGAAGTAGCCGCCTCATAGTTTCATGCTTAGAAATAACTTTGTTAAGTAATACTATTGCCTATTCAGTATCGGGTTCGAATATCAGCCCCGAACCTGAGTTCGGGGCTACTGGTAGTGGAATGTCATGGCTTGTTACTATTATTTTATTATTATTGTCTTATATACATATTTGTTTTATTTGTTATATATATATATATATATATATATATATATATATATATATATATATATATATATATATATATATATATATATATATATATATATATATATATATATATACCTAGTCAGGTCATAAATTCTGTCACATGTTTAATGTAAAATAATTGTAACAAGTTTATTCATTATGTAACCATTCATATACCAAAATGAACTTAACAAAACATAGATTCTTATGACATTAAAGTTTATTCAAAATGACCTCCGTGATTTTGAATACAAGCCTTCAATCTGCGCGGCTAGTCGTCTATCGCAGCACGAACGAGGTCCATGTCAATATCGGCGGCTGCCTTAATCAAGGATGTCTTGAGTGACTCCAAATTGGGATGAGGCTTTGAGCACGCCTTTTCCTCCAAGTGTTGCCATATCTTGTAATCTAACGGATTCAAATCTGGACTGGAGGAGGGCCAGTCTTCGTGCCGGATGAAGTCGATTTCACGAGCCGCCAGCCAGTCTTGTGTGCTCTTCGCTCTATGAGCTGGCGCCGAATCTTGTTGGAATACCCAGTGCCTGTTATTGAACATGGTATGAGAAACAGGTTCCACAAGGTTCGTCAGGACTGTATTTTGATACACAACAGCATTCGTTTTACACCTTTCTCACAAAAATGTACCTCTGTTAAGCCCCAATAAGAAACTCCCAACCATACCATGAGCGAGGATGGAAAATGACCTCGTTGGACACGCGGAATACGGTTGCTCGCTTCTTCACTACTGTGTGCGTACACCTTATCATTTTGTTTGTTGTAGCTCTCTTCTACGGTAAACATTTTTTCATCCGAAAAAAGAATTTCCCGATATTTTTTTCCCGCGTACCGCTTCAACAAAGCGCGGCATCTCTTCAGTCTCAGGTCCATTAGACGAGCATTCAAACGATGTCCTGTTTTTCTTCGATATGCCCGAAGCCCTAAGTCTTCATTTAACACCCTTTTCACCGTGGTTCTGCTTAACCCCATCTGAAGGGCCAACAGTTTCTGCTTACGTTTGGGATTTCTTTGAATTCGTGCCTTCACAGCTTTTATCACTGCTGGAGTCCTAACAGACCGAGGGCGACCACTTCTTGACCTGTCATCTACACTAGAGTCTTCATTGTATCGTTTGATGGTACGATAAACGAATTTTTTGGTTATATTAAAATTTTTCAGTATGTTAAAAATTTGAATTGGCGCGTAACCGCAACGATGCAACGCAATAACTGCAACACGGTCTTCTTTAAGCGTCCACTCCATATTTAAAAATGAGTAAAATTCTAAAAAATTCTCATTTTTATTTTCATGAACAATTCGAAATTCGAATTCAATAAACTTTTTTGTGGCCAGCATTCTAAAAGAAAAGTTTTTACTGTGTGACAATACTTATGACCTGACTAGGTATATATATATATATATATATATATATATATATATATATATATATATATATATATATATATATATATATATATATATATATATATATATATATATATATCTTTAGAATTTAACGTGGAGAGAATGAGATAAATGACGTCATAAAGTGTTTCCTATATTTGTGGTTTCTTCTTTGGTTATATTGGACGTTTTTATAGCAATAGTCTGTCAGATCTATCTTTGATTTTAGATTTATATGGAGAACTTATGAATTTTTAAGGAATATTAATACTATAATTGTAACAAACATTAAAATAATAACAGAATAAACACCAAAACCTCTATAAACCGTGTTTCTTATTTAAAAATATAACAATAATACAAATATATTACAAACCTAATAACATTTATTACAGGTTACACAAAAAATGTTTTAGTTTAGAATAGATTAATCCATTTTTGTGTTTATTTGAATAAATGCAAGATACTTTTATCATTTTAAATACATAATTATTTCAAATTAAGTATATTAATTCTTCGTTTATATAAAATTTTATATTTATCACTTGTGCGGTCTCGAGTCATGAGAAGGAAACCATGTTGTTAAATGCAGCGGTCCGTTTTTCAGGGTTCTTTAAAGTAGTCACATCTACAACCGTTCATTTTATTTTTCGCGAAGTACGTGTTCCAGAAGAATATCCCATACAAATTCATCAGGGATGAAACGTATAAAAAAAATCATTCGATATGTAAATAATGGTGACTTTAAAAAAATTTATTATGCTAAACTTACCACTTGCTTGAAATTTTCTCTCTTGGGAGTCATCAGCATCCATCGAAGACTTTTGGAAGTAGCCCTGTAAAGGTCATTAGTGTATAATCACCGTACTCTTCAAGAGATGTTTTTTTTAATATGAGCTTAACAAACAAGACAGGCCTATACAGACAAACTAGTGATATGACCTGGATTCGATGAGCGCAACGCATGTTGGAACTCCCGCGAGTTACAGATTCGATTTCCGTCCCGAGACTGTGTGGTTAGCTTTATTCACAAAATCCGCTTTCGCATGTCCCTTGCGTGGGTCTTGGGTACGATTCCCGTCTCTAGTTTGTTTAATATAGATAGAATAGATAAAAGAGAAGCATATTAGTTGTGTAGTATACATGGCACAGGCGCTCTGCTGTTTACTTTTGAACTAGTTGGCGCTGTGTAAATTGTCCATAATAATTTTATTACATTTATTTTATTAAATCAAAAAGAAGAAATAGAAAGAGACTAATATGAACATGGGTTTAAATATCACGTCATTAAGTTACACAAAGCCGATTCACAAACTTACCTGCATTTGTAAATTTGCCAAATCCTCGAGATTTTTCCTCATTAAAATGTTTTGCTGGTCAAATTCCGAAACGCTGTTGCCAGCACTCGAGGTCGCCGATTGTTCCTAACAAAAGGGGGAAAAAATAATATTTATCATTGCCATACATCTTATAAGAATACTAAGAAGTATTTATCCTAAAAAGGAGTAGACTTTTATAGAACATCCCAGAATTTTGGAGGTGTTTGATTCTGATTTTCTTTTTATACAGGTATGAAAGACGTATGACTGATAAAAGAGACGTATAAGAGACCGTAGTATAAGAGACCAAGTTGCATTGAAGTGCTAGTAATAGGAATAAGTCGTTACCAAATAATTAAACCAAATATTCATAAATAAAACAAAAGAAACAAATTTTTTCTTTTAATTTAAAATTTAGCATTGTTATTTATTTCAAGATGTAGAATTTCGTTGATTTCGCTCACTGAGAACGGATTTATCAATAAAGTATTCTAGAAAGCTATCGCATCGATGAATATATTGCGTATCGTGGATCATTGTGGACTTGCATAAATACTGATAAAAACTGTACTCCAGTTAATATTGTTCAAAGACATCTAAAATAAAATTTATTCTCGAGAATTACCGCATTCTTAATACATATGTTTTTACGATTCTCAGTATTGTTTGATTGTTGGAATAATGAATAGATTGTTTTTTAGAGCTTCATGGATAAAGGCATATTCTAAGGCGGCAGTTTTTTTTCCTTTTATGTATTGTATGGAGGGTAAAGATAAGAATAATCTATATAAATAAAATGATAGAGGTCTACAGTTGTGCGCGCATCACGGCGAAACTACTAGATAGATTTAGTTAAATGTTCTAAGTTTTATTTCGAAGACACTTACTTGGTCTCTATCTAAAAAATAAAAATTACTGCGATATCTTCATTTAATATTAAGTTATTAAAGTTTTAAGAAACATGTGTTTTATAGCCGCGGAGAAGTGGAGCAAGCAATGTAGCGCGCATGCCTACCAAAACTCATATTTTTTCGATTTACTTTTTTCAGTTATTCGACCAGCAAAGCGGGCGGGAACGGCTATCATATATGAGAAGTTGAAAAGCTGTACGCTGTAAATTATAGTTCGAAAACCCGCCAAAAACGGCGCTAGTGCAGCTACAGTGCTTATTGTGACATTAATGTAGCTGTAGACGATGAATTGAAGTAAGTTAAAAATTCTCTATCCCACTCCAATAACAATAGGTGCTTTTCTTTAAGCGTTCCGAAACACTTAGTGTGAAGAGACTCTAACGAATATTGCTATTACGATTTAACAAATAATTAAAATTGGCATTGAACTTACAGATTAAAAAATGAACTAAATACGTTAGCTAAATACGATTATGAAACAATAGAATTATTTTTAAACGGTTTACGTTTTTTATTGTGTACTTCAATTTCAAGGATTAAGTTATTAAAAAATAAACTTAGCATATCTTTCCACTCGCCCAGGCGATGGCAAGCATGTCGCTTCACTATACTTCATTTTTTTATCCGTGCAGGGGCGGAGAAAGAATACTAACCTCTGCGGCCGGGGTTGGCCTGTCGTAATAGACGACAAAACAACCCTAGCTACATGGTAGGGCCCCAAGCCCGTCTGGATGATGACTACCTTTGGTTTTAAGTATGTCGCCACAATAACCTTGCGTTGTGTTCCGGCATTAGTGACTCAAGTTCCTGTACCCTTATGAGTCAGCAGGGTCCTCGCGAAGCCAATAGCGTTGCAAACACTCATAGGCGACGGTAACTGTTAAACTCTAAGCGGGCCTACAGCCTATCTACTGTACTATAGCAATAAAAAAACGGGCTTCGGGTAGTAGAGGAACAATCATTTACGTGCCCTTGTAAACTATGGGGTATGTACGGATGCATCGCACGGGACTCCCACAACCCCTTGTCCCCTTTTGGTGGAGTGGAATTCAAGTATTTTCACCTCAATAAAATGTGTCTATGACCTTCCTGATCCATATGAAAATAGACTACATAGATATGGTATTCGGTTTTATAGCGTAAAAAATCGTCTGAACCAAACTCAATAGAGAAACCAAATGTATGGATCGTTACCACATTGTATATTAGTAGTCCACCATTTGTCGTCTTTTGCAATTCCCTAATATCAATTAGGGAATTGCAAAAGCCGAGACCACTAAGCTTATTGTTGAAATACATTTAAAGTTATAAATAAAATAAAATAGTTTTTTTTTCTGTTTATGAATATGTATGTATATATGAATGTGTATGTGTGTATGTATGCATGTGTGTGTATGTATGTGTATATATATACCTAGTCAGGTCATAAATTCTGTCACATGTTTAATGTAAAATAATTGTAACAAGTTTATTCATTATGTAACCATTTATATACCAAAATGAACTTAACAAAACATAGATTCTTATGACATTAAAGTTTATTCAAAATGACCTCCGTGATTTTGAATACAAGCCTTCAATCTGCGCGGCCAGTCCTCTATCGCAGCACGAACGAGGTCCATGTCAATATCGGCGGCTGCCTTAATCAAGGATGTCTTGAGTGACTCCAAATTGGGATGAGGCTTTGAACACGCCTTTTCCTCCAAGTGTTGTCATATATTGTAATCTAACGGATTCAAATCTGGACTGGAGGAGGGCCAGTCTTCGTGCCGGATGAAGTCGATTTCACGCGCCGCCAGCCAGTCTTGTGTGCTCTTCGCTCTATGAGCTGGCGCCGAATCTTGTAGGAATACCCAGTGCCTGTTATTGAACATAGTATGAGAAACAGGTTCCACAAGGTTCGTCAGGACTGTATTTTCATACACAACAGCATTCGTTTTTACACCTTTCTCACAAAAATGTACCTCTGTTAAGCCCCAATAAGAAACTCCCAACCATACCATGAGCGAGGATGGAAAATGACCTCGTTGGACACGCGGAATACGGTTGCTCGCTTCTTCACTACTGTGTGCGTACACCTTATCATTTTGTTTGTTGTAGCTCTCTTCTACGGTAAACATTTTTTCATCCGAAAAAAGAATTTCCCGATATTTTTTTCCCGCGTACCGCTTCAACAAAGCGCGGCATCTCTTCAGTCTCAGGTCCATTAGACGAGCATTCAAACGATGTCCTGAATTTTCTTCGATATGCCCGAAGCCCTAAGTCTTCATTTAACACCCTTTTCACCGTGGTTCTGCTTAACCCCATCTGAAGGGCCAACAGTTTCTGCTTACGTTTGGGATTTCTTTGAATTCGTGCCTTCACAGCTTTTATCACTGCTGGAGTCCTAACAGACCGAGGGCGACCACTTCTTGACCTATCATCTACACTAGAGTCTTCATTGTATCGTTTGATGGTACGATAAATGAATCTTTTGGTTATATTCAAATTTTTCAGTATGTTAAAAATTTGAATTGGCGCGTAACCGCAACGATGCAACGCAATAACTGCAACACGGTCTTCTTTAAACGTCCACTCCATATTTAAAAAATGAGTAAAATTCTAAAAGTATACATTTTTATTTTCATGAACAATTCGAGATTCGAATTCAATAAACTTTTTTGTGGCCAGCATTCTAAAAGAAAAGTTTTTACTGTGTGACAATACTTATGACCTGACTAGGTATATATATATATATATATATATATATATATATATATATATATATATATATATATATATATATATATATATATATATATATATATATATATATATATATATATATATATATATTCTTACTGTTCTTATTGAATATTTATATTATGTAATAGCATGCAAAATTACCTTCTTCCTTCTTAACTGTATGTTTCTATCCATCCAAAGGTTGTCTGGTAGAAATCGCTTTCAGCGATAAGACCGCCTAGTGTGCTTTTTTAAAGATATGTATCACTTGATTTAATGTAATGTGTGCAATAAAGTATATTTGATTTGATTTGATTGATTGAAAGTTATTCATATAAACATACATAGTATATAATTAGTATACGTAACATAGATGCCAGATGCTTCAGAGATCACATGGGCCTAAACTAGTCAATACTGTATCTAAATCTTCTAGTACTCCTCCCTTTTACTTGATTTTAGAAACGTTCTCATAAATAAACATATTTTTATAATTTTTCAAACAATTCTTACCTGGCCATCAGCGTCTCTTGATACGCTCAAGTCAAGAGTTTGGTCTCCATCATCAGAGCCGCTACCGTCTTCATCTTGAGCTTGAGAACTGTTGAACAGTCTTAAAGATTGTTGATTTATAATTTCCAAAGCTCTTCTCCTGCGAAAGAATATATTTTTTTTAAAGACAAGAAACTTTATAAAAAAATGTGGTTTAAAATTTTATTAAATAGATGAATTCCATCTTACGCTTCAAACCCAAAAGAAATGAGTCTAACTCTATGTTTACTACTGGAAATAATAATTACCCCTCCGAGGATCACCTTGTCGTAGGGGGGGGGGCTTACAGGAAGGAGGGTCTTATAATATAATGTCAATTAAGACCAAGACATGCTGCCCTCCTCAAATAAACGATTCCAAAAACATGAGTTTTAATAATATTAAACCAAACATATTTCATACATTTATAAAAAAATTAGTAATTAGAAAGCTGCAGGGTCTGATAAAATTCATAATTACTGATGTAAATACTTAACCTATCTACGTCTACACTTACTTAAATACTTAAATTTATTTATAGAAATCCCTAATTCACTACCCACGTTTGTAACTCAAGGAATCACTTAAATGATACCTAAAGATAAAATACACAATACACATACACAAAATCTAGCAAAATACAAGCCAATAACATGCCTTCAGAATATTTATAAAATAATCACCTCTTGTATAAATTAAATAATATACATAACATGTACACGTAGATGAAAACCACATACTTGCTGAACAACAAAAAGATTGTCGTAAAAATAGTCAAGATTGTAAAGAGCAAGTTACACAGACGCAATAGTTTCCAGGCAAGCTTTTATAAAGAAAAGAAATATTTATACAATGTATAAAAATGCCTTTGATTCCATTCCACATGGTTAATACATATTTAACACTACAAAATCCATCCAAAACTTATAAATTTTCTAAAAACAGTAAAGAAAATCTAGAAAACTACACTAAAATTGCAACATTTAGAAACCAAAAGTATTAAAATTAATTAAGGTATATTCCAAGGAGATATCTTAAGCCCATTGTGGTTCTGTCTTGCGTTAAACCCATTGTCAGATTTACTTTTTTTTTATTTCTGTAGGACAGCAGACAGGCTGACGGCCCACTTATTTTTTTTTTAGTTACCGTCGCCTATGGGTGTTTGTAACGCCAATGGCATCGCGAACAAGCAGCTGTCGCATAAGGGTACAGAAACTTGGGTCACTAATGCCGGAACACAATACAAGATTATTATGGCGGCATAGTTAAGACCAAAAGTGGTCGACATCCAGACAGGCTTGACGCCCTACCACGTAGCTAGGGTGGGTTGTTTTGTCGCATTTTACGACACGCCGACCCCGGCCGCAGATGTTAGTATTCTTTCTCCGCCTCTGCACGGATAAAAACTTAATAGCTCTAATAGCGGTTTTAAATTAAAATATAATGAAACACATTAACACACTTACCCACCTGGTGTACATGGGCGATATTAAACTCTACGGCTCTATCTTACAAGACATAAATAATCTAGCAAATGTAACAAATAGTTTTTCTTCAGATATACACATGTTTGACGGAATAGATAAATGTAAGATTCAATCAGTTTGAAAGGGAAAGATAGAACAAAATACACACATAACAAATTGTGGAGAAAAAGTAGAACCAGTTGATGATAAAACAGGTTATAAGATCTCGGATATCACCTACCTAAACAAATTCATCAAAAAGATACTTAATGCAATCTTACAGAAAAGTTTAAAACACATTTACACAAAATACTGAACTCCCCACTGAATGCGAAAAATACAATAAAGATTATGAACGCTTATGCTATACCAATTCTCACATATTCATTCGGCATCATTCACTGGTCACAAATTTCATTTATTCACTGGTGATATACGAAGCCTACATAATAAACAAATAACTACACAAAAGTTCTTTCATCAACCAGCACAAACATCTCATCTGCTTTAAGCTGTTACTCATGCTGATATTAAATTAATTTCCCTCAATTCGCAAAAGATTCATATTCAGAAAAACTAACTCGCTATTCAAGACCAAGTAATAGACACGCGAAATCATCATAAGTATATTATTATACATAGCAACAACCTCCAAACTGACATCTGCCGACATTGCTTCCGAAACTCCAAAACCATACAACATATAATTGGTTACTGCTTATCAATTGCACAGACTGACTACAAACACCGTCACGACCAAGTTGGTGCCATCATCCACCAAAAATTAGCTTACAGGTATTCACTAATACAAAATCGGATAGCATACTATAAATACAAACCTGCAACTGTTTTGGAATCATCTTCTTATAAACTATACTGGGATAGAACCATTATCATAGACAAAAGTCTACGAGTATCTGAATAAGGGTTAAAATCAGGTCTACGAGTAGTGTAGACCTGATATTACCCTTCTCGAGAAACTTAACAAAAAATTCTATATCATAGATATTGTTATTCCAAACAAACTCAACTTATCAAACACTCATTCAGAAAAACTAGCCAAATACACTGAACTATGTACAGAAATAAAGGCGCAATGGTAAGTACACGCAGTTAGAACTATCCCTATAATAATTTCATCCACAGGAATTATTACTAAAACATTACGCAAAAGTCTTGAAGAGTTAAACATTCCATATAAAATTGTAATCCAGCTCCAAAAAGGCGTTATTTTGAATACCTGCCGACTAGTTAGGAAAAATTTATCCATAGATTAGGTTTCCTTAGTCATTTAGTTAAAAACCCGCGGATAAAAAAATACCTCGTAAGAGAGAAAGCAAATTAAAACAAATATAATAATAATAACCTTTGAGCTTCCATATCATTTTCAGGTGTCTTCGGTGGACTAATATTAGTGGAACCTTCATCTTCTGTTGATGAAGATCTTCGGAGACTCCTCTGAGTACCCTCCTCCATGCTTGCGTCATGACGTCTTTTTAGACTTAATGGCAACTGGCTGAAAGGTTTACCTGTTGATAATGGAAATCATGTTAACGATAACAATTAAAAAATAATAATGGGGTTAAATTATGAAAATACCGTTGTATTGTAATAAATTCTTTGAATGGACATAAAACCTTCATGGTGCGAGATTTTCTAGTGAAACTTTTAAAAAATGGCCTTTTTTGAATACCAGTTCCGACACAAAATTAACGCAGAAAAAACAGCTCGCAATATTAACACTGTGTTTGTAGAGGAGACTGTTAATGAACGCACTGTGCGTTTTTGGATTAAACGCTTTCGTGGAATGGAATGGAAACTTCGACTTGAAGAACGAACCACGCGGAAGACCCACACAGGTGAGTAACGCTCAATTGAAGGTGTTGGTGGAAACCGATCCGAGTTAAAATACCCAGGAATTAGCGGCATGGATTAACGTTACCCTACCTACAATATTGACTTATTTGCATCAAATCAATAAAATAAGAAAATATGAAAAATGGGTGCCTAATAATTTGACTGGTATGTAGAAAGAAATGCGTGTTGAAACTTGTGTTGCTTTGTTGAATCGGTACAGAACTGAAGGAATATTGGATAACATTGTGACATGCGTCGAAAAGAGGATTTTTTAAGATAACCGTAAGCGAAAATAGGAATGGCTGACATCAGGTCAAACGCCGCAACAGTGCCCTAAAGCAAATCTTACCAATAAAACGGTAATGGTAACTGTTTGATGGTCTATTCATAGTGTTTATTTATTTATTTATTTAAAAAAAAGTACTGCCACATCACAGACATATAACATTGAAAATAACAAACTATTTAATATATGGCCTGATGCATGTGACAATAATGGCGTACATAACATTGGCAATTCATCGGCTATAGTTTTCTCAGGTCTGATCAAGCAATAACATCAGATGGTTACTCGTAATGTGCCGAACTTCGAACAGTGATGGCGATATTGTCAGTGAAACAGCCCCGACTCGTAAATCGATCTTCATCATTATTACTCCATGATAGAGCAACACGTCACACTGCATGAGAAACCGTTGTAACTCTACAGGAGCTGCAGTTAGAATCCATACGTCATCCACCGTACACACCAAACCTTGCTCCAACGGACTACCATTTTTTTGTGATTTGGACTATTTTGTACGTGATATAAAAATCTTCCCAGGAGGCAGTACAAAATGTTTTCACAAAGTTTGTCGAATCTAGATCCCCAGAATTTTATCGTAAAGACTTAAATGAACTTCCATTTAAATGACAGCAATGTATACCATAGATAATATTTTTTTTAAATATACACGTATATGTTAAATGTGTACATCTTAGAAAAAAAAACAAGTTTCAATTTTTCAGTAAAAATCGGCAATTTCATACTTTAAACCCTAATATTAAAAGAATGAGACATGTTGAAAATAATCATGAGATTAAAAAAAGAGAACATAGAACAAGAGGAGTATATCATGTGGATAATAATTTTGAAAAATATGCGACAAAATGGCTGGCTCACTGTTTACGCTAGTGATCAGGTATGGTATTGTCTATGAGTTCAATCCCCATAGAGGACAAATTATAGGATGCACAATTATCTGATCTGGAAGCAAGTGTCCTAAAATTGTCATCATCATCCCAGCGTTAAATCTCGATTCCAACCCAACCTTCCACAGTCTTCGGTATCCTTGATAGTGACTATTGCCACGTATATCAACAATAAATAATATTAATAATAAATATTTCGTGACAATTCACATAGCGCCATCTAGTCCCAAACTAAGTAGCATAGCACTTCTGTTATGGGTACTAGACAACTTATATACTACTTATATACTTTTATTGTAAATACATATTATACATAAATACCCAGACGCGAGACGGGAGTCTACGTCACAGAGTTCGTCAAATCACCCTTTATGACATTAAATTAGCACTTGTTGCTCCAGAAATTTCTGTCTGTTCTGCCAATTTTTACCTAGAGCATGCCTGCCTAGGTGTCTATAAAATAATTATTAGAAAATTTAAATTGAAATGAATTTGATACAATTATAACTTACCTTGAAGAGCTTCCAAAGCTCTGATTTGTCCACTAATAGCATCAGCCACCTCATTCGAAGATAAGCCATACAAACTCAATAACTCCTTCATAGTATTCATTGCATAGTCTCTCAATATTAAATTTGTTGTGTTAGAAGTATCACCATTTTGTTGAGCTTCCATCATGGGTTCTTCTAATCTCTCATTCGCATTAATATCCTGACCTTTATCATCATCAGAGTCAAAATCCCTTCTCCTTGGAGGCGAATTGGTCTTGATTAATTGTGAAATTGCGAAAGAATTTTTGGTAGAAAATGTCTTATTTTGTATATTACTAAAATTCAACACTGTCTTATTCCTCTCTGCTTCTTGGTTTATTTGTAAACTGTGTATGTATGAGCGTTGAAAAGAATCAACATTTTTATCATCAGTTAACCTATCTTGATAATCAGTTTCTATATTCTCATTAGAATCTGTACTTAATCTTCTTCTAAGATCTACAGCGTCTTCTTTAAGAAGACTAAAATTTTTGACACCTATCTTTGCGTAGTTATCATTATTGTCATCTTCAGCCTCTTCATCAGGGGTGGTCCTCTCATTACCGTTAACTGGACTACCTGGATCACAGTTTCCTCCATTTGACTCATCTGAGAACGTTGTAGCGTTCGGTGCACATCTGGGCTTGAAGTTCTTTCTTTTATTCCTTTTTGGCATGTTGTAGTATGGAGACATGTCAGTGCTGTGATCGTCCTGGTTGTCAGGAGGTTCTGACCAGGCTGTCCCATGATGAAGATATAAGGGCTCTTCCGTAGCAGGCTGTAATCTCTCGTGGATTGATTCTTGGTGTGCAGCCATCGCAGAAGTCATTGCAATGTTTGGACTCTTTCGAGGAGTACAACCTGAAGAGAGTCCGTCCTGTTGAAAAATATCTGACATTAGTTTGAAATATTTGCAAAAATATTGCTACATGGTAAACATACTGTAACGTAGTCTTATACAATAAAACAGAAAAACGATTATTTGAAAACGTAAAATCTTAAACCATTTGACCCAAAATATTGTTTTTTAGTTGTATTCGTTTTATTGCCTGCAACTAAAACATTGTTCCTTATCATTATCATAGTGATAAATGCTGGTTGAACAAAAAATTTTAACAGAATATGTGGTCTGTTTATCATTTTTCCTTTCCACTTAATACACCATGGAGTCACTTAATACACATGAGACCTTTACGATATTCAAACCCTTATTGACGCACCGGATATTGCAGGGCTAGACGTGGTACCAACACTGACTGTCTCGGATACAGGAGCACGTTATTCACAAATCAAATAAAATTAGAACATTAAAATCAAATCATTAAGCTCACCGCAACAATGAATCATTGTGTTAAGAGAGTATAACTTCTTAAAAAGCAATGCCTTTGAATCCATAAACAATATGACAGTGTCGCAAGTTCGTTTTAGTTATTGAATATAAACAATCAAAATTTTATACAACACTTCGGCATGGTATCATAACATTGATTCATTTTCGTTTTAAATTGAAACAATGTACTGAGACAATAGTCTTTTGTTGGCATCGAGATTAGCTGAATACTGTGGAATGTTTTCAATTCGATTTTCTCTTCATTGTTTGAAAATAATATCGAAAATAAGTAACAAACCTTGCAACTTTAATTTACTAATATCTGACGTGATGCATAATCGTGTCGTCTAGGGTCAATACCGACGTGGATAAAATATCCATATTAATATTATTTTGATGACTTTCAATATAGAGATAGGTTAGACCTTGGACAAGGATGGCTACTTTTTTTAATTTGTATGGCAGAACAACGCTTGCCGAGTCAGCTAGTTTATAAGTAATTAGTTTATTCTAGTCTGAAAGTATGTGACCGTCTTATACGTGTTTGAAAGAGTCATATGATGCCATTTTTTTCAGGATACATTTAAAACTATAGGCACCAAATATATATATATATATATATATATATATATATATATATATATATATATATATATATATATATATATATATATATATATATATATATATATATATATATATATATATATATATATATATTTTAAATGCAATAAGAGTATTATGATTAATGTATTTATATAATGCAAGATCAGTCCTGTTCTACATTGTCCGTTCCTTTCCTGGGATAAACTTGTGTTGTATTCGGAATGAGTGACCCAGGTTCCAGTTTCCCATACGAGGATGGCAGCATGTTAACAGTGCCCTGACGTCACAAACAGGCGACGATCACTTGCTACTGGGCCGTCAGCATTTCTACTGTTCCACAGCAGTAAAAATATTTTAAATTTATTTTAAATTATAATAACATACCTTATAAACTTCATGGGTATATCATCTCTTAAATCCTTAATAAATATTTTAATCAGTCTTCGTAAATCAGCCAGTGGTTGTACATTATCTGTAACAAATAAAAAAAGCATAAACATATCTTCTAGCTGATCATAACTAGTTCCAAAATTGTGTAAAATTACATATCATAAAATAACGTGATTCGGCTATCTCGTCCAGTCAATAAAGCCTTTCAACCACAACACGAGAGATTTATGATGCGATAAACAAGTTTCTTCTATAAATAAATACATTTTTTGAATTGAAAATTTCTTTAGCGGCGTTGTGTACTTTTTTGTGATGGGTAAACAATTTAAACGAACGTAAAATAACGTGTCAGGTCACGTGTCCTTATCGAAAATTCGTAAGACGTAAGAAGGGAGTTTTGCTCCAGTAATACCAACCTTATTAATAATGACTTAAGGTTTATTTTATAATGTAACTTTTAAATGATTGCATTGCATTACTTATACATATCTATTCAAATTGCGACTTTATTACAATGAAATACAGTTGAGTTTTTTTTTTTGAAGTGAAAACTTCTTTAGGCGCGTTGATCACTTTTTGGGAGAAAAATTTTTAGTTTGTAAAGAAGTATTAATGACTAATTTAAACTTTAATCCTTGATATAAACACTTCTTTATAAACCAGAGATAATAATAAGATAACTCGACGATACGATTCAAGTTACTTAGTTTTCACTTCTATCGGCAGTCCCCAAAGACTGCCCCGCATGTTTTTTTTTCAACAGTGAATACTCAGATCCCAGAACAAACTGTAATAACAACTAATCAAGACCCAGACTCCCTTTAAACGGTCTCCCTTTAAAGTAAACGTAGTACAGTATGCGCGCCACGCTTGTCTAATGAGGGTTACACATCTCGCTATGCATGCCTCACGATATTTTCCGAAAACATGACAGTTATATTATATTATAAGAAAAATTGTCTTAGTGGTGCATGTAATCGTGGGATTCGAATACAAATCATCTAGATTGGTATCCGAGTGTACCACTCAAGCATATAGCATTCAAGTTTGTGGATGTTAACCTTGAATTGTAAATTATTTATAAATAAAAATATATAATTAAATTATTATTAATATAAGAAGCGTTGCAAAAACATTAAATTTATAATTTCGCGTAAACCAATTTTGGTAACAAAAAACATGAATCTACCGTATTAATGACGTCACACGAATTTAAAACATATTAAGTTGTTTATATTTTATTACGAAACGGTATAAATTATTATACCATTTTTATCCGTGCAGGCGGAGAAATAGGTAATCCTAACCTCCGCGGCCGGGGTCGGCATGTCGTAAAAGGCGACAATACAACCCACCCTAGCTACGTGGCTATAGTACTAGTAGTAGAGCTGTTTACATGTATATCTATTTTTAAAAATACTAATGGTTGTGAAAATGTTTCCAATCGATGGCTAACCAGAGAACTTCTAGATGGCAACGACACTGGTCTCTAAATGCCGAAATAATAACCTTGTGTTGTATTCCGGCAATAGTAACCCATGTTACTCTACCATTAGCATCGCAAACATTCATTGACGACCTCGGTGGCGTAACGGATAACGCACTTCGGTACGCTCGCGGAGGTGACGGGTTATTTAAAAAAAAGTATATAAGTAGTATATTAGTTGTCTAGGGCCCATAACACAAGTGCTACTTAGTTTGGGACTAGATGACGCTGTGTGAATTGTCACAAAATATTATTATTATTATAAGCAACAGTTTGCTTAACTATTAAGTAGGCCGTCAGCATGACTGTTGTTCCTCAGTAATGAAAAATAATGAATTTGTTCAGGTATAACCTAGATTTAACCTAGCACGACTTACAAATTAATTTCTGAAGATAAATCGTGAAGATTACATTAAAAAGATCCGTTTTCTAGAATTGACGCAAGAGTCGGTAATTTAAAAATAATGATAGCCGAAAAAAACTCAAGTAACACGCATCGATCAACAAACTCGGTACGAAATTAATTATATTCAACATATTAGATCTATTTTCGAGAAAACGAGATTGCTCCAAGCGGGGCAAGTGAAAAAAATACAAAACCGAATATTGACTTGGAACGAGCATTTATTATTTTTGAGGAATAGCAGGCAGGCTAACAATAAGCAGTTACCGTCGCTTATGGCTGTTTGCGACGGCAGGAACCAGGACGGCAGAAATACAGGAACCTGGGTTACTAATGCCAGAACACAAGGTTATTATTAGTATCTTATTCCTCAGCACGAAGAAAAATTTATAGATACAACTCTGTATTATAATAAAGTTATTTAATATTTTATATTGCTCGAATAAATTTATTTACGTATGTAATTATAATAAGAATTTATAAAAATAAAACAAGAACGCTAATAAAATAACTTTTGTTAGGTTATTTGAATTCGTTGCATATTGAATGTCCGTTCTAAGTCAAAATGTTCAAGATATGTAGCCGTGTCGAAATAGTTACGTGGTTTTGAGTGTACAATTACTTATTAAAAACTAATACAGAGTCGACCTTCACAATCGATCTCGTTAAAATATCTCCGACCACAAAATGGTGTTTACCCTACTTTTAGTGAAAATTGATCATTGAATTTAAAATATGTTAAGACATGCCTTTTGAATTATAGCCGAACTAGGTCATTTAGTTTTTGAAGTTATATTTCTTTTGGTGCGTTTGGAATAATTATAACACACAGACAACCAAAAAGCTACTTGATGAAGTAGCTGATAACTGTCTCTCAAGTCTCTCTGTAACTATATTCAAAGTAGTTTCTCAAAAAGATATTTATTCATAGATATACATGTGTATCATATTTGTGTGTGTGTGGGTCATTGTAAAAATTCGTGACAAAAGTATTACCTGAAAAAAGAAATTTAAATGCATTTTTTTTTATTGCGTAGGACAGCAGACAGGCTGACAGCCCGCTTAGAATTTAGCAGTTACCGTCGCCTATAGGTGTTTGCAACGCCAGTGGCATCGCGAACACGCTGCTGTCCCATAAGGGTACAGGAACTTGGGTCACTAAAATTTTATAGATTTCAGGTTAAATATCGATGTGTATTCTTTGTATTTTATTAATCTTTTTTTATTGCTGTAGGACAGCAGACAGCCTGAAGGCCCGCTTACCGGCATCGAACCTGTAACCCTCAAGGTGTGCGAAAGCTGTCGCGCTACTTACGACTCCCTAAGCAAGTGATGCTAGTAATGTTCTGTTCCCTGATCACAAGCATTTAAATAAAAATCATTTGACGAAGGTGCACTATAACTTGTTATGTTTTGGAAACCAAAAAGTTTTATCTTTATTTGACATTAATGGGTTTTTAAAGATTAAGTATAATTTATTTTAAACCTTTTGGCAATCGACATTCGTGTTAAGCGTTTAAGAATATATACGATTTAGTGGAATTTTTTATTTGTTTTGACAAAATATTATTTTCGAGCAAATTTATGTAGTTTTTAGAGTTATACTAAAAACTTCTGTGCGAATATTTTTTATTAATCTCTCTCGTATGGGTTGTTTAAAATCTATACACACCTCACACACATACATACAGGAGAGACGGCCCAGCCAGCGCGACTGGAGCCGCAAGCGAAAGCATTTACTCTTCCTGGGAGTTGGGCAATAAAGGACCCTGAAGTTCTGTTAGTGATTTAAATGAGAGTCCCACACTACTCCATGAGCCCTAGCGGTAGGTCGTGTATCATCATTATCGTCTTTACACTTAGGTAGTAAAGTGGTAACATTGCCGGTAGGCGACAAAAACAATTTCAATAAAGAAAATAAACTTCAATTCAGAAGCTGGGAAGACCAGGGGGTCAATCAGGTGACGGCAACGGAGTGCGGAAGTGCTTCTTACTCAGGAAAATGTCACCTGGAATATCCCCACAAGTGGATGCACAAGGTGATGTCGCTGATCAATGTCCAGTATCAATCCTGCAACCCTCGAGGGCTCTAGGCGACGATCGAGGTTTTAGTGGGTATGCCGCTGCACCATCCTGGCTATGCTTAGCTAGATGCGTGCTTGCAGGGATAGGGCGAAGAATCCCATATACCTGCGTCGGCTTCCCCCGGAGTTCAGATGCAACACTGATAAGGTGTATTTTCCTTTAAAAAAAAGAAATCCAGGTTCTGAAGCAAATGCTTGCGGAAGTCACGGGTTCAATTCCCATTCCCAGTAAACTAGTTTAATATACAGCACATGTTTTATTTTTGATAATTCACACAATGGCACGCCGCCATATTTGTTCGCGATCGATATTAATAATGCGCAAGTAATAATTGTGATCGTTTTATTGTTATTATTGGATATTGTTCCCGTTGAAGGCTAAACCAAAACGGCGTGTTTCGCATTTAAGGAAGCACTTACATCCGAATATGGTTTAAGTTTGTCAAAACGAGTATACATACTGTTTACGCGTGATGCCCTTAATAAAGGATTTACGTGAGTCAAACCTTAAGTTATTTGATGATGATTTATGAAGGTGATTGCGACGCGTTGTTATGTATATACACAACAGGCGCTTTATTTTTATTTATCTCGAGGAAATACCCTATTCTTAACGAGTACTCCAGGCCGGAGGGGGGGACCGAGGGATATGTGGGACTCCGGGAACGATGTTTGGCCATCCGACTATCCACAAAAAAATCCCCACGGATATGTGGCCTGCCGATCTCGTGGCCCGCGCTGGACACATACAGCGCTGCAATATAATCTAATGGCCAGGATTAGATTCCCGCATTGTCGCCTAATATGCATAGTAATTTATTATTGCTGTAGTACTGCAGACAGGCTGACGGCCTGCTAAGCAATAAAATAGTTACAGTTGCCAATGAATGTCAAAATGCCAGGAGCACCGCTAACACCTTGTCATCTACGTAACAAAAATAAAATGCTAAAAAATCACCAATCAATCAAAGCTTCAAGTACGGCAGGAGTACGGCCTGTAGTAAAAGGCGACAAAACAACCCTAGCTACGTGGTTAGGCTCCAAGCCCGTGTGGATGGCAACCAACTTAGTCTATGAGTTTATCGCCATAATAACCTTGTGTTGTATTCCGGCATAAGTGACCCAGGTTCCTATACGTTTATGGGATGTTAACTGTTAACTATTTAGTGGGCCGTCAGCCGGCCAGCTGTTCCTAAGAAATCAAATCGTAAATCGAACCCAAAACCTCGGTTATCAGATTTACATTCTCACCTAACCAGAGATAGTTAAGTTTTGAGGTGTCTACATCTCAAATATAGTTATTACTTAATTGACACACTTTTTAACTTGACAATAGTTCCAACGGTAATTGCGGTTGACCCCAGCCACCTCTGGCTGTTCAAAAGGGAATTTCGAAAAGCCCAATTAATATTATAATTACTAGACAATGCGTGCGAGAGGCCATTTTGAACTGACAATAGTTGGCGGGAACAAAAGTCAACTAAAATATTTGAAAGTCCGTTGGTAACATTTATGTAATTGAAGCGATGTGGGGTTCCGTGACCTAGATCTAACTCAATCCAGCCATGGTCTTGAGCAGGAAATTCCATCCGAATTTCGGTGGTGTAATGAATGTTATACGTCATCAAATCTGGGTTTATGTATAACCCGGCAAACGTTGTTTTGCCATATAAATTTTAAAAAAACTTATGTTTTTTTTTATTGCTGTAGGACAGCAGACAGGCTGACGGCCCGCTTAGAAATTAGCAGGTACCGTCGCCTATAGGTGTTTGCAACGCAAGTAGGATCGCGAACACGCTGCTGTCCCATAAGGGTACAGGAACTTGGGTCACTAATGCCGGAACACAACACAAGGTTATTATGGCAGCATACTTAAGATCAAAGGTGGTCGCCATCCAGACAGGCTTGAGGCTCTACCACGTAGAAAATATTTTGGGAAATCCTGTCCCAATTCTTAGAGAGCATCTACATCGTGAAATGAGTAACTATGTATGTTAAATGTATAATAACAGCCCGTAAGCCCATCGCTGGGCTCAGTCCTCGTTATGGAGGGGACGGACAGTAAATCTACCACGTTAGTCCATGGCCGATTGGTAGGTTACATAACATGTGGATCAATAAGTCCCGGAAGTGACAATAAATGGCGTTGCCCCTTCAAAAAGTACCTCGTAATTTTATGACATACTGATGTTTGGTCCACGAGTTACAGTGATTTAAGTGACGCTAGTCTGGATATTCTCAAAACAATGGATTCGAAACAATTTCGTGTGTTGATTTATCATTGCTTTTTGATGAAAAAAACACAATGCAAGCTCAACGACGGCTTGAAAACTACTACGGGAACTCTGCTCCATTAAAAACAACAATTTTTCGGTGGTATGCTGGTTGTACAGACACTGAAGATGCTGAATGCTCCGGCCGGCCAAATGAGGTAGTTACACCGGAAACCATCAAAAAAGTCCACCTTAAGCTGACACTTTAAGCATAGAAGTTAATAGAAGTGATCTCGATAGGCAGGATCACGATGTTTTCATCCACAAAACGAAACTGCTTAAGCAGTTCATTCAATGGTTTTATTATCAGAAGTTTACGCACGCATACATTACACCGTACACCGCTTGCCCCACTTCTCCGCGGCAAGAAAACACAACACTCCGAACACGTAGTACTTATAAAACCTTTAATAACTTTATATAAATGAAGATATCGCAATTTTTTTTGATAAGGGCCAAGCGTCTAAGAAATAAAATTTAGAAAATTTTATTGAAATCTATCCAGCAGTTTTGCCGAGATGCTCGCACAACTGCAGACCTCTATCATTTTATGTGTAATATAGTATGTGTTTATTTGCAAAAGAAAAATACCTATACCAGTTGTCTACCATACATAACACACAACAATTACTTTGCGAGAGACTGTGAATTGTTTCAATATATTGTTATCATTATTAATCTATTCTAGTTTACTGGCAACTTCATCACAGTCTTAGGTGACCTAATGCGATGAAAAACTTGAAGGATGTACCCATTTTTACAGTTTATGGAAAAAGAGACGTTTCCGTCCCAAGAAGGGCAAATTTCTGGTAGGCGGACAGTAAAAGAACTACGCTGAAATAGAAGAAACAAATACTTTACCGACCCCAAGTAGTTCAGGTAAGGTGAAGAAGAATAAAGTGAGAAAGACAGACATTATCGCAAAAACGAAATTTAATCACATCATTTAGACTCCATGATTGCCTCAATGACTACGTAAGTAACGGCTGTGGTAGGTTTGTGTGGGTTCGATTCTACGGAGGACAAATGTTATGACGTAATGGGTTTAATGGTAATGGTCCGTCAGTTTTATATTTTTTTATAATCCCTGTAATACAAGTTTAAAAATTTATTCCATCGATTTTTCTATAGTCCATTTGCACAAGTATGGCAAATAGGACACCGATATAAAAGGCTTGCATATTTATCCTGTCAAATTAATAAAAAAAAATATAATTAGAAAATATTATTGAGTAGAAGTGACTTGGACACCAAAAATAAAGTTAATCACAATAAAACTATATTAACTTTTATAAAAGATCCTAAAACATGATAGTCTATTGTAGTTTTAATTTAAAAATAAATGAAACCTTGAGAGATTAAAAAAACAACCATTCATTACCATCGGTTTCTCGAGCGAGAAACGCCTCGAGGCGTTTTTTTTTAATAAATTAACTTAGATACAAACATATTACGTATAAAACTAGTTGTTTCCAAATATTCATAACATATGGGAAAGGAGCGTACTGTCACAGAACACTGAATGTAAATAAATTAAACTACACTTCTACTAATATAGGTATATATTTGAATGTTGCTCAAGGATAATATTATACCGAACATATTTTAAAATTTTCTTCAACTTTACTTCTCTGTATATACGTGCAAGTAAGAGGAAGATATAAGATATTTTATGAAGGGCCCCAAGCCAGTCTGGATGGCGACCACCTTTGGTCTTAAGTATGCCGCCATAATAACTACGTGTTGAGCACTGTGTTCTCGATTCGTGTTTTTTTTTTTCATAACCTTTTTTTGATGAAGTGGAAATGTTTGATGCACACCCTACTAAATGGAGACTCTCAATGGGGTAGTGTGGGACTCTCGTGCATGCATTCATACGCCTCTACAGCTGACACACGACGCTAATGTATGCACTAAAACTACTGTCCGATGCCTAGGCTAGGATATAGGTCCTTTCTGTGTAACCTAGATTCGCTATAACATCAGAGTAGGTATAAAACTGTGTGGTATATTTCTGTACTGTCGCAGTTCTGTGGCATCACCCACGCGTATAAGGCGGTCTAATTAAATTATAATATCGACATAAAAACGATAGAGTAGTTATTGAATCTATAATTTAAATTAGCGTGGGCTTTACATATATTGTTTGATTTTTATTGACTCTTTTATAAACGAGTAATATCGTTCGTACGTCGTATGTACGTATCTCGTCATTAAGAAGATGTTCACTTTATTAAAAAGTAACTAAATCGATAATGTACGGCCAACATGGCGTAAACGCTAACGCTTGCGGTCTGCATCTGGGTATTTATGTATAACTAGTGATCGCCCAGGGGTCGAAATTCAACCATAATTCATTCAATTTTTAAGTTTGAACTTTAATACGGTTCTTTTGCCATTTTGTTATGTCAGTTTGAACAGCATCACGGTAAAACTTCAAAATTGTTTTATTGCAAGAAGTGCATTGTAAATCCGTTTTGTAACCATACATTCGTATTTTGTAAACACTACTCTTACAAATAGGCAAGATTAAATCAATTCAATTTACTTATACACCTTTTTCTTTATTGATTGCAAGATGTATTTCACAAATTATAAATAACTACCTATACAAATAAAAACAATTCCAAAAATTTCTTTCCTTGTTATTGTCAATTTTGACATTCAATAAGACCAAACAATATAATCACTTAAGGCTATAGACAGTTAATTTTAATTTATTAAATAAATAATATTAATTATTGTATAATATTATTATTTATTTATTAATTATTTAAGTATTTACTAGTATATTGTGAATTTCTATTATTCTATTTCTATTATTATTCTATTATTATAAAATTAACCTTAATGGGTTAATAGGCTAAAAATAGTGTAATAATAAATAGCTTTCTGCACTTCTCCGCCATATAAACTTTAATTGTGCCTATAAATAATATTTCATACTCCTCCGTTCTCGCAATTATCGTAAAAAGGGGTACAACATTTTCGTTTAACGTATATAGATATGTATTTATTTACGAAAGTAAAGTATATTAGTTTTCTAGTACCCATAACACAAGTGCTATGCGCTACATTGGGACTATACGACGTTATGTGAAATGTCCAATTAATAATAATAGTTTTCGCATATTGGAACGTGTGTTTCATTCAATGTTTTGTAGAACAGCAAACAGTTAGTAGTTAGTTTACTAGTTAATTTAGATTGTTTAGGGCAAATACAATGCGACTCCATCCTTATTGACAATTATAAAAAAATTGATCTTGCTCATAAATAATAACATCCTTATAAAACTTGGATTTTTATACAAAAACATTTATAACGTTTACTATGTAATTACGAGCCATTATGTATAAAATATAAAAAAATATGTTTTTACTATGTATTTATTACTTTAATGGATATTTAAATTTATATTTTATATATGTACAATATATATGATACAACCGACTTGGAGAACTAATGTTACCATGTCGCCTCAACGGCTAAATGCGTGCCAATGGACTTACTACCAGGGATGAAGATGGTGCGTAGTGGAGAAGAAAAAGTAGATAAGCAGAGCTCGGGTACCAAACCGGAAGTTTGGGTTTCAACCGGGACTTAACGCTCGGGTTTTGATGAATGATATGCATCATTCGAAGTAATTCACGGTAATGCCTTTACCAAAGTGACTGGCATAGCTGACAAATTAAAAAGCCGACTTTAGCAGGGCAGGTCACGTCTGTCGCAAGAGAGGTGGTTGATGGAACAAACGAACCTTAGATACGTCTCAGCAAAAGTAGGACGCCCAGCTAGATAAGCTGACGAGCTGCGTAAGATTGCCCGTCGGACTGGGATGTGGTAAAGTTGAAGAGGCCTACGTCCAGTCCCAGTGGAGGGTGATAACCTTGATGTTAAACTCTGCTAACGGGAATAAATTCAAACAACAATGTATCGATCATTTGATACATAGATCACCAAAACATTTGGTTTTCCATTTAATGTTACAGCAAGTAAGAAGGTTTCTGTGTATGGGCGAAGTAAGAATACTAACCTCTGGGGTTGGGGTCAGCCTGTCGTAAAAGGCGACAAAACAACCCCTAGCTACGTGGCAGGGCTAATCCCGTCTGGATGGTGACCACCTTTGGTCTATAAGTGTGCCCCCATAATTAATCTTGTGTTTTGTTCTGGAATTAGAGACCCAGGTTTCTGTAACCCTATGGGACAGCAACATGTTCGCGGTGCCACTAGCGTCGCAAACATCTATAGACGACGGTAACTGCTTCCTATTAAGTGGAAAAGTAAAAAAAAATTGATATTTCATCGATAGAAGTATATTTTAAAATATCATCTAAGAGTTTCAAAAGTCTATGGTAGCCACTGTTTACAATTTTTGTTCGAAATTTAAAAATGAACTTTACAATTTCGGTTAAAAATCAAAGGCGTGTTCGACAAAGTGGTGATTATAGGCCGTAAAATAACCAATAAAAACGATTAGCGCCAGATTTAAATATTCAAATAACGAATGGACTGCTTCCAAAGGTTGAATGAAAGGTGATAAAATATTTAGATGTGGCAATTGATTTTTTTTTATTTAAGGTAACTGTTTTTAAGATCGTGCGCATTTGAGTACGTGGGCAATAGAAATGTGACTAATAGGCTTTGAGATTCTGATAGCTTAAACTACTACCTACATATATAATAAGTGATTATCCAGTGAAAGTCAAATCTGTTTTTTATTGCTGTAAGACAGCATGGGTGCTTGCAACGCCAAAAACTAACACGTTGCTATTCGCGTAGTGGTACTGGAATCACTTTTGCCGGAACACAACACAAGATTATTATGGGGGCATTTTTAAAAACCAGGGGTGGTTGGCATTCAAACGGGCTTGCAACCCTACCACCTAGCTTGGGTTGTTTAGCCGCCTTTTACGACAGGTCGACCCCGACCGCAGAGGTCAATATTCTATTTCCACTTCTGCACGGTATGTTGATATTACGGACACTTAATTTTTTTATGTTTATACTAGTCTTTAAATTATATAGCAAACTGAAATGAAAACGTAACATAATATAATTACCGTGAAGAATTCTACAAATTACATATATTTATGTTATTGATTGATTACAGTTCATTATGTTGTTGACCACCATTAAATGCACTAGATATTTGTAGCGCTTGGAGTCCTACAGCTCATGGTTAGACTACCCACTTCCAATAATCATAATATTTAATTTTTAATTAAACTGTTTTCAGTAAAAAATTGTTTGCCTACGCTCGTAGCGTTCTACGTGCTTCGTAGCTCTGTGGCGGATAATTATTTCTGCGCCCAATTGGCTCCGAATAATTGTTTATTTTCATACATTTTAAAGTAAATTTATGTTGTTAATAATAATTAAAATATGTTTATTATTTTTATTATGTGTACCTACATATAAGAATGAGGCAATCTCCCTTCAAGGGAGTCGTATAAGGCGCCCTCTCAGCTGCAAATAACAAATGACCGTTAGATTTCTCATTTCGGAATTAGTCTAAGGGTTGAATTCATTGGTCAAAAAGACCAGGACATTTTTAAAACAACTTCAACAGTGGACTGTCGACAGTTTGTGGGTTAAAAAATCGCACGAAAGGTAAAATATTTACATAATGCAAATAGTTTATTCTCGGCATACCCTCATTTTTCTGTGAAAAATCCTTGCATTAGATATTTTTTCCTACAACTTTTTTTTTAGATTTATTAACACGGGTTATACAATAATTAATTAATTTTTATCCGTGCAGTGGCGGAGAAAGAATACTAATCTCTGTGGCCGGGGTCGGCCTGTCGTAAAAGGCGACAAAACAACCCACCCTAGCTACGTGGTAGGGCCTCAAGCCCGTCTGGATGGCAACCACCTTTGGTCTTAAGTATGCCGCCATAATAACCTTGTGTTGTGTTCCTGCATTAGTGACCCAAGTTCCTGTACCTTTATGGGACAGCAGCATGTTCGCGATGCCACTGGCGTTGCATACACCTATAGGCGACGGTAACTGGTAAATCCTAAGCAGGCCGTCAGCCTGTCTGCTGTTCTATAGCAATAAAAAAAAAAAAAAAATTCCGAGCTCAATCAACGTCATAGATCGGTCAATGACTGGACTCATTTTAGTATTTTAACATGTTTACGTGAAAATACGATCAATCAAGTTTAATAAAGCAATCAAATTTTTGTATGATAAAACTTGTAATATACGACTTTTTTATAATGATGAGCACCGTGGCTAAGACTTTGGCACATCGAAACATCTGTGGAAGTAAGTTCGACTCCCTTTCCTACTCTGGGTGTTCATGTTATAATATTTACAAAAGAAAAGTATATATAAACAATATATCAGTAGTGTAGTAGCTATAACACATGCACTCAACTGATTACTTTGGGACTAATTGGCGCTTTGTGAATCGTCACAGTACGTATATTTATCTATTACATATTTTTTTCTTTTTTGGTTAGAAATAGTCAAGCATACAAAATTATGGTATTAATATATTACTCTGTAACCACTTCACGATAGACCCAGACCTCTGAAATACAAGCTACGGATTCAACCGTGATTAACAACTTTTTATCCGTGCAGGGGCGGAGAAAGAATACTGACCTCTGCGGCCGGAGTCGGCCTGTCGTAAAAGGCGACAAAACTACCCATCCTAGCTTCGTAGTAGAGCTCCAAGCCCGTCTGGATGGCGACCACCTTTGGTCTTAAGTATGCCGTCATAGTAATCTTGTGTTATGTTTCGGCATTAGTGATCCAAGTTCCTGTACCCTTATGGGACAGCAGCGTGTTCGCGATGCCACTGGCGTTGCAAACACCCATAGGCGACGGTAACTGCTAAATTCTAAGCGGGCCGTCAGCCTGTTTGCTGTCCTGCAGCAATAAATGGTTATTATTTTAACATAAAAATATAGATAACTAAAATTACATGCATCATTGTGAAAATGGTTGAAGTTGGAATACTCCGAAAAACATTTTAAGTTTATATATAAAGAAGAGATAAATAAATCTCTGAATCAATATTTTTTTATTCTAAATATACAGTTCCCTCTAGAAGATGTTCTAAGATCTGGTTATTATTATATAACGGAATATTAAAAAAATACATGTTAACTATCACAATTTCTAAGCGTCAATTCTAATAGATCCGAAGCTACACAGTTTACGACGCTCGTCAGTACGGTAAGTGGCACGTCAAATCTTCTCAGTGCAATTTTGTTTAAACTTCAAAAACTGGAAGCTGTTTCACAGGTTTTCTTTTACCATCTCTTATGATTTGGTGGTACTGATCTGGTTAAAATCAAGCTCCTATAAAAATGTTCACCATTCATTTATTTTTCTAAGAACACTAAACTTGCTCTTATGGGTGGCTCAAGGACTTACCAATGTCCATGTCATTCACTAAGGTACTATATCGCACAAAATCTTCTTCTATTCTATTTTAATATTTTATTTGATATTGACTATACCAGAGATTTCCAACCTTTTTCGGTTTTAGGCTTCCTAAATCGTCGGATTTTATCCGCGGCGCTCTTAATACTTCAGATTGTTTTGATTGACTCTCTTGAAAATTTTAAAAACTCTACTTTTTAAAAGCGATTACCCATTTAATAGCGAAAAATAGAACCAGATACTTATTACTTTCCCCGCGATAGTATAAAATACCTAATTTCAACTGTTTCTGTAATATCCGCATTGAGACTGGAAAACCACCACGTGGTTAGGCTATTTGAAAAATAAACTAACCACGAATTTTAAAATCCACAAGCAATTTTTGTTATTAGGAAGTGTTTAAATGAATATTGCGGGCCCTTATGACGGCACCGCAGTGCCCCGGGGAGCCGCAGCGTACACTTTGGGAATCACTGGACTATACTATAAACAGACATCACCAAACATAAAAAAATGACTTAGTTTAAATAGAATCAGTGTTAAAAGAAAATTCATATTAATAGGTCGAGGAAAGTCTTTGGCTTCGCTTATACTCGAGTGTGGCTTGGTTTTTGACAGTGACAGAGAAATCTTGTAAAACTATATATAGACATGATACATAGTAGGTAATTCATATCATAGACTAAATCGTATACACATAGTAACAGTAATATTCCTTAAGATATTAATCAAAAATACGCTGTCAAATTGAAATGTTGAAAATATATAAACCAGTAGTTATTATGTTTTGTTAACTCGACCAAGATGAAGGATAGAAAAAAATTAAAGCATCCGCTACACGATTTGCTATACTATATATGCGATGCTATTCAAAACCAATTAGAACCGGATATTTACGATAAAACTATGTCTGGGACTGTTGTTAATATATACATACTTACACATATATACACACAAATATACATTACATAAACATACGTAATGACGTAAAAAATAATATATATTATATTTCTTCTTCTTCCTGACCTTATACCAGCTATGTGGGGTCTTCCTCTATTAGTCGTCATTTGAACATTGAAACCTTTTTAGCCATATCATCTTTTACACAATCACAATATATTACACAATATATTAGATGATTGACAACGAAATTTCGTGTCCTACTTTCAATGTAAAACGAGAAAAATAATTTAAATAAAAAGGATGACAGATTATTTCCCAAAAAGGGGTTAACATCAGGCAGGCGGCTGGTCCTCAAAACTAAGCCACAACTATAACATGGTCAGGACAACATTACATGTAATATGTTGTGCTGACCCCATATAATGTGGGATAAGGTGAGAAAGAAGAAGATTAATTTTCAAAGTTTGTCGAATATAATTTGAATTAATACATTTAATAATGCTTCCAACTTGAGCTAAGAGAGCTAAGAGAACAGCGGGCTTTTTAGTGGATAATCTGATAAAGTTCTACATACACACCGACTCCCCGCAGTCGGGGAACTAGTAAATAAATTAATTCTCTAAAACAAAAAAAAATATCATAATTAAAGAACTATTGAAATGAATAATTTCTATTACTTTGTCATTTATATTTTACGTTATGTCATTGTAATAAGTTCACAAATTATAAGATTTTTTTGTACAGCACCCAGTAATCTTCATATTTTATATATTTTGGCACCCAAAATTTCAGTATAATAAATAATGTCAACATGAAATTGAAAAATAGCCTATAATCAGGCTGTATCGAATAATATATAAACCAAACGCTTTGCTTAGTATACTTAACATACCTCAATAAAAATATTAAAAACAAAACTTGAAAAGTCAACGTTCTAAATTCTAAAAAAACTGCGTTCGAATTATGATTTAAAACGTGTTCCGGAGAAACTCGACGTTCCCAAAATGTTACATCTAGCGGCCGTCATTATACATACGGGTAATGAATGATGCACACTGCAGCAATGCGGACATCCGGAGTGTTGTACCTGAAAAAAAATATATATATATAAAAAATGCACATGACAACAACAAAACATTACAACAGTGGTAAGGAAATTTTGTAATTTTTCTCGTCAATCCAAGAATAACATTTTTTTTTTTGTTTTCCTCTTTAATCTACAATCGGCTATTATGAGCCATAATTAGATAAGGTAGAAAAGTAAATTGGTATTCCATTAAATAGTACCATCTATTGGTGGAAACTCTTCAGTTTCTTCGGTCGAGTTCAAGAATGTGCTGCCTTTTGAGGCGCTTTATGTTTTCTCTGTCTATTAGTAGGTCTTTGGCTAGTGCGTTGCTGTGTTTGTTGAGTCTTTATTTGTACTTTTTGCTGCAATTTTTAACTTCCTCTCTTACAGTTGGCATTTCAAGGTACTCATGTATTTCTGAATTTCTTACAAACCAGTGTGCGCTGGAGATCGTTCTTAATGCTATGTTTTGGAATCTTTGCAGTATTTCTAGGTTAGAGTTACTGGCACATCCCCAGAATTCTATCCCATAAGCCAAATCGGTTTTATAATAGCCTTGTAAACAAGCAGTTTGTTGCTGAGAGAAAGTTTGGATTGACTACCTAACAGCCACGACAGATTTCTAAGTTGCATGTTTGCTTCGGTTCTCTTAGCTTTAATATGATTTGCCCAGGTTAGTCTTCTATCGAGGTGTAGGCCTAAGTATTTAACTGTATTGTTGGTCGGGAAGGTTTTGCCTTCCAAATAAACAGGAGCACAATATCCTTTTCGCAGTGTGAAGGTAACTTGTGTGGGCTTTGCTAGACTAGGCTTTATTCTCCATTTTTGGAGCTACATATCTATCTTATCCAGTTAGGTCTGCAATTTGGAGAATGCCTTGACTGGGTCAGCATTGCTTGAGAGACAGACACGCAGTGTCATCTGCATAGGTCGCTGTAACTACATCTGGTGTCTCCTGAGACATATATATGATCAAGATATGTGATCAAAAATAACATGATGATAAGAAAAAACTACTTCAAAAGTAAAATTTGTAACTATAAGTTGTCTAAATAATCAATAGTGTATTAAAGTAATACTTAATAAATAGCGAAAAGCAATAATTATTTAAAAATTATTTATGAAACACAATACTTCAATAAAAAACTATACAACTTATATTTTAGTGATTGATGAATATTACAAATTACCATCTCAAAATTAATGGCTGATAAATAAAGTTTTTTTTTACTTTCTGTAAGACACAATTTATCATGCATACATTTATAACTATTAGAATTTATTGTTTTATTCGTGTTCATTAGTTCAATTTTGTTTTTTAAATAAAATCTGTATGAATACATCAAATGTTAAATCTCAACCGATCACGCAATTCCAAGAAACAAATCTTTTACAAATCATTAATTCTATTAATAGACATATTAAAAAGCTCAATGTCCGCTTTGCTCTCAAGCACCATGAAGATAGTGTACTTTATAATAATATAATGTTTCAAATATTTCAAGGCTAACCGTTCTCAGCTGTCAATCATAATAAGCTATCTATCTCCTTCTAAGCCGTTGTAAATACTATATATCTATCCCAGTCCTAAAGTTGTGCCCGATCGACCGCCGCCGAGTTTATTTGAAAATTTGATTTTAAATTTGGAATGAATAAGCATTATAAGAATATGATAGTTTAAGTTTTTAGTTGTATTATTTATTCGTGACTATTGCGTCGTTTGTATTTATTTAGATTAATGTAAATTTCAATATGGGGAAGTTTGTCTTTGTTGACACTTTTATTTCCTAGCTTAAAGTTCTTATTACATTTTAAATAAACAACTTGCTTTGCTCTGTGTCTTTTTTAACACGCTTTTATTAGTTTCTCCTGTATGTTTGTAGCAGACTCCTTTGAACTCGATTTTGACTTACTTTAAACGGCCAGATTTCATTTAAACTTTGACTTATCAAGGACCGATGACAATACAATAATTTGATAATATTATTATTCATCACCCTGATTAGGATCGCCAAAATTTTAAAAATTGAGACGTATTACCGCCTGCTGAAAGTTTATCAGGCGCTATTAACTTTTGGTAATATTATTAAGTTCAATGTTGTTTTATCGTTAAATTTGAATGTTAAAAATGATGAGAATCTGTAGATATTGCAGATAAGTGATCATGTAAATTACATGCAATGATTACCTTGCACTGTTTATCAGGTATTACGCGGGTTGGTACCTGCAATAATGCAATGAATACTTGTATAATGAGTAACTCATTCAATGTGCTTACTTCACACTAATAAGGACCACCACGTTGAATTACTGAAATGAAAGATACGCAAAATCTTAGAAACGATAACGTAATTTTATACTTTGTTTATAAACATTGGGTTACTGGTAACAGCGCTATTGAAAATTGTTTAATTACATACATACATATAATCACGCCTCTTTCCCGTAGGGGTAGGCAGAGACCACTTCTTTCCACTTGCTACGATCCTTACATACTTGTTTCGCTTCGTCCACTTTCATTATTCCCTTCATACATGCCCTTCGGTTTAGGGTACTCTTGACCTGGCCTTTTTTCAAGACGTCCCTGATGTGGTCTCGAAACGTCCGCCTAGGTCTACCCCTTCCAACACTTCCAATTACACTCGCCTTATACACTTTTTTCGCCAATCGTTCTTCATTCATTCTCTCAACATGGCCAAACCATCTCAGCATACCTTTCTCAATTTTTGTCACTACATCTTCTTTCAGACCACAACGTTTCCTTATCTCACTATTTCTTATCCTGTCACTCAGTTTAACTCCTATCATACTTCTTAACGCTCTCATCTCAACTGCATTTACTCTGCTTTCATGTTTCTTCTGCCATACCCAACTTTCACTTCCGTACATGAGTGTCGGAACCAACACCCCCTCATGCACAGCCAGACGAGCCTTGTTAGACACCTTCCGACTATTCATAAAGTAATACTGTTAATAATCATGCATTTATTTTAATGTAAATAAATTTTTAAGTTTTACTACACTTAAAAATATTAAGAAACATGAAAGCATGCAGAAACTCGCATTTGTATTATACGCGCATTATATTTACTCCGTGCAGAGGCGGAGTAAGAATACTAACCTCTGCGGCCGGGGTGGGCCTGTCGTAAAAGGCGACAAAACAACCGTGGTAGGGCTCCAAGCCCGTCTGGATGGCAACTCCCCTGGTGTATAAGTATGCCGCCATTATAACCTTGTGTTGATTCCGGCATTAGTGACCAAAGTTCATGTACCCCTATGGGACAGCAGCGTGTTTGCGGTGCCTCTAGCGTCGCAAACATTCATAAGCGACGGTAACTGCTTATTAAATGGGCCGTCAGCATGTCTGCTGCAATAAAAAAACACGCAAACATCTTTTCTTATGTATAATTTATGCACATTTTTTTAGATAATATAAATACCTAGTCAGGTCATAAATTCTGTCACATGTTTAATGTAAAATAATTGTAACAAGTTTATTCATTATGTAACCATTCATATACCAAAATGAACTTAACAAAACATAGATTCTTATGACATTAAAGTTTATTCAAAATGACCTCCGTGATTTTGAATACAGACCTTCAATCTGCGCGGCCAGTCGTCTATCGCAGCACGAACGAGGTCCATGTCAATATCGGCGGCTACCTTAATCAAGGATGTCTTGAGTGACTCCAAATTTGGATGAGGCTTTGAGCACGCCTTTTCCTCCAAGTGTTGCCATATCTTGTAATCTAATGGATTCAAATTCGTGCCGGATGAAGTCGATTTCACGCGCCGCCAGCCAGTCTTGTGTGCTCTTCGCTCTATGAGCTGGCGCCGAATCTTGTTGGAATACCCAGTGCCTGTTATTGAACATGGTATGAGAAACAGGTTCCACAAGGTTCGTCAGGACTGTATTTTGATACACAACAGCATTCGTTTTTACACCTTTCTCACAAAAATGTACCTCTGTTAAGCCCCAATAAGAAACTCCCAACCATACCATGAGCGAGGATGGAAAATGACCTCGTTGGACACGCGGAATACGGTTGCTCGCTTCTTCACTACTGTGTGCGTACACCTTATCATTTTGTTTGTTGTAGCTCTCTTCTACGGTAAACATTTTTTCATCCGAAAAAAGAATTTCCCGATATTTTTTTCCCGCGTACCGCTTCAACAAAGCGCGGCATCTCTTCAGTCTCAGGTCCATTAGACGAGCATTCAAACGATGTCCTGTTTTTCTTCAATATGCCCGAAGCCCTAAGTCTTCATTTAACACCCTTTTCACCGTGGTTCTGCTTAACCCCATCTGAAGGGCCAACAGTTTCTGCTTACGTTTGGGATTTCTTTGAATTCGTGCCTTCACAGCTTTTATCACTGCTGGAGTCCTAACAGACCGAGGGCGACCACTTCTTGACCTGTCATCTACACTAGAGTCTTCATTGTATCGTTTGATGGTACGATAAACGAATCTTTTGGTTATATTCAAATTTTTCAGTATGTTAAAAATTTGAATTGGCGCGTAACCGCAACGATGCAACGCAATAACTGCAACACGGTCTTCTTTAAGCGTCCACTCCATATTTAAAAATGAGTAAAATTCTAAAAGTATACATTTTTATTTTCATGAACAATTCGAAATTCGAATTCAATAAACTTTTTTGTGGCCAGCATTCTAAAAGAAAAGTTTTTACTGTGTGACAATACTTATGACCTGACTAGGTACTTTATGGTCAATTAAAAATCAAAACCATAAAGAGTATAGTGGTTATTATAAATCAATTTGAAACGCGAAACTAGGTTTGCATTTTAACCATATTTTTCATTTAACAACTTTTGTTTAAGACTCAGTTTTATTTGACTCCACTATGAT
The DNA here is from genome assembly GCA_963693495.1 of Malacosoma neustria. Classification (NCBI taxonomy): domain Eukaryota; kingdom Metazoa; phylum Arthropoda; class Insecta; order Lepidoptera; family Lasiocampidae; genus Malacosoma; species Malacosoma neustria. The sequence continues at coordinate 8,372,149 of OY856395.1, read as the reverse complement.
GTCAGCATTCCTTGTACTGTGGATTTTGTGATAATGGTATTTTTCTTCCTGCTTTTATCCTAAACTATGAGGGATCGTTAAAATTTCTCCTTCCACTCTCTTCTATTAGTCGTCATCTCATCGACAATTTTTTAGCCATATCATCTTTTACAAACCATCCATCTTTTCTTTGGTATCCTCCTTTTGTATCTATCCACTCTCATTTATAGCGTTTTCCTTATACATAACATTGCATTATATTATATCAGTCTATTACTTTTCAGCTTCTCAATCACTGGCGCTACTTCGAACGTTGGGAAAAATTCGGTGGGTAGTTTATTTTGCAGTTTCTTCTCTAGCTAGCGTTAAATATTGGGAATGATTATAAATTCCAAACGTTTAATATGTAGTCTATAATCCTATATCTTTAAACGAGCAATTCTTGTATATATATACTTATATAATTGGAATCTCAGAATCGGCTGCAACAATTTTCATGAAATTTAGTATACGGGGGGTTTCGGGGGCGATAAATCGATCTAGCTAGGAATCATTTCTAGAAAATGTCATTTTATTCGCTTTTTTTTATTGGAAGAAAAATAACAAAAATGTGACTCTTCCTGACATCTATCGGCGAATAATAATACTATTTTTTTTTAATTGCTTTAACGACACAACATTAAAGCTATTCCAGCAGATGGCGTTGTTAAGTAACAAGAAGTCAATGAGTGTTTGCTTTGAGGTTAGGCTAAGAAAATCAATTCTTAATTTCCAAAAAACACAATTTATAAAAAAAAATACCGAGCAAAGCTCGGTCATCCGGATATTATTTTATATTGATAAAAGGTGGATTTATATTTGTCTGACGTGTCTTGTCGAGACGCGTCAGAAGCATATCGGTTTCATACATTTAATATGGTTAGGGACACAATTGTATGTCGTGACGCGTTCTTTCGTCTGTCCTAAATGTTTGAACCGATATGCTTCTGACGCGTCACGACACGACACGTCAGACAAATATACATCCACCTTAAATCATTTTATGATTTTACCTTCTACACATAAGGCATCGTGGTACATTCAGCGTTTTTAGCACTTACAGCGACACCAAATGGAATATTAAGATGAATACAGCAGAAGGTTATCTATTATTTCTATTATAAACTTTGAAGCCAGTAGTTGGGTATATTTTCTTTATATTACAGCAAACGTGGTAGTTAGGTTTGAATCCTAGGGCATGCACTGCTTACAAAGATTTTACCCTATTTGCATATTACAATAATTCCTACGCACCGAAGGATAACATCATAACCTGCCAATATTCCTTGGGAAAGCGGAGGTACTGTCGATTCCCTGTAGTATGAGGTTCAAGTCCAGTAGTAGTATTGTATTTGTTGTTATTAAAGCAGATATTGCTAGGTTACTTTTACTGAAGGCAAAAATATTTACTTCGTAATTAATTAGCGCTAAACAGCGCGTGATATAGGACTTTTATGCTACAGAATCATCATAATTTATTTAAGAGCTACCCCTCTTGTTGGTGGAGTATCTTCCAGTCTTCAACAAAGTGTCTTCCTTGACTTCTTCATACAGCACGACGTCTAGTCTTTCCATTACTTGCTCCATAAATGTCCTCCTTGGTCTCCCTCTCATCCGCTTTCCTTCAATTCTCTCTTCTATGATAGTTTTGATTAGATCGTCGTCTCGTATCAAGTGTCCGAGCATTTATCCTCTACTGTCCTCAATAATAAAATAAACGCAACAAATAGGTGTGCTAATTTCAAAATGCATAAGGAATGTGAAGAAGACTTATTTAATATTGAACGCATCATTTTCCATAGTTAATCTACCGCCATTTTCCTGTCAACGAAGGCCAGAATGACAGACACGTTGAAATGCGTTTGACTGTTGCAAACTGTGCATGGAATCATAATGGTATTTTAATATAATAGACGTTCCTGAGCATTCGTATTCATATTGGGGCACAACGAGTTGTGGCACCCACTTACCTAAATAAATTATTGAATACATTATAAACTTAAATAAATTTACACGCTCTACACTCGCGCGGACACCGACAGCGACATAATGAAGTTAGCTGTCAAATTTTCTTGAAAACTCATAACTATATTCAAAGTAGTTTCTCAATTATTCATTAATTTTTATACACTAACCTCTGCGGTCAGGGTCGGCCTGTCGTAATAGGCGACAAAACAATCCACCCTAACTACGTGGTAGGACCTCAAGCCCCTCTGGATAGCGACCACCTTTGGTCTTAAGTATGCCGCCATAATAACCTTGCGTTATGTTCCGGCATTACTGACCCAAGTTCCTGTATCCTTATACAGCAGCGTGTTCGCGATGTCACTGTCGTTGCAAACACCCATAGGCGACGGTAACTGCTAAATTCTAAGCGGGCCGTCAGCCTGTTTGCTGTCCTACAGCAATAAAAAAAAATATTCATCAATCTGCAACGCGTGTTTTATATCAGTGGAGATAAAATAAATTTCTTTATAATATAATGGCTATAATGATAACAGTCAGCAGCGCGATTTTGAAAAACAAATTATGATGAAAAATCCCATGTCATGCTGCGATGGCCGGGTATTGCTAGGTGGTATGGCTCGAACCCTGTCTGGATGGCGCTTTTTAAATATACCGCCATAATAACATTGTTCCGGCACGAGAGACTAGGTTTCAGTTCCTCACGCGTACGGCAGCGTGTTAAAAATGCCCCTGCATTCTCTCATCTTCGGGTGGGGGGGGGGTAACTGTTTATTAAGCGGTCTTGCCTGCCAGCAATAAAAAAAACAGTAGTTCATTCTAAATCTGAAGACCACGCAACATAACATCTTCTCCACTCTCCACGATTTTCAATATCCCTGATAGTGAGTCTATTAGCACGCATATCATCCTTTTACGACGTCAAGCCAGCTTTGTTAGGCCTTCCTGTCTGGGCCTGGGACATGATAAGATATTTGTACCCATGTATACCAAAGACCTAACATATACAAAAATTATTAAAAATACAAGTTTGTATAATAAACAATAGAGCTATCTCATAATCTTTAAAGCACGATCGCTGTCAACCACATTTCAGCTTAGCGTGATAGTATGAAATTTCACCATACACGTTTAATCTACTTAAATGTTGAAGGTTTTATTGAACTGGTTTGTATTGAGTTTGCAAGATTCTAATAACAGTTGACTCATACGTTATGTAAACAATACATATTTGAAATTAATCTTGACGCACTTAGAGTCGCTAATCTTTCATTATTGTTATGACTTAATACTTACTTCAATCCATACTATCCATCCACACTATTATAAATGTGACAGTAACTCTGTCTGTTACGTTTTCACGCTTACTTAAATCGCTGAAACAATTTTGATGAATTTACTTTTTTAATTTATATGTCACATCGTTTGTCGGGTCACTTAATATGTTATAAATAAGAGACGAATAATATACCCTACACGTCTTACAGTATACCCTCGGTGTGCGATTTATTTACGGTGTTTTCCTTCACATCATTATCATGATATCATCCAAACTGTAAGATGAAGAATGTCAGTCGTCATGTCAACTTTATACACAAAGTTAGGACCGTTTGTCATTGGCTACTTGAGTTTGTGCACTGTATAATTTGTTTATAACTCGTGATATTTATGAATTCATGAGAACTATTTTTAATATAAACATAAACTTTGTAGTCTTTAATTTGATGTTGGTCTTTATTATGAGAAAATGGCGACGTATTTATAGATGAAGATGATGTCATTATAGCAACAGCTTTACATTACAGCTAACGAAGGCAGAATTTGGCTCTGGGGGTGTCGCAGAGTAATGATCAAAAGTCGACCCTATGACCCCCCCACAAAGGCTCAGGCGATAACCGGGGTTTTTAGTGGGTATATCGTGGTTGCAATAAGAGAGTGTGGAGGAGCCCACATACCCGCGTCGTCTTTACCCTGAAGTTTCGATGTGGCGCTGATAAGGTTTAGTTTACTCCGGGTTAAAAAATGGCACAATTACGTTTATATTTGGATAATTTTTCTGGATTTCGCATTTTAAAAACGAAAATAGAGTATAATTAATAGTTGGTACGTTTTGAAACGTAAGCATCGAATATTGAAATGAAAGAAGAAAATTTCATCAATAATGATGATAGTCATCTTCAATAGACAAGTATTCTGTTTTAATTTATTCGTATTATTTATTTTCTTAAAATTATTATATCCTACTGTAACCTACATTACACTTTAAAAAAATTATCCAACTTTTTTTTGAGGAATAACAGATAGACTGATGAACTACTTTATTAGTAAGCAGTTACCGTCGCCTATAGATGTTTGCGACACTATAGGCTCCGTGAACAGCCTGCTGGAACCTTGGTCACTAATACCGGAATACAACACAAGATTATTATGGCGGCATACTTAAGACCAAGGGTAGTTACCATCCAGATCGACTTGGGTCCCTACTACATAGCTAGGGTTGTTTTGTCGCCTATTACGACAGGCCAACCCCGGCCGCAGGGATTAATATTCTTACTCCGCCCCTGCACGGAAAAAAGTTATGTTCTGGAACGAAAGCATCGAATACATTGAGATGAAACGCTAAGAAGAAAATTTCTTCAATAATAACGATAAAAATTTTGAATCGCCATGTAATTACTGTATTTAATTTGAATTTTATATTGTTTAACTTCATAAAATTATAATATTTTGCTGTAACATTAACCAAATAAATACTCGTAACATTCACCAAATTCTTATTAAGGGATAAAACAACTTCAACATGTGCAAAATAGGTACAATAGTTATATTTTATATACATTCGCAAAGTACAGTTACTTAGTGCAAGTGACATTAATAATATAAGGAACAATGAAGAATATATGTCTCTAGGAATGTGTGTGTGCGACTCTGCAATCGGTCGAACGTGTCGAGTGTAACAATAAACCAACACTCTACCGGAAATTTATGAATTTAAATGAGAAAGTTGTTAAGAATTTAATGACACCATTTCTCGGTAGCCATATTGAAGTCTTCCTGGTGTTACTGTAATAAATAATTATTAATTTATATCTATGATATTGTTTTATTGAATTGTTGAATAGAAATTTGTCTTTCGTAGGTACTTGGCAGGAAGTCGTTTGTAGGCCATAGACAATTGGAAATTATCATCTATTGTTTATGTTCAATTTTTAAAATTACTCATTTATGCCAAAAAGGGCTAAAGCATCTTATAGACGATTCATTTTGACATACATTCGCGAGGTGGATAAAGTAGATAAATAAATGAAGATAGCAAGTATTACACGGCTATATCATGAAAGTTAAGTCCAAAAATACACAGAAAAATTATTATGGTAAACTTAGATCTGAGCCGCTTATCCTTTAAAATTTAATCAAATAATTAATTATAGCATGTTGCTGAGAGTTTTTTGCCTTTATAAACATTTTTAACAATATTTTAACGATACGTACGTCTCAAAATAAATGTCAGAATAGACTAAAAAATAATATTTGTACTTCTGAAAGACGAATTTCATTATTTTGAGATAAAACGAGCATTTAAAAAGGTGTATGGATGAAAAGATAACTGACTCTAACAATGTTATTAGAGAACGTTAGAAATTTCGTGTTTTTCAATTGCTAATAGCTGCACGAACATCGTTCTCGACTAATTTCATAATAATACAAGAGTTTAGCAATATGGCCTGCCTAATTAGGATAGACAGCAAGGAGGCGGGGCCACGACGCGGTGACACACGGACGCGCACGGTAATGCCCCTTTGTATGTTAATAGTGAATTATTTAGCCTTACAAAATCATAATCTTAAAACTCGCTCGGAATTTCTTCATCTCTCCACATCTGTTTTGTTTAAATTAACAATCGACGACGCCATCTTGGGTCTTGAGTGTCATGTTCAAAATGCGAATTAGGTTCTATGTATAAATTGTGATGAAATACGAGGATTGTTTCATTTGATTTTTATGGTAAAGATACAAGACCCTTGGGTTATTTTGGACTTTGGAACGCTGAGTATATACATCTACAGATCGACTATAGTTCGACAGTCAAGACTCGTTCATTTAAACTGAATCTAACAAGATTTTGTACCTTAAATTGTGCCATTATTTAAAACTTTCAAAAGGTTTTTTGAATTTTCGCAAAATATATGATAATTTAACTTGCTAATAGATGAGCTTTCTAATAGCTAACAAATATCATTTGTAAAAAGTATTGACTTTTGTAAGTAATGTTAATGTAAATTAAATACGAGTGCTGTTTGATAACTCCGTATCAAAAAATCCTCGTATATAAAATACTAGCTGACCCGGCATTGTTCTGCCATATAAATAATAAAATGTCAAAAAAATGAAAAAAAATTTTTGGGGGTGGGTCACCCCTAACATTTAGGGGGATGAAAAATAGATGTTGGCCGATTCTCATAGATACCGGATAAGCACAAAAAATCACTAACTCAATTTAGTTATCTGCCTACTGCCTACCCCCTAAGAACGATGGCGTGATTATTTATAGCCTATGACCATTTCTAGGTTATCATCTATCACCATACCAAATTTCATCAAAATCCGTTCAGCCGTTTAGGCGTGAAAGAGGAACAGACAGACAGACAGACAGACAGAGTTACTTTCGCATTTATAATATTAGTATGGATAAACTGCCCTATGTTGGGTTGAACAACATGTTCTTATTGAGATAACACTCTCCTCTGATAGATGTAGTATTTTACGCAACCCATTTATTTTATTTTGGTTTGTCCCTCTTTTTATACTTTAAATATAATGTTATTATAATTTTATTTATAAATTTGAAAATGTCACAATACATAAATCTAATGAACGCACAGATAACGATCTATATTTATTATTTTGTACGACGCATTACACAACTTTCAAAGCTGAGTATTGCCAAATATTGACCTACTTAAAAACAACTATTACTATTTTAATGCAAACCAATAAAAACACTTGTTTTTTTTTTCAAGTTCTAAAAATGTTATTAACGGAATTTTTGCATGTAATCAAGTTTTAAAAACTGGTCTACATTTTTGACTGGTCGACGTAATCGACCCATTAAATAAAATAATGCAATGCATTATTTTAGTTAATGGGTCGATTACGTCATTTTAACAAGTTATTTTTATATACCTAGTCAGGTTATAAGTATTGTCACACAGTAAAAACTTTTCTTTTAGAATGCTGGCCACAAAAAAGTTTATTGAATTCGAATTTCGAATTGTTCATGAAAATAAAAATGAAGAACTTTTAGAATTTTACTCATTTTTAAATATGGAGTGGACGCTTAAAGAAGACCGTGTCGCAGTTATTGCGTTGCATCGTTGCAGTTACGCGCCAATTCAAATTTTTAACATACTGAAAAATTTTAATATAACCAAAAGATTCGTTTATCGTACCATCAAACGATACAATGAAGACTCTAGTGTAGATGACAGGTCAAGAAGTGGTCGCCCTCGGTCTGTTAGGACTCCAGCAGTGATAAAAGCTGTGAAGGCACGAATTCAAAGAAATCCCAAACGTAAGCAGAAACTGTTGGCCCTTCAGATGGGGTTAAGCAGAACCACGGTGAAAAGGGTGTTAAATGAAGACTTAGGGCTTCGGGCATATCGAAGAAAAACAGGACATCGTTTGAATGCTCGTCTAATGGACCTGAGACTGAAGAGATGCCGCGCTTTGTTGAAGCGGTACGCGGGAAAAAAATATCGGGAAATTCTTTTTTCGGGTGAAAAAATGTTTACCGTAGAAGAGAGCTACAACAAACAAAATGATAAGGTGTACGCACACAGTAGTGAAGAAGCGAGCAACCGTATTCCGCGTGTCCAACTAGGTCATTTTCCATCCTCGCTCATGGTATGGTTGGGAGTTTCTTATTGGGGCTTAACAGAGGTACATTTTTGTGAGAAAGGTGTAAAAACGAATGCTGTTGTGTATCAAAATACAGTCCTGACGAACCTTGTGGAACCTGTTTCTCATACCATGTTCAATAACAGGCACTGGGTATTCCAACAAGATTCGGCGCCAGCTCATAGAGCGAAGAGCACACAAGACTGGCTGGCGGCGCGTGAAATCGACTTCATCCGGCACGAAGACTGGCCCTCCTCCAGTCCAGATTTGAATCCGTTAGATTACAAGATATGGCAACACTTGGAGGAAAAGGCGTGCTCAAAGCCTCATCCCAATTTGGAGTCACTCAAGACATCCTTGATTAAGGCAGCCACCGATATTGACATGGACCTCGTTCGTGCTGCGATAGACGACTGGCCGCGCAGATTGAAGGCCTGTATTCAAAATCACGGAGGTCATTTTGAATAAACTTTAATGTCATAAGAATCTGTGTTTTGTTAAGTTCATTTTGGTATATGAATGGTTACATAATGAATAAACTTGTTACAATTATTTTACATTAAACATGTGACAGAATTTATGACCTGACTAGGTACAACGAATTGCAAAGTTTTGTAGGTTATTTTTTTAAATAGTTTCCCATAATCTAGCTAACTTAAGTTCTTCAGCAGATGATAATCTATTTAAGGAGAAGTCTTTTCATGGGTTGGTGATTGAGCAATCTTTATTAGCTTAAGCTGTATAAAACGAGGCAAATTTCATATGTCTAAACATATCTCCTAAAAATTCTCAGCTTTTAAGAAATAAAATCCATCCTAAAAACACATTCTTCTAAAATAAAATTAAAAATGTTAATTCAAATTATTCTTGGCTAATTCCACGACTACCAGGCCCCATATATGCGAATGATTTCATAAAAAAGTAAAAAATGACAATAGCTGCCCGGACCAGGTCGCAGTAATTGAAAATAATAATTGAATGCGAAATCAGAATAATACATTCCATATTTGAAATTCGCGCGCATGGCCGCGGGGTCTAGCTGTTGTTCTTTTTTACTTTAGAACATTTAATATGGAGAGGACATGATGGTTTATTATCCTATTGCCATTTTTAATCAGCATTTGAGCATACTTATAAATTTACCTTTAGTTATTTCTTATTATTATTTTCCTTGCAACATTCCTTTTCAATGATCAGTACGTGTAAAAAAGCTTAGTGTATGCCAAAGAATAAATATCTGCTAATAATAAGGTGCACAAAAAAGAATTTATCAGCTGATATTAAAGCAGAAGAAAATCAAATATATAGAGAAATACAGTCTATGATATAACTGCCAGACTTCGGATATATCTCAGTGGTCATTCCAATCATTTAAATGCTCAAAGTTGAATTTCGAATTTGGATTCGTGTGTGCTCTATTGTTTGGCAAATGGAATTCTTTGTAATGCAAGCTTACAATGCCCATTATATAAAGATCCGTAGTTTTGGTAACCTTTACCAGCAAGTAAAGGCCTATTATTTTTGATTATGATTTATAATGGCGCAAACTTTTGCAAAATGTTTACCCCGTTTGAAATTAGTGAAAAGTTGGCCTTATGTAATTGTAGCCATTGTTAAAATTGTTTAGTACGAGTATAAATGTATCTTGATAATTATTTAAATGAACGCCTAAGAGATTAAGTATCAAATATGTTTCATCTATTTTCATATACTGATTTTCATATATTTTCATATACTTAACGTCTGCGGCCTGAGTCATCATCATCATCTTTTAGCGTTGAATCCCGGTTGCAATCCAAACTCACGCTTCAGCGCCCGGGGTCTGCGGCCTGACTCGGCCTGTCATAAAAGGCGGCAAAACAACCCTAGCCATGTGGCCCCAAGCCCGTCTGGACGGCGACCACCTTTTTTCTTAAGTACGCCGCCATAACAACTCTGTGTTATGTTCCGGCATTAATGATCCAAATTCCTGTACCCTTACGGGACAGGAGCATGTTCGCGATACCACTGGCGTTGCAAACACCCATTGGTGATGGTAACTGCTAAATTCTAAGTGGGCTGTCAGCTGTTACCGATACGCGTTAGCTGCTACGTCACGGGGGTGATCAATGGTTTTAGAGTCATTATCTCATATTTCATTGCTCACAATGAAATTCAAAAGGTATATATTTTTTACAAACAAAACGGCATCTCCGAAACAAATGACATACAAATTGTCCATTGCCAACGTGATTTGCAATTGCAAAACGAAACTAGAGCGGTTTTGAGACTATTAATCTTATGTAGACCGAAACTGTCGGTTTGTTTGAAAAATGGCGATTGCCGAATTGTGACGTCACACCTTCCGGCACTAATTGTATTGATTAAAAAAGATCTCTCACTTTAGTGTTAAGGACTTAACACACACCAAACATTCGTATCAATTCAGATTTTCTCTGTACAGAGGCGGATTAAGAATACTAGCCCCTGCGGGCAGGGTCAGCCTGTCATAAAAGGCGACAAAACAAGCCCTAGCTACGCGGTAGGGCTCCAAGCCCGTCTGGATGGCAACCATCCCTGGTGTATAAGTATGCCGCCACAATAACCTTGTGTTGTGTTCCGGCATTAGTGACCCAGGTTCCTGTATCCCTATGGGATAGCAGTTATACGTTATTCTTCCATATACATTTTTAAAAAGTAACCTATGTTCTACTCCATGGTCCAATCTATCACTATACCGAAATTTATCAAAATCAGTTCAGGCGTGAAAACGTAATAAACAGATAGACAAAGTTACCTTCACACTTATAATATTATTATGGATAGTACAGATAAATACTCGGACTTACTTATGTTTACTGTTGTGTGAACAGTAATTACTTTTGATGTTAAACTTTACATTGAAATTACCAAAGACATCGATTAGATACTTTTTAATTTAAATGAAATCGTGACATAATTATTAAACAGACAAATAACGGCCATTTATTCTTAATTTGAATAAAGAAATTCGAAAAAAGGAACACCAGAACACGCCATGGCAAACAGAGCTGTTATTAAGACGGGGGAAAAAAGAGTTCAATGACCAGTTCCCAGACACTTGAATGTTTTATTGAGAAAACACTTCAAAATTAATACATATTACTATTTCCATAGTTTAATAACCATTTAGAGTGGGTTCGATTTAAGTGATGCGGGTTCTGTAGGTTTAACAGTATAGTCAACATGACCGCGGTATTAAAGTTACATTATCCATGCAGATGTATGTCGGTTGGTTCCAAGACCTTTATAACCTGGAGTGTAAGTTTAAATACTGTCAGAGGGCGAAAAAAATTTAGTCATGGCCCTTCTTAAGTCGAAATAATCACTAAAATAGTGATGAAAATGCTGAATATTGGAGAAATTAAGAGCGATTGGTCTCTGTTTACCCCAAAACGAACCCGTCAAGAGAGGTTTTTCCCCAAGACCAAAAAAAAAAGCACGCGTTCCTTTCACTCTCTTCTATTAGACGTTATCTTAACAGTCACACCTTTTCCGCTTTATCCGTGCAAGGGCGGAGAAAGAATACTAAGCTCTGCAACCGGGCCTGTCGTAAAAGGTGACAAAACAATCCACCTACATGGTAGGGCCCCAAGCCCGTCTGGATGGTGACCACATTTGGTCTTAAGTATGCCGCCATAATAACCTTGTGTTGTGTTCCGGCATTAGTGATCCAAGTTCCTGTACCCTTATGGGACAGCTGCGTGTTCTCCATGCCACCGGCGTTCCAAACACCATTAGGCGACGGTAACTGCTACTTCTTTCTTCTTCTACACTCTCATTTATAGCATTTTTCTTGCCACGTGACATTTTTTCTACGCATTATATAACCAAACCATATTAATCTGTTGCTTTCAGTTTCTCATTCACTGGCGCAACTTTCAGACGAACAAAACTAATATTAATAAATGATAATATAATGTGTGATAAATAAATATGTTATAAATTCAATACAGTAAAATTTCTTTGGGTGTAGAAGAAAAAATATGAAATAGATACATACATGATGTTTACTAAATATTTATAAAGTTTTGTATAGTTTAGTGTTTATAGTTTTCTTTTATTGACAAAATTCGAAATTAAATCTGTAGTCAAAATGACCGACGCCAAATATGCAAGCTGAATTCGCAGTGGATACGTCTGTCGTAGAAGCGATGGGTCCAACGCAAAAAACTGACGTGGAAATTGAATTTCGGTAAACAGTGTAGGACACTCCAGTCCGATAACCTACGAAAGGTTGCCGGTTGGGGTCTACGTCTAGCAGTAGACAACTGTTAACTGACGAGTGTTTACAGCCTTTCAAATATGCGATATAACTACATATTAACCATAAAGATTTCAATTCGGTGGTTTAACTTTTTAACTAACGGAACCCTAATTACGTACAACACATACATACAGACGTAATTAGTAGATAAACATGTGGCATGAAGAACATTTTTAAGTTGGGATACTTAAAAAAGATATTACATTACTTTCCTGTACGAAGAGCAGATGCGCGTGGTTTAAAAAAGTTACGAACGTGTTATCTACCCCTTTATAATCTATGGACCGATTTAGAAATGGCGTTTTTGGCGGAAATTTTTACTGATATTAACAAAAAAATCTTAACTTTTTCTACGTTTTATTTTGAAACAACAAATGAAGCAATATGTAATGTTTCTTTAAAAATTCCACGTAGTTCAAATTCCTCTTATTAATATTCCAAATAAACCCTTCACATAACCTAAAATCCTGATCTGCAATAGAGAGATAATAAATAAATAAAAAGATATATTATAGAAGATAATAATAAACGGCGGTCTTATCACTAAATAGCGATCTCTTCCAAACAACCTTATCAGGAATATTTAAAGTAGTCGTACAAGGCGGTGCATAACATATACAAAAATCAAGTAATAGTCAAATTATACTATAATAATCAAAAAAATCCAAAAGTAATAGTATATATTATATAAGCGACAATGCAGTTCACGGCTAGGTAATGGTCATTAACCAAGTTTTTAAAAATGGCAAATCATTTTGCTTTTCTAATATCGAGAAGTAAAGAGTTCCAAAGTCAATATTTGCGTGGAGAAAAGAAACTTAAGAAACAGTCTTGAATCTATTCAGTTTAATATCTTAAATTTCAATTATGACTGCTGTTAGCTTCCATATTGAATGTAATAATAATATCTTCCGTATATACTTCTAAGGTACATCAGTACAAGTATTATATGGTAATACCATCAACATATGGCATAATGAAAACTATTGTCACTGTCGAAAATTTCTAAAATCAAAATGTCACTGGGTGGCGATACTGGCAACACGTGCCAACAGCGACAGGAAAAAGAAACCCGTTCGAAATTCAAATTTAAATTGTTATAGAATTTGAATAGGTACTATATGATTGTCAACCAATGACAATCAATCATTATGGTTTTTGAAATTCCACGACATACGCTGCGTGTGCGCACTGATACAATAAAGGATGGATTACATTTGTTCGCATGTTATACATATGTTAAGAGATGAGAGGGAGAATATTTTCAGAAGTATGTATAAAACTACTAATTTTTTTTTCATTGCTGAGGAGCAACAGACAAGCTAACGGCTCACTTTAATGTAAGCAGTTACCATTGTCTTTTTTTATTACTGTCGGACAGCAGACAGGCTGACGGGCGTACTTAGAATTTAGAAGTTACCATCCCCTATTGATGTTTGCAATGCCAGTGGACTCGTGGACTCTAATGCCGGAACACAACACAAGGTTATTATGGCGGCATACTTAAGACCAAAGGTGGTTGCCATCTAGGCGTGCTTGAGGCCCTACCACGTACCTAGGGTAGGTTGTTATGTCGCCTTTTACGACAGGCCGACCCCAGTCACAGAGGTTAGTATTCTTTCTCCGCCCCTGCACGGATCATAACGTCTATGGATATTTGCGACGCTACAGGCACCACGAACACGCTTCTGTTTGCTTAGGCTTACAGGAACTAGATTAATAATGCCGGAACAGAACATTAGGTTATTATGGCGGCATACGTGTGACTTGAGGTGGTTGCCATCTAGAAGCTTGGGGCCCTACCACATAACTAGGGTTGTTTTGTCGTCTTTTACAGCAAGTCGACGCCGGCCACAGGAGTCAGTATTCTTACTCCACTCCTGCACGGAGATAAAGAGAGAGAATAAGCCTGTAGTATACGATATATTAGTTATATATAGTCCTAATGTAAACGATTTCTTTTTTGTAATATTTCAGCTAAATGATATAAATAAAACAAATCATATTAATATAAAACTTTAGAGATATTGTTGATGCACTTTGGGTGTAGTTTACGTGTTGCTAGAATCTATTAAATACTAAGGTTACTGAAACATTCCTTAAGTATGAGGATAAATGTGGTTCTGCCCTAACGCCAGCCTCTATCAGATCTATGTTGATATTATTATCACAGACTAAATTGATTTTTTATAAATCTCAAATCCTGTTCTCGATGCTATTTTGTTATTTCATTTTTACGTAATGTGGGTAATTGAGAACGCACTGACGAAATTACTGGTTATTTCGTAGAAAAAGCAGAACAACGAATCTATGTTACAATTTGTTTTTTTCACAATGCAATTTATGTGATTCTTTATGATTTTTATTTAATCGCATGGAATTATTTGAAAGTAGAATTTCTTGTTTGAGAATTTAGCTTTTAAAATAGTTATTTTAAATGTACTTATGATATTAAATTATATAAATAAGTAAACATCTTTTATGTTCATTCACTTTGGACTATTTCACGCTGTAAGTAGCGTGAAGTTAGCACCATATCCTCAGATGACAAGACTAGAGCCTGATGATCTTGATGGTATATAACGGAAGCTTAGATCTTGTAGGTTAACTCTTACATTAAAAACAAAAACAATATGTTTACAGGTATTTTGATACTTATCTACGTATTGAAACAATAGTCGTCACAACTTGTGTAGGTAACGGATGTCGAGAAACATTCAAATAAACAACTCATACGTTTATTATGAAATGTAAAAAATAATATTTATTTTATTTAGTTTCTGTGTTGTTAATTGTAAGATTTAGTATGAGTTTGTTTTGTAATGAATAGAGTTTGTATTTCTCAATGACGATTAGAACTTGCAGCATTATCGATTAGCATAGTATACTAATCGATAGCATAGATGACACATGGATGGATGACAGGTATATCAGTAGCAACATCTTCGACGAGGAATCTCCTAAGAGCTGTACTCTCTCTCTTTAGAAACGGAGTTCTCGCACATCGGAATACCTGCGGAGGCATTAGGATGTGACGATTCTAGCCCCTGTGTATTTATGTATAATACGTATCTATTTACAAAAGAAAAGTATAGAAGTTGTCCAGTACCCAAAACACATGCGCTGTGCTGCTTAGTTAGGAATTAGATTTTATTATATCTACAATGATGGCAAAGATGATCCATCGTACTATTGTTTCTCTACGTATTATAATTGGGAGAAGAAACGGCGGAATAAACTCTCCCGCATTTAACACAGGACTATCTCTTGTCCTGTGTATATTCATTTAGTAACTCCTTCTATACGAATCTCGTAATTAATTTAATTGGACTTTATTGGCAAAAGGAAAGGTGCTATTTAAGTATTCTAAAATACATACTTCGAAATAGTGGCCTAAACCACCGTGCAGGACTATTACTAAGGCTACCTGCAAATATTTAATTTCAATTTGCGGGTACTTATAAATTATGTTGTTTTTAAAAAGTTATGTTGTAACACTTAAAATTAAACACCTTTATGATTTATTAATCAAATATAACAAATATACAGATTACGAGACCTCAAGTACGTTTCCAATATAAGTATTTATGTAAATACTTTAAACGTATGGGAAAAATTATATTTTTACGCCACGCGTTAAGTGTTTGTTCATTCTCACAACATCAAGAGGAAAATAAATATACTTTACACCGAACAATAACATTTTAGGTTTGAAAAAGTACTTGTGAATATTTTTTTTAATAGAAAATATTATATTGCAGAAATGTTTAATAGAAAGATAGCTAACTATAAAACATATGACAAATAAAAAGACTATAATTTTTTGTGTTGTCTATAAGAAAAGCTAACAAAAATAATCTATATAAATAAAATGATAGAGGTCTGTAATTGTGCACGCATCATGGCAAAACTACTGAATAGATTTCAATTAAATTTTCTAAGTTTTATTTTTTCTGTACACTTGGCCCATATCTAAAAAAGATATTGCGATATCTTCATTTAATGTAAAGTTATTAAGGCTACAAGAAACAACTATTTCTATAAGCACTTGCCGCCATCTATAGATATTTGTACTGAAAAGTGTTTGAAACGCAACTATTAATTCGAAGATTAAATGAAAAAATAATTCGAAAAACCGTTAATAAATTAATATTAGTAAAGAAGCAAACTAAAATCAAAAAATGAATATGTTTTATTAATAAGTTCACAATTACGTGATAACTATTTGAATAATAAAACTATTCTGTTAAACCAGAATAAGTAATAAACTTTCATAACATAAATGTATGCAAATACATTATAATTAACTTAAAAAATGAAAGTAAAATACCTCTAGTAGTCGATAATGGCGGTTTAATAACTGTTTTCCAAAAAAAAAACATCAACATGAAGTTTTAGAGCGCTTTCGCATTATGTCCGACATTAAATTGAAATCGTTTGTAACCATTTGATTATATTTCTTATTCGATTCTGATAATGTAATTTTTGACATTTCTAAAGTATTCTTCATATAATCCTCAATTTCTTTTAGAAACAATATATTATTTCTATTCAATGAAAATTGAATAGTTGTAGTTTTTGTCTATTAAATCAGTCATGCGATGAATTTGTATACAAAATAATGTATAATTTTTCTATTGTTGATTAGTGAATAAGCGCTGATTAGTGGCCTGTCGAGTTGTAAAATTTGTTGCTGTAGTTCCAGAACTGCACATTTTTTATTAATATGAAAAGTAATTTATTATTATGTTTGATAAATATATACATCACTTTTATACACACAGTTTTAAATTTTATAATTTATTACTAAGTAAGTGAATTATTTTACGAATAAAGTATTGAATAAATTAATAATTTTTTGAGAGTATTTAAAAGAGCTGAGGATCTTTTTATGAGCAACAGCATTTAGGAGCTTACCTCAAGCACCAAAATAAATTTAGAATAAATCTTTGATAGAGTTCAAGAATTAAACCTTATCACTAATAAATAATTGGTAAAGTTAAATAGTATCCAATAGTAATATTAGAAGATTTTTTACTCCAAAATAGTCTAATTATAAGGTAAACTTGGAAAATTAATCAAAATAAACGAGAACATATTAAAAGAAACAAACCAAAATAGATTTAAAGCAGCATTTTCAAGATATTTATGAGATCAAAAAGTGTTACTTAAATGAATACGTATACTTTTATAAAAAGTCGGATTGAATAATGTCGGACACAATGTACAACCGCATCTGAGTTGAAATATTTGGATCACTTGTACCGTAAACGCCCCAAGCGCTGACATACACGATAGTGTCTTTAATTTGGAACGTACGTGAAAAAGTTTGGTATCGTAATTGGACGCGTCTAGAGAGGTCAAAAACACTTTTAATAGTGTTAATACACAAAATCGAATGATCAGAGACATAATTATGAAGAAAATACCATAAATTAAATTTAGAAAATAAAATAATATTAATACAATAAATTACTTTTATCAATAGGTATATTGCAAATTGTTTTCGGCCGGAAAAAATTCCAAAACGCTGGCTGCATTACCGCGATGAATAGCACAACACATATTCTTTGCCTTAAGCACAAACCAACTTTTTGATCTCGTGAGACTTCTATCAAGCATTTTGATAGGTATAGGCTATAAAGACTATAGGCTAGTGGACCCCACGGCTTCAATTGAAGTTATATGCGCGGGAGTTTTGGGAAATGTTCCCATTTTTTTATTGGGTGTAAATTTCTAATTGATTATTTGCAATCTGTCACTGGCCGATGAAGACTTTGAAACAAGATTTTCCTTCCAAGGAGGACTACAAAACACCCTATAATGTACTGCTGCTAAGCTCAGGTATCCCCATAGATGGAACGACCCATCACGCTTATCCAAGGCGGGTTGGTGAGTTACAGACTCTCACTGTTGCTACGAGGCAATTCTATAATATGCAAAATAAGCGACAAAAACTGTCTAAACTGTACATCATGAAGTTTGAACCCGATTTTATAGCTTGGGCCCCTTGTTGCCTTGTGTTACACTTCTTGACTACCGCGTACCTATACTTATACTGGGGAAAACTTCCAATGAGGGAAAATACTGGTTAAAAGGCGTTATAATATTTCGTCTATGCTGCAGTGCATCCATGTGACCACTTGCTATAATGCTCGTTTAGCTGTCTACTGAACTTCAACAATAAAAGGTCACGATGATCCGCCTCATATGTGAGGGTGCTAGAACCAGTGGTCAAACTGAATTTTAGCAAGTTTTGACCTATATGCATTTTTATAATTTAAAAAATATAATCCACAAAACCAGAGCGGCCTAAATTGTTACTATGGTCTTGACAATAGATGGCAGCACGAATCCATTTCCGCTTATGTTAAAATCGACTAAAATTAAAGTGACACAATAGCCTGGTTTTTGTAGTTAGGCTACTCTGGTTCTAGCAGCCTCCTATTGTCTATGCTTTGCAAAGAAATACGTCGATAGGGCATCACCATAATAGACTACAAGTTCTGGCCTGCAACTCCCACTTGTCATCACGTTACTTCGTACTGATTACTACATATATGTTTTGGATATGAAAATGTATATAATAGATAAAATAATTACTTTTTATAAATTATTAATTAGCTTTTAAAGTCGTTATTTTAATTTTGATTTCATGCAATATTGCATAATTTAAATATTCACTATAAGATTCAATACATATATGCGGAATAAATAATTACTAATTCGCACAATAATTGAGAAATATAGTTTAATGTTTGATTTAATATAACAAGGTTATATCACCCAAATATTTACATAATTACGATAAATCTAGTAATAAAATTAATTTGAATTATGAAGATAGGCTGAGTACATATTTAATAAAGAAATCGCAGCGTTTTACTTCAAGATTAGTTTGTAGCTTATGTCGATCCAGATGGTCTACATGTAAATCTGTTTTTAAAATATATTACATACGTTAGGATTCCTCCGTACAGGAGCGGAGAAAGAATACTAACCCTGCGGTCGGGGTCATCCTGTCTTAAAGGCGAGAAAACCCTAGCTTCGTGGTAGGGCCCCTAGCCCGTCTGGATGTCTACCACGCTTGGTCTATAAGTATGCCGCCATAATAACCTTGTGTTGTGTTCCAGCATTAGTGACCTTGATTTCTGTAACCCTGTGGGACAGCAACGTGTTTTGCGATGCCCCTAGCGTCACAAACATCCATAGGCGATGGTAATTACTTAATATTAAGTGGGCCGTCAGCTTGTCTGCTGTCCTACAGCAATAAAAAAATATAGACGGAGCAGCATGTTTCTACCTAAGAAAAATTGGCGAATTAAACAAACAGAAGAAACTACCTTGCATGAACGAGATATTCTCTTTCTCTTTTGGGTTAAGATTCTGATATAAGATATCAACTACCACTTATTTTCATACTTGTTACATACATTCATTTTATTAAATTATTTATTAACTTTTTATACCAGTCTTTAATTAACAAAATATAAAGTTATCAAATTATCTAGTCCATTTAATCTTAATATGTACAACAAAAATAAATAAAGGCTGTGTGTATTAATTATTAAATAAAGATTCACATAAACAACACGATGTTAATTTTACGACTATAATGCAATATAAATCAGTCGGCATTGGTATACATGTATACCCACCTTTATATTACAGCATTTAATATGCAAATGCTCGGTTTATTCGCTTGTATACCAATTTATTTAATTGTTGCAGATAAGGTTCATTATCGTTACGAATTCTGTGCTTTGTTGACAAAAATCTTTAACAATATCCACTATAATCGGCAAATAAGTATCGTTAGCAGAAACATCGCTTGATTTGGCCAGATTTTTGTGAAATTTATAGCGTTTTATTTGCAGCTTGTAGATGTCTTATTTTAAAAGTAATTTAATGTTGGGACCATGACAGGATAAGTCTTCCCAAAATTGTGTCATAAAAGTCTATAGTTTTTGAAATCAAGTGTTAAAGACACACGGTCCTTTGGCCTTTAGGGCTCTTCATTTTTTATTGCTGTAGGACAGCGAATTTAGCAGGTACCGTCGCCAATGGGTGTTTGCAACGCCAGTGACATCGCGAACACGCTGTTGTCCCATAAAGGTACAGGAACTTGGGTCACTAATGCCGGAACAAAACACGAGGTTATTATGGCGGTATACTTAGACTAAAGGTGGTCCCCATCCAGACGGGCTTGAGGCCCTACCACGAAGCTAGGGTTGTTTTCTCGCCTTTTACGACTGGCTGACCCTGGCCGCAGAGGTTAGTATTCTTTCTCCGCCCCCGCAAGGGTACGACTTTCAGTCGTTCAAAGGACATACCCATTATCATTCAAAGGACATACCCATTATCATTTCAGCGAACATATACGATGTCTATTAAATTGAATGGAAGATAGATAGAACATATTAATTCATTTTATGAAAGTTAAAAAATATATGACCAATAGTTTACTCCGGTTGAACTTATCACAATATAATCTCTGTGAGATCGATTCGGCCCTCACATAATTATAAAATAATCGACACAAAGAAGGTATTTATGGCTGTCCACCTCAAACAAGGGTGATGGTTGTGATAGTACCCATTTCCTCTAAAAGGTCCTTAAATGTTATTATTATTTATACCGAAAAAGAAAATTGAAAAAGAGATCCACTTTTTTGTCGCTATGTAACAGCAGACAGGCTCAGCTTTATCCGTAAAACTGCCCTCTGCAGCCGGGTCCGGCCTGTCGTAAAAGGCAACAAAACAACCCACCAACTACGTAGTAGGGCCGTCTGGATGGCAACCACCTTTGGTCTTATGTATGCCGCCATAATAACTTTATTTACAAGTTCCTGTACCCTTATGGGACAACAGCGTGTTTGCGATGCCACTGTCGTTGCAAACAACCATAGGCGACGGTAACTGCTAAATTCATAGTGGGCCGGCAGCCTGTCTGCTATCCTACAACAACAAAAAAACAGCAACTGTGATTTGGATCACTTATGAACACAATACAAGGTTCTTATGTCCGTATATTTAGACCAGGAGTGGTTGCTATCTAGCTAGAGTTTTTTTATGTCGCCTTTTAAAACGGCTGGCATCGGCCGTATTCGTCAGCATTCTTACTCTGTCGGAGAAAAACGCCACTTACAACTTTGTTTTTACCATGATGCTAATCAGGACCGTAGCACATACATTGTATAAAAGCATTTCATTGCCCAACACACAGCAATACATCATAACAGTAATCAAAAAATAAATAATCTACGCGCGACATTGACGGGTCGGCACGCGCGTAACAGATAAAAGCGTCTCGGGGACAAAAAGGCGTATCGGCAAATCGGACCAAATCCCCACAGAACCGAACATAACATTAAATTGATACTATAAATTTGATACTGACAGATTTCGATTCGACATTAGAAATGATGACTAAACATGGCTTAAAATCATTTCTAATGTGATTATGTATCAAACTTAAACTCAATTTTTTTATTCAAAATAATTTTCTACCTAGAACATTTTTTGAAAGTATTTTCTATAATTAATTGCAATATGAACGTATTTGGCTGTTAAAAGGAGAAGAAGTGAAAACAGCTACATTTCTAATTTTAATTTCATATGATTTTTTCTAAATTTCATAACAATGTACAACAAAATACGCGTCAACTGTTTGCGTGGATAACAAAAATCTAGTCAAGCCACGCGGCTGCCCAATTTTAAACCACGGTATGGGATAAATTACTTAAAATCAATTTTTTTGTATTTTTATAGGAAACAGGCTGACGGCCCATTTATATTTTAGCAGTTATCGTCACCTATGGGTGTTTGCCACGCCAGGGGCATCGTTAACATATTGTGCTAACCACGTAGTACCTGGTAACTTATGCCGGAAAAAATCACAAGGTTATTATGGCATCATATTTAAAAATCAGGGGTGGTTGCCATCCAGACGGGCTTGGGGCCCTACCAGCTTGTGTTTAAACAACGCCTTTTATGACAGGCCGACCCCGGCCGCAGAGGTAAGTATTCTTTCACCACCCCTGCATGGAGTCTTATGTACATGATCCAATTCATATATTCCTAAATTATTTTTATCAGTTACTGTGTTTTGAAATTAAGTAGCTGCGCGTCTGCCGGGTAAGAGGGGTGAACCTAAAAAGTTGACATATTGACATCATCTATACAAATAAATAAAATTGGAGGGTCTTTTGTAATATTAAAATAACCGCTTTTTACTAAGTGCATTTGGATGTATACACGGTACATATACCAAAACAACATTTTTACAATTTTTGTCTGTCTGTCTGTCTGTCTGTCCGTCTGTCTGTCTGTCTGTCTGTTTGTTCCGGCTAATCTCTGAAACAGCTGGACCTATTTTGACGGGACTTTTACTGGCAGATAGCTGATGTAACAAGGAGTAACTTAGGCTACTTTTATTTAAAAAAAATGGTTTTAGTTAAAAGTGATCAGTTTCGGATTTAATATCCAATTTAAGTTGACCTTAGATTTATAGCATCAATCATATAAAACAGGGTTCAGCTTAGACTGGACTTTGTAGGTTCGAACGCAGTTTGTATATTTCATTTATTTATATATTAGGGTTTATAGGGTTTGTAATCCAAAATAAACCATAAGATATATCCAACAAATGCTGCCCAAAGTCACTATTCCACGCGGACGGAGTCGCGGGCACAGCTAGTAAAGAATAATTTTGTGTGCCAATTTACTCAAAAAGGAAACGGAAGTTTGAAGGAAATATTTTGTCATTCGTACAGCAAGTCATACGACAGTAAAATACTTGCATAGCCTCTGAGTCAGCCGTGTTAATATTTAATTACTTAAACAATTTAACTGAACTAGATCTTAAAACGTCTTAATATCGTTATGTCATATGTAAGTTATGCCGTTATAATCTAATTCAGTGACAATGTTACATACCACATATCTCTATCACTTAGACTTATAGCTAAATGACGAGTTTTGACTTAGGGTAAGTCCATATTGAAGTAAGGATACTCTCGATTGTGTCCTATTTCCAACGCGAGTCTGGATGTTCTTGTATAGTATATATTTATGTTTTTTTTTTATTGCTGAGGATCAACAGACTGCCTGACGGTCTTAACAGTAAGCACTTACCGTCGCCTATGGATGTTATCGATGCCAGGGGCACCGTAAACAGGTTGCTGTCCACATATAGGTACAGGAACCTGGGTCATTAAAGCCGGAATATAACGCAAGGTTATTATGGCGGCATACTTAATACCAAGGGTGGTAGCAATCCAGACGGGCTTGGGGCTCTGCCACGTAGCTAGGGTGGGTTGTTTTGTCGCCTTTTACGACAGGCCGACCCCGGCCGCAGGGGTTAGTAAATGAAAAGTATATAAGTTGGTCACACCGGTGATGTCGGTATAAAGTTCTCGCTTCTTCACTATCGGTGTTATATTTTTAATGCATAGTAGCTGAGATGCCATTACCACATTTTGAAAATGTGCTGATGGCGTAGAATGCCATAAATATCCAAGAAGAAATGTCGCGCAGACGAGTAAATCCTCAAACAATTATATGTAAGAACGCCTTCTTGTTGAGAAACACAACAGCAGCTTATTATGGCGGCTCATTTAGAGACCATAGGTTGCCCAGGGAGCTTGGAGTCTTAACACCATAGACTCGTTTTGTCGCATACAGGCCGTCTTTCGCTGCATAGCTTATTCATAGTCCATCCGGAGATAGTTAATTAATACTTGTGCGATTGCCTTGCCCAGCACTGAAAATAATTCTAAATGACCTTTTTACTCATCACGATATCTCTAAAACTATATAATATACTAGCTGACCCGGCAAACGTTGTTCTGCCATATAAATAATAAAATGTCAAAAAATTAAAAAAAAATTTGGGGGTGGGTCACCCCTAACATTTAGGGGGATGAAAAATAGATATTGGCCGATTCTCAGACCTACTCAATATGCTCACAAAATTTCATGAGAATCGGTTAAGCCGTTTCGGAGGAGTATGGCAACGAAAACTGTGACACGAGAATTTTATATATTAGATATAACCTAATTGACTTGAATTTTTATTATTGCTGTAGGATAGCTATGGGTATTTGCAACGGCAGTGACATCACGAACACGCTGCTGTCCCATAAGGGTACTTGGGTCACTAATGCCGGAACACAACAGAAAGTTATTATGGTGGCATATTTAAAACCAAAGGTGGTCATCATCCAGACGGGCTTGGGGCCCTACCACGTAGTTAGGGTTACTATGTCGCCTTTTACGACATGCCGACTCCGGCCGCAGAGGTTAGTATTCTTTCTCTGCCACTGCACGAATGAAATTTAGCATAGTGAATCATTTCGCGATGTGTACGCTCACCAAGAACGAATTTTACGAAAATCCTATGCAATTTTTTTTTAATTTACATGGCAGAAGAACGTTTGCCGGGCCAGCTTGTAACTTGTATACGTTTAGTAGTGTATGTCACATATCACGTTTTGACAGTACGTATCTGTGAACAATGTAACCTAATAGTGTATACAGCCTAAGTATTTTCTGGTAGCTCCGCTGCTGACCGTACCGGCTGCTTATCGGAGTCGTGCATCAAAGTTAGCATTATTTTGAGAAGTAATTATTAATGTAAAGGCGGTTACCGAATTTCAGTGTAGGGTTGCCATATGTAAAATTAATTTTACATTTGTAGGATATATACATGTATTCGTAGACATTTTGTAGTCACTGCCAATTTGTTTTTTTTTGTCTTAGTAATTAATGTAATATTCATCAAATATAAAAATCAAGCTTTTTGTTAAGACGTTGAGGCGAAACAATTATATTTTTATGACCAAGTGTAAAACGCCTTTTACCAAAAGATTGGAAAGAATAATCTGTGCCCTTTCGAACGTAAAATGTAGACAACTAGAAATCGTTGTTAGCGATAAGAGCGCCCTTTTCTCATTAACGAGCAAAATATTTCTGTGTATAATTAGTTTTAATTTAATACAGAATCAATGAAAGGTGAAAAAACATTTGGTGCATGGTCCTTAGTCTTCGAGAAGAATAGAATATGTCGATTCTATGTTATAATATACATATTATTATATATTACAAACTACAAATTGATTACAGTTAAGTGCATAGTTTCAGATTTCAAATTTATTTTTTTATTTTCTTTATTTGGGAAACAAACAACCAAAATAATTCATAAAATAATATTAAAAAAATCAAAATCATTAACCAAGTTTCCACTAATAAATAATACATTTTTTAATAATAAAAATACAATTCAGTACCAGTTAATGTTAATTTAAGTTAAATTAAATTTAGGATGTAATTAAAGAAGGGACTTTACGTAAAGACAAAACTCAGTTATGATTTTAAGATCTCAATATTCAGACATGGCAATAGTTATTGAAGACTATCTTTTGCATTATTGTAAAACAAGAAAAGTGCAACGGAAAATAATCGAAGCAAGAGTTATTTTTTAAATTTTACAGTACAGCTGTTGTAATTAAAATGTTTTTAGATTATCTTATAGAGTTGTGTAAGGTTTCGTTGCCATAAAACATGGCAACCCAGCCATAAACTAAAACACGCTACAATGAACTAATGAATAATAGAAAACTGAACTGTCCAAGTAGCCGATATCTTTCAAGATAAATGATGAATGCATTTCGGTAGATGATTTTTTCAAAAGTAATTATCGATGGCATTTTTCTACGCCGCTCCCAGAGACATAATGGCCGTAATTAATACTTATAATACGTAAAATGTACGCTTCGTAACTTTCTTACAAATTGTGAGAATATTTTATTTTTAATTAAATTTAATTATGTACAACTTAAATAAATATTATAGATAATTTTTACAGACCATGACGTCCCACTGGTGGGCTTATGAGAACGGACAGTATACCAACCACCCTTGTCCAACACGGGGATTAGCGGACCATACACCGGTGATTTCAGATTTCTACATGATGTTCTCCTTCACCGTCGGTAAACGGCAATTAAGTTATAATATGCACATTTTGCGAGAAACTGTTTAAAATACGTTGATTTCGAACCCAAGACCTCTCACTTAGTTTCTGAGAGTGATTGACTTGGCAACCGCGTATAAATAAAATACGAATCCCAGATAGCGTTCTGGTAATGTTCCCAAATCGATTCTTTACTTTTATTAAGGTAGAAAACAATATAAAAATCTCGAAAAATGTTCTAGTCCTAAAAAGAAGATCCTTTGCTAGCATTATCCATGACTTATTAAGGTATACTAGCTTTGGTTTTCTAGCTCAAAACCGAGAATCAAAACAGATGATGCTGCTCCTATAGCTACGTAAGTGGCAATACTGTCATTTCTGATCCATAGAGAAAACTAGATATTTTTTAAATAGTTACTTTTAATCTGTACTCATTAAATATTGTTCAAAAACTATATAAGCTGTTACTTAACTAATCCATACTAGTATTATAAATGTGAAAGAAACTCTGTCTGTCTGTTACGTTTTCCCGTCTAAATCGTTGAACAAATTTTGATGAATTTCGAGATAGATTGGAGATTGGAGAAGGACATAGGCTACTTCTTATTTATAATTTTATACAGCAGATCAACGTTTACCGTGTCAGTTAGTAAATTAATACAAAATATATGAGATATTTTTTTGTTAAATTTGTTTCATGGTTATTATTCAACGTGATTCATTTCTAAAACAAAGGAAAATTACTGTTTCGTAATTATTCCGTTAAATATTTTTATGGTTTCTCAAAACATCGATATAAAATATTTTGGTGTCGCATAAACGATGTATTTCTGGACGTAATAACTGGTTGAAAAACGTGGACAGATGGTTTCGCTAAAGAATCCATCAGTGCCTGTCTGTACTGACGTGTTTCTGCTGCCAATGTGAGCGGTTAATTGACGATATAATTATATATTTATAATTGAAAATAATTTAGTTTTATTATACTGTTTAGAGGTCCAAAGGGCATAAAAGATTTCGCTATCTGGCTTGTCACTTAGCATTGGATTAGTCAAAATAAGTAGGGTAATTTGGCAGTTTATTACGTAGCCATAGCTACAAGTATTTTATCTGTAACCCTGATAAAAACAAATATCCTATCTGTCTGCCTAAAATATTTAGTCGATAATTAAATATTATTTAAAATATTTGGTGATAAGTCTGATCAACATTATAAAATTGACATAAATCATTGAACACCCTAAGGTGTTTTACTGTATTTAGCTCTTTTATCCTTTTATTTGCTATCCTTCCATTTTCCTGACTCTTCAATATTTGAAGCTCTATACCTAAATACTACTAAATAACAACACATACCTGACATAATGAAAAGAAAATTGTAAGTTTTAAAATTAAAAATTACTGTTTAACACAAAGGAAAATATACGAGCTGATACGTTGGACCTCCATTTAGCCATATACATTGGTATTTAAAATATTATCCAATTTAAATTAAAATCGTAGACATGAAGGCATTCCCTGAATCCTCCATAAACGTCTCGGCTTCGCTTTATTCGGAACTCCAGCGTAAATTTGACAAAAGAATTTCATGAACGTATAAATTCGTAATGTCGGTTCCCGCCGTTCGATTTGCAATTTGAAAATACGCACACCTGCGATTTTTGAGTCCGTTTTATGATATTGCGATTTTAAATCGCAGTTTTCTTTTAGGAAATTGCACTTTTATAATCCGTCTTAATTTTGAATTGCATTCGATATTCAAATAACTGTTACATTTTAATTTACATTTGAGAATAACTAATCGTAATTGTTGCTTTGCTAATTATAATTCGGACGGAATTTGTTACAGATATATGTATTATTTTTACACATTATATTTCATTGTTAGTTGACTCGGCAAACATTATCCAAACTATGACTATACCGAAATTCATCAAAATCAGTTCAGCGGTTTAGGTGTGAAAACGTAACAGACAAACAAACAATCTTACTTTCGCATTTATAATATTAGTTAGGATTTCAAATGACTATTTTATAATATTTACAAAACTAAATCTATGTTTAATTGATTAAAATATATTTACAAAATAAGAACTATCTAAAAAACAACTTATTTATGTTCTACACGTTTAAAAATAATATTTATTAATTAATTTTAAATATGTTTAAATAAAATCATTTACTAGTCTTTATTCAGTTGCATTACAATTAATAATTATGTTATTTTTATTTTTAAATGTGTATATTTATTTTATTTATATTAAAAAAATATTGCAAATTAATAACACTCCGGTACTCGTAGCATGTGTGCGTGCGTCATTCGACGAATCATCAGCTTTTTGCGCGTTCAGATCTCAACCCGTTCAATTATCAGCGAAATTAATGATTGAACACATTTTAACGTATATTATTAAACATAAATATGTAGTTAAATATGAAGGCACACAATAGGACACGGCCGTAAATGGAGCGGTAACTTGTTATGATCCTTACATCTCTACATTTTTGTACCTTTTGTTTTTGAATGGAACTGTGTACATGCATTTTAATTCAGACTTAGCGAACTCGATCCTTTATTTGTAATTTTACAGAGATAGCTTGCATCGAATTTATTTATGCAGTGATTTATGTACTTTTATTATTTTTGAACTGTTATTTCAATGCTTTATCTTTAATTAACAAGTTAATATTAAACATTTATATTTTAATATGCTTTATATCCTTATAAGTTAATGATTCTATAATTAATCACTATACGTCGTAATTAGAAGTCGTAAAAGTTGGAGTAAATCCAAACTACCTATATATCGAAAATCAAGTATGATACGTATCAATCCTTGTTAAGATATAAACATAATCCAACGTTTTAACATTTACTCCGCTTTATGGATCCCACCGACTATTAAATAAAACATCAAACGGAAGCTCTATTAGAGGGAATAAATTTTAATAAACCATGTGAAACGAAACGTCAAATAAAATAAAAAATGAAGCCAACATTATAAAAATTGTTAGCCGCATCGAACGAGCCAATATTTCAAATTAGGAACAATTCAAATCTTCGAATTCTCGTTAGAGCAGGACGCCCGTAGGGTTGATGACCCGTTGAAATGTCAGCACATAATCATCTCGCTCATACAAATGAATAATGCATATAAACATCCCTCTCACCTATGAGATGTTGATCTTGATACGTCACATTTTTAATAAACGAACTCTGTATGACATGGCGCACGGAAATTCGTTCCAATGATTAATATGGCTGGGTCGCAGTATAAGAAACTAATATACTTTGTTTTTGAATTGTTATTAGAAATATTGATAGTTTCATGTCACTGGTCGTGTTTTTGATCAGCCGATAATGAACGCGTAGAAAGTATGGGCTGCGTAGGTAGCGGACGCAAAAAATGAATGACGTTAACTGTCTGTATGTTTGCAAGTCTTTGTTTGCCGCCGATCTGATAAGACAGTAATGAAAAATTTGAATGTATTTTTGATTGAAGTGATGGTGGGCTAACTTTACATAGCTTATTCTAACATACAATTGTTGTTTTGTAATACAAATTTCGTTATAATTTATATAATAAGGTAAGATGAACCAATATATATAAATATGTATGTTTCTATCAGTATAAGAAAATGATGTAGTAATATAAAGTAGTATTGAATGCATATTCTCCTTATAAACATTAAATCTCGGCTATATCCAAAGCTGTGGTCCGCGGTATGTTGTCCGTTGATGTCAAAGAGCAAACCTTCTGCACAAATTTTTTTATTCGATAAAATTCTCACACACTTCTTTTCTGAGCAAAAAGCTATAAAATTCATAACGTAAATTATACCATTATAATCTAACAGATCTGTCTTTGCTATCTATACACTAGCAGAAGGCATTTCGAGTATAAAACACTCTAGGTTCGTAAGTGCTTCGGTACCCCTAGACTTAATTTTGGCTAAACGGTGAAAAATCTAATAATATAAATCCAAAATGATCTACACATTGACTAAATAAACAAAAACTAACGAACGCTCATTAAAAAAGCCCGTAAGCATTCTTAATTTAAAATATTTATTCGCTTTGTGTGATAATTATATGTATTCACTATATATATACACACACATATGTGATCATTTACGTGAATTTTCGCATCATTGCCCACTAATTAGAATGTTCTTGAACTGCTTAATAACGCAATAATGCTGTCGCCTTCGGCATTTTTGGCCATTAGTTGGGTTCTTTTTATTTTTCAATCGTTTCTAGCTGGCTAGGAAGTAAAGGCACATCTAACTGTTACAAGAAAAAAACTATTCAACATTATTTAAATACGTAAATACACATTTTTGTTTTATTTTTTTAATATCAAAATTCATCAACTCAAGTATACAAATTTGAAATTTTAAAATCTTAATAATATGCATTTATATTTATATCGTGCGCCGTAAAAAAGTATATGCATGCAAAGACACTTAAAAATGCTACATATTATGATTAATCAGTCTCACCGTGTGTATGTGCCTTTAGACATCACGTGGAGTGTTTCATTACAACTTAAATAAAAAGTTCATATTTGACGTTTAACAAATTGTTACTTTTTCAAATCGACCAATGAGACTATTGTGTTGCTCTTAATGGCGCGTTCTATTTTCAAATCTCATTCTCTTTTCAAATCTTGCTCGGCTTTCTGATTCATTTGAATTTGGAATGTGATACCTTTACTATTTGTATACGAATTTTTAGCTCTTGTAACTCGATTAATAAAACATTTCTGTTCTTAACCAATTCTCATTAAAAGTAATATAAATGTTTTCACTTAATAAAATAATGGAATGCTAAATATTATAATTTAAAACAATGAAATATTTTGTAAATAAAGAACATCTGAATAAATAAATTATCAACTACAAATGTAGTTTAATTTAATAAACATTTTCTTAATCGATATTAAGTTTTTTCAAATTCGGCTACATTTACGATATATTAGGTCTTTGGACCTATGAAATTTCCGTTTTGTATGAAAAAATTTAAACGAATTTTTTTCATGTATTTTTTATTTGTATTAATCGAAGTAATCACCCATGCAATCAATGCATCTTTGCCAACGCAGTGGCAGTTTATTGATGCCCTTCTTAAAGAAATCAGCTGGACGGGAGGCAACAAATTCTTCAAAGGCATTTTGTACTGCCTCTCGGGTAGTGAATTTTTTTCCCGCCAAGAAGTTATACAAATTTTGGAAAAAGTAGTAGTCTGTAGGCGCAAGGTCTGGTGAGTAGGGCGGATGACGGAGAACTTCCAACCCCAGTTCTTGCAACTTGGAGACCGTCTGCTGTACAGTATGAGGTCGCGCGTTGTCGTGCAGGAGCAGCGGAGACGAGCGATTGACCAATGCTGGTTGGAGATGTGCCAGCTTCTCCATCATTGTGTTCAGTTCTTCACAGTACACATCTGCAGTAATGCTCACCCTGTTTGGTAAGAAGCTGTGATGAATCACACCGGCGCTAGACCACCAAACAGTGACCATCACTTTTCTAGGGGTAAGTTTTTAGTTAGGGCATTATTTAGGTGCTGAACCAGGATCAACCAGCTTGCTGAGCGCTTGCGGTTATCAAACAGAATCCATTTTTCATCGCAGGTAACAATGCGGTTCATAATTCCTTCATTTGTGAAGGCACGT
Organism: Malacosoma neustria; assembly: GCA_963693495.1. Lineage (NCBI taxonomy): Eukaryota > Metazoa > Arthropoda > Insecta > Lepidoptera > Lasiocampidae > Malacosoma > Malacosoma neustria. Next base: position 8,340,337 of record OY856395.1, on the reverse strand, counting down.
CTCGACGCTTACTTTGCGCTGGCGATCATTGAGTTCGTGGGGCACCCATTTGTCAAGCTTTTTTACCTTGCCAATTTGACGCAAATGGACCAATATTGTTTTGATGCTAACGTCGAAAGCTGATGCTAATTCAGCCGTAGATTGTGTATCATCAGCTTCCACGATCGCCTTTAATTCGTCATTGCCGACCAGTCTTCGGACGACCGCGAGGTTCATTTTTCAGGTCGAAATCCCCAGAATGGAAGCGAGCAAACCAATAACAGGTGGTGCGTTGGTTTGTAGTGTTAGCTCCGTAAACGTCGTTGATGTTGCGTGCCGCTTGTGCCGCGTTGCTGCCACGACGGTACTCATATTCCATAATTACTCGAATTTTTAACGTATCCATGATGACGAAAAAAATTGAAATGCGATGAAAATGTAACACTAATCAATAAACAAATGACTATAATTGTAAAAAGAATTCCATGTTTTTAAAATAAAATTAATTTGAAATTAGAATTCTTAGCCAAACAAAAATTATTTTGATTTGAAATGGCCAGTACTGCAGAACGGCATTTTCATAGGTAAAGACCTATTATTTGAATCAACTGAACAAAAATAAATATATTTTCCCACGCGACTTTCCATAGCTCTTTTGAACTTTGATTAATAGTATGTTTGAGTGGATGTGAAATTGAGTATTATTATTTTTTACACGTATTTAAAAACTAGTAATGTAATTGAGTTGAAGTCAACATTAATATACTCAATAAATAATTAAAAACCTTAGCAAAGAGAAAATTGAAAAAATATAATATATGACTGCATTATTAGTAAACAATAAATAGGCACTATAATAAAATATGCTGTTTGGCGACCTCCGCGGCGTAATGGCTAACGCATTTCGGAATGCTTCCGGAGATCACGAGTTCGATTCCCGTCTCGCGGCCGGGTATGTATATATATATTTTTTTTATTGCGTAGGACAGCAGACAGGCTGACAGCCCGCTTAGAATTTAGCAATTACCGTCGCCTATAGGTGTTTACAACGCCAGTGGCATCGCGAACACGCTGCTGTCCCATAAGGGTACAGGAACTTGGGTCACTAATGCCGGAACACAACACAAGGTTATTATGGCGGCATACTTAAGACCAAAGGTGGTCGCCATCCAGACGGGCTTGAGGCCCTACCACGTAGCTAGGGTGGGTTGTTTTGTCGCCTTTTACGACAGGCCGACCCCGGCCACAGAGGTTAGTATTCTTTCTCCGCCCCTGCACGGATAAAATATAAGTATATGTCGTCGTAGACGTAGAATAGTGACGGATCTGACATATATTAAACTTTACAGGACAGCCATTTTAAAAATACACAAGCGTCATTTTACTATGAGATTCTATCATACCCGTCACTTTACCGACTGCTTAATTTGAAATCTAAAATACATATAATTTTTTTTTAATGTAGCAAATAATATTTAGACAATGTAGTATCCAAATATGGTAAAAAGTGAATTTTGGATTTTTTTCAAATCCGACGTTATTCTACGATCACGACGATGTATTTATTTACAAAATAAAAATATGTTTGTGGTATATCAGGTGTCTAGTACTCATAACACAAGTGCTATGCTACTTTGGGACTAGATGGTGCTGTGTAAATGGTTCCTGTACCTATACTTATTTTTTATATGTATTTTTGTAAGACTGGAAGGGTTTTGGCGACACGACTTTCAGTACTTAGCAACTGGTTCAATCCTCTCGGAGGACAACATATTTAAACTTTGCATATAGTTTAGTCAACTCTGTAAATTGTATATTTGTATAAAAGGCCTTAATTGACCTAATAAGTATGGTTCTAAAAAAATATTGTTGTCAAATGTTTATTTATTAGCTTAATTATTTGACCTTTTCAAACATTGGCGCCAACATTGGCAGTCTAGTTGGCATGTACAACATCCTAACGACGAACTCGAAGAATAATTACTGGCACAACATGATAGAGGGTACATGGTATTGCAATCGATATGATATATTACTATATATCGATTACAAGTATTCGAGTGAATAAAAGAAGTTGATATTTTTTATACTCATGATGATCATACTTTAATGTCAAAAAATTATTATTTAAATTATTTACATATTAAACTATACTTGTGTACTGGCCATTAATATTTGGCGAAATTGAAAACCGAAACATTTAAAATATTTTAAGTTAAAGTATTTTGTGAATATATAAAAAAAGTGTCTCGGGACGCTTTACAGAAGTGATAACTTAAACTAATCGAAGTTGAACTATTTAATATTGAAATTGTTTAACTTGAGAAAAGCTTAGTTTATTACTTAAATTTTATGTGTATTAATATGATAATGTGTAAGGAAAGGTTATTCATTAATAAAACCAAAAATAATTCAAAAATAACTAAAGTTGAGGAATTTCCAATTTTTCCAAAAACTTTTTCTAAATTATATTAAATGATTCCCTAATGTAGATTTTTATAAAGAAAAAAACTCAACTTTATTTTATTGTCATAAAGTCGCAATTCGAATAGATCTAACGCTGTGGGTTAGAGTGAGAGAGGAAGAGTCTGCCTACCGCTACCGTATGCGTGAGAGAAAAGAAAGCCAGACAGACTGGCGCCGTAACACGTTACGTAACGAAGCGGTTTACCCTCCAATAAGAAGTTATCACTTCAAAAGACGTTTGCTTCTTGATGTTTTATTGAATATGTTTGGCATTTAAATTAAGTAATTCTAGATATAACCTTAAAACAGAATTTTGATTTACATATTGCATCTAATCTATCGATAAAATTCGAATCGAATTATTTAGGAAAATAACAACACTATAAAATACGAATAATTTAAAAACGAATTGTATAAAATATTTTAAAATTCGAACACTATTCATAGAGGATATTGATTTGAAATATGGCGTCCATCTCCAACTATCCCGCGTACGCAAACATGCAAAACTCACCCCAAATTTGAAACTGTGTTAGTGTCAAATTTTCCCCGCGTCCACTTGTCCCAACCCTTCCCGTAAAACACTAAAAAATAAAAAAGTTTGGGAGGGGAACTTTAAAATCGTTATTATAATCTCGGAGGCCATTTTGGATATGGGGACGCGCCCTACAATTTTAAATCTTTTTTAACAAAAACCCTTTGATGTTTATGCAATTCGACAATATCTCTCGCTTGGCTAGATCCGTTGGCGACATTTGGCCATTTCGGGGATTTCGTCGATGCATATTTTAGATTAAAAATTTAATACTTTCGAGTATAGACTATTCATTGTTAACAATTTCACATCCATCATAGATTAATGTCAAGATAGATGGCGTAGGGGTAGCTATTGCAAAAATCATAGAATATTGGCTAATATGAAGATTGTAAATGAAATGCAAATTACAAATTGAACTGTTTAATTTTAAACCAAGTGGAAATGTGTCAAAAGTCAGTCGTCCAAGAGATTATAGACTGCTTGTGCATAAAGTTTCATATTATGAGACAAAATGTATAGTTTTGACAGACGGTTTCCAAAACAAGATGGTGTCTAAGATTGTTGTTACTCTACCAAGATTAATTTTATCGTTACCGTGACCATTTTAAAATCTCTTACGGAATGTAGTTTTAAGATGTTAATTCTAAAAATTTTAAGACACGAAGACAAGAAGTTTAATATAAGGAAAAGATCCAACATGAAGACGAATGCTGTGATTCAATTCAAATCCTAACCAATTGTCGTCAGAAGCTTTTATCAATAAAAATACATATCTTCGAGGAAGTCACCAATTTATAACGAACTGTCATTATAAGATGTAACATTTTCAACTTTATAAATATGTGAATAAAGGTTACATTGAAACGTTGATTGGTTTTGATAGATTGTGAAATCAATTAAATTAGTCCTTTATTCTCGCATTGAACACAATTAGATGCAGCTACTTGTATCAAATTGATGATTATGGTATTTTTTATTGAAAACTGAAGTAGGATTTTTAAAGTATTTCGTTTATACTATGTTATTAACATACATTTTAATATATTTTATATTATTAAGACAAGAAAATATTTTACGCGCTAGAGTTACAAAACAAAAAGACGAAAGACTAAGTTCTATTGATCATTAAAAATGTTTCTATGACTTACAACTTTAAATTTACAATTTGTGACGTGACGTTTATAACTAATTATAATAATTTACAAAATATAAACTATTAATATAATTATAATTAATATTGTACAATATTGCGCAAAAGCTTGTCAGTACATCACTGTTGTATAAATTTTGAAATAAAATAAAAAAAACCAATCGTATAACTACCTTATTATGAATTTCAGGACTGAAATGAAATTCATAGTAGACAACAGTGTGTTGTGAACTGTGCGCAAAGTGTCTTCCTTTCGGGTTTAAACAATCAATCGATATATTAACTCAAAATTCTAAATAAAAAAAATGTTCTCTCTTATTTTTATCATTCTTACAGATGTTAACAATATATAACGCTCATAATGTTTATATTTAACTAAAGTGATGTAAGTGAAAGTGACTAGTGTGGTTTGGCCATGTAATGCGCAGGGAAGAATGCCTTTTATCAAGAAAGTTGATAGAATTGAGAGTGGATGGATACAGGAGTAAAGGTACCCCAAAAAAGATGGATGGATTGCGTAAAAGATGATACGGCAAAAAAGGGTGTGAATTTTTTTTTATAGCTAGAGTTTAGCAGACAGGCAAACTGCCCATCCTGGCAGGTGGTCACCGTCGCCTATGGACGTTTGCAGCACCAGAGGCACTATCAAAGCGCTGCCGGTCTCGAAGAAATTTTATAACGCCTTTTTTTAAAGAACCCCATATCATACCGCGCTGAGAAAACCTGAATGAATGTTGAGATGACGGCTAACAAAGGAGAGTGGAAGGAGAGAACATGTTGTGCCGACCCCATAAAATGTGGGATAAGGGCAGAAGAATGTTTATGCTTAACTAATTCAAAAATTATACATTAGCATGTAAGGGCACTTAATTTCCTTAAGGGCCTTCATGTAGGTAATGTATTCATCATTCATCATATCCTTCATGTATGTAACTTGACCATTTATATTTTTTTTAAACTTAACGAAATTATATGTGACGTTATATTAATGTCAAAAATATAGTAAATTAAAAACGCTACAAGATTTCATGATTTTTACAATTCATCATCCGCAACCGTTAAATTTAAACGGATTAGTCTTTTTTGCTGTAGGACAGCAGACAGGCTGACGGCCCGCTTAAAATTCAGCAGTTACCGTCGCCTATGGGTGTTTGCAACGCCAGTGGCATCGCGAACACGCTGCTGTCCCACAGGGATATAGGAACCTGAGTCACTAATGCCGGAAAATAACACCGACATACTTAAAGCCAAAGGTGGTCGCCATCAAGACGGGCTTGGGGCCCTACGATAAGCCGACCCCGGCCGCAGAGGTCAGTATTCTTTCTCCGCCCCTGCACGGATAAATATTCTACGATCTGTCGAAAATAATACCACTGAGCTATCAGGTATTTTTTTCATACAGGAGCGGAGTAAAAATACTGACCCCTGCGACAACTTGTCAAGCCTAGCTATGTGGTAGCTCCAAGCCCATCTAGATGTAACCCCCCCTGATCTTTAAATATACCATAATAACCTTGTGTTGTGTTCCGACAAATGACCCAAGTTCGTGCACGGGCGGAAAAAGAATACTAACCTCTGCGGCCAGGGTCGGCCTGTCGTAAAAGGCGACAAAACAACCCACCCTAGCTACGTGGTAGGGCCCCAAGCCCGTCTGGATGGCGACCACCTTTGGTCTTAAGTATGCCGCCATAAAAACCTTGTGTTGTGTTCCGGCATTAGTGACCCAAGTTCCTGTACCCTTATGGGACAGCAGCGTGTTCGCGATGCCACTGGCGTTGCAAGCACCTATAGGCGACGGTAACTGCTAAATACTAAGCAGGCCGTTAGCCTGTCTGCTGTCCTACAGCAATAAAAAAAAAAGTTCCAACTCCTTTATTTCCTTTACACAGCAGCGTGTTAGGTAGGTTAGGTATTAAGTAGGCCATCAGCGTGTTATCTATTCTTCAGCAATGGTACTTGTCCCAATATAAACAATTTATAAAATTTCGAATATCCTTACATGTCAATCGTGCGTCCTTAAATATCGTTAATGGCAGTACGCTTTACAGTTAATGACACATTAATATGCCATATTTGATAATAGAAAGTGTTAATGACAAATTATATTTGTTATATCACGTAATAATTTCACCGCTACTTTATAATTCCGAATACTGATTTGATGCAGGGCTGTAGCTAGAGTCAAATTTGAGGTAGGGCAGAACCCTCGAAGCACGAGCTCCTAAATCAATCACCATGTATATATGTATCTTTTATGACACATCATGAGCATGGATCTAAGAACTATTAAATACTCAATGATGAAGAACAAACGAACAAGATGGTTGAACTTCCAGATTTGGATGTAGAGATCCATCCACGTCTGAGTGAGAGTGAGGTAATAATTAATTGTTAGGTATGGGGTGATACGAGTAAACAGATTCGACCAAAAATACCATTTACATCTTATTGTTTCTGCAAACTTATTATAATAATTAACATAATAATAAAAAATATTTAAAACAGCTGAATTCTACGATTCGCCATGTTATTAAAAATGCGAAGAACGGGAAAGTTTAGATAACTATCACTATAATTTTTTTTATCTCAAACTATGAACAAAATTTACTTATATAATAATTTATCTTAGTTTTTGGTATTTTCAAGGTAGGACATTGCCTCACAATACCCCCCTCCCCTAGCTACAGCCCTGATTTGATGGCTCCTTTATTTTATTAGGCTCAGGTTTTGTAATTTGGGAGATATTTTTTATCTTGCTACAGTCCCTTTAAAAATACTTGAAAGATCTAGGACTTGACATATTTCAAATAAGCAGACGATCTTGGTGGGTTTACTTTGTGACGATTTTGAGACTTTTTACAACATCTTAATATATACCCATTACGTATATTCGTAATGGGTAAATATTGTAATTAATTTAAAATTATATATTATGCAAGACCATATTCAACGCATTTTAAGACACTGGCAATTTTTGAAGTAAAAGTAGAAAAGAAGAAAAGTAGAAGTTTTGCTCCAGTAATACCAACCTTATTAATAATGACTTAAGGTTTATTTTATAATGTAACTTTTAAATGATTGCATTGCATTACTTATACATATCTATTCAAATTGCGACTTTATTACAATGAAATACAGTTGAGTTTTTTTTTGAAGTAAAAACTTCTTTATGTGCGTTGAGCACTTTTTGGGTAAACACTTTTTGGTTTGTAAAGAAGTGTTTATGACCAATTTAAACTTTAATCCTTGATCATAAACACTTCTTTATAAACCGAAAATAATAATCTAATAGCTCGACGATACAATTCACAAGTTACTTAGTTTTCACTTCTATTGGCAGTCCCCAAAGATTGCCCCGCATTATTTTTCTTATGTCATTGGGATAGCCGCGAGAAATACACCATTATATCTTGAAAACTATCAATCTAGTCAATATCCATACTAATATTATAAATGCGAAAGTAACTCTGTCTGTCTGTTTGTCTGTCTGTTCCTCTTTCACGCCTAAACGGCTGAACGGATTTTGATGAAATTTGGTATGTTGATAGATGATAACCTAGAAATGGTCATAGGCTATAAATAATCACGCCATCGTTCTTAGGGGGTAGGCAGTAGGCAGATAACTAAATTGAGTTAGTGATTTTTTGTGCTTATCCGGTATCTATGAGAATCGGCCAACATCTATTTTTCATCCCCCTAAATGTTAGGGGTGACCCACCCACAAAAATTTTTTTTTAATTTTTTGACATTTTATTTTATTTTATGGCAGAACAACGTTTGCCGGGTCAGCTAGTATATTTATATACATAACTATATGTACTGATTATAAACTTGCAACAGCCCAAACGGCACATACTTTGCAAAATGCTTGGCATTGAATGTGTTAAATATGAAGATGTAAAATTAACACATTAGGATTAATAAAAAAAATATTAGACTCCAAAATCTTTTACTCGAAAATGAAGTTTATAGTACTATGAAAATAATGCATTCGTTTCGGTTGAAGCTTAATTTCTTGTATCCATTTGTTTCTGTCCTTTACAACAAGTATTGGATCTACTTAACTTTAAAAAACATGTCTATGTTGTTTGAATTTTGAATCACACAGTTTTGAAACAAAATACTATTTACTAACAATAATAAAGAAAATAAACTTTTCAAATTACTACTTGTTTGGTGGTTGAATAATAATAATAATGAGTGACAATTTATACAGCGTCATCTTGTCTCTAAGTAAGTAGCATAGCACTTGTGGGTACTAGACCACTGATATACTACATATATACTTTTTTTTTGTAAATAAATACATATATATCCAGACGCAAGACGTGAATCGGACCCGTGACCTCTGCAAGCACATCGAAGTGCGTTGCCAATACGCCACGTTATCAGGAAGGGCGATTTGAGGTCTTTTTTATTGCTGACCAACAGTAGACTAACTGACGGTCCACGTAATAGTGAGTTGTTACCGTCCCCTATAGATATTTGCAATGCTGTCTGAATATATATAGTCCGTATCTAGAGAGATACCGACCCCAGAGAGCTGAGGTCGGTCCCTCATGTCTGAAGCTTGTCGTCAGCATCAAGGTTGTGTCTGGAACGGATGATTTGTCTCCACCGGTTTTTGTCTGCTACGACCGTGTAGAATTTGCAAGACGACGATCTTTTACTGTTCCCAACCACAATCTCTCTGCGCATAGTCCGAATATAGTGGACTACATCACAGTAGTAATGAAATATAAAACAAATATATGCCATTGATGTTAAAAAACATATATACATTAATTTAAAATCACTACTTAACACCGTTTTCTGTAGAAGCGGCATTTATACGTGATCGTCTGCGCCTGCGCATGCGTCGTTTAAATGCACGCGGTGCACATTCGCAGGGTTAACGAGGCGTTCATTACCACACATGCCTGCATAATTGGAACTGCTTGCGCGTTTAGGTTTAGTGTCATCCATATAATTACCTACTGTCAAATTGAATGGCACGTATGTTTTAGGCACCTGGTCGCCAATCCACTCGGAGACCATTCTAGAAGATAGCATACACCACTTACTCAGTTTTTCTCGCATAATGTGCATATTATAGCATAGTTTCCATGTACAGGCGGTGGGGGGATCGTGAGGAATCCTGCATACTGAGACCCCTTTTACCCGTCGATCTGCGTTGGACGAGCGTCCATTCCCTCTAGAAGGAAGCTCCAGCTCATTAGTGGGAAGTTATGGGCTATTCTTCTATATTTTAGACCAATTTCCTCTTATGTGCATGTTACAATATATATATATATATATATATATATATATATATATATATATATATATATATATATATATATATATATATATATATATATATATATATATATATATATATATATATATATATATATATATTTCTGAGGAACCGCAGACAGGCTGACGGCCCATATAATAGTAAGCACCGTCGCCTATGTATGTTTGCGACGCTAGGGGCACCGCGAACATGCTGCTGCTGCTGCAAGAGTACAGGAACCTGGGTTACTAATCCCGGAACACAACGCGGTATAGTTGAAGACCAAGAGTGAAATACTTCGATTTCTGAAAAACCGTATACGTACTTATTTAAATAACAGCTACATTTTTAATTTGGCAACACTATTCTCTCCATGCAGGGCCCAACCCCCTCTGGATAGCAACCACTTATGGTCTTAAAATTGCCGCCATAATAACCTTGTGTTGTGTTTCGGCATTAGTTATCCTGGTTCCTGAACCCCTATGGGACAGCAGCGTGTTCGTGGTGCCCCTAGCGTCGCAAACATCCATAGGCGACAGTAAGTGCTTGCTGTTAAGTGGGCCGTCAGCCTGTCTGTTGTTCTTCAGCAACAAAAAAACACTATCTCGAGTTGGTTCGATAAATGTCGTATTTATTGTACAATAATAATAGAAACTACAATACTATATTATGGTCATCTATTCATCGGCCATATACTTAGGTCTCCATTGTGAAACTCCAATAACACATGCGTAACCCGCATATTAAATACCGGCTCATATCAACGTAGTTCAGTGTTACCAGGCTCGAATTAAAAAAAAATTGAGAATACCTCAATTTCAATATTTAACTTCAAATTTGGGCAAACGTGTTTATTTGTTTTCTTTGTTGTTTTGCTGTTACTGATTCTGAAAACGCGCGAAACTGGACATTGAAAATGAGTTTTAAAGTTTATTTATAGTATTAATAAATGAATTGATATGTACCTTAAGCATAAATAATTACAGGAACTCTTATTGGTTTGAAAAAATGTATGAAATGTATTCTTTAAAGCTTTTTTATAATAATAATCATGTTTTTTTATATTTTTTTAATTTCATTTATTTGTAAGTGTCCTTTTATAAAATAATGTATTTTTAACATTTTGGAAAATGTAAAAAATTTGAAAAGAGAATAAATAGAGTTAATAATTTTATTTAAATCGATCAATACATGCCATAGGGTTAGTAAATATTTGAACTTAATGTTTTGCGTGCAAGTTAAATACTTAAAACTATATTCCAAAGTTCAACTTGGCAGAAAATAGTAAAATTAAAGAAAACTTTTTTAATAATCCCGTACAAAAATTATACGGGATAGGGACTGTCCATTAATCCCGTGAGGCTCGAAAGGGGGGCGGGGGTTCATAAAAAATCACGAAATATCACAAGGGGGAAGGGGGGTTTAATAATATATCACGTGTATTTATTTTTTCGGCAAACGCGTACAAAATCGAATTTAGCACTGTGCCAACAATTGACTTGCAAGATGCTTATCCAGTTATTGGTGTTGAAGAAAGTCTTGCTAATCAGTGGTCCGAGAATACTGTACATTAAATTATGTTCATTGTTCATGTATTAGTTTAAAAAAGTTTTTCGCATTTCTTTCATTATTTTTATGTCAATCAAAAACAACCTGCAACTTTTCTGTCTACCTGTAAACGTTATTATTGTAGTCTTTAATTTTCTATAATAAAATTAGATGATACTTAAAATTAAGATCCTTTGTAGGTACTAAAAATACACGTGATATAGGGGGGGGGGGGGTAGTCTTAAACATGACCAATTGACCATGTACCACCAAGGGGGAGAGGGGGTCAAAAATTCCAAAAATAACATCACGTGATTGATTAATGGACGGCTCCATAGTAAGTTAAAAATGGCATAAATTTTAATTTTTTGCGGCCATACCGTGTATAGCAACTCAATCGCACGCAACAAGCGAAAACGGGAAACAATCGCCACAGCGTTCCATATTTGAAATCGTACTTTTGAATATGGAACTATTTAAAATTTCGAATCCGTTTTGCGTTATCGCCGCGACGTGTTGGCGTTTTCCGATTGTTCTTTTCTTTATTATTTTAGTTGTATGTCCGACATGCGCTGCCATGTTGGCGTCGGTTGCTTAAAGGGAATTATTAACATAATCATAAAGGGTAGACAGTGTTTATTATTTTACTAACACCAACACGTGTAATGATCATGAATACATTATATAAAGAATAGCTAATCCAAAATTGATCCAACTATTTGTCCAAAATTCATTTAAAAGTTCCTAACAAACCTCTTTGATATCGTTTATAATTTGCAACACCGGGCAAATTCTTATTTTATTAGAGTTTGCAAAAAAGTGATAGAACCAATTGTTTGTGAAAACTTTTTTAATGATTGACCATATCATGTTAAAAATATACTTTCGATGGTTTGAAGCGTATATAAATGTGTATGTAAATATCATATTTGTATATATACTTTTTTACACTAACTGTATTTAAATTAAACGATAAATGCGAAAACATGTCGGTTTTAGATTAATAAGCTATTATTTTGATGTAAATGGCTTGTTTTTCAAATAAAATAACTTTACGAGGGGTGTTCAATAAATTGTGATAATGCGACACATTCTCCTTGGATAGAAAAAAAATACTGGGAGGCTTAGCCCAGACATTATATAAAGAGAAAAAAACCAACCAATTTTTTTTTAAATAGTAGTCATTTGTTTGCATCGTGTTGGAACATGTTCTTAAAAATGGATAAAATTGAAGATTGCACGGTAATAAAATCTCTGCTTGAAAAAATTTACTTTGGAACAGGTAAATCAAGACTTGAAAGCAACATTAAGGGTTCATGCTCCTCCATATTCTACGGTTGCGCGTTGGTGTGCTGAGTTCAAGCGAAGAAGAACTTCCATTAACTAACACTCCAGCAGGGGACGCCATACAACGGTGTTGACTGAACAAATGATTAGAAAAGTTAAAAACATTGTCTTGACAGATCGTCGTGTTACTGTTTGTTTTATAGCAGATACTTCGTATAGAAATGAATATTTCTATAGGAAGTGTCCATAATATTATACACAACCATTTGGGTATGAAAAAAGGTGTCAGCGCGCTGGGTGCCCAGAATGCATTCTGACGTGCAGAAACAAACGAGAATGAGAATTTCACAAAGCTGTTTGAGTTTGTTACAACAAGGTCTCGGCCGATTTTTGGTTCGATTCATAACTATGGACAAAACATGGCTTCACCATTATGTCATGTATGGTTATGGGTCATAACCCGAAAAACAAAAAAAAACAGTCCATGACTTGAATTAGGCCGTCATCTCCAACTCCGAAGAAATTTAAGGCGATTCCATCCGCCGGTAAGACCTTGGGCTGTTTTTTCTGGGACAGCCAAGGGGTGGTAATGATCGAATACCTTAATCATGGAGCCACTATTACGTGGACTTTGTATACAGGACAAATAACAAAGTTGCGTGAGGAAATACGCAAGCAACGGTGTGGCAAACTCGCTAAAGTTGTTTTGTTTCACCCCAAGATAATGCCCCCGCGCATTTCCACCTATAGGAGATTTTAGCTTTAGAAAAAAGATATACTACTTAAAGTGTATAAATCTGAAAGGTGACTACGTTGAAAAATAAAACAACATTTAATAAAAGATAATTGCGTCATGTAAATTTTATTTTATTTATTTATTTTATTTAATTGCGTCATGCAACTATTTATTGAACATCCCTAGTACATGTGGTGGTATTACACAAAAACATTTTAATACCGATATCACTAGCATGTCCCGCCAATCCATCTCAGACACCATGGCGAGAATATTTTTCGTTCGCTCTGGAGAAAGGCCCGCGTGTAGAGGTGGGACGTTATACATATCGTCATAGACGTAGAATAGTGACGGATCGGACAAAGGCGCTGAACGGACAAAACTTTTCTTAATGTTTAATTACACTATATTCAAGTAAAGAAAAGGTTTTATTTATAAAAAAAAATATAATATAATAATAAAAAATGAAGCTACCGATAGAGATTTACGAAAAGAGCCAATCGTTATTTATCCATGTTCGAAATTCAAGACAGTTTCTTAAAACGCTAAAAGATGTTTTATGTAAACTGCCAAATATTAAGGCCTGTACACATTATTTGGCAATTTTAGCTTAAAAGTGGAAGGCGATTCAATATACATTATTTTTCTTTCATAAAATTAAAAATAAATATACTATGGTAAAAAGTGACAAAACAACTCTAGCTACGTGGTAGGGCCCCAAGCCCTTCTGGATGGTAACCACCCTTGGTCTTTAAGTATGCCGCCATAATAACCTTGTGTTCCGGCATTAGTTACCCCGGTTCTTGTACCCCTATGGGACAGCAGCGTGTTCGCGGTGCCCCAAGCATCGCAAACATGCATAGGCGACGGTAACTGCTTACTACTAAGTGGGCCGTCAGCCCGTCTGCGGTTCCTCAGCAATAAAAAAAAACTAAGGAGCAGAGCGCTTGTGTTATGAGCACTAAACAAGTGATATAGTTCTTTTGTTAATACCTAGTCAGGTCATAAATTCTGTCACATGTTTAATGTAAAATAATTGTAACAAGTTTATTAATTATGTAACCATTCATATATACCAAAATGAACTTAACAAAACATAGATTCTTATGACATTAAAGTTTATTCAAAATGACCTCCGTGATTTTGAATACAAGCCTTCAATCTGCGCGGCCAGTTGTCTATCGCAGCACGAACGAGGTCCATGTCAATATCGGCGGCTGCCTTAATCAAGGATGTCTTGAGTGACTCCAAATTGGGATGAGGCTTTGAGCACGCCTTTTCCTCCAAGTGTTGCCATATCTTGTAATCTAACGGATTCAAATCTGGACTGGAGGAGGGCCAGTCTTCGTGCCGGATGAAGTCGATTTCACGCGCCGCCAGCCAGTCTTGTGTGCTCTTCGCTCTATGAGCTGGCGCCGAATCTTGTTGGAATACCCAGTGCCTGTTATTGAACATGGTATGAGAAACAGGTTCCACAAGGTTCGTCAGGACTGTATTTTGATACACAACAGCATTCGTTTTTACACCTTTCTCACAAAAATGTACCTCTGTTAAGCCCCAATAAGAAACTTCCAACCATACCATGAGCGAGGATGGAAAATGACCTCGTTGGACACGCGGAATACGGTTGCTCGCTTCTTCACTACTGTGTGCGTACACCTTATCATTTTGTTTGTTGTAGCTCTCTTCTACGGTAAACATTTTTTCATCCGAAAAAGAATTTCCCGATATTTTTTTCCCGCGTACCGCTTCAACAAAGCGCGGCATCTCTTCAGTCTCAGGTCCATTAGACGAGCATTCAAACGATGTCCTGTTTTTCTTCGATATGCCCGAAGCCCTAAGTCTTCATTTAACACCCTTTTCACCGTGGTTCTGCTTAACCCCATCTGAAAGGGCCAACAGTTTCTGCTTACGTTTGGGATTTCTTTGAAATCGTGCCTTCACAGCTTTTATCACTGCTGGAGTCCTAACAGACCGAGGGCGACCACTTCTTGACCTGTCATCTACACTAGAGTCTTCATTGTATCGTTTGATGGTACGATAAACGAATCTTTTGGTAATATTCAAATTTTTCAGTATGTTAAAAATTTGAATTGGCGCGTAACCGCAACGATGCAACGCAATAACTGCAACACGGTCTTCTTTAAGCGTCCACTCCATATTTAAAAATGAGTAAAATTCTAAAAGTTATACATTTTTATTTTCATGAACAATTCGAAATTCGAATTCAATAAACTTTTTGTGGCCAGCATTCTAAAAGAAAAGTTTTTACTGTGTGACAATACTTATGACCTGACTAGGTATATACTCCACGGAGGCCAATAAAATATCTTTACCTAGGAACTACTCTTGGAAAATCTATTATAATTGTTCAATATTATTAAATTAACTATGACGACTAAGAACTATTATTTTTATAACATCTACATCATCATCCAAGCGTTAAATCTCGGTTGCAACCCGAACGTTCGCTTAGGTGCCCGGGGTCCGCTTTTCGACTATACAAGTATAACGTCAACTAACGAGATTTTTGCAACGTAAATACTTTTATAGCATCTACTTATGATATAATATATTATTTGAAGAGATGATTTATTTAAAAGAAATCTTAATATTATCAATGATTGTATAGATTGAAAAATATTAGCAATTTTCTTTAGATAGCTTTCTCATTCATTGAAATAAATATATTAGAGGAAGTGTGAGTTATTGAAAAACTTAAAAATCATAGACTAGCGTGGTTTGGCTATGTAATATGCAGGGAAGAATGACATATAACAAGGAAAACGATAGAAATGAGAGTGGATGAATACAGAAGTAGAAGTAGACCACAAAAAAGATGGATTGCGTAAAAGATGATATAGCAAAAAAGGGTGTGAATGTTGAGATGACTGGTAACAGAGGAGAATGGAAGAAGAGAACATATTATGTCGACCCCATATAATGTGGGATAAGGGCAGGAAGAAGAGCTTTCTCGTTCATTAACATCATTGCTAAGACAAGGTATATCCAGTGCCACTCACAAACCCGGCAATATTTATATAGTGTGCAATAAACTTAATTCCCCGAAAGTGTTGCCATAATAAATAATTCATGAACAACTTTATACTTCCCTTCAACGGAGGTTCACTGCAAAACCATACGTTTTTGGGAATAAATTCACCGAAAAACGCCTTTTATAATGTATTAACATTATTTATGGTTGTGCTGACGAACAAAAAGGACAATCGACTGTCGAAAGTTATGGTAAAATAAACCCATACATTCTGAATAAAGAAAAAATGTTCTTTATTTGTGTTCATATTAAGAAGTAATTCAATTACATTCTGATAAACAGCGATAGGAGTTCCTCTAAGACCTCTTTGGACCCTCCTAGTCATACCAAAGATAGGCACCTAGGCAAACGGTGCATACGTTAATCAGTAACAGTACGAAAATGAATGCTGGACTCCGAAATAAAAAGCTTTGAATTTGAAAGCAATCGGGATTAAACACTTGCCTGATGATTGATGAAGATGACACTTAGTCTAACAATACCCTAAACCAATGGTAGGCTCGCGAGCCGTAAGCGGCTCTTTGACTCCTTGGCTATGGCTCTTCCCTGAAATGTTAAGTCTAGGCACCGAATATTACTTATTATTTATGACTATTTCCGTAATAATCTCCTATCTCCAACTAAACCGAAACATTTGTTAAAAAATGGTTTTTTGAATAAATTTCAAGTGTGTATTATCCATATTTGGCTCTTTGGATGACAAGGTTGCTGACCACTGCTCTAAACCATGAAAGAAAAATTACATGCTACTTTTCATTGGTTAGTAAAGACCAACAGGTGAGGCCAAATTCACCATTCCTCACAACCGAGTAAATCCAGGTTGTCACTTCCTCAAATATAAGGTTACACATAACGCCAAAGTGTCTTGCCATTAATAGAGTTTGACCGTTAGGCTATTGAGTTATAAAACGGATATAGTTCCTAATTCAATTTCAAATATGGAACGAAAAGTTTCCGTAAACGTTTATCTTTTATTTTGAGGGTATACGTACTTTACGCCTTTGGAATACGTACTATTGTCAATTAAAGTAATTAACTTTTTGAATGTTGGCAATGACATGTTATTAGAGCAATGAGCCGAGTAGTGTATGCCCGTGCGCCCCTACAGTTGACAAAGGAACGTACGTCGCTGGTATACCCACTAAAACCAGTGTTTCTCTGCTGCCACATGCGAAGGTCTATCGCATATACCTTCACCCCTACGTCTTCGCCTTCGCCCCTGCAGGGATGGGCCGTAGCGACTTAACTTGACCTCTCCTGTGTGTCAGCCGGGGCAAGTGCGGCTACCTCATCACCTTGGAACTCGTAAAAGGCTGGACTACCTTTTACTAGTTTGCAGAGAGTAAAGGCCATCGCTGTTTCTCCTTTCAATATAGGGACAGCAAACGGCAGTCATGTAAAAACCAAATTGAGCTACATCTATTTTCTTTTCTTGTGCCTTTTCAAGAAATAATCACAGAAAATAGGACAGATTTTAAATTTGTACACCTGTACGTTCAGAGATTTAAAAATGTTGGGGGCCTTTATCCAGAACCAAAGACTTCCTAGATACAGTGCAGGGTAATAAGATCTTTTTAATACGCTCCGCAATGAATCGCTACGTCAAGTGACCAGATCTTGCTACATAAACACTACTAACATTTATGTATTCAGATGTATGTTTTTTTTTTTTCAAATTTTATACAGTAGCAATGAATTTAAAAATAATAAATTATAAAACTTGTTGTTTATGAAGTTAAGAATACAGCCCACCGCTCCATAACTACGAATATAGACGACCTTCTGGCGTATCGGCTAACGCATGTCAGTACGCTTGCGGAGGTCATGGGTTCGATTCCCGTCTACCATCTGGATGTTTATGTATAATATGTATTTATTTACAAAAGAATAATTATATAAGAAGTATACCAGTTGTCTAGTACCCTAGTAGTAATAACAAAAGTGCTATGCTACTTAGTTTGGGACCAGATGGCGTTGTGTGAATTGTCACAAAATATTATTATTATTATATATACAACATAGCTCTGCAAGATGTTTTACATACCTTAAATATAACCTTAAATATATGACGCAATGCCGACAAATCAGTTGTTAAGTTACATGGTAATTCGAACTAACAACCTCTTCGAAACTTAACCTTACTATTTATTAAAAAAAAATTAATATATAAAGACTTGATCTTGAAATTCGTAATAAAATAAATTTCTTTTGCTCATAAAAAACCGTTTAATCTCATATCTCGATAGTTATTAACGGCAATTATGTTTCGAAATTGTATTCGAAAAAAGAATACGCAAGTCACTTCATACGAATCACAAACTCTTTGTTTTAAAATATGGTCTAACAAAAACATCGTTTTCAATATCGATTCAACAGAAAGGAATCGCTTGTAATTGTATAGTATAATTATTCGATTATAATTATGATCAAATGAACATTCTAATTAACATGTCAATGCACTCGAATGCCTTTTTTAATGGCGGACGAAATTCCAAATTTGAAATCAAAGGGCGATATTTAACGGTTTTTTATTTTTATTTTAACACGCGTTTACGGCCTTTTGGCGATCGATCATTTTCTGCGGTTTTGGTGCTGATATTGACAAAGGTCGTTTAAATGTTTTGTTCAAAAAATGATATTTATGTTTTGACATTAAAGATTATGTGATATTGTCCCAAAAATTACTTTATGTAATGACTTCATAATAAATTTGCATGTAACCTTTTTTTATTTTTTTACCAACAAGAAGATAACTAAAGGAGAAGACGAATTATGCTAATATCACATAATCTATATGGAAATTGTCAGAAGTTGTATGAACTGAATGTAAGAATGTAAGGTGTTTCTTTGTATTACTATTAATAAAAATTAAGTTAGATTTGACTTAACGCATTAAATAAGTCCAGAAACCCCACTGCGAGGTTCAGATCCCAAGAGTAAAAACTTGCACGGATTAGACACAGATTTTTCTTTCACCGTCAAATTAAAATCAAAAATCAATAGATTTCGTGTTTTTCTTTTTGTTATATAGTATACTTTTTTAATTAAATCAAATTTTATTTGCACGAAACATGGTGTCAATGGGATCCTGGAGAAATCGAGTACAAACATGTTTCGCTAATTCTGGCATTCAAAATATATACGTTACTTGATATCTTATAATATGTACATTAAATAGAAAAAAACTAACTCACTGTCAATAACTCAACGTGGTATACGTTGGGAAACAAATATATATCATTTTTACAATATTCCTATTTGAATAAAAAAAATCACGACCAACTTATCACTACATCTATGGTAAAACTATACAATTAGATTTATCTCTCGCTCGAAAATACTACGAGATTATCAAAAGGGGTGCGTCCACTCTCGTCATCAATTATTCCTATGAATACACACAAGCACGGACAGACCAAAGAGCATTCGATTATGGAGGTGGCAACAGGGATTTTGAGTAATATATTCGGTATTTTTATGAAATACATATTGTTATTAATTTGTTATATAGGTAAAAGAATCATAGCCGTAAAGTTCATATTTGCAAGCTGGTACACCCAGTAATACCTAGAAAGACGGGGGCATTTATAAGAACCAGATAACCCTTGAAGGTAAGTAATTCGGCAATGGACACCATATTGAACGACGCTGCGAATTCAATAGCAGATAGGGACATCCAAATTCGAAACCTTGGATGTTATGGTATTTACCACTTCGATGTTTATGAATGTATCATTATATTATTATATTTCAATGTAAATTTCACTGTCATTTCTAAACGCAAACATATGGCCGCTAACACTGCGATTACGTTACTGCTCGCTGTAATTATTTCAAACTTAAAGTATTGCAATATAAACAATCAAGTGAATGCTCTATTGGTTGAATGCTCTACACGCGTACAAGTACACACGTTTTAATTTTTTTAAATAAACTTTAAAACGAGGGGACTGTAATAAAATTACTGCCAGCAAGGGGGATTTTTGGGTGCCAGGATAGAAGTTATTGCGAAATTGGAAATACGTTCCTTTTCTGTTCAGAAAAAAAATATATACACTTCAATCTATTTTGGGTTCCCCTTACGCACATTTGACCTTGAGTGGACCATGGCTTAACGATACTTAAGAAAACTTACGACAATTCTAAGTAAATATTCGTGTCGGTTCATATTTTAATGTTTAAAACTACTATAAACATAAAGAAAATTTCATTAATAAAAAACTAATAAGAATTTTAACTAATAAGCACATACACTAAATTGAATGATACATTTTTAAAACGGATTTGAACCGATACAGCGATCTTCGCTAAGACCAAATAAGTAATTGTAGACTGCCCTTATTTGAAAAGTTAAGTCCGCAATAAGTACTCACAAATTATAAAAATGCGATGACCAAAATAACTAGTGTTCAATGTTATTACATTTCATGGTTTCCGAGAATAGTTCGTGACTTTTGTGTGATTTAATTCACTCCTTTTAAGCACCAATCTCTAAACATGTCCAGCGGAATACCTGCAACAAAAAATAAACAAATTCAACGAGTGCAGAGCTTATTCAAATTGTATTTAAACGGACCAAACAGATGCTGATTAAATTTAAATTGCGTTTTTAGGAATTTCCAATGAACCACCACCCATTGCGTAGTTGGATCCGCCTTTTAACCAGGCCATACATTAAATAATTAAAATGATAGTTTGATATTCATGGTGCACTAAGGTGCAATTCATTATAAGCAATTAAAGAACTTAATTTTGTTTACACAATTAAAATTAATGTCTTAAGGAATTACAATTGCAATAATCTAAGAAAAAATAACAATAATATTATTTTTTTTTTAGATAAAAAATCTAAACATTTTTATTCATTACTTTATTGTAATAGTGTAATACGATGTGGCAAAAAAGGTGTGAATGTTCAGATGACGAATAATAGAGGAGAGTGGAAGGAGAGGACATGTTGTGCCGACCCCACATGACTAGGATATTTATTATGTTTGTATTATAATTTAATCTAAATATGTATCATGAATGCCAGTCCGATTTGTATAATCGATTTCAGATTTTAGGAGGATTATGTTTTGAGCTGGTATGTCATAATAGATGAGACTTTTATGTATGTCACAAGCAGTTCATTTATTTTTTTTACTAAAATGAACGTGAAAATTTTAAATTTTGTATCCAGCCCCGAAATCCGAACGCCTTCCAAATTTAAAATCTTGATAGCCGGCCGCATCCGTATTGGTGCCGATACAAAGGAATGGAACGAGCATGACGATTCAAATATTTTCGAAAATGGAATATTAAGTGAAGCTATTATACGATCGAATGATTACTATTGGTTGGCGGTCGTGTTATTAAAAAATAGACTTTTCGTGAGCAGCAGACGAGCGGTTTTTAGTTGTACATAATTTTACGTATGTAATTTAAGTATGAATGTTTTAGGATATACACTAAAATAGGCTTCAGTAGATTTAATTGACTATTGTTCTTTTTGATTATAGCTTGTTGCGTGACGCCACGTTTTCATTATGATCTCATAATGTTATACAGAGATAAAAATTCTTTGTAACGAACTTAATTAGTTATTATAAAATATATCAGTTTAACAGTTTATGAAAAATACTGTTAGATACTTCAAATGTCAGGGGTTCAAGTTTTATAAACGCCAGTCAGAGCCTCGGTTAGACTTACGTCATGTCATGTCCAGTAATAAAATACTTTTATTATATATTATATTATTATTATAATATTTCCAGGGGGTGGGGGTGGCGCATTTCCTAAAAAAAGGAGGTTGATTAAATACAATTATTTATTAGTTAGGTTATCAGGTTACCAGGGATGCTGAAGACTGCGAAGTGGAAAAAAAATCAGAAACCGGACCCCGGACTCCTTAGCGAAAGATTATAGTGATGATAGGTTTGGAGTTTATTTGTCTTTTGACGTTCGTCTGGTATTTACAAATAAAACTAGTGATGTTATCAACATTCGTACAATCTATTCACCGAAAGAGCGATTCTATTTGATATACTTCATACAATATCGATCATAATAAGACCATCTGCATCGGGGTCAACGACTTGTGTATGCTGACAGCGTACAATGCTATGCGTCAAGTGACCCCTTAATACGACTTATTGGTTACTCATGAGCGCAGACACAGAATAAAAATTATTACTCATCTGAAGTAGCCTTCAGAGATTGTAGTCATGTGAAATACATAAACCAGTAAAAGAGTAAGAAAATACTACGAGAAGTTGATATGAGTCTTCTAAGATAAATGTGTTAGCTCGTTTAGATCAGGTAAATAATGGTATATTTGTGTTCTAATACTACCCAAAAAGAAATGTAAAATTAATGCCAGGGCTAAGCTACCTAAATGTAGCCTAGGTACACCAAATTACCAGCTCTAGAAGTGCTAGAATTAATACGTAAAAGTAAAATGAAAAGTAAAGGTTTAGAAAATAATGTAAAATATAGATACCTTCTCATCTTTCTTTCATCTCTTAAAATAAGTATTCCATTTTCAACTTCAAGAAAAACTTGATGATTCTAGATCCCAAACTTAATTACATTGAACAAAATAAAGACGTGTTTTTTAAACTATGATACCACATCATTATGTGTATATAAAAAAAACTTAATAAAGACAGTTTCAAAATAAAACTGGCTTGATAGCGATCTACGCCATCGCATCTTGGATACATTACACCATAACCCCACACTGGATCGCCTACATAAATCTTAAACAGATCGCCTTGTTCGTTATACAAAACATCATTAAATTCAATATTTCGTTTAAAAAGCACTCCACATATCGTCGTCATTAATCACTAAAACTGACCTTCGAGTTTGTACATCGGTACAAAATTGCCAATCGGAATAAAAGCACTTAAAAGCGAAACATCACTATCTCACGATATAAATAAAACCGGCTTGCGGAAACCAAAGGCAAAAATTGAATATTCGAAATTTAAAACAGATCCTATTCTTAAAAATATGAACTCGTAAGATGAACGCACTATGACTTTTTATCGCCCGGTAATTTTAAGGCATAAATCTTAACAAACAAACAAATAAATTTAATATAATAGTACAATTTACACCGCAACATCTTGTTCTTTACATAGCCTTACATAGTAATTGTGTTATGATGCTGTCTAGTACAGCTGATATATACTTTTCTTTTACAAATAAATACATATACATAAACTCCCAGACACGGTAGGAGAATAGGACCCGTGACCTCTACAAACGTTCCAACATTAGCGGTTACGACACAGAAGTCATGAAATGTGATTTATAACAATTGTATAAACAGTTCGCGATTAAAATAATTTGGCCAATTATGTAGTTAATTAATGTTTTGTGTCAAATTGTTAATTCTTTCCGTGTAGGGGTGGAGTAAGAATACTAACCCCTGCGCCCGGGTTCGGTCTGTCGTAAAAGGCGAAATATCCTCCCTAGGTACGTGGTAAGGCCCCAAGAGCGTCAGTATGGCCAACATCATTGGTCTATGAGTATGTCGCCATAATAACCTTGTGTTGTGTTTCGACATTAGTAACCCAGGTTCCTGTATCCCAATGGGACAGCAACGTGTTCGCGGTGCTCCTATCATCGCAAACATCTATAGACGACAGTATCAGCCTGTCTGCTGTTCCTCAGAAATAAAAAAATTAATATTGCGGATTAATTAAGAAAATTAATTAATTAGAAATAAAAAACGCGCGGTTATAACTCGAAGTACATACCCCAAATCAGAATACAAACTTTAAAATAAAGCGCAACCGACTGGTATAATTAAAAATTCTCGGTAGAATATTCGAAAATAGAATTCGCGTTCGGGCCAGTGTCGTCCTCTGCTCCTTGTACGGTTCCGCGGTTCGGTGCAGGCCGGTGCAGAAACAAAAGGACGCGGGAGCAACCCTTTTAGCGCTGATAATCTGTTCCCCGGCCGTGTTTGTATTTTTTTTATTTGTTTGTCACTTTTTTGTCCCGAGATTGTACACATTCTTTACTTCGAAATGGATTTTTAAGACTTGGAAAGATTTATTTCTTTTTTATTCGCTTTAATAATGACTCCCTGGCGTTCGGATTTAATTGACGAATGGTCACGAGCGAAATGTTTCAGTTTTAGAGGTCAATTTTTAACTTGACATTTTATATGTGACCGTTATTAGTAATTACTTTTACTTTTGTATTGTGCAATTAATCGTGGTCTTTGAAACAATCTGACAACGGGTACCCGTTCAACGATAAATAAATATATTTATCTTTTAATTCTATTATACACATAAGTTACTAAAATGAGGTATGTAAGAGTGAAGAAAATATATTAGCCTGTTATAGACAATAGAATGTTGTTAACCATAAAAATAGTGGAAATAAAAAAAAATTACCGGGGAACAGCAGATGGGCTGGCGCACTACTTAATAGTAAGCAGTTACCGTCGCCTATGTATATTTGTGACGCTAGGAGTACCGCGAATACGCTGCTGTCCCATACAGTTACAGGAACCTGGGACACTAATGGATGCAAGACAAGGTTATTACGGCGGCATACTTATAGAACAAGTGTCGCCTTGTAGACGGGCTTGGAGCCCTACAGCTGGGTTGTTTTGATGCCTTTAACGAAAAGCCGACCCCGGCCGTAGAGATTAGTATTTTTTCTTCGCCCCTGCACAGATAAGAAGCTATTGCATATGCTATAAAATATGTGTTAATATGTGTGTAGGTGTAATACATATAAATGTCAATTATCACAAACCGATTTCTTACAAAATATGTATTAATACATAGAGATGTGAAAGATTCAAACTGACTCAATCAGATTCGTTCATTCAATAGTGATTACAATTCAAGTGCACAAAGCACTTTTAAATTGCTTCGAAATATAAAAATTTATAAATAGAATTCAATCCTTCCGCCCTCGGCCTCGGTTAGTGCTTTACATGAAATATTATTTTATGGAATCAACATCTGCGGCGTAGTTGTATGTGTGTGTACATTTAGGGTTGTCAACTACTCAACTTTTCGTAGTATTTCGAACTAAGTTCAAGTGACATGAAAGAAAATAAGTGTGTTTAGAGTTCAACAATTAATTATTTTGGCTCTTCATTGATAATTATAGAACTAACGAAATGTTTTCTCATGAACAACAGTTCATAGCTGCTGTAAGCAATGCTTTTATTTAGCTGTACGCTCCAGGCATTTTTCATTAATTTTATACTTGTAAGCTTATCTACATAAATTTTACCATCAGCTGCAAGTTTATCTTGATTTGTTCTTATTTATTTTCTTCTTTTCTATGTATTCTGAGCTTGGGCTTGTACATTGTTATGAAGTTTTATAAATATATATATATATATATATATATATATATATATATATATATATATATATATATATATATATATATATATATATATATATATATATATATATATATATATATATATATATATATGTGGGACTCCAATAAAGTAAAGATATGTAGATTTAGCAACAATTCTTTTATTTTTGTTACACACAATACAACTTAGTTCGTAATCTGACATGACCTCTTTTTGACATCTCTCTCGGTGTTTTTTTTCTTAAAAACTTGCCATTAATATAAAACTTTCTCCCACACGGCCATCCTGGTTATTCATCTGTACCAGATGAACAAACTTCTTCTTCCACATCGACCCATGGCTTCATATGATCAGCCGAGCTGGTGGTATTAATAGGGCCATCACATTCACCAACTCTCTTAACAGCGTATCGTTCATGGTTCTTTTTGGCTACCACTTCATAGGGTCCTACGAATTTTGGATAAAGTTTGCTCCCTTGTGTGAATTGGGTACGTTTAATTGCGACCAGGTCACCAACTTTGTATTCGGTAGCCGCCTTTCTCTTTCTATTATAATTTCGGACGTTTTCCTCTTGAATTTTCTTTATGCTCTCTATGGCCTTTATTCTTAGTTCATCTCTTTTCTCATTATAATTCTGTATCTCTTCCTCTTCTATGTACTTCATAATTTCATCACTTTGATCTTTCATCTTTGTACCAAAAAGTAACTCAAAAGGCGTCATACCGACACTTCTTTGATAAGTACTATTAAGACAGCGTTGAACCCCGGAAACTCGTTTATACCATTTTGTAGGATTGTCAGCGCTTAACTTGCCTAAGACGCTTATAATTACTTGGTGGATTCTTTCTACCTGTCCGTTCCCACGTGGTTGACCAGTCGTAATCGTATAATGGATTATACCTTCCTGCTGACAATAGTCTTGAAAATCTTTTGAGGTAAATGCAGCGTTACGATCGGAAATAATTCGTTGAGGCGATCCAAAAGTCTGTTGTTGGATCCTCAACTTGTCCAATGTCTCTTCTGTAGACAAAGACTTCGTAGGGTAGATCCAGGTGAACTTGGTGAAGCCATCCACTACAGTTAAAATGTACTTATAGTTTTTATTAGTAGATGTCAACGGACCAAGATGATCGATATGATAAGTTGACAGTGGGACATCACCTTTATCGAGCGGATGTAAGTATCCTTCTTTTCTTCCTTTCTTTTGCGCAATCAAAATACACTCTACACAATTGTCTATAATCTTTCGAATCTTTTCTTTCAGATTTTCTATGTAATATTCTCTACTTACAAGTTCTTCAGTCTTTTTAATACCAAAATGTCCATACTCATGTTTCTTTCTTATAACTTCGTTCTGCATTCTTTTTGGGACCACAATAAGTCTCGTACCATTTTTTTCTTTACATACTATTCCTCTTTCTATAATATAGTCTTGATAGGGTTCTTTTTCTAGCATTTTCTTTAATAAGTTTATATGGGAGTCTTCGTCTTGTGCTTTCTTCAGGCGGGCGGCGGCTTCGGTAAGTATCATACAAACTGGGTTTCGACTTAATGCGTCAGCGTGTTTAAGTCTTGACCCTGATCTATGTTCTATTTCGTAGTCATACTCTTCCAGGAGTAGAGCCCAGCGAGCAACCCGTGGAGGTAAATCTTTCTTTTGTAATGTTTTAGTTAAAGCAGAGCAATCTGTTACAATTTTGAAACGAATGCCCAGCAGATACACACGGAACTTCTTAACAGCTTCGGCGATTGCTAGAATTTCTAGGTAGTAGCTGTGATAATTTCTTTCAGCTGGTGTCGTTTTTTTACTCATATAATAAACCGGGTGCATCTGATTATCTTTTGGATTCTTTTGTAGCAAAACAGCTCCATAACCTTCAGCACTGGCGTCTGTATGTAGTTCTGTAACTAGCTCTGGATCATAAATACGTAGGACTGGTGAGTTACACAGTATTCTTTTCAATTCATTAAAAGCGATCTCGCACTCTTCATCAAAGTAAAACTCAGCATCTTTCTTTAGTAAGTTAGTAAGCGGTCTTGCGATTAAGGAATAATTCTTAATAAATTTTCTGAAATAACCTGATAAGCCCAAAAATGACTGTAAGGACTTAATGCTATTAGGTGACTTGAATCTTGATACTGCCAGAATCTTCTCATGTGAGGGTCGTAGTTCATTGTCTTTAACTATGTATCCCAAATATTGTATCTCCGTTTTTATAAAGTGACATTTTTCCCAGTTAAATAGTAAACCATACTCTCCAGCTCTTCTAAACACTATTTCCAACTTTCTAAATCCTTCTTCTACTGTCTTAGATGGCAAGATCAAGTCGTCTAAGTATGATAACACAATACCTTCAGCGATAAGGTCTTGGAAAATATTGTTCACAAATCTTTGGAACACCGATGGTGCTGTACACAAACCAAACGGCATTTTCAAAAATTCGTACTGACCTTGAGGTGTTACAAATGATGTAAATTTTCTGCTTTCCTCTTGGACATTCACGTGCATAAATCCGTTTTGTAGGTCTAAAGTCGTGAAAATCTTGGCACCCTTCAACCTATCAAGCTGGTCTTCAATAAGGGGTAAGGGAAATCGGTCTTTCATAATCTTTTTATTTAGCTTTCTATAATCTATGCACAATCGGTAAGTTCCGTTTTTCTTCTTTGCCAGCACCACAGGACTGGAAAATTCTGATTTACTAGGTTGTATAATCTTTTGTTCCAGCCAATCTTTTATTTGTTCGCTGACAACTTTGCTTTCCAGTGGCGACAATCGACGAGGGCTTTGATGGATGGGCTCTTCATCACTAAGTATTATTTTCATTTCAATATTACTCTTCTTTTTAACTTCAGGTTTGTATTCTTCTATCATCTTTTTAATCTTCTTTATATTTTCTTTATTTCCAGGACCATTGTCACAGCAAACAGTGTCAGCCTCTTCAGCAAGTAGAGTCAGGTAAGTAATTTTCTCAAGAAAAACACCATCAGCAGTGAAATTAACTTCAAAATCATTAAGTATAGGATTTCCAAGGATAACATTGACAGGTATATCATTGTCTTTCACAACGTGAAATTTAATATCAGCATAGTAATCGTCAATCATGACTTTAGCATTCAGTATTCCTTCAGTACTAAGTTCTTTTCCAGCTATTCCAGTTAGTTGTATTTTTACTTTTTCGTTGTATTTAGAATTTTCTGTCATAATCTTTCCAGCTTCAGTTAGATTTATTAAATTCACATCACTTCCAGTATCAATCAATGCTATTATTTCAATATCATTTATTTTTATCTTCTTGTATGGTGATTTTACTTCTTTGCCTTCTTTATCAAAATTTGTGCTCGTATTATTTTGAATATTTAGAGTTTTATTAGCCTTGCTAGAACAATCGGTACTTTTGTGTCCAAATTCATTGCATTTAAAGCATTTTATTCCTTTTCTACAGACAGGAGCTTGATGATCTAGGTCTCCACATTTGAAACATCTCTTTCCATTTTTATTCTTGAAGGGTTGAGTGGACATATTAGGTTTTTGTTGAACTTTTTCTTTGATATGTTGGTAAATATCAAGTTTCTTTCTGAATTCTTTAAGGTTTGATGCTCCATACAAAATAGATTTATTAGATTCACTGTCAGTTATACCATCGATGACATATTCCATGAGCGCTGCGTCTTCAATTTTGCCATGGAGTGCACATTCTTTCATATGCAGAAAGTATTGTTGTAAGGTTTCATCTTTATTAATTTTTCGTGAACTAAGCTTCTTGTGTATGGCAGCACTATTCAATTTTAATCCAAACTCTTCATCAAGTTCGTTCTTTAGATTTCTATAATCTTTTACACGTCCTAGCGATCGTAAAAACAATTTTGCAGTTCCACTAAGCAGTCTTTTCGCGTAAATCAATTTCTGAATTTCACTCCAGCTCATCAACTCTGCCGTGTCTTCAAATTCTTCAAACCAAGTTGAAATTGGGTAATCATCATCTCCGCTGAAAGACGTCATTGATTTCTCCACGTCTCTAAACGAAATACAAGGGGAGTCATCAGCATCACGCCATTCCCGTTCACGGTCTTCAACATCTTTATTTTTCTTTGGTGGCATCTTGTAACTTCAATCAGAAAAAATAATCTTTAAATCGTTGAAAAAAGTCGTCTTCTTAAGTTGTAAAATCTTCTTCAAATCGTATCAGCATCCTTATAACATCTTTAATCGTATAGTCCAGTAATCATCAAAATAAATTTTATCTTCATTCAATCATATATAAACATTGTTATTATGACATTACAAACACGTCTCACAGCATTTGAAGCGGCTTATTGTCGGTAAAACAGCACATCAACACGATGACGCGTCGGTATTTCGAATGAATTTCTTCGTAAATATTGCTAATTCTTCATCACTTATACTTCTCTGGATCCCGGACGAGCCCCCAAATTAGTTGTGGGACTCCAATAAAGTAAAGATATGTAGATTTAGCAACAATTCTTTTATTTTTGTTACACACAATACAACTTAGTTCGTAATCTGACATGACCTCTTTTTGACATCTCTCTCGGTGTTTTTTTTCTTAAAAACTTGCCATTAATATAAAACTTTCTCCCACATATATATATATATATATATATATATATATATATATATAGCGGTGGTAACTTTAATTCGTATTATAAATAATATTCATTTATACATGTTTGAGTTGAATTTGAAAAATGTTATATTCAACCCTAATATAGATGTTTCGACGATTGTGCATTGTGTGTGTGCATTATCCCGGGAGAGGTTTATGTACACAAGTGAAATTACTTAAAAGTAACGCTGTAACTCGCTCAAGTGGATGGGAACGTTTTCAGAACACCAATTCCTTTTCATGTTTTATATTTAGAATATCGTGTTTAGCTTTTATTTGTTTACAAATGCGCCTTTAACCGCATTCATAACACTCAAGAAAATTAATTTATTATAACTGTTTACAGATAGCTTAATTGATTCTGTTACGATGGATTGTTTTGGATTTCTTTATAACTGATACACGTGCATCTGAAGGAATTTCTGTTTATGTTTTATATTTTAAAACGAAATTCTTGAATAATTAAACAAATTCTGTTTAAATCTCAATTGAAATAACCTACTTCGGAGGTGGTTCTGACACTGGCGTGTTCTTGCATTGAAACTCAAAAATCCTTTCAATAATTTTCTGAATCTCTCTCCGAAGATATCACTCCGGCCACTTATTTTAACAACGACAAGGGATACTAAAAACAACAGTCCATAAACGTCCCACTGCTGAGCTCGGGCCTCCCCCAAGAGGTAACGGACAGTATATCCGCCACAGCCAAAGGCGCCAATGCTGTGCACACCATTGTGGGATTCAAGCCCAGAACCTCAAGATTGGTCTCCAAGTTTAATACTAAGCTACCAGATAACAAAATAATTTATATATTTAATGACACATGCAAATTAAGCTTGCTTTTATACGTTATACGTTTATTATGATTTTATACGTTAAGTGACAAATGATGCTATTAGTCGGAATTTGAATTCATCATGTTGTGAGATTTTTAAATGACGAAACAATCAAAGAGTATTTCTTTATAACGAAACTGTTTTTTATTTCACATCATAACATCACTCAACAGATCGCATTTTAAAATTCGAACTGAATATGAAACCCTTCTATTTTTAATTGATTTCGTCATGCCGCTCCCTTTGCCACTATTACAATGGCGCGATTTGTTACAAATTTGAATTTGGAATATATACTTATTTTTTTAAATGCTTTTGTTGAGTAACCTATAATGTATAAAGGGAAGACGCCAAGAATAATTGTAATTATTTTTTATATTATTGCATTCTTCTGGCCCAATTCCATCAGGTTGCCTCGCTTAATATAGCTTAAATCAGCAAGTTTAACTCTCCAATAAAAAAGTGGTTTATAAAGAAATGCGTCTTTGATAAGTAATACTTAAAACTTTTATAATTTTATCTGTATATTCGTAATTATTAACATATTCTGATTCTAGGTGCTTCTCACTCAGTCGGGAAAGTGTCACCCGGGACATCCCAATAGGAGGACGCTCAAGCCGGGAGCGTTGCAGAGTAATGACAGCTAGCATGCGTATGGTCCGCAGTAACAGGATGGAGAATACACTCACATACCCACGTCAGCTTCCTCTCAGAGTTCTGACGCGACATGGTTAAAGTGCAGTTTTCCTCGGGCAAAAAGTCAACTAGTGCAAATCAATATTCGATATACCTACCAAAACCCGCACATTTTGACTGTTCCAACATTTTTCATTCCAAATTTTACATAGAGGTTGAAATAGCAAAATTATAATATACTTTTTTTAATTATATTTCTCATTTATGGACACCAAAGAAGGCAGGCAGATATATTGTCCTTGACACAAGTGCTCTCTAGCTATTTATTTATTTATTTTTAAAGACATAAATTTATATTATATTTATTAAAACAAATTGTTATAACACTAGTTGGCAAAGTATAAAGTATTTTGGAAAAGAATTCTTAATAATCTTAAATATATATCTATTATATACTTATTATATAATTATTCAAAAACTATAGCTGTAATACTAATAGTTATTTAAATTAAAGTTATACATGTAGCAATTTTTCAAAATTTTTCAAATTGTTCGTCACCAAAAATACCCAATAGAAGATCTGTGGTAGTCTCTTTTTAACCAGCGTCGCTGAATTGGGTGCCCTTTTATAGCTATTTTTTATTGTTATTATTAGTTAAGTTAAACTTTGATATAAACTAAGCTATGATCTAAATAAACTATTTTTCCAAATTAAAAAATATATAATTAAAACGAAGATCAGCTCAGCTGTGTTAGTTTTGGGATTATAACTTTTTTATGCGTACCCTCTTTTTAAATTTAACTCTTTTGACTGTTTTCAATATTTTTGGAACGCATTGGGATTAGGGCGAGGGTTGTAGGTGTGTGATAGGGTTCTCTCGTAAAATATACAGAATAAAATATGTCAGAAATATATTTTGAAGTTGTTTGAGATTCTTATAATGAAACTTCTGTATATTTTTCTATCAATACTCAAATGTAATTTTTTTGTCAAATCCAAATCTAATTTTGTTGCTAGTTCTTGTACAAATGTTGTTGGGTTTATATTAGTACTAACATATAAAATACGACAATTTACTAAACGATAACTGCTAAATTCTAAGCGGGCCGTCAGCCTGTCTGCTGTCCTACAGCAATTTAAAAAAATATGTTCTATATGTTATGTTCTTTTGACTTAATGTCAATGACATAAGAACAGCTCATTACATCCTACTGCTTGGCTCGAGATTCCCTTCAGAGGGAACGAAAAGATATATCTGGAACGCTTCTCTGAAGCAAGTGGACAATTTTATATTGGGCAAGACATGACTTCCAATACCTCCTATAGTTCAAATAATATATCGAGTTTGATGAGTTATACTCATATGTATTTATTTCCAGAATAAAAGTATAAAATATAATCAGTTGTCTAATATCCATAACACAAGTGCTATGCTATTTACATTGGGACTATATTGCTAAAGAACAGCAGGCAGGCTGATGGCCTGCTTAATAGTAACCAGTTACCTTCGCCTATGGATGCTAAGGCACAGCGAACACTGCTGTCCCATAGAGGTACAGGGACCTAGGTCACTAATGCCGAAACACAACACAAAGTTATTACGGCATACTTATACACCAGATATGGTCGCCATCCAGACGGTCTTGGGGCCCTACCACGTATTGTTGTGCCGCCTTTACCACAGGACAACCCCAGCTGAAGGGGTTATTTTAGTTATTCTTACTCCGCCCCTTTACGGAGAAAACTATTGGACTAGAGGGCGCTGTGTGAATTGTCACAATATGTTTATATTATATTTTATTTATAAATATTTATTATATTTAACACTATTATATTGATCTGTTCATTTGATGAATGCATTTGTTTCATTCCGATCTAGTCGTACGGAACCCGATCGTTTAATTGATTACACTCACTTGAACACATCCTTTTATTAAAAACAGGGGTATTTATAATTTTAGTAGTGCATGCGGGTTCGTAATATTTTTTGATTTCAATCGAACAATGAAAGGGTTTTCAATGGCGTATTCGTTTTGGAGCTTTATTTTGAGCAGCTGAGGTTTATTCAAATTTAGATTTTTTTTAAATTAAGATTTGCGGTTTTGTATGTATGAAGTTTTTATACAAATGAGTTGAAATTTTTAAACAGGAATTTATGTAATATGATATTAAAAAGGTACACGTTTTATTTGCACGTTATAGATAAAAAACAATTTCATCAAGGAAATTAAATTTTACATAATCGTCATCAGGCATTCATTCTGTATCGATATTCCTTTTTCCTAAGCAATGGGCCACAAGGAAATAGATGAGATAATTGTAGTTAGATGTATCTTATCCACACGAACGAAGTCGCGGGTAGCAGCTATTATAAATTTCTCTGAGCAGAGGTGAAGTAGGAATATTGACCTCTACAGCTTTGGGTGGCCTGTCGTAAAAGGTGACAAAACAACTCCAACTAGGTGGTAGGGCTTTCAAGCATGCCTTGTTGGCCTCGTAATATGCCCCCATAATAACCTTGTGTTGCGTTCCAACGTAACTAATCCTGGTTCCAGATGCACGCGGATGGTAGTGTGCTCGCGGTGCCATCCACGCTAAGCCGTTCGCAAACATCTAACATATAGGCGACGACATGCTTACAATTAAAAAAGCTTCCTTAGCAATAAATAAATGAGATTTTTTTTATTGCTATAGAACAGCAGACAGGCTGACGGTCCACTTAGAATTTACCAGTTACCGTCGCCTATAGGTGTTTGCAACGTCAGTGGCATCGCAAACACGCTGCTGTCCCATAAGGGTACAGGAACTTGGGTCACTAATGCCGGAATACAACACAAGGTTAATATGACGGCATACTTAAGACCAAAGGTGGTCGCCATCCGGACGGGCTTGAGGCCCTACCACGTAGCTAGGGTGGGTTGTTATGTCGCCTTTTACGACAGGCCGACTCCGGCCACATAGATTAGTATTCTTTCTCCGCCCCTGCACGGATAATAATTTTGTTAAGCTTTACCTACACCGACCATTGGGTCGGTTATAGTAAAGAAGAAAGAAAGAAAGATGAACCTTGTAACATAATAAAGAATCTCCTTTCCGTAAGCGAAGTAGCAGCTCAAATCTAGTCAATAACTTAGTTTAAACTTAATCTTATTCATTTAACATTAATAACAATTATTAAACGGAGAAACGGAAGCGATCGGGTTCTTAGAAAAAAAAACCCTCGGGGTGAACGACCTTATCAAATTGAAACATGTGGCTTGTGTGGATATTGTTTTGTTCATCATACAATGCAAGTTTTGTTAAATTATTAAGTATTAAGACAATTTTTAGCGTGTAATGGAAATTAATTTGATTTATTAATTATATTTTCTTAACATAAGAACTTCTCTTCGTTTAATACAGAAAGGTCATTGATTTATATACCAAAAAAATTGATCATACATTTTCCATTTCATACCAGTTCCATCTTTTCAGTAGATACTACATATTTTAGTCCGTGCAGATACGTAAAAGGCAACTAAACACCTCTATCTAGGTGTTAGAGTTTTAAGCGAACCCTAGCCTTGTGTTATTGTGTTCCGGCTATAAGTGGTCACGGTCCCAGTATCCTCGCGTGGTCGGCAGCGCAACGTTAAATGCTTATAAGTGGGCCGTCAGTCTATCTGCTGTTTCACAGATAAAAAAGTCAATATCTAACTGACAAATCTCATTTAAGTCCTGATAATAAAATTAAAAAGCTACACATGATCAGACACGCAAAAATAAGATCAGAGACGAAAGCAATTGATGCACTAAGCCATGCACAAAAACTAAAGTGGAAATGGGCAGGTCACGTGGTGCGCCTCGGAGACCACAGGTGGACCAAAACAGTAACCACATGGAGAGGCCCACCAGGCAAGCGCTACAGAGGCAGACCATGCACCAGATGGGATGATGACATCAAGAAAATCGCGGGTCCACAATGGATCCAAATAGCTCAGGATAGAGAAAGCTGCAAGCCTTGGAGGAGGTCTTCACCGGAAAAGGTTCCTGATACATAATAACAATAAAAGTAATAATAGTTATAGTAACAGAACAAGACGATAGGTATAGTTTATACTAACAATGTAAAAAATTGTAAAAAAAAGTACAGAAAATAACTAAGGCTTAAATAAATAAATAATAATTATAAATTATAAAGAAATAAATAAAAAAATTGCGACAATTTACACAGCGCCATCTAATCCCGAACTAAGTATCATAGTTACTTTTTTTTAAATAAATAAATATTATACACAAACATCCAGACGCGAGACGGGAATCGAATCCATGACCTCCGCAAGCGTACTGAAGTGGGTTATTCGTTACGCCACAGAGGGCGTCGGTTGTAATATTATGGTTGGACTGTCAGTAGGTAGCAGAACATAAGGAATGATAATTTCGGCATTTACGAAGGTAATTCCGGTTTAACCTAAATCTATCACGAAATAACTTACTTGACTTATGGACAAAAAGTTTTGGTAGAGACCCTTACCTCGTTAATTGGTCTCCAGTACAGTCTCGATTGCTCTTTAAATATTTCTACACGCGTTAATCATCTATCGAACTCTTTATCATAGTGTCAACTAAACCAGACGGCGCCCTAGCGATTAACCGATCAAAACAAGTTTCTTATGATCCCTTAAATTAATTCAGGAGTTTGTACATTGGGGCAGTAATGACCACATGATAATCGCGATATCATCAATACGTAAAAAGCTCCTTCTGCTCTTATCCCACATTAAGTGGTATCTCCTTCCACTCTCGTCTGTTCGCCGCCATCTCAATATTTGCACCTTTTCGTCATTCTTTGGGCTACCCCTCCTTCTGCACTCTCATGCATTCTTGTCACCTGGCACTCTTCGCTTCGCTTCATACAAAATATATTTAATATATTAAATGTTTATATTACACTGTTCACTTGTAATTATTGAAACAGACAATTCTCATAGTTTACGAGGGTAGTTGTTAATAAAACAGCTGTAAACGCCATTTTATGATTGCGTCCACAATAAACGGTCACTTCCCACTAAGTTTGAACGCCGCTTCAGATTTATTACCACTTTCATTTATTAAAATAAACCTTCATTTCAATGTTATAAAGTATAATTCAGTTTGTATTGATTATCGTTACCATTAATATTTAAAAAGTAAACTAGATTTTTAACTTTTACTGATTTTTTACTAGCTGTTCTTGTTCTTTAGGTGAAGGTAGTATTGACTTGAGAAATATAGATTATGAGAAATACAAATAAAACACTTAATAATGTCATTTAAAGTTTGTGTTGACATAAAAATGCGGTACAAACAAGTTTCCAGAGAATCCTGTGGATGATTTTTGCCATTTTTATATATATACTTCCCTAAACTATTAGGGAAATGTAAATTTAACTTTCTGGTTCACTCTGGGTTGAGGTACTAGATGACAGACTTCGAGGTATGTACTACTGTTATGTTGTCCTACCCACATCACCCGTCGCATAATACTATATTAAGATTAGTAGCAAGCAAGTGGTCAACCTGAAGTGGTGGTAGGGCATCAAGCCTGTCTGGATGGCGACCAGAGCTCTAAATAAGCCGCCATAATAACCTTAGTGTTGTGTTTCGGTATAAGTGATCCAGGTGGGGGGGTTTTTGCCATAATCGCCCGCTTGGCAGGCGGGTTGGCGATCGCAGTATTCGCAGTTGGTGATGCTCTCACGGAAAGATGCTGCTGCCCATCCTCCGTTCTTTGTATGCCTTAGTCGCCTCTTACGACACTCACGGGAGGAGATGGGGTGGTGCTATTCTGGTGCGACACCACACACTAAGGTAGGCCCCCCCATAAGATGGTCCGATGATCTGGTCAAGATCGCCGGAATAGATTGGATGAGGGCAGCGCAGGACCGATCATCGTGGAGATCTTTGGGGAAGGCCTTTGTCCAGCAGTGGGCGTCTTCCGGCTGAAATGATGATCCAGGTGGAATACAAACATCCATAAGTGACGGTAACTGCTTACTTACTATTATGTAGGCTATTATCTAGTCTGCCTTGCATATATGGATGTTGCAGCAATGAAAAATCAAGTATAACTTACATCAGGTAAACTGAGGCTCAGGCCCGTCATGTCAGAATGGATGCGTAGTAAACATGACACCTTGACTTCCGCCCGACACAGGTCACCAGACATAGGTGAGGCGGGTAGAGGAACGCTGAGGAGGTTTAAGTGGGTTTACCAGCGACGTGAGTCCCCTTGTGAAAAGTGAAACCGCATGGGCACAGATTAATCCCTGCTATATTATTATATCCTAATAAAATATGTGTTTTAATTCAAAAACAAATTTATTAGTACTTTGACAATAAATAACAAGTAATAATAGATTTACGGATTGTTACTCCGGGAATAATGTAAGACGGGTCCACAAATAGACCGTCTACCGTTAGATCGCACATTCAACTGTTATTGTGTAATGTGTTTTATTGGCTAGTCTTTGATGCATCTTTATGTCTTTGCATACAGTTTGAGTCTTTTTACATATTTTAGGTCTTTTGCATACACTTTGTGTCCTTTTAAATACACTTTGTATTTTTTACATGTAATTTATGTCGTCTTACTGAAAATCTGTATATTTTGCATACGATTTGTGTCATTTTAAATATATTTTGTGTTTTTTTACAAACCATTTAAAACTCAATATTTTTATGTATACAATGTGTATTTTATTAGTAAACTAGCTGTGCCCGCGACTCCGTCCGCGTGGAATAGTGACTTTGGGCAGAATTTTTTGGATATGTGAGGTCAACATAAATTGGAAATTCAACCTACTAAGTCCAGCATAAGCTAAACCCTATTTCATATGATTGATGATTTAAATCTGAGGTTAACTTAAATTGGATTTTATCAATTTTCGAAACTGATAATTTTTAACTAAAACTATTTTCTTTTCTAAAATAAAAGTAGCCTAAGTTACACCTTGATACATCAGCTAACTGCCAGTAAAAGTCCCGTAAAAATCGGTCCATCCATTTCGGAGATTAGCCGGAACCAACAGACAGACAGTCAAAAATTGTAAAAAATGTTGTTTTGGTATATGTACCGTATATATATCCAAATGCATACATACAGACATTCCAATTTTATTTATTTGTATAGATGTATAGATTAAAATTATTATAATCTATTTAATAACACGGTTGGTTATTTGGCTATGTTACTGCTATTTTGTTTGTCTATATGGGTTAAATTCCCAGACAGAATAATATAATTATATTATGTACAAACAGTTCGTTATTTTTCTGAAATTAATAATTTCACATAATAGGCAAATATTAAAAAATATCAACATAAAGCTAGCATAAATAAATGAATTATCGATCTTCAAATAATGTCATAAACGTTGCGAAGCGAGACAATGCAAAAGTCGGGGACGCCTTGCGCATACCAATAGCTCAGTGGTGGAACCCACCATGTTTATACTATAACCTTACACAAGAGATGCAGCTCAGTGGCATACGGTCGCTTCTGTGGGTTCGAATCCCGTGGTGGATATAAATATGACAACACAACGAGTTTCGGGTTTTATCCCTCGAAGACACAGGTCTGCGCTTTCTCTAACAAAAAAGCCCCACCCGCTTTAGCGCCGCGATTCTAAGGAACACCCTTAGAGATCACAAAGAGTATCGGGATCCTTGGTGTTAACATCGTGAACGATGTGCAATTTAGGGGTCAACTGGAGATTAAGGCGAAACTTGCCTCTAGGAAGTTAGGTATGCTATGTGTTCCCGAACTCATAAACGGTCTCTATACGCTTGGCCTTCAGAGACTGCATCTCCTTGCGCTTTCTACCGTTTGTATAACGGTGCGTGTTTTGAAGAATTGTTTCAAATGGTACTTGCACTAGTTATCAATTTGAACAGGTAATATTTAAAAAAACCTTCAGTAGTAGATGCTACTGAAGGTTTTTTTTTAGCGTAAGCTTGGAAAGCCCTTATGCCGGCAGTATTAGTTTGATACTAATGTTATAAAATCAAGCAATAGGACAATGATTAGTAAAGACAGAGTGCACGACAGGTGCGCGTGCGCATGCATTCCTAACCGTTGTGCGAAACCAGAAACACCGATTAAAATGAAATACGCGACGTTGCTTACAATCCTTAATTAATAATAAACAGCCATTTTGGTTTCGTTGAGATATTAACGTTATTTATTAGTCTACATTATTGTATTGACAAATAGGAAAACATAAGTTTAGGTTGCAGCTTCAACTTCGTAGCTCAGGGTTCACTTTTGGGTCAGAAAGGATATTAAAACTTTTTTGTTTCTTTTTATGACATGACACTGTTATTGTCAAATAATATAAATATAAAATAAAAGGGTGAACATTCAATACATTTATTCGTGCAGGGGCGGAGAAAGTATACCTACTAACCTCTGCGGCCGGGATCGGCCTGTCGTAAAAGGTGACAAAACAACCCACCCTAGCTACGTCGTAGGGCCTCAGACCCGTCTGGATGGCGACCTTTGGTCTTAAGTATGCCGCCATAATAACCTTGTGTTGTGTTCCGGGATTAGTGACTTAAGTCAAGAAAGGCCGACCCCAGCCACAGAGGTTAGTATTCTTTCTCCGCCCCTGCACAGATAAAAATGATGAGTCAGCAGCGTATTCGCGATGCCACTGACGTTGCAAACACCCATAGCAACAGTAACTGCTAAATTCTAAGCGGGCCGTCAGCCTGTCTGCTCTCCTACGGCATTAAAAAAA
Organism: Malacosoma neustria; assembly: GCA_963693495.1. NCBI lineage: Eukaryota > Metazoa > Arthropoda > Insecta > Lepidoptera > Lasiocampidae > Malacosoma > Malacosoma neustria. The sequence goes on along the minus strand of OY856395.1, from coordinate 8,300,094 downwards.
ATTAAAATTAAAAAGGTATGGAATAAGCGGTGAAATTGTTTTTCAAAAACAACTGAAAACTGTAAAGAGAACGCTAAAGAGAACTTTAGTAGGTTAAATATGATTTGCAGCAGGAAGGCAGACTTGGGTTATATAAGGGAATTTTATTAATAAACTGACATAATTTTATACGTTTGATAAATTGATTTCAATGATTAGAATTCTATATGAACAGTTTCATAGTTTTTGTAAATAACCTCTTTAGTCAAGAACGCTCTAATATATTTTCTATTTCTAAAATGAGGAAATATTAACAAAATAAATAAAAATATTAAATGCCATATTATTTTATTATATTCTAGAAAATATCAAGATTAGTAAGTAATAGAGAGTTATTTATTTGTTACGATTATATTAAAAAAATTATGAACATGAAAATTATTAGTTCAATAAGAAGCTCTTCTGTAAGCAAATAACTTAGGCTTTAATATATTTTATTATGTGCCCGGGTTTGGTTACTTATAATCAGCATCAAACTTAAAATAAGCAAAAAAGTGTAATAATAAATCTATAATGCATTTTTCGCAAACGCATAAATACCGAAAGATATTGAATGTATACGAAACGTATAATAATACACCCATCTCTGTCAGTCCTAATACATCCATCCTTGTTGACCGGCGCACGCGCCGCTATTGTGTCTGGCGCGGCTACGCGAGTATTTACCATCTTTTTTACGCGCGATAACTTTATCTCACTCTAACGCGTGTCAATGCAGTTTATTGTCAGACTTTAATGGTTCGAATCAGAAATGTAAATTTTCAGCGTTGGACGGCGTTGCACAGCTTTTTTCTCATCGGTTTCTTTTTATAAGTATTAAATTGTAGCATAAATTAATCCTTACATTTGTGCTCATTTTATTTTATTTATAAAGGTTTCGTAGACAACTTATTTTTTTATTTATCGCGAATATATTGAGATCGAGTATTTAATAATAACTAACTTCTCGCAAAGGTCGCAAAGTATGCATCAAGCATTTTAATACAGTTGAAATCCTAACTTAAAAAACAATCCCGGGGTACGTTGCTTCGTCACAGGGCTAATCATCTTATTTCAGTCGCTGCCCTCCCCTGATTTTTTTCCGTACAAAAAAACACAATAGATAAATAGATGTCGCTTTTAACAGGAAAATGAAAATGTTGCTCTTCCTATGATATATGTAACTAGCAAAAGGATCCATTTATCGCTGTTTAAGACTACATAGATAAATAAAGTAGATTAGGAACACGCTTTTTTAGAGGAACTATACAGTCATTTAGTACATTTCTTATAATAAGATATTTTAATATTTCCGAATATGATTTAACATTTGAATTCAAACATCAAATGTGTTTGTTCGATTTCCAAAAATAAAAAAACACGTAAACAGCCAGTGGCGGATCAACAAAACAAACAATCAAATAAAATAATGTTCTAGAATTAAATCTATCTAAACCGTTGTGCTCGGCTCGAAATAGGGCACATTGCAGCAATTATTTTAGCTCTGTCTTTCTGAAAATTGGCAGCCGTTTGAGATCTTTTGCGAACGGTATTCAGTTGAGAAACTACCCACGACCAACGAAGGAGACCCATCGTGTGGTCATAATGTGAGCACGCGCAGTACAAGAACGCATCATCGATGTATCTGATTATATTGGACGCCTATTATAAATAAAGTGCCCTGAAATCTGAATAATAGTTAGAACTGTCAGTCCGTACGTTAACACTTGCGTTATATTGCTTTGTTATTCAATACATCAAGTTTTAACTATATTTATTGGATATTAACAGATATTAACTCTTCTCTATATATTATTTTTCAAATAAATCTACATAGTTCACTGATCTACAATGGAAAAAAAATAAAAAATAAATTGTCTATATATAAGACATCTACATATTAATATTATAAATACGTCGTCTTTAACCAATTGTCGTGGATGTCTTAAAGATTACTACAAAAAAAATTAAACAGAAGTAAAATTAAATATTTTTTATTTCTGTTTAGTCCCTAGATTTTTTTTATTGCTGTAGGACAGCAGTCAGGCTGACAGCCCGCTTAGAATTTAGCAGTTATCGTCGCTAAGGGTGTTTGCAAAGGTTATTATGGTGGCATACTTAAGACGGTGGTCGCCATCCAGACGGGCTTGAGGCCGTACCACGTAGCTAGGGTGGGTTGTTTCGTCGCCTTTTACGACAGGCTGACACCGGCCGCAGAGGTTAGTATTCTTTCTCCGCCCCTGCCTGTGCAGTCTCTATCTGTATAGAGATAGAGAGAATTTCCTAATTAATGATGTATTGTTCCAATATATTCATTAAATTACACGAGATATTCGTCACAGTCGTAGAATAGTGACGGATCTGACATAAATATATTAAACGTTACAGGGCACCCGTTTCAAAAATACACAAGCATCATTTTACCGACTCATTTAAAATCCAAAATATACGTATTTTTGTCTATAATGTAGCAATAATATTAAGACTATAGATCGGTAGATAATACTTTATTGTCACCAATTTAACCTAATAGATAATATAATACTCGTAGATGTAAAAGAGAATATTCTAAATATCAGAGACAATTGGCGTCCTTATCGCTTTAAGCGATTTCTTCCGGGCAACCCATATGCATATAAATTTATTATGAAGGATACTAATACTAAAATATCGTGCGGTGTACAAAGAGAGAAAACTCTTCATAAAGGAAACAATACATTATTTAAATCTAGGAAATATTCAACTATTAAATACATAATGTCCTACATCTTTAAATAATGTTCGACAACCATTCGCTAGAACACTCCTAAAGATTTTGCCTCTCTGATAGTGACGACGGGAAGTTTGATTATTCAAGGACTATGTAGTATTAAAGTATGGTGATTAAAAAGTGAAATTCATATTTTTCAAAACCGACATTATTCTACGATCATGTCGATGTAATACCCAATTCAGGAAGGAGGAATAGATGGCGCTCCATATAATCTAGCGTAATGATGGGGTAGACAGATTCTTAAACCTGGACCACACATATATTATATCACCTAATCAATTCTCTAAAACTTACCATTAGACTAAACAATCCATTATCGCACTGGAAGTTGATATTATTGTTTATAAAGTCCAAGTCCACACCTATGTGTTCCCAGTAAAGCTTGTTATTATTTCAGAGAACCGTTTATTTACATTAAGATAATTTTAATGGACATTTGTCTGCGTGATACACCGGTATGTAATGCTAATATTCGCAACATGATCATTTTAATGTGACTGGAACATTATTCATCTTACATTTCGGTATCCGTGACATTTCCATTTTTTATTACTTTGGAACACCAGTTACCGTCGCCGATGGATATTGTCATAATAATAAGGAACCAAAACCTGGGTAATGACCCAAATTGTATGCTGGAACGCAACGCAAACTTATAATGGCAGCGTATTTAGAGGCCGGGGGTAGTTACCATCCAAAGGGTGAACAGTCAGTTTTATCTCTTTTTAAGACAGTTCATAGGTGGTAGGGGTCAGTATTATTATTCCGCCCCATGGAGAAATGAGATGCAACTGCTTTTACTGTCTATAAGTTATCAAAAGAAGCATTTGTCATCTATTCAGATCTCTTTGGATAATGGGGTAGAACCATTTTTATTTTGGAAGTGACTACATCGTCAATTAGAACGCTGTTTATGGAGTTTGCTACAGATTGGTATTTTTGTTTTAGTAAGTAAAAGATAACCGACATCGCAACTATTTAATTCCAGAACTTTTTTTTATTTCTGATAGTCCATAGACAATTAGACGGCTAACTTAGGCGAGTGGTCACCGTGGTCTGAACGTTTGTAATACCAAGAGCATTGGCACAATCTACAATAGCTTGCTTAGATGTCATTTCAAATGTAAAGTCAAAATATATTATAAAAAACATAAAAAAATTTTAGTGTATAATTTAATTTACTGTTTTTAAAAATATATTGCACATGTAGGTTAGCAGCTCAATTAAACGCTTAAGTATTTCGTACACTTTATACTTACAATAAATACAGAAATATACTTATTTAAATAATTAAAGCAATAAATAATTTTGACTTGTAGATGACAATGTATGCCAAATCGGACGAGTAATATTTCTTTATGTCATTGTATCAAAAGGCATTAGATAAAACTTTTTTTGTAAAACATTAGATGTAATTAGCATACATTAATGTTAAATTACACACATATAAACATTGCTCACAACTACCTTCGTTTGGAAAGTAAATTAAAATTAAAATTTTCCGAGTTCTAGTTACCTAAGTTTTAATCCAGACTATATTCTAGATAATAATATCTGTGCATTCCACAAACATCGATCCCTGCTCTCACAATTATTATATTATAGATTTATTCGCCATACAAATAATTCTGATATTTGCGAGTGTATATCAATTTTTGGCAATAATATTTGGCAGAGCTGCAGTCGATAGTATTTATGTGTATTCGCGACATTATAGCATTCACTATGTATGCCTTATAATAATTATTACACACGATAACTTTATCATAAACATAATAACTCATAACTCCCACTGTTGGGTTCGGATCCTAGTGGTGACGTATATGGATTGACGGGTTACAGATATCGGGATATCAGTATGGATACTGAGATTTGTATGAAACTGAAACCTGCAGGTTTCATGATGTCTCCTTCGTCGTTGGTACGTTACATGTTACGTTCACACCAGGAGAGAAAAACTGCTTAAGTGGTGTAAGCCGTCGTGAGATTCTAACTCGGGATTCCTAGGTTGGTCTATGAGTGATTACTGGGCTACCACGTATCATGTTTAATAATCATTAAATTATATTATCATTTCAAAGTGCAGTGTTGAATTTGCAGTTTAATTTTGGGTTCTGATTTTTAAAGTAGTAAGAATGTACAAAAGCGAATCCTTGATTCTAAAAAAATATTAAGTATTTCGAACCCACAGTAGTATCCGTCATTGGCAACAGTCGTTTAAACCTCTTAATTAGGTATATCAGAACCTAAATTATTAATCTAAGCAACCAAAGCTTATACCATTATACAAAGCACCACTGCTTACTTATACCCAAGAAAAATCTTGTTCTAATAGACGCTAAAGGTCTTGAAGAGAACCATTAACACCTCAAGCTATAATTCTATGACTAATAAATGCTAGATTTAATTTAGTAATAATGTATCATATATCTAAACACCTTTTCTAAACTCGAACACAAAGCAACATTCGAAATACGAAAACGCATCGTCCAATAGCATTAGAGCGTATGCCAAAATGCCAACCGGCGACGAACAATTAGGAATGTATTCTATTCCAAATTCAAAGACGAGTTCTGCATTTGAATTTATTGCGAATTATAATTGTAACGTGTTGCTTCTCTTTACGCGATGTATTTTAGTGATGTCATTATTAATAAATTATAATAAAATAAAAAATATACTGTGACAATTCAAACAACGCCATCTAGTCCCAAAGTAAGTAGCACTTGTGTTATGGGTACTAGAAAACAGATATACTACTTATATACTTTTTTAAATAAATACATAATATACATAAACCAGACACGAAACAGGAATCGAAATCATGATTTCCGCAAGCATACTAAAGTGATTATTTTGAGTATATAAGTTATTATTAACAAAAGTTTTGATGAATAAATTATGTTTTTCAAAACAAATACATATTGTACTCTATGCCATTGAGAAGAAGATCGTTGAGTATTTTCTCATGTATTTTATACATTTATAATTTATACAGTTGTATAAATAAATACGAGTTGATGAATACTCAACGCTGGTACAGGTATGTCAAACTACGGATGTTGAACATTTAGGTTCTAATATAATGATTTATTTTATTTTTTATTGCTGAGTAACAGCAGACAGGCTGACGGCTCCCTTAGACAGTTGCCGTCGCCTATGGATGTCTACGACACCGCGAACACGCTGCTGTCCCATATGGGTACAGGAACCTGAGTCACTAATGCCAGAATAAGGCTATTATGGCGACATACGTATACACCAGGGATGGTTGCCATCAAGACGGGCTTAGGGCCCTACCACGTAGCTAGGTTGTTTTGTCACCTTTTACGACAGGCCGGCCGCAGAGGTTAGTATTCTTACTCCGCCTCTGCATGGAGAAAAACTTCAATTATTTGTAACCAGTCACGATTAACATAGCTCGTTTCAAAAACGACCTGGTTCTAAAGATGGCCGTTCTCGTCAGTTATGATTAGTTTGGCCAACCGAACAAACTTGCTGTGCTTAAACTATTAAACGCAACGTCGGCCTCAGACCGACAGAGATACGTATCATTTACCGAAAATAATACCCGCACCGTAATCTGACATTCATACGTGTGAGTGTTGTGACTTCGTGTTTATATATCAATAAAATAATCGATTTTCGTAGATATATTTCGGGGACAGTGCTGTTGCCTTAACAGATAAACTCGCAGTCAATTGAATATCCTAAAGGTTAAAATTTAAGTTAAAGCATAAGATGCCACCAGTTTTATTGTTGCTGCAAAACAGCAGACCTGCTGATATCACACTTAAAGGGGCATCGCTCACACGCTGCTATCCATGGCATTAGCCATTGATAGCAGCGTGCCTTGTATTCCGGCATTAGCCGGAATACAAGGTTATTATGGCAGAATATTTAAAAACCAGGGGTAGTTGTCATCAAGACGGGGTTGGAGCTCTACTGTCTAGCTAAACAAGCAGCTAGCTAGCTACAAAAACAAAGATGAATTAGATAAATAATTATTTATTCTAATCTAAGTAATTTACAGAACAAGAGAAAATATACATAATAATAATCTAAATCTAATAATTTCGTATAAATTTTATTAATATACTAAATAATGAGATACAAAAATATATAAATGAAAACAACAAGAAAGGGTTATAAAATAATGTAAGATACGTAAAAATGGTTAAAAATTTGCATTATATTTTTATCTAGTGATTTATTGGAGTTGAGTTTGCCACTGAAAATAGATTTATAGTGTTTATTGCTCATAAAAACATAGTCCACTTATAATGAGCTTACGAATAAATATTACTTATATACTAAATTATAGCAACCGAACAGAACTTGGATGATAAATTACTGATACAACATAACGCTAAGGGTCATTTGAACTATTCAAAATTATCCTATTTATAATGCTTGTATTATAATATAATAATATGTTTTTATTAGGTTTGGAAAGTATTATAAAGTACCATAACAATATAACTTAAAATAGCTACAATTGAATCCAATAGAAATAATCTTCAGAAACAAGGAACTGGCCTGTATTTTGAGTCGTTCAAAGATAACTTGCATTGGTTGGAACAAAAAACAAGTAATATAAAATACATTAAATGTTTCCAATTTGTATGTGTGTATAAAATTATACATTTTTTCTTCGTCATATTGAGTTATCGATGTTACCTAGTCGATATATCGATAATCGACTGGTTCACCTCACTACCGTAGAGTAGTTACGCAACCACTTTCCGTGTTCCGAACAACGCACGACGGATTATTTGTTACTCATCAATCTTAAATAGACGCAACGCCATTGTTCCCGTGACATTTAAACGTATTTATATATACGACGCTGGATCTGATAGTTTTTTTATATTAATTACGTTAATGCCTGCTGGTATTTGCTTCTGCGGCCAAGATAACTGATACAAACTGCCAAAACTTCAAACATTTATTTATTTTAATTCATCACAACTATCATCACAGACAAACCCAATCGACAGTGCGATAGTCCTTACGAATAACAGCATAAAGTGCTACCTTTGTAAATTCGCTCAAAGAACAGTAAAAAATGTCCAGTTTGTTAAGTGTGCATAGAGCCCGTGTCAGGGGCACTTTCTTTACAAGATTCGTCCTACCACGTGATACCACAAATATTTGTGGTTTCCTCGCCGCCTAATGTAATCGTCAACGTTCAAGCATATCTGGTTTAACAGTCCAGGATCGTGGATTTTCTACCTCATCACCTGAAACATTTATTTGACACGAGCCGTGTCGCTTCGGGTCTCTGATTTATTACATATGTGTAATATGTGTGCATATAGCTTGTAAAATGTTTATTAGCAATTTTAATAACTTACCAATCTGTTACGTATTTGCTTTGACTGTTATAGAATACAGACCTGAAAACAAATGAGAATTTTAAATATTATTAATATTGCATATTATAATAAATATAATAATGTTTACTATTATCTACATTAGTGTTGACCATAAAATGTTCTCTCTCGCCACATATTAAAATTACAACAAGTTATTATCACATGAATCTTTGGTTCCCAAACTAGATAACCTGCATCTTGGGGACCTCCTCCCTACAATGGTACATTTATGGTAAAATTATATTTAGAAACAGAGAAATATAAGTATAAAAAGCATTTTTATACGTATGTGTGCGAGCGTACATCAGTGTGTGTGTGTATACTTGAATATTATCATAATAGCCCATAGATAGAAGTCAATCAGTTAGTTTTGAATTAGATTTCAAATAGAAATAAAATAATAATACATTAATAATGATAACTTTTCAAAAAGCGAATCTCTTTGATAGTGAGTACATTAAATAACGAAAACACAGTTATTTTTGATGTTACGGATTTAAAAATAGTAACAACGTAAAAACAAAACAGTATTCCATTTTCAAATTTGAATTCCTTATAAAATATTTGAATCTCGAATTGGGATCAAACATGAAATTTCTTTTTACACAAAGCGCCTTTAAAATTCCAAAAGCATAAATCGCATGGCATTCATCAAAAATAAGAAAATAATTAATACCGGGTGCCTCAAGGGACGGAACATTTAGAATGGACATAACAATAAAACAATTCAGCCGTGGCCCGCGCAACCGAAACAAAACACAGAAAAATATGAATTCCGATCGGAACGGCCCGTGGAAACAAAAGATGGTGGATTTAATGAAATGAAATAAAATATAAATACCTTTAACAACGCGAGAATTCTTACATTTTTAATTTGGCATCGCGGTATGGGGCGAAAAACGACCGGCAAACGCGCTGATTAAGCCCGCGCATTAAATCAAATCATTTAGTATATCATAATGTCTACAATATATTCTTATTTATAATCTACATGTAACTTAAGTCCCAATACAGGGGTCAAGATTCGATTGTTATTATAGCAGTTCTTGTCTAATGCATTACAACTGATGGTGAAGGATATGTGACGAAAGCTGCACAATAAAATAGCCAGTCCAATCCGCCATGAAAGTTTTTAAGACTAAACCCTAGCAGTGAGACTTTAAGGGCCATTATCAATTTGGGACCGTCATTAAAATATAATCGCAGTCAAAATACTTAAACTAGTTTAGGATTTAATAAGCGGGAGGAAGAATTGGATAGTTCCTTCTTGAGAGATATATTAATTACATTATAACATAAGAGAGACGTATAATATCTGTATATAATATCAAAATTCTGAAAGAAATACGATTCAAATATAAATCCCAGTTTAATAAAACGACAGATCTCCAATACATACTCCTATAAGATAACAGATGTTTTATAATATGAGAAAATCCAGACGCCGCGCATCATGATGCAGTAGGGTTGGCAATGGTAGGCACAGACGAGATTTCTCGCCAATGTGAAAATACATCTAATGTTGCATAACTAAGTTTTAACCATAAAATGGCAACTTTTTTTATTCATAAGGAATAAAAAGAGAGCTGACACGCTGAAGGCCCACTTAATACTAACCAGTTACCGTCGCCTATGGATGTTTGCGACACTAGGGGCACCGCGAATACTCTGCTGTTCCATATTGCTAAATACCTACAATAAATTGAGTACAATAATTGGTATTACCCAGATGTAAGATAATAATTAAACCTATTTTTTGAGTGAACACATGAAAACTGTCTATAAGACAAGCAAATATAACACACTTACAGATCTCGCTGGTATACCCACTAAGCCACTCCAATACAACTTCACACACCTGGAACGTTGGAACCCTAAGGCATGATGTACATCTACCATAACCAAGACATATTTTCGTATTCAACCGGGACAACAAATACTCTATTAGCAGGAAAAATAAATTACATTTTCTTATTTTTTTTTTTGTTTCATGTCAACCCTATTCGTATATGACTCTTAGCGAGAACTGTTTATTTTACTTTAAGCTTTTATTAGTAAACGATGTCAGTTCCAAATACTGTTTTAATGTATATTTAAGTTCGATGATTTTATATATATTTTTATTATAAACCTTTTTATTGTTAACATTTTAGAAATGTTACATAAAAATCCCATCCCTCAAAACAATTAAAATATGACATTTTTTATCAGTAATTAATAAAACCATAAAGGTAAGTAAATATAATTAAATAATTATATCTGAGGGAAATTTGTCTACGTTATCTACAAGGACTGATAGCAACATTCTACAATGGTCTTGGAAACAAATAACAAAATATGCTTAAATCAAACAATAAGACTGACTTACAAACAAATACCGGTAACGCTTTTGCGTTTAGCTGTTTTAGGCGATGAAAATGAATTATTACAAATATGCTTCGTTACAACTCTATTATTAAGAAACATCTACTAAACTTTTGAAGTATATCGTCTGTGCATTTAAAAACACGATCAATATAACTTATCTTCCAGCGAACCACTCAAAATATCTATTTTTAAGCGAAAACCCAGCCAGTCGCTGTATGGGTTGCCGTATTATAACAAAAAATATTCATTCAAAACGATTAAAATCTCTTTTCAGTCAAGTTTTTATTCATTACCTATTTATAATACACATGTGATGATTATTTTTTTAATCTATTCATTTTGTATATTGTAATTAGTTACTTACACGTATGTATAATAGAAACCAAAATCAAATTAGCAAAAGAGAATTTATTATGAGAGTTATAGTAATCAACATAAGATGTTAATGTTTTATTACTTAAATTGCATAATTACTGACACGCGTTACTTTGGATGACAATAGGAAAATTTGCCTACGGTCACGTAAAAGACATGGTGATTTTGCCAAAAACCCGGGCTCAGAAGCGAAAACTTTAGATTCAACCACGAGAAAACTATTGGAAACAGAATAAGCAAAAATTCATGTGAAAATTGTGAGAATTAAATATATTTTAACAAAGTTCCTCGTGTCATGTGCATTGCAAACTACAGCTGGCTGGCAGCTACTAGCAAAGAGTCTGCACAGATATTTGTTTTAATAATTTTAAGCTTTAACCTTGACACATTCAGTTATTTTTTTTTTTATTAATAAGAGACAGCAGACAGGCTAACGGCCCACTTACACAAAACACGCTGCTGTCCCACAGATATAAAAGAAGGAACAAAGAGAATACTTATTGTTTAGCAACAAGACCCCGCGGCAGATCGTCTATGAGATGGACGGACCAAGTAAAGGCTGCAGTGGACGTCCCAGTACACGTGTGCTCCCGAAAAGCAGCTGTCCGGGAGGAATGGAGACGGATTGTCAGGCATGTGACTGAAAAATGATGACCACGACCGCTCTGACAAGAGCGCACCGAAAGAGAAGAAGTAATATAAAGTAAGATATTTCATTCTTACGGTATATCTTATACCGGTGTAGGGGCGGAGAAAGAATACTAACCTCTGCGGCCGGGGTCGGCCTGTCATAAAAGCTGACAAAACAACCCCTAGCTACGTGGTAGGATCTCAAACCCGTCTGGATGGCGACCACCTTTTGTCTTAAGTATGCCGCCATAATAACCTTGTGTTGTTTTCCGGGATTAGTGACTCAAGTTCTAGTATCCGTATGGGACAGCAGCGTGTTTGCAATGACACTGGCGTTGCAAACACCCATAGGCGACGGTAACTGCTAAATTCTAAGCGGGCCGTCAGCCTGTTTGCTGTCCTACAGCAATAAAAAAATGTTTCACAACACCTTAACTTTTTTATGTTAGCTTCATTTTAACAGTCGAACATAAGGTCACTACAAATTTCATAAATTCCCGGCATATATTATACAATGTTGCAACACTAATTTTGAGGAGGAGTAAATGTAAAAATTCCCATATCTCAGGAACGCGGTTATGTTGAAAATGATTGATTTTATTACAAGCAGTTACAGTATTGATGTTTTAAAATATTTTATATGTAGATATGTTTTATATTTTTTTATTATTTTCGACGAATTGAATGTTCTTTTTGATTAGTGTTATTTTAGATGTTAGTTGCACGTGGCTGGTTTTATCATTTAAATTCATATGTACCTATGGATATTGCGCAGAGAGAATTTGGAAAAACAGTTTGTGGTCGGGACCACCGAAGGTAAAAGATTCCGCGGAACAAGTGAAAGATCGTCGTCATCCAAATACTACACGGTCGTAGAAGATGCACTGGACATAAACCGGTGGAGACAAATCATTCGCTCTAGATGCAATCTTGATGTTGACCACGATCCTTAGACATGAGGGACCGACTCCAGAGAGAATATGAATATTAAATATTATCTTGGCACAATAAAAGGACACAAAAGTTTAGTAACAAATGAAATTACATAAAATCGTTCTAAAAACTAAGTTTAAACAACCTAATTTCAACGTATATTCAAAACGAATTATCCATTAAATTTTGACGTCTAGCAATGTCAAGCTTATACTATACATAGTCAGGTCATAAGTATTGTCACACAGTAAAAACTTTTCTTTTAGAATGCTGGCCACAAAAAAGTTTACTGAATTCGAATTAAGAATTGTTCATGAAAATAAAAAAGGAATACTTTTAGAATTTTACTAATTTTTAAATATGGAGTGGACGCTTAAAGAAGACCGTGTTGCAGTTATTGCGTTGCATCGTTGCAGTTACGCGCCAATTCAAATTTTTAACATACTGAAAAATTTTAATATAACCAAAAGATTCGTTTATCGTACCATCAAACGATACAATGAAGACTCTAGTGTAGATGACAGGTCAAGAAGTGGTCGCCCTCGGTCTGTTAGGACTCCAGCAGTGATAAAAGCTGTGAAGGCACGAATTCAAAGAAATCCCAAACGTAAGCAGAAACTGTTGGCCCTTCAGATGGGGTTAAGCAGAACCACGGTGAAAAGGGTGTTAAATGAAGACTTAGGGCTTCGGGCATATCGAAGAAAAACAGGACATCGTTTGAATGCTCGTCTAATGGACCTGAGACTGAAGAGATGTCGCGCTTTGTTGAAGCGGTACGCGAGAAAAAAATATCGGGAAATTCTTTTTTCGGATGAAAAAATGTTTACCGTAGAAGAGAGCTACAACAAACAAAATGATAAGGTGTACGCACACAGTAGTGAAGAAGCGAGCAACCGTATTCCGCGTGTCCAACGAGGTCATTTTCCATCCTCGCTCATGGTATGGTTGTGAGTTTCTTATTGGGGCTTAACAGAGGTACATTTTTGTGAGAAAGGTGTAAAAACGAATGCTGTTGTGTATCAAAATACAGTCCTGACGAACCTTGTGGAACCTGTTTCTCATACCATGTTCAATAACAGGTACTGGGTATTCCAACAAGATTCGGCGCCAGCTCATAGAGCGAAGAGCACACAAGACTGGCTGGCGGCGCGTGAAATCGACTTCATCCGGCACGAAGACTGGCCCTCCTCCAGTCCAGATTTGAATCCGTTAGATTACAAGATATGGCAACACTTGGAGGAAAAGGCGTGCTCAAAGCCTCATCCCAATTTGGAGTCACTCAAGACATCCTTGATTAAGGCAGCCGCCGATATTGACATGGACCTCGTTCGTGCTGCGATAGACGACTGGCCGCGCAGATTGAAGGCCTGTATTCAAAATCACGGAGGTCATTTTGAATAAAATTTAATGTCATAAGAATCTATGTTTTGTTAAGTTCATTTTGGTATATGAATGGTTACATAATGAATAAACTTGTTACAATTATTTTACATTAAACATGTGACAGAATTTATGACCTGACTAGGTACTACTAAACTATAATTGTCTTCAAACATTAATAAAACTTAAGGATTAAAATACTACCCGACGAGCTTTTGGTTTCTTGTTCAGTATTAATACATTGTGACATTGATAGCGTGATTTTACTTATTGTGTAACATTTCTTCTTTTGCAAATCTACAAATAGGCAAAATAAACTTTTTAAAAATAAATATAGGACTAAAACATAACATTCATAGACAACGGTGACAAATGAGCATTTCTCTTACTTTTTTATTGCTGTAGGACAGCAGACAGGCTGACGGCCCGCTTAGAATTTATCAGTTACCGTCGCCTATGGGCGTTGACAACGCCAGTGGCATCGCGAACATGCTGTTGTCCCATAAGGGTACAGGAACTTGGGTCACTAATGCCGGAACACAATACAAGGTTATTATGACGACATACTTAAAACCAAAGGTGGTCGCCATCCAGATGGGTTTGGGGCCCTACCACGTAGCATATTTTCTTTTTTTCTTTCTTTCATCTCTGTGCAAATAGGTACAAAGAGATAGAATTTTCTAGATTTCTTAAAAATAAGACTACATCACTACACCATAACTTTCATAGACAACAACAACAAATGAGCCCTTCTACTTTCTCTAGTTTACAGGCAGCAAAAGAAAATCGATTATTCAAATGGTAATGGATATTCAGTCAATAGCCGCTATTGCAGAATTTTGATACATTAATTTTATTTGTTCAGTAAAAATATGTACCGAAGAAGCAAATAATCAGAATGGCCATCTTACGATACGTACAACGTATTTCAAGCTTTAAAATTTACAATTTTGAGCCTAGCTGGACATTTGACCGATATTTAACAACTTTGTATCAACAAAGGTTTCATATATACATTCAATGCGAGTACGACTTAATTTAGTGGCATAATCATCGCATACTTTCCACATCTCAAAGACAATGCTCAATGAAAAGAGGATAGAGGGGGAGGTTGTAATTATTCGCCGCTATCTCGCCGACCACGCCTGCCATTGTCGCAGACCTTGTCTCCATGTTTAAACTCGAAAGCTTTTACGTATTAAAAAAACGAAGTCTGTCAAAAGCGACTAAACTAATTAGTGACAGTTTCGATTGCCAATTCCGCTATCACGATTTTTATGTTTAATTCAAGTTTATATGTATCTCATACAAGTAAATTCTTTGTATTTCATACTCCATATTTAGGGTCCTCAGTCTACTTTAGATCGACACAGAGCAAATTGTTATATCAGTATGGGGTCCGTAGAAAGGTACTTTTCGTGCCATTTTGTTTTTGTACAAATGAATCAAAATGCTTCGATGTTCCCACCATAATAACAATCTTGAATATCTTTCGATCAAATATTTAAATATAGAATTTCAATAGAACAATGTTTAAACGTTCGATATTTAAAAAATGTTACGCGTTACGTCTAGACGTTTTTTAGTATCCAATAAATTGTTATATCCATTGTATTGTCATTATTTTGTTGCGTATGATAGGTGTTTTTGTACAAGGGCTGGTCACAATTAATTTACAGATGCCAGACGATTTTTTTAGATATGGATTGAATCATGTTCACAGGACTCCACTTGAACGAAAAGTACTAAAAAAACAATTTTGAAAAAATGTCCGTTACTGTGAAATTAGGCAGCCTATAACTTTTTTTATAATTATAGTAAATACGTTATTTAAACATTATAAGTTACAGCTATAAAGGGTACAGTTACGTTTGCATCGCTATTAACAACAATTCTTTGAGATTTTAATTATCCGGTCTAGGCCGCTCTCTGTTGCTGTTTTTATTATTTTTTTATAAATAGTAAATTAAACAAATAGGAGCCGTGTGATCAAAGCTAGTGCTTTGGGGGCAGCCCTATTGGGAATAGAGAAATCAGCGATAGCAGCTATTCCATCCGCGTACCGAGTTACGTAAGCGCATTGTGAACCGGGGTCGGCACGCGCCACCGCGTATCACCTGGCGGGTGGCCGGTCACCACTGTGACGTATACGTTTAAGAATGGCGTGCGTGCTTCCAGAGACCACAAAGTTCTACGATAAAATGCTATTAACATAGGTAGGTTTTGGTCATCAATAGCCAAGAAGTTTCAAACTGACATATCAACTTATATGTGACACAGTACGGATTTTACGTTGGCATGCTCCATTTAGGCAGTTTTCTCACTAAATATGCATATTACAACATTATTGTAACGTGTAGACCGTAAGAAAAACACATCTTGAGGGAAACAAATGATCCTGCGGGTGATCATGCTCTCCAATGAAATGCCTAAAGCTGTGGGATGTTATAACCATTTCGATTTATAGCTAGCTCAAGGTACATTGTGAGATGCTGAATACTGACGTAGGATTAAATGACACTTCTCCTGAGTATAGAGCTACTAGAAAGTAGATGAGTGAAACAGATGAGTCAGTTATAAAAATCTAATCATAATAATTGTATAAATTGAAATTAATTTGTTTAAATATCAAAAAATGATACCGACAGCACTTATCTAACCATTCCCAATTTAAAAAACTAACCACGTCACCCGTTCTAAATTCAAAATACACATAAAAAGTGTAGCAATCGAAAAACGAAACGTTAGTTCATATTTCGAAGCGTCTGTTCCAAATTCGAATACCTATTCAAATATCGAACGGGCTGAGATGGATTATGACGGGCGGCCGACGCTGGAATTGAATACATCTTGATAACATGTTCGAAATCATTTTTCTTTTATTATATTTTATGTGTTTTTATTTTCTTGGCTTGTTGAGTTATCTTATCCTTGATTTGAGCTTCCATTATCTAAGAGCTATCCAAAAGGACTGAGAGCTTGTATTCAAATACCTGTTTGAATATACGTTATATCTACGCTTTTTATACCGTCAAATTTAAATAAATGTAATAATAATATAAATTAGTAATAATATTTAATTATCTGAATTATTTATAGTAATAGACGATGTACTTTGGAACTATTCAATCTATATAAATAATTATTTCATCACACCTATTCACACTTTATTATGTTACATGGTAGTTAAATCGTATCACAATCGCAGACCAATAAAGGCTACGGATTCAAATCCCACGATGGCATGCATAAAAAAATTGCCATGTACTGATAAACCATCCCATGTATCCCAAAACCAAACCCATGTACCGGTGAAAGAAAATATGACGAGAAAACCTGAATACCGGGATCACCGGTATGTGATTACGCCTTAGACAAGCGTGGGAGGTCTCTGTTCTCTCTAAGGAGAGACATAAGCCCAGCTGTGGGTTATCATGGTCTGTTATTATCATACATTATTATATTACAAATAAGATTTCCGGGAATAAATAATCAAGTTAGAAATCTCATGAACTTTGGGTCTTATTTGAAAAGTTACTAGACATAAAACTTAAATCCATATTGGATACCCATTTATAAAAAAAAAATAATAAGAATGGATAGCGTCTGCTTAGCTTGATTCTATGATAATAGTATATTATATAATATAACAAGTCACATAGTTAATTAATTAAACAAGAAAAACTCCGGCTGGTCTACATGATAAATTTATGTGTTAAATAAACTGACGGACTCATAAACTAACATCAAAGTTCAGGATTACTTTGAAATTTTTTTTTTTTAATAAGTATGCAAACATTTTAGATTAAATTATATAAATATGGAGAGACTGGCTCTTAATCTCAAAAAAAAGGAAAATTTAAAAATAGAACTGCAGTAAAACAAATGAATATAGCCGGGAAAAGAAAATTTACTCGTAGTATCAGATTTGCGTGTTATTTATAGCAAAGTTTTAAATTGATTCTCATTGATTTTTTTTTCTTTTGTCAATTGAATTATTGTTACCAGCAGAATTGTTGGGTTAGTTTTTTAACTCATCGAGAGTTTTTGAACCATAATATGGATACTTCGTCCAAACAAGCGGCTCAAATTGTAGCATTGGTGCGAGAGGGCTTGTATCAACGAACGATTGGTAGAAATTTATATTTAAACCAGTCTACGGTTTCTAGAATATACAGAAGGTTTGTGGAGACAGGTTCTTACAGAAGGAGACGTGGTACAGGCAGGACTCGAGCAACCACCGGTCATGATGACCGATTTATTGTTACAACTTCCCTGCGAAATCGTTTCCTCACGTCAGTTACCATCAAAACAGAGCTTAATAAAGTGCGTGGAGTAAACGTGAGTGCACGAACAATAAGAAGAAGGTTAAAGGAAGCGTATATCACCCCTTTTAGACCAGCAAATGGTCCAAAGTTGTCTGTAGCTCACAGACAAGCTCGCTTAAGATTTGCGCATGATCAGCTGAATTGGACAGAAGAGCAATGGGCCTCCGTATCGTTCACGGACGAGTGTAGGACATGTTTATATGGTGCAGATGGTCGCAGAAGAGTCTATCGTCGACGTGGGGAGCGGTATGCTCAAAGTTGCATTGAGGAGCGTGTTCCTTTTGGAGGCGGTTCGTGTATGGTCTGGGGTGGCATATCGATGAACGGGCGAATAGAACTTGTGTTCATAGACATGGTCCGTCAAAACGGTAATAGAGGGGGTTTGACTGCACATCGCTACATAACAGAGATCTTAGAAGATCACGTGGTGCCTTACATGGGATTCATAGGCGAAAATTTTACTTTGATGCAGGATAATGCCCGGCCGCACGCTGCTGCACAAGTTCGACAATATTGCGAAGAGGTTGGGATACGTACAATGAATTGACCAGCACGCAGCCCGGATCTTAATCCCATTGAGCATGTTTGGGACAATTTAAAAAGAGCTGTATATGCGAGAAACCCTTTGCCCACGACAGTGGCAGCACTAAGAACAGAACTTTTTTTTTTTTTTATTGCGTAGGACAGCAGACAGGCTGACAGCCCGCTTAGAATTTAGCAGTTACCGTCGCCTATAGGTGTTTGCAACGCCAGTCGCATCGCGAACACGCTGCTGTCCCATAAGGGTACAGGAACTTGGGTCACTAATGCCGGAACACAACACAAGGTTATTATGGCGGCATACTTAAGACCAAAGGTGGTCGCCATCCAGACGGGCTTGAGGCCCTACCACGTAGCTAGGGTGGGTTGTTTTGTCGCCTTTTACGACAGGCCGACCCCGGCCACAGAGGTTAGTATTCTTTCTCCGCCCCTGCACGGATAAAAAGAATCTGAAGAGACTTTCAGAAGAATGGGACAATATTCCGCAAGATCTTTTAATAACCCTAATAAAATCTATGCGGAACCGATTAGAATCCGTAATAAGGGCACGTGGAGGTAATACACCTTATTAAAATATAAATAAACCCTTGCATAAAGTTTGTGTCTATTGTTAAAACCAATTTTTTAATTAAACCAATTTTCCTTCAATTTCTGTTTTTTCTTCAAAAAAGTCATCAGTCAAAGTCAAGTACACAAACTTAAACTTAAGGATATGACCCTACGCTGTTTTAAAGTTCACGAACCAGTCTAGAGGTTTCAATTTAAATCTGTATAGAAAGTTTGCATACTTGGTTAAAATATTTATATCAAAGTCGTCTATTACTTTGATGCAGTTTATGAGTCCGTCAGTGTAGTATTTATATCTGCAGGGGCGCAGAAAGAATACTGACATCGCCGGGGTCGGCCTGTCGTAAAAGGCAAAACAACCCTAGCTAAGTGGTAAGGCCCCAAGCCCGTCTGGATGGCAACCATCCATGATTTTTAAAAATGCCCCTACAATAACCTTGTGTTGTGTTTCGGCATAAGTGACCACGTTCCAGTACCACTACGCGGATAGCTTCGTGTTAGCGATGCCCATGTTGCAAACACACATAGGCGACGGTAACTGCTAAATTCTAAGTGGGCCGTAAGCCTGTCTGCTGTCCTACAACAATAATAAAAAAATAATACGTCCTTTTAAAATCACACTAAACATTTTTTTTATAACATAATTAGTATAATAAATATAACCTTCGCATTTTTAAAAGTAGAATGACTTATTAGAACAAGTCAAACTACACTGTCAATCAAGTAAATGAATAATTATTCAAAAATGAATTTAAATATTATTCAAAACCGAGGAATATTATTAAAAATTTTAAAATCATATTTTTATACATAACTATTTGACCGTGTAATACGAGTGATTGATGCCCGTTGCGATGGCCAGTTTAGATTGACCTACGCGACCAAATCAAGTTTAAGTACGTAGGTTAAAAGGCATCAACCTATCCAGACTCGGAGCCCAAATATTGGTCACTTATTGATCATGTTCATTGGATTTCATATACTATAATATATGATTATTACAATATTAAATAAAAACATCTTATAGTGGTCGAAATTATTATTCAACTTAAAATTACCTCTTAACTTCGAAACAACATATCCAAGTATAAAAAATCCAAATATAAGTAAACTATCAACACGTACAAATTATTCAAAATAATATTCCAACTTCAACTGGACGATTTTTAGAACGTCTAATATAAGTTGACCTTATTATTAATACAAGATGTCTAATACTATGTATCAATACAAATTGGACACTTGTGATTCTGGGATATGTCAATTCTAAAATGGACCATCGTATCATACTCTTTATTATGTTCGACATATCAAACTTAAATGGTTATCAGTCAACGACCTCGTGGCAGTAGTATTTTTCATTTAATTGAAAAAAGTTTTAGAATAATTTATAAAGTGTCAGAAATAGCTTAATTTTTTATGATTACAATGTTGTTATTAATCATTAGTGATTGTGTGGTCTTCGTTTTGAATATGGAATACAATAGTTCGAAACGAATTCCGGAAAGTTCGATTAAACTTTGTTATGTCCATTAGTGATGTGAAATGCAACAATAAATTTATTAAATTCAAGATATGTTTTAACATAATTATATTGATATCTCTGTGTTAAATGCATGGTAAAAATCCCTTCTTAAACCCTTCTTTGCCTTTTCGTAATTTGCAACGCGATATACAAGTGATTGTTGCTTCTATTATTATAGCGGTCAAAACGAAAATACAAAATATTTTTTAATTTCCCACCAGTGTCACAATGCAATCTGTCAAAACAACTGAGTCACGATCTTAAAATTTAGTTAAATGTTAATTGAGTATTCGGAATTAAGGTTAAATTAGTTTTGTCTCATAACATCGTTCGTATGATTTATTATTATTTATAGAAAAAGTCACCATCGTGAAGAAGGTTTTTGAGAAAATGTTTATTACATACACTATACTACATTAACACTACTAATAATCGTATCATCTACTGCTAGAGTGGCTAAATAAATAAACCACATTTTGGTTCAGTGTTCTTTGACCTTCGATTTATTTGGCTGAGGCAGCTTGGGTCTCGATCCCACCGTCGAACTTACTATTACAGACTTTTCAAAGATTCGTCTTCAGTGAATTAGGAATGACTAACGCAAAGACTTGGAGCAATCAGCTATAATTCAAATTTCAATAATTTCAATCTAATTTTAAAAAAACTTGGTCAATCGATTGTACTTAAGTAATTGAGATTACTGAATTATATATTATGCGGGTAGTTACATTATTTCCGTTTCCTAATTTCAATGTAGCGGTAAAATGTTGTCTATGACATTAGAATTCTTAAAATTTAAATTAAAGAACCTTTTAAGACCGTTGTACCTATTTTCCTGATCCTACCCTTCATATATTAATACATTTGATTCTCTCATTGAGCATCCAAGTTTGCGGATTGACAGATTCCAGTGAAAGAGCAGTTTCGAAATATCATTGACATCACTAATCCTTCCATATAACATGTCTCCTTCCACTCTCCAGTATTAGTCGTCATCCGAACATTCACACCTTTTTTGCCATATCATCTTTTACACAATCCATCTATGTTTTCTTTAGTCTACCCTTCCTTTTGTATCCATCCTATTTCTAGCATTTTCCTTGTTATATGGCATTTTGTTCGCATTATATAGCCACACCAGGCTAGCATAACTTACTCTCAATTGAAAGAAGATGGACATAATGATCCAACTAATCTATTTACTGATCGACCGAATTCAACGCATGTACTTGCTCCAAAATCAATTTACCACAGATACGTATCTGTAAACTTTCAAATCAATCCGGAAACTTCAACTAATAACATAAAGAGCACGTTTCGCATCTACTTGCACGAGCGGGACCCGTTTACTACTTTTTACAAAATCGTTATACCACTTTTTGTAGTGTCGATTGACTTGTTACGAGTATTCGGATCGATGCAGCGATGGTCATTGATTACATCGCTTAACTTTAAATAGAATATAACTTTCCATGATATCAATTAGCAATTTTACCTTGCAAACTAAACTTTAAAGGCAATTAAAAATAATATATATTAAGCATATTAAGAACGAAATGTGTTTTCACCAAAAACTATCTTGTTGAAAAAATAATAAAATATTGTATTTGTAACCAATAAAAAACATACTCTAATTTTTGAATATTAGATTAGGATTTATTTCTGACATTAGTTTACCTGGAAAGACTAGCGTAATAAATATCCCCAAGTTAGATTAGCCTTTTAAAATTTTTAATTACTTCAATTGTCTTAGTATTTGTGTTATATTTATAAAGACTAACTAAAATAAATCGCCATTGTAATTTGGTAATCAAAATAAATAATAACATTTAAAAGCCCCAGTCAATATGTCTAACATATTCATGATGTGTAATGACCAATCTCCGGGCTTCGAACAAAAAGTAGAAAGAAAGAAACATAAGAAAAGGGAATAAAAGAAAAAAGAAAAGAGATCACCCGATGCATTAATGCGTCTACTAAAACGTCGGGGGAATGCTCTTGCGCATCCTTGATTCATCATTCATATTAAGAATATCAATGTTCCATTTTCATATGGGCCAATCGAATTCAGGGAGCATTATGTTTGAATGTTATTCAACTTTTTTGTATTATTTATAATGCTATTGACTTTGTTAAGCAATGAAATAACTTTCCAAAATTTTATGGATTAGCAGCAGTCAGTGTATTTGCAAGAGGGTAATTTTTTGTATAATTACAATTTATAACTAGTTTCGTTGGATATATTTTATTAGAGTTAAGAGAGCATATACGTTGCAGAGGTCACATTCAGTTGAACCTCTTTAAGTCGAAAAATGTTATGTTTCTTTCCCTTCAACCACTTAAACTACTGTTGCTCAAAATCTGAACCCTCTATAACTCGAATAAATAAAATTGGATCTCTGAATCTCGAATACACTTACAGCTTGATTATTTGCATACCGACTTTAAGAATATACCAAAAATGTACACTGTTTTTGCTTATAATTGGATTTTTATTTGTTTCACCACTAACTCAAAATTAATTAAAATAAATCTGAACCTAAACCAGCCGAATGTCTCCTTTCCGATTCCCGTCTCGCGTCTGGGTGTTTATGCATAATATGTATTTATTTACAAAAAAAAAGTATATAAGTAGTATATCAGTTGTCTACTACCCATAACACACGTGCTATGCTACTAGTTTGGGACTAGATGGCGCTGTGTGAATTGTCAAAAAAAATATTTATTTAAGTTCGCCTGAAGTTCAATTAGAGGTTTTACTGTATTACCCAAGTATAGACTTTGTATAGACAAAGCCCAAACTCTGATAATGCAATCGCAAAAAGTACGAAGTATCCTTCCACCGTGCAGAGGCGGAGTAAGAATACTAAACCCTGCGGTCGGAGTCAGCCTGTCGTAAAAGGCGACAAACAACCCTAGCTGGTAGGGCCTCAGCCCGTCTGGACCGCAACAACCTATGGTGTATAAGTATGCCGCCATAACCTGGTATTGTGCTCCGGCATTAGTTATCCAGATTCCTGTGCTAAGCGGACAGTAGCGTGTTCGCGGTGACTCTAGCGTCGCAAACGTCCAGCCTTACGTCGCCCACTGCTGGACATAAGATTACACCATCACACCCGATCCTCCGCTATTCTCATCCTACCACTAACAGCTACATTTTTAACATCATCGGTCCACCGGGCTGGTGGTCCTAAACTACGTTTGGCAAGACGTAGTCTTCACCCTAGGACTAGCTTATTCCAACGGCTGTCGGTTCTGTGACATACGTATTCCGCCCATTGCCACTTAGTAAGTAAACATCCACAGGCGACGGTAAAGTGGGCCGTTATCCTGTCGCGTGTTCCTCAGAAAAAAAATTAAAGACGCCCGGTACTTACCTTAAAAGATTCCAAATCTAAATATTCGAATTCATAAACCGAACGCTCCATTCTTTATTTGAAATGACAACATGGTCGCCCATCTGTCGGATAGATTAGTGACGTGTCACACGCTTCCAGAAAGCTGAATAACTAGTAATTTAAATAGAGCGATCTCTCAATTGGGGTTAATTCTCGTATTTAAGGAATATGTGGCGTTTAATTATTAGGACGAACGTGTCACGTCAACTGATGAAAAGACGACATTTAAAGAAAAATAACCATTAAAAACGGTATACTTAACGTTAGTTTTTGTAATAATATTCAGACTTGAGAGATCCGATATAGAATATTGGGTTCCGTACAAACTAAATTTCTTAAATAACTGATGAAGTTGCATTGTAGTGTTTTCTTGGTGGTGTTTTAAGGTCTGAGAGCAATAAAAATCAAAATTAAGCAAACTTATTATTTTAGTCCGAGAAAAAAGTGTCAAGAAATAACAGCACAAAACAGCGGATTGGTGTCTGAACAAACCGCAACCGATAAAATCATGATGAAGTATATTTGACAGCCTCCGTGGCTTAAGGATTAACGCACGTCGGACAGCTGTAAAGGTTCAGTTCTATTTTAAAGTTTATTTTATTGAAGTGAAAACTTCTTTAGCGGCGTTGTGCCATTTTTTATGATGGGTAAAAAAACTCGCATCAGGTCACGTGTCCTGATCGTAAGAATTCGTAAGACGTAAGACGGAGTTTTGCTCCAGTAATACCAACCTTATTAATAATGACTTAAGGTTTATTTTATAAAGTAACTTTTAAATGAATTCAGTACATTACTTATACATATCTATTCGAATTGCGACTTTATTACAATGAAATACAGTTGAGTTTTTTTGAACTGAAAACTTCTTTAGGCGCGTTGAGCACTTTTTGGGTGAACAATTTTTGGTTTGTAAAGAAGTGTTAATGACTAATTTAAACTTTAATCCTTGATAAACACTTCTTTATAAACCGCAAATAATCTAATATCTCGACGATACAAGTTACTTAGTTTTCACTTCTGTCGGTAGTCCCCAAAGACGGCCCCTCATGTTTTTTTTAATATATCTGGAGTTCAGAAAACGGGCAAACGGCCCATCCGATTGTTGGTGGTCACCGTCGCCTATGGATGTTTGCAACACTAGAGACATTGTTAATCCGCTGCCAGCCTCTAAGAAATTCTATAACCCCTTTTTTTGAAAAACGTTTATATATAATATGTCTTGTATTTATTTACCAAAGTAATTTATTATTTCAGTTATCAGTTGTTTATTACACATGACACACGCTTCTGGTTACTAGATGGCGCTGTGAATTGCAATAACTATTTTTTTAGATAAGGGTCAAGTGTCTAAGAAATAAAATTTACAAAATTTAATTGAAATCTATCCAGTAGTTTTGTCGTGATGCGCTCACAACTGCGGATCTCTATAATTTTATTTAAGTATATAGAAGATTACGTACCCTAGAACTGTAAAGACCATTGAACTCTTATAATTAATTACATAAGAATTCAAAATAACATTTAATGTAAATCAAATTCTGTCAAATAGATCTAAAGTGATTAAATATCTATACCCATTTTAGAGGCGTGACTAACCGTGAAATATAATTGAATTATAATATAACCTTATAAAGATATCCACTAATCTTGTTAAAACATTTTCCCATTCGATTTAATCATTGTTTCTGATAAAATAATGACATTTTTTATTGTAGACAGGCTGACGGCCCACTTGATAGTAAGCAATTACCGTTGCCTATGTATGTTTGCGACGCTAGGGGAACCGTAAACACGCTGCTGTCCCATACAGGAATCTGGGTCATTAATGTCGGAACAGAACACAAGGTTTTATGGCAGCATAATTATATATGGGTGATTGCCATCCAAAGGAGCTAGAGTGGTTTTGTCGCCTTTTACGACAGGCCGACCCCGGTTGCAGAGGTATACTGTTATAATATTCTTACTCCGCCCCTGCATGGACTTAATATTTGGACATCATTACTTCACATTTTTAAATAACGCGCGACCTCATACTGCACAGCAGACGGTCTACAAGTTGCAAGAACTGGGGTTGGAAGTTCTTCGTCATCCGCCCTACTCACCAGACCTTGCGCCTACAGACTACTACTTTTTCCAGAATTTGGATAATTTTTTGGCGGGAAAAAAATTCAATTCCCGAGAGGCAGTACGAAATGCCTTTGAAGAATTTGTTGCCTCCCGTCCAGCTGATTTATTTAAGAAGGGCATCAATAAACTGTCACTGCGTTGGCAAAGATGCATTGATTGCATGGGTGATTACTTCGATTAATACAAATAAAAAATATATGAAAAAAATTCGTTAAATTTTTTTCATACAAAACGGCAATTTCATAGGTAAAGACCTTAATATATTGTCAGAAATAAGACAAAAAAAAGTTATATAAAACAATAAATTATTAAATAGTCTAGTTTATAATGAATATAAACAAATATGGAGATAATATCACTTTTTTAAACCACTTTCGGTAACTAATGCGTCTTCTAATAGATAACAAATTTGGAATTTTATAGTCATATGTAATTAATTACATGTTTCTTAAGTAATAAAACTATTCATTAATTTTAGTTTACCAAAACAGACGATTTATTGTTAAGGCGAAGATTAAAATAAAATAAAAAATTAAACGGGATTCTGCTTCCTGATTTTCCTTTTGTTTTCGAGGTTAATTTCAGGTCCCCGGGACCGGGGGACCTGACATGTGAATGACCGCGACTCATAGATGCGATCTGGCAACCTTATAATTCACAACATCAAATTAATATCTTCAATATATCATTAGCTAAGTCTCTATCCTGACAACTACATAACAGATTATTCGGTCCGTAAAAACGGAGTCATGCCCTTGCAGCGCCACCTACTGGGATCACCGTCAGGGGAGGATAAAAAATTCTTCTAAATCGATGTTGAAATTACAAAAACACAGAAAACCAATTAACTGTTGTTCGTCGAACAATTCTAAATGTTTTGCAACGCGATGTGTGTGTCTTCTAAGAACTAACAAATGATCGAAAAAGGGAATTTTTATCCGCGTTTTTGGTGTTTTTTGATCGTTTGTTTGTTTTACTTACTTGTTTATAAAGGTCTTGTAATATACCATAATACACAATTACATTAGGATATGTATCTAACATTCGGGTTACGTATAAAAAATACGATTTTAAACATTATAACAAACAAATTTACATAATTTTAAAAATAATTTTGTTTTCAATATTCGGACATAATAGTGATGTCCCCTGTTCCCTTTTCATTAGAGTTTATAACAAGGAAAATTTAAAAATGAGAGTAGATGGATACAGGAGTAGAGGTAGACTAAAAAGATATGAAAAATGGTATAAAGAGGGATGAATTGCGTAAAATATGATATGGCAAAAAAAGGTGAATGTTGAAATGACGAACAGCAAGTGGAAGAAGAGGACATGTTGTGCCGACACCATATAATGACGTGCTTGCGGGCCGTATGTTTTAACCATTGCATCTCGTAACAATTATTTTATTTTAATATAGTGGTAGTTCAAGAGATTTGATAAATCGTTGTGATTTTATCTGTTGCACACCCTGTATCACCATTACCTTCAAATTTAGTTCCAGTGTCAGCTGGTGATTTTAGGATTTGGGGTAAAACAGCAATCATCCATCAAAACTTTCCTTTTCCTTTTTTAAGTTTTCGTATCGAGGTTTTTAAAATAACTAGTGGTTGCCCAGGGGTCGATATCTGACGATAATCCATTTAATTTTTAAGTTTGAACTTTATTAGGGTTATTTTGTCAAAGGCCTCTATAATTCACGGTTTCATCATAGCTACTCAGCTAATTTGCAATTTATCTACATCAGTTTGAACAGCATCACTGTAAAACTTCAAAATGTTTTGCATTGCAAAACCTGTATTGTAAATCCGTTTCGTAGCGATATATTCGCATTTTGTAAACACTATTCTCTCAAATAGACAAGAGTAAATCAATTCAGATTACATAGACACCATTTTCTTTATGCATGAGCAAGATGTATTCCACAAATTACAAGTAACTATACAAATAAAAATAATTCTAAAGTTTCGTTCTTTGTTACTTATTCTCATTGTTGTTGTTGTTTTAATTTGCCAATCTGGCAGGCAAAGGACTTGGTCCATACAGCCTTGTCAATTGTAATCATTTCCAGAAATTACTTATTCTCAATTTTGACATTCAATAACACCAAAGAGAATATAATCACTTAAGCCTACAGACAATTAATTTTAATTTATTAAAAACTAGTAGACCCGGCAAACGTTGTTCTGCCATATGAATTTAAAAAAAAAGTAGCCCATATCCTTCTCCAAGGTCCAATCTATGACTATACCGAAATATAAATGCGAAAATGAGTTTGTTTGTTCGTTTGTTACGCTTTCACACCTAAACCGCTGAACCAATGTTGATGAATTTCGGAATAGTCATAGACTGGACATTGGAGAAGGATATAGGCTACTTTAAAAAAATCATATGGCAGAACAACGTTTACTGGGTCAATTGGTAGATAAATAAAAGGCCATCAACAAGTTTTTTTTCCACTTGTAGTTAAGTCGAATTCGTTTTTTGTCGGTGCTTTTCATACTATCCACAAACTAGACACTTGAAGCTACAACCTTTCTTATATTTGCTGTATGATCATTTTTACTCCAAGTAACATCATGTTGAAAATCATAACACACAATAAAGTTTGAAAATTACTTTAATTAGGATCCCTTAGTGTTTTCATTAGTAACCTATATGTACTGATTTCCTTGGCATAATATAGATGGATACCAACACAAAAGACTAGCAAGCTGGTGAGGTTGATCCTGAAGGCCTTGATGGGCCTCCTTACATGATAATTACATTATAACGTAATATCTTTAAAACACTACACGTTTTAATTAATTTCGAACGGAGAAAGAAGTTTTAACACCGCTCTTCCTGTTTTTGAATCCGGTTATTATTATATTTTGTTTAAACCGGATCGACTAGACTTACATCCGGGACGGTTACATTAATTGACATAAATATTTTTGCTATGTGATATCTTTTTGTTTTATATTTATATAATACTAATTGACCCGGCAAAAGTTGTTCTGCATTATGAATTAAAAAAGTAGCCTATGTCCTTCCCTTTGAGAAACCCTTTGTCCACGACAGTGGCAGAACTGAGAACAGCACTTTCGGAATTTAATAACCGTAATAAAATCTATGTGGAACCGATTAGAATCAGTAATAAGGGCACGTGGAGGTAATACACCTTATTAAAACATAAATAAACCCTTGCATAAAGTTTGTGTCTATTGTTAAACCAATTTTTAATTAAACCAATTTTCCTTAAATTTCTGTTTTTTCTTCAAAAAAGTCTTAAGGTCTTTTCCAGTACACAAACTTAAACTTAAGGATATGACCCTACGCTGTTTTAAAGTTCACGAACCAATCTAGAGGTTTCAATTTAAATCTGTTTATAAAGTTTGCATACTTATTAAAAAAAATCATTTCAAAGTAATCCTTAACTTTTATGCAGTTTATGAGTCCGTCAATTTATGTACTATTACTATGGTTAGCCCATTTAACTTACTACATTTTACTAGGAGAGGGAGGGGGTAAAAATTGATAAAACTAGGTTACGTGATAGTACTTTTCCTTATATAATATAATTGTATGATACAAATAATTTGTTCTGGACTGAATGATGTGTCCAATATAATGCTTGTGTGTTGTTTGTGTTGCTTGCGATATTGGTTTAGTGCAGAGAACTGTCTTAAAATACAACTTTAATTAATAATTCCATTTTTTATTGCTGTAAGAGAGCAGACAGGCTGACGGCCCGCTTAGAATTTAGCAGTTACCGTCGCCTATGGGTGTTTGCAACGCCAGTGGCATCGCGAACGCGCTGCTGTCCCATAAGGGTACAGGACCTTGGGTCACTAATATCGGAATACAACACAAGGTTATTATGGCGGCATACTTCATACCAAAGGTGGTCGTCACTCAGACGGCTTTTGAGGCCCTACCACGTAGCTAGGGTGGGTTGTTTTGTCGCCTTTTACGACAGGCCGACCCCGGCCGCAGAGGTTCGTATTCTTTCTCCGCCCCTGCACGGATAGATAAAATAATTGATTCAAATAAAATGATTAATATTAAAAACTCATCAAGACATAAAACTACCCACGTGGACAAGTCAATCATTTTTATAATGTCCATAAATATACAAATGGAGTACAAATGGAGTTGTCGTTTACGACAATAGACAAAATTGTAAATTTGTACATAATAAATAATTCTATATAAGTTGGGATAATTTGTTTATATGTGATAATAGACAAGGTAGTATATTGGCCATGTTTAAGAAGTAAGAATACCGACCCCTGCGGCCAGGGGTGGCCTGTCGTAAAAGGTGACTAAACAACCCTAGCGGTGGTAGGGCTCCATCTCTGGTTCCGGCAGCGTGTTGCGGTATCCCTGCATCGCAAACATCCTTAAATGACGGTATGTGCTTATTTTATTTGGACCCTCAGTCTGTCTGTTGTTTCATAAAACAATTATTGTTAGGCGTCACTCCTCGGGGTTCCTTGAGATATCCTTCTCTGTCGATAAGTGCCAATGCATATTGTAGAAGAAAAATTGCCTAAGTGACATGTCGAGTAAATCTATGTCTACTTAAATGTATGATATGAGTTATCATTCTGCTTTTTTTTCTATACTGAGGAAACTGAAATTTACCAGTACCGCGTCGGAACTCCGGGGGGCAGCCAACGCGGTTATGTGGGGTTCTCCGTCGCAATGTTACTACGGCCACCCAGACTGGCTGGCGAGTGATAGAAAGTGGTGGCCGCGACGGCATACCCACTAAAACCCCGGTCGCCACCCAGAGCCATGTATGGCTACGTATAGCTTATTCTGATACGCCAACCCAACTGGCGCATTGAACTCGTAAGATTCATTGAAACATAATTTACCAAAAGGGAATTAAAAAAAATACATAATCATAATAGTAATATTAGTGTAAATTGTTATTTTCACTTTCTTCTTCCTTTTCCTTTTCTTATCCCAGCTATGTGGGGTCGGCACAACAACAACGGCAACTTCTTCCACTAACGTCATATAAATATTCGCACTTTTTTGCCATAAAATACACTGAAAATACACTGCGTCCAAGGGTATCAAGCCAAAAAGCTACCCTTTGTAACAACAGATTTACTAGGACATGAAAAATTGTGTTTCAAATCCAACGAGATATAATAAAGCCTTTCTAAGAAATAAGGTTGTTATTGTTTTAATATTAATCATATATTTATTATACAGTCTACTTTTTAATAGCCTCTGATTGAGGGGCACTCTGCACTTACATTATATTGTAAAGCTTTATTTCATTATTAGATATTAGACTACAGTAAAGGATATACATATAGTCTGTGCAAATAAAAACTTTTTTAAATTACCGTTTAGAAGTCAATGCATCTACGCATTCGATATTTGAAATTTGAATGAATCACGTCACACGAGTGAGTCAAACCGCGTGGCATTGTTCGCGCCACTTGTACTTACGTCGGTACAAGTAAATTAGGAAATGTGTTTTTTTATTGGAAAGGCATTCGGAATTTAAATTAAGAATAATATTTAAGACATGTACCGAATGGCTTCGTCTAGTTGGAATGACAGCGGATTCCTATTGGACGATATACCAATAAGATGAGCATTTGTTTTAGTAACAATGAAAAGAATAACGTCGTTGTCAAACCAATTTATATCAGCTATGCTTCGATCAACAATAATTGTTGATCGAAGCAGCTATGGGCATTTTATTGACATTTCAACATTTTTACCATTATGAAGTAGTTCGTCCACCCAAACTTCAGTGATTCTAAACATTACATTACTTTAATATAAATCACTTTAAAATAGTTTCTAATAAAATTTTACTTGAAATTTTTACTCCATATCTCAAAGTTTAACTTTTTGCAAATAGCAAATATTTATTTGAAAACGACGATAATACAATTTCAAACATGTTTAATTTTCCACGCTCAAGTTATATAAGGAATTGTAGTCAATAAGGTCCGATATTGCCTATAGCTTAATCTATGATACCTGGTTTTTCCTAACTGTAGTATTTAGATGAAGTATCTTGCGATAAATTGTTATATGGTAGAGTTTTTTTAAGTATAAAAAATTTGCATATATATTTTTTGGTTATAATTGTAAATTGTAATAAGGGAAAAATTATTAACTTAAATTATGACTAAGGTTGTTTTAGTATGAAATTCTTTTACTTTTAACAATTAATTTCAAAGTACAAGTAGGCAAATATATATTTTTTTTATTGCTGTACAACAGCAGACAGGCTGACGGCCCGCTTAGAATTTAGCAGTTACCATTGCCTATGGGTGTTTGAAACGCCAGTGACATCGCGAACACGCTTCTGTCCCATAAAGTTACAAGAACTTGGGACCACTAATACCGGAACACAATACAAGGTTATTATGGCGGCATACTTAACACCAAAGATGGTCGCAATTCAGACGGGCTTGGGGCGCTACCACGTAGCTAGGGTGGGTTATTTTGTCGCATTTTACGACAGGCCGACCCCGGTCGCAGAGGTCAGTATTCTTTCTCCGCCCCTGCACGGATAATGGTTTGCTAACAATTGAACACTAAGGCTGGAGGGTACTCCCAAAAAGTGATGACTTGACGTCGTAAAGGGTGATAAGCGTGGACGCACTACTAGGGATGCAAAGAATGAGCGAAATAGGGAAGAAAAAGTCGGAAAGCGAACCCGGGAACCGAAGCGGAAGTTTGAGTTGCAACCGGGATTTAACGCTGATGATGATAAATTTTACACTGAGCTCTCAATCAACATAGAGCTACTAAAAGTAAGAGTTTTAAATACGAAATAATATAGAAATCTAAAAATACGATGAAAAACAATCGGGCGCAGTATCAAAGCGATCGTTTAACTCGAAACGTCAAAAATAATTATTTCCATGAAAGCAAGTCGGATTAAAACACGAGTAATAAATAAATTGCTTATTTTAAAATTGTAATAGCTAATATAGCCCTTATACGGGTGGGTACGTGACAGACAGACGGCGGGACAGATATGGATGTTGTTAGACCAGTGTTTGAGATGAGTCCATGGCAATTACTTTGTATATAATAATGATTTAAGAGCTATCAATGCTGTTAAAATCCTTTTTAAGGTAACGGCTTGGCTATAAGGCCGTTAAAGAAATTTCAATTTAAAATTAAATGAAAAAGAAATGTATTTGTTTAAGATTAAAAAACTTTGTTTAGTCTATGGTCTAAGAATATTTATACTTTTCAGTCACAAAGGTCTTGGTAGTCAAGATTAAAAAATATTTCAAGTACATTTTAATACGGTTTAATATCTTAAATCCAAACAATATAATGAATAAATAATGGAAACAAGAAATTGTTTTCTTTCTCTCATTCATACTTGAACGAAACAATGTGAAAACGGATATGTTTATAATAAACATGGCATTATTTTGAACGTTTATTGTAAATTATGAAAGGAAGTTATAGTTTTGTGATTCTACGTTATTTTCACGTTTCATTGGATCGATATTTTATTGGATACAATGTTAAACCAACATTAGAGTATAAACTAGTGTGGACTTACATTTTGTGCTAACTTAACACAGAACAGCAGACAGGCTGACGGTCCACTTAAAAATAAGCAGTTACCGTCGCCTATGGAAGTCAGCAACGCCAAGGGCACCGCCAACACGCTACCGTCCGCGGAGTATTTTTATGACACCCTTTTTGTATAACCCCATGTCGTAATGCGGCGAAAAAACTTCAGCCGTAAGCTCACTCCACATCCTCACTTTGAGCAAAATAAACGTTCTGGAGAAACTTTGCTTGCTGACACTTATACGTCATACATATATTTGATGACATAAAAGTCTGGGTAGTTCAGTGGCATTCCACTCTTAGATCAATATAGAGGTCCCGAGAATTAATCCTATGGTGACATGTTTTATTAAGCAGTTATTCTCAACCAATCAATGAACAGCCATGACACCCGATCCTTTACGTTTCTTATCCAGTCACTATTAGCCTTTTCAATGTCACCTCAGGCAGTTATTCTCGACTAATGTATTATTGCATATTGCCAAGTAGCAATGGTGAAGAAAAACATCCTGAGGAAACCTGCAGACCGAGATCAGCGGTATGATGTCTTTTCCCTCCATGGCAACGCCCGACCCAACCGTTTTTTTATTGCTGTAGGACAGCAGACAGGCTGACGGCCCGCTTAGAATTTAGCAGTTACCCTCGCCTATGGGTGTCTGCAAAGCCAGTGGCATCGCGAATACGCTGCTGTCCCATAAGGGTACAGGAACTTGGGGCACTAATGCCGAAACACAACACAAGGTTATTATGGCGGCATACTTAAGACCATAGATTGTCACCATCCAGACGGGCTTGGAGTTGGTTGTTTTGTCGCCTTTTACGACAGGCTGACCCCAGCCGCAGAGGTTAGTATTCTTTCTACGCCCCTGCACGGATAAAATTATTATTTATTTGATTAAGTTTTTTGCTAATTAAAATTTGTCTTAAAACCTACGTTATAGTTTGGCACATTTCAAATCGATGACAAGGCTAGCTCATTAGGCAGTTAATAATACGGTGCTGAGGGAAAAACGTACGAAAAAAATATTTACATGATGCAAGTAGTTTTTTTTTAAGAAAAAAGCTAATATCTATAGCTAATTAATATACCTACAGCTGGACTCAATTTCCACAAGGCGGACAGTGTATACGCCATGCTAGTAAAGTAAATGCGGACACACACACACAAAAATGATCTTTATGTGCATGTATCGTTATGATGTTTTTCCTTCATCACAATTGTGGCTTATATGTTTAATATGTATATTAGGAATTTTATCCTTACAGGGGCGGAGAAAGAGTACTGACCTCTGCGGCCGGGATCAGCCTGTCGTAAAAGGCGACAAAACAACCCACTCTAGCTACTTGGTAGGGTCCCAAGCCCGTCTGGATGGCGAAAATCTGTGGTCTTAAGTATGCCGCCATAATAACTTTGTGATGTGGTCCAGAATTAGTGCCCCAAGTTCCTGTACCCTTATGCGACAACAGCGTGTTCGCGATGCCATAGGTGACAGTAATTGCTAAATTCTAAGCGAGCCGTCAGCCTGCCTGCTGTCCTACAGCAATAAAAAAAATTAGGAAAACTCTCTAAAAGTTGCATGCCACGGTGGAATTGAATGAATTCTTTTTGCGTCTTAATTTTCTAGTGTCTATTGATATTTCACTACTTTTTAAAAATAGCATCTCGTCGACGTAATTATCAGAATGCGTAATTCCATTTGGCTAAACTTTACAGAATTAAGCAAAATTTTGTATTTTCTATGCACGGGAATTATTTTACTTATGACAATGTCATCCATAAGAAATTAGCCATATTTTTGTTGGACATATGAAGTAATCCAATATATAGGCTTCAAAATACTCCACCAGATGGCATATCACTCTTATTTCAATATTTTGATGATTTTATAGTTACGCATTCTGAGAATTAAGCCGACGATATGCTTTAAAGCTCTAAACTTTAAAAAAAACAAACAAAATTAAACACCATTTTTTATTTATAAATCCATCACGTTCGACTTATTGTGTGAGTGACGTCACCTCCGCCGCCTGATAAGGGCGGCTTCCGGCAGAAATCCTAACTGAGTGAATGAATGAACGATTCGGACGACGCGACCTTCCCAACACTATTTTTGATTGTAATTTGCATATGGATATATTTGAAAATCACGATTTTGATGTGATTAACAATTAAAATTAATCCAAATAAATATAATTTCATCGAATAGGTTTTTGGAGTATATGTTTGTACTAAATATAGCAACAAGGAAAATGCTATAAATGAGAGTGGGTCGATACAAAAGGAGAGGTAGACAAAAGAAAAGATGGATGGATTTTGTAAAAGGTGATATGGTAAAAAAAGGTATGAATGTTCAAATGACGACTAATAGAGAAGTGGAAGCAGAGAACATTTTGTGCCCACCCCACATAGTTTAGGATAAGGGCACGAAGAAGAATAAATTTTTGAAGTAGTTATTTGTTTGTTATAAACAGTTTTATAAGAATATTGTATACTTTCCAGTTGTTAAAAGAGATTGTCAGACCACCCTTTTAGTTATTACAATGGTATCCCTTTACTGAACAATATATATTATATATCCATTAAAGGGTTTCAAATATATAAACAAGTATTAATTTTCATGAAACATGAAAAATGATGTTATCTTCAAGGTATTAAACCATGTCCACATTTAAGTGTAAACCAACGTTTTTAATATTAGCATATATTTCGACAAAGAACAAAGATCTTTGAAGCTGGTAGGACTACTTCTTATTCATAGAAAACGGACGTCAATTTTTATTGTAATACTTTCAACTCTAGGTCATGAAGGCCCAAGAATTGGATTAGTTTCGTTAGTTCACTTGAATGGAACATGCACTATAACACTTCGTATCCTACTTTCATCCAAAACTAGCAGTCTCTTATTAACTGGAAAAGTGCCGTAGTGGAATATACTGGAACAATTGTTTTGGATTTTTTCTTGAACAGCAGACAGGCTGACGGCCCACTTAATAGTCAGCAGTTGTTTCCTACGGATGTTTGCGACGCCAGAAACACCGCTAACACGCGTAGGAATACTGGAACCTAAGTCGATGTCGAAACACAACACAAGGTTATTATGGCGGCATACTTAAGACCAGGAGTGTTGACCATCCAGATGCGTTTGGAGTCATATCACCTAGTAAAACCTAGTTTGTTAAGACTTGAACTTATCAATAAATATTTAACAAAAACTAAATGTTTTTAATTCAATCAGAGTTAAATTACCTAATATTAATTTTAAAGAGTAAAAACTATAAAATGATGTTTAATAAAGATCACCTTACTGAAATACTATATAATAGACAAAAACAGTAAGATTCGTATTTTTTATAATTCTCAGAAGATCTTTCAAGTATATTTAAGGAAAAACCACGTAGACAACTGTGTAAATAAATGCACTTAACCAAAATATGTTTGCTATAAATAAGTTTTGATAATTGTAAAAAAAGTATATTTTGCATTAGTTCTTACTCGGTAGTCTTAGAGTATTTTGAGAAATTCGAAATATTAAGATTTTTTCGTGAACTTGCATTTTCCTTTTAATTTATTCCTATGAAAAATTTAAAATTAATATTTCATTCTATTTACTTTTTTTTATTATGTCTTCTTTAAATATAGTCTACAAAGTGTGATCTTATTCGGCCAATTTTCTGTTTATTATGTATTAGTATCTAAGTTTGAAATTTGTGCTGTATGATCATTGTTGAAATAAATAAATAAATTACATTGTATTCGATAATCTGTGTGTAAGATTTTACACGGGCTTTAATTCATTATGTTTAATTGTTTAATACGTTACTGATTGCGTAAAAGATGATATAGCAAAAAAGGTGTGAATGTTAAAATGGCGACTAATAGATGAGAGTGGAATGAGAGAACATGTGCCGACCCCACAAAGCTGGGATGAGAACAGGAAGAAGAAGAAAGTCAGTATTTTTCAGATGGAATACAAAAAATAACAATTTACTATTATATTACTATTATAATTTAGTATTTTTTTAAATCACTTTTGGTAATTTATATTTAAATGAATCTTGCGAGTTCAATGCGCCAATTGGGTTGCCGTAGCGCAGAATAACATATCGTTATAGCTGTAGAAGAGTGACGGATCTGACATATTAAACTTGAGGGGCTCTGGATAGAGTCCCTGCTAATTTACAGGAGAAATACCCTTTTCACTCCAACTAAACTGTTACCATATAAATACAACATGTTGCAATTTACACAGCAGTTCGTATATTTGATAACTCAAATAATTACAAGAATTATAACACTTATTTAGTAGAAATATATGACTGAACGCTACACAAACAAAGCCTCTGATAAACCAATAATAATTTTAGAATTGGTGGTTTGAGGTAATATCTTTTACTGACAATTGGAGTTGTTGCTTTTTGTTTTATTCTTGTCACAAATTATCTCTATGCCAAAATGTCGTGCCTTCTGGATCTCGCATCATAAAAAGAGGTGCGTTATTAAACGCCACAAACTTTACAGGGCCTTTTCAAAAATACACAAGCGTCATATTCCTATGAGCGCCTATCAAATTCGTCATCTTACCGACTGATACATCTCAAATCCAAAATACATTATTATTTCTTTAATGTAGCAATAATATTCAGACTATGTAGCATCCAAGTATGACAAAAGATTAAATTCGTATTTTTTCAAAACCAATATCATACCATGATCATAACGATATCATATCATCATGTTTGAGAAAAGAGCAGGAAGAAGAATTGTTTAATAATTTAATTATAGTACATTCCAAATCGATTTCAAACTCTCGTAAAATGTAATAAATAGTTAAAGAATGCAAGGTTTCGATCCAATAACGTTTGTGTTACGTAAAATTACATTTTCTATTTAACGAAGGTGTAAAGTGGAGTTTTAAATTACAATCTGACCTCCAGACTTTTTACAGTATCGACCAGTCTAGCTTGTACATAATTTATGCGTTCATGTAATTTGTTGATATGTTTGAATTTTTTACCCAATAATTGTTATTGAGCGATATACTAACAGGACACGCTGTTTGAAGTACAACTCTAATTTATTAGCTTGTTTTAATTATTATTATTACAAATAGATTATTTGAAGATAACATAGTAATGTGAGAGAAGGTTGAAAGACATCTCTTTACACTTTTTTTCAGAGGCTACTTCTGATATATCCCGAGGTTTTGGTAATAGGAGTTGCTCATCACGTGATATTTCTGTGTCAATTTACTCTCATTACTATTGGTCGGCTTGTCGTAAAAGGCGACAAAACAACTCACCCTAGCTACGTGATAGGGCACCAAGCCCGTCCTGACGGCGAACACCTTTGGTCTTAAATATGCCGCTATAATAACTTTGTGTTATGTTCCGACATTAGTGACCCAAGTTCCTGTACCCTTGTGGGACAGCAGCGTGTTCGCGATGCCACTGGCATTGCATACACCCATAGGCGATGGTAACTGCTAAATTCTAAACGGGCCAACAGCCGGTCTGCTGTCCTACAGCAATAAATAAACACTAGCATTTTCCTAGTTTCATGCATTTTTTTCGAACTATGGTTACAGCAAGCTAGTCTATATAGGAGTATTTGTAATTATATCCATTTTTTTATTCCTGAGGAACAGCAGACAAACTGATGAGTTACCGTCACCTATAGATATTTGCGACGCTAGGGGTATCGCAAACATGCTGCTGTCCCATAGAGGTACAGGAAACTGGGTCACTAATGCCGGAACACAACACAAAGTTATTGCGGCGGAATACTTAAGACCAAAGGTGATTATTGCCACCCAGATGTACCTACCATACAGATGGGTCCTACCTAGCTAGGGTTGTTTAGGGTTAATCTAATATTCTTACTTCGTCCCTGCATGGAGGAAAATTTTCGTAGCTCCATGCATCTATTTCAGAATTTGCATCTCTGTACCATATATGATAATGTCGTGTTTAAGTAATACTTATTTATAAACATAATCTTAATTTACAACAGAATTGACAGGCATTAATATAAAAAACACACACACAAAAACCATATTAAAATAGTATTAGATCAATTTTAACATATAAGCTTACTCTGGTATACGATGTAATTGCTGTTTCATTAGTGTGCCTTAGAAATACTCTTCCTTCCCATACTTTGACTTCTTTTGGCGGTTTAGGATAGAAAAAGGAAGAGTTAGGGAAGGTATAAATAGGCGGTAATATCTAAACGTTGCATGCAACCTACATGCATGTAAATGTAGGTAATTTACTCTACGTAAGGGTTCGAATAGTAATTTAGTATATAAATACATAATTAAGTTTTGTATCAACGAGTACATCTATATTAATCTCTTCTCAGTTTGACTAAAGATATTAAAAGAGTATACACATCTTCTTCTTCCTGCCACACATTATATGGGATCGGCACAACATATTAGGTACATGTTGAAATAGTTGTGGCTTAGTTTTTACAACCGGCCGCCTGCCTGATGTTAACCCCTTTTTGGGTAAGAGTTTACACATACTTGTATTAAACGCATATGTATGTAATTTTTATGACATATTTAATTAATTTTTAAGCGTTATGATATATTTCTTTCTTCGGTCATTTTCTGCATAAAGTTTAATGTGCCAAATTTTATACACATGCGTAATATTTGTAAAAATAAAAAATAAAGTTACGAGAAAGAAACGACGACACACACGTACACAAAAAGTTAGGTGCTAAATAAAGCTAAACCCTCTTATTTTTATTGATCATAATTGTTACAAAGTAATAAGTCAAATCTAAATAAAAATATGAACGAGAGAAATTATTTCCGAAGCACATTTCATACCTAGCTCAAATCTTTTATATAAAAACTAGTTGAACCGGTAAACGTTGTTCTGCCATATGAATTTTAAAAAAGTAGCCTATGTCCTTCTTCAAGGATAATACCGAAATTCATCAAAATTGGTTCAGCGGTTTAGGCGTCAAAGCGTAACAAACAAACAAGCTCACTTTCGCATTTATAATATAATAATTTTATCATAACAATAGTCCAATTAATCAAAAAAAAATGACTTTAATCTGTCAATAAAATATTAAGATCGAATTCCGCACTGTTTCGGCGTGAGCGCTCTTTTTACCTGACCTTCGACCTGCGCTAGATGCACTTTATCAGATCAAGATGCCACGTGATACGCAAAAATACATATTTTCAAAGTAAAATATTTAAAGCATCTTAAACTAGTCTCCAGACGACCAAAATAGACTCCAAGACGGGGGAAGGAAAATTTGGGGAATTAGAATTTGAGGGTTCAATGTCGCACCGAATGGAAAAAGTTGGAGGAGGCCTACACCAAAATGGTTGAAGGAGGCTAAAAAGAAGAAGAAGAATTTGAGGATAGTAATTTTGTACGCAAATTAGATTTAATGTTAAAATAATCCGATAGCAGAGTCAAAAAAGCCACCAACTACTACTAGGTACCAGAGAATACCGTACAAAGTGGAGAGGAAAAAGTCGGAAAGTAGAACCCTGGCACCGAAACAGAAGTTTAGTTAGCAACCTGGATTAACGCTGAATTGTTAATGATGAATAATCCAGTCCGTACATAGGTCACGAATTCGAATCCTGGCTAGTAGACGACGTAGACCCGCTACTTAGAGGATTTACGAAAGTATTGCTACTTCTTAAAATATTTTTATTAATTATTGGCATTTTTCAACAGATTTATACGTGTGAAATATCCTTATCTAGTCGTAAATCATATTATAAATTAATTCAATAAAAGAAGATGTTAAGTTTATATTTATAACTTTAACAAAAACACATACAAAAATATAAGAATCGCGAATACTTAAAAAATATTTAAAATAATTTTAACTGGCAAGATTTATGTAATAATATATTTTTGCTTATTACTTATTAAAATAGACTTCTCAAATTATTTGTTTATATTAAATCAACATAAGGATATTATAACAAATAATCACTTAACCATTTATTAACATTCACAACACTAGTTAATTTTTAACCCTATCGAATATAATAATAACTTACCTTATTCTAATACATCCAAAAGATAAATGAACAGCAAATAAACACACACAATGTCACTATAAATCCAATGTCACACAACACAGCGAAAAACACAAGTTTATTCACAAAGTTCAAAAAATTCGCGCGGGAAAAGGGAACGAAAGTAATAGAACACAATATAGCACTAGCCGCGCGCGGTTTACTCACG
Source organism: Malacosoma neustria (assembly GCA_963693495.1). Lineage (NCBI taxonomy): Eukaryota > Metazoa > Arthropoda > Insecta > Lepidoptera > Lasiocampidae > Malacosoma > Malacosoma neustria. Next base: position 8,257,960 of record OY856395.1, on the reverse strand, counting down.
CGACTGAAAAAAATTGCCACATCTGCGTAAGACTCGGAAACTAAATCAAAATACTGGCTAGAAGAGGGACGTTACAACATAAGCCCCTCCTTCCCCCCACCACGCCGGTGATACGCAAAAACATTCATAAAAAACAACTTCGACTCCGCGAAAACAATTGTTTATAACAAAATGCCATGTATTTTTAAATAGAGAACAATTAATTGATATCGAATAACAAAAAAATTGTATTTGCTTACAACGCTTTTAAAATACAATCAATTTTATAACTGTCATTGAATTAATATTTTAACATTATTTTCCCGAGCTATATAATTAGCTATATTAAAAATGAAAACATAAAATTTACGTATGCAGCGCTGCAACGACTGTCCGCTACAGCCGCTCGACTAAGAATACAAAAGCTGTCTGACGTACGCGCGCGTTTTTTACGCCAAAAAACTTAAGGGCTTTTTAGGGTTTCGGTCACTTTTTGCATGACCTTCGACATTTTTAAGTTTTGTGTTTAAATCAATGAAGTTGATTATAACAACAAGTTATTACTAGTGTGATGTATTGAGATTTATTGTTATGGTATGACGTCATACATGATGGAATATTTTCGTAATGAAGTATGGGACTGGAGACATTCCGTCTTTCGTGATTCATATTTATTATAGACTAGCAGCCCGTCCCAGCTTCGCACGGGTATTTAACAAAAAATTTAAAATTAAACCCTTCTATTTTTTTTCGGTCTCGGGAAAAAACCTCTCTTGACGGGTTATCCCGGCCCGGGGGGACCGAGGGATATAAGGGACTCCGGAAAAGATGTTTGACCCACTAAAAAACCCCGCTGTTCTCCTATCGTCTACGCCCGGGCCCACGGATATATGGCCTGCCGATCTCGTGGCCCGGGCCGGCGCCGGCCCACGCTTTGTCTTAAAGCGGGCCCCTTCTAAAGTGCTGGCGCCAGGGGGTCAGGGTTTCGTCCCCCCGGCGCTCTCTTGTAACAACTCTAGGAGTTGAGGGGGGCTGTGGAACAGCACGCGGCCTTCTCCCTCGCGGCAATAGTGCGGGCGGCGGATCCTCCCCCGAGGGGCCGCCCGCGGCCGTTTTCTACGTCGGCCGGAGATCGTTGCCCGCCCTCCGGCGCCGACGACGCGGCCTACGTTGGCGGGAGGGGAGTGCGGTGGCGGACTCCCGCTCCCGTTCCGCCGCCTCCCTTGCAGACACTACTGCCTCGCAAAAGGAGGCGACGGCCGTCCATCCAGGATCGCCCCCGACCATGGACAGAACCTGGGCCGGGAGTGACAGGTCCGCGGCCAATTCCGGACGGGACTCACATCCCCGTCGCGTGCTAGTCAGGCGTGTGTACGACTACCAGACGACACTCCAGAAAAAGCAGAGTCGCCTGACGTCGTAGCCGGCCCAGCAAGACCAACCGACAGCGAGGATGCAATTCCCGCCCCGGGAACACTCTGTACAGGCGCAGTCGAAATAGGCATGGTTTCGACTACCAAATCAGGTCCCAGGGTAGAACCCGGGACCCCAATCAGTATTCGCAATCATCCCACCGGGGACCACGCCACGAACAGAGAGCTAAGTTGGAAAGGATGTAAGAGGTAGACGGAAAGAAAGGTAGGAGACTCTGTCGCCTCGAACGGAGAGGGGAGTGAAGCGACGGATGCTCGGGCACCTCGGGTACGCACACCCGTGCACTCCTCGGACAGAGGAGCGCCCCTGAGGGCAAACCCTTCTATTTGCGTCAGGTTACTAAAAAAATAAAATTATAAAGAAAGTTTGAATATTATTATTTCTATGAGCTTTTATTTTAATGATTTTTTTTGTTATTATTACTTTTTATTTATTTTTCGTTATTTTTTAATAAGTATTCTAATTTTTGTAAAAACCCCAGTGACGCACGCCTACATTGCATAAGGTGCTGCCTAGCTAGCCGAACAGGGTGAGCGGCTACCACGCAACATTTTTCTAATACTTACATTTTTAAACTCGTGATATCTTTCGAATGGAATATCCGAATTGAATAATTCAAAAAGTTATACCTAGTCAGGTCATAAATTCTGTCACATGTTTAATGTAAAATAATTGTAACAAGTTTATTAATTATGTAACCATTCATATACCAAAATGAACTTAACAAAACATAGATTCTTATGACATTAAAGTTTATTCAAAATGACCTCCGTGATTTTGAATACAAGCCTTCAATCTGCGCGGCCAGTTGTCTATCGCAGCACGAACGAGGTCCATGTCAATATCGGCGGCTGCCTTAATCAAGGATGTCTTGAGTGACTCCAAATTGGGATGAGGCTTTGAGCACGCCTTTTCCTCCAAGTGTTGCCATATCTTGTAATCTAACGGATTCAAATCTGGACTGGAGGAGGGCCAGTCTTCGTGCCGGATGAAGTCGATTTCACGCGCCGCCAGCCAGTCTTGTGTGCTCTTCGCTCTATGAGCTGGCGCCGAATCTTGTTGGAATACCCAGTGCCTGTTATTGAACATGGTATGAGAAACAGGTTCCACAAGGTTCGTCAGGACTGTATTTTGATACACAACAGCATTCGTTTTTACACCTTTCTCACAAAAATGTACCTCTGTTAAGCCCCAATAAGAAACTCCCAACCATACCATGAGCGAGGATGGAAAATGACCTCGTTGGACACGCGGAATACGGTTGCTCGCTTCTTCACTACTGTGTGCGTACACCTTATCATTTTGTTTGTTGTAGCTCTCTTCTACGGTAAACATTTTTTCATCCGAAAAAAGAATTTCCCGATATTTTTTTCCCGCGTACCGCTTCAACAAAGCGCGGCATCTCTTCAGTCTCAGGTCCATTAGACGAGCATTCAAACGATGTCTTGTTTTTCTTCGATATGCCCGAAGCCCTAAGTCTTCATTTACCACCCTTTTCACCGTGGTTCTGCTTAACCCCATCTGAAGGGCCAACAGTTTCTGCTTACGTTTGGGATTTCTTTGAATTCGTGCCTTCACAGCTTTTATCACTGCTGGAGTCCTAACAGACCGAGGGCGACCACTTCTTGACCTGTCATCTACACTAGAGTCTTCATTGTATCGTTTGATGGTACGATAAACGAATCTTTTGGTAATATTCAAATTTTTCAGTATGTTAAAAATTTGAATTGGCGCGTAACCGCAACGATGCAATGCAATAATTGCAACACGGTCTTCTTTAAGCGTCCACTCCATATTTAAAAATGAGTAAAATTCTAAAAGTTATACATTTTTATTTTCATGAACAATTCGAAATTCTAATTCAATAAACTTTTTTGTGGCCAGCATTCTAAAAGAAAAGTTTTTACTGTGTGACAATACTTATGACCTGACTAGGTATAAAGGTATTGAAACAGTTTTGAATATGAAGTAATTTATTTTGATAAGGATTAATACCAAGATCCAAATAAAGAGTCTTTTCTAGGGGCGGCATTTCAATTAAATTTTTAAAATAAAAGAACACTTATTGTGGCATAACTATAATAGTTAGACATATGCTGTCGCGACACTTTTTGTAAATAATAATGTGTTCTGCAAAGTTGTAGTACATTATTTTATTCTATCATCAATAGTTTTCGCAACGCACGCGATTTAAATAATATTTTAGGTAATTTTTTTACACTTTGGGTTACATTATTGGAGTTTTAGTAAGGATCCCTAATTTTTTTGAAAATATAATATAGCCTATGTCACCCGGGGATAGTGTAGCTTCCCAACAATGAAAGAATTTTTTAAATCGGGTCAGTAGTTTCGGAGCCTATTCAAAGCAAACAAACAAACAAACAAACAAACAAACAAACAAACAAACAAACAAACAAACAAACAATCAAATATTTCCTCTTTATAATAGTAGTATAGATATAATTCGACAAGCACCGCCTAGACAGATTTTCCCCCTAATGTGCATATTATATAATAATTAGCGACGGCGAAGGAAAATATCGTGAAGAAACCTGCATACCGAAATCACCGGTGTGTGTAACTCATCAATCCGGCTTAGACAAGCGAGTCGAAGCGAGGGTATACTGTTCGTTCCCTTTAGGGCGAGGTCCGAGCCCAATAATAATAAGTCTTATAATTTTTGGTGCAATAAAAGCAATTAAATTAAAAAAAATAATAACTGCCCAGAGCGTCTCACTGTTCGGAAAAAATGCTAGGGTACAATAAATTCTATCCTGCATTCTTCATCTCGCAAGCCTTTATATCATGCACCATCTTTAAAATGAGTTTTATGGAAAATAGTTTTCAATTATGTCAACTAACCTCATTAATTACCTATGATCGATACGGGAATGGAATTTAGACAACACAAATGCACAAACACTTAGCTCGGTCTTCGTGCTGCTGGAGTTCTTCGACTGTCATAATCGAAGAGCCCCAGTGTAGAAGACACTGGCACGAACTACTTTCGATTGTGCTACTTAGTTTCTTGGAATCCATACTAATATTATAAATGCGAAAGTAACTCTGTCTGTCTGTCTGTCTGTCTGTCTGTTCCTCTTTCACGCCTAAACGGCTGAACGGATTTTGATGAAATTTGGTATGGTGATAGATGATAACCTAGAAATGGTCATAGGCTATAAATAATCACGCCATCGTTCTTAGGGGGTAGGCAGTAGGCAGATAACTAAATTGAGTTAGTGATTTTTTGTGCTTATCCGGTATCTATGAGAATCGGCCAACATCTATTTTTCATCCCCCTAAATGTTAGGGGTGACCCACCCCCAAAAAATTTTTTTTAATTTTTTGACATTTTATTATTTATATGGCAGAACAACGTTTGCCGGGTCAGCTAGTATTGGAATATAAGAACGGAAATCGACGCGACGCGTGCGCAGCGTAATTTTGAATGTAAAAATCGCGAGATGGCAGCGTCGTCGTAGAATAGGGGTGGCAATGCATTTGCTTAGATACGATTAACTCGATACTAGCCAATTTTCGCGGTAAACTAATTGTACTAAATGTAACAACCCACAATTATCATTTTGTGTCACAGCCATGTTCACCAAGATTATTTTTTTTATTGATAGCAGACAGGCTGACGGCCGACAATATTTAGCAGTTACCGTTGCCTATGGATGTTTGCGATGCCAGGGGCTATGTTAACACGCTGCCGTCCGCGTAGAGGTACTGGAACCTGGTTATGACAGAACACACCAGAAGGTTATTATGGCAGCATCCGTGTATTTATCTATCCGTGCAGGGGCAGAGAAAAAATACTAACCTCTGCGGCCGGGGTCGGCCTGTCGTAAAAGTCGACAAAACAACCCACCCTAGCTACGTGGTAGGGCCTCAAGTCCGTCTGGATGGCGACCACCTTTGATCTTAAGTATGCCGCCATAATAACCTTGTGTTGTGTTCCGGCATTAGTGGCCAAAGTTCCTGTACCCTTATGGGACAGCAGCGTGTTCACGATGCCACTGGCGTTGCAAACATCCATAGGCGACGGTAACTGCTAAATTCTAAGCGGGCCGTCAGCCTGTCTGCTGTCCTACAGCAATAAAAGAAAATTATAAACCAAGGATGGTTGTTACCCTGACAGGATTGGGTGGGTACCACGTAGCTAGGGTGGTTTTGTCGCCTTTAGACATCCCAGTCGAAGCGGTTAGTATTCTTACTTCGCTCCTTCACGGGGAAAAAATACGAAAATATAAAGTATATAATAACATACAAAAAATATACATATTTATTTATATTACATATATATATATATATATATATATATATATATATATATATATATATATATATATATATATATATATATATATATATATATATATATATATATATGATTTTGAGATGACTGCAGTCTATAACTGCCATTCTGTTGATTTTGTACACGATTCCACAGTTGAGTACCACGAGACCTGTCTCCACGATCCAGTCCTCAATTCACCCCTTTGCGACTACTTACGAAGATGTTGAGGAATTATTTCCAATTTAAACTACAATAACTAACCAACCTTTTTTATTAAATTTGGTTTGATTCATTCTATTTTCAAAATTATTTTTTCCCATTATTTAATCTGCCACATTTTTAAAAATCTAAAAATTTCGTTGCGTCTTTTGAGCTACAACAAATAAAAATATAAATAATAAAATCCATGCCCTTCTAAACGATTAAGTGCAATATAAAAACGAGTTGACGTAACTTGATTAAAAAATACACATCACTAGCAATATTTTCAAAGAATCTGAACATTTAATAATGTCATTTATAGAATTGTGTTGACATAAAAATGCGGTATAAACAAGTTGCCACAGCATCCTGTGAATGTTTTTTGCCATTTTCATATCTATTCCTGTAATCCCTTAACAAATATAATATTATTGTTTTATATCCCTTTATTTATATACATATATACTGTATAATATTTGCCTTTACATATAATTGAATCATATTTCCGTTCATTGCTTAAGTATTTAAGTATAATTTGTAAACATGTAAGCAGTATAGAACTATCGATAAATGGATCGAGCCAACAACGGACCAAAGGTCGTTGCAACTAACTATGACCACACTCACAATATTTTTTTTACTGGGGAACAGCAAACAGGCTGATGACCAACTTAATAGTGAGCAGTTACCGTCGTCTATGGATGTTTGTGAAGCTAGGTCATCGCGTACCTGGGTCACTAATGCCGGAACACAACACAAGGGTTATTATAGCGGCATACTTATAGACTAAAGGTGGTCGTCATCCAGACAGCCTTGGGGCCCTACTACGAAGTTAGGGTTGTTTTGTCGCCTTGTACGACAGACCGATCCCGGCCACAAGGGTGAATCCGCCCTTGCATGGAGAAAAAAATTAGATTTAAAGAAATTATTGATTTTCGTGTTGGTGCCCGTGAAATAATTTTTAATCGTAATGATAGATCGGAATAAAAAAAATACATCAGCTTTTATATTGAATAACATAGTGTCGTCGAAAATCTTAGTTTCATTTATTTTACTGCCCACTTATTATTTGATATAGTACCTAGTCGAATTTGAAAAATGTCACAAGTGTTTGACAGCAAGAATTCTATTCTTTAAGGAAAACCAGCTGGAAGACCGAGCTTTGCTCTGTATTTTTATTTTTTTTTATAAATTGTGTTTTTTGGAAATTAACAATTTGTTTTCTTAGTCTAACCTCAAAGCAAACACTCATTGACTTCGTGTTACTTAACAACGCCATCTGCTGGAATAGCTTTAGTATTGTTGTGTCGTTAAAGCAATTTAAAAAAAATTGTATTATTATTCGCCGATAGATGTCAGGAAGAGTCATTTTTCAGTTTAAATTGGGACTATTCAAACGCCACCTTTTTGTTATTTTTCTTGCAATAAAAAAAAAGCTAATAAAATGACATTTTCTAGGAATGATTCCTAGCTAGATCGATTTATCGCCCCCGAAACCCCCCGTATACTAAATTTCATGAAAATTGTTGGAGCTGATTCCGAGATTCCAAATATATATATATATATATATATATATATATATATATATATATATATATATATATATATATATATATATATATATATACAAGAATTGCTCGTTTAAAGATATAAGATAGAGTAATAATAACAACTTTAATACGGTGTTTTGCTGTAAGAATCATTTAATCTACCTTAGAATATACGAGGTGAGGGTTGGTGAGTGCGTTCTAAGCACCGCTGACGGTACACAGCACCCCACAAGTAATTATATCAGTTATCTAAGTACTAGATGGCGCTGTGTGAATTCTAAAGGTAATTCTGGGTTAAAAAGCATCAAGACTGTGAAGTCAATAAGATATTATGTCTTGCATTATTGTTTAGCAACAGACTGTAGAGCGGTGCTATTATAAGCGAGAAATTGTTTACAAACTTCCTAAAGTAGGACGCTAAACCCAAAAATTATCTGCGCTGTGTGACGATCCATAGCGGTAAGGAATTAGTTAATGCAATTACTTTAGAGGGGTTGGGCTTGATTTCGCCCTCTGATATTTCGTACCGTAAAAACTGGACCTGCTTCTTAAAGAAGCAGGTCCAGTTTTCAGGTCGTATTGAATGAAAAACCAGCGTCACGTTGATCACGGGTATAATAAGATCTGCGTGTTGCTGTTGGAATTGTCACAATACGTTTATTATTCCCGCGGTATCAAAGGTTTTAAAATTTCGATGGTTACGAAAATAAAATTGTATAAATGCTTGTATGTTTTTGCTTGCTTCGTATATTTGCTGAGGTTTGTAAAGAGGTTATAAATCCGTAATAAGATTTGCCGCATTATATGGATCAGGCATTAAGCTGAGATGGATATGTGGATGGAAATTGATTAAATTAAGAATCGGTATATCAGGAACAGTTAGAAGGTAAAAGTGGTAGACATACTAAAAATTATTTAATACATACTCTAAGTTATGAGTACCATGTGCATAGTTATATGTTAGGATTAGGATTATCCGTGCAGGGGCGGAGAAAGAATACTGACTTTTGCGGCCGGGGTCAGCCTGTCGTAAAAGGCGACAAAACAACCCACCCTAGCTTCGTGGCAGGGCCCCAAACCCGTCTGAATGGCGACCACCTGTATTCTGGTCTATATGGACTGGACCAGTATTCTGGTATATATATTATGATCAGTGAAATGTATATTTGTATTACAGATCATATTACTTTATTCTGTCATTCGTATAAAGTCTGGCACTGAGGCAGCCGAACCTTCAAATTGTATACACTGCTTCAAAATTCGCTTTGTCTACATAAAAACTAGTATTACATGTAGTTGTAAAAAATATAAGCTGCATGCAATTTTTTAAATCAATACAATTAAAAATAAACCACTAATAAATGTTTTGAACTTTATGATAGCATATAAAGGAAGGGAAAGTGATAAAAAACTATTATTGTTATAGTGGAATGCTTCGTTATAATAATTAGTTTCACACATGTATATGTAATTAAATGATTGACGCGTGGGGACTATAAATAAGGCTCAAGTGATGACGTCATTTAAGAATAAAACGTTACTCCTTCACGATATTTTTTTTTTATTGCTGTGGGACAGCAGACAGGCTAACGGCCCGCTTAGAATTTAGCAGTTACCATCGCCTATAGGTGTTTGCAATGTCAGTGGTATCGCGAACACGCTGCTGTCTCATAAGGGTACAGGAACTTGGGTCCCTAATGCCGGAACACAACACAAGGTTATTATAGCGGCATACTTAAGACAAAGGTGGTCGCCATCCAGACGGGCTTGGGGCCCTACCACGTAGCTAGAGTGGGTTGTTTTGTCGCCTTTTACGACAGGCCGACCCCGGCCGCAGAGGTTAGTATTCTTTCTCCGCCCCTGCACGGATAGTAGTCAAATAACGCCATCAGGCTTGGAAAATATATTTTTTGTATACTGGGGAAAATTGTTACAGCTTCCATCGGCCTCCGAGAGGAAGGCCGGAGGGGAATGTGATTTTCATTTTGACTTCCATGGGGAACGCCTACTATGCGGACCGGGGGTAGAAGGTCGCCGGCCCTACCCGCTGATGACCATGGTCGTCACTTTTTATCTTATTGTGGACATCGCAGCATCGCTGTTTTGGCACCTGCTAAGCTCCCGGGTTTAGAAAATACCTGCAAGAATTGACAACGTTCAACGGTAACGGCCAGTGCGATGCGGTCAGATTTCGATAATTTTTATATATCTGATATCGGCATACAGGCTTATTACGACTCACCCGATAGATGGTCGCTATTGCTTACAGACGTTTTCAACACAGGCATTTCCAACGCGCTACCGGTCTTAAATAGGAACTGGAACCAAGTTTGCTAGTGCCGGAACACAATACAAGGTCATTCTACCAGCGTGTCTAATACCACCACCACTTGTTGCCATTCAGGCGAGTTTGGAGCCCTGCCACTTAGCTAGAGTTTGTAGCGGGCGCTCCCACCGGTCGCATTCGGCGTTCTCCGCGCAACCCGCCGAACCGAATCTCCGATACGAAACCGACTCGTCTATGCTCCACTCGAACATCTGAACGTACATCGCTTTATGTCATTTTGCCACATTTTATGTCAGGCCGTCCCGGGCGCAGGTATCAGTATTCTTGCACGTAGAATCAATAAGTAATCGATCCAGCGAGCTAAGGAATTGTGTGGTTTTAGGGGGTATATCGATGAGTGGCCCCCTTGCCAAAGAGGTCTTACACACATTGCACGAGAGTCCGTAGTTACTACTCGTACGTAGCGCGTTTCCCGGATAAGGAAGATGACGGTGTGAGATCATTAAAAAAATCTCTCGCTATTATCTTATTTTCAATTAGCCAATATTAATAAGATTAGTCTGTCCGTGCGTGTTGAGTGACGCTGGCAAATAATGTTCTATACCGTCACTCGGCAAGCGAAAATAAACCCGTGGCATTTGTACGCCAGGAATCAATGCATTCGGCTACACAACAACGCTTATGTGTGTATTATGTTATTTGGGGCAGTCTTGTTTAATTACTATCTCATTTATATACTCTGAAACTATGTTGTAATTACGGCTATATCTCACTTTTTAACCGACTTCAAAAAAGTAGGAGATTCTCAATTCGACTGTATTTTTTATGTTTGTTACCTCAGAACTTTCGACTGGGTGAACCAATTTTGATGATTCTTTTTTTATTTGAAAGCTGGTGCTTCCCGTGTGGTCCCATTTTAATTTGGTCTAGTTCTGATAATGGCATCCATGAGAAAACCATACAAGTCCTAAATTTGCATTAAGTATGTGCGCGACAAATGGAGGAATAATTCAATATCACACCAACCGATTTCGATGATTCATTTTTTATTGGAAAGGATGTACTTCAACGGTAGTTTGATGACACCGACTGCAAAAATAACAAAAATTATAACTACATTATATTATCGTAATATAGATTGTACCTACATATTGATGAGTAGAAAAAGTAAGTTGATTATTAAGTTATAGATGAATATGCAATTATTTTTTACTTTTTAGCGCATATTAATTTGATTTGGAAGTTTTTTGTTTTAAGGCGGATTTTTTTGTTAAAATTTTTGTTTTTTCCGAGTAACAGCAGATCGGCTGACGGCCCACTTAATAATAAATAACACTCGCCTATAGATTTTTACGAAACCAGAGTCACCGCTAACACGCTAACTTCTGCGTAAAGGTTCTGGAACATGGGTCGCTTATGCCAGAACATAACACAAGGTTATTATGGCGGCATACTTAGAAACCAGGGTACCAATTTCGCAATCCCTAGCCATCTTGTGCTGTCTGTTTTTTTGGAATCACGGCAGTCATTATGGCAGCATCATTTATACATATATAATCATACATATAATCACGCCTCTTTCCCGTAGGGGTAGGCAGAGGCCACTTCTTTCCACTTGCTACGATCCTTATATACTTGTTTCGCTTCGTCCACTTTCATTATTCCCTTCATACATGCCCTTCGGTTTAGGGTACTCTTGACCTGGCCTTGTTTCAAGACGTCCTTGATCTGGTCTCGAAACGTCCGCCTAGGTCTACCCCTTGCAACACTTCCAATTACACTCGCCTTATACACTTTTTTCGTCAATCGTTCTTCATTCATTCTCTCAACATGGCCAAACCATCTCAGCATCATTTATGCATAAGAAAAAACCTTTCACATATGAACCTTTTTATCCGTGCAGGGGCGGAGAAAGAATACCCTAGCTTCGTGGTAGGGCCCCAAGCCTGTCTGAATGGCGACCACATTTGGTCTTCAGTATGCCGCCATAATAACTTTGTGCTGTCCCATAAGGATACAGGAACTTGGATCACTAATGCCGGAACACAACGCAAGGTTATTATGGCGGCATACATAAGACCAAAGGTGGGGTCGTTATCCAGACGGGCTTGAGGTCCTACCACGTAGCTAGGGTTGGTTGTTTTGTCGCCTTTTACGACAGGCCGCAGAGGTTAGTTATTATTTCTCCGCCCCAGCACGGATAAAATACTACTATAATAGATATATACTTTTCTTTTGTAAATAAATACATAATATGATACATAAAAACCCAGACGCTGAACAGGAATAGTCGTAAGAACCGAAACACTGGAGTGGTTTTAGTTGATATAGTAGGTTAAATTACTACTGAATCCCACATTTCCCTGCCATGAGTACCCAAGGGTGTGTATCAAACATTACCATCCTGCAATATAAAGAGGTATCCTAAATATCAAGTGAAGTAGCGAAAAGACACAGAAGAAAGTAGTTTGTGAATTTAAAAAAGTTTGAAGTAATTAACTTGAATAATGAATAAACAACAAAATCGAAGACATATTTGCCTGGATTAATAATTCGATATAAATATAATAATGGCCACGTTTCCCGGTGCACCGCGTCCCAGCAACCCGCTCGAATAATAATCTCTTTTAGGCAGATCGCATATGACAAACTGTGCCAGTCAAATTCTATAACTACATGCAGGGTTGGATTAAGAATACTAACTACTAACTAACTAACCACTGCGGCAAAACATTCCTTACTCTATATTTCTATAAGTACGTTGTCATAATAATCTTATATTGTGTTCCCTCATTAGCGACCCAGGTTCTTGTACTCTTATGGGACAGAAATATACGAAATGACTCGTAAGTCTTGAAGCATCATATAGGCATCGTTGGCGAGGCCGATCCTAATTTAGTAGGTACTAAAATAAACATTTTAGTAATGATCAAGTCGTGTTAATATTTCAAATTTAATTATATTTATTTGAAAGATAGCATAGTGTATAGTGGAAAGTTGTTACAAATATTTCTTTTTATATTAATATTTTAATTATTAAAGACTGTCATGTCGTTTCAAACTTACTTTTATATAAAAACTATTTGACCCGGCAAAAGTTGTTGTCATTAATATTTAAAAAAACTAAATGAGCCGTCACGGGACGCCTGGCAGATGTGAAACATTATGCAGAAAAGAACACATTGTGATAGGAACTAAATATGTCATAATGATAAAAACTATACACTTGTAAATTAACAGCGACATCTATGATTCACTAGCAATACTAATTAAACAAATATTCAAACGAACTTCTATGGTTTTTAATATGTGAACGTAATTGTTTTTGTACATCCTAGATGGCAGTATTTATATTCAGAAATGTAAATTATTTTTTAAACATTATTTTGTAATAATATGCAGAAAAGAACAGATTGTGATAGGAACTAAATATGTCATAATGCTAAAGTAAAATATTACGATTTTTTTTTCCAAATAACGATGACTATTTATTGAATAAACATTTATTTTCATTAAATACAAATAACGCCGGATCGAGTGGGAGAGAATCGCACAGTCGATTGCGCCGCCACACCGTACACACTACTGCATATAGACTGTATATATATACCATCATATAGCGGTATGCGGCATGCGTCGCTACTCCAGAAATCAGTTTTACGTGCGGCTATAGATGTTTCACATCAAAAAGGACATAGGCTATCCTTCTCCATTGTCCAATTTACGACTAAACCGAAATTAATAAAAATTGGTTCAGCAGTTTAAGCGTAAAAGCGTAACAAACAAATAAACAAACACACTTTCGCATTTATAATATTAGTTAGGATGCAGTAAGGTATTTGTGACGCAGTAATCTGTTTTGTAGGACTTTTTAAAAACCAAGTGAAATTTATGGACACTACATCTTGACAGTATAAACTATTTGCATATCACACAAAATCTTTTGCGCCCTGGATCCAACCCACAGACAAAATAATGTCATAATTACTTAAATACCTGTAAATATAAAAGTGCAAATCTATCCGGTAAATTATACATAAAATATTATTATTTTCTCATTTTTAATACATTTACATTCATCTTTTTAAATTTAATTATACTTTTCACTAAAAATTAATATTTTTTAAACTTCCTCGAAGAAACTGTTCCGCTCTCCATGGAGATACTAATTCATTGACCTAGTAATCGTCTGATAAATGTTACCATGACAAATAATATAAAAATGTTCTACACTTAACATTTACTTAGATATATATTTTTAAAACCGATATAAATACATATCTCCGAATTTGTTTGTGGAGAACCCTAACTCTGTATTTGTTTAAAATACTTTCACCACTAAACACTGTTTATTGCTTATTATTTATATATATTTGTCTACAATACACAAATTTCATACGGTTCAGATTTAGGTCAGAAGGATACGAGTTAATTATTACGAGAGTACGACGCGGACGATTCGGTACGTTTAACCAGTGGATATTTTTCTGTGGAGGTAGTTCGGTCGGATTCTGTGAGCGCTAAAATAATGTATTCGAAATATTTGTGTATGAATTATCCACATATCTTTACGCAAAATTATTGTTCATACCTTATGTTTAGGTTATACGTTGAAATAAATATGAAATTATACGACCTTTTTGGCTTTCGATAGGTAGTTGCTTGTGTTCCGTCCCGGTTCCTGAAGAATACACTTCGGTCCTTGAGTACCCTGCTTGTCTCAATGTATATATTTTTTTATTGCTGTAGGATAGCAGACAGGCTGACAGCCCGCTTAGCATTTAGCATTTACCGTGGCCTATGAGTGTTTGCAACACCAGAGGCATCGCGAACACGCTGCTGTCGCATAAGGGTACAGGAACTTAGGCCACTAATGCTGGAACACAACACAAGGTTATTCATTATTCATTCATCATTCATCCAGACGGGCTTGGGGCCCTACCACGTAGCTAGGGTGGGTTGTTTTGTTGCCTTTTATCACAGACCGACCCCAGCCGCAGAGGTTAGTATTCTCTCTCCGCCTCTGCACGGATAAATTTAACATTTCTAAGCCGGTGTACACGTCTGTGCCTTTCCTTAAATGACACAAAATACTGAGGTATATATATATGCACTGCTTAGCTAAACCTGCGTATCAAGATCGCCGGTATGTGTAACTCGCTAATCCGCCTTAGACAAGCGTGGCGGGTATACTATTTATTTCCTCTAAGGGGAGGCCCGAGGCCAGCAGTGGTATGTTATAGGTTGTTTATTTTATTTTTAAATAGTCGCACGTGTATCTTTGCCCTAATATCAGTCTGTGTGTTAGCGCGCGTGTGTGTGTGTGCGAAAATGATACTTTCCACACATGAGTTGTTGGTTGTGTTAACAATAAATCATATGAATGTATTTGTGATCGCGATGCATTGTTAGGGATGGGACACGGAATATCAAAGTATTGAATTTTCTTTGCCCTGTTTAATAGTGAAGTGACAATTCTCCAAAAAGGGGCGAAGTAAGTATACTAACTCCTACGGCCGGGGTTGACCTGTCATAAAAAGCGACAGAACAACCCAAGCTAGGTTGCCCATCTGGACAGCAACCATCCTTGGTCTATAAATATGCCGCCATAATAACCTTGTGTTTATGTTTCAGCATTAGTGACCCTGATTCCAGTACCCTTATGTGGATAGCAGCGTGTTTGTGGTGCCCCTTGCGTCGCAAACATCAACTACAACATAACCTGCTCATTGCACTTTGATTTAATACGGTTCCTTTTACTAGTTAAAAACCTGTGTCACGTGGGTACTTTTTGTGTCTATTCACTTTCGTAACATTTTTTTGAAGACAAGAACATGAAATAGATGGAATATGTTTGGCTATCGAGTGAAGTGGTCGTGATCTGACTCGAAAGGTGTCAGAGTCTCGCTGTTTAGCAGGATGCGTTGCTGGCAGGTGAGATTGATACAGATCCTCTAAAGCGCCATACAACTCCTTACCTCTCAAACTATAAGGAGAACAAACTATCAAGAACTGTTGTCTTGTTTCATTTCTCGAGTTTCTCGAGCCATTTACATCTTAAATTATTTGGGGTTAACTGTTTAGTTGAAAAGTAGTATTTCAGATCTAGGAAAGCAAGTTTTAAATTTAAGTTTAAAACAACAGTCGGCACAACATGTTACATGTTGTAATAGTTGTCGCTTATTTTTTACAACCGGCCGCCTGCCTGACGTTAACCTCTTTTATGGGAAAAATCTGTCATCTTTTTTATTTTAATTATTTCACATTTTTCTCGTTTCATATTGAAAGTAGGGCACGGAATTTCGTTGTCAATCATTTAATATATCATCAAGCAACACTTTTATTGGTTTCTTCTTGAATAAACAACATCAGAGTATCGGTTTGGGTGTGCAGGGAGGCACTTTTGCCGGGTCTCCGACTTTTACGGGGTCCGTGCACAATTCACATTCCACAACTACGTCATGAGGGCTTCTAAATAAGAAATTCGCAGCGTCTTCGAATGCTCTTGAATTTGAATGGTCCTGCATTCCGTTACGCTTGAATGCAGACACAGGCAGCTTGCGCACAATGCGTCCATCTTCATATATTTTAATGGTGAAATCTTCCTCTTGTCAATTTAGAGGCCTTGAAACTCGCGGCTTCTTTCACAACAAAACACAACCTTCGGCGAAAGACATCGTGGCAAGCAGGGATAGCACATAGGTGAATCTTCACAGCACGTTGTTGGAAAAGGGGCCCCTAACATCGGACAAACTGCAAATTGCTCGCAGTCTTCAGGCTAAAAGCACGCCATTTTTATTTAAATTTTACTTCTTTTGTAAATTTTATATCATAATAAATAAATTTCCACTAGAATTTTGATAATTTTGACGGATGGTCTCGGGGAAAAACTCTCTCTTGACGGGTTCCCCCGGCCCAGGGGGACCGAGGGATATGTGGGACTCCGGGAAAAATGTTCGGCCATCCGACTACCCACTAAAAAACCCCGCTGTTCTCCTATCGCCTACGCCCGGGCCTACAGAAATGTGGCCTGCCGATCTCGTGGCCCGAGCCGGCGCCGGCCCGCCCTTTCTCAAGGCGGGCCTCTTCCAAAGTGTTGACACCAGGGGGTCAGGGTTTCACCCCCCCGGCGCTTTCCTGTTGACTCAAGGAGTTGAGGAGGGCCGTGGAACAGCACGCGGCCCTCTCCCTCGCGGCAATAGTGCGGGCGGCGGATCCTCCCCCGAGGGGCCGCCCGCGGCCGCTTTCTACGGCGGCCGGAGGTCGTTGTTTGCCCTCCGGCGCCGACGACGTGGCCTGCGTTGGCGGGAGTTGACTCCCGCTCCCGCCCCGCCGCCTCCTTTGCGGACATTACTGCCTCGCAAAAGGAGGCGACGGCCGTCCATCTAGAATCGCCCCCGACCATGGACAGAACCAGGGCTGGGAGCGACAGGTCGGCGGCCAATTCCGAATGGGACTCGCGCTCCCGTCGCGTGCCGGTCAGGCGTGGGTACGACTACCAGGCGACACTCCAGAAAAACCAGGGAGTCGCCTAACGCCGTAGCCGACCCAACAAGACCAACCGACAGCGAGGATGCGACTTCCACCTCGGGAACACTCTCTGTGCAGGCGCAGTCGAAATAGGCATGGTTTCGACTACCAAATCAGGGCCCGGGGCAGAACCCGGGACCCCAATCAGTATTCGCAACCATCCCACCGGGGACCACGCCACGAACAGAGATTGAAGTTGGAAAGGATGTAGGAGGTAGACGGGAAGAAAGGTAGGAGGACTCTGTCGCCTCGGACGGAGAGGGGAGTGAGGTGACGGATGCTCGAGCACCTCAGGTACGCACACCCGTGCACTCCTCGGACAGAGGCACGAGTTTACCTGGAAGAAGTTACTTTAAGCGATAAAGCCGCCCATTGTTCCATAGCTTGTTTTTGTTTTTCTCTGTATTATTTTATATGTTTTTAGTGAAATATTAAAGAGTTTTCCATTCATTCATTCATTAAAATTAAAATAATTCAAACCCATCACTGACTTAATTTTTCTAGCATATCAACATAAAAAGAGGTCCGAACTATTTTCTCGGGTTCCCAATATCAGAGTAAACCATTAAGGACCATTAAGGCAAAAAAGGAATCGTTTTATCTAAAATTGAAATTTTATGATAAATCATTGACAGGTTCAGATTAGTCGCATCCTTACTTTAGTGTTGTGTTCGATATTAATTTATTGATCTCAGAAAGTCGAGATTTTCAGTAAGTTGTTTAGGCTCCTTTTTTTAATGCTGTAGGACAGCAGATAGGCCGACGGCCCGCTTATAATTTAGTAGTTACCGTCACATAAGGGTGTTTGCAACGCCAGTGGTATCTCGAACACGCTGCTGTCCCATAAGGGTACAGGAACTTGGGTCACTAATGCCGGGACACAACACAAGGTTATTATTATCCTAAGACCAAAGGTGGTCGCCATTCAGACGGGCTCGAGGTCCTACCACGTAGCTAGGGTGGGTTGTTTTGTCGCTTTTTACGACAGGCCAACCCTGGCCATAGAGTTTAGTATTCTTTCTCCACAAAATATTCAAATATCAAAATATATGACTCAGATGTTAACTCATCAGTTTTATTGGTTTACAGGCATACCTATAGCTTATAATGGACAGAAGTCTCGATAAATCTCGTTTTCCCCGCACTAAATACGAGTGTGTGCTCAATACAATATACGCACGATGTATCCTCCGCAGCATTTCTTTCTTGTATTGTAATTTATTGGTCTGTAACGAAGTTAATTATTGCGATTTTTGTATTAAACGTTGGAAATTATTTTTAGCATCGCGTATATGTGCTTTAGGATCGGTTTTTGTGAAACTCGCATATTCGCCCGTTTTTGTTTTATATTTGCCACATTAATTATGATTGCGGGGTTGTTCATAGATAATTAACGAGGTAGTTTATTACGTAATTAATTGTAAATGATTTTTTTTACATTGCAATTTGTATTGCATATTAAGGGTGTATTAATTTCATTATTTTATAACTCGTGGCCGAGAACATTAAGTGGAGCAAGTATGAGAATGTCGGAAACTACGTTTTTGTACTGTTTGAAACGCTGAGTCTATGGGGGGCATCAGAGGGCCTCTTAGGAAATCTTTTAAGAGACTCGTTGAATCCATGATGAGTGAATTATTTGCTTAGCGAATAAGTATTGCCATCTAACATGCTGCTGGCCTTCTGAGTACAGTCCGCTGGCAGTGATTTGTTATAGATGCATTACCTGTAATTGGCTTTAGTATTTTATTTTTTAGAATAATTGAATATTTTTTTTTTCTTGCTGTAAGACAGCAGACAGGCTGACGGCCCATTTATATATAATTTAGCAGTTACCGTCCCCTATGGATGATTGCTTGCTAAGGGTAGGTACAGGAACTTGGGTTAATAATATGTACCGCAATGGTAACTGCATAGTATTAAGTATGCCGTCAGCCTGACTACTGATCCACAACAAAAACAAATTAATCTTAAATATTTTATCCGTGCAGGGGCGGAGAAAGAATACTAACCTCTGCGGCTGAGTTCGGCCTGTCTTAAAAGGCGACAAAACAACCCACCCTAGCTACGTGGTAGGGCCCCAAGCCCGTCTGAATGGCGATCACCTTTGGTCTTAAGTATGCCGCCATAATAACCTTGTGTTGTGTTCCGGCATTAGTGACCCAAGTTCCCGTACCCTTATGGGAAAGCAGCGTGTTCGCGATGCCACTGGCGTTGCAAACACCTATACGCGAGGGTAACTGCTAAATTCTCAGCGGGTCGTCAGCCTGTCTGCTGTCCTACAGCAATAAAAAAAAATTAAAATATAAAGACAATATTATATGCCGAGTGTTATTAAAACGTCATTTCTACTTTATTATGAACAACTTATATATTATGTTTGATATAATTAAATACTATTCATTTCTGTGTTACATATATTATGTATTTTATGTTAAATTACTTATATTGTTTTGATCTATTTAATTTGGTTGTCATTGTTAAATATTTAAATTAATACTTTATTTACACAACATTCAAATACAAATACTTTATACTAATGCAATAAATTTAAAAATTTAAAAATAACTAGGCTTGCATAAAAAGTAAAGAAGAACAGTTTAAATATAAAATAGATTCTCATCAAGGCTGCTGCCCTTAGGGAGAGTGCCTAAAATGCTGGCGACAAGCTCCAGCCCTCTGGTCACCTGTGCGTTCTACGAGGCGGAATGATATACAATTGAAAAGCTTTTACTTATATTGTTATTATGATTTATTTATATTATTATATTGCATGTTACTTATAGCGCACGACCTACAGCAAAACGCTCTTGAATGTATTCCGACCTATATAGTCGTCTGGAAGAGATCGCTTTTAGCGATAAGGCCGCCTATTGTGCACTTTTAGTTATTTATTTAATAGTAAGTTACTTTGCAAATATTTTTGGTGTTCAGTAAAGAACAATATATCTATCTAAATACATTTTCGTAGTCGAAATATCATAGAGCATCAATGCCTCTGTGGCTCCCTCACATATAGCTTAAACCTATTATCCACGTAGAAGCACGTAATTGGCATGACAGCATCATTTTACTTGTGTCGAAACAAAGAAACTGTGTCCACGGTGACACAACGTTGCATTTGCGTATCGTCAAGCATTCGTCATGCAGCTCGTGCGGCGGCTTGCCACTATGCTCAAGCGTACTGTGAGACGCAAACTCGTCTTTTTACGAAATGAGGTACCAGTAGCTAATTTTGTTCGAATTATCGAAGAATATTCTTGTTTTTATAATAATAAATAAACTTTATAATTCTGATAGCTCTCTTGCAACAAAAAATCTACAAGTAATGTTCCTTTCAATATGTGGATGAAGCCAATACAATCTACGTCTGGATCGTCACCTTCTAATGAAGTTGTACGCTGCAACCACGTCATCATCGCTTGACGGCATTTTCGCAGTGAAATAGAAACGTGCTTCTGCGATGCTAAACTTGAGACAAGTAATAATTAACTATTTTGTAGCTTGCATAACGATTGTATGACGATTAAGGACACATCTAAGACGCAAATTACGCCGTCCGTCAAATGACGCTTCAGTGGCAATAGGCTTTAGGATGGCAGTTGTTTTATGCCGCTACCGTATCCAAGATTTCCAGCGTAATACTATTGAGTTTTCTCAGGATGAAAAAGGTAGAGCTTAGAACTTTTATATCACAAACAGTAGATTTTGATGTATTTATATCATCTCACAAGAAACTTTTTAATAGACAATTTAAAAAAGATCAGATCGAATTTCAAAATACTAAGGGTTAACCATTAGTTCACAATGTCGAGACCTCATTGCGAAATGGGGTCAAATAAAAAATGAACACTTTTTAGGAAAAAAAAAGATAACAATATAAAGTGATCTATTCTGTAGAGTTAAGATACAGGGTGATTTAAAATTAGGGTGTTACGTGGGAATTTGGTCTGGCTCCGTTTAGGGGTTGCTCAGTAAAAACCAAGGTTAATCTGAATTAAATCTTTGTGTTTATTGAAATTTATGTATCTCTATAAAGGTGGCAAAATGTTTATAAAAGTAAAGGATTGGTGAGTTCATTTAAATTGTATATTTATTCGCATAATGTCTCCGTGGCGCAATGAATTTTTCAATTCGTAATACCTGTTGGTCAAGGATTCGGTTCCCGTCCCAAGCCTGAGTTGTTGTAAATGTATTTAATTAAAAAATAAAAGTATATAAGTATAATATCATTTTAATTGTCTAGTATCTAAGAAAATTGAACGGCATTTACGTATTAGTAAATGAAAAATTAATATCTGCTTGCAACGTATCCTGAGCTACTTTGGCCACATGCTCGAATACATCCAAACAACCTCGAAAAGTTAATGGTAGTTGGTAAAGTTGACGGAAAGATGCCACCCGGGCGATCTCCGTTGCGATGGACAGAACAAATAAGATCCCTTACCGGCACGCTAAGAAAATAAGGAGTACCTGGCAAAGTCTAATACGGCGAGTAATGGTAGCCCTTACATATTAGACGCGACTTTTATTAAGTCAAGTATGCGACTAGAAAGAAAGGTTCAATTCCCGTCCCGAGTCTGGGTGATCATATGTTTTCACCTATAAAAAAAGTGCTCCGAAAACTTATTTTGGAACTAGATCGTGTTATATTATTATTCATCTACTTAACTTAAGAATAAGTTATCTCTCACATTTACGTGAAACCTGTGCTGTTAGAATTTATTTATTTTTATATTCTTCTTCCCATGATAATCTAAAATAAATGAAAAATAAATACAACCTATTTTAAAAATTAACTTTAGAAAATTAATCCAATTCAGCATTTCCGAAATTCACAAAACCCTTTAAGCATAATTGTAATCATGAATACAAGGTCAATTTGACCCGGGGTCACACCGATATCGAATTACGAAACAATTCGCAAATTCTTGGATTCGCAAACCCATAACAATGGCTGACTCCTTGATATAATTGACCTTATTTGACAAAGTGACTTGTGACCCCAATGACCTTTTGTACTCTGTCCTTTTTGGGTTGGTCATGGGGGAATGTCCATTGGACAATAGCGTTTGATTTTAAGACCGGCAAAAAATAGCTAAAGAAGCTTTAAAAAGACCTGTTACATTTTGTAAATGGAAATGTTTTTATTGCATTCCGGAGACATAAACGAGAGCATAGAGTTGTCTGTAGTTTAAATTATTTTAAATTAAACAATATTTATTTTTACATCTCAGTATCTAAACAATAAGATTTTAATAATAATACACTTAAAACATAGAAAGTCATTGGCTCTGCAAACAAGTGGTCAAAAATATTAATAAGAAAAATACACAATTAATAAACAAAATAAATATATTTGGATATTACACACAACGCCATCTAGTCTCAAACCACGTTACATAGCACTTGTGTTATGGGTACTAGACAACTGATATACTTATTTTTTGTAAATAAATACATATTATACTATTATTTGAAATAAAATTATGATACAAAAAGTAAAATAGGAGGAGCAATAACTAAAATGTATAAGGAATGATAATAATAAAAAAAAACATTTCTATAATTTGGTCTATGGGAGATATTTACAGCATAGTATTGTTGTTTCTTATCTCTATGTATGTTTGTCAAGATGTCACTGTCAAGACACGAGCGAGTGTGGACTTAGTCTTACCACGACATTGGCAAAATCAAGGCTATAAGCCAAAACTAACAAGAATAGAACTACATACAAGTGTACATTCGAGAGAGATATACGTGAACTTGGACGAGTCATAAGGCACCTATGGAGTCTCTGTATTGCTCACATCGTTCCTCGTAGTAACAGTAATATTCTGAGCACGAGCGGAGAAAAAATACTGACCCCTGTGACTGGGGGTCAATCTTAGTCTAGAGTCTACTAAGCTCGTTCTAAATACGCCATAATAACCATGTGTTGTGTACCGGCGTAAGAAGAACAGGGTCTCCAGTCCCTCTACGCTAAAACAATGCCGTCAGCCTGTCCACTATTTTACAGCAATAAAAATATCACGGAAAACTTCTCTAATATACAACCAACACCCGAATCCAGAACAGAAATAGCATATCACATTTCATAAAAATTGCGATAAAAAAGTGACAATGCGTTTCTTTTCACTCAAAAACCGTTATTAAATCTTACCATCACCTACACAGAATCTATAAAAATCTCAAATTACTGCAAACAGTTATAAATCAAAGTGTGAGGAATAGATAAAAAAATATCTCACGGATCTCCCCAATTCAATGGGTTGAATTTTGCAATTTTCGAAAATAACAAAAGCTACGGTACTATATTAGAATGGGGTGCAAAAAATGCGGAAGACATCGAAAAAGGGAATTTCATAACTCTTTCCCATGGGTCTTAACCTTAGTTTAGTTTTTTTGTTAAAAAATGAGACACCTTTGCCATCTTTTGGTTTTTTTATCTTTTTCCGCGACGAAAGGCGAGGGGTCGGGCCCTTTTGCCCTTCTTTGTGCGCGTCAAGATTCTGCAGGTGGGTCAGATGTGGCATTATAATTTTTGATAAAGCATTTTTGAAATTTAATATACATTCACGTTGTTGTTTCTATGAACAAATTTTTCATTACTTGAGTAGTTTTTAAAGAATTATATAAATACTTAAGCTCTATAATAGAGTAGTTAGTTTAGTCTGCTCCAAAACACATATACGTGACGTTCGATTCGCAAGGAAACAAATAAACATCGATCCAACTTAATGAGTATTTAATATACGAATTTATATATTTTTAAATCAGTATCTCTGACATTATAGTAAGTATCTCCCTTTTATATTTAACTGAAAATTGTTTCAAAACATTTTTTAATTAAAATTTCCGGTACAATGAACAGGAATTTTTGAAACAAATAATTTTCACGATGGGTTTTTTTACGACACTGATTCTGATATTTTTATTTTTATTGCTTAAGAACAACAGACAGGATTTTTATCCGTGCAGGAGCGGAGAAAGAATACTAACCTCTGTGGCCGAGGTCGGCCTGTCGTAAAAGGCGACAAAACAACTCATTCTAGCTACGTGATAGAGCCTCAAGTATGCCGCCATAATGATCTTGTGTTGTGTTCCGGCATTAGTGACCTAAGATCCTGTACCCATAAGGGACAGCAGTGTATTCGCGATGCCACTAGCGTTGCAAACACCCATAGGCGGGGGTAACTGCTAAATTTTAAGCGGGCCGTCAGCCTGTCTGCTGTTCTACAGCAATAAAAAAAGGCTTACGGTCCACTTATTAAGCAGTGACCGTCGCTAGAGGCATCGCTATCATGCTGCAGTCCACGTAATGGCTACTACACACATTACGAAAAATCGTTACGATCGGACGATACAGTGTAAACTGGACAGTTTTCGTAGTGCCCACACACGTTACTAGAAAACTGTACGATTATTCATTCGTTGAGCTATGGCTTCGACTGACAACGCGTTAGCAGTTGTTGAGTAATTCGCCATAAAAAAGCAAAAGGACGAAAAATCAAGAAAAAGAAAACACGTATTTAGTGTAAAGAATGGCTAATTAAAAGAGAAGCTCATTCCCATGTTAATTTATTGAAGGAACTAAAGGTATTTCCTAAAGATTGGCATAATTTTTTACGAATGGATACTGATACTTATTTAAATTTTAGGTATTATTACAAGCAAACGCATGCACAACTATTCAGACCGAGATTCATGCGAAAACAGAAGAACAACTAGCACACACGTTACGATTATCGACACAGTTTCTTCCGATTCCTATTTATCTATCCAAAATTTCATACTGCTCCG
Source organism: Malacosoma neustria (assembly GCA_963693495.1). Lineage (NCBI taxonomy): Eukaryota > Metazoa > Arthropoda > Insecta > Lepidoptera > Lasiocampidae > Malacosoma > Malacosoma neustria. Next base: position 8,232,876 of record OY856395.1, on the reverse strand, counting down.
TTCAACTGTACAGTTTTATAAAATCGGACAAACTGTACAGTTTTTCTCATACATGTGTGTAGATTTATCGTTGCAGTTTGAACTGTACAGTCAAACCGTAACGATTTTTCGTAGTGTGTGTGGCTTGCATTAGAGAACTGGAACCTAAAATATCCTAGAAATAAAAATAGGGTTGCCGCACCGCATACCCAGGGAGTAAAAGGCTATAAACGCTTGTTAACATATGAAGCGTTTACTTAATATTTTTTTTTTTTTTTTTATTGCTCTAGGACAGCAGACAGGCTGACGGCCCGCTTAGAATTTAGCAGTTACCATCGCCTATGGATGTTTGCAACACCAGTGGCATCGCGAACACGCTGCTGTCCCATAAAGGTACTGGAACTTAGGTCACCAATGCCGGAACACAACACAAGGTTATTATGGCGGCATACTTAAGACTAAAGGAGGTCGCCATCCAGACGGGCTTGAAGCCCTACCACGTAGCTAGGGTGGGTTGTTTAGTCGCCTTTTACGACAGGCCGACCCCGGCCGCAGAGGTTAGTATTCTTTCTCCGCCCCTGCACGGATAAAAATATTCAACATATAATAAAAAAACATTTCACGTGATAATAATGTTAATTAAAAAAATAATCTGTAATATTTTACTTATCATACAATTTTCAGAAAAGGACGATATCATGCATATAATATTGTATATTGTAATTTGTGATATATAAATAATAATAAAAATATATACTACCTTTATTTCTCACGTTTATAGAGATCATGGGTTCGTTTTTCGATTTGGGCACTTTTTCTCCCTCGCTTTATTCGATAACGAAGAAAAATATTGTGAGGAAACATTTCCACGGGAATCTCCAGTGTGTGTAACTCGCATGAAAGTCCCCTAGGACTGTAGAGGCGTCTAGCGGGAATTGATGCTTTGCTTGCAACCGTAAAACCCTTTCAGGAATTAAAATTAATTGTAGTATTTAAAAGTTATGGCCTAATTGGTGACCTCTGACGCGTAATATCATTTATCGCCCTTCGATAAGATTGTACTATACTTAAAAGCGGGCGAAGATCCCCCTGCTCATCGCAAACAAACATTTATCATACTAAACGTCTTAAACTACTTTAAAAATGCAACCACTTTCACCGACACTAAGATGGACTTGTTGAATTTTCAAAACCAACTTTTTATACTAAATGTAATTTTTGGAAAATCAGGCTCTCCCTTCTGTCTGATTAGTCCATACGTAATTATACCTATTTTGATCGACCCCTTTTTCTCAACGTCAATTGTCGGTATCATAAAATACCATAGTTCACAAGTAACACGCATGTGTGTATTCATTTTTATACCTACTCAATCACGTTATAGCCCTACTCTTGCTTATGAAACATTGCATAAATCTAAATTTGCGATGATAGGGGCACCGCGAACACGCTGATGTCCCATAGGGACGCAGGAACCTGTGTCACTAATACCGGAACACAACACAAGGTTATTATGGCGGCATACTTATAGACCAAAAGTGGTTGGCATGGGGCCCCATCACATAGGTGTAGGTGGGTTGTTTTGTCGCCTTTTACAAGAGATCGACCCCGACCGCTGAGGTTAATATTCTTGCTGCGCCCTCTACACGGAAAAAAACGCAACATTATATATTTTATCATTAAAATTGATTTTACTCAGTTATTGAATACTTTCTATGTAATTTACATAGACTCGCATTTATGTTTTTGACATGTTAAACTATAATTAATTGGTAATATAAATAAGTATATTTTTAGACACAAATTATAGTAAATATGATGATACACACAATTTTATTGTTAACATTAAATGAATTGTATTATCACAAAATTTTCAGACACAAATATTATACATGTTTGTTTTATGAGTAAATGAATGTATGAATGAATTCATCCCGATTGTAAACCTCTCTTCTTGCCATTGTTGCTAGCTTTTGAATTCCGCATGGCATAATTAATAAAATAATGGTCAAATTAAAGACAGAACATCTTTCGAGCCAAGAAGTTTCAGATTCAAGATCCAAGAGGATAAATACGGGAAACGCCTTCTGGTATTTACTCTGATATTGAAGTTCAGAGACTTTTACTCAATAATAATGGTGATAATCAACATATTTTGATCTAATTATTATTATTTTACTTGTTTATTTATAATCACGGTTTTCATTTTATTATATAGCAAAAAAAGCTTAAAATAGACATAACTATCTATATTTTAAATACATATATGTAATTAATGAATACAAAAAAATACAATAACGATATAAAACAACTGCATGTCACCAGTCGAGGGCTTAAACTAATGAAGGCTTCACAAACAAGAACCTTATCACGAAACAATATATTCAGAAATACTGCCTACTGTATCTGTCTTTTCACCCATCGACAAAACGAAAAACCCTGAGAAGTTGGTCTTAGTTTCTTTAACCCAACAAATTTTGTTCTGCCATATAAATGTGAAAAAGTAGTATGTGCATCTCCAAGGTCCAATCTATTTCTACGAGTATAATAAAATTCATCAAAATTGGTTCAACGGCTTAGGTATAAACACATAACAGACAGACGGACAGTTTCTAGAGAGACAGAGACTTACACATTTATAATATTAGTACAGAATTGATGATAGATTAATAGTGCTTCGACTATTCTAGTGATCAGAGACGTGCGTATCAAGCTTTCGGTACGCTTTCGTCTTCTGTGTCTATATGCGCGAGCGCCGGACATATTTGTCGGAACATCCCTTTCATGTTTTGAGAACTTTTGAGAAATGAGTTTTTGTTGTGTTTATCGTCAATCATCGAGTCATTGTACAAGATGTTTCGTTCGGTTGCGATTCGTCTCCAGTGCTTTTGATATTCGTAATGTAATTTAGAATTCAAACAAGACTATTCTTTACATTACCCCTATTTTTTTTATTCAATTCTAATTCAAATATTCTTTATTTGCATAAACACGGTGCATGTGCGATGTTATACAAAAATGGTGTATTCGTGATGTATCCTGAGTGGTTTGCAAATATTGTATTTATAGTGCATAATATCAACAATTTCAATATAATTCAATGGTCTAAATATACAAAAGAAGAATGTTTAAACTATCATTAGAAATAATTATAAAATTAAATTTGATTAAATCTTTTATCAAGAATATTCTAGAAATCAGTAGCGTATTTTGTTGGATTATATAGCAGAGTTCGTTCATAGTTTGTAACAGAAAGCCGTGCAGCTCGTTGTATTGCTATTAGCGGTTCTACTGGAAAGGTATACAGTAGCCGCGAAAGCAGCAGCAGTTAAGCTATTCGAGAGACAACTGAGTAAAAAATGTGTAACTAATTCATTATGCATTTTTTACAGTCATTTTATCAGCAAAACATCATCATCGAGGATTTGACATTTGGAGCATCCGTTGACTGTGTCAATGCTATAGTCCTTTTTTACTTACAATCATTCTCTTCTTAAACCAATGTTAAAATCAAAGTTATTTATATCATGTCTACAGACGACATATAGGCGACGCATGCAAGGAACAGAATCCAACTGGCATCGAACAGAGCTGGACTAAACCTCAAACAATAACAAGTTATGTATCAAGGAGTTCTGTAATCAACAATAACTTTTAAATAAAGTTTACTGTGTATAATTATCTCAACAATGGAAAGATTTTATTTATACGGTGACCACCTGCCAGGGTGGGCCGTCTGCCTTTTTGCTGAACTCTAGCTATAAAAAAAAGATGACGTAATAAAATTCTTTTTAATAAATAAACAATCCACTAAGTAAAAGGTTACATAAATTATTCTAATTATTTTATTATATCTCAGTTTCTTTATATTAATACCATTTTAACCGTCTCTCCTACTTACTGTTGTTAGTGAACTGTTTTAGCAAAACAGTGGTTGTTTATTTTTATCTAATTCACTTTAAATAAGTTACTTAATATTATATAAATCTAAAATAACGTATTTTAGGAAAATCTTACTAAAACATGCCGCTCTAAGAACCCGTTAAATTTTTACCACCTTGTGCAGGAAATATTTACACTTTTTTGTCACACCGGGCTTGTAACATGATTCGGCATTTTGTCAAAATATTTCAATGTAAACTCTTTTTTTAATTTTACCCCTTTTGACGCAAAGGGTTGCGACATGTGATATTTTTGCGAGATCCCAGATAACCGTAAATTGTAGGTTTGGCATTTTAAACAGCCTCCTGTTGGTTATCATTTTTAAGATTCGTTTTATTTTACCGTTAGCGAAGTTTTTTTATTGTTAGTATTTTTTGTCTCATTTTAACATTGATTTTAGACTAAAAATCTTATTTCTAGGGTTTTATCTTACTTTTTGATTTCTTTTGAACAGCAGATAAACAGACAACCACTTAATAATCAGCAGTTATCGGTGCGTATGGATGCTTGCGATTTCCAGGGCATCACTAACACACCGCGTAGGGAACTGAAACCTTATATCCAAAACCTACACCAATTCTGTGCTATTGAGCACAGCAGGGCTTTCTTCCTTCTTCGAAGAACAATTATGAAGGTTGATCTTGGGACCCTACATTAGGATAAGGTTGGCGACCAGGGCTTTATTCGGTATGCCGTTGCGGTCGCCACTGGCCAAGAAATTTCTGTTAGTCACACAAATGTGACCTCCGTAGGATGATAGTGAGACCGAGACGTTGGCTTCCCTCGGCTTGGTACTGGTAATTAGTACTGGTTACCTCAGGATAAAAGATAAAATCAATTTATTTTTTGTATCGATACCTGTTAACTGACGACCTCTAACATCATCAGAATCTAGTGACCTTATGGTCATTAGCAGCTAATATACTGGGTTCCATTTTGACCTAAAAGGAAAACATCGTGGGGATAACTGCAAAAGCTGCACGCCACTGTGGTCTGGCCCTATTAAGACGCTATGGACTGTTAACATATAAGAAAGAAGTATTAAACTTCACTTAATTCGTATAAGAAATTAGAAAATAAATATTTTTACTTCAAATACACGTCACACAACATAAAGAGCTTCAAAAATTCTTAAAAGATTTCAACTGTGAAAAGAATTTCTAAAGGTATCGTCTCCCCTTCGCCCAACAAACGTAGCTCATTCTAATCCATATTTTGATGCACCGTTCTAAGCACGTATTCCATTTTTGAAACAGTTTCCAAATTCAAAAGAACCGAGTTCCCATTCTGGCCGCGTCGGTCGCGTTCTAAATATAAAAATAAAAAACATAAAACTCTTTTTTGTCAAATATGGAAGGGTTAAGTTAAAAACATTCTATTTTTGAATTGTTAAAAAGTCCACATTGTATGGAATACGTCAAAACTTCATACACAGCTTGTGTAGTATATTTGAAG